>CM029606.1:23151653-24505887 GCA_017311375.1 Mytilus coruscus | reverse complement strand
AGTAAAATTACTTAAAGTATGGACTCACTTTGTATTTCAGATAGTTATTTATGATCTTCTTGTCATGTTGACAGAAGGACAAATTGTTCTTACAAATAGGACAAATTTACAAACGAGTTTTCAGAAAAAGGGTGTAAAACGAATCAGAGAACTTGGAAGGTGCTTTTTATGACTGATTACTGTTTGTTTCTGGTTAGAAGAAAATAGTTTATGCAATTATATGTGAATTTATACATCATACACAGTCAACCAAAATTTGAGTAAATCCAATAACCTCCATAAGAAGCAAGACCAAGTGGGTCGACAGGGTATGCGTCTCCTGCTTTACATGTATCACACGACGTATAAACGTATGCTTCAGCTTATTGAGTGCTCTGATGAGCCAAAAGAGTAAAGTCGACCTAATCATGTTTTTGCTGCTTTGAATTTTTTGGTAACACACAAAAAAGCAGGTATTTTTGTGTGCGCAGTTTGCAAAACCCCATGTTTTCAGAACGATAAGTGTTTCTCAGAAAATGTCATATGTGGTTGTAGTGCTTAGATCAGATTTAACGCGAAACGATGTAATTGTCAAAACACATTCGCAGGGTTTTTTTTTCTTTGGACAAACGTAGTTCTGTCGGTAAAAGCAGTTTAAATTTCCATGACGGGTCATATGTCCTGAAATAATTGTGTACCTTTAATGATTCATATTTGGGGAAAACAAAATTGACGGAATAGTTGAAAAAACACGAATACAGTTTACGGATTTAATTTGTTTGATTGGCGGTAATACTTAGAGTATTGTTGTTTTCCAAAATCATAGTTAATTAAATCTTAGAAATCTTAGAAAATAAATATATAGGAATGGCGTATTGATACTTTTAAAGAAATGTTATAACTGGTCACCTACAGTTGAATCCCTGTGTCCTTGCGGTCGGTCATAATGCGCATTACCTGATTTCGTCATATCCGAAATGTAACAAAATAGAATCGTTCTTGTAATTGTCTTAGTCTTCAGAAGAGACAGAAAAGATAACAACTGATAAGTTCAAGCATAAATGTATAATTGCAATTCAATGATAAACCATATTTAACCATTTTCCATTAAAATTAATTACATCTTCAGATGAAATTGTTTCATTTTAAAGCAAATTTGATTAAAATGAAATAATTTTTGCTCCGCATCCTTGGCAGTTTGTAAAGTACAAACTGAACTGTATTTCGTAGTACAAAATATTTCCTTTGTTTAGAATTAACTATTTTTAGAAGGCATGTGAGACATCACCGGACATTTAAAATAAATGTCAATACAAGGGTTTCTATTACTTTTGACCAACATAACACAAAATCTTAAGGATGAAATCATACATTAAGAAGATTTTATGAAATTAAAGTGTTTCATGAATTTGTTCACACAATATTATCCGATTGTTGGTTTAATGAGTTTACCAAAGTGAAGCCAAATGTCTCATGTGAGTGAATATACAGGAATGCTCCCTATCTCATTTTAGACTAGAGATTTCATATGACGAGTGATCTTCCTGCTGTTTATACCACGGTGTTTATACTCTATACGAATTTGCACTCGGTAATCATACGATTGAGTTGTATTTGATTTGTACGCCTCAGATTTTCTGTCTATAAATACAGATCGAAAATAAAACATTCATCTTGATTCGAATAAGTTAAAACAATTGAAACAACAAATCAGACAAAACACATTCATGTATAACACATGTCTTAGACTATACATTAAATCAAGATAGCTGCTGCTTGAAAGTAAAATACAACAAAACCTAATCCGCACCAAAAATAAGTACATGCTATCCGATATGTTTTAATCTATGAATGGGTTTTCAGTCTATGATATAGTTATTTCACATATTTTAAACTATTTAACATTTGCATGTAAACAGCTATACTATTGGTTTCTCTGACATCTAATGATACCAATAATCTTCCAGCTTCTAGGGGAATCGAAAATAATCAATAAAATCCCTTTCCCCCAGTAAATACTTGTAGTATAGCTGTCCCTTAAAAGCAAAATAGTAATAATTTAGTATGTTATATTTACCTTCCGGTCCTTGAACACCTTCTTCCCCGACTAAACCAGATTTGCCTTTTGCTCCTTTAGTTCCTTTTTCTCCTTTTTTCCCTAAATCTCCTAGGTTTCCTTTCAATCCCTTAAAACCTTTTTGTCCTTTGTAACCTTTATCGCCCATGTATCCTTTTTGTCCTTTGTAACCTTTCTGTCCCTTAAATCCTTTGTATCCTTTATTTCCTTTCATTCCTTTGACACCCTTATATCCTTTGATACCTTTATTGCCCTTTTCTCCTTTATTGCCTTTAAATCCTTTATATCCTTTTTGTCCTTTATATCCTTTATTGCCTATCACTCCTTTATTACCCTTATATCCTTTTTGACCTTTGTAACCTTTATATCCTTTTTGGCCTTTGACACCTTTTAATCCCTTAGTTCCTTTGTATCCTTTGTTTCCTATTTGTCCTTTATAGCCTTTGTAACCTTTTTGTCCTTCGAAGCCTTTATTACCTTTTTTTCCTTTAAGTCCTTTTTGTCCTTTATTTCCTTTATATCCTTTTATTCCTTTGATCCCCTTGTATCCCTTCTGTCCTTTGTAACCTTTAGATCCTTTCTGTCCTTTGTAACCTTTATATCCTTTTTGTCCTTTATATCCTTTATAACCTTTTGTACCTTTGGTACCTTTATATCCCTTTTGACCCTTGTAACCTTTGTAACCTTTTTGCCCTTTGTAACCTTTCATTCCCTTTTGTCCTTCGTATCCTTTGTATCCCTTCATTCCTTTACTTCCTTTATATCCTTTTTCTCCTTTTTTCCCTTTGTAACCTTTCTGTCCTTTGAAACCTTTGTATCCTTTTGTTCCCTTATTACCCTTGTATCCTTTTTGACCTTTGTATCCTTTAACTCCTTTTTGGCCTTTAAAGCCTTTGTATCCCTTCTGACCCTTGATTCCTTTTAATCCTTTCACCCCTTTGTATCCCTTGTAACCTTTCTTTCCCTTGCTTCCCTTATATCCCTTCTGTCCTTTATTACCTTTATTACCTTTCAGTCCTTTGAATCCTTTAACACCTTTTTGTCCTTTGTATCCTTTGTATCCCTTTTGGCCTTTGTTGCCTTTGTATCCCTTAGTTCCTTTGTTGCCTTTATATCCTTTCTGTCCCTTTACTCCTTTTGACCCTTTTTGTCCTTGCATACCTTTAAATCCTTTTATTCCTTTGTTGCCCTTATATCCCTTATGTCCTTTGTAACCTTTATATCCTTTAATCCCTTTATATCCTTTGAGTCCCTTTTGTCCTTCGTGACCTTTATTTCCCTTTATTCCCTTATAACCTTTATATCCTTTTTGTCCTTTTCCGCCTTTATAACCTTTTAGTCCTTTGTTTCCTTTATATCCTTTTTGTCCTTTACTTCCTTTGTATCCTTTCATTCCCTTGTATCCTTTGTTGCCCTTTTGCCCTTTGTATCCTTTATTACCTTTTTGTCCTTTGTAACCTTTGTAACCCTTTTGTCCTTTGTTACCTTTAAGTCCCTTGATTCCTTTGTATCCTTTGTTTCCTTTCTGTCCCTTGTAACCTTTATTTCCTTTTTGTCCTTTATAACCTTTATAACCTTTCATTCCTTTATTACCCTTGTAGCCTTTCTGTCCCTTGTAACCTTTGTATCCTTTCTGTCCTTTTAACCCTTTATATCCCTTTTCTCCTTTTTGACCTTTGTTTCCTTTGTTTCCTTTATAGCCTTTACTCCCCTTCTGTCCCAGAAAACCTTTATAACCTTTACGACCCTTATTACCTTTATAACCTTTTTGTCCTTTTCCACCTTTGTATCCCTTTTGTCCTTTATACCCCTTAGTTCCTTTTTGTCCCTTGTATCCTTTTAATCCTTTGGTGCCTTTGTTTCCTTTGTATCCTTTATGACCTTTGATACCCTTATAACCTTTTTCCCCTTTGCCACCTTTGTATCCCTTTTGTCCTTTGTATCCCTTGTATCCCTTCACCCCTTTGCTTCCAATGTACCCTTTCTGTCCTTTAGCACCTTTTTGTCCTTTGAAGCCTTTATAGCCTTTTATTCCTTTGCTTCCTTTATATCCTTTTTGTCCTTTATATCCTTTGAATCCTTTTTGTCCTTTATTACCATTTAATCCTTTATTTCCTTTGTGACCTTTACTTCCTTTTTGTCCTTTATATCCTTTATATCCTTTTGTGCCTTTTGCTCCTTTGATACCTTTTATCCCCTTATATCCTTTCCGTCCTTTGAAACCTTTATAACCTTTCTGGCCCTTGTATCCCTTCAATCCTTTTCGTCCTTTTATTCCTTTGTTCCCTTTCATTCCTTTATACCCTTTATTTCCTTTTTGACCTTTGTAACCTTTGAATCCTTTCTTACCTTTATAACCTTTGTATCCTTTATGTCCCTTGATTCCTTTATTTCCTTTCATTCCTTTATGTCCTTTTGATCCCTTTTGTCCTTTGTAGCCTTTGAGTCCTTTTTTTCCCTTGTAGCCTTTATATCCTTTTTGCCCTTTGTATCCTTTCGTGCCTTTATCTCCCTTTTCGCCTTTAAATCCTTTTTTTCCTTTCAAGCCTTTATATCCTTTTTGTCCTTTGTATCCTTTGTGTCCTTTCAATCCTTTGAATCCCTTTTCTCCTTTTTGTCCCATGTAACCTTTATTCCCTTTCTGTCCTTTGTAACCTTTCTTTCCTTTCTGTCCTTTCTGTCCATTGTTTTGCATTCCCTTATTACCTTTAAATCCTTTGTTTCCTTTAAAACCCTTTTGTCCCTTTAGTCCTGGAGAACCAGGTCGACCCGGCAATCCCTTAATTCCTGTTTCACCTCGATCACCTCTCTGGCCCATTGTACCCTGAAAACCCTTTGTTCCTTTCATTCCTTAAAAGAAATGTTACAATCAATATGTTAATGGCAATTGCACATTATAATCTTTGTGAGTTCGAAGTGCTTTCCTTGATTACGAATTTTGGAGGGACGGTCAAACCAAAAATTTAAAATCCGCGGATGTATAAATATCTGAGGAGCTATATGACTAACGCGGATCTCAAATGAATGGCCAAATTCACCTAATGTCAACTTTGCCTGAGGTAGTTAGAACCTTAATAGGAATGGTCAAATTCACCTAATGTCAACTTCGCCTGAGTGAGTTAGATGCTAAATTTCTGAATACTTTCTAAATTAATGAAACAAAAAAAAAAAAAAAACGTGTCTAAATTTGAGAAAAGTTTATCTATCGTTCTATCGTTCAACTCAAAATTGATGAACATATTGTCCTGAGACTTTGTAGCGTGCTGCATACTCAAACTAATGAAAGCTATTCTGTAAAACTTATTATCAAAAGCAGTAATTACATTCTGCTGCTTTTGAACGTAGGACACCATTTGGCAGTGATTGCTTCAGGTTTTATTTGCTGCTTTTGAACGTAGGACACCATTTGGCAGTGATTGCTACAGGTTTTTTCTAAATAAAATAATTTTATTGTAAATGTTCATTGTATTTAACTGCAGTGATACAGATGTTTTGATTTCTCTCAGGCAATGTTAGTTTTAGACAAATTTGGCTGCTCTTTATATGCCCAAAATCAATATCAAAAGGTTTTCCATCAGAATAGGATTATGTTTAAGTGATATATTTCCTTTACTTAATGCAAATTAGCTAAAATTTAAACAAATATATGTATATATATTTCTTTTAAATTTAATTTTTACATTCTGACATGCTGAGATAATTAAATGCCAAGATGCAGTCATATGGCCATAGCCTATTGAAGCCCTGCTTTCAGTAAACCGGTACGCTGAGTTTGGTTTTTGACGAACCAACTTACAAGGTAACAGTATGTAGGAAGACATTATTCTTTCTCCTAGCCTGACCAGTGTTTGCTGTTACTCCTCTTACCAACGTGACTATCGGAGAAGCAGCAATTACAAACGTTCATTGGTTTGGTTCGACCTTCGAACTCATGATCACCCGCACTCTAGGGGTGAACATACTCTCACGAGACCAACGAGAAGTTTTTCTTTCTTTACATTATGAGCTAAATTGTGACAAGGCCGAATTTGGGGTGTTTTTCAAAAAGTGAAATTTAAATAAAAAGTTCTGTATCGGAATAAAGATAATTTTAAGATCACTTGATAAAAAGATGTGTACATTTTTGTACTTTATTGGACAGCTAAATAAAACTGAAAAATTCTCAAAAACATCAACAGTTAGCTACTCAAACACAAATAGGATAATATAAAATATAATCTAATACCTTTTCCACTAATAAATTAATAAGATATTTAAAAGAAATTCAATGATTTGACGAATTCAATATTTTATAATCAGTTCACACATTGTGAATCAAACAGATTACTATAGGCTTTTTTTTTAATTCGTTTATATTTTTAATTTAAGCTAGTTTGGTAGGTATTATATTAAACATTCGTTCAGTTATGGTCATACTGTACAAAAAAACAAGGAATATATCTAATGTCTATACTGGAAAATGAAATAAGCGAGTAAGAGAAAAAGTAGGGATGCTTACGTACCTGCAGTACCGACTATTCCTGCATTTCCTTTCTCCCCTATTACTCCTTTTGCTCCTTCACCTGGCAAACCTTTCATGCCTTGCATACCTGGCGGTCCCGGTAATCCTTATGATAAATTATACGGAAAAACATGTACAATACATATAGTCATGAACTCAAAATTTGGACTTGAACAAATCAGTATAAATAAACAATATAAAACCAACTTTAGTGCCATCCGATTTTATCTTTTCTTGTTATATTAGTGTCAAGAATCTTTATTGACAAAGTAGAAATGATATTTCAAACAAGTACAAATCAACAAATCATGGAACATGTGATTTAATAAATAAAAAAAAGGATAAGAAATAAGAGCCGTGTTCTTATATAAATCTATTTGCTTGAGATTGATTTAAATCAGTTTCCTTGAGGTGAAAACTATATTTATATGATTTCTTAAGCAACATTTTGCCTTCTCACAGGAAGTCTATAATATACTTAAGGGAGAAAATCAAAACGAATGTGTAAATACTCAGTGTTGCGTTGACCTTTCATAGAATTTTCATGAAGTTTTTAATGAAAGTTCAGTTCTGATTTATTTAATGTAATTGAAAAAGAATAACACATTTCCTTTAAAGTTTAATGAACTGTGTTGATGTGTTGCTGTATAGAAGCAAGACATGGGAAAATACTTACCTGCAACTTCTAGAAGTGGTGTTACTAAAACAAAGTACATAGGAAATATCAAATTGTACGTTCTGAGTTATCCTTAAATGTTATTTTCATTTTTTATAAGTAGAGATAACAGTGATTGTTTATAAATATATTCAAGTTATGTTGATACATTTACAATATTAGGTCAATGTAAAATGCGATCAACATTTTGTATGAGGGTCGGAAATTGGGAAGGGCGAGGTTAGCCGAACCCTTCAACAGTTTCGTGCCGAATACAAAAAGTTGATATTTTTCTGACATTCACCTAATTTTTTTTTTCAGCAGCTAAAAATTGTTAAAGTTATATTTACGAAAATTTTAATATAAAAATAAAACTTATTTTCCGGTTTCTACGCGAATCCCAGATTTTTAATAAAAGTGACGTGACATGAAATAGACATTGCACAAAATATCCTTTTGTTACTTTATTTGATAGATAGAGACAACAAAAGAAAGCGTCTAGCTGCAATATAAATTTGTTTTAAACTTAAATCGAATGACATGACTTTTTAAATCATAACATGTCACAATCATTAACGTATGAAAATAAATCATTTCACCTCGAATACCTCAAAATATTCATCATTTTTTTTAAATGTTGAATATATTTATATTTGTATTTATATATAGCTTTCTGTGTATTTGATCAAAGTTGAATTATTACAGTATTTAGCAGGATGTTGTTTTTTTTTTATATAACTTTAAGGCAAACTTTTGTTAGTTGTGGTCGAGTTCCCTTAAAAGATTCTTTTTTAATCTTCGTTTTTCTATCATAAATGTATACATGTATTGATGTGATTCAAAAGGTACAACAGCGTGGAGGTGTGCCCAATTTTTAAAATCAAGTTCTCTGACAAAGTAAATGACTTTTCATCCTTTTACGAAATTAATCGGATTCTCTCATAGATTTTTAAATTCAGTTTACGAACTGTTAGGTGTTTAATCAAATTTGCTTATACATGTGTGTTTGATTTGTAAATTTTTTTTTTAAATTACGGAACTATATACCACGTGCTATATACAAAGACTCAAAACATTGCATTTTGATTTTTCTATCATCAATTGATACGGTGTAATTGGTGGTTAAGGCTGCACGAAACTAAACTTATTTAAAAAAGGTGGTTTTAAGACAGACCCTTGGGGACGTCTGATCTTATATGGGTTACTTTGAAGTTATTACAGTTGGAGTTATTTCTATTTGCAGGGCCGTAACTACATTGAGGCAAATGAGGCAAATGCCTAATGTTGCAAATTGAAAAAATATAAAAAAAAAAATAAATGAAATAGATAAGTGAACGGTCATATGTGGTTTGGCAATGTAACATGCCAGATATTGTTCGAGAAAACGTTTTGAGAAGATACGTGCTACCGAATATAAAAAAAATTGTTGTTTTTTCATGGAAAATTAAACTTTATATTAAAGAAAACAAAACTGGCTCCCTTTTCTGTAAGTAAAACTAAAATGTTGACATGGGGTAACTTAAAGTAAGACAACCCAATCTCCAGGAATCATTTAAAAAGAAAATAATGTATTGCCAAATGACCTTTTACATTGCAGGGATACTCTTGCATTAAGCCGTGTTCAGGCCCTGAAATAGAACACAAAGGGATATGGAGTAAATGTGCATGGGACAAAATCGCACACAATATATAGAAGAAAATACAAATTATCAATGAACAGGGCTTTTATTCCTGTTCTTCATCTTGACAGTCGCAAAAGTGTCTTCAACAATGAACGAATCACTCATACTTTACAACAAGGTCAAGACGGCCCCTAGCGTCGACTTAAGCGGTACTTAAGTATTGTACTGTGAATAAATTTAAAGTCACAAAAATATAACACCTAAGTCTAAACGAAATACAAGACCAAAACAGACAGATACAAAATTAATCAGCAGGTATATTAAAACCACACAACAATGTAGCAATGAGGTCTAATTACAGTTTTCCTGAATCTACTTCGAGTGCACTCCTTTATTATAGTTAGGAACTACATAAATTTGTAATTGGAACTTAATTTGAAAACAACATAATTGACATAATTGACAGGTATAATACGTTTTTCAGCAAGCATAAACTCAATAATAATTAAAAAAAAAAACAACAGCCACGCACTTGATTATGTGAATTACGATTTTTGCTTTAACCTACATCTTTTGATGTTGTCCATAAAAACTGAAAAGTCTTACACTGAGTCTATATATTTTGGTTTGAGACCAGAATATTGTCAAAAAAATAATTAAAACAAAACTTGCGTTTGAGATTAAGAAAGGGTCCGGGAAAGGCTCAGATTGCACGATTTTGCGTCATTTTTACCAGAGCTTCTTGGGGCATGTGCCTTGAGTGGCCCCCAAACCCCTCGCCGAAATTTTTTTACACTCACTCCGCTCGGCGAAAATATTTTGCCTCACTTTTAAAAAAGGCTAGTTACGGCCCTGCATTTGTCAGAGGGCAACATGCACAAATTTCTATATACATCAACCAAATTATATCTTGTTATTTTCTCAACAATGTCCATTTGTTTAAGCCTTGTATAATTCATCTATATGGTCTAGTAAGGATCTTTATCAGACTTGATTGTACGAATGTTTTAAGTTGTGTTCATTAAATAAGAAAACAGACCCTTCAAGGTTACCAAGGGAAGTAAATCCAATGAACGCCGAAAGAAATTGGAAGCTGACTCAGGTGCTCCGGACATTAGTTACATCTATATTTTCAGTTGAACATCAATTATATCATTAAATTAGATTTCAAACTTTTGGAAGAAGATTAAAAACAAGATATTAAACCTGATTGCGACAA
Organism: Mytilus coruscus; assembly: GCA_017311375.1. Taxonomy (NCBI): domain Eukaryota; kingdom Metazoa; phylum Mollusca; class Bivalvia; order Mytilida; family Mytilidae; genus Mytilus; species Mytilus coruscus. The sequence continues at coordinate 24,495,834 of CM029606.1, read as the reverse complement.
AGGTAAATTAGAACTTGATATTGAAATGTACATTATATGTACTCACAGCAATCGTGGTGAACAAATAGATTATTATCAGTTCCCGCCGGACAGCTAGATGGGTCAAACATGGAAAAGTTTGATATATCACAGGTTGTCTGGCCTTCACAAAAGCTAATGTCAACCATTTTTCCACAACTAGCCGTAGAAGTTTCAAAAAATGCACCCATTGTAGAACAGTCAACATCTCCATAGAATGCGGTAATTATATGCATATATTCTCCGAGTTGACAAGTCAGTTGAACTGGAGGATCACAATATCTTTGCCATACGGTAGAAATTGCTGTTTGTATAAAATTATCATATATAAATAAGAAGATGTGGTATGATTGTCTATATATAAGAAGATGTGGAATGATTGTCTATAAATAAGAAGATGTGGAATGATTGTATATAGATAAGAAGATGTGGAATGATTGTCTATAAAGGAGAAGATGTGGAATGATTGTCTATAAATAAGAAGATGCGGAATAATTGTCTATAAATAAGAAGATGTGGAATGATTATCTATAGTATGATTGTCTATAAATAAGAAGATGTGGTATAATTGTCGATAGTATGTTTATGAAAAAATGAACAATATGACATATTAATAAGTCCTTATAAGTACAAATATAATTATAACTAGACTTGTGAATGCACATATATGCCTGACAGCACATATTTTTTTAAATATTCAGAAGCTTTGAAGCATTTTTAAATTTTTCACTTTATGGCTGTTTCCATGGTAACAGCTGCCATTTTGGAAATTCCAAAGTCAAATGGCATGCCAATCACCATTTCTGTAAAGTTTCATTAAGTTTCAAGCACTTTATATTTTTTCGCATGGTTTCCATGATAATTTTTGAAAATTCCAAAGTCAAACAGCGCATCTACAGATGCCAGTTAAACTTTTTGAAAAGTTTCAATAAGTTTGGAGTATTTTGAATTTTTGGACATTTTTGCTGTTTCCATGGAAACGGCGGCCATCTTAGAAATGCCATACCCCGATTACAAATCTGCACATGCTGGTTAACATTATGGTATATTTCCATTAAAATTGGTTCATACAATTCCGAGATATAATTTGGACAAAAAAATTGGAAGAAAAATAAAAACTAGATGTGTAGTTGCTTGCAATAACGGATGGCACTCTCGTCCCCTCATTGTCAGGGTAACGGCAGCCATATTGAAAATTCCAGCGTCAAACAGAGCATCTACACATGCCAATTAACATTGTTGTAAAGATATATTAAGTTTTGAGCATTTCGATTTTTTTTACTGTTTCCATGATAACGGTGACTATTTCCAAAATTCTAAAAGCAGACGCCACATTGGCACATGCCATGTTACATATCCATGCAGTTTCATTGAGTTTGATGTACTATTCTTAAGAAAATGCAGCTTTAATGTAGTTTCCCAAAGGGCCAATGTTAAGCTTTCGCCCTGTTTCCATGACAATGGCGGCCATTTTTGAATATCTAAATATTTTCTGCCCATATAGGCATACCAGGCAACACTTCCATGAAGTTTCATCCAAATAGGTCTTAAAATAAAAGATTTAGAATTTAGATTTTTTTTTGCATTTAAGCAGTTTCCATGGTAACGGTGGCTATCTTGGACCATTCCATAGTTGGATGCACAACTTTACATTGGGGTCCTCATTATAGTATAGTTCCATTAACATTGGTCTATTAAATTCCGAGAACTAGCGCGGACAAAATGTGTGGAAGAAGTATAATAAAAACTAGATTTGTAATAGCGAGCAATAACGGATGGCACCCTCGTCCCCAAATTGCCAGGAAAACGGCAGCCATTTTTAAAAAAATCCAAAGTCAAACAGCGCATCTACACATGCCACTCAACCTTTCTGTAAAGTTTCATTAAGTTTGGAGCATTTTGAAGTTTTGGACATTTTTTCTGTTTCCATGGTAACGGCGGTCATTTGGAAATTCCAAAGTCAAAAGGAAAGTCTGCACATGACAATTAACATTTCTGTAAAGTTTTACTGAGTTTCTAACACTTTCCATTTTTTTCGCTTTATGGCTGTTTCCATGGCAACGGCAGACATATTGAAAATGCCAACCCCTGATTGCACATCTGCACATGCTGGTTAACATTATTGTGTAGTTCTATCAACTTTAGTCCATTCTATTCCGAGAAATAGCGTGGACAAAATATGTGGAAGAATAGAAATAAAGAAAAGAAAGAAACGTAGAACAACAATGTGTCACCCCAAATCCGCTGAGGGTGCCTTAATAAGAACTAGATTTGTAACTGCTAGCAATAAATGATGGCACCCTCGTCCCCCATTGCCCGGGTAACGGCAGCCATTTTTAAAATCCCAAAGTCTAACAGCGCATCTACCAATTAACATTTTTCATAAAGTTTGGAGCATTTTGAAATTTTGGACATTTTTGCTGGTTCAATGTTAAATATGACACATCTACGTATGCCAGTCAATATTTGTGTGAAGTTCCATTAACTTTGAAGCATTTTGATTTTTTCGACATTTTTGCTGTTTTCATGGAAACGATGGCCATCTTGGAAATGCCATACCCCGATTGCAAATCTGCACAGGCTTGTTAACATTTTTGTATAGTTTCCATTAACATTGGTTCATACAATTCCGAGATATAAGCTGGACAAACAAAAGTGGAGGAAAAATAATAAGAAGACAAAAAACGTGGAATCACAATATGTCACTCCAACTCTGTTTAGGGTGCCATAAAAAAGAAACGTAGAATAACAATATGTCACCCAAACTCTGTTGACGGTGCCATAAAAACTAGATTTGTAATTGCTAGCAATAACAGACGGCACCCATTTTGAAAATTCCAAAGTCAAACAGTGCGTCTGCACATGCCAATTAACATTGTTGTAAAGATTCATTAAGTTTGGAGCTTTTTGAATTTTTGACATTTTTGCTGTTTCCATGGTAACGGTGATCATTTCCAAAATTCCAAAAGCAGAAGCCACATTGGCACATGCCATGTTACATATCCATACAGTTTCATTGAGTTTGATGTTATATTCTTTAAGAAAATGCAGCTTTAATGTATTTTCCAATAGGGTCAATGTTAAACTTTCCCCCTGTTTCCATGACAATGGCGGCCATTTTGGAATTTCGAAATACTGTCTGCACTTCTAGGCATGCTAGGTAACATTTCCGTAAAGTTCTATCCAGTTAGGCCTTATAAAAAAAGATTTCAAAATTTGATTTTTTTTCGCATTTTAGCAGTTTCAATTGCAACGGTAGCCATCTTGAAAATGCCATACCCCGATTGCACATCTGCACATGATGGTTAACATTATGTATAGTTCCATTAAAATTGGTTCATTCAATTCTGAGATATAAGCTGGACAACAAAAAGTGGGAGAAAAAAATAATAAGAAGAAAAAAAGAAACGTAGAATAACAATAAGTCACCCCAACTCCGTTGATGGTGCCATAATAAAAAGAAAAAGAAACGTTGAATAATAATACGTCACCCCAACTCCGTTTAGAGTGACATAAATACAAATAATCGTAAAATCAGTCAAGGGCAAAAAAGTGAAAAATGTAAAAACTTTCAATTTAGCATTTTCATATATTTTAAACTACAGTTTTTATAAGACTAGGAAAAATCGACAAGGAACATTTGGTTTGTTTGTGCTATAAATATCAAACGAACGCCAAAAATATAGATGTCGACATGCGGTAAATCATTGTATTCTCGTATGCCTTTTAGCAACTTTATCTATGCTTGTCTGGTATCCGTCCAGTATTTAATAAGTTCATGGTGTCCATTAGCCGATACCGACCGTTGACATTTATATGTTATGAAGGCATACTAGATATTTTACGAAGAAACGCAATCTAATTCTATGCATTTTTTGAAAGCAAATGCATGAAAAGGTCTCTTAATGACGTCATACCTATATATTGTTGTAACTTCAAATTGATCCTCTCTTAGTTCTGTGCAATATGAATTTTCAAATATATTTTGATGAAGGTCTTACATTAAAGGTTCAAATTTTAGTGAAACATTTAGATCTCCAAATAAGAAGACGAGAGAGGTATACGTAAAAAGTTAAATCACAAAAATACTGAACTCTGAGGAAAATTCAAAATGGAAAGTCCCTAATCAAATGGCAAAATCAAAAGCACAAACACATCAAACAAATGGACAACAACTGTCATATTCCTGACTTGGTACAGGCATTTTCTTAGAAAATGGTGGATTGAACCTGGTTTTATAGCGCTAAACCTCTCAATTGTATGACAGTCGCTAACAACAAAACATCCATAAGGACAACATAATAACTATAAAACTAGAGACTGCCGTGGACTGGTCTCGGACTTATGAAACTAATTTTAACATTGAATAAACAATGATTTAGGAGAAAGTAGCCACGTCAATTTCGTGTATCTATAATTTAATACGCACCGGTCTGTCGTTTCACTCGATCAACAGTTTCGTCAGTCTACAAAATAAATAAATAAATGTATTCTGCTGACAAAGTTTCATTCATTGGAAACTTAAATGTCGTAACACAGGTCAATTCATTGAACTTTCATACTCACCCTAAACATAATATGAACAACACTGAATTAACAATCTAATGTTTAAAACCATTAGCAATGAAATAAAAAAATGATGTGTAGACAAAACTAAAAAATGTGTCACTTGGCTATGAAGGAAAAATAAATTTCGTGTAAAAGAAGTGATAGTTGGATCTTCTTAAGACTCTGACGACAGAAAAATCCCGAACATAAGTCATATATTGTCTAATGTTATATATTGTCTAATGTAATGATAAAGAAGGAGAACATGTGTGGTAAAAGGTTTTGTCCTCTCCATTTTCATTTTTCTTGTTTTGATTAAAACATTTGTTTAAAGTACTTTTAAATACAATTATATTCAGTGTTATGATCCCTTTTTTTACGTAGGCTTACTTTTATCTGAAAAAACGACTCCCGTTTGATTATGAGAAAGATAAAAATTATTTTATTCATTAATATCACTTTTACTGTTAAGTCTGTTTTTTGTGATATACATTTGACATGACTCTGTACTTATGTATCCCGTCATGATTTTAACCACACTATTAGTTTATTTATTAATATTACTTTTACTGTTAAGTCTGTTTTTTGTGATATCCATTTTACGTGACTCTGTGCGTATGTATTCTGTCATACTTTGAACGACAAAATCATTTTATTCATTAATATCACTTTTACTGTTAAGTCTGTTTTTTGTGATATACATTTGACGTGACTCTGACTTATATATCCCGTCATAATTTTAACCACACTATTATTTTATTTATTAATATTACTTTTATTGCTAAGTCTGTTTTTTGTGATATCCATTTTACGTGACTCTGTATTTATGTATCTCTTTATACCTTGAACGACAAAATTATTTTATGTCTACCTGTGCGAATTTCAAACGCGCGATTTTACGCCAGTACTTAAAACCTTCCATCCTTTATAGGTGGATTTTACATAGATAAATAAAATCGTATGATATAAGCATAATGAGGATGTTAAATTTGATGTATCCCCCCCTTTTTGTGCTTCTTCGTAACATTTGTTTGTTTTTATAGTGATTAAGGTGATAACACAATGTTGACTGTTGTAGCCCTATTTTTGACATTTTTACCAACTGTGTCTGTTTGTTTTGTTCACGCATCGTTGTCAATATAATGGAATTTGATACGACTGTCATACAAGTGAGAGGTTTGGCTAGCCATAAAACCAGGTTCAATCCACCATTTTCTACATAAGAAAATGCCTGTACCAAGTCAGGAATATGACAGTTGTTATCCATTCGTTTGATGTGTTTGAACTTTTGAATTTGCCATTTGATTGAGGACTTTACTTTTTGAATTTTCCTCGGAGTTCAGTATTTTTGTGATTTTACTTTTTATACACATAATATGGACAACACTGAATTAACAATCTAATGTTTAAAACCATTAGAATGAAATAAAAAATGATGTGTAGACAAAACTAAAAAATGTGTCACTTGGCTATGAAATAAATATTTTCGTGTAAAAGAAGTGATAGTTGGATCTTCTTAAACCTCTGACGACAAAAAACTCCCGAACATAACACTTATTTCTATGCCAAGTGTACTTTTTCATATATTGTCTAATGTTATATATTGTGTAATGTAATGATAAAGAAGGAGAACATGTGTGGTAAAAAGTTGTGTCCTCTCCATTTTCATTTTTCTTCTTTTGATTGAAACATTTGTTTAAAGTACTTTTAAATACAATATTCAATGTTATGACCCCTTTTTTTTACGTGGGCTTACTTTTATCTAAAAAAAAAAACGATGAAATCTGCTATTCAAAAGGTCATTATCATTAATTGGTTAGTTTTACCTGACCGATTATACAAGTTTTGAAATAAAAAACAAGCATTTCTAGACCTTGCTGTTTTATAAACACCATTAGTTATGACCACCATCTTTTATATATATTGTAAAACGTGGACAACCATCAACAAAAGCAGAACAAACACTATAAATATGGGGATAAATCAAAAACAAATTAACTAAATGCTAAACCTTTATATCTAAATAAGGAAAAGGATAAAAACGGGACAACCAAACCCGTTGTCGAATAAACAAACGTTATAGTTCCCAAATGTTCATTTGAATTTAGTATTTCAAAATTTGGATGATAACTTTGGCCTACATACATGTATAAGTTTCTTATCAATTAATCTATTTACGGCCTCGAGACAACAAAATGCCATAAAAAATAAGAATTTTTGATTGCCTGTCATCCATTTTCAAGTTGTTACCATAAAATTAAGTGTATACCTGTTTGATCACAGAAGTTGTTCATTCAAATTATTATATCGCTGATTTCTTATTAGATTCACCTTGAAATTGTTCTCGTTTAATACACTACTAATTTCAAAATCAAGAGAAAATAATTACTAATTTGGTATAAAAAAAAAGTCGTTAAAACCCAAATACTGTCATATAAATAATTTTCTTCAGAAATTGCACAAATATTGTTTATTAACGTTTAACGGAACCTTCGTCTGCTTTTAAAAATAGACGCTTCGGTTCATACCAGTTTCTGTACACGCGTTTACATATACGTGTAGCATAATCATACCAAAATAACAGCACTCTAGCTATATCACTTGCTATACTCAATGCTAAAAATCTGCAGATATACACGATATGTTTTCTCTATATATTGACTATTGAATTTGTACAACTTTGTTTCGCTCCAATATATATTAAAACATTTGTTTTTTTAGATTTTTTGGATTATGCTAAAATAACGCAACAGTATTATACCGATGTTCGATTCTCGTAAATCTATTAAGTAGACAAATAAAAGAAACAAACAAAAAAACTAAAAGAATCACAGGCACTCCAAAGGGAGTGAGACCGTATGCATAGACAGAGTAAACGTCTCCTGTTATGCACCCATTACCTTTCATGCGAATCCATATTTAGTCATAATGTCACAATTTGGATTTGGACACAATCGGCAAACTTGCAGACGAGACGACTATTCTTGTTTCTAAAGATTGACGACAGCCAAAAAACAAATATCGCTTGAGACACAAACACATCGTATCTCTCTTGTTAAAGCTGGTTCGTGTAAGGAACAAACTCCTGCTAATGAAGACTGTATAATATCAAACATGCACGACATTAACGTATCAATTGAAATATGTAAATGCCAAAAGATGGGTAAAAGAGTATGTTACTGCAGAGAAATAAAAAAATAGATAATTGGAAAGTTGAAATCATCACGTTAAGTATAGATTCTAGTTTTAAGTCGTCCATCTATGCCAATATCGAGAAAAACATCAGGTAATAAAGCAGACTTTCTTGTTTTACATATTCTTAATTTCAAGTTTACTTGTGTATATGAGATGTAAACACTCCCCTAAATATGGGTTATTTCGTGAATGGACATCATAAATATATCTGAAAGTGAAATAACAGAACTTAGTAAGATTTTTGTTGTCATTGAAAAGGTCTTGTATGAATTCTGTCACATACAAGTACAAACATAAGTCTACCAGTAAGGGCTCACACTTAGTACCAACTGAATACCGACTCTGTTGAAAGATGAAAACGTCCAGTACTTTGATGACAACATCCCCGATGTATTTGATTTTTTGAGTCATTACGGTTATTTTCTTTTTTACCTAAAGCAAGATTTCGTATCTATTTCAAATATGTGTATTGCTGTATATGTTTATCCATTTCAAGGAAGTCATTGAACTCCTCCAAACTTGTGAATCTGTTGACTCGGGATTTTATTGTCTATATTTTTTTCGTGTTCAATACTTAAGTAACTTGATTGGGTATTCGTCTCATTTTATGTACGTTTCAACCGAAAGTTAATATCAGACTACATATATCAAATAAGTTGAACTATATTTCATGTTTTCTCTCATGACAATGGCCTGTTATCTACTTCCCACATGATGAGGTATTTCTCTTATCACACTGAACGAAGTGTAATATGAATAAGTAATACTAAATCGATAGGTCTAATTGCAATGTGTTACGAAATATCGACATTTCCATTGGCTATTCAGTAGGTCAATGAGGACTTTTAATTGTAACAACGGTCTTCCTGAGATTTGTTATTACTTCAGTAATACACAAAACATGCACAAATTTCTTTATGAGTAACTCGAGTTGATATCAAGTGATATCCAATTCTCAATCATTATGAAATCTTCAATTAAACCATTTGACAATTAAAAAAAATCAGAAGCTTTCATATTTCATGTATGTAAATCTAAGGGTAGTATGCAATTATTTATTCCCATGGCACAATTTTGAATTTAAATTTTGGAACATTATATCTTATTAGATGGTAAGTTATGTTATATCAGAGATCCAATTCGTTTTTATCGACTAGAACTTTACTGTCTTCCGTCTGCAAAAATAAACTAATCAAAATTGACGTAAGACACATGATTTTACCATTTAACTAGAAACTGAGACATTTCACATGACTGGAAAATTTAAAGTTTGTGTTACCTGCGACAATACATTTTGATATGCTCCCCTACCATTTATCATATCAGGCTTCTGTAGGTCTAAAACAAATAATTTTATTTTGAATTACTAATTAATTACCTCAATAACATAAATTACATCACATGTATAATTCTATTCAATTTCAAATATTTGAAAAGAAAATGATAAAAACAATCATCACAACACTGCAAAATCATAACATATGTAGGTATGTTGTATTTTGTTGTTGCTATTATCTTGATTTATATCTTCGTAAATGATGGGTGAGATTGGAACACTAGAAAAGTACTGTTGCCTGAATTAAACCTCAAATTACAGCACCTCATTCATCTCATGGTAGCATGCTTGTGCTTTGATACAGAATATGCCAAACATGAACTTATTAATTGCTATTACGGCATTTAGAAGTCAGAGCAACGACTCAGAATAGTGTAGTTGATTTAGGTAACACTTCTTTAAATTGCTACCATGTGACGTAGCATTTTAAACATGTAAAGGTACAGCACAAAACAGGGTGTACTAATCATACATTTTAACATGTTCTCGTCTTATAGTTGCTTAAAGTTTACCAACAGGAAATATCCAAACATTTAAATACACTTTTTCTTTAATGCAGTACTTTAATGAACTATATGTGATGTGCATAATGACTTAATTATAACATTATTTTCAAGAAATGGAAATATCAACATAATCTAAGACTGTTCATTTATTCTATGATCTGTTCGAATTGACAATTTTACCGATAATAACAATATTCTTGGTTGAAAGATTTTTTTCCATGAAATCAAGATGTCGTCCTCGTTTGCGACTGTTATTTCCATGGTTGTAGAGTAGTGTATGTCACCCCAGGTTTTGGTGGGATTCGTGTTGATCAGTCTTTAGTTTTCTATTTTGTGTTTTGTGAATTGTTGATTGTCTGTTGGTCTTTTTTTCTTTTTTAGCCGTGGCGTTGTCAGCCTATCTTCGACTGATGAGTTTGAATGTTCTTTCGGTATCTTTCGCCTCTTTTTTTATAAGATATACGAATGCTTTTGATTTATTGTGTTTATTATCACATATGTGTGTTTGTAGGAAATGTTTCATTAACTTTACTATGAACATAAACATGTTGTCTAATTCCGCCGCTGTTATTTAATGTTAGGTAAAATTAAGAGAACAACCGATGTAAGCCGCGTAAATCTCATACAAAATAGTAAGCGCATTTTTATTATAATTTTCTTACATTTCTGATTACAAGATGTCGATAAATGAATGAAGGAATATCCCAAACACTTCAAGCATATAAAGACTGATGCATGTTGACTGCTTATTTTCTGTTTCTAATTGTTTATATGTTTCAAATTTTTGTCTTTCCATTTTCGCTACATGCGTGCCTGCAATTAATAATCATAGAACGCTTTGCTCATTTAATAGAGTTCTGCGACTTTCGGCTATCAAATAACTGTCAAACCATTTTATAAATAAGACGTCTTTATACAACTGGCGATTCTTAATAAGTACATCGGGAATTTCAGATATCAATTCCTAAAGAAATATCTAATTCTTCTTCACCTGGACTTACCCAGTGCACTGGTAAAGACCGTTGTTTCCACCACTAAAACAATCAACCACCGCACCAAGTTGTCCATGGTCATGGTGGTGCCTGTCTTTGTGCATATGGCGTCGACGTAAACTTATTTATACAAAGAACTAATTGTACAGTTTTGAATCTTTACTCGGCAAATGTATTTGTATTTAATACCGACCATTAATAATCAAAATATAGAAACAATTGGTATTACAATACAATTATCATTTGTTTCAAAATCAAAAGGCAATATAGGTATGTATATTCAGCATTAATTGGATGTATTTATTAATTTGTATTTTGATTAACATTTTTCAAGATGCTACATCTACAAAATCGGAAACATTGATGACGTTTATAATTTTTGTGTTGAAGAGGAACATTTGGGATATGTACTGCACAATATATGATTTATTATTTTTTACTTTTAGAAAAAAATAACTTACGTATGTACATTGTTCACGTCAAATAAATATTAAGGGACTTTTGAATTTGGTAGAAAAAATTTGTTGAAATTGAAATTTTAGTGGAAACATGATTTCCCAGCCACCATAATTCATTATTTTCTTTACTGGAAAAGAGCATATTCAAAAAGTGATTCCTCCACCATATAATGATTTCAAATATAGTTTTGTAGAGCATAAATGCCAATCGCCTTTGTCAAAACAAAGCTTATGCCATTATTTTTTCAATATGTTACGAATTTATCTGGCTTCATATGTATCCTATTACTCAATAATGGAAAATAAAAAGAAATTAACACCAATACAGGCAAAATGTTTTAAAGTTTTAACAATTTAAATTAAAAAAAAGCTACGTTTATAAAAAGTTATCAAAGGAACAGGATTATAATTTAATATGCCAGACACTAGTTTCGTCTACATAAGACTCATCAGTGACGCTCAGATCAAAATAGTTATAAAGCCAAACAAGTACAAAGTTGAAGAGCATTATAAAGCAGACTGTTTGCTTTCATGTTACCTTTGCAGAAACATCCGAACATGCGTTTCTGAGTCTGTCAATGTTTTTTTTTTTATCTAATTAACACCTAGGAAATGTGGTTTTCTTAATGGAGAAGTACTTGTACCAACTAAGGTGATAGTCATATCCATTTTCAAATATCTAAGTTTTTTAAAACTGAATATTCGGATCCCTTTAGTGCATCATCATTTGCATCTTTCGAACAAATTTTTACAAATAGAAAATATGTTGAAGTTATCGTTCCAAGGGAGATTAACGTTGTAGGAAAAATGTATTCCCTGTAAGTGCCCAAATGAAGTAAATTATTTTTTCAATATTTGTTGCCTAAGTAGAGATATTTTGGAAAGCTGATAATAATTGAAAATTAATTGGATATTCTTGATAGCAGCCACTTAGAAATGGTTTGATTGAAAAATGAATCATAACTTTTTATAAATGATAATTATTTTTGCATTTTTCTCATTATTTGTAAATATATGAATACAGATGTATTGAACACTTAAGTAACAACAGCATACAATTAATTTCTTTGTATAAATACTTTAACGTCGACGCCATATGCACAAAGACAGGCACCACCATGACCATGGACAACTTGGTGCGGTGGTTGATTGTTTTAGTGGTGGGGACCATGGTCTTTACGGAAGCACTTGGTAAGTTCTATCTGTTTTCATCTCATTAAAATGTTGAGGTCCCCTAAAAGATAAGATATAAATCATCAGAGCATTTCAATGACGTTTTAATAATCAAATGTAAACGAAGTAGCTTAATTATTCTTAACACAAAAAAATGAAACAGGATTTTTAGTAAAATTGTAAAATAAGTCTCTTAAAGTAATAGCTATGATATGACATACAATGTAACAATTTATGGTATCAATAAACTCATCATTCATTCATGTGTACCAGGAAAGAAAGTCTCATCAGTTACACTGGAAAAAAATAGTTTAAAAGGCCAATAAAGTAAAAACAAAAAAAACAAAAAAACTGAAGAGCATAGAGGACCCAAAGTTCCGAAAGGTTTTGTCAAATACAGCTAAGGTAATATATCTTAAGGTGGAAAATCCTTAGAATTTCGAAAAATTCAGAAGTGCTTATATAAGAATCTAGTTTAATTTTAGGTTTTTCGGTACCAAAAATAAAGCCTTCATCAATTCCTTTAAGAAACTTTCTATTTGAATTTAAATGTGTCATAACTTTGGAATTACCTAAAGAAATCAATTTTAAATCGTTCATATCTTACTTTGATATCACTAAGCAAATAAACCTTTGAAATAAAATTTGGTTGGTTAGTATCATGTTGTCCTTCGGTAAATGTAGCAAATTTATCAATATTATAATATGACGGATTTTCCTATCAAATGTTATGCTGACAATTTCAACTTTTTAATAAAGGTTAAATATCCATTAAAAAAAATCTTGTTTTATAAAAGCGCTTCGGACGTTAAGTGTTGTTGTCATTTGCTGTCTTTACCATTCGACTGCTAAGTTATAGCGATTTTATGGTGGACTATCAGTCCCCGAAGGTATCATCAGCTCAGTAGTCAGTTCTTCGGTAACAAACCTTTCTAAAATTGTCCGTTTATAAATTTTGAAATTATAAAGAAACTAAGGTTTCAACTCCCTCAGACAAAGTTGATCTTAGATGGATTTGGCTTTTTTTTAGGTACATGTTTTTTTTTCATATAGCTCTTCAACTGTTTCGGTTCTTATACATCCTCGGCTTTCAAATATTCGGCTTTGGGCGTTCCTCATGAAGGCAAATCCAGAAAAGCGCTTCGGACGCATGAAATTATTTAACGTGTTGTTTTCATTTTTTATATTTTTTGATAGTAATAAACTTAAACATTTTATTTTGTAATCAACAACTATAATACATATTAAAGTATGATAAGGTTTCTTCCGTAATAACCTTTAAAACTAACAGAACAACTTGATATGGTTTTATGTATATTTTACAAATATGTTTTTGATATCAACTCTTTTATCATTCTGCGTTACAAATTTCTTATCATAAATAGATATATTTGATAGCATATCCTCTTGAATTTCCTTGGAAAGGAAACACTGTTATTTACGTTGAAAATTACGAAGGAATTTAAAAACAAATCACACACAATACTTCTAATAACAAATACATTTTTTTTACTTTATGCGTAAAATTGATATGTCTGACTTTCGGTTTTTTTGCCCATTTTGTATCCCCATTTTTTGCATTTGATTGATTATGTTTATCAAAATGATTCATTATTTCTTTTCTAGATGTAGCAAGAGTTGCACGTAAAGAAAATGTACAGGTATGTAATGTATCTTACTAGTTTTTTCTATTTGTATTTACCTTCGTATTTACCATTCTGTTCAACTTTCCTGAAAATAATTTGTTTCGATTTTGCGACATCGGAATATTTGTACGATTAGATCATGCTTGCGAACGACGTTGTGAGTATAACTTGGACGTGGTCGTCTGATCTGTAATTTTACCGATTGTGTCCTCTTCCTGATTGTGACATTTTGACCGAATGTGAATCTGCATGGCGGTTGTTGCAGACATTGCAGGAGAAGCTTACCCTGTCGCCGCATACGGCATCGCTCTATATAGAGTTTATACGATTCCCTCAGTTTTTGTTTGTTACCTTGATTTGTCTTTTCCTTGTCGATTTGTGATGTTTTAACATCGGTTAACTGTCGCCTTCATTGGTTGATTGATTGATTGGTTGATTGATTGATGTTTAACGCCACTTTCAACACTATTGTGCTATTTCGTGGCGGTCAGTTTTTATTGGTTGAGCATGAGTGCCCGGAGAGAACCATCGGCCTAGGAAAACTGACAACCCTAGTCAATTCAGATTGGAGTCGAGTGCGCCTGCCCCGTGCGGGATTCGAACTTACAACCTCAGTTTTGACAGGCCAGTGATACAGTAGTTCGACTACTTAGACCACTCGGCCACCGAGGCACCACCCCCCGTCTTAATTGAACTGATCCTTATACGATACTCATTAAAATCATGAAAAGAACAATTTATAGGATGAAGAAAAACAGTCAAATGAATATAATCAGCCGCTGGAACACACCATGAAATATTCTTGCTGAGCTAAATTTTACGCGCACTCGAAATAAAGAAAACCGTCATACTGTTATCAAAATACACTCAATATATTTCTCTTTCACCATAAGTTCCATTTCTGCAAATTTTATTGTTACTTTAACTAAACAATGACATCACAACCACTATTTTTTGTCAGAATAGGGCTACTTTTAATTTGAGTTGTTGAATTGGTGGTCTGACACCAACTAAAGATCATACAATGTAATTAACCAAAAAGTTAAAAATACAAATGAAAACTTATTATCAAACTTTGTAAAACAAAGCACTTGAAAATAATGGAGTTTATTAAATGTAGAGTGTAAGATACTCTTCGTATGTTTAAGATGAATAACGCGCCTTTTGTAGCTCTTTTCGCCGACATTTATGAGTTGTCGACTCTCTTCACTACCTCACGCTAACCAAATAGAAGTTTTCCTATTTAATCAAACGGTCCTTCGTAAAATCTTATTGCATAAAAAATTCCTGCAATCCATATTAAACCTTTTCTGTAACAAAACAGATACATATACAAGATATACTTACTTGAACTTAAATGAGATAATTAAAATAGCTTTTGTTAATTTCTTTCTTGACAACTTTTTTGGTTTCGGTAATACACCTTATCGGCAGGCTGCGTGTATTCCTATGGACACGACTTGTTTCCCTTAAATAGCAGAATTGTTTTGTCTTGTCACGATGGTGACCGCAAAGCTTATATAGTGTCGATGTAAATAGTTCTTCTTAATAACTCTTTTTGATGTTTTTTTTTAAAGCAAGGAGCACACTCCTGTTAATAATGTACATAAACTGAGAACATACACCGGCGTAACATGCGTAAAACATAAACATGGATATGTGAACGTCATTCGTAATTAAGCATATATTGCTATCCAGTTATCAACATTTATGGTTTCCTATCCTAATGATACTGATAATTTGGCATAGAATGCTTTTCTTATACTGTTTATGATGTCTTTACATTAAACCAAATCCGGTAGAAGTATATCATTTGATAAATTAGTCTGGAAAGAAATGGAATATCTATTTGTTGAAATTGTGGTTTGAACTAGCTTTTAGAAACTGGGACCACTCTAAGATAAGTACTTTGTTTCTTTTGTCATTTTTTATTGTTGTTTGAATGCCGGTGAGTAAAAAGACTTTTCCAACCAAATATTTAGTTTATTTAAATGTTGTGCATGACTTCCAAAAATATTTACGACATTTTTGATGTACCTATGCAAAATCAGTAATTCTGTGTTTGTCTTTTGACATAATTCTTTTTATTTTCTTCCTGCTATTAGTTAGAACTAGACCGTTATTTTGCTCTTAGGAATTGTTTCACATATTGTAATCCCGAGACTCTTATAGCATATTGTTAGGTATGGGGCTATCTATTTGTTGATGTCGTTGGTTTGCGGTGGAAAGATGTCATATTGTCTTTATTTTCATATGATGTCAATTTCAGTGTGAACAACATGTGTTTCTGGAATAATTGTCATCAGGTATACTCAACACCAAAAACTTTGGGAAGCCAAACAATTTAAGCGCTAGAGCGATTTATGGCCAATTATAGATAGCTGTGTCTACCAAGTGATAAATCAATAAAAGTATGAGAAATATTGATGTATATCAGGAGATACCTAACGTATAGAGACATGCATTCCCATTCCGTACGGAGGGGTCGTGTTATTCTAATTGTATGTATATCTGTATAGGGCTTATGAAATTTTATATAAGGTATCTATGTTCAGTATCACCCATTTAGATTTATCATTTAATTCGATATTTTTCTGTAGAATTGTATAACAGGACCTGTATGTATGCATGCTGACGCTGCATACGCACATGGAATCAACATGGTTAGATATAACGCTAATTCCAGTGTTTTGTTCTAAATTTTGTGAGTGTAAACATGGATAACAGATCTAAAGTGACGCTGTGTTTGGTCCAGTAACTTATCCATAGCTGGATTGATAGTAGAGAAAATCTTATGAAAACTCAAATACATTTTTCTTTTTTCTTCGAAATGTTTTAAGGGGAAATCTTATTTCGATGTGAATATGCGAGATGTGTAAAATTAATTTTCTGTCTTTCTGTCCTACAGGGAGAAAAGAATCTAAAACGTGAAAAGAGACAGATTGGTTAGTATGATTTCGTATTGATATCTACTCTTTAAATTGTCATATATTTATGATTTGTTTGACTTCATTATGTGTTACTAGCCATGAAGTATTGTTATTTTTGGCAAAGTCTAAAACCACCTTAAAACGTTTAATCCCGCTGCAAATGTTTGCACCTGTCCTAAGTCAGGAATCTGATGTACAGTAGTTGTCGTCTGTTTATGTAGTTCATACGTGTTTCTCGTTTCTCGTTTTTATATAGATTAGACCGTTGTTTTTCCCGTTTGAATGGTTTTACACTAGTAATTTTTGGGGCCCTTTATAGCTTGCTGTTCGGTGTAAGTCAATGCTACGTGTTGAAGGCCGTACCTTGACCTATAATGGTTTACTTTTATAAATTGTTACTTGGATGGAGAGTTGTCTCATTGGCACTCATACCACATCTTCCTATATCTATATAAAACGGACGGAAAAAGGGTGTACCTCACTCTTGAAATCAACTCCTCCTACAGTTTTCAATACAGATCGCTTAAACTTTATAGAAAGATTGCAAACAATGTTGTGCAAATTATGCATCTGCTATTATAGAATTGTTTGAGAATTGTTTCCCTTTTGGCCAGACTAAGTAACTTATCCATTTTCATCAAAAGTAACGAAAGACGTTACCAGTTTTGTGTAATAAACTCATCCTACAGTTTTCAATCCAAGATTACTGAAACTTCACAGAAAAATTGCACACATGGTGAAGTTGGACACTTTCTATTATGTAATTTAAATTAATTTTGAATTGTTTTACATATTGTCATGTCGGATCCTTTTATTGGGTTACTATACGGTATTGGTTTTTTATCATTGTTGAAGGCGGTACAGTGACCTATAATTGTTTAAATTCTCTTGAAATGTGCTTTTGGATAGTTGTCTCATTGCCTATCATACCACATGTTTTTAGTTTATATAGTTCTTCCAACATTTATATAGTTCTTCCGACGATGTTATATTTGGATTGTATATTTCAAATTAGTGGCATCCAAAATACCTTTGATAAGCTTACATAGAAACAAAAATTCAGGAAAATTACGATTTGTTTAGTATAACATTTATGTCACCATTCCTGCCGAAAGGATTTGTTCCAGAAAATGCGATAAGAAAAAGTTACATCTGCAAAAAACTGCTCTAGCAAGGCTATGAAGAAGGTGTCTGAAGTTATCAATTAACAAGTCCTATGGTTGCCATAACAATTTTATTGATTATCACAGTGTCTCTCCATTTCTCGATTTACTTGCGTTATTATAACATGTTTAACTTGTTCATCATACATGCTCGGCATTGTCAATATGACATTATTTTTGGTTTTGTCTTGTTATGATCTTGCTTCTTGCAATTGCGAATAAGGTTATGTTTTAAAAAGGACACACCTGGCCACATTTGGTTAGAGTTCGTGCGATTCCAGTTGCCGTCTCTCAGAAATGTGTCCGTCTGTACCAGATTTTACAGCAAACATCTGTGTACTATTGATATATTTTATAATAAACTTCTGGATTTTATCATCGTATGAAATTTTAGCGATGTCCGCGTTGATCATATTCTAAATATTTCGCTATTTATAGCGGTCTTTGACTTGTGTGCACTCACCAAAGAAATACAAATAATAACCTATATATTGGTCATTATATTTTTCAATATTTAAACATATAGCTTTCAGACTTTGTCCTATCAAGTCATTTCTTCTTATTCAATAAATGTATAGATAAAATAATTCAGAAAAATTACATAAGGTACTTTGTAAAGTTGTAATTGGAACCAGAACGAATGCATCAAATTTAGCAACAAGAATTGAATAGGGAAGACTCCCATTCAAATATTAAAAAACACGATATATTATGTTTAGAATGGTTTAACTTGAGTATGCATAAACCAATTTTACAAAAGGCTTAAAAAACTTGGTATGTATTTACCAAACTAAACTCAAAATTATTTATCACAACTTAGAAACTGATTGAAAGGGAAAGACATTTTGATATTGAAGAAGATGAAACACACTGTTTTTTTTTTTTTTTTTTATTAAATTGCAAAATTAATGAATAACTAATATATATTATATTTTAACGAAATACAAAACTGTAACCTGTATTTTATTGAACTATCAAAATAAAAAAATAACTGTATTTTAACCCGTCAACACCAACGCAAGTAAATGCACTCGATTCCTTTAAAAAAAATGTCATTATATTATTTTATTAATAATTTTACTCTATGCCTTAATTGTATTTATTTGTTGTGTTCCATTTGTATTTGTCACAGGCTTATTTAGTTTAGAGACAATATAGATTTGAATTTGGATTTGAATTAATCACTCGTGTTTTTTTTCAAATGATCCTTGTCTTTTCAGTGCCGAATACATTATTCCAAAGGTACTGTAAGGGTGCATCTGGAAATCCATTTTGTTCGAATGGAGAACTTATGTACGTTCTGGAAGCCTGGTATGGTGGAGTGAATTGTGTTACATCAAGTGCATATTTTGACACAGCTTTGGCCCCATGTGGACGTGATGTAACAGATATAGTAGCATCGATGTGTAATAATCTAGCAGAGTGCTTTGTTATGCCAATTGACGATACAATATTCGGGGCGACTGACTGTTCGTCAGGACAAGATATGGATCTTTTTATGGAATGGGACTGTGGTAAGTGCACGTTAATGGATCTGCATTCAATATATCTTCAACGTATTATATCATGTAACCGAACCGACCAATGTGATAACGTATGATGTTCGATTGTCCTCGATACTTATGAATTTGGTAGTTGTTTCTTCAATGTGCTGGAATATCGCCTCCTTTACGTCTCTTCTTTTCTATAGATTTATAACATGTATAATGTATGTTCTTTCCATAGATCATCGGTTCATACATTTGGTGGTGGGATATGGAATAATTTTTTTTTTACCGAAATGGGTAATTTTCTGTCTGTGATATTGTTTTATCAAGCTCGTATACAAAATGTCTTGTTAACTTTCTAAAATGCCTTAACAATACCATGTTCAATTAGAAATAATTAATACAAAATAAATAATAGACATGTATATAATTTTGATAGCGTCCTCCATTTCTTCCCGGCAGTACATATAAACATATCTAAAAAATTGAATATGCCGAAAAAATGTTTCTGTACTTTTTGAGTAATTTTTCTTGTATGCCACAGCAATATTTTTAAAATTCATACTTTTTCTGGTTATCCGCTAAGGAATATTAAGGAGTACCTGCATGAAAAGCATATATGTGGTTTCAGATGCCATTAAGTTTGTGTAATACGATTGTTTGCTATATAACCGTGGAATACTAGTATATAATAGATTGTTTACTATATACCCGTCGAATACTAGTTAATGATAAATTATTTGCTATATACCCGTCGAATACTAGTATATGATAGATTATTTGCCATATACACGTCGAAAACTAGTTAATGATAGATTATTTGCCATATACACGCCGAAAACTAGTATATGATAGATTTTTTGCCATATACACGACGAATACTAGTATATGATAGATTATTTGCTATATACCCGTCGAAAACTAGTTAATGATAGATTATTTGCCATATACCAGTCGCAAACTAGTATATGATAGATTGTTTACTATATACCCGTCGAAAACTAGTATATGATAGATTGTTTGCCATATACACGCCGAAAACTAGTATATGATAGAATATTTGCCATATACCAGTCGCAAACTAGTATATGATAGATTGTTTGCTATATACCCGTCGAATACTAGTATATGATAGATTGTTTGTCATATACACGTCGAAAACTAGTTAATGGTAGACTATTTGCCATATACACGTCGAAAACTAGTTAATGATAGATTATTTGCCATATACACGCCGAAAACTAGTATATGAAAGATTATTTGCCATATACACGTCGAATACTAGTATATGATAGATTATTTGCTATATACCCGTCGAATACTAGTATATGATAGATTATTTGCCATATACCAGTCGCAAACTAGTATATGATAGATCGTTTGCTATATAACCGTCGGACACTAGTATATGATAGATTGTTTAATAAGCATGATGTAAGTACTGTGGAATAAATTTTAAGATAAATCAAACAAACAATTGTTCAAACAATAATTAAAAATCTTACCACATAAATCAAATTAAGTTTTGATGAGACATTTAAATTAAAAATAAAAGCTCTGGTGTCAGAAAATATCATATCTCCCACTGATTCGAAAAATACATACTTTATGGAACTGTTTTCATGAACAGAGTTAAAAGCTACTTCCGGTTTAGTCAAAGTCACTTCCGGTGTCAAATTAAGTAGCTAATATTAAACAGTCATTCCAACAATATACGGTTTGGATGTAATTTTCCATGAAATAAAGTAGATACTTTTTTACTTCCGAATTCGAATACGAATACTTATATACTTATATAATATAATTCTATAATAATTAATATGATAAGTTACATCACACTGGTTCCAAAAATATATTGTTTTAGACACCTTTACATAAATTAGTGGACAAATTGAGTATTTCCTGTCGACCTTTTTAGGGTCTTTCAACCTATTGCGAAAGACGGCATGGATTTATAAAAGTGATGCAAAGGATACCAAAGGGACATTCAAACTCACACGCGAAAATGAACTGACAACGTCATGGCTAAAAGAAGAAAAAGACAAACAAACAACAATACACAAAACACAACATAGAAAATTTAAGACTGAGCAACACGAATCCCACCAAAAACAGGTGCTCCGGAAAGGTAAGCAGATCCTGCTCCACATGTGGCACCCGTCGTGTTGCTCATGTTGGTACAAACTCAGTGATAAGTCTTATTCGGTAGGTCACATTCGGCGAAAAGGTTCGGGATTGTAGTGACGACAATTGGAACATATCCGTTGTCATCTATGAAACGGATGTTCCATAACGGTCAACCAACTCGTGATGGCGTCAGTAAAATTTACGAAGGAAAGATTTCAACTTCACCACTTGGAACTCTTGATTTAATAGCTTCCTTGTGAGCAGCAACCCTCTATCATGGAAATCATGATAGGAAATACAAGCCCTGGAATATCGTATTAACTGGGAGATATATACTCCCTATGCAGGTGCTGCTGGAATGTTGCTATATCGAAATATGAAGTTCACAATAGGGAAGCTGAAATCATCTCTTTTGTCGTAATTTTTTTTTTAACCGACAATCATTGTCAATTTCTAGATGTTAGTCAAGATATGAGGCAGACTTAACTGTATCTGTTGTACCCTTTATTTCAAGATCGATGGGATAAATGCGTTCAACATAATCACCAAATTTTTAATAATAATTTTGTACTCCATCAATATGAATTGTAACAAAGGTCAAAATCTAAAACGTCAAGTTGACCTTTGACCTCGACCTTAGTGTTAAGATCATCTAAAAGCAAGAACCTCAAATCAAAAGACCCTAGATCTCTACTGTGCATGGGAAATGAGTTGTATCACTATACATCTTATTAAAACCTTTCGTGGATATTTATTATGGATTCTGATGAACAGCAATCACAAGCAAATCAATAGTACATGTACATGGCCTTTACCTATGACCTTAATCTCATTTTCTTTTTAGTGGACCAAGAACCTCAAATCAAAATACCATATCACTTACGGTTTATGTATTACAATTAAAGTTTTCATATATTTCAAATACATAAAGGGAAATAACTCTCATAAGAAGTTTCCGGATACCCTTTACTTCCTCTACGTAAGGCGTTCCAGATTCTATAACTCATTCAAGCTAATAGAATCTTAGCCAAATAATTAGTCAACCAAATAAAACTAAATTTTGTTTTGTAATAATTCCAAGATGGCGT
Source organism: Mytilus coruscus (assembly GCA_017311375.1). Lineage (NCBI taxonomy): Eukaryota > Metazoa > Mollusca > Bivalvia > Mytilida > Mytilidae > Mytilus > Mytilus coruscus. Next base: position 24,473,167 of record CM029606.1, on the reverse strand, counting down.
ATTCCAAGATGGCGTGTATCGTCTGAAACTAATACCTTTGCAGCGTGATGCGAACAATAATTCGGGTTAGATTGTAACCCGTAAATCAAGCTAAGAAAATATGATATGGCGAACAAAACATGATAAAATTTGTATCACATTCTGTTCAACCCTCGTTCGATATCAACCCTCATGACTTCGACCTTTAGCTAATATTGATCTATCGGATTGATACAGCTATGATACTAGGTATTATTCACTTTGTATCGTAATCAATGGCCGTGTATTTTTTTTTTTTTTTTCACATTGAACACTGTTTGAAAAGTAATAAACCTTTTATATTACGTACTATGGAAACCAAATGTTTGGAAAATAAGCGTTAATGTCTATATAGCGTTTGCGAGTATTAAAAGGCAAATATAATAGGACAGCCAAACCCCTCAAAGTACAAAATACAAATTACATAACACACAAAAAGACAACAAATTTTACAATAAGTTTATGAAAAGTTTCTTGTCCTCATGCAGGTTCTATTGATGTTTCTATTAAAAAGGAATCTAGACTTTCTTAATCTATCAAATTTGACATGCATTTCATGTATTACATTGTTTCATGTTTTGCTTTTAGTGCGACCAAGGGCTATTGTAATGGGTGAGTTAACGTTTAATATTATTGTAGGTCAGGGCTAAAATTCAACTTGACAGCAACCCAACTATACAAATATAGACATGTAGATATCATCAAAGTATACAAATATAGGCATGTAGATATCATCAAAGCATACAAATATAGACATGTAGATATCACCAAAGCATACAATTATAGACATGTAGATATCATCGAAGCATACAAATATACCCATGTAAATATCATCGAAGTATACAAATATACCCATGTAGATATCATCCAAGCATACAAATATAAACATGTAGATATCATCAAAGCATACAAACATAGACATGTATATATCATCAAAGCATACAAGTATAGACATGTAGATATCAGCAAAGCATACAAGTATAGACATATAGATATCATCAAAGCATACGAACATAGATATTTAGATATCATCAAAGCATACAAGTATAGACATGTAGATATCATCAAAGTATACAAATATAAACATGTAGATATCATCAAAGCATACAAACATAGACATGTAGATATCATCAAAGCATACAAGTATACACATGTAGATATCATCAAAGTATACAAATATAGACATGTAGATATCATCAAAGGACGATACTTGTATTATAGATTGACCAGTGTTTACAGTTAACATATAACAACTAGTCTTAACAACTTTATTAGTAAACATGGTCAGGAGACTGTAATTCCGTGGTTGTCGTTGGTTGCTGTCTGTGATATTTGTTTTTCATTTATTGATTTTCATTTTGTAATGTCGGGGCCTTTTATAGCCTTGCTAAACGGTATGGGGTATGTTCATTTTGGAAGACCTTACGGCAACCTATATTTGCTTAAATCCGCTTCACTTGGACTGTGTTGTTTGGATAGTTGTCTCATTGGTAATAATTCCACATTTTCTTATTTTTGTATGGTGTTGTTCTATATTAGTATGTTTTTATATGATGTGAGTGTTGACGGTAGCAATAGCATTTAGAAGGACATTGTAACCCAAGATAGTGTATTTACATATTTTACCATATCGTGTATTAAATAATGATGGTTAGATGTAAAAACCAATTAAAACTACTGCACTTACACAAAACATATATTTCCGTTCAAAAAGTGGTATGCTAGTATCAAAATAATGTTGTGAAACACTTATCTAGTACAACAAAATAGTTTTTTTTAATCTGATAGATTCTTTTTGGGTTTTTTTTTTTTGCCTTTTAAATATAGGAATTCCTGGTCCACCCGGACCAAAGGGACCGACGGGCATGAAGGGAGAAGGAATTGAAGGAGAAGCAGGAATGAAAGGTGATTTGGGAACAAAAGGCTCAAAGGGTATGTATACTTAACTGAAAATAAATTAAAAATAAAAAAATCCAATGTATTTCCTGATTCTTGTTAACATCTTATCATTCTTGTTTCAAAAGGATTGGAGAAAGATACTAAAGGGACATTCCAACTCAAAAGTCGAAAATAAACTGAAAACGTCATGGCAAAAAGCAAAAAAAAAAAACAAACCAAAAGCAAAGAACAGTATACAACTTTCAACTTAACCACTTGGAACTCTTGATTTAATAGCTTCCTTTGTGAGCAGCAACCCTTTATCAAGGAAATCATTAAAGGAGATGCAAGCTCTAGAATATTGTATCAACTGAGAGACATATACTTCGTATGAAGGTGCTGCTGGAATGTTGGTACATATAAATGGAAAGTTCACAATTGGGAATCTGAAATCATCTCTTTTGTCGTAATTTTTGAAGAATTGCTGGTTAATTGTGAATTCTTCTCCGTCTTCTTGGTGGGTGATGCATGCAACCCAGGTGACGCACCCGGTCTTACCCCTTTTGAAATTCATATGATTCTGTCAGTTTTTGTAATTTTTTTACCTGGAATTGTTTCTTCTTGATGGATTTATATGATTTGAGCATCAATAAACTACTGTTGCTTTGGAATTCCTCTTCTTATTCTTCTTAATCTGTTAAACTCGAACCCGGCTGGTGTCAACTTATAGTAATGTTATTGGCTTAGTTCGATGTCAAAGACTTTACAAATTAAGTTGTAAGAAAAAATAAATGTAAGCAAATTGATTTCTGATTATGTTGAATAAGCCTATGTTTTTTTTTTTATTAAATTGATTAGTCTAATGATAAATTACCGATTGAATTCTTTTAATACACTGTTTCAACACAAGTTGTTCCCCTTTGCAAGTTGTCAGATCGGTTCTAAACCGGACAAAACGGGCTGATGTCCATGCAAAGCATGATACGTTGTAAGTGACATATAGGCGTTTTAACCAATTTTTACAAAGGTAATTCAGATATCTGGAAAAAATAAAGATTACACACATAACGCACAGATTTGCTCTTGTTGTTAGCTCACCTTGATTCAAAATGTGAAAAACATTTTTTTTTAATTCGATAATCTGTAAATATTAGAATTGAATGCTTCTGTGCTTCATACAAATATGATGGTCACTAGCTATCATTTCGTATAAATTTTTAAAAAGCATTCAGTTCTTAAATGCAAATACATACTTAAAGAGAATGATTAAAATTTATATTTGATTTATTATCTTTTATAGGAATGCTTGGTCCACAGGGTATGGAAGGTGAACTGGGTGAAAAGGGCAGAATAGGCCGCAATGGTCGAAGGGGACGTAGAGGCCGGCTGGGAAAAGATGGAGAAAAAGGACAAAGGGGATCCAAAGGTGCAACCGGTGACAAAGGGAAAAAAGGCATGAAGGGATATAAAGGCATAAAAGGACAAAAAGGATCGAAAGGCCATAAAGGAATGAAAGGATATAAAGGCAACAAAGGCTACAAAGGCGTGAAGGGTAACAAAGGCTACAAAGGTCAAAAGGGATTTAAAGGTTATAAAGGACTAAAGGGTAACAACGGAAGCAAGGGATTGAAAGGCTATAAAGGACATGAAGGACAAAAGGGGTTTAAAGGTTTAAAGGGACAAATAGGTTTTAAAGGGTACAAAGGACAAAAAGGATATAAGGGTAGCAAGGGAATGAAGGGATATAAGGGATATAAAGGTGAAAAGGGCGATAAAGGTTACAAAGGTCAAAAAGGATACAAAGGTGACAAAGGTCAAAAAGGTTATAAAGGTTACAAAGGACAAAAAGGATATAAAGGTAATAAGGGAATAAAAGGAGATAAAGGATACAAAGGACAAAAAGGCTTAAAAGGAAACAAAGGACATAAAGGATATAAAGGATACAAAGGACAGAAAGGCTTCAAAGGATACAAAGGCCAAAAAGGAATTAAGGGTTACAAAGGACAAACAGGAACTAAAGGTTACAAAGGAATAAAGGGATTTAAAGGCTACAAAGGTCAGAAAGGTTACAAAGGTTTAAAAGGAATAAAAGGGTTAAAAGGGCAAAAAGGAGTGATAGGGCAAAAAGGATATAAAGGACAAAAGGGTTATAAAGGTTATACGGGTCAAAAAGGCTATAAAGGAGAAAAAGGACAAAAAGGATATAAAGGTATAAAGGGAATGAAAGGATACAAAGGATTTAAAGGCGAAAAGGGACAAAAGGGATACAAAGGTGAAAAGGGAATGAAAGGCTATAAAGGAAAAAAAGGAGAAAAGGGCTATAAAGGTTACAAAGGAGAAAAGGGTTACAAAGGTAACAAAGGGCAGAAGGGATACAAAGGTTACAAGGGAACGAAAGGATATAAAGGTCAAAAGGGACAAAAGGGATCTAAGGGTTACAAGGGCAAAAAAGGATACAAAGGAGAAAAAGGGAAAAAAGGATTTAAAGGATTGAACGGACTAAAAGGATACAAAGGTTATAAAGGACAAAAAGGTTATAAGGGATTGAAAGGACAAAAAGGATATAAAGGTTTAAAGGGTCAAAAGGGTCACAACGGTTTAAAAGGACAAAAGGGATACAAAGGACAAAAGGGAACGAAAGGTTTAAAAGGATATAAGGGACAAAAAGGTAATAAGGGTTACAAAGGAGAAAAGGGATACAAAGGTAATAAAGGGCAAAAAGGTTATAAAGGTTACAAAGGAATGAAGGGATATAAAGGTGATAAGGGGCAAAAGGGATATAAAGGTTATAAAGGACAGAAGGGAATTAAAGGCCAAAAAGGACAGAAAGGCTTTAAAGGTTACAAGGGAATGAAAGGCTATAAAGGATATAAAGGTCTGATAGGAAGTAAAGGATACAAAGGACAGAAAGGAAATAAAGGTTATAAAGGACAGAAAGGAAACAAAGGATATAAAGGATTGAAAGGTTATAAAGGAGAAAAGGGATTTAAAGGTCAAAAGGGATTCAAAGGGTACAAAGGAGAAAAGGGCTATAAAGGATTCAAAGGACAAAAGGGACATAAGGGATATAAAGGAATGAAAGGAATGAAAGGATACAAAGGACAAAAAGGAACTAAGGGATATAAAGGTCATAAAGGCTTTAAAGGATATAAGGGACAAAAAGGATACAAAGGTAATAAAGGAATGAAAGGAAAGAAAGGTAATAAAGGACAGAAAGGATATAAAGGTTTCAAAGGTCTTAAAGGTGACAAAGGTTATAAAGGACAAAAAGGATTCAAAGGATTCAAAGGAATAAAGGGATATAAAGGTAACAAAGGTCAAAAAGGTTATAAAGGACTCAAAGGTCAAAAGGGTTATAAAGGACTCAAAGGACAAAAGGGATATAAAGGATATAAAGGACAGAAAGGAATTAAAGGATATAAAGGACAGAAAGGAATTAAAGGAATTAAAGGACAGAAAGGATTTAAAGGGAAAAAGGGACACAAAGGATATAAAGGCTACAAAGGACACAAGGGTTATAAAGGTTTTAAAGGACAAAAAGGACATAATGGAGAAAAGGGAATGAAGGGAAACAAAGGATATAAAGGTAAAACAGGACAAAAAGGATATAAAGGCAAAAAAGGTTATAAAGGTTTGAAAGGACAAAAAGGATATGAAGGTTATGAAGGCCTCAAGGGTAACAAAGGTTATAAAGGACAGAAAGGATATAAAGGAGAAAAGGGAATGAAAGGCTATAAAGGGGTTAAAGGACAGAAGGGTTATAAGGGCATTAAAGGAATAAAGGGTTATAAAGGGATGAAAGGATCAAAAGGTAATAAAGGTTACAAAGGAATGCAGGGGCAAAAGGGAAATAAAGGAGAGAAGGGACTCAAAGGATACAAAGGAATGAAAGGGCAGAAAGGATACAAGGGACTCAAAGGACCAAAAGGTTATAAGGGAATGAAAGGATATAAAGGGACCAAAGGACAAAAAGGATATAAAGGGACCAAAGGACAAAAAGGATATAAAGGTTACAAAGGACAAAAAGGATATAAGGGTTTTAGAGGGCTGAAAGGCATAAAAGGAGCAAAGGGGCAACAAAATACAGAAAAAGGAAGAAAAGGAGGATTAGGTGAGAAAGGCTTGAAAGGAGTTAAAGGAGAACCTGGTCCTAAAGGAGCTAAAGGTAAGATCTAATGTATATGATGTTTTTATGAATTTACTTACTTTATTCCATTATTGTTTAATCGGGAGGGGGTGGTGAGGTGTAAAATAAAACTGATAATCTTGATCTCAATATGAGACTGGGGAACCTATAATATCCCTTTTTCTGAGACTGAGGACCCTAAAATATCCCTTGTAGAGTCATGGGAAAAGTCCCAAGGACTTTCCACCCGTTATGACTAGTGAACATCAGAGAATGTATTTTCGTACGACATACGAATTCGTACTATTTATGCTTTCCAATGCAAATGGTGCCGTCTGAATGCTTTGGGTCCAGGTCATTTGAAATGTACATACATTTGACAGACAGACATCAAGGTGATATTAGACTTACATAATCAAATTATATTCACCTAAGAGAAGTAGTATTTCAGAAATAGACTTAATCATAAAAAATAATGACAATTTGTGAAAATCTGGTCGAATGACTTGTATTAAACAGGCATTCAGTACTCATAAAAAAATCTATCATCTACGTTAAGTATTTCCTGCGAGAGGAACTGTTGAATTTGCGAACTGTCTTGATTTAAACGACTACAGACAATATATTCCCTTGGTCTAAATGTTAATATCTTGAGAAGACAAAGGAACATATCTCGAACTTCCTCTATTGATGGCGTTAATACTGTTAATGAAAGACAACGCAAGCATAGGTTCATGGCAAACGTATCAAAGTTGATAAACAAATGGATGATAAACATCTATTATTATCTTAACTGTGTCAAATACCATTTCGTAGATTTCTTAATATTTTCAACGAGTGTGATACAAAATCGTTTTCCAGTCACCTGTATGAATGTACGCGTACAATAAAATAAATGAATTGATTTTATCGACTGATCTAGTATATTAAATGACTCTACCATTCAGAATTGCATTCCTTTAACTTGATAGCATAGAGCCACTTAGTTTTTCATATAAGTATGGAAAATACAGTAGGAGTTTGATTTATATTATAAGTCAGTTGCATTAGACGTTAGTATAGAAAATTATGCTCTTTCAACATGAGACTATGAAACATTGAAATTTCGATGGCAACGCTATTACAGGGTACCTCAAAATCCTTCAATAACCAGATGTTATAAAATTTCTGAAAAAAAAACAAATTATTGTCCTTCATTCAAAATAATTTGGAAAGTGTGTAATCAGATCATTTGAAATGTTCTTTGATCCTTTTGTAAAAATATGTGCAAATGGAAAAAATCTGATAAAAAAAACCTTTAATATTTTATAAATAACAGGTCACAACTATAAGAGAATATACTGTAAATATTGGGTTTAATGAACAATTATAGTTATTATTGTATATTTCTTTCTATGAATAGATTTTTTTTTTTTTTATGAATGCATATTATTTTTTTATCGTTAAGATATTTTAACATTTGGCTCAGTATGTACTTTATTTAAATGTCTTTCACTTACGGCCAGATATACAACGTTGTTAAGAAACGTCCCTATATTTGTTTTACAGGAAGGAAAGGGAGAAAGGGAATTAAAGGCGATAAGGGTGTAGTAAGTTTGTTTGATAGTGATTTTTATCTCAAAACTAAGTAAGAAATTACAAACGAAAAGAGAGTCTCTAGAGTAAAATAAATATTAGATCTTTAAAGTGACAGAAAATATGTTGTTATATTTATCTTTTAAATACTAATAGATACTGCAAAAATTCTCATAGATACCAGGCTTTGAAATTGTATACGCCAGATGCACATTACATTTACAAAAGACTTATAAGTGAAGCTTGAATAAAACAAGTATATAAAGCCAAATCCAGTACGAAGTTGAAGAGCCTTGAGGACCCAAAACTATTTTAGAAAGGAAAATATCCATGTGCTTATATGAAATAAGATATAGGGTGTACGTCAATGAGACAACAACCGGATGACAAAAATACACAGAATAATCTAGAGGTATTCGCATTGTCTCCAGAAATAGACTAGTGGCTTCTCAACTTGTCAAGCTTTACATCGCACAAAGACGAGATAATACGTAAGTATGGATTTCAGGGCACGTGACAAGTGTTTCATGAACTACACTTCACCAGGTACGCTTTATACCAAATGTTTGGATAGTGAGAAATATAAAATGTTTCAACAACAAAAATACTTCACCAAATGCTTGGAAAGTCAAAATTATAGAACGTTTGAAAGCATCAATTCAATAAAGCCAAAAAACAAGCCGTCTTTACATCATTTGGTTAAGGATCTGCAACGAATGTTTCGAATTTTTGAATTCAGATTATCAAAAATATAGTTTGGATCGTATCACACGTTCACACAGATGTATTTCCTTTAAATTGCAGTCATGAATGTCGAAACAAGACCAGAAATGACCGTGTAAATAAACAGGTACTTGTTTAATTTTTAATTTCAAAAGTTATAAGTGTTTTATGTGGACTAAGCATGTAAGGCATACTGGGGTAGGTAATAGCAGTGAGTGTTTAATGTCGGCTTAGCACGAAAGGCATACTGGGGAAGGTAACAACGGTGAGCGTTTTATGTGGACTAAGCACGAAAAGCATACAGGGGTAGGTAACAGCAGTGAATGTTTAATGTCGGCTTATCATGAAAGGCATACTGGGGTAGGTATTAGCAAGGAGTTTTTATGTCGGCTTCGCATGAGATGCATAGTGGGGCAGATAACAACAGTGAGTGTTTTATGTGGAATAAACATGAAAAGCATACTGCGATAGGTAACAACAGTGATTGTTTTATGTGAACTAAGCATGAAAGGCATACTGGGATAGGTAACAACAGTGAGTGTTTTATGTGGACTAAGCATGAAAGGCATACTGGGATAGGTAATAGCAATGAGTGTTTTATGTGGACTAAGCATGAAAGGCATACTGGGATAGGTAACACCAGTGATTGGTTTTGTAAAAATTATCTTAGTATGAGAGACATACTGGGGCAAGTAACAGCAGTGATAAATCATGTCAACATTATCTTAGCATGAGAGGCATACTGGGATAGGTATCAGCAATGAGTGTTTTATGTCGGCTCAGCATAAGAAACATATTGGGATAGGTATCAGCAATGAGTGTTTAATGTAGACTTAGCATGAAAGCATACTGGGGTAGGTAACAAAAATGAGTGTTTAATGTCGGCTTAGCATGATAGGCATACTGGGATAGGAAACAGCAGTAATTGGTCATGTTAACATTTTCCAAGCATAAGGGGCATACATGGGTAGGTAACAGCAGTGCTTGGTCATGTTAACATTGTCTGAGCATGAGAGGCATACTAGGGTAGGTAACAACAGCGATTGATCATGTAAACAGTATCTTAGCATGAGAGGCATACTAGGGTAGGTAACAACAGCGATTGATCATGTAAACAGTATCTTAGCATGAGAGGCATACTGGGGTAGGTTACAGCAGTGATTTGTTATGTTAATATTGTCTGAACATGAGAGGCAAACTGGGGTAGGTTACAGCAGTGATTTGTTATGTTAATATTGTCTGAACATGAGAGGCATACTGGAGTAGGTAACAGCAGTATTTGGTCATGTTAACAGTATCTTAGCATGAGAGGCATACTGGAGTAGGTAACAGCAGTGATTGGTCATGTTAACAGTATCTAAGCATGAGAGGCATACTGGAGAAGGTAATAGCAGTGATTGGTCATGTTAACATTATCTTAGCATGAGAGGCATACTGGAGTAGGTAACAGCAGTGATTGGTCATGTTAACAGTATCTAAGCATGAGAGGCATACTGGAGTAGGTAACAGCAGTATTTGGTCATGTTAACAGTATCTAAGCATGAGAGGCATACTGGAATAGGTAACAGCAGTGATTGGTCATGTTAACAGTATCTAAGCATGAGAGGCATACTGGAGTAGGTAACAGCAGTGATTGGTCATGTTAACAGTATCTAAGCATGAGAGGCATACTGGAGTAGGTAACAGCAGTGATTGGTCACGTTAACATTATCTTAGCATGAGAGGCATATTGGTGTAGGTATCAGCAGTGATTTGTCATGTTGACATTGTCTTAGCATGAGAGGCATACTGGTGTAGGTAAATGTAACAGCAGTGATTGGTCATGTTAACATTGTCTTAGCATGAGAAGCGTACTTTGGGTAGGGAGGAGCAGTGATTGGTCATGTTAACATAATCTTAACATGAGAGGCATACTTGGATAGGTAACAACAGAAATTGGTCACGTTAATGTTATCTTAGCATGAGAGGCATACTTGGGTAGGTAACAGCAGTGATTGATCATGTTAACATAATCTTTGCATGAGAGGCATACTTGGGTAGGTAACAGCAGTGATTGATCATGTTAACATAATCTTTGCATGAGAGGCATACTTGGGTAGGTAACAGCAGTGATTGATCATGTTAACATTATCTTAGCATGAGAGGCATACTAGGTAGCTAACATCAGTATTTTGTCATGTTAACATTATCATCTACTTTAGAAATTGATAATCGTTATTTATAAAATATTGTTAGTTTCTCAGGACGCTCAGTATAATTTAATCTCGATCTGTTCGTGCAGTAAAACATCTTACAAATAAAGAATATTAGTCAATGACGTTTCAAAATACTAAGACTTTAATTAGTGCCACCTCGGAACATTTGATGGTCCCTACAGTTTATTGGCCGTCTAAACTATACACACAAAAAAACGCCAAATATCGTTTCATTTCTGCTTCTATATTAAATGTTCGTTATGTCCTTTTAACTACAATGTAGTTCCCTAACTACAATGAAAGCAAATGTTATAATGATTTTTTCTAATAAAGCATTTGAAAATAATGGAATTAATTATTTTTTAAGTGTAAAAAACTCGTTTGATGTTTTAGATTAGGTTCCTGCTTTGATGGTCCTTTCCATTCGTTGATAAGATATGACTTTTCTATTTTCTAAACAACACTTCCACACAATTGTAGCAAACAGAAGTCTTCTTAAATAATCAAATTATCCTTTGAAAAATGTAATTGCAAATTTGTTTGCTGCAACTCATATAAAGCCTTTTTCTGTAATGAAAATGGTAAATATGCTAGACTAGAACTGTGATGAGATAATTATAACCTGTTAATTTTCTCTTTGACAATATCTATGTACGTAAGGCAATACATTTTATCGATTGTAGGTAATCCTTTGGACACTTTGTACACCCCCTTTACTAGCAGGCTTGTTTTTGTATAGTTCTAAATCATAGATTATGGCCAAACTCACTGAGATCCGTCAAAATTCCATTTAAGAGAAACATTTAGGAACATTTTTATAAAATATTTTGCTTTAAAAGATAAACAGTTCTCTATTTATACTTTGGAAATTTGCTCAATGGAACTGACTTAAAATAAACCTACTGTTAATATCAATAACTCATTTTCTAGATCTGGATATTTTAGTTTCACATGGAAACTCTATACAAAAATTTATGAAAAGGGACGATTTTTCATTTCTTATTGTTATTTTTGTTAAGGAGATATTCGTGTTTCTGTAAAACTGTTAACAAAATTATTTTCACGGATACGTTTTCTGCGTTCAGCCCTTTCTATATGATTTGCGAACATTCTGTTTTGGTCTGACTTATTTAAAAGGCAGAAGATCCCGAGTTTTGCATATTCCCAAAGAGTTATATTCGTTGTATTTTAAATTGCGAAGGTCAGGTAAAAATTGCTCGCCAAAATTATTTGATTTACAGTAAGTCTGCTGTTTCCACTGGCTCCAAAAATACCACCATGTACGTAGATTTTACCATATCCTTTTCATGTTTTTCGTTCTTTATTATGTTTTGTTTTAAGTTTCATATTTAATGTTGCGTTAAGATCTGTGTATTAATGGGTGAGTCGAGCTAAAAGTAATTAACCGATGACAATTATGACTTTTCTTCTCTACCAACAACACAACAAAATAATTTTACAACTGTTATTGAATCGGAATTTAACTTGATGAAAAGGCCATTCAATAAACACTTAGGCTATATGAAAAGGGCGAAACGAATATGATCGATCAAATTGTATACACTAACAAAATTAATCAGTATGCGCCAAACAAGCCATAAAGCAAGAAAGATATCTATAACATCCGAGACGTGATTCAACATAATCAAAATTGTAATTACCCGAATTTTCTTAAATTTGTTTCATAATCTTTTTACCAAATAGAATTTAACTGAGTGAATTAATAACCGGAAGCCGTACAACTGATTCTGTTGGCTGTTTATGAAGAACTGATAATTCATCATTTGGAATTAGATTGATTTTTGGAGTTTAACGAAACTTTCAGCACTATTGGCTATTTCGTGGCGGTCAGTTTTTTTATGGAGAAAGCCGGAGTACCAGGAGAGAATCATCGACCTTCAGTAGGAATACTGGCAATTCTATTCAATTAAAAGAGAGGCAAAAGATACCAAAGTGACATTAAAACTCTTTACTCGAACACAAACTGGCAATGCCATGGCAAAAAAATAAAAACGACCAAAAGACAAACAGTATACAAAACACGACATAGAAACGAACGACTTAGCAACACGAACCCCACTTTAAACCGTGAAGATCTCCAATTCAGATTTGAGTCGAACGGTTCGAACTCACAACCTCAGTATTGACAAGCTAGTGATACAGCTGAGGAACTACTTACACCATCGGACAGCGAGTCCCCTCTTGGATTATAAGCAAACGATATAAATATATACATGAATATAATTATCTATAAAACAAAAAGTAGAATAACATAGAAAATAATTGGATGGTCATATATAAAGGAATTTACTTTCTTTTACAGATTTTATTCGTATATATACTAGACCATAAAAGATATACCAAGTTTATACCAATGTTGATCGGATTGTTTTCGGCTGACGAATTTGACTGGCCAACTCAATATGTAAAATGCAGTGTATAAAAAGCTGAATATATGTCCCGTACAGATTTTGTTATGTCAAGTGGAAGATATTTGACATACCTGTCTATTCTATTTTCACTTTATGATTTTTTTTTTTGCTCACCTGGCCAAAAGGGCCAAGTGAGCTTTTCTCATCACTTGGCGTCCGTCGTCCGTCGTCGTTAACTTTTACAAATAACTTCTCCTCTGAAACTACTGGGCCAAATTTAACCAAACTTGGCCACAATCATCATTTGGGTATCTAGTTAAAAAATGTGTCCGATGACCCCGCCTGCCAAGCAAGATGGCCGACATGGCTAAAAATAGAACATAGGGGTAAAATGCAGTTTTTGGCTTTTATCTCTGAAACTAAAGCAAAAGTATAATGGTTGCATTATTTCATGCATCAATTGTAAACAAAAATATCAGGTGAGCGACACAGGCTCCTTAGAGCCTCTAGTTTTAATTGAAACAAAATGCACATAAGTGTATATATTTTTGTGATTATTATCTCATTATAAAAGAAATGATGAATTTTGACAAAGAACAGGAATAAAAGGAGATAAAAGAAAAGACTAACGATTCGAAGATGGATATCTTTTTTATATCTCGTATTCTACTATATATAGAGCCTTAAAATGCCTTCAGGTTTTGTGTGTTTATATATAAAGAATTGCATAGATAAAAGCCGAAAAATGTACTGACAAATAAAATTTATTTGTATATGGTCTGTATATTCAGCTTTTCAGGTCTACATTTATTACAACTTCTGTAAAAATTGTAAATAATAAAGCATCATGGAAAATTGTGAAGTTCTTATAATTACCCAACACGCCTGATTTACCCTGAGAGAAGAAAATTAGGTTTCAAATCAAACAGAACTCGATAAAAGATGTTATAATTGTGAAATAGTGATGGGGACTCTGCATGTTTAACAATGAAAGCGACGTGGTCCGTTAGTTTTGCGGTTTATTCTGGCTATTCCTACATTTTGAATTTTATAGGTAAAATGATAAGAAATTCATGTATAGGAGTTTCCAGAATTAGTTTGTCATAAGAGAGATTAAGTTGGATTAAGTTGGATTATGTTGTAACATCTATTGACTAATTAATCAAAGTAAAAACAGGTAAAACTAGTGGAAAAGAAAGAGAATAAAAACTGTTTATATGTGACCATATTTTTTTAATAATTCTTAAGCATATAGTATTAGCACCAATTCTATCAAATTGAATACATAGTAGCATAAAAAAATTATCATGAGGACACAGCATTAAATTTCAAAAGCCCTTGATTGTTAAATATACAGAGAATTCACAAAGTTATATCAATGTGCAAGAGATGAGAAGCAGAATCAGCATATTAAATTGAAGTGAGTTCTTCATTCTGTAGTCTTGTTTTCAATGTTTCAAGTCGGTTGTCGATTTCGCGATATTTTCTTTCTTTGGAACATTTTTCCAGCAGCTCTGCATTGGATAAGGGTGCATGCGTGGATGGCCTCTTCGTGTCTTAAAGGCTTAAAATACATACTACTACTAGCGGGGTGTTTAACGAGCTTGACTACCCATGAGGGTCTTGCATGGTCGGTACTCACAAAATATTTTTTTAATACTTAACATTATCATAAAGTATGATAGTGATTTTAAAGTAAACAATAGGTTCCAGCACGGTGTATATTTTGAATATTAACTATTTACTATATAAATGTCAATGACAATATTACATACAAAACAAACACTGTTTGTGTGTGAACTGAATACGAAATGTGAAGTCTATGCAAATGAGCCAATAACTTAAAAAAAAAACTCAAAACCTCCAAGATTTTATAAAAAAGATAAAGGACTTTTTGTGAATAGCTCTTGGTGTACAATTCAAAAGATTTTGCATAATATGCTGATCACTTTGAGTGCTTCTGTGCTAAAGCCATCCATCCATGCATTATATAATCGTTGTATAACAAATTATCTTAAGAATATAAATAAGAAGATGTGGTATGAGTGCCAATGAGACAACTCTCCATCCAAGTTACAATTAATAAAAAGTTAACAATTATAGGTCAAAGTACGGCCTTCAACACGGAGCCTTGGCTCACACCGAACAGCAGGCTATAAATGGCCATAAAATGACTAGTGTGAAACAATTCAAACAGGAAAACCAACGGTCTAATCTGTTTAAAAAACGAGAAACGAGAAACACTTATGAACCACACCAACAAGTATGTTTTTATGTTTTGCTTAGTTGGTGGATCATTATTAGTATAAGCAGATTTGGTATATAAGCAATAAGACAACTACTTGTATTTAAGAAAACCATAGAACAAAAGCTGTAAACAATTGATTGATTGATTGATTGGTGTTTAACGCCACTGTCAACACTATTGTGCTATTTCGTGGCGGTCTGTTTTTATTTGCGGAGGAAGCCGGAGTGCCCGGAAGGAACCATCGACCTTCGGTTGGAAAACTGACAATCCTAGTCAATTAAAATTGGAGTCGAGTGCACCTGCTCCGTGCGGAATTCGAACTCACAACCTCAATGTTGACTGGCTAATGATATGTAAACAATTGCATGAACAGCTAGGTTATTATGTGTGCATTCAACAAACGATCAAAACTCATACTGTCAAATAAGTAATTGACAAAACGTGAAACAATTCGAAAGAGAAAACCTACGACCTGATTTATACTATAAACGAAAAACAGAAATGATTATCACTGCATTACAGGCTATTTTCATGGAGCAGTAACATAAAGCGTGTGGAGGGATTAAAAAAATGTTTGTGAGCGCTCAACCACCTCTAACCTGGGACAGTGACGTAACAAACTGTAAAAAAAAATCAACTGAAAATGGCGTCGCATTATCGGTTTCGTTTCGTTTTATGTTGATTTCGTTTCGTTTTGTTTCTTTTCGTTTCGTTTCGTTTTGTTTCTTTTCGTTTCGTTTTGTTTGTTTTCTTTTTGTTTTGTTCCTTTCGTTTCTTTTCGTTTCTATTTCGTTTCGCATTTTATAGGCACCCGCATTATCTGGTCGGTAGTAAGAAAAAATCAGATAACAAAAAAATGCTATTTTAAATGGCTATGTCGTAGGAATAAACATTTATGTTAATTCAGAAAAATTAACTGAGCGCCATTTTACTGTCTATGTGTTCTTTTGAAAACAACTATGGCACCATATAGATTATTCAAAGTTCTACTAAATTTGAAAATAATTTGAAATAAAATCGATGTTCACCTCTATCCCCCAAAAAAAAAAAACGTTAAAAATATACAACAAAAAATCTCCATAAAATGAATTTCTGAGTTTTAATTCAATCTTCTACTGGAACGTTAATTCTAGTTGGAATTTTTCTCGAGTACAGACTATGTCTAGACTCCCGATTTGTTGCTCGAACTTAAAACAAAACAAAATATCAAAATTCTTACAGCCAAAAGATGCTTTAAGGTAACAGGATTTGGTCCTTTGGCTAAAAGATCGAATTTGAAAAAAGTATACTTGTTTAACCCCGCCACATTCTGTATGTGCCTGTCCCAAGTCAGGAGCCTGTAATTCAGTGGTTGTCGCTTGTTGCTATGTATCATATTTGTTTTTCGTTCATTATTTTGTACATAAATGAGGCCGTTAGTTTTCTCGTTTTAATTGTTTTACATTTGTCATTTCGGGGCCTTTTATAGCTGACTATGCGGTATGGGTTTTGCTCATTGTTGAAGGCCGTACAGTGACCTGTAGTTGTTAATTTCTGTGTCATTTGGTCTCTTGTGAAGAGTTTTCTCATTGGCAATCATACCACATCTTCTTATTTTTATAAAAACTGTTTTGAAATTTGTTGAAAATTTTAATTAAAATGTAAAGTTCAGAAATCTAAGATATAATTATTTTCCAATTGTCAAACTTTACATCGAATGTAGTTTTTAATAAATATATTTTGAAACTTTAGAGAATAAGACGAAATCCTGTATTACATATTACAACCGATTTTTCTCTCTTTATTTCCTTATCATTTGAACTTTATTTTCTTCGACTCTTAATTCTTTTGCTTCTCTTTTAGTTTTTCCCTGTCTGTATCTGAGTTTTGAATGTTTTCTTCATTTCACATTGAATCTCATTCTGTTTTGTTTCTTTTCTCTTCATTTCTGCAAATGTAAAAATTTAGCATGTTGATTTGATAAATTCACTCCAATAATCTCTCCATATCTTCATATTTAGATTAATCCTTTATTATTTAAGAAATTTGTATAAGTAAGCAAAAATATAACCTGATAAAAACTTCGAACGCAGTCAATTCTGTATTCTTGTTTTCGATTTACGATCACTATGAAGGTACCATTCTGCTGCAGAACATGTATCAGTCGTTCAGTACTGTTATGTGCTCGCCACTAAAGGAAGATATAGAGCTAAGACACGTGTAGCTACACATGTTGGTTGGGTACATTTTTTCTTGAGTGGCAGTATCCTACCAACAGCTGAATCTTCAGTTACCTTATCTCGTTTCCTGTAGAAACGAGCAGAAAAGTCTTTGACCTGCATGCTTTCCAAATTATGTGCTGATTGTTGTTTCCTGGTTCAAGTTAGTGGATAGCCTGTAGTTTGCAGGTTTTTTGTTGTGTGCCTTAGTTTTATGACGTATACAAAGATAGACAAAGGAGAAGTTTGCTGTGCACATAAAACTGGTTTAACCCCACCACAGTATGTGCATGTACCAAGTCAGGTTATCTGGACTATTAGTCTTTCGTTTGTGTTTGTATATAGTTTTTTTCTCGAAAGAGTCGGTTGTTTCTGGTTGATGTACGATGGTACGATGGTACGATGGTATATTTTCCGATTCCTGTTATCCCTTGTTATGTATAAACCATATACTACATAATAATATTTATTTCTACATGCATGAATTAGCAGTTATACATGCTTTTCTTCAAAAAACGCAAATATTTATCAGAATAAAAACAGAAATGAAAGATAGAATTGTCTTGTTAACATCGTCTGTATTAACCCGTGAGCAAACCGTTTCGTTTGTTTAATGTACTGTTGAACATTTTTGAAAAAAAAAATATTATAATTATCAGAAAACCAAATAATATAATTATAGTTTCTTATAGAAATATTAGTGATTCTGTTCAAAAACTTACCCCAAAAATGAAACAGATCATCGTTTATACTTTGTCGCTGTTCTGTGTCAGAGCCAAGTGAGTATAATATTCATTTTTTTGTGAATGAAAATTGAATAACCATTTGTTTGATTCTTGAAGATCTCTGTAAAGTTGAAGCTAAATATGAAATTTGTTTTTGAAGAACATGAAACTGGGGGTGTTTTTGATGTGTTGAGGTGGACATGGTGTACATGTACAGATGACGAAAAATGCACCATTTCCAAAAGAGGAAAACAAAAAAGGACTCACAGACAATTAACAAAGGTGTGTTTTTGAGGGGAGAGGTATGTTGCTCACGTGGGCGTTGGAACAGGTTCGGTGTATTTCATCCTCATAAGGAGTTTTTACAGCAAGTAACCATAATTACAAAGTGTTGCTAAATTTTTGTGTGTGAATAAAAAGGAGATGTAAGATATACAACAAAGAGCAACGGGCCAATTAACGACACACAAAATGTAAGACATAAAGATAACACGTGCAAGATGGACGAGCATTTTTAGCTCATCTGGCCCAAAGGGCCAAGTGAGATTTTCTCATCACTTGGCGTCCGTCGTCGTCGTTAACTTTTACAAAAGTCTTCTCCTCTGAAACTACTGGACCAAATTTTATCAAACTTGGCCACAATCATCATTGGGGTATCTAGTTTAAAAAATGTGTCCGTTGACTCCGCCCATCAACCAAGATGGTTGACATGGCTAAAAATAGAACATAGGGGTAAAATTCAAGTTTTGTCTATTATATTGAAAACCGTTATAAAAAGAGAAATTCTGACAAGGCAAAAATGTTCAGAATGTTGAGCTCTACCAATTGTTCATTGACGTCAAAACTGTCAGGCGACTTCTTATAGTTATTGATCTTAAATGACAAATTTTACCATTTTTTTAAATTTTGCCTTTTATCTTGAAAACTAAAATAGATAGACAGAAACTTTAATTTGCAAAATTGATCAGCAAGACAAGATCTACGAATAAGTATGTATTGTCGAAATCATCATTCGACTCCTAATTAGAGTTTATGACCTTTGATGACGATTTTTACCAATTATTGCGTTTTTGCCGTACACCTTAAAAATTATAATAGATAAATAGAAACTTAAAGAAGCAAAAATAATCAGCAAGACCAGATCTACATTTAAGTCAATATGAAGGAAATTTTCCGACGACTCCTTTATTGGAGTTATTGCCCTTTAATGACGATTTTTACCAATTTGTTTGCGTTTTGCCTCATATGATAAAAAAATATAATAGATAGATATAAACTTTAAAAACCAAATAAGATCAGCAAGGCAAGATCCACATACAAGTCAAATTTTGCCGATAGAGTTAGTAGAATGTCACTTTTTAAAGGAGTGATGTTGCCCCTAAGTGAGGATTTTTTTACTCTCTTTTGTGCTTGAGCAAAAATTAAAGAAGATAGAGAGAAACTAAACAGACAAAATGATCAGCAATACAAGATCAACAAAAAAAAGAAATTTTTGTCATGAATTCTATTCTTTTCTTCAATATTTGAGAGAGTCCATTGTTGATTCTTCACATAGACCTTGGTGAACAGCAAAGGCTCTTTAGGGCCTCAAGTATGTTTACTGCTATCAAATTCGTAGTTTAAGTAACGATTCGTAGGTTTCTTGCATTTGAAAGTTTATAAATATATTTAGTTAAGCAAGTGTTTAGTCTATCAAATAATAGCATAGACATTTCAGTCTCCCAAAACATAATTGTTTTAAGTCTTTTTAAAAATGTCTTGCACTTCTTAAGGGGGGGGGACTATAAGCATTGCTTATATTGCTACATTTTGATATCTCCCAATTACCATTCAAATATGAGCTACAAAATGAGCCACAAAATGTCGGGGGCATGTTTTATCCCTGTTCGTCCGGCCGTCAAGCAAAGTTTTACACGACTTATTGAGGGGGATAACACGCTTTTGGGATGTGGGATATAGGGGTAAAAAGTTGGGATGTGGGATACAGGGGGGAAATAAAGTGGGATGTGGGATATAGGGTCGAAAAAGTGAAATCTTAGAAAGAGAAGGAAAAAGTGGGAAGTGGGAAAAATAGTTTTCAATAAATTTTCAACAAATAACAGGTTGCTGAACTTTGACATTTTGCCAATACAAGGCATGCAGTGTACATGGTTTGTCCTGCTAACTTCTACATGTTTCAAGCTAGAACTTTCAAAATTTTCAGGGTGTAATTTCAAATATTAAAAGTGTGCATATTGTCAAGATTTTGATTTTCTCAACATTATCCACAAGTGGTAGATTGTTGAGCTCTGTCATTTTCTGGTAATATTTGACACGCGGGTACATCGTTTTGTCCGGTTTCCTCCTAATGATTTCAAGCTTGAATTTTAATGTTTTGCTGAATGTTTGTACATATGAATAGAATGTGCATACTATCAGAGACATATAATACATTATATTATATATCTGATATTGTCACTGAGATGTTTGGGCTTTTTTCCACACGTGACAGAATGTTGAAATTTTTCTTTTGTTACTGAGCGAAATTATGCATGGTGGGTGCAAGGCTTTTCCGACTAACTACTTATACAAATAAACCATTTATATAAGGTATGAGTTCATTTACAACCACTGGTTCGATGCCACTGCTGGTGGAGGTTTTCGTCCCGAGGATATCACAAGCCCAGTAGTCAGCACTTCTGTGTTAACATGAAATATCACTGAATTGGTCATAATTATAAATTTTCTACCCCAGGAATTTCGAATAGATAAAGTAGCTGCATTTTGCAAAAGCTTTCGGTATTTTGGTCCTAAATGCTCTTCAGCTTCGAACTTTATTTTGCCTTTTCACATTTTGGATCGAGTTGATGAGTCTTTTGTAGACGAAACGCACGTCTGGCGTTCAAAATTTTTAAACCTGGTAGCTATGGTGAGTTTATATTAAGAATGTGAATTTTAGAATTATATTAATTTTTATTTTAGTTTTCCACTAATAACAGAATGTTAACCGGCCATTTTTGGCGGGTGCACCAGATGTGTCTCTCTTAGACACAAGCGTTTCAAATTCAACTTCAAGTTCAACATCACTATTTTTATCGAATATTTTATTTGAATTCTTTTATGTTCAATTTCCACCAACTTTCCGATATAGACGCCATGAGACAAATCAATCTAATTAATTAAATCTCCGCACTCGCTTATTTTTTTATGTTTGGTCGCCGCCCACGCAGCGACCAAACATAAAAAAATGAGCGAGTGTGGAGATTTAATTTTAATTAGATTGGAGACAGATGAATAGAATGAAATAACGATTCTCTTCATTCAGTCTAACACAATCATACAAAAAAAAAACAACCATTTAAAGATCTTTAAAGTAATCAGATCAAATGTGACTCCTTTATTGGAGTTATTGCCTTTAATGACGATTTTACAATTTTTTGCGTTTTGCCTCATATGATAAAAAATATAATAGATAGATATAAACTTTAAAAACCAAATAAGATCAGCAAGGCAAGATCCACAAACAAGTAAAATTTTGCCGATATAGTTAGTAGATTGTCACTCTTTAAAGGAGTGATGTTGCCCTAAATGAGGATTTTTACTCTCTTTTGTGTTTGAGCAAAATTAAAGAAGATAGAGAGAAACTAAATAGACAAAATGATCAGCAATACAAGATCAACAAAAAAAAGAAATTTTTGTCATGAATTCTATTCTTTTCTTCAATATTTGAGAGAGTCCATTGTTGATTCTTCACATAGACCTTGGTGAACAGCAAAGGCTCTTTAGGGCCTCAAGTATGTTTACTGCTATCAAATTCGTAGTTTAAGTAACGATTCGTAGGTTTCTTGCATTTGAAAGTTTATAAATATATTTAGTTAAGCAAGTGTTTAGTCTATCAAATAATAGCATAGACATTTCAGTCTCCCAAAACATAATTGTTTTAAGTCTTTTAAAATGTCTTGCACTTCTTAAGGGGTGGGACTATAAGCATTGCTTATATTGCTACATTTTGATATCTCCCAATTACCATTCAAATATGAGCTACAAAATGAGCCACAAAATGTCGGGGGCATGTTTTATCCCTGTTCGTCCGGCCGTCAAGCAAAGTTTTACACGACTTATTGAGGGGGATAACACGCTTTTGGGATGTGGGATATAGGGGTAAAAAGTTGGGATGTGGGATACAGGGGGGAAATAAAGTGGGATGTGGGATATAGGGGTCGAAAAAGTGAAATCTTAGAAAGAGAAGGAAAAAAGTGGGAAGTGGGAAAAAATAGTTTTTCATTAAATTTTCAACAAATAACAGGTTGCTGAACTTTGACATTTTGCCAATACAAGGCATGCAGTGTACATGGTTTGTCCTGCTAACTTCTACATGTTTCAAGCTAGAACTTTCAAAATTTTCAGGGTGTAATTTCAAATATTAAAAGTGTGCATATTGTCAAGATTTTGATTTTCTCAACATTATCCACAAGTGGTAGATTGTTGAGCTCTGTCATTTTCTGGTAATATTTGACACGCGGGTACATCGTTTTGTCCGGTTTCCTCCTAATGATTTCAAGCTTGAATTTTAATGTTTTGCTGAATGTTTGTACATATGAATAGAATGTGCATACTATCAGAGACATATAATACATTATATTATATATCTGATATTGTCACTGAGATGTTTGGGCTTTTTTCCACACGTGACAGAATGTTGAAATTTTTCTTTTGTTACTGAGCGAAATTATGCATGGTGGGTGCAAGGCTTTTCCGACTAACTACTTATACAAATAAACCATTTATATAAGGTATGAGTTCATTTACAACCACTGGTTCGATGCCACTGCTGGTGGAAGTTTTCGTCCGAGGATATCACAAGCCCAGTAGTCAGCACTTCTGTGTTAACATGAAATATCACTGAATTGGTCATAATTATAAATTTTCTACCCCAGGAATTTCGAATAGATAAAGTAGCTGCATTTTGCAAAAGCTTTCGGTATTTTGGTCCTAAATGCTCTTCAGCTTCGAACTTTATTTTGCCTTTTCACATTTTGGATCGAGTTGATGAGTCTTTTGTAGACGAAACGCACGTCTGGCGTTCAAAATTTTTAAACCTGGTAGCTATGGTGAGTTTATATTAAGAATGTGAATTTTAGAATTATATTAATTTTTATTTTAGTTTTCCACTAATAACAGAATGTTAACCGGCCATTTTTGGCGGGTGCACCAGATGTGTCTCTCTTAGACACAAGCGTTTCAAATTCAACTTCAAGTTCAACATCACTATTTTTATCGAATATTTTATTTGAATTCTTTTATGTTCAATTTCCACCAACTTTCCGATATAGACGCCATGAGACAGATCAATCTAATTAAATTGAATCTCCGCACTTGCTTATTTTTCTATGTTTGGTCGCAAAACCAACCATTTAAAGATCTTTAAATTAATCAAATCAAATGTTTCATGAAAAAAGGATCAATACAAAAATCCTAGAACTTACAAGTCTTTACGGAAATGTGGAAAACATAAATACACAAGTGATTGAGAAATTACCCCCCTTGTGTTTTTGTATTATCCACAAAAAAGAAAATGTGAATGTAAACCTCTAAAATTGTATTGACCTTTCCTCCAGTCGAGATTTTGTAACTCCAATATATTTTTATGCAAAGGACTATTCCAGATGGATGAAATTAAATAGCCTAGGTAAAAACAATTTTCAATGGCTAGTAGACGACACGCTTTTTAGAAAAGCTATTACTTGTTTATACCTGTCTTTTTCAAATATCTGGTACCCAAATCCGATTGCTCCCATAAGACAGTTTAAACGAAAACCAGTTCATACAGGTAAAACATTTTGAACTCAGGTGAATCACAACAAAAATGGCGTCTGGGAGAACGAATTCCAATGCTGGAGTAGGAAGACCTAGAGGATGGATGTTCTGGACTGCGTATGTATTAGGAATTGCAGCTTTCTTGTTTGTTTTCATTGCCTTTGCATCACCATATTGGTACAAATCTTGGAGTCGAGTTCACAGTCCCTTGGCGAATGTCGGATTGTGGCATATTTGTTTATCAGGATGGGTGAAACCTTACGATCCTTCCATGAGATCCTACGTTGGATGTTGGTGGATACATTCCACATTCTTTGAAGATGTATATGATTTGATAATGCCACGTAAGTTTGACAGGTAGTCAAAGTTACCTGTAATTAATGTTAAAACCAGGTAAACAATGTTAAAGGGAGATAATTGAAAAAATTAAAACCAGGAAATGACCATTTATTCAACAATATATAACACCAAGGATTTGTATAATAATCCTTGATACATGTAACACCAAGAAAATATGTTTCATTCACATATACATGTACATGGGGTTGGTCTTTTCACCACCGAACACCACTGAACACCCAAAAGACCACCAACCCTTAAGAAAAACAGTAGTGTTACACAATAAAACAATAAAATCGAATAAATACGTAAAATTTAATCCTATTGTCATGTTTTTCTCATTTTCGTGAACCCCTGAGGTTTCGTGAACCCTGAGGGTTCACGATATTAATTAGTTAGAAATATAGTCTATGGAGGAATATTCGAAGCTAAATTATTCTTCATTCGAACACTTATTCATCTTATCTGTATTAGCCTCCTGCAATTAAGAGCACCTCCATACGGGGTTTCTGAGATATTTAAAACGTTGCAATAAAGAAATTGTCACAAATCGCTTATTCTCTTATCTGATATATGATAATAAACTAAATGTATCTAAAGATCACTTTCAAACACATTCTTTGAAGATGTATATGATTTGATAATGCCACGTAAGTTTGACAGGTAGTCAAAGTTACCTGTAATTAATGTTAAAACCAGGTAAACAATGTTAAAGGGAGATAATTGAAAAAATTAAAACCAGGAAATGACCATTTATTCTGTAGGTTACAAGAGCGCAATTATTCGTAATGCATTTTCCATAGGGTACCACTGGTGTTCCGATTTTTTCTCAAGACTACACAAACTAGGAAAAACGGTAGCAGTTCCTGTTACTAGAAATGCCAGTGTTGCATTACAACCAAAAAATATATAGGGTCATGCGGCTCAAATTGACTTAAAATGCAGTTGAAAAGATCGTCTATTTTTTCGCTTAATGAAAAGGCATATTTTAATGGCTCGACGTGCAGAAATGGAAGATATTTTCTATACTGTAAAATGTGAATATGATTTTCTGCAATTTTAAACCTAATTGGATAAGCTTTCGATTAAATGTAATTCCAATCCTGTATCATCCAATCAGAAGCCGTATAGGATTCTATTCTGAGTACCATCTTGGGGTAAAAACTTGCGGTAAAATGTAAACAAATAATTGCACTCTTGTAACCTATACGGTAATGAAAAAAATTCGAAAATTAAGCGCCGGGCCAAAAGAAGCGCTAGCGTCTATGTAGATAATATCACATCTTCAAAACATTATCTGATCACTCTCTGAATTTGGAGAATTAGTTTTGCCCGCCGATCAGGCCAAAAATTGGAACTGATTTTTCACCAAATACGGTACTGTTCAAAAGACATGAAGATAATTTTTATTTACTTGCCTAATTTTTCAAAGGTCATCCAGCACTGATCATATTGTCAACAAAACCGTTCTGATACGGAAAAGCTACATCGAATTTTGAAGAATGGCTTTAAATGAAACCATTTCTTGAGAAAACACGTTTTGAAACAGACTATAGTTTTCCAAATTTTGAAAATATGATAATATTACTACTTTGGCAGAGAAACTATTCTTGGACTACAATATTCAATGCCAAGATTATTTTTCTACTTTGCAATTTAACTTAATCGTTGGTGTTTGCTTAGGGACCCTTTTGGCCAATTTTCACCAAATTAGCTTTTTGCTAGAATAGCAACTGAGTCACGGTCATTATGATTAAAACCAAAATTTATCATCAAATTTAAGATAAATACATGCTTTTCCCAATAAAACAGTAGATATCACAAAACGTTCTATTCTCTTCAAACTTTGTCGACATTCGAGCCCACCCTAGATTTAGATATAGAAATAAATACAAATAGGAAACAGACTATAGCTTGAATTCACGTTGATGAAAAGTCCATTTGACCCCATTTCTTACTGTTTCACATTTTTCCGAGCAAAATGACTATTTTGATATTTTCAAAGCCTTATTAAAAAAAGTCATTTTCTATAGGTTACAAGAGCAATTATTAGTAATGCATTTTCCATAGGGTACCACTGGTGTTCCGTATTTTTTCTCGAAGACTACACAAACTAGGAAAAACGGTAGCAGTTCCTGTTACTAGAAATGCCAGTGTTGCATTACAACCAAAAAATATATAGGGTCATGCGGCTCAAATTGACTTAAAATGCAGTTGAAAAGATCGTCTATTTTTTCGCTTAATGAAAAGGCATATTTTTAATGGCTCGACGTGCAGAAATGGAAGATATTTTCTATACTTAGTAAAATGTGAATATGATTTTCTGCAATTTTAAACCTAATTGGATAAGCTTTGATTAAATGTAATTCCAATCCTGTATCATCCAATCAGAAGCCGTATAGGATTCTATTCTGAGTACCATCTTGGGGTAAAAACTTGCCGGTAAAATGTAAACAAATAATTGCACTCTTGTAACCTGTAAGTTATTGTATAAAATCATGAATAGAAAAAGTTACTCACATTTTAATTTGAACCATCAAACCTTGTCATGTGCAAGTTTAATCTTAGTCTTGCCTCAACAATATATAACACCAAGGATTTGTATAATAATCCTTGATACATGTACGTAACACCAAGAAAATATGTTTCATTCACATATACATGTACATGGGGTTGGTCTATTCACCACCGAACACCACCGAACACCCAAAAAGACCACTAACCCTTAAGAAAAACAGTAGTGTTACACAATAAAACAATAAAATCGAATAAATTACGTAAAATTTAATCCTATTGTCATGTTTTTCTCATTTTTGAGTGAACCCTTGAGGGTTTTGCGTGAACCCTGAGGGTTCACGCATATTAATTAGTTAGAAATATAGTCTATGGAGGAATATTCAGAAGCTAAATAATTCTTCATTCGGAACACTTATTCATCTTATCTGTATTAGCCTCCTGCAATTAAGAGCACCTCCATACGAGGGTTTCTGAGATATTTAAAACGTTGCAATAAAGAAATTGTCACAAATCACTTATTCTCCTATCTGATATATGATAATAAACTAAATGTATCTAAAGATCACTTTCAAACATGTATGTTAAAGCTATATTTATGCATCGTAAGTGTTTCCTTGAGCAAAGTTGACAGTTGCAACATTTGATAAACAAGTGAAAGTTAAATGGTCAACATTTAACGACCTATGGTATCGAACATCAGTGCCAGATATTAATGGTGTTGTGGTTTCTACATAATGAGTTATAGTAGGCTTTGGGATTTGTTGATTTGTAACAATAAATTTTATGCACATGTCATTTTGACAAATCAGATAACATGGATAAACAAAAATGTCTGTTTCAAAAACTGAAAATAAAACAAATAAAATAAAGACTGTTTGTTAATATTCCCAGGAAATAATCATATTCTTAATAATAAAAATATATTATATACTTTTTAAATAAGGAAATAGATTTAACAATTGCATGTTAATCTTTCATGAGGTCTTCAAAAATATGTTATGCAAAAGAAAAAATACAAATACACAAAACAATTAACTCTAGATTTTTACACTGAATAAGCATACAACGGATTCTGTAAACATTGGAAAGTTAGAAAAGAGTGTATTTGATCTTACTTTCGGTATTTGTTTAAGCAATTATATATCAATATAAGAATTAAGATTGAAAATACATAATATACTGGGACCAACATTCTTTTAATAAATATATCTGAATTTATGAAATTGTGTTTTAAAATTAAAATTATTATGAAATGCGGTTCCTTCAACCAACATACGTAATAAATCTCAAGACTTTAAACCGTTTTGCTTACTAAATAAATGTTTGTTGCCTATAATTCAGAATTTTATCAGTGTTTGAGATTTTTGCTTAAAATTGTTTAAGCATGGGTCCCTTTTCAAAAGTCTCCCAACTACTACCTCGCAAGGTATTCTTGTTGGCATGCGTTTATATGCTTTTTGACCTCGTGTGACTCAATTTTATTAATGAAATCTTTCGTATCTTGAATGTAAAGTTAAGCCTCTTCAATAATGGTTTTATAATTAGATCAAGAAATCTCTCAATGCGTCTCGTGGGAGAGTTACACTTATTGATAATTGGTCGGTAAGGAACATTTAATGCCTTCTACTATCTGACCAGTTCGCAATGCCTCATTAATTATGTCTAGATTTATTTTATGAATTTTTGAAAGAAGGTACATGTGTCCATGTTTTGAATCATTATCATTCTTTAAGAAAGTATACGTCTGGGAATCCATTTCTTTTTATGCCCCCTACTTAGCGGTGGGGGCATTACGTTTTACCCTTAACTGAGTTGGTTTCCGTTCTCTAACTTAAGTTTGCCTCAAACAAATGTTATGAAACTTATACACAATGCTTATTACCACAAAATACAGATCAAGTGTGAAATTGGTGGCGTCACTTTAACCGTTCTAGAGTTATGCCCCTCTTCAAATGAAAATTGCTGAATTTTTCATTTCCGTTTTCTAACTTTAGTTTTCATCAACCAAATGGTATGAGACTTATACACAATGCCTATTACCACAAAACACAGATCAAGTTAGAATTTTGGTTGTGTAACGTTTACTGTTCTAGAGTTATGCCCCTTTACAAACATAAAAGTTTCTGTTCTCTTACTTAAGTTTGCCTCAACTATATATTATGAAACTTATACACAATACCTATTACCACAAAAGTCAGATCAACTACAAATTTGGGTAGTGTCACTTTTACCGTTCTTCAGTTATGTCCCTTTAAAACTTTATATGATATGCAAGCAGGGGCATCATGTGTGTCCCATGGACACATCCCCTTTTTATTTGTATCTCACTTTATAATTCACACCACTCTCATATTGTCATGATTTACAATAATTTAAAAAGAAAATATCACCCTCCACACACATGGCCATGCAAGCACTGAGATGTAATTTTTAATTTAGTTGAATTAATAAATAGCATAAAATTGTTCTAAGGTTCATGTATTGTCTTTTTTTTTTTTAAAAAGCAACTTATTATGTGCATTAGTGATGTTAAAGTTGAGAATCAAAATAAAAAAAAACGCTTCCGGATCCAGCAATATTTTTTCCGGATTTACATTGTCTGTATTTCGTCTTTACTTTTCAATTATTAGAAATAAATCGTTCAAATAAGTTAAAACATTTTATTTGATGTGAAATTATAATTATATTTAAAAAAATGTTAGACTTTAAAGTGTACTGTTCTGACAACAGCCCTGCAAGACTGTTCTTTTTGGTTCTCTTGTTATCATTTCTTATTAATTTTTGTATATATATATATATATATATATATATATATATATATATTATATATATATATATATATATATATATATATATATATATATATGTATAAACATATTCATCCTCGTTCAGAAGGTAAGTCAAATATATAAATAAAGATGAAAACAATATATTTAGGTGTGTTAGATGGTATTTTAATGTGTTCGGTAGTGTTCGGCGGTGTTCGGTGGTGAAAAGACCTACCGCATGTACATGTACCTATGCATCAGTTAAGTTTGTTTCTATTTATGACAGAGGGTATGACTGGATATTAAAGGTCTATACATTGTATATAATAAAATGTTGGTCTAGATATCATGGGATATTTAAATGAGACAGCAATGCAACAAAACTGATAAAACATCATAAGCTGTCAAATTCATTTTCACAAATTGGAATCTTAATTCTCATATTAGATTTATAATGTAGTAAAAGGTAAAATGTGTTTTTGGGTCACTCGAGTTGTTTTACAAACAAGTTTTTTCTATTAGTTGTTCTATAATTCTACTTTGTGATACTGTCCATCTACATTATCTACTTTTGTATCAAATATAAAAAAGAAATAATCATGCACTTTGCCTATGATGAACTTTACCATGTCAATCTGCTCTAAATTGAAGTCAGCTGTTGTGAAATTCCAGAACCTGTAAATGGTGTATAGTGTAAGGATTCTACCTGACAATAACAGGAAATGGGTATTTAGCAAGGTTGGCAAAAAAACGGTCAATGCTAGTATTGACCATGTCGGCAGTAAATACCAGGAAATACTGGTCGATTGTAATCTTGAGTGGACATTACTATAAAAACCACTCTCTACCTGGTCAATTACTGTTAGTAATGAAATAATGAAAGTAATTTTAAATGATCTCATTTCTATTTTTATTGTAAATTCTTAATAAACAGTGATTTACAATGATTTATTAGCAGTACAAGCTTTGCCAGAGTTGCAATCATTACATTATGCACAGGTTTTGTGGTTGTTTTCGAATATTGTACAAAAGTTCCAAATAGGGTCTTTAGGTTTCAGCATGTTTAGTTTGGTGCTTAGGATAATATTTTCAATAAAGAATTGAATAGAAATATTATCATGAAAATGATATTTTTTTTTTCTTGCTAAAATAAATTGCATCCCTTTTAATTATATTTCTTCAGCCTGGTTCAGAGCAGTACAAGCCTTGGTAATATTTACACTACTGTGTAACTTGGGAGCTTTAGCCATTCTAACAGCTTACATATGTGATATGTATGGATCACATTTCTATGACAACAGGAGACCAAAGTTATTTTTCCTCAGTAGCATTCTTTTGTTTGCTGCAGGTAAGTTTTGCATTGACTAAATTTAAAAAAAAATATATATAATTGTGTGCAAATGTAAAAATAGTCTTTCAGTAGGAACAACAGGGTACTGATGTACAGTGTATCTACAGTTGTAGGAACATAAAAAAAGATATTTATGTTGTAAAGAAAAATCTTGGGTTAATTATAAATTTATTGTACTTTTTCGATTGACCTGTAGAAAAGTTTACTTCATGATCATTCGTTTCATAAACAAATCAGAAGACTGTAATTGCTTTGTACATGTTTATTTTTGAGGTACCACAAATTATTAATATTATATATGTTTTTATTGAGAGTTGTAAACTTAAATAGAAATATGAAGTTTGTATAACTTATGGTAACTTTTTAACATACATTGTAACAAAGAGAAATTAAAAATTTAAGAGAAAATATTTTAAAAGGGGAGATAACTGTACTCCAATGATTTATACATGAATCATGATGCAAAAGTTTTCTCTGTGACTTTTGTCAGTTTGTTTTATAACAATTGCAACAAAACATGATTTGTCACCCAAATATTTCTTTTGTTTCTGAAATAGTCCAATGAAAGCTTCCTCTCCAAATGTTTTTTTCAAAACTCTTTAATTAATGTCTTTTTAATCATTAAACTGAGTTTTCCCTCTTCAAATACAAAGAAAGGTAAGGTTATATTGCACATCCCATAACTATTTTGGTAGAGAACAAACAAAATATTATCAGAGTGAAGCATCCCAAACCATAACTAGTTTTTGCAACAACAGTTCTCACATGTAATTGATATGATTAATAGTACATGTACACAGGGTTGGCAAAAACCCGGGTTTTATGAGTATTGCCCAGCCCATGATGTACATGTATTTTATTGTAGTATTCCAAGAAGTGAACATATATATAGATGTAGTATTCCAAATGAAATACACGTGTAGTAGCTCTCATGATCAAGAATAGACCAAAAAAGAGTCAAAGACATAAATGAAAAAAAATTGTTTTCTTATTGCAAAAGAACAAATATAATAATAAAAAAAAAATACACAGGATAAAATGGAACAAGTTTAAAAATGAAAGATCAGAAGTTTTTTTCTTCAACTGCATAATAATGGTTGCCTGTAATAATTTTCTATGGTTGACCATGGTTAAATGTATAGAATGCAATACTTAGAATTCAACCCTTTAAGTAAAGGAGTTAAGAAATCACATTTGACATTTAAATTTCCCCTTCCATGATTGAAAAGATTCATTTGAATTTATACAAAGTAATATTTACATTTTCAGGTGGTTTGGTGTTAATTGTTTCCCTTGTTTTTGCTGAGAAATCTAGAGATGGATCATGGATGCCTAGACCTTGGCTGAATTATCTTTCATTTTCTTTCGGATGTAATGTCATGAGTGGCTTTGCATCAGCATTTGCAGGAATGATCATGTTTATTAAAGCCACAGATATAAGGAAAAAGCCAGACAAGAAAGAACCAGACAGTATGGAATTTGAAGAAAAGGTGGCTCCAAGTCAAGCTAGTGGCTCAGCTTACCTGCCACCAATGAAATCAGTTTACCCTGCACCACAAAGGATGCCACAATCAAGTTATTATTCAGGACCACCAAGATCACATGTGTCTTCAAGAGACAATGCTCCCAGTATTTCAAGCTCTGGATCAGTCTTCCCACCCCCACCTATGCCTGCACAACCAATGTCTGGGGCAAATGGATCTGACAAAAAAAGTGAATCTTTCGTATAGTCATATTAAGAATTGTTGCATGTACAGTTTTGTAAATGGATTTTATACATATCAAAAGACAACTGTATATATATATTGTATATAGTAAATTTGCTTTAAGAATAGCCATAATTCTGTTAACTCTTGTAAAGATGAACTTGCTAGTCATTTGACAGAAGGCTCTAGTTTTCACATATTCTTTAACATAGAAACAGTAATGTTTAACATGCTTTTAATCGAAGGTTTTACTGTATAAAATTATGTGTTGATATTGACTTTTAACATTCCATAGAGTTATGGCTATACTTAAATAATATAATTAAGTGCCATTTTGTATTCTTATGAATACTGGAAATTCAGAAATTATTGTGAGGTTTTTATTAATGCAAATAATGCGACCAAGTGAGTATAGCAATAATAAGAACTCACATTCTGATATCTGATACATTTATATTCTGTATACAGCTTTTCCTAAAATGGCAATAATTAATCTCATATTTTTGTCCATTCCTCAAAATAAAGATTGAATGAGAGGAATATCAAATTGAAAAACTGACCATTATTCACCAGTATTTCTAAAATTTCTTAAAGGGAGGTAACTAGAGTTATGTCATTCTGAAGATGACATTATGCAGAAATAATTTCAAGCAAATATATTATGGCATTAATTTTGATATTTGTACGATATATGTGTTTGATAATATTTCATATCAGTTAAGGTGTAACAAATTTATAACATGTACATGTATATATAGTAATAACAAAGAAATAAGTGACATGATATTGACTTTTATCATATCTGCACATAACAGTACACATTTGGATCACATCTCCTGTACCAGAATTCACTGAAACCTTCTCAGAATATTTACCAAATAGATGCCAATGTGAACATACTGTTTTGCATTTTGATCCGAATTATTTTTTGGGTTTCCCTTAGCATATCATGGACTTTGCCATTGCATTATCTGGGTGATACCATTTTGTATCCAGAACTCCTCAAAAACCCATATTAGAATTTATTGAAACTTTTTCAGAATCTGAACCATATAATATCATTGTTCACCTTTTATTTTGTTTTTCGATCTGCATCATTATTGGAGGTTTCCTAAAGCAAACCATAGTCTTATTCATTTCTCTATGTGGGGAGGTGAGCTTGGCATACTATCTCTAGTTTTCTTTAAAGGTTCATGTTTTTGTAAAAATAAATGTTAAATTAACGAAAATAGCAAGTTGAGCTTCAAGTTAAGAATTTTAAGGACAATTTAGCAATATATTAATAATGCAAACTAGAATGTTATTTTGTTTTTGTGGTAAACATAATTTTGTATTAATGTGTGTGTGATCAGAGAACTTCTAAAAGTATCATTATTGTTAATTTTTGTGGCGAATTAGTGTTACCTTTGATATATTAAGGGCATATGTATTATTTTCAAAACAAAGTGATACTGTAAATTCACAAATTATTGCTAGGTTTTTATTCAAACGAATAATGCGACTGTGTGAGTGTCATAATTGTACAAACTTGCATTCTGAATTCCATACATATATTTGTATGCAGATTTTCCTGAAATCGCAATAATTATTCTCACATTTTTGTCCATTCTTCAAAAGTCGCAGAAATAAAGGTACGCAATAATTTCTGAATTTACAGTATTTGCATAAGATTCAAACAAATAGCTCTCGACATTCACAGCCATTAAAAGATTTTCAAGTTTGAAAAACATAAATAAAATTATTGCAGTTTTTTAAAAATGAAAATTTAAAGCAATAAATAACAAAATAGAAGAACATTTTCAGATGTAATAACCATGCAGCAACAGTAACTATTTTTTTTCATGTCGCTCTTGTCTAAGATCTACTTTCGACCATTTAACAAATTTTTTATTCGCCTGTATTTTTTCTTGACATTTTATATATTTACTATTAATATTTAAGAAATAATTCATGGGGGCTTGAATATATCGTGACTTTACCACGGGTTGGCCCTTTATGACAAATATTTTACCCTGAGCGATGGCGAGGGTAAAATATCGGCATAAAGGACAACCCGTGGTAAAATCACGATATATTCAAGCCCCATGAATTATTCGATTCTAATAGGACAAATACGGCAATTGTTTTGGATCAAGTGCTCTAGATGAAGGCATTATTTGCTGTTCCCATAAATAAACACACTTTAAAATTGGCGTAAAAGACCAGAGCAAACTGAATAAATGACATGCTTAAACTATTTACAATAACATATTTAGGTAGGTTTGGATGAATCTAAATGATAATTGTACTTATATGTATACAAAAAATGGTTTATATTACACATTTTAGCATTGTTTGTTTACTTGTTTACGTTTCCTTGTTGTGATAAATTTCTGTTACACAAGCGTGTATTTTCCCGTAAAATTCTTATATTCTTACGTCATCGTTCTATGACGTCGGGTAGCTCATTCATAAAAAAGCATATGATGCGGGAGTACGATCTGAACAGCCCAAACAATATATTCATATTTTACCACTGGTGTGTACTCAAAGCGTTTGAAGAACGTCATATTAGAATCCACTATAATTGCATACCATGTTAGAAATTTCTTACTTTTTTTACACTGTAAATATCATATATTGGAAAAACAATGTAATTATGCATTCTAAAATATATTTTTACCAATGGATCATAAAACAATAAATATATAAAGAATTTACCTCTTTTTGATTATTGTCATAAGAATTTGTTTCCTTTTATCTTACAATGGCTTATTTTTTTTTTCCATTAGATGTTTCCACACAGTCATAAAAATACCAGACATGCTAGCAGGGATCTCCATGACCTGTTTTATGATTGCACACCGCCATCGTTAAAATATTTTCCGCCACTGTCAAATGATCACTGCCATCTTTAAATTATCTTCCACCATTGTCAAATGATCCCCGACATTGTCAAAATTTGTTTTCATTTCTCTAGCTGCCGCCATTTTTGCTAGCAATTATAATCAGTTGCATGTTATTGGTTTGTATTAACATGAGCAACACGATGGGTGCAACGTGTGGAACAGGATCTGCTTACCCTTCCGGAGCACCTGAGATCACCCCCAGTTTTTGGTGGGGTTCGTGTTGCTTAGTCTTTAGTTTTCTATGTTGTGTTTTATGTACTTATATTTGTCTGTTTGTCTTTTTCTTTTTTAGCCATGGCGTTGTCAGTTTATTTTCGATCTATGAGTTTGACTGTCCCTCTGGTATCTTTCGCCCCTCTTTTAATGCATAACCCTTAGGCTTTTTGTATTATAATTCAAAGGGTCCTCCTGATTACAATTTTAAAGCCCTGAGGGAAATCAGGCTAAATATCGCTAATCACTTGTACAGGTAGATCGACACACCTGACAGGAGAACACTTGATCAAGATAGACGATTGATTGCATTATTTAATTACGTTTCAGCAAATGCTAATGAAAATTTAGATTAAAAAAAATCATTTTAAATCCAGTTACAAAGAACTAGAGGCTCTAAAGAGCCTGTGTCGCTCACCTTGGTCTATGTGCATATTAAACAAAGGACACAGATGGATTCATGACAAAATTGTGTTTTGGTGATGTGTTTGTAGATCTTACTTTACCGAATTTTCTTGCTGCTTACAATTATCTCTATCTATAACGAACTTGGCCCAGTAGTTACAGTGGAAAATATTTTGTAAAAATTTACAAAAATTGTAAAAAATTGACTATAAAGGGCAATAACTCCTTAAGGGGTCAATTGACAATTTTGGTCATGTTGACTTATTTGTAGATCTTACTTTGCTGTACATTATTGCTGTTTACAGTTTATCTCTATCTATAATAATAATACAAGATAATAACCAAAAGCTGCAAAATTTTCTTAAAATTACCAATTCAGGGGCAGCAACCCAACAACGTGTTGCCTGATTGGTCTGAAAATTTCAGGGCAGATAGATCTTGACCCAATGAACAATTTTATCATCGTCAGATTTGCTC
Source organism: Mytilus coruscus (assembly GCA_017311375.1). Lineage (NCBI taxonomy): Eukaryota > Metazoa > Mollusca > Bivalvia > Mytilida > Mytilidae > Mytilus > Mytilus coruscus. The sequence continues at coordinate 24,436,649 of CM029606.1, read as the reverse complement.
TAAATGCTTTGGTTTCAGAGATATGAGCCAAAAAGCGCATTTTACCCTATGTACTATTTTTTAGCCATGTCGGCCATCTTGGTTTGCTGGCGGGGTCATCGGACACATTTTTTAAACTAAATACCCTAATGATGATTGTGGACAAGTTTGGTTAAATTTGTCATAGTAGTTTCAGAGGAGAAGATTTTTGTAAAAGATTACAAAATTTACGAAAATGGTTAAAATTGACTATAAAGGGCAATAACTCCTTAAGGGTCAACTGATCATTTTGGTCAAGTTGACTTATTTGTAGATCTTACTTTGCTGAACATTATTGCTGTTTACAGTTTATCTATAATAATATTCAAGATAATAACCAAAACGGCAAAATTTCCTTAAAACTACCAATTCAGGGGCAGCAACCCAACAACGAGTTGTCTGATTCATCTGAAAATTTCAGGGCAGATAGATCTTGACCTGATAAACAATTTTACCTCGTCAGATTTGCTCTAAATGCTTTGGTTTCAGAGATATAAGCCAAAATCTACATTTTACCCCTATGTTCTATTTTTATCCATGGCGGCCATCTTGGTTGGTTGGCCGGGTCACCGGACACATTTTTTAAACTAGATACCCTAATAATGATTGTGGCCAAGTTTGGTTAAATTTGGCCAAGTAGTTTCAGAGGAGAAGATTTTTGTAAAAGTTAACGGACGACGACGGACGTCAAGTGATGAGAAAAGCTCACTTGGCCCTTTGGGCCAGGTGAGCTAAAAAAGTTAAAGAAGTCGAACACATGCTTTTATATTGACTTACGCAATCAGCATCCCCCTTTTTAAACGAGTACAGAATAAGACGTAAAACAGAAAATAATTTCATGCCAAATAACAAGAGTACAGCAATTATCGCTAATATTGAATCACCTTATAAGTTTAAAAGTAAATACATGAATATTAACTGCAACTTGATAATCTAAAGAAATTTCGTATCATTATTCCTAATTCATTTCGTAGTTTACAATCAAATTGATACATCTGGTTTTCGGGTTTACATTTTCGAAAGATGCATGTTGCATAGTATATTACTATGAAATTTGCTATTTAAAGTCATTAAAACCTTTTCAGTTGCAAATGTTTGCCCTCCAAATCTTTCTTCAGCGTTTTACAAAACGGGTACGATCTTCTTGTTGTTGATGCTGCAAATCGTCGATATCGGTTCATGACTCTGAATTTGACAGTGAAAAAAAAGATCCCCCGATATGTAAGCCCTAAACAATTACCAAAATAGCAAGAAAACGACATGGGAACCTTAAGGACAGCTTGTAGTTCATTTATGACTAAGGAGGAGCCATGCTGGCTTGGCATTGGAATTGTGACAATTAATGAAAAATATTGGTTATTCTATAATGAAATAAATATGATAAGCAATATATCAGCCTGTTCACCATTCCTTACATGGAAATGAAGGAATGAAATAATTTCGATCACACTGTAGAAGCGGGGTTTTGTCATGGTGAAAGTTCCTCGATCATTAAATTTTCATCCATGGATATCCCTGAATTTATAGTATTTCTTGAAGTTCAGGTATTTTACAAAAAAGATTGTAAGATGTGTGTTTATTATATACATGTTAACTTAATTGATAAGTTATAAAGACGAAGATACAAATGGGCAACCAAAAACCATTATTTATAGAAAGATGGAAATAAGAATAGAAATATGGAAATAAGAATGACCAAAAGGATAAAGTCAATCAGACAACAGTCCTTTTAAACACTACACAGAACACATTTCATTTTAAAAACAACACAGAAAACTAAAGATTGAAAAACACAGACCCACCAAAAATACTCATGAAGGATAAGTGGTTCTAGCTCCACTAGTGGCACTGGTCATGTTGATACGTTCAGGTATTTCACATCCAATCTTTTATGGTAATATTCTTTATAAAGCACAAAAATGTCAGTATTCACCTCAGAAGCTAACAAAACCTTTAAATAGACTTATTAAGAAGGGATATAGTTACGATACTGTTGTCAGGTCATTAAAGATTGCATATTTTGGCTTTAATATTGATTCACTTATAGGGTCTTTGCATCGGAACTAAACACATTTATTTAAAAACCAGTTGTTGGCATGACACGGGTTATGCTCTTCTCATATATTTTATGATGGTATGATACTAAACCCCTAACGGGAGGGATTGTGCCTGATATTCATATGATGAAGACATAATCTTTCAATCAGTTTAATTGAGGTCTGGAACTGGCATGTCAGTTAACTGCTAGTAGTCTGTTGTTATTTATGTATTATTGTCATTTTGTTTATTTTCTTTTGTTACATCTTCTGACATCGGACTCGGACTTCTCTTTAACTGACTTTTAATGTGCGTATTTTTATGCGTTTACTTTTCTACATTGGCTAGAGGTATAGGGGAGGTTGAGATCTCATAAACATGTTTAACCCGCCGCATTTTTGCGCCTGTCCCAAGTCAGGAGCCTCTGGCCTTTGTTAGTCTTGTATTATTTTACTTTTAGTTTCTTGTGTATAATTTGGAGTTTAGTATGACGTCCATTATCACTGAACTAGTATATATATTTGTTTAGGGGCCAGCTTAAGGACGCCTCCGGGTGCGGGAATTTCTCGCTGCATTGAAGACCTATTGGTGACCTTCTGTTGTTGTCTGTTCTGTGGTCGGGTTGTTGTCTCTTTGACACATTCCCATTTCCATTCTCAATTTTATTTTTACAGAGTTTGTCTTTAGTGCCGTGTGGAGACAGTAGAGTGCCTCCCGTGCTTCAGGTTTATGCTCTTATAATATACTAGATTATGGAGTGTGTCCGAGCGAGAACTTCTCTAGTTCATTACTTTACTTTAGGAATATTTATCAAAAGTAGTATTTCAATTTTCAGCCCCATTCTACTATTTAGTCAGACGTCAGTCGCTACCCTGATATACCCTATTTTTGTTTTATTTTCGGGTAATTAATGACGGATAGCGTTTGACATCTTTAGCCGAACAGAATTATCATTTTACATAACTTAATTGATTGTATGCTGGTTCATATTCTGGACGTCAGTCTTTGCTCCTTTCTAATAAAATCCACAAACAAAAACAAATATGAAGCTTAGAAATGGAAAAATATTAAATACTAAACTCGTTCAAAGGGTATCTACACGTCTCAATCTTCAAAATCGCTCATCTAAAAATACTACCATCGCTAACATTTTTAACAATAAAATCGTGGTTACCCTTCTATCGATAAGTGTCATGCCAAAAAATGACTTACATGTCCCCGTCTTTCCACCAGCAATACGGTAAGGTCCACGTTTAATGGTCGCACATTTTCTTTAAATTTTGAAACTGATATAACTTGAAAAACAAACAGTATTATTTATTTACTCACATGAAACAAACCGGGATGCGGTATTCAGTACGTAGGTGAAACTGGGCGATATTTATCTAAACGCACGCAAGAACACCTTTAAAAGACCCAATAAATTCAAAAGTATCATTTATCAACACTTTAAGAAGCACAATCATCCTATTAAATATTTAACAGTTCAACCTTTAGAAGTAGTAAATAAGCAGCCTGGTGAATCTCATTCAAAGTTTGTACGATCACGGAAAATAATTGAATTAAATTGGATTAAAAAATTACAGACAGTCTACCCTCTCGGTCTTAATGATAATATCATGGGAATTGGTAATATATCAAGAACCGATTCTGTTAACATTTTGGATATAGTTTCTAAAACTGTTCGTAAAAACCGTTCTCATGGTCGTAGAAAAAATCGCAATCAAAGAAAATTTCGGACCAATCATACCAATATTTCGGACCTAATTTCGATTTCAAAAAACAACGGAAGACATTATCTGTTAACAAAGCTCTGTTCATTACCGGTTAATAAGTTAAATAAAATTTTAGAGGATTGCAACACAATTTCATATAGCAGTCCTAAATATGAAATTGTTCAAATTATAATGGCATATTGTTATTCTAAACTGTTTCCCAAAATTGATCGCCCTGAAGATCATAAAAAACATTTTATTAAAATAAAGTATGTCAATAAAGGTTTTGATTTTGTAAATATTGCCGGTATTTTTAACGACCATTCTGTTAAAGAACAAATTCCTGGATATTTTGATAATACTGAGCTCCCTCTTATTTGTTATATTTACAAGAAATCTACCCGGAAATATGTGTTTAATTATAGCCAATTGTGTAAAGATGTTAATATCAGTGAAAATACACCTACTTCATGTAATTGCAGTAATTCTGAATACATTTATGGACCCATTTCCCATGTTATAACAGGAGATCTTAACATCGTTCAAGACCGAGAGTTAAAATCATTCCTCAGCAAAGGACCTAAATATCGTCCCCGTCAATCATTAATTGGAATGAGTGTCGTAATATCATCCACGACTCACTCCGTACTTACTGTTTAAAATGGATAAAATGGGAAAAAGCTGACAAAAATCTTTGGACTCTTTTTAATTCAGTAATGAACATAGTTGATATACGTATTCAACATTTTAAAGACCATTTTACTCTTAACAACAACCATAATAAACCTATTTCTCGTATCAAACATAAACCTAAAGAACTAGCCAAGGAATTTGTTTTGTCCCGGCCGATAAAGCTGCTAATAATATCATTATTGTTTGACGTAAATTTTACATTGAGGTTCTGAAAAAGAAATCACTAATTCACCAACATTCCAACTGACTCCATTTTCAGAAAACGACATCTGTAACAAACATAAACTTTTAGCTACTTCTTTACAAGCAGAACCAAATACAATGAAAGTCCCAACTATGTACTGGCTTCCGAAGCTACATAAAACACCTTACAAATATAGATTTATTTCGTCTTCAAGCCATTGTTCCACTACTAAATTGTCTATTCTTCTTACCAGTTCGCTTGGTACAATCAAAACCTGATAATAAATTGTTCAAATAAGGCCTTTGAAAATAGTGGAATTAATTACTTTTGGAGTGTCAAAAACTCGTTGGAAGTACTTGATAAATTGCATGCTTATATTGGTGATTTTGAATCTGTTCAAAGTTTTGATTTTTCTACCCTGTATACCACATTGCCTCACATTCTCATTAAGAAAAAATCACACACCTAATCGAATGGGCATTTAAAAGTCAGAATGTGAATACATATGTTCTAACTCTTTTAGGTCATTTTTTAGTAGCAATAAACAAAAGAACTATGTCAATTGGACATGCTTTGATACTATATCTGCCCTTGAATTTTTACTAGATAATATTTTTGTTCGCTTTGGAGATTCCGTATATCGTCAGGTTATCGGAATTCCAATGGGGACTAACTGTGCACCACTTATTGCGGACCTGTTTTGTATTGCTTTGAGTTACAATTTATGACTAAAATCAGCAAAGACCCATCGAAACAACATCTGATACAAAAATTTAATAATACTTTTAGATATTTGGATGATATATTGGCTCTCAATAATGACGACTTCAGTATGTATACTAAAGAAATTTATCCTGTTGAACTTACTTTAAATAAAGCTAATACTAACAATGACCACTGCCCTTTCCTCGATCTTGATATCTGTATCATTAACGGAAAGCTTAATACAAAATTTATGATAAAAGAGATGATTTTCATTTCCTATCGTTAATTATCCATTTTAGATGGCGACGTTCCTTGTCACCATCTTACGGTGTTTATATATCTCAACTTGTACGATTCGCTCGTGTATGTAACAACGTTTCAGATTTTAACGAAAGAAATTTATGTATTACTGAAAATTATTACACCAGGGTTTTCGATATCACAAACTAGTCAAAACATTTACTAAATTTTATCATCGGTACAAGAACATCATTCGTAAATATAGCTCAACATGCAGACTTCTTTTACGTTCAGGTATTTCACATCCAATCTTTTATGGTAATATTCTTTATAAAGCACAAAATGTCAGTATTCACCTCAGAAGCTAACAAAACCTTTAAATAGACTTATTAAGAAGGGATATAGTTACGATACTGTTGTCAGGTCATTAAAGATTGCATATTTTGGCTTTAATATTGATTCACTTATAGGGTCTTTGCATCGGAACTAAACACATTTATTTAAAACCAGTTGTTGGCATGACACGGGTTATGCTCTTCTCATATATTTTATGATGGTATGATACTAAACCCTAACGGGAGGGATTGTGCCTGATATTCATATGATGAAGACATAATCTTTCAATCAGTTTAATTGAGGTCTGGAACTGGCATGTCAGTTAACTGCTAGTAGTCTGTTGTTATTTATGTATTATTGTCATTTTGTTTATTTTCTTTTGTTACATCTTCTGACATCGGACTCGGACTTCTCTTTAACTGACTTTTAATGTGCGTATTGTTATGCGTTTACTTTTCTACATTGGCTAGAGGTATAGGGGGAGGGTTGAGATCTCATAAACATGTTTAACCCCGCCGCATTTTTGCGCCTGTCCCAAGTCAGGAGCCTCTGGCCTTTGTTAGTCTTGTATTATTTTTACTTTTAGTTTCTTGTGTATAATTTGGAGTTTAGTATGACGTCCATTATCACTGAACTAGTATATATATTTGTTTAGGGGCCAGCTTAAGGACGCCTCCGGGTGCGGGAATTTCTCACTGCATTGAAGACCTATTGGTGACCTTCTGTTGTTGTCTGTTCTGTGGTCGGGTTGTTGTCTCTTTGACACATTCCCCATTTCCATTCTCAATTTTATGATAAGTTCCATTCATGGTCTGTTACAGAAACCATGGATACTAAATCAAACTTTATAAGGGGATGCAGACATGAGATAAAATACGAACAGAAGAATCAATGTAAATTAGAGTATACAACAGAAGATACAATTTAAAAGAGAGTAAACAACAGAAGATACAATGTAAAAGAGAGGATACAACAGAAGATACAATGTAAAAGAGAAGATACAACAGAAGATACAATGTAAAAGAGAAGTTACAACAGAAGATACAATGTAAAAGAAAGTATACAACAGAAGATACAATGTAAAAGAGAAGATACAACAGAAGATACAATGTAAAAGAGAGTATACAGCAGTAGAAACAATGTAAAAGAGAAGATTCAACAGAAGATACAATGTAAAAGAGAAGTTACAACAGAAGATACAATGTAAAAGAAAGTATACAACAGAAGATACAATGTAAAAGAGAAGATACAACAGAAGATACAATGTAAAGAGAGTATACAGTAGTAGAAACAATGTAAAGAGAAGCCCTAAACAATTACCAAAATAGCAAGAAAACGACGTAGGAACCTTAAGGACAACTTGTAGTTCATTTATGACTAAGGGGAGCCATGCTGGCTTGGCATTGGAATTGTGACAATTAATGAAAATATTGGTTATTCTATAATGAAATAAATATGATAAGCAATATATCAGCCTGTTCACCATTCCTTACATGGAAATGAAGGAATGAAATAATTTTGATCACACTGTAGAAGCGGGGTTTTGTCATGGTGAAAGTTCCTCGATCATTAAATTTTCATCCATGGAGATCCCTGAATTTATAGTATTTCTTGAAGTTCAGGTATTTTACAAAAAAGATTGTAAGATGTGTGTTTATTATATACATGTTAACTTAATTGATAAGTTAAAGACGAAGATACAAATGGGCAACCAAAAACCATTATTTATAGAAAGATGGAAATAAGAATAGAAATATGGAAATAAGAATGACCAAAAGGATAAAGTCAATCAGACAACAGTCCTTTTAAACACTACACAGAAAACATTCATTTTAAAAACAACACAGAAAACTAAAGATTGAAAAACACAGACCCACCAAAAATACTCATGAAGGATAAGTGGTTCTAGCTCCACTAGTGGCACTGGTCATGTTGATAAGTTCCATTCATGGTCTGTTACAGAAACCATGGATACTAAATCAAACTTTATAAGGGGATGCAGACATGAGATAAAATACGAACAGAAGAATCAATGTAATTAGAGTATACAACAGAAGATACAATTTAAAAGAGAGTAAACAACAGAAGATACAATGTAAAAGAGAGGATACAACAGAAGATACAATGTAAAAGAGAGGATACAACAGAAGATACAATGTAAAAGAGAAGTTACAACAGAAGATACAATGTAAAAGAAAGTATACAACAGAAGATACAATGTAAAAGAGAAGATACAACAGAAGATACAATGTAAAAGAGAGTATACAGCAGTAGAAACAATGTAAAAGAGAAGATACAACAGAAGATACAATGTAAAAGAGAAGTTACAACAGAAGATACAATGTAAAAGAAAGTATACAACAGAAGATACAATGTAAAAGAGAAGATACAACAGAAGATACAATGTAAAAGAGAGTATACAGTAGTAGAAACAATGTAAAAGAGAAGCCCTTAACAATTACCAAAATAGCAAGAAAACGACGTAGGAACCTTAAGGACAGCTTGTAGTTCATTTATGACTAAGGGGGAGCCATGCTGGCTTGGCATTGGAATTGTGACAATTAATGAAAAATATTGGTTATTCTATAATGAAATAAATATGATAAGCAATATATCAGCCTGTTCACCATTCCTTACATGGAAATGAAGGAATGAAATAATTTTGATCACACTGTAGAAGCGGGGTTTTGTCATGGTGAAAGTTCCTCGATCATTAAATTTTCATCCATGGAGATCCCTGAATTTATAGTATTTCTTGAAGTTCAGGTATTTTACAAAAAAGATTGTAAGATGTGTGTTTATTATATATATGTTAACTTAATTGATAAGTTAAAGACGAAGATACAAATGGGCAACCAAAAACCATTATTTATAGAAAGATGGAAATAAGAATAGAAATATGGAAATAAGAATGACCAAAAGGATAAAGTCAATCAGACAACAGTCCTTTTAAACACTACACAGAAAACATTCATTTTAAAAACAACACAGAAAACTAAAGATTGAAAAACACAGACCCACCAAAAATACTCATGAAGGATAAGTGGTTCTAGCTCCACTAGTGGCACTGGTCATGTTGATAAGTTCCATTCATGCTCTGTTACAGAAACCATGGATACTAAATCAAACTTTATAAGGGGATGCAGACATGAGATAAAATACGAACAGAAGAATCAATGTAAATTAGAGTATACAACAGAAGATACAATTTAAAAGAGAGTAAACAACAGAAGATACAATGTAAAGAGAGGATACAACAGAAGATACAATGTAAAGAGAAGATACAACAGAAGATACAATGTAAAGAGAAGTTACAACAGAAGATACAATGTAAAAGAAAGTATACAACAGAAGATACAATGTAAAGAGAAGATACAACAGAAGATACAATGTAAAGAGAGTATACAGCAGTAGAAACAATGTAAAGAGAAGATACAACAGAAGATACAATGTAAAAAAGAGAAGAAGATACAACAGAAGATACAATGTAAAGAGAAGATACAACAGAAGATACAATGTAAAAGAGAAGATACAACAGAAGATACAATGTAAAAGAGAGTATACAGTAGTAGAAACAATGTAAAGAGAAGCCCTAAACAATTACCAAAATAGCAAGAAAACGACGTAGGAACCTTAAGGACAACTTGTAGTTCATTTATGACTAAGGGGAGCCATGCTGGCTTGGCATTGGAATTGTGACAATTAATGAAAAATATTGGTTATTCTATAATAGAATATACAATGAAAAGAGAAGATACAACAGAAGATACAATGTAACAGAGAGTATACAACAGAAGATACAATGTAAAAGAGAAGATACAACAGAAGATACAATGTAAAAGAGAAGATACAATGTAAAAGAGAGATACAAACATAAAGGATAATGAGGAATTCCAATTTAAAATACAACATAACTGAAGGTGAACAAACATTATATGTATTGTGACTATGGAAATACAATCTAAAGATCTAAAGATAGTATTGTAACTCCAGGGTGAAACCAGGCAATTTATAATTGGAAGCAAAAGCTAATGTGGTATACCGTATACCACATAGTGCTTGTAAAAACCTAAATATACTTAATGTTAGTTCACTAAATAGTTACATTTCACTAAGTGATTTTTGCCCATCCTAACACTGTCTTTTGAGAAACAAAAATAAAATTGATGGACACAGAGTATCAGCAAAAATTTGATTCATAACTACATATTGTCTCTGAAAAGCTATAATGTGCCTGTTATTCATAGGTACTTGTTAAAAATTCTATCAATGGTTGTCTGGTTTACTTTTGATACCAAATATAAAGTCAACCCCAGAATCTGGATAGTTTAATGGGAAAGCAAGGACAGACAGACCAGGTGGTTGACTTAAAATATAGACCAAGCTGGAGATTTGTATATATATAAAATAGATTAAGAATACAGTTATCACAGCCAACTTTGATGTTATTGTGTGTTGTTTTTTTTTATTCATTTTCGTCTCCCTGTTGACACGCTGCAGAGAACATAGAACAACTAATTCAAAAAGAGTTGTGCCCTTGGAAGTATAAATTATATGGAAAATTACATTGTAAGGACTCTCAAGCACACATATAAAGATATTTATAAAAAAATTCAAAGAACCATGGATAAACATATCGAAGGATGGACAAGCCCTCACTTTCAGAAACTTTCACAGACTACTACATTGTTCATGCTGCTGCAGGAAACAGCAGGTATTAGTATTCCCTTGAAGACAGTCCAGGTGAGAAAAAAATTGAAAATGTGAATAAAAACCAAAGAACATGTTATACATTGAAAACACATCGTTCTGTTCTAGTTACCAATTGCCTCAGCATTAGAGATACTGTGGATTCATTTATTTTCGTGTGTATTACTTTTTGTGGGTTCTGTTTGTGGTTCATTCATTCATATAAAATTTGTAATTCGTTGAACATTTAAGTTCGTTGTTCACCTATACCAACCAATTTCAAGAAAATTGGTATCCAACGAATATTAACGAATCCACAGTACTGCAGCCAGTAATAAGGTGTGCTCAGTAAGAGACTTGTATACTCTACTTTTAAAGTGGAATACTCAAATACAGGATGTTCACATTTTTAGGATCATGATTACAATATTTCCTTCATTGATATATATAGATTATGAATGGACATAAAATAAAATTAAACAATATTTTGTCTTTAAAACTATTCCATAATGTGTAATTTATTATTTTCATTTTGCAATGATACAATATTAAACATGTTATACATTGTTATTGATAAATTGTCTCACATAACATATTCTAAAGAAAAAAAATTAATTGAAATTAAAATGACATTACTTTAACATGTAAACTATGTAAAACTTTGAAAATCAATGGTACATGACTGAGGGAGCTTGGTTAAATATGATATATGCCAATGGCCCAATGCTAATACAACTGCTTACTTAATATCATTGACTTACCATTAGTGGTTCCCCTTCAAGACCTAATCACAAACTTTAACAACTACATGTATGCAAAAGTTTCAAAGTCGATCATGTTGACGAATTTGTAGAATTTTATTTGCTGATTATTTTTAAAGGTTACAGATTTATCTTTATCTATTATACTTTCAAGATAATTGCAAAGAACACAAAAAATGGTAATTCAATGGCAATAACTCCTATAAGAAGTTGATAGACAACTTTGTTCGGTTACTTATTTTTTATATTGCTGATCATTTTTGTTGTTTACAGTTTCTCTCCATATATGCTTGTTTTTAAGATTATTGCCAATAAATTACTCTGCAGGACACAGCTTGATAAGACAGCAGAGGTTGAACCCTGAACAGATGGAGCAAGTATGGACACCATGTTCAAGCTTGATTCAGCTCTGAATCTAAATTGTGATTAAACATTTGACACAGCATAGGTTTCTGACACAGAATGAATGTGGTCTAAGAAATTAAAAACTTGTTGAAATTGGACATTTACTTATTATCCAAAATCTAAATACAAGAATTCAGTTTTTGTTAGAATCAAACTAACTTTGATTTTGGACCCTTTAGACCTTAATGTGGACCACCTTTTAATCTGGGCCAAAAGTAAAAAATCTAACTACATGGTTAGATTCAGCATATCAACAAACCCCAAGAATTTAACTTGTGATGCAATCAAAGAAAGTTTAACTTTGGACCCTTTGGACCTTAATGTGGACCAGTATAAAAAAACATGGCCCAAAATCCAAAATCTAAATACACAGTTAGATTCAGCATATTAAAGAACCCAAAGAATTCAAGACTTTGAACTTAACCCCATTGAAATTGGTCAAGGAATAAGCAATTAATACAAAGTATTAGAAAAGTATTGTTTTTGGCCCTTAATTCTTAAACGGTAAGGGCTATAACCCCCAAAATCAATACCAACCATCATTTTTGGTATGGAACCATTTGTAACCATTTCATAAAGATTGATAGACTTATACTCAAGTTATCGTCTGGAAACCAGAAAATCTTTGTTTTTTGGCCCCTAATCCCTAAAGGGTCATAGCCCCATAACCAATCCAAGCCTTCCTTTTGAGGTATGGAACCTTGTGGTACAATTTTATAGAGATTCATACACTTTAAACATTCAAGTCATTGTCTTGAAACAAGAAAAATGCTTTTTTTTCCCCCTAATTCCTGAAGAGTTAAGACAATATCACCGAAAATCAAACCCAATCTTTCTTTTCAGGTATGGAACCTTGTGGTACAATTTCATAGAGATCCATACAATAATACTGGAGTTATTGTCTGGAAACCAAATATCTTCGGACGACAGTGTCATACCATTAAAGAGCGGCCAAAAAATTGCAGTGGTATAAAAAATGGGTAAAATTAAGTTATTTAAAGGCAATAATAATCAAATAAGGAGGCGATTTACAATTTTGTTCATGTTGACTTATTTGTAGATTTTTTCTGCTTCCAATTTGACTATCTATTATACTTTTCAAGAAAATAGCCAAGAATGCAAAACATTGGCAAAACTAGTCATTTAAGTGCAATAACTCCTTTACAATTTCTGTCATGTTGATTCTGAGGATTCAGCTCAAATTTAGTTGAAATTGTTCTATTGGTTTCAAAGAAGAAGATTTTAAAAAGATTCTTTATGATCAATGACTTCATAGACTTTAGATTTTCTTAATACCTTGGAAAACAACATACATTAACATAATATACTGACAGACTTTAAAACCACAACACTAGATTATTCTTTTTAATTCTCATTTTCAAATATGCAATTTTTATAAAATAAAAGTATAAACATAAATTTCATTCATTAATTCATTGTTTAAAAGTTTGCAGTTCAAAAGATGAATTGATTACGTCATGTTTAATGTTCAAATCATGTTGTATGCACTGAATCCCTGGTTTTCTTCTTATCAATGGATGTGTCACCATTGAAGGCAATAACCTGTAACCAACACATAAAACACTAACAGAAAAGTCATCAATTTCTGTTGTGCATGTTTTTGAGTTCTGTTTTGTACCTTTTGATTTGACTTCTGGCCCACCCATAACAGTGTGTTTTGGCAATTATGCAGTGTAAACTCTAAGGCTTTAAATATTTTTCTGCAGTCGATTCATTGGCATTTCAGAATATGGGAAACATTTATGGCATTAGACAACTTGATGAGCAGTTGACATTCCAGTCATAAACATGTTTCCCAAATGACATTGTGTAATGTAATTTAATTGACATGGCTTTGTCACTACATATTGATTTGGTCATGGATGGGCATCAACAAATGGTGTCTGTTTGAACCATTGGTGTAAGGAAGTTTCTGACATTTTCTAGCAACAGCACGTTCACCTATTCCTGCCTACAATATTTGTCAGCAAGAATATCAAGCCAGCCCATCAAAGGGAAAATATACAAATTTGCAGATCAAGTTTTTGAGGTAATAAACACAAAAATTTCGTCCTTTAACATGTTAAAGGGTAATAACTTGTTAAGGAGTCATCTGATAATTTTGGTAACAGTAGGAAGTAAGTAGTTCTTGATATTCACAGCATTTTAGCCAAGTTGTAAGATTTTCATGATCTATTTTGGTTTTCAAGTCTCAGGTTCTATTTTTAGCCATGTCAGCCAGGTGAGCTAAAATGAGAAAAGTTAATATTGCTTGTCTAAATCAATAGAATATTTTACAGAAAATCAACTGATAGACTCTTAACAATTGAAGATAATTACACAAAATTGTTTTAAATCTCGTATATTTTAGAAAAAGGAAAGTATACTAACAAAAAAGATAACAAATATGAAAACCAATCCTCAAATAAAAATAAAATGGCACCAGAAAAAAAACCACTTAAATAAACAACATAATTAAAGCTATAATATAACATGGAGATACTGTTGTACCCTGTACCATTTTTCAGTAGTGCATTAGTACCCTTAAAAACTATTTTGACAACAGAATGCATTTGAATAAATGGAGATATAGGGAATACACCAACCTGACATAAACCCAACAATAAAAGTAACAAAAAGACATCTGGAGGGCAACATACAGTCTTCAAGAGTCTATAAACTTTGTAGCATAGAAGAACTCTTTTAAGGTGCTTGAACAAATGTTGTGGCATTGTATAAGAGAAACATTGAGAAATCTAATTTCTTTAAAGTAATCATACTATCATATGTCTATTTTTAAATGTATTTCAGATATTCATATATTGATCTAAACAATTGCATAGTTTTTGCTTATATCATTTACCAATACTGTTTATCAAAACATTTGCACAACTTAAATCAGCCTATTCAATTCTGTAACTGCCTTTCAATTGTATATCATCCAAAAAAATTGTCATAACCTTCACAACAGTAAATGTAGATGTTATCACAAATTACTTCACACAAAGATTATATATACACATATTATTTCATATTGAAAATCTAATTATTATAAACGTATTCATGTAAAATCTACATTGTATAATCTGACTAATATTGAAAAATTAAAAATTATAAATATATAAACATTATAAAATCCTGAGTAATAGAAATTTTACAAGCACACCTTTTTTGTTGGTCAAATCTGAAAATTTGCCATCTCAAGCACACACCAAGTTATTAAATATGCCAAGATTTCAGTTTATAACTTGTTCTGGTTGTATATTAGACCTTAACACTTTTAATGATGAAAATTATTAAATTTCTCCCCGAAATTCAGTTGAGTTTGACATTCATGAAAAATTCATATAATATTAAAAGTTCAATTTTGACCTAAGAATCTGTAATGGCAAGGGAAAATTTAATTTTGAAAGGAAGAAACCTTTTTTAAAAAGACTAAAAAATGACACTACCCTTTTCAGGTATTCTGTCAATTGCCAGTAAAAGAACATCCAAGAACAGGTAAATACCCTCCAGTTTGCGACTGAAATCACGATATGTTTTTATTTTAATTAATGCTGCTGCATACCAATTTCACTAACTTTTTACAAGTGGTTTCAGTTCCACAAAATGACAAACATAGCAAACTGGAGATTTTATCTTATTCTAGAAAATACAAAGAACTGTACAGACTATAGTACTAAGGCTAGAATGTTTCACTTTATATGTGTATATTTGATTGTCTGGCAAGGTTCAAAAACCTATTCTGGCAGGTGTAATTTCCTGCAAATTCCTCTTGTCACTTAATACCACATTTTACTGGTCAATTTTGAATTCTTCATTATACATGTTTCACCCTCTGTGGTTGCCATGGTGCCCAAATTCTCACCCTGTCCAAGTTCAATTTTTTTGGACTTATATTTGGAGGAACTGCTTGGTAAGATTTCAAGGACATCTGAGCTGCCATTAAACCAGCCTTAACACAGAGGTCTGGATCATGACCATGAACTATTCCACTGATCATTGTTGCTGCCAAACTGTAAAGAAATATATAATATATAATATTTTTTCATTATAGATACACAAGCCTCTACAAATCACTAATGTGTATACTTGCATCACTTTGTGTCAAATTATGGAAACCTCATAAATTTACCGTTAAATTTCTTTTTATCATATATTGAGCATTTACTTATACAACTTGACAATTCCTTGATGTAATTATCCAAGACAATATATCCTTTGCTTACCCCTCAAAGCTGAACTTACCTTAATATTAAGGTATGAACATTTTTTTTTAATTTATCTGATACAAAACACATTTTTTCTAACATGCACACAGTTGCATATCCTATATCATATTCTATTTATTGCTTAACTTCTACATTTTCTTGTTTGGAAATTGTTGAAAATTACTAACAAGTAAATACTTCTGTATGATGTACCAGTATTTAGAAATAAAAAAAATAAACATAAAAAATAATAAAAATTAAAATAAACATTCAAGCCATGAAAGAACCTAAGTGAGCGCACTCACATACCCCACGTCCCCACATTGTCGTTGGAGAAATAAAATAATTGTAAGAAAAAAAATTGATTCAGAAAAAAAAATTGAATCATAATTTCCTGTCAATATGCACATCTACATAGTATGTCCTTATTATCTACACAGTTTCATGAAATTCTGTTGTGTGGTTTCAGAGGAGTTGCGATGACAAACTGTTGCAGAAGTACATTGAAGCAAATAAGTTCAAAGGCGTAACTCCTGGAAAAAAAATTGAATCATAATTTCTTGTCGATATGCACATCTCGTAGTATGTCCTTATTATCTGAAAAGGTTTCATGAAATTCTGTTATGTGGTTTGAGAGGAGTTGCGATGACAAAAGGTTGCAGTAGTATATTGGGCAAATAAGTTCAAAGGGGCGTAACTCCTGGAAAAAAAATTGAATCGTAATTTCCTGTTGATATGCACATCTACGTAGTATGTCCTTATTATCTGAAAAGGTTTCATGAAATTATGTTGTGTGGTTTGAGAGGAGTTGCAATGACAAAAGGTTGCAGTAGTATATTGGGCAAATAAGTTCAAAAGGGCGTAACTCCTGGAAAAAAAATTGAATCGTAATTTCCTGTCGATATGCACATCTACGTAGTATGTCCTTATAATTTGAAAAGGTTTCATGAAATTCTGTTGTGTGGTTGAGAGGAGTTGCGATGACAAGAAACAGGACTGACGGACGGACTGACGGACGGACGGACGGGTCAAAAACATTATACCCTCCGCAACTCGTTGCGTGGGGTATAATAAGTTTGATTGATTGATTGATTGGTGTATAACGCCACTTTCAACACTATTGTGCTATTTCGTGGTGGTCAGTTTTTATTGGTGAAGGAAGCTGGAGTGCCCGGAGAGAACCACCGACCTTCGGTAGGAAAACTGACAACCCTAGTCAATTCCATAAGTTTGACATTGCTCTGTTGTTTGAAATCTTTTTTAGGCATTAGTGGCCGTTGGATGTCAGAGTGCAGTCCATATAGAAAATTTAGAAATGGTGCCCCAGATTTTGGGCACTAAGTTTCTATCTTGAAAACGTGAAAGATCCATTTTTTCAAGTAGATAAATTACACCATTCGATTCCTTATTCATATTTCTCCATGAGTATAACTTTTATTCACATGAAAAAATCTTTTTCTTTTGTGTTTCAAGGGATTAGTTAGAACATGAATAAAAGTTACATATTCATGTGAATAAAATGAATAAGGAATTGAATGATGTATGATTTATTAACTTGAAAGGGATCTTTCATGATTTCGATATAGAAATTTGCAGCCAAAAGTCTGGGTCAGCAATTTCCATGTCAACAAGTCATAAAAAGGCCATCAGATGTTCGAGCTATCTAAGACTACCAAGCCATGAGCGCATGATATGCTGGTTCTGAAAATTCTTTGAAAAAAGTCTTTGGAAATATTTGAAAAATTGAGATTTTTTTTCAAATAAAGTCCAATTTTTATCTGCAATGACTGAAAAATTTCCAAAGTTGTTATTATTAAAGTCTCAACTCTAGAACAAAAAATTTAGAATCGACAAAACATATAGATCCTTGAACAACTATTCACAATAATTTGATCAAGTTTTATGTACATTGCTAAAGGCATATGAGTTTTGACATTTGAAAATTGCTTATTTTTTAAAAGATTAAAGGCCCTTAACTCTGAAATGACATAAATGAACATTGTCACAAACTATAAATCCTCAGATCCTCACTCTTAATCATTTGGTAAAGTTTGAAGGCATACTTAGGAGTTGGTACTCAACATTAAAAAAATTGCTAATTTTAAAAGGATTGGAATCCATAACTCTGTAAAAACAAATAAGAAAGTGCCAAAAAGTATATAGACCATTAGACAAAAGTTTTTAAGTTCAAAGTAAATCACTCAAAGAGTTAGTGAGTGACATGTGAAAAATTGCAGATGAAACTCCCAGACAACTACTCTGCAAAGACATGAAAAAATTGCCCCCAAAAAATTCTTTTAAATTGTTAAAGTTTAAGGTAAATTGATTGTGTCATATGTGATTTAAGGTGGTATGGGAGTCTAAAATAAAATGATAGAATTTGTTCATACTTTGCCAAAACGTAGTATCTATTGATATATGTTCAAAAATATAATAAAAAGATAGGTCACCGCGTATTTCTCAAGCTACAGGTTGAGACAAAATGACACATTTTGTATGGATTATACAGGAAAAACACAATTTTTTATTAGGAACTAAACAAAATGATAGAATTGTAAAATAAATTAGGAAAAGATAGCTTTCAGACAATGCTTTGAGAATATCAAAAGAAAAGATAGGGTCACCGTCGTTTTTCCGGCTAAAATAGAAAATAGGAAAATTCCATGTAGATTCCTTCAGAAAATGCACTGTTTTAGAGTTACCTCCCTTAAAATTCCAATTTAAAACATTAAAAACAACCAAAATAATCTACACTTGCAAAAATATTAATATTTATAAGTTATATTCTTATAAATTGGTTCTTTTAAATGAAAATTCACATTAAATATCTGCATTCCTACATCAAATTTTGCTAATTTGATAGAAAATCTGGACCTTAGGTTCTCTGATTTTTACAATCCAAGATGGCGGAAGACACCCATACCACCTTAAAGTAAGACATGATTACAGATTGACAAAAGGACAATGAATAAAGACACAATTGTTGACATGTAAAATAAAAATTGAAAATGGAGAAAAAAGTTCACAATGTTGTTAATAAAATCATAAATGGAATCTAAGAAGAAAATTGGTTCTGTTGTAAGTGTCTAACATTTAGACATTTTACATTCTTACTGAAAATTCTGAATATATACTTTTTACAAGTTACTTTAACACTTAAAGAATTACTTATTGAATTTATTTATACAAGAAACTTATCTGGACAACAGGCAATTTAAAGGTTTTTAAAAGAAAAATTTAATTTTGGAAATATCATGCAGTCTCAACATCAGGTCATTTGAAAACAATCTTCTAAAATATGGACATCTTTGTTTTACAGAAACTGTGCAATTTGTGTAAAGGTAATATTACAATTATAGAACTTGAAAAACACAATATACCCTGGATCAACACCTTTTACTTGGCCTTATTCATTATACAGTAATTTTAATTTTTGTTTTAAATTAAATTGCATGTACTCTGCTTGGATAATGTGTACTACTTCACTTTTTCTGTTTAGGATTGTTTTTAAAAATCATTATGTTTGTATTATTTCTGTATTATACATCGAGATAGTCAGATTTTATTTACCTATTATAAGTTGTAGTTTGTTAATATTATCCCACATCCATGTTTTTCAATGCACAGTTGTAACAGTATCAATATCAAACAAAGAAGTCCTCACAAGCCAGTGCTAAGGACTGGCTTGATTATGCAGTGAAGTGTGACCTTTTCCTAGAATATTGCTAAGCTAGTTAAGTGAAGAGTGACAATAATCTGCTTGTTTCCTTTTGTACAATGTGTGGAACAATTTGTTATGATAATACACAAAATCTGCTGTTTCCTCTTATTGTACATACCAGTCTCCTGCTCCAGATACACTGACAATATTCTCTGGAGGATATCCTGCATTAAAGGCGGGAAAAATATCTGCTTTCATTTTGTCAGAATGCTACAAAAAAGAAAAAAAAAATACTTACTAGATAACATTTTATTGAGCAACTAATGTAAGTTTATACAACTAGACAAAGGTTAAACATCCTTCATTCTTTTCTAAGGCTGGTAAATGCTACAAAAAAGAAAAAAAAAATACTTACTAGATAACATTTTATTGAGCAACTAATGTAAGTTTATACAACTAGACAAAGGTTAAACATCCTTCATTCTTTTCTAAGGCTGGTAATTTAATGAATAACTAGGTTGAACTGTTTAAGTGGACCAAATCTTATGGCTCCTCTTCATCTTTAGAAGTCACTTCAGTAATGAAATTGCCAAACAAACACATTCTAATACTGAAATGGTATTGTCATGGCAAATAAGAATATAATCGACATTAACAGCTGTCTGATTGCCAGGGACAAGTGAATGCTGCAGTGCACATGTCTGATTGACAAGTTAAAGACAGAATCTAGTCTTAATAATTCTTTTTTATCTATAAACCATCATATCAATCAGCCTGACAATATCGACAATTCAGTTTAGTATTTTCCCTTTCTAACTAAAGACTTGTTAAAAATATTGGCCAATAGACAGGGTACGATTCTGTTGTTGATGCATTCTTTGATGAACCAATCAGATTAGACCTTAAGCTATTATAGGAAAACTATCCAAGACATAATAATGATAACAATTCGAGATCTCCTTAATATTTTCAATTTTTAACACCTTGAACAAAAGTGGAATAAAAGAAGATTAAAGAATATGTTATAGATAATGCATATTTTATGGTTTTTCTTTTTATATAACACATTGTAGAGTTTCAGGATTGATCAAATGAAAAATTGACCGACTATGCATGTAATGTTTGCAGCTGGACATTAAGCAGCAATCAATCAATCTATTCACAGAACTGGAACAATTCCTATTAACTTTGATTCACACTTTTTTTGATTAATCATGCAGGTTACTTCAGCTTTATCACAACAAGTCAATTTTTGTCTTAAAGATTCATCCATTTTTCCTCAGATAACATTGTTAGGAAAAGTAAGACAAACCAAGGGTAAAACTTAAAATTAAATCTCTGCATCTCTGGGCTTCCATTAATTTTATATCTTAAATCAAAATAATTCTTTAATAAAAGTAGTTGCTACATTAAAACATAAGTGAGCAGGAGTCATCAGAAGCAAGCTAAAAAATCCTGACAATAACTGTGTTCAAGGAAGAGTGGATACACTGATCTATTGTATATAAGGAAGAGTAGATACTATCTATTGTATCTAAGCAGGAAGAGTACTAGTGTATACCCTGATCTATTGTATCTAAGAAGAGTGGACACACTAATCTTTTGTATCTAAGAAGAGTGGATACACTAATATATTATATCTAAGGAGGAGTGGATACTATCTATTATATCTAAGGAAGAGTGGATACTATCTATTATATCTAAGGAAGAGTGGATACTATCTACTGTATCTAAGGAAGAATGGATACTATCTATTGTATCTGAGGAAGAGTACTAGCTAGTGTATACACTAATCTATTGTATCTAAGGAAGAGTGGATACTATCTATTGTATCTGATGAAGGGTGGATACAATCTATTGTATCTAAGGAAGAGTTGATACTATTTATTGTATCTCAGGAAGAATTGATACAATCTATTGTATCGAAGGAAGAATTGATACAATCTACTGTATCTAAGGAAGAGTGGATATACTGATCTATTGTATCTAAGGAAGAGTGGATACAATCTTTTGTATCTAAGGAAGAGTGGATACTATCTATTATATCTAAGGAAGAGTGGATACTATCTACTGTATCTAAGGATACTATCTATTGTATCTAAGGAAGGGTGGATACTATGTATTGTATCTTAGGAAGAATTGTTACAACCTATTGTATCTAAGGAAGGATTGATACAATCTATTGTAACTCAGGAAGAGTGGATATACTGATTTATTGTATCTAAGGAAGAGTGGATACAATCTTTTGTATCTAAGGAAGAGTGAATACTATCTACTGTATCTCAGGAAGAGTGGACACACTGATCTATTGTATCTAAGGAAGAGTGGATACAATATATTGTATATAAGGAAGAGTGGATACTATCTACTGATCTAAGGAAGAGTGGATACTATCTATTGAATCTGATGAAGGGTGGATACAATCTATTGTATCTAAGGAAGAGTTGATACTATTTATTGTATCTTAGGAAGAATTGATACAATCTATTGTATCGAAGGAAGAATTGATACAATCTACTGTATCTAAGGAAGAGTGGATATACTGATCTATTGTATCTAAGGAAGAGTTGATACTATTTATTGTATCTAGGAAGAGTTGATACAATCTATTGTATCGAAGGAAGAATTGATACAATCTACTGTATCTAAGGAAGAGTGGATATACTGATCTATTGTATCTAAGGAAGAGTGGATACAATCTTTTGTATCTAAGGAAGAGTGGATACTATCTATTATATCTAAGGAAGAGTGGATACTATCTATTGTATCTAAGGAAGAGTTAATACTATCTATTGTATCTAAGGAAGGAGGATACAATCTATTGTATCTAAGGAAGAGTTAATACTATTTATTGTATCTTATTTGATTTGATTTTGGTGTTTTAACGCCACTTTTAAGCACCGCTTTTGGGCTATTTAGTGGCGGCCAGTTTTTATTGGTGGAGGAAGCCGGAGTGCCCGGAGAAAACTGACCTTCGATAAGAAAACTGACAATCCTAGTCAATTAAGATTGGAGTCGAGTGCACCCGCACGAGCGGGATTCGAACTCACAACCTCAGTGTTGACTGGCTAGTGATTACAGTAGTAACTACTTAGACCACTCGGCCACCGAGGCCCCTATTGTATCTTAGGAAGAATTGATACAATCTATTGTATCTAAGGAAGAATTGATACAATCTATTGTATCTAAGGAAGAATTGATACAATCTATTGTATCTAAGAAAGAGTGGATACAATCTTTTGTATCTAAGGAAGAGTGGATATTATCTACTGTATCTCAGGAAGAGTGGACACACTGATCTATTGTATCTAAGGAAGAGTGGATACAATATATTGTATATAAGGAAGAGTGGATACTATCTACTGATCTAAGGAAGAGTGGATACTATCTATTGAATCTGAGGAAGGGTGGATACAATCTATTGTATCTAAGGAAGAGTTGATACTATTTATTGTATCTTAGGAAGAGTTGATACAATCTATTGTATCGAAGGAAAATTGATACAATCTACTGTATCTAAGGAAGAGTGGATATACTGATCTATTGTATCTAAGGAAGAGTGGATACAATCTTTTGTATCTAAGGAAGAGTGGATACTATCTATTATATCTAAGGAAGAGTGGATACTATCTATTGTATCTAAGGAAGAGTTGATACTATCTATTTTATCTAAGGAAGGAGGATACAATCTATTGTATCTAAGGAAGAGTTAATACTATTTATTGTATCTTAGGAAGAATTGATACAATCTATTGTATCTAAGGAAGAATTGATACAATCTATTGTATCTAAGGAAGAATTGATACAATCTATTGTATCTAAGAAAGAGTGGATACAATCTTTTGTATCTAAGGAAGAGTTGATACTATCTATTGTATCTGATGAAGGGTGGATACAATCTATTGTATCTAAGGAAAAGTTGATACTATTTATTGTATCTTAGTCAGAATTGATACAATCTATTGTATCGAAGGAAGAATTGATACAATCTACTGTATCTAAGGAAGAGTGGATATACTGATCTATTGTATCTAAGGAAGAGTGGATACAATCTTTTGTATCTAAGGAAGAGTGGATACTATCTACTGTATCTAAGGATACTATCTATTGTATCTAAGGAAGGGTGGATACAATCTACTGTATCTAAGGAAGAGTTGATACTATGTATTGTATCTTAGGAAGAATTGTTACAACCTATTGTATCTAAGGAAGGATTGATACAATCTATTGTAACTCAGGAAGAGTGGATATACTGATTTATTGTATCTAAGGAAGAGTGGATACAATCTTTTGTATCTAAGGAAGAGTGAATACTATCTACTGTATCTCAGGAAGAGTGGACACACTGATCTATTGTATCTAAGGAAGAGTGGATACAATATATTGTATATAAGGAAGAGTGGATACTATCAACTGATCTAAGGAAGAGTGGATACTATCTATTGAATCTGAGGAAGGGTGGATACAATCTATTGTATCTAAGGAAGAGTTGATACTATTTATTGTATCTTAGGAAGAATTGATACAATCTATTGTATCGAAGGAAGAATTGATACAATCTACTGTATCTAAGGAAGAGTGGATATACTGATCTATTGCATCTAAGGAAGAGTGGATACAATCTTTTGTATCTAAGGAAGAGTGGATACTATCTATTATATCTAAGGAAGAGTGGATACTATCTATTGTATCTAAGGAAGAGTTAATACTATCTATTGTATCTAAGGAAGGAGGATACAATCTATTGTATCTAAGGAAGAGTTAATACTATTTATTGTATCTTAGGAAGAATTGATACAATCTATTGTATCTAAGGAAGAATTGATACAATCTATTGTATCTAAGGAAGAATTGATACAATCTATTGTATCTAAGAAAGAGTGGATACAATCTTTTGTATCTAAGGAAGAGTGGATATTATCTACTGTATCTCAGGAAGAGTGGACACACTGATCTATTGTATCTAAGGAAGAGTGGATACAATATATTGTATATAAGGAAGAGTGGATACTATCTACTGATCTAAGGAAGAGTGGATACTATCTATTGAATCTCAGGAAGGGTGGATACAATCTATTGTATCTAAGGAAGAGTTGATACTATTTATTGTATCTTAGGAAGAGTTGATACAATCTATTGTATCGAAGGAAGAATTGATACAATCTACTGTATCTAAGGAAGAGTGGATATACTGATCTATTGTATCTAAGGAAGAGTGGATACAATCTTTTGTATCTAAGGAAGAGTGGATACTATCTATTATATCTAAGGAAGAGTGGATACTATCTATTGTATCTAAGGAAGAGTTGATACTATCTATTGTATCTAAGGAAGGAGGATACAATCTATTGTATCTAAGGAAGAGTTAATACTATCTATTGTATCTAAGGAAGAGTTGATACTATCTATTGTATCTAAGGAAGAATTGATACAATCTATTGTATCTAAGGAAGAATTGATACAATCTATTGTATCTAAGAAAGAGTGGATACAATCTTTTGTATCTAAGGAAGAGTGGATACTATCTACTGTATCTCAGGAAAAGTGGACACACTGATCTATTGTATCTAAGGAAGAGTGGATACAATATATTGTATATAAGGAAGAGTGGATACAATGTATTGTATCTATTCATACTTTATTTGCTTTTAATGAACATTTACCTCAAGTCTGTATCCTTTGATAGGAAATTTCTCTAGCTGACTCCTCTGACACAACATGACTCCATGTTTTCCAAGTGTTACTAAAACAATCGGTACTTCCTCAATGATGACTTTGGACAGCCAAATAGCTTCATCTAATATTCCTTCTAATGTTATAGCATCTGGATCCCTATGACCTGCAGAAATAAGTTAAAAATGGCATGAATTCTCAACAGAAACTTATATACATCTGTGACAAATATTTAAAGTGAGAGCTGTTTTCTCAATTTTGTTAGCTATTCAGTTACTGTGGATTCATTTGTTTTTGTGGGTACCAATTTTGTTGATTAAGGAAAACTTACATGTTTGTGGATATTTAATTTCATGGTTTTGCTGAAGTCTGCATACAAGCCTATCTTGTTATTCTTTGAACATTTAATTTCGTGGTTCACCTTTACCCACGAAGTCTACGAAAATTGGTATCCAACGAATAATAATGAATCCACAGTATTCAAGAAATCTTTCAAGAAATACAAGAAAAAAACCCAGCAAAACTAAACTTTTACTACTCTGGATTTTTTTTCTTATTGGAGAATCTCCCCTGATAATATGAAAGAAAAACCTTGAAGAGTAGGTCACAATTATTTCCTATTGTTAAGCAATGATTGGCTCTTATAAAGAGTTACATTGTATTAGTTGGCTGATAAGGAACAACTGATTTTGATTTCAATTTCAGTGTGATTGATTGATACACAGACAAAATGACTGATCACCATGTCATGCTTAGTTGAACAAAACAATACATATTGCATTGCTATGTGTAATAAAATCTCACATGTAATAATTATTTCACCACACTGATATTGTCAACCCTTTGTGTAATAATGCAATCTGTTCTAATTACTATAAAACATAGTGAGACTTAAACTTACCATGATTAAAATGTTAATATGTGGCTATGTGTAACAAATTGTTTTTTATGGCAATCTTTATACATCTAGATCTAGGCTTTAAACATGAATGGCATTTTTTCTTGAAAAATCTTATGAATTTTACTTACTGATTATAACAAGGGACATCAACCATGTTTACAAGGTAACAAATCCTGAATACCCAAGACTTGTGTTGTTTAATTACAAATAGCACATATGCTTTATGAAATAAAAAAGTTAATTGATACAGTTAGTGTTTTTATTAAACAGTGTTACCACAAATGTATTTCAAACAAAGCAATACATCTTTTTGATTTTTTTCCAAAACACAATTTCAGCAGGATTGCTACGCCAAAGCCAAAAGTCTCCCACACCTGTAAAATTGAGGAATAGAATTGTGTGTACAGTATAGAATTGTACAACAGGAACATAGATTACACTATAAAGTGTATTTCAAATAAAGCTTTAGTATGTAATTTAACAGACAGAACAAGGTGTTTTTGTGGCACAACAGTAGGAACAAGAGTGCACACGCTGAAATGTCTCGCCTTCTTTACTGACCATTGATTTTATGTTGATAGTCCTAAATATAAAGCTTTACTAAAAGTATCACATAAACTTAACATGATCCAAGAAAATGAGTTCAAGGTCAGATAAACCAAGCCGGAAATACATGTACACCTTACAATCATTCAATACACCAAATATAGTTGACCTATTGCTTAAAGTTTCTAAGAAACAGACTTAAACAGGAAAACTAAACATTGACCAATGAACCATGAAAATAAGGTCAAGGTCAGACGAACCATGCCAGACAGACATGTACACCTTACAATCAATCTATGCATTAAATATAGTTGACCTATTGCTTATAGTATCTTAGAAACAAACTTAACCAGGAAATCTTAACATTGACCAATGAACCATGAAAATGAGGTCAAGGTCAGATGATACCTGCAAGACAGACATATACACCTTACAATCATTCTATACAACAAATATAGTTGACCTATTGGTTATAGTTTAAGAAAAACAGACCAAATCACAAAAACTAAACACTGAGCAATGAACCATGAAAATGAGATCAAGGTCAAACAAAACCTGCCAGACTGACATGTACATTGTAAAATATTTCCATACACAAAATATAGTTGACCTACTGCATATAGTATAAGAAAAAAAGACCAAAACACAAAAACTTAACTTTAACCACTGAACCATGAAAATGAGGTCAAGGTCACATGACACCTGCCAGTTGGACATGTACACCTTACAATCATTCCATACACCAAATATAGAAGACCTATTGCTTATAGCATCTGATATATGGACTTGACCACGAAAACTTAACCTTGTTCAATGATCCATGAAATGAGTTCGAGGTCAGATGAAAACTGTCTGAATGGCATGAGGACCTTTCAAGGTAAGCACATATTAAATATAGTTATCCTATTACTCATAATAAGAGAGAAATTAACATTACAAAAAATCATGGCATAAGGACCTTTCAAGGTAAGCACATATTAAATATAGTTATCCTATTACTCATAATAAGAGAGAAATTAACATTATAAAAAATCTTAACGTTTTTTTCAAGTATTCACTGAACCATGTAAATGAGGTCAAGGACAATGGACATATGACAGACAGAAACTTCATAACATAAGGCATAAGTTAGCTAACACCTCCGCCGCCGCTGGATCACTATCCCTATGTTGAGCTTTCTGCTACAAAAGTCGCAGGCTTGACAAAAATGGTAGAAGTCGCAGAACTCACATAAAAATGGTCTTATCATAAAGACAGTATAATGTCATCAACAACATATGACGGCAAAACCTCCTAGCAAGTATAAGAGCTTTCTATCACAATGTCTCAGTGTTGAACGGTCTCAGGGAGTTGTTACCAGATGAAATAAAATTAAATTTAAATTTGCGACATTGGCGAAGCCCAGCATGGTCCCTGACTGCATACCAATATCACTAGTGGTTCCACATAAACTGACCTAATCACAAACTTATATATTGTTGAGGAAGCAGCCGATGCCCAAAAATAACACCTTAGTCTCTCTTTTTCCAAGACAAAAACTAATTCCCTCTGACATACTTTAATTAAATCTTACCTATTTGCGAATCTAGTGTGTTAGTTAAATGTCTGTATATAACTCTTAACTCATTCAGATTTGGAGAAATGTAGGTTAACCTTTGCCCTGCTGATGTCAAAAATGGTTTATGCGCTTTATTAACATCTGTAGGTTCATACCAAACTGAAAAATACAAAATACTTGTGTCCGACACAATATTTGAAAAATTTTCAAATGCAACTAGAAACTGCAAGGAGCCTGTACCACTAGTCTGATCTCCGATTCAATAAGAAATGGTTCAGGGCAATAATGATGACAAGCATCCAACATAATTTTGAAGAGAACAATCATTTTGGAATTTTGAGTCCTCAATGCTCTTTAACTATTTGCTTTATTTGGCCTTTTTAACTTTTTGATTCGAGTGTCACTGATGAGTCTTTTGTAGGCGAAACGTGAGTACACAATTTTATCCTGGTTTCTAAACTATATGATGAGTTTATTCAGCAAAAATAGCTTCCAGCAGGTAAAAAGTTTTATTTGTTAGTGTTTTACCCTATGTGGCATTTAAAGAGATCAAAGGCGATGTCTTATGAAGGTTGGGTTTATCAATCATAACATAAAATAGTAATCATATACACTGTATATTTATCAGTTCACTAAAGTTAGGTCCCAAATCTATCCAGGATTCCTCAGAAATTTTACATTGAATTTGTGTAAAATCTTACTTCATTCACAATGGCAGCCATTCTGCTGTTTGTTTAGAGGATAATAAGTGTGTCATTCCCTTTAAAGATTTATTGTAATTGTACTTTAAAGAATTTTTTAGAATTGAGCCTCACAAATCCCATTATTAAAAGCTTTGTGTGAACACAGAGGCACTTTGTGTGCAAATCTTATTGCAAATTCTAATATGACGTTCTTCTTTTGCTTTGGCAACAAAGCCATGTTCTAATTCCAATAGAACATGGACTGCACATGATTGACGTCACAATTGAAATTGCAACATCAGTTGTTTTTTTAACAATGCTGGAGATCAAAATGGACAATTGTGTTGGTGTTGCTCGCTAGGAAATTAAATAAAATCATTCTAAAAGTAAGTTTACATATATCTGTTCATTTTTTATTGTGAAACAGTTGATTTTACATATCATTTCGGCTTCTTCAAATCAAAATGGCTTCCTTTCTAACATGTATTATAGGTCTGCTTGAAGTACAAAAGTTCTAAATTTTCCTATTAGAATCGAAATAATTCTATCTCGCAATCTTTTGGTATAAAGATATTGACAAATATAATGCGTACCCATGTTAAAATAAGCACTGAGCATGGCATGAAAGAATTATTTCTTAAGTAAGCAAATCTAATGAATGCTCTGATTCTTCCAAATCTTGAATAAGAATCAGGAATAGTGCTTAATTTTATAACAAAACTTTTTGAAACTGATGGATGAAAAATAGATATAACATTACCTTTTCCTTTGTATAGCTCTAAGCCTTTTAAGGGAAATAGGGGCCTCGGTGGCCAAGTGGTCTAGGTAGTTACTACTGTAATCACTAGCCAGTCAACACTGAGGTTGTGAGTTCGAACCCCGCTCGTGCACTCGACTCCAATCTTAATTGACTAGGATTGTCAGTTTTCCTATCGAAGGTCTGTGGTTTTCTCCAGGCACTCCGGCTTCCTCCACCAATAAAAACTGGCTGCCATGAAATAGCCCAAAAGTGGTGCTTAAAAGTGGCGTTAAAACACCAACAATCAATCAATCAATCAATCTAAGGGAAATAACAATAGAATCAATCCATGTACAATTTTTGGTACAATATTACACAATGTTTTCATTGAAATGATTCAGACTACTTACCAGGAACATGGTTCTTATGACAAACTTGGCACACATATTCTATGGATTCAGTTGAGACATTTCCATCTAAAACAACCATCGGTGCTAATGCTAATTTCTTCTCAAAACGACTAATCTATTAAAATATATTTATAGGTATTGATATGATATCAGACCTTCAAATTTCTATCAAACTATATGAGTTTTTCATATCACAGCACCAATCAACAAAAAAACGTATCATATCATATTGAGCATAGAGTCTGACCTAGTTGTGTAGAACAAGGTGCAAATATTAAAGGCAACGAGAGTTGAAAAAACAAAAATGTCTCCTTTGATGCAATATTTGAATTATCTAAAAACTAATTAACTCTGAAAATGAGTCAATGTCAAATGAAATTTGTCAGGTACACATGTTTATTAACCCTGTAATTAATTTGCATAATATTACAAAATATTTTTAACCTATCATGGACCTAATTCAAAATAAAAATAAGGAGATGTGGTATGATTGCCAATGAGACAACTATCCACCAACGTTCAAATGTGGGTGTAAGCAATTATAGGCAACCGTATGGCCTTCAACAATGAGAAAAACCCATACCGTATGGTTGGCTATAAAAGGCCCTGACATGAAAAATATGAAAAAATTCAATTGAGAAAACTAACGGCCTAATTTATAACAAAACAATTTATGAAAAACAAATATGACAGACATAAACCAACAACCACCTCTGAACTACAGGCTCCTGACTTGGGACAGGCACATAAAGAATGTGGCGGGGTTAAAGCTGTTTAACCTGACCACTGGTGATCATGAGGTAAAGATTATGTGTCATATATGAAATAGATATATACTCTTAAATACAAATCTGTATATCTCATACCAGTTATGGTTAATCTGTGACAAATAGTTGCTGGTCTTAAAAACTTGTCACATCACCAGAAATTTCTAACACAGTTGTAAAAGTTGTGTCAGTTACTGTAAATTCAGAATTTATTGCAAGGTTTTTATTAATGCAAATGATGCGACTGGGTGAGTATCGCAATATTAAGAACTTGCATTCTGATGTCTGATACATATATCTGTATAAAGCTTTTCCTTAAATCGTAATAATTAATATCTCAATTTTGTTCAGTCTTCAAAAATTGCACTAATAAGGCACACAATAATTTCTGAATTTACAGTATATAATCATTGTCATATTCCTACATCCCTTTTTATGTATTATGCCCTGCATTCAACAATCACAAAATTCTAACTGAATAAACATGTACAGTTACTCACATAGTCAGGAGTTATTTGTTTGTGGACATCCATATCTCCTATTCCAAACATAAGTTCTCCATTACTACTTAAAACAGCACAGTAAGTGGCAGTGTTGAACTTGTCAAGAGAGGTAACTCCTGATAGATCCTAAAAATGGAAAAATTAAGTGATATTGTGCTGTTATAACTAAAACAGGGTGCACATGCTGAAATGTCTCACCTGCTTTACTGATCATGATTGAACTATATGTTGAAAGTCTTTAAGATCAGAGTTTTACTACAGATATAAAATACATGTAAACTTAAAATAATCAATGATCAATGAAAAAGCTATATAGGTCAGATGAACACTGCCAGACAGACATTTACCAAATCAACTTCACAAATAATACACGATGGTCTTGAATTATAGATTCTGCGTACTGACGTTGTTTATCATCTTAATAACGTGTTATAGTATTCTTTTATTTGTCTTTATTAATATTACTTTTACTGTTAAGTCTGTTTTTTGTGATATCCATTTGACGTGACTCTGTACTTATGTATCCCGTCATACTTTGAACGACAAAATTATTTTATATCTACCTGTGTGACGTCAAACGCGCGATTCTACGCCAGTACTTAAAATCTTTCAATCCATTATGGGTGGATTTTACATAGATAAATAAAATTGCATAATAAATAAAATGCTTCGCTGAGCGCAGCCTGATACAACGGCAGTGGTCGAAGCCTGAACAGTTGGGGCAAATTTGGACACAATATTCAAGCTTGATACTATCTGAATTTGGATTGTTATAAAATTTTTGCCATAATATAGGTTTCTGACACACAATAAATATGATCAAAGATTTTACAAATCTAATGTGCAATACTGTGCAATTGAAGATTTCTTCTTGAAACTTTTCAGAAATTTGAAATTTGAAAAATGTTGAAAAAAAAAATATGAACCGTTTAAAAAATATTGGAACCCCCCTTTCAAACTTTTTGAATCCCCCTTGGAGCACAGGGATGATTCCAGCTGTTTTCAAATGGGTCCCTTGACCATCAAATTGGGAATTTTTATCCCAATTGGGAATTTTTAATGCATAAAATCTAAGATGAGATAACATTATTTTCCTGTAAAAACGGAAAATGTATATTAAGTTTCATCGGTACACTGATGTAAGAAGTTGTAACATTTTGAATAATTCTGGATGGGCTACTGAATATGATGTATATATCATATGTGATAACTAGATCGCTTGACAGTTATTTGATTGAGACCAGAGAAGTTGTTGCATTAAAAGATCATTGCACATGATGCACTATCTTTTATAGGCTTCCATCTTACAATGTATCTATGGTAACCTAGGCGTTTTACAATAATATATATATCAGCTAACATAAACCCCCGAAAAAAATCATCCATTCGGGTATTTTTTTCAACAACAGATCATCTTTATAAATTAACCTTGATTCAAAGTGATTTGAAACTGAACTGGCCAATTGTCGAATTCAGAAAAGCAATTACGAAAGATTATAAACTTTTTAGTTTGATAAGATATTTTGTGATTGTTGCTTGCTGTTTAATATGTAGAAGGTTGCCATAGTTTAACTTTTGGTGTCACTCTAAGAAACAGGAAATTAAAGCATTGAACCATTGTATTTCAATATTATTTTGATTATCTTCACAACTTTTGAAACAGTTCCATTATGTCGACATTTTATTAATAATTTCATGAATGATCTATCATCCACATGTATTTTCAAAAAGGCTCAAACTTATGACTTTTGCGGAAATAGAGCCTGACAAAATAAAAAATAATTTCTTTTACAAAGTTTTCATCATATTATATAACCGGCTCTGCTGGGCGAACTCCTTTACGAGATCGGCGCCCATTAACATTCATTCATCAATGTTATATCAAAATTTGAATTTTGCTCTCTGTCGATGTCTGCCTTGATGATGCCCATTTTGACAAAAGCATCTTTTATCAACCTGCTGGGCGATCTGCTTTTACGAGATCAAATTTTCTAATAACATCAAATCATTTAGGCCACATGTTGACATAATTTAATCGTTGTTAATAAAGTGAAATCGTTGACAGCATTCTTATCCGGATTTTAAAACATTTTGACGACGAACTACAGTCCGTGTAACGTAAAGTTAACAATACGAACGATGCCCGAACCATGTACGGACGATGCCCGTACGATGTACGTACGCTTCCCGAACGGTGTACGAATGCAAACGAAACGCTGACCGAACGTTGTACGGACGCTGAACGAATGATGTACGAACGAAACCATGTACCATAAACCATACCATAAACGATAACATAAGCGCCCTTTTGTCGTACATCGTATGGTTTGCGTACATCGTTTCATTAGCGTATACCGTATCGTTTAGCGTACATCGTTTCGTTTAGCGTATATCGTATCGTTTAGCGTACGTCGTTTCTTGTCATGCATAGTTTCGTTTAGCGTATATGTTTTTTAAATATAAAACATGAATTGTGTTCTGTTAAATTTTTATATATATGATAATATGCGTAAAATTTAGATTGGATGCATGTTTCAGTTTTAATTAATAGATTAATAAATTATAATTTAATCTGACTCGATGTTGATCCAACATTATTTACATAAAAAGTTTGAAAAATAAACACTGAAATAAATTTAAACAAATTAAAAGATACAATTATGATTTTTTTTAGCCGTAGAAATACGTACTTGGTGAATGTGCGAGTAAACTACAGTCTGCAGAGTATTCAGTCAACATTTTTTGAAAATAGCCTAAGGTATCCCCATTTTTTTTCCAAATGAACAATTTATTTTAGATGGAATTCGGAATTAACCTAATGTTCTTACAAAAGTATATTCGGAGTCTTAAGGTTGACCTTTTGTTCAAAAGTGTTGTTAAATATTTTTATGTATTCTCTTTTATAGCATTATTCTAAAATCGACTGAGTAGCAGTTTTATCTATATGTCGTAATTAAACCATTTTGTTTAGATTATAGATTTTTTTTTATTCATTTTCAAATCAGACAAAAAAATCAAATATTCGAGAAATTTCAAATAAAAACAATTACTCATTATGTGCCTCATCAACCCCAAACATAAATCCCTGCCAATGTACAAACGATTGTGTACTATTTTAACTATAAATGCACTTGACTTTAAACAATCATCAACAATTGTCCGGCAAAAAACTAGACCTTTTCCCTCTATTCTTTAATTTTCTGATACCATTTTCCTCTGTTCTTTATTTTGCCTGTTATACTCTATTCTAATTTTATATTTTTTTCTTTATTTTCCTGTATCTATACCTCCTTTATTCAGAGCAACCCACCCTAAATATACATATGATACACGCGGTCTATAGGTCATCGCTTGTGCCGTGATACACATGTTTGCCTAACAAAGGATGTCCTTGTTCATATTTATAACATTGTAAATGTCCTCCTAATGATACATCTAATAGTTACCACTGGACATTAAACAGCTAACTATAAATTTATCCGTCATATTCTTAGTTTTGTTATAATGTGAAAATCAAATAACATGATGAAACAATAATTATTGCAGATTTTCACTACGGAAATAATGGGAAATAATTGTAAACAAAACCACTCAATCACATCCCTACGCCACAAATTAAAGTCTAGTCTTTTCACATTAAAATACATTATTTTCATAAACCTATTTCTAAATAATTTTAAACAATTTTAAATCAAACGGTCATTTTCTATTTGCCATAAAAAGAAAAAAAAAAAAACAATTATTTTCATTTCTTATTTTAAACAGATCGATTGTTTTTCAATGGTCGGTACCTGTCAGCATTTATAAAATCTAACACCGTGTTTGCCAGAAAGAAAGCTACATAGAACAGGAAAACAACAATGTCTTAGAAATACTTCCAGGCCCTATTTTCTAATTTCTGTTGTAATGTGGTGTAATGCAAAAGGTAACTCCTGAATACTGCTTTGTACCCTTAAGCATTTGTGGTTAATGACAAATCTATGGTAGTCTTTTTTTACTCGAAAGTATTCGACTAAATCATGTTTTATTGATGAAAATTGCTCATTGATGACGAATGTTAAACATTGATCCCTAGATTTTCAATTGTTTAGTTGTTAGGTTACTGTCTGATCTCGCAAACCTGGCATTTTATGGTCATTATTTTTGCATCCAATTGCACCAATGTATTAAAAGATATAAACGCCACACCGTACGAGAGTCGTTATTTTACATAAACTATTAGTATTTTTTCTATAACGAAATACGAAACCACTTCTCGCAATTCGCTTTGGGGTTATTGTGCTTGCCTTTTGACAAAATATGGCCTTGTCTCAAAAACAAAAGTATAATATAATATAGAGTAATATATAAAACTGGACTAGAGTGAATAGTTGGGAAGTAGGAATTCCGAATTTTAATTGAATGTTCTAAATCTTAGTGTATTTCTGATATATGATTGTACAGACTCAAAAATTTCTTTGTTTTGCTGAAATGATAGGTCACCGTCGCCAGCCAATAAAAGCAAAATGAATATTAGTAGATCTTTCTAATTTTGAAAACAATATTTTTCTTGTTTCGTTGATAAAAGGGCACTTAAAAAATAGTGAATACTATCCTCATCAGGATGACCACAGCTGCATGCGGGATTGGGTTTAATACTAATAAGATTTAAATCTGCATTTGAAATACTGCACCATATTTCTCAACTGTGTATCAATGATATTAAGATTTCTATCACCACAACTAAAATAGGAAGTGCGTACTGTGAATAAATACTCAGTTTACTATTATTTACAGCAAGTTATCACGTATAATACCACGTTAACAATTGGGTGACAGTGTTTGATAGTCTGAAGGAGACAGCATCAAGGATTTAATAAGGCAAATTAAGCTTTTGTTGTACTCAATCTTACTAAAGTTTTCTTTATTATATTTAATAGATATATATCCGAGATACGATAATGTAGTTTTTCTTTTTCATATCACACCTGATCATCAATGATGGGATAATGTCTACTGAGAGAATTTAACCAGAGACTGGATAACGTAGAAATGACCAATCAAAGGTCACTGTACGGCCTTCAACAATGAGCAAAATTCATACAGCATAGTAAGATATTAAAGGCTTCGAAATGACAAATGTAAAATACACTCAACACTGTTCAAACATCACCGCACGTCAAACTTTGAACAGCAGAAAAACCTGATTGGACATTCGTGACAATTTGGCACGCCCTCATGAATTGGCGTACGTCCTATTATTATTAGTTATTATTTTCCTGTCTATTCTGTCATTTATTGCATTTGATTTGTAATTTGTCCTCATGTAACACATATTTGTGTTTGAGTGTAAATAAAGAATTGAAAAATGTATTTTGCGTCAAATGTGCAATGAAGCCACGGATCGTCGTAATCTTCAAAAATAGTTCTGAAACGGATGATAAAATGTGGAATGTCTGAATAGAAATATAACAATTATGTCCACTGCGCGATTATAAAACGAGCTATATTTGGACATTTTGAGATACTATAAGTACTTGTTTTCTGTGATAGAATTTCAGAGGTCAATACGACTTTTAATCAGTTGGATTTTCAATTTTAATAAAAAAATGTGTTTGGTTTTCTTCTTTTCTTCAAATTCAAATCATGATTCTTTAGTTTGAACATATTTTATTGTTCAAAAAATGACAAATGGATTAGACACAAGTTTTTCAACTTAGTGACGTCTTCTCCAATACATACATAAATATACAATTTAGCATGAAGATATAAAAAGAAATTACATATAAATTTTAAGAATCGAATCAATGGATATTTTCCACTTAATATAACTAATCGAGTGCGCCTATTTTCAGAAGAAATAAATACAAACACACCGAGCTGTGTAAAATAAAATATGTTAGTGTACATGACAAGTCATGTGTGAATTTGTTTAAATGTAAATTATACACTCATAGTTTATGATGTGATACATATTAAGTCGCTTTTCTAGTTACGGAGTAATAGGAAAACGGAATAAATCTACACGTTATTGTAAGTATCAATTTTGTTTTTTAATTAAAACCATTGAAACGTGTCAGAATACAATAGTCAATCATAAAGATCATTGGATTATTGTATCCTTAAGAGCATAAATTGATCATGTTCTAGTAAGATCTGTTACATAATAAGGTTGTCAAAGTTGAGAAAAACGCTTTGTACTTTTTATATACTTTGTGGACAAATAGAAAAACACTATCATTTTCGTCAGAACTCAAAGACTCTTCACCAGAGAGCAATACATAAATTGTAATATTGACAGCAAAAACATTGATTTCATTTATCATTATAAGCCTTTGTGAAGAAAAATTGTTACAATATAATAAATAAATAATGATTCTTCGATATTTCCCATTGTCTTCTGAAAATAAGTTGAATAATTCAAAATTTGTATACCAAACATTTAAAATTTTACTCTGCGTTTATAAATAGCATTGAAAGTACAACATCTTATAAACGATAAACATTGATAGAGGTAAATGAGCCACTCTTTCTCATGTTGAGATGGAATATGTTCGTAATTTGATTTAACGAGTTTAACAATCGAAACCCCTGAAATATCGTCTTATGACAAGCACGAAAAATGGCGAAACTGAACTTCCAACAGCGGACAATGATTTCTAATTATACAATATTCTTTCAGTGGATTTTTTAAATGCAATGTAGAACTTATCAATTAAGACATTTCTTATCCCTTTTGAAATATGAAGTCACATGCACGAAGAAGTTTGTCTGACGTATGAAAAGTGAAAAAAAGGCATGACAGGAGTTTAGAGAAAAAAAGGCAGTATGGGCATTTTGCCAAAAAGAAAAGCATGATGACCATGTAAAACAAGTTAGAATAAATTAATAACTAAGAAAGGCAGGACAGAATAGAGTGTAAAATTAAAAAAAAGCAGGACTACATTTACATTGAGATTACATTTAAAGAAAATGCAGGACAACATTTTCATCCTAGCCACCCAAACTCCATAAAAATTTAATGGTATCTCCTAGTGTTGATCTCAACAACGAGCTTTGTAACCGCAGAGATAAAAGTCAATTGTGAGTCGGTGTGACTCTATCCACCACCAACACATAACCACAAGCTGAGTGAGGAGACTTTCTTGCTATAAGACGGCTAGAACTATTTCGACCTTGTCGTCTTATTTTTAAAATTACGTCATAGCTTATCTGATCACTACAACGTTTTTACAAAATATTCGTTCCCGTGAAAACTAAGATTTGTTTAACTTTCAAATTTCATCGAGGTCTCTTCTCAGGATATTACGGCTATCTGTATGTTGGCTTTAAAGTCGACAAGATAACAGGTTAATGTATTTAAGTGAATTTAAGATTTGTTGCAATTCTAAAGTACAATGGTTAAATCAATCTTATCTTTGATGTGCCACATGGGCATCCCTATAAAATAAGACAGTCCATGCGTGACCCATGGCATTAGATATATTTTTGCATGTCATTGGATATTTTCTATCATAATCCAGGCCAGCTAATAACTAGTGTGAAGCTAGCACTAATAACCTACATTATTTACGTGTCTGAATTTTTTAAAAATGAAACTAAACTCTATATAGAACAGACCTTTTACGAACGTCGGGTTGGGACTTTATTATTTGTGTGAACTTGGGATTTACACGTATTAAACTCTTCACTTTTCGGGATTCGAGGAAAAAAATATTTAGCAAACATTGTTGATGAACACAAATAAAAAAATAATTCTGTATCATAAATTTAATTTGTAAATATTTGCAACTCTTGAAAAATTTCAAAACCAGCTGATTTTTTTTTATTTCTTCAAGTTGAATAACTTAAAAAATGGGGATATACACGACTTCCCAAATTTAATCTAAAATTCAACTACATTACTCAACACTTTGAATATTGAAACTATACGAGATATAAATATGTTTTTTTTATCCATGCCAAGAAATTGCCTCCGTTGAAATTCTGCAAACACCCCATAGAGCAAATTACATGGATGATTAATATTGACCATTTGGTATATGGCCGTGTTCTAAGCGACACGTACATGAAGGTCATAAATTAATTTGTTGAATGAAATCAAATCTTTAGCTACTAATGATTGCCGCAGGAGGTCGACCGGAATTTTTAGCGAGGATTTCTTGGCATGTAACAGATAGAAAACTCAGGGTTAGAATTCATAGAACAGAAAAGGGCAGTGGCAAATATTTCATGTATATTTTGAACACAGAGAGAATTACCCGGCACTCTTTGCAGAAAACAAACATTCTTTTTCTTATTTGTGCCTTCGGACTTTATGTTTTGAATTGTAGTTTCACTTTCCATATTCGGTATTTATTCAAATGTAAGCTCCACGTGGTAAAAATCACGTGATGCAGGAATATAGTATCTTGGAGTTAGTCTATTTCTTTTTTCGGTCGGGGACTCCAAGCAAACAACATGCATGTGTATAACGGCACTGCAGATTTTCGTATTAAATAAAGAAAGTTGCCGGTCCGGTACATGAATAGATTGGTAAGAAAGCAAGGTTTTAATTTTAATTAGATTGGAAAGCTTAATTCGAGGGTTGATAATAGAGAGCACAATAAAAGGGGAGGGAGGTGTTCCACAGGAATATTTTATCTTATGAACTCTACATTTGAAAGGTTCATTATTTTATTTATTTAATTAAAAAGAAAAACAAATGTAAGACGAATTGTGAATGATCTTTCTTCCTTTCTCCCATGCTAAGAAATTGCCTCCGTTGAAATTCTGCAAACACCCCATAGAGCAAATTACATGGATGATTAATATTGACCATTTGGTATATGGCCGTGTTCTAAGCGACACGTACATGAAGGTCATAAATTAATTTGTTGAATGAAATCAAATCTTTAGCTACTCATGATTGCCGTAGGAGGTCGACCGGAATTTTAGCGAGGATTTCTTGGCATGTAACAGATAGAAAACTCAGGGTTAGAATTCATAGAACAGAAAAGGGCAGTGGCAAATATTTCATGTATATTTTGAACACAGAGAATTACCCAGCACTCTTTGCAGAAAAACAAACATTCTTTTTCTTATTTGTGCCTTCGGACTTTATGTTTTGAATTGTAGTTTCACTTTCCATATTCGGTATTTATTCAAATGTAAGCTCCACGTGGTAAAAATCACGTGATGCAGGAATATAGTATCTTGGAGTTAGTCTATTTCTTTTTTCGGTCGGGACTCCAAGCAAACAACATGCATGTGTATAACGGCACTGCAGATTTTCGTATTAAATAAAGAAAGTTGCCGGTCCGGTACATGAATAGATTGGTAAGAAAGCAAGGTTTTAATTTTAATTAGATTGGAAAGCTTAATTCGAGGGTTGATAATAGAGAGCACAATAAAAGGGGGGGAGGTGTTCCACAGGAATATTTTATCTTATGAACTCTACATTTGAAAGGTTCATTATTTTATTTATTTAATTAAAAAGAAAAACAAATGTAAGACGAATTGTGAATGATCTTTCTTCCTTTCTCCCATGCCAAGAAATTGCCTCCGTTGAAATTCTGCAAACACCCCATAGAGCAAATTACATGGATGATTAATATTGACCATTTGGTATATGGCCGTGTTCTAAGCGACACGTACATGAAGGTCATAAATTAATTTGTTGAATGAAATCAAATCTTTAGCTACTAATGATTGCCGCAGGAGGTCGACCGGAATTTTTAGCGAGGATTTCTTGGCATGTAACAGATAGAAAACTCAGGGTTAGAATTCATAGAACAGAAAAGGGCAGTGGCAAATATTTCATGTATATTTTGAACACAGAGAGAATTACCCCGGCACTCTTTGCAGAAAAACAAACA
Organism: Mytilus coruscus; assembly: GCA_017311375.1. Lineage (NCBI taxonomy): Eukaryota > Metazoa > Mollusca > Bivalvia > Mytilida > Mytilidae > Mytilus > Mytilus coruscus. Next base: position 24,395,378 of record CM029606.1, on the reverse strand, counting down.
TTCTTTTTCTTATTTGTGCCTTCGGACTTTATGTTTTGAATTGTAGTTTCACTTTCCATATTCGGTATTTATTCAAATGTAAGCTCCACGTGGTAAAATCACGTGATGCAGGAATATAGTATCTTGGAGTTAGTCTATTTCTTTTTTTCGGTCGGGGACTCCAAGCAAACAACATGCATGTGTATAACGGCACTGCAGATTTTCGTATTAAATAAAGAAAGTTGCCGGTCCGGTACATGAATAGATTGGTAAGAAAGCAAGGTTTTAATTTTAATTAGATTGGAAAGCTTAATTCGAGGGTTGATAATAGAGCACAATAAAAAGGGGAGGAGGTGTTCCACAGGAATATTTTTATCTTATGAACTCTACATTTGAAAGGTTCATTATTTTATTTATTTAATTAAAAAGAGAAAACAAATGTAAGACGAATTGTGAATGATCTTTCTTCCTTTCTCCCATGCTAAGAAATTGCCTCCGTTGAAATTCTGCAAACACCCCATAGAGCAAATTACATGGATGATTAATATTGACCATTTGGTATATGGCCGTGTTCTAAGCGACACGTACATGAAGGTCATAAATTAATTTGTTGAATGAAATCAAATCTTTAGCTACTCATGATTGCCGTAGGAGGTCGACCGGAATTTTTAGCGAGGATTTCTTGGCATGAAATTCGAATACTGGGAGCTATCTGAAGTCTGTTCATAGGATCTCAGTTTTAATATAGGCGTGGCAATCCATCACTCTTATCCAATCAACTGTCCTTAATAATAAAGATTGGCGTGCAATTGTGTCTGTGTCAAGTTAGATAAATATATTCATATTTCTGGACGTACATATGTTGGGGTTTAGGCTATTTCATTCGATAGTAGTAGATGAAAAAAGGATTTTCTGTTATTCTATCTATAACTGAAAAAGTGGCATTAAATCGTAGAGGCAGTCCCACTTATGTGAAGAATAGAACATTTTGGATTTTCTTCTGTTCACTACCAAATGTCAGCCTGTACCACTGAAAATATATAACTTCCGGACTAGCAAAGTTACTAATATTCCTGCTTCCAACTAAACGTCATGTTCTAGATTGTCGGAATCTTGTTGAGTACAACCATTCAATGACTCACGTGCATATTACATAATTGGTGTTAAGTTTATGCGAATAAGATAATTCCTAGTCAATACATATTTCATTTTATGCCCCACCTACGATAGTAGAGGGCATTATATTTTCTGGTATGTGCGTCCGTCTGTTCGTTCGTTCGTCCGTCTGTCTGTGCGTCCGTCTGTCCCGTTTCAGGTTAAAGTTTTTGGTCAAGGTAGTTTTTGATGAAGCTGAAGTCAAATCAACTTCAAACTTGGTACACTTGTTGCTTATGATATGATCTTTCTAATTTTAAAGCCAAATTAGACTTTTGACCCCAATTTCACGGTCCACTGAACATAGCCTTACATCAACTGTCAAGATGAAGAACAGGAATAAAAGCCCTGTTCATTGATAATTTTCTATGTTTTCTATGTATTGTGTGCGATTTTGTTCCATGTACATTTACTTCATATCCTTTCATTTCTCTAGAAAATGAAAGTTGGAGTTTCAGGTTAAAGTTGTTGGTCAAGGTAGTTTTGATGAAGCTGAAGTCCAATCAACTTGAAACTTAGTACACTTGTTGCTTATGATATGATCTTTCTAATTTGAAAGCTAAATTAGACTTTTGACCCCAATTTCACGGTCCAATGAACATAGAAAATGAAAGTGGGAGTTTTAGGTTAAAGTTTTTGGTCAAGGTTGTTTTGATGAAGTTGAAGTCCAATCAACTTGAAACTTAGTACACATGTTCCCTATGGTATGATCTTTCTAATTTAAATGCCAAATTAGATTTTTACCCAATTTCATGGTCCATTGACGAGTGGGGCATCCGTGTACTTTGGACACATTCTTGTTTTTAGAAATTTAATCTTGTGCTTGCACACTTTAAAACGTTTTCTATATTGTATAGAATTTACCATTGGAATCAAAAGTAATACCTAAATGTATGACAGGAGACAATTCTACTACTTGATTTTGAAGTTCCATTTAATTTCATCTGGAGAAGAATTACAGGAGAATAGCATAGTAATTGTCTTGTTAGGATTAAAATCAATAAACCAATCCTGAGACCATGCTGACATTTGTTCTAAATCGCTATTTAAGACATCCTCTATTGTGTAAGGACTATTTCTTGAATAAGAAAGGGATGTTTCATCAGCACACAATCGAGTTAGACTTATCAAATTACCAGCTATGTCATATACATGAATAAGGAATAGTAGGGAACCTAATAAAGAGCCTTGTGGAACTCCTGCATTAGTATTCTCAAAAGGCGAATATGAGCTTGAAACAAAACGCTTTTTGCAACTAATTAAGTGATTAAATACATTTTTAAATACAATTTTTTTAAAATACTTTGCCCACTGCTGATAATAATGAGATTGGTTTATAATTGGAAATCCGGTTTTGAAAATAAATATATGCTCAAACTGAAATAAAGAAGTTTTGAAAATAAAATGGTTAAATGCATTTTTTTTTTACATAAAGCACAAATAAATTTACATACATTATCAGATCAAAATATCTTAAATACCCCAGTCCAGAGATACTGTGTATATTCGACTGAATATACCATATCGATAATTTTACATTCGTACTTGTTACGTAACAAGATCTGTGTCCAGGTAAAAAGATCCAGCAGGTGGTGTATATTCTAAAGTGTTTATCGCCTTCCATTTTACATCTGACGATGACATTTAGCTTTAGGGCCATTTTGTTTTCGCAAAGAAATACTAAAATTAAAAAATTATATATATAATATTCTGTTGAAAATCTTTTAAAGGTAAACTGATAAGCATAACGTCTTCGCAATTTCTTGTTCAGATCCAGGGACACAGATGTCAGAATGAATAAGAAAACACTAAATTCTTAAACAATATATTGTAAAATGGACACCAAGCACATTTTGATAGACAAGTGTACTGATAGATTTTCTTGTGTATTTTCTATGTTCTGGAAACTTCAACATCCATCAACAATATTTAAATTAAAGTCCTAAGTTTTATAGATTAAATATATTTTTTTAAATATCATTTGCAAGGCTGCATGCACATTGCACCTATCGTTTTCATATATTTCTTTTCCGCCATGCATAAGTTTACTTTGACTTCTATATATATAATGTTTTCAGAGATCGATTTATAAACTTTATGCTTAAAATAATTAACCCACACAGAGCGATAGCACAGACAGAAAAATTCTCTGGAAAGAGGACTGTTTGCAAATCATTTTGAAAGAAAAACTGAATTATTTTGATATCCTAATGATAATGTTTCTTTTGACAGCACTATATTTTATTGATTATTCAATATATGTATATGGTATCCGGCATTTATATACATGTACATGCATTATAAAAATCCCTTGGATATATTTTAGTTGATTGATTGTAAGTTGTTTAATGTCCAGTGTAAACTATTTCAAAAATTTCTATGAAGAAAAGAGTTTTTCATTCCTAGGAAGATTTAAGGATTTTTTTGTGCACAATGTAATTTAAAGTATTAACTCCGTGTTTCAAAGTAAAAAAAAAACAATAGTGTTTTTCTTCATATTTGAAAAAAAATGGATTTGTTTTGTGCTCAATAGAATTTACTACGACCAATTAAATAGTATTTTCAATGAGGTTTATATTTAGGTGTGTGCCAAATAGGGAAACAATAAACTGGTAAGTTGGTGACCATTTAGACTTCGTTTAGATGAAACACGTTCTCAAAATTAATAGTTTAAAATTTTGGGAGTTAAAATTGTAAAGTGAAACTTTTCTTTCATTGTTAACTTTGCACTAAAATGTATATTCAAACCTATTCTTAGACTATTACTTTCCTCTGAGCAAAGTCTTAAGGAAATATATATTGAATAACTCTATCAAATATGGTTTGTTTTAAACCGAATTAAACGTACATCAAACGGAACTAAAACTGTAGGAGATCATAGTGGGTTTAACGACAACGAGACAGCAATCAAACAACAAAAACACATAAGGACAGCTAGTGGGCAACATATATAGTGTTCACCAATAGAAAGGTGTATACACAACATCCCTAATTTCTTTATCATTGTGAATAAATTTTTCCCGGAAAATAGAACACATGAACTACATGTCTTTGATTTAACAGAACAAATAATAAAAGATCTGGCATTAAAACGTGATTCTCCATATAATTTAAAAATTGAAGAAAGCCAGAATATGAAAGTTATACAATTTAAAGAATACCAATCTTAAAGTTTTACTACTTAGAGGTATATTTTCCCTTTCTTTTAACCTACAAGTAAACTTCCTGAGAGCCGATGATTAAATATCCTAATTTTTCCGAAATGTTCATATATAATATTAATATGGCGTCAAGTGTTTAAACAGTTATTTGCCAATCAAATCGGTATGCACGTTAAATAAATATTAAAACGTCATATAAATAGTGCTTAAAAATGATGCAATTATATTATCAATCTAAAATATAAATCATGAACACAAAAAAATAATATATGTATTAAATGACTGAAGCAATTTAAAATTCTAAGGATATTGTTACAATATTGCCGAAAACTGAGACTACTATAACTGTTATACGTGTAGTAGTCTCAGCCGAAAACAATACGTAATTGAAAAATATAAGCAAGTATGACAAACCAATCAAAATTTATTGTTTGGGATTATTCATGGTTGACTAGTTCTATATTAACCAGTGACACGTGTCCTAATTATTAAGAAAAGGGACAGAAAAGTATTAAACAGAAATAACCGTTTTTCAAAACTATATTTTCAAAATTCACTGCATGATTTAAACAGCTTAAAAGTGTTTCATTTATTTTATCTTTGTGCGTATACAAAAATTGAAAGCAAGTTGAACTTCAATGTTCATGACTTACAGTATTAGATTTCTTTTGAAATTGATCGATGAGCGGCTTTTCACAAATACCGAACAAAAGAATATGGCGTCAACGTCAATTAATGGACAAGCAACCCAACGAGAAAAATAAAATTTAAGAGGCATCTATAACTAGTTTTGAGTTAGAGAAATCATTCAATGCCATATGATTCTATTTAGGTTTGTGCGTTTTTCGATTTACGAATAAGTCAATAAGATAAAATAAATAAATAATTGAAGCCAAAAAAAAAAAAAAAAAAAAAATACAAAAAAGATACATGAAATAAAATAATAACATAAGTTTACAAATACGTACCTAGGTGCATTTAATAAAGCAACATTTGAACTTATTATTACCATTTTTTTAATTGTAATTTTATGTTTATGTATATTTAATGTTACCCGATATGGAGTTCTTCTAAAAGATAAAATTCACTTGAATGGGTATTTCTGGTGTATATACATGTATCACGTGCTATCTACATGTACAATATACAGAAATGACACGACTGGGTATTGTAAAGTTACTGAAGGAGATTAATGTCAAATGCATATCCCGGGCGAAGAATTTATTGGTTTTCAGAACTGGATATCGGCCTTCAAAACACCGTGTGTACACAAACAAAACAGTATTCATCTTTTACGCAGTCTAGCCTGAGAATAAAAGTTTTGGCAATTTGTGTAGGATTTTAATTTTAGAATGTAATGAACAAGTAAGGAGATCGTTAGAAACCTTAAGTGAATCGGAAAATGAGCTATGCACGATGAAAGGAAAAAAGTTTGGTGCGTCGATAAGAAATTTCATAGAGGCATGTGATATTTGTAAAATTTCAAGTCTTTCAATAACAACCATTTGTAGAACTGATTATTTCGATCCTTCAAATATGTGTAAAATAATTAAAATTTATATTTTTAGTCTCTTTCATATATACAATTGTAGTAAGTTTATAAATACTGTAGATTTGTATTTGATCATCGATTGCATGCATAACGTCCAGTGACAAATATTTCATGTATTCGTACAAAGAATTAAAATACAATTGATTGGTTATTTAAGGTAAATGATTTGCGTTAGAATAGGTGAAACTTGGCCAGAAGCTTACCTCTAAAATAAAGAAATATAAAAAGGTAGAGTTATTTTTAATTCTGTATTTTACTCATACATGGACTTAAGCACTTTTACAGTCAACATAACAGTTTAACACCGACAGCAGGAATCACAAGCGGCGCTGGTTCCATAGATGTCTTCAGCAATTTTATATATCCCTGGCAATTTCGGTTTATATCAGACTCTGACATTGAGGGAACAAATACCATGGATATGTCTCGTCTTTTTTTAATACGTTTAGATATAAAGCGTGTATCTCATAAAAGCCTCATTTATAGAACATTATATATAATTGATTGTGTCAAGGAAATATTTGGATCAGAGAAATAGTTGGTGGAGAGAGAGGAGAGAAGAGAGAGACTTATATCGCGGTATTTGGTCTCATGTTATTCAAGTCAAAATGTGATGGGAGGAAACGTTTCCCCTTCGTTTTATATATATTCCATAATGATATTAGTTGGAGATTTAATCCAATCCAAACTAATAATTGTTTTTTTATCCGCATCTTTTATATTAAATTATTTCAACTCAAAATAATAATTGAAATAACTTTCTGAAATGAAACCTAACATATATCAGGCGCTTAACAAAGCGATATACCATACGATTGATGAAGCGCTAAGCGATATCACATACCATCGTTAAACGAACTAAACGCTAAACCATACCATGTATCATACGACAAATAAAGCGCTTAACGATACCATGAACCATACGATATACAAAACCTAAGCGGTGACATTTACCATACGATGAGCGAGCGATGAACAAACGCTAACGAGCGTTGTACGGACGCTATACGAATGATGTACGAACGATGACCGAACTCTATACGAGCGATTCCCGAGCGCTTACAGGGACTGTATGAAAATTATAGTTGCCTAAATCGATGACAGAAACATTTCCGGAAATATCGATTTTTTTAAAAAAAATTTCCTGAATTGGGAATTTATATTTACATAAATTTTTTTGGGGCCGCCGACCGATTTGAGGGCCGCTCAGCGGCCCTAAACTATATAGTGGAATCATCACTGGAGCATTAACCATCAAACTCAATCCCAGTCTTTCCTTTGAAGTATGGAACCTTGTAGTACAATTTTAGAGAGATCCATACACTTAAACATAAATTATTGTCTGGAAACTTTAAAAATGCTTGTTTTGGATCTTTTTTTTGCACTTAATTCCTGCATGTTAGAAAATTATAACAAAACCATTGTAAGGGAGGTAACTCTAATGCAAAAAAACCAAACCCATTTAAATACATCATAAAAGTATTAAATAGAAAATGACATCATAGTCATGGCTAAAATTAGAAAACCTTGATCAGCAAAATTTAATAGTAATATCTAAAAATAAATTCCTTCATCAAACCAAACCCATTTAAGTACATCATATAAGTATTAAATAGAAAATGACATCATAGTCATGGCTAAAAATAGAAAACCTTGATCAGCAAAATTTAATAGTAATATCTAAAAATAAATTCCTTCATCAGCATTTAACATAAGTTCTAAAAATAAATTGACAGCTAATCACCTCAAAAGAATATAACATTTCTTTATAACAAAACCATTGAGAACTTAGAATTGGTTATAGGATTTGAATTTATGCTCAATTTTTGCTTTTGTGCATTTTTCTTTTTAATTTCTGAAATCTGAAATGAGAAAAAATTGTCCCCTCCCACAATTTCTTTTTTACCTCCCCCACCCCTTTTCCAAACAAAAAATTCTTTCCCTCAAGTTTGGTCATAATCCCAATTCAAATTTCCATTGGAGTTTGCAACAATAATTACCCATTTAAATCCATCATAAAAGTCTTAAAATAGAAAATGACATACAAAACCATGGCTAAAATCAATATTCCTTAATCATCATAAATTTAATAGTAACTTCTTAAAGTAAATTGACAGCTAATAACCTCAAGACAATACAAAATTTCTTCATACATAATTTAAAAGCAATGTAAAAGGTAATCAAAATATTATATTTGGATTACCTCCCTTACACTGCTTTCAAATTGTCTTAATTGTACATTAACCAGGAAACCCTTGTTTTTCCCCCTTTTTTGACACTAAATCCTAAATGGTTTGAGCCATAACCCCCCAAAGTCAATCCTAACATTCCCTTTGTGGTATGGAAACTTGTGATATAATTTCAGAGAGATTCATGCACTTAAACAGAAGTTATTGTCTGGAAACTACAAAAATGCTTATTTGGGCCCCTAATTCCTAAACTGTTATGACCATAACCCCCAAAATCAATCCTGACCTTCCTTTTGTGGTAATAAACCTTGTGTTTAAATTTCATGGATTTCTACTTACTTAAACTAAAGTTATTGTCCGGAAACCAACTGTCTTCGGATGACGACGACGACGTGATACCAATAAACGACCGCAAAAATTTTTTGCGATTGTACAAAAAGCAAAATGAGGAAGTTTAATTTGATAAATGCCTTTTTGTGCTTCTTTCTTACATTTGTTTGTTTTTATAGTGATTAGGATGATAACACAATGTTGACTGCTGTACCCCTATTTTTGACATTTTTACCTATTGTGTCTGTTTTGTTCACGCATCGTTGTCAATATAATGGAATTAGATGCGACTGTCATACAAGTGAGAGGTTTAGCTAGCTATAAAACCAGGTTCAATCCACCATTTTCTACGTAAGAAAATGCCTGTACCAAGTCAGGAATATGACAGTTGTTATCCATTCCTTTGATGTGTTTGAGCTTTTGATTTTGCCATTTGACTAGGGACTTTCCTTTATGAATTTACCTCAGAGTTCAGTATTTTTGTGATTTTACTTTTTACTCCTTAAAATCTTTAACTAACTACAGCTGACCTATTGCTTATAGTATCTGAGAAGCGTTCTTTATCATGAAACCTAAACATAGATTACTGATTCATGAGGTCAAGGTCAGATGAACCAAGTCTGAAAGACTTGTTCACCTAAGAATCATTCCATTCAGCAAATTTAAATATAGGTGACCTAGCTATTACTTATAGAATCTGAGAAAAGGAACCTCATCACAACTAGAGCTGTCCACATAGCAAGACCAATAGCCCCCTTTTCCCCTTTTCCCTGTACATGCATTTTAGTTACTGCTGTCAAATTCAGTATTGAGACATTTTGAGATTTTTGGCTTTCTTATTAAGAATTTACACTTATAGCTCACATCTTCAAAAAATTATATTTTTGTGCATTTGAAAATAGAATGTGCAATAATATGTTTGAACAAGCTATAAATTCTTAGAAGTAGGCGCCATGTTATACCCAAGTGTGTTGAAAATGGTGTTAAATATCAAAAAATCAATCAATCAATCAATCAATAATAGACATTAGGTTGTTACCATGTGTTTGCAATAATCTTCAAATACTGTTCTGTTAGCATCATTACCAGTGGCAGATATAAACAGAGGATTTGTTTGTAATCTACTGAGACAGTCAGCTAAGTTCCTACCAACACCACCAAATGATTGTCTCACATTCCCTGGATAAGTAGCTCCATCCATCTGATTAGAAAATAATGCAAGATGAAAAAAAGTTCTTGGATAAATTCGATAAATATGGATCTATAATTGCCTTAACTTAAAACATATTACTGTCAATTAAAGGAATCCTTGAGTTTGGCCATATGTTTTTAGTAACACTTAATGAGATTATTTGTATCCTTCTATCTTTAAATCAATTCATATATATTTGAAACAATTTTCACATCAGTTACTTCTCAGCAGTTTTGTTTAGACACCTGTCTTTTATATTATTTAAAGAAACTACTGATAAAATTCAAAACACCTGTTCAAAAATGGTTGACATATGTATGGTTTTTGTTAGTAATCTATCATGTGTAATTTTCAATTTTCAATTAGGGTAAAAAATATCTATTTCCTTAGTTACAGACTAGAAGAATGTTGAATCTTAACCCTCAAAATATTTGTCAACATCCAATGAAAATTATCGTTCCAAACGAATTGCATTAGAATGTAAGTTATGTTGTCTCTTGTCTGAAATTGCTCAGACATCTTTTCTTAAGATTTGCTGGGGCCGTGGGATGTCAGAAGGCAGTCAATATAGAAAACATGGAAATTGCTAATCCAGACTTGGGGCTGCAACTGTCTGTCTCGAAATCATAATAGATCCAATTTCAAGTTGAAAAATCACACATAATTCCATTCCTTATTCATTTTATTCCACACATATGTAACTTTTATTCATGTACTAACCCCCTGTAGCACAACTGATTACATTATTCCCTCAGGGATGATTCCAGTTGTTTTCAAATGGGTCCCTTGACCATCAAATTGGGAATTTTTATCCCAATTGGGAATTTTTAATGCATAAAATCTAAGATGAGATAACATTATTTTCCTGTAAAAACTGAAAATGTATATTAAGTTTCATCGGTACACTGATATAAGAAGTTGTAACATTTTGAATAATTCTGGATGGGCTACTGAATATGATGTATATATCATATGTGATAACTAGATCGCTTGACAGTTATTTGATTGAGACCAGAGAAGTTGTTGCATTAAAAGATCATTGCACATGATGCACTATCTTTTATAGGCTTCCATCTTACAATGTATCTATGGTAACCTAGGCGTTTTACAATAATATATATATCAGCTAACATAAACCCCCGAAAAAAATCATCCATTCGGGTATTTTTTTCAACAACAGATCATCTTTATAAATTAACCTTGATTCAAAGTGATTTGAAACTGAACTGGCCAATTGTCGAATTCAGAAAAGCAATTACGAAAGATTATAAACTTTTTAGTTTGATAAGATATTTTGTGATTGTTGCTTGCTGTTTAATATGTAGAAGGTTGCCATAGTTTAACTTTTGGTGTCACTCTAAGAAACAGGAAATTAAAGCATTGAACCATTGTATTTCAATATTATTTTGATTATCTTCACAACTTTTGAAACAGTTCCATTATGTCGACATTTTATTAATAATTTCATGAATGATCTATCATCCACATGTATTTTCAAAAAGGCTCAAACTTATGACTTTTGCGGAAATAGAGCCTGACAAAATAAAAAATAATTTCTTTTACAAAGTTTTCATCATATTATATAACCGGCTCTGCTGGGCGAACTCCTTTTACGAGATCGGCGCCCATTAACATTTATTCATCAATGTTATATCTAAATTTGAATTTTGCTCTCTGTCGATGTCTGCCTTGATGACGCCCATTTTGACAAAAAGCATCTTTTTATCAACCTGCTGGGCGATCTGCTTTTACGAGATCAAATTTTCTAATAACATCAAATCATTTAGGCCACATGTTGACATAATTTAATCGTTGTTAATAAAGTGAAATCGTTGACAGCATTCTTATCCGGAAATTAAAACGTTTTGACGACAAACTATGAAAAATTATAGTTGCCTAAATCGATGACGGAAACATTTCCGGAAATATCGATTTTTAAAAAAAAATTTTCCTGAATTGGGAATTTATATTTACATAAATTTTTTTGGGGCCGCCGGCCTATTTGAGGGCCGCTCGGCGGCCCTAAACTATATAGTGGAATCATCCCCGTCCCTTCAACCCTCCATGTTTTGCTCCATCCTTTCACTTTAAACAAGAAGTCATGTGACTGTTGGGAGCTAATTTATGCATATGATTCTGGTGACATGTGTATAATAGTGAGATTTTGCTCTTTATCCAGCACATGTCAACCTATTTGCATTAATTAGCTCCCATTATTACAAGTACTGAAAGGAAATAACACCAGATCACCATAACTTGTTTAAAGTTTATATTGCTGAAACTAGTCGATCAATGGAAATAAAGCTTTCTTTTGTGCTATAGTGGGTTAGTAATTCAATAAAAATCATATATTTTTGTAGTAAAATAAATAAGGAATTGAATAATTTATGATTTATCTACTTGAAAATGAATCTATTACAATTACTAAACAGAAAATCATCGCCATGTGTGGGTTGGCAATTTCCATGTTTTATATGTACTGGGCTCTGATGTCCAGCAAATCCTGAGAAAAAAGGCCATCAGAAGTGAGAGCAATCTTGGACCTCATGCAAATCGTAGAATATCTTCAATAAATCAATTTATCATTTCTTTGAACAACTAAATCCTTCAATTTTGTTTTTTAAACAAAAGTTCTATTTATTATCCGTACAATATGACCCAAACGTTTTTTTGTGTGAATATCCGATTATGCTACAAATATTTTTTGTTCTATTTACCTGTATATTCTGTGATGAAATTTTAGCATAAAAATCAACTATAGATCCTCCAATGACAACCTGAAACATAAAAAAACCCATTTAAAATGCTTACTTTAGTGTACTTTTAAGTGTACAAGAATGATCACCTACTCCTATGATATATATGACATATATATATTGAAACCAAAATATCTCTTTCTCCATTATCTTCCTATTGCCTATTTGAATACGACAACAACATAAAACTTGAGGTGTACAAAAGTAATCTGTCCAAAAAATATGTTTATACTACTTACAATCCTGTTGTCTCCTGTCTTCTGATTGGACAGATATCTGTGTCTGGAGGTAGAAATAACACCCAGGTTCTTGTTTCTTATATCACACAGTTTCATTGCTATCTGACTCCCTACTATGGCATTATTTTCCACTAATGCAATATCAATTGCTGGTTAAGGAAAACATTTGATATTCTTTTGTTGCCTTTTTTTTAACAATCTCAGATTAATATATACGCTGTAACATATAATAGGAATAGTTATGTGCAATAGTTGGAATGGGTGTAAAAAAAAATTCATCACTAGAAATCTATTTGCATTAATTACTAATAAAAGTATTGGTACATGTAGTAATATCCAACAGCTATAACATAAATAACAAACTGCACACACATAAAGGATACTGGCTGTCAATGACGATCCTTGTGTCATCTCATTTACTTTCTGTAACACAAATGGGGTTACTTCCTTTCCAATAATATTCTGGTTCCTACAAAAATATAAAAAGTCTATAGTAGATACAAAAGTACAGTATGTCACACTTAAACTAAAACTCCTGCTTTTTCATGTCTGTCTCATTGGCAATCATACCACATCTTCTTATTTTTATATTTACCATATTTAGAAAATACAAGTGCTTGTTTGATTTTGAATTAGAGCCCCATAAATAATTGAAATTAAATTGCGATAGAAAATGACAATAGTATCAACAGTTTACTGACATCAGACAACAGTTACTGACATCAGACAACAGTTACTGACATCAGACAACAGTTACTGACATCAGACAACAGTTACTGACATCAGACAACAGTTACTGACATCAGACAACAGTTACTGACATCAGACAACAGTTACTGACATCAGACAACAGTTACTGACATCAGACAACAGTTACTGACATCAGACAACAGTTACTGAGTAAAATAACCAATAAATAATATTCATATAATCTAAAATCAAATAAACAGTACATTACACAGAACCTTATTAAAGAGCACAACCTATTGGGTTTGATACGTGAGCATTAGAAGTCAAATGTGCCTGAATCAAGGGATATACTCATACTCATAAAATGCTTACAAAATCTAAATCCCAAAATAAGCCACTGCCTGAGTAAGTGATGATTATAGATTTAATAAATGTTCTTGGATGAACAAAAACAGTGAGTAAAAAGTTGTTGTTCAGATTGAGACATCATGGCATTCTTCGAAAACCTTCCAAATGCATTTAATGTCCCCAATCACAGCCGACATAAATTGTTTGGAGATTTGTAGAAGTACATTTACTTGATCTCAATGACTTTCTTGTTAAACAACTGATAATCAATGTCATAATCATCTATATATGTATTTCTTTTAAGACATTTTACTGGTAAATTTGAACTCTGTTATTGAAAAACATAGAAAATAATCTGAGAAATCAACCAAAATTCTAACTGCACTAACTTAGCTTCAGTGAGTGCTTGCTGTATAGCAAACTCTATTATCTCGCCATCAGCTGATGATTCCTGAGGTATAGGTACTGCTATTAATATTCCACTCTGTAAATCTAACCTAAGTTGAGCATCTGTAATATAAAAGCTAGGTTAGTGTTCCCTTAACCATAATCTGCTATCAGAATTCAATGTAGTCATACATGTGAAACTTCTGTCTGGAAGACAATAATCCCCTTTTAAGTGGTCTCCCTATATCTCTCCAGTGAAGAGATAACAATTCTGTGTATCATAATTTCATGAATAAAATTTAATAGAAGCCATTTTTATTACATTTGTTTCAAAAATTTACTATTATAAAGTGGTAAAAACCCAAGTTTATCAAATGTATGATTAATGATTGATTTCTGGTGTAACTGAGATTACACAAATCAGGTAGATTTTCACCCTGAGGCTAATTAGCAAGTGATTATAGTTTGATTGTAAAAATGAGGTCAAGGACAATGGACATTTCCCAGACGGAAACTTCTTAATATAAGACATCTGTATACAAGTTAATAAGCATCCAGGTCTTCTGCCTTCTGAAAAAAGCTTTATACAAAGAGTTTAGGCTGCAGCCCGACTATCATTCCTACGTCTGGCATTCTGTTAATTTCATTGCAGGCGAGACAAAACTCACTTGAATAATTCCCTGGACTGACCATGGGGACCAATGACTGATAACAAGTCATATTTTTTTCGTGAAAAATATTTTAATAGTTGATACAAATTATATAGGAGGAGTTGAAGAAAAAATTAAGCAGTGTCCAGAGAAACCAATATTAACACTGCTTCCTACCAAATCCAATCTATGATTGAGTGGTGATATTCAAGTAAATGAAACTTTTATACTACATGTACTAACAGATATGGATTTTGTTCATTAGTGAGGAACATGCAGTGACATATAGTTGCTAACATCCACATCATTTGGTCTATGGTGAACAGCTGTCTTAGTGGTAATCATATCACATCTCCTTATTTTCATAAACTATAAATTCAGAAATTATTGCAAGGTTGTTATTAATGCGAACAATGCAACTGAGTGACTACATCATGACTGCTGAAACATACCGGTAATAGCTTTGTCTCATGTTTGGCTATATCTACAGAGAAAATATACCAATTATCAAATCAATATCTTCAAGCATGATGAAAAAAAGTGTGGAAAACTGATTATTTGAGTGAATTTTCAAAGTCCAAGGACCATAACTCTGCACAAAATCATCAGACCGGAACAAAATTTGAACTTGATCTGAAACTTGTCATGATAAAACCATACACCAATTATCAAATCAATATCTTCAAGCATGATGAAAAAAAAAGCGGAAAACTGATTATTTGAGTAAATTTTCTAAGTCCAAGGACCATGAAAGTTTAAAGAGTTCCCATTCTTATAATTACTAAAATAGTACCAATAAGTTCTGCTGCTTTTGTAGCATCTTGTACATTGTATGGTGACTGGTACCCACTCCTTGGTACAAAGAATGCTGGAAAATCTTTACTGTTCCCATAACTGGCCACACAAACTCCTTTTGTTTCCTATAATATACAATGTACAATGAAGTTCAGTATTACTTAAAACCAACACCACGTCAAGAATCAAGATTTAACTACAACAATAGAGAGAAAAAGTTCCACATTGTATATTACATATTGAAACATATATAATTAGTAGAAATTGGAAAGAAGTATGGACAAAAACTAGACAATTGGTCAATGAGGCAAAAAGTCTTTGTAAAATAGCTTTGCCCTTAATCCAAAAATTATCCTATCAGTGACAGCTGTTTAGGCCTTGATGACATAAATGTTTCAAACTGTGTTTTGATATACTGGTATGCTAAAAGCAGTAAATTTTCATTTACATACCACAATTGAGGTCTTTTAAGTATGATAAATAAACAACTAAAATTGATGAAACGTAAAATGTAGGTGTAGAAAATATTTTGTATTATATATAATATCAAAATACAAATTAGAACTATTAAACACATCTATCAAGGACCATAACTCCTAAATGGCAAAGGTGAAAATCGTCAATATCAAAATTGACCTCCATTTTGTCATCAGTAACAATATCTTAAAATTTAAAAGCATAAGTTGAATGGTTTATAAGTTATTCCACTGAAACGACATAAAGAGACATTTTCCATTGAATCTATCAAGGCAAATAACTCCTGAACTGCATAAGTGAATCTTCAATATCAAATTAGACCTCCATTTTGTCCTCAGTAACAACATATTAAAATTTGAAAAGAATTGGTTGAACAGTTTATAAGTTATTGAAGGAAACTGTTGACAGCCAAACACCTACTTCATCATTTTAATAAATGAATTATTCCTAAAGAAAACCCTAGTTAAAATTTATTAGTACTCGCTAACAAATAGGAGCCTCACTTTTCTTCCTATTTCTAAAACTCTAACAAATAAATTTTATATTTTCCGCTTATATACATACAGTTAACTCTCGGTTGACTCGAAATCTTGGATGATTCGCAGTTTTAAGTGGTCCCAATCTTTGTTCCATATAAATATATATATCAACTCCTAATGAGTCTAAATTTCAGTTGAATTGAACCAGATTTACAGTCCCAAGGTTAACAAAAGCATGCAAATTGCATTATTTATCTCGAATTGATACACGTTATATGTCAAAACATGACCTTGGGATTTAAATAGATTGAAGAGTTCATTTGACAATACACCTGTAATTATCTGACCACTAAATTGATTTATAACATTCTTTTTCCACAAGTGTTTACCTAAGATTATCTTTGATCACCATGATAAATAATTAGTGATACTTTATGAAAAATTATTTAAAATGTTTTAAAAACAATCAACCGTTATCATACATTAATGAACTTTTATAGCCGACTATACAGTATGGGTTTTTCTCATTGTTGAAGGCTGTACAGTTGCCTATAGTTGCTTACATCCACTTCATTTGAACTTTGGTGGATAGTTGTCTCATTGGCAATCTTACCACAACTCCTTATTTTTATAATGGTTGTGCAAAAAGTAGGAATTAAGACTTAGCGACCAACTCAAAACTACTCAATCGGCTTCTTTTTGTATTTTCTCTTGCAGAAAAAGATTGAAATAAAAGAAAATGAAAAGAAATCTAAATTTTCTAAACTCTCTTATACGAGAATGAACAATTTTGTCAACTTTAAATCATGCTCAGATCTATAAGAAATTACTATCTTGGCTAAAACCCACAGGAAAAAATTGCAACTGTACAAAGAAATAGATAAGAGACGAAAAATCATATAATTTTATTAGAATACTAAAAGACCATTACATACAGATACATTGATCTCAGACCACAATACTGATTCCCTACCCATATTCATCTGGATTTATTTTAGCCTAACTAAGCTAAGCACGAGTTGTGTCCCTTGGTCAAACTTCCAGTATTTGTTTGAGTCGAACTACGGGTATCTCGAAATATTTCGCTGGTCCAACTGACTTCAAGATAACAAGAGTCGACTGAATAAAAATAATGTATATTGTTTATATTTCTATGCCAAAAGAGTTTTACAAAATAAAAATATTTTGAAGTAAACAAAAGCACAAAAAGTAATTGATTGAGAAAATTTTAATTTGTTGAACTTTTAACAGATGAAAATTGTCTATTTTTTAAAGAAAAAAGTTGGTTTCACTGGTTTTTATTTAAAATCTGAAATTGTATTATTTTGATATATGTCATTTTAAATAAATAAGACCCTTTGGCAGAAATGTTGAATGCATTTACATTGACATTTACAAAACATAGGTAAGTAATTTATTTACAATCATTAGCAGTTGAGAGATATCAAACAGAACATCCCATTGTGACATTTCAATGTATATGTTTATATAAAATTTACTAAAAGAAGTGAAACTGCGAGCTACTGCTCAATGATGATACCCCCGCCCAAATACATGACGGTAAACAGGAATTTGTTGAGTGATGAATCTGAAAACGCATCACACGATATAGCTGACTTATATAAACCCTGAAACTAAATTTCAGAAATCCTTGTAATGTAGTACCTGAGAAAAATGTGACGAAAATTTTCTACTTGGATGTCATGTGTAAAATGATGTAAGTGTTCGGTAAACAGGAAGTTGTTGAGTGATGAATCTGAAAACGCATCACACGGTATAGCTGACTCATATTAACCCTGAAACCAAATTTCAGAAATCCTTGTAATGTAGTTCCTGAGAAAGAAGCAATGAAAAATATTCATGGGACGGACGGACGGATGGACTGACGGATGGATGGACTGACAGATAAACGGACAGACAGAGGTGAAACAGTATAATAAAACAGTATACCCTCACTTTTTTAAAGCGGGGGTATAATTAAGAAATCAAAATGAAAGTGAAGATATGAATTAATTAAGACCTAATAAAATGAAAGTAGTGTTATTTGTATAATACATTTGTAATTCAAATAAAGTGAACAACAATTGAACACCAAACACAATACAGCAAACAGAAGAAAAAAGAATCTCTTTCTGATATAACGATTTATAAATCAAAACTAATATCAACTCAAGTCTAAAAAGCCATAAAAGTTAGTAAAATTACACTAATGCAAATATAAGTTCAAACAGAGCTGAGACAAACCTTAGATCATGCTGAAATATATGTACTGTAAATTGAGAAGTGTCATATTTACTTTATTGGTTTTAAAATAAGTTGATTTTTAACACATGCATGACTTATCATCAAAATACATGATTATATATTTCTAAACCATATAAAATACCTTTCAATCACTTTTATCTGTACCATTTTTTCTGGTGTCACATGAAAAGTATTTTTTAAGATGTGAAAATGTTCT
Source organism: Mytilus coruscus (assembly GCA_017311375.1). Taxonomy (NCBI): domain Eukaryota; kingdom Metazoa; phylum Mollusca; class Bivalvia; order Mytilida; family Mytilidae; genus Mytilus; species Mytilus coruscus. Next base: position 24,376,538 of record CM029606.1, on the reverse strand, counting down.
GTACTCTGAATCAGTTATCATCATTGAACAAATTGCATTCTTTATCCCTTATACTGAACTTCATTGACGATTTTATGGTTAAAATTTGTTCTGCTATGGTTGATGGTAGATGTGATCAGAAAATTCTACCAGCTAAATAAGCAATTAATTATGTTGATGGTAGATGTGATCAGAAAATTCTACCATCTAAATAAGCCATTAATTATGTTGATGGTAGATGTGATCAGAAAATTCTACCAGCTAAATAAGCCATTAATTATGTTGATGGTAGATGTGATCAGAAAATTCCACCAGCTAAATAAGCCATTAATAATGTTGATGGTAGATGTGATCAGAAAATTCTACCAGCTAAATAAGCCATTAATTATGTTGATGGTAGATGTGATCAGAAAATTCCACCAGCTAAATAAGCCATTAATAATGTTGATGGTAGATGTGATCAGAAAATTCTACCAGCTAAATAAGCCATTATTTATGTTGATGGTAGATGTGATCAGAAAATTCTACCAGCTAAATAAGCCATTAATTATGTTGATGGTAGATGTGATCAGAAAATTCTACCAGCTAAATAAGCCATTAATTATGTTGATGGTAGATGTGATCAGAAAATTCTACCAGCTAAATAAGCCATTAATTATGTTGATGGTAGATGTGATCAGAAAATTCTACCAGCTAAATAAGCCATTAATTATGTTGATGGTAGATGTGATCAGAAAATTCTACCAGCTAAATAAGCAATTAATTATGTTGATGGTAGATGTGATCAGAAAATTTTACCAGCTAAATAAGCCATTAATTATGTTGATGGTAGATGTGATCAGAAAATTCTACCAGCTAAATAAGCCATTAATTATGTTGATGGTAGATGTGATCAGAAAATTCTACCAGCTAAATAAGCCATTAATTATGTTGATGGTAGATGTGATCAGAAAATTCTACCAGCTAAATAAGCAATTAATTATGTTGATGGTAGATGTGATCAGAAAATTCTACCAGCTAAATAAGCCATTAATAATGTTGATGGTAGATGTGATCAGAAAATTCTACCAGCTAAATAAGCCATTAATTATGTTGATGGTAGATGTGATCAGAAAATTCTACCAGCTAAATAAGCCATTAATTATGTTGATGGTAGATGTGATCAGAAAATTCTACCAGCTAAATAAGCCATTAATTATGTTGATGGTAGATGTGATCAGAAAATTCTACCAGCTAAATAAGCCATTAATTATGTTGATGGTAGATGTGATCAGAAAATTCTACCAGCTAAATAAGCCATTAATTATGTTTAAGTTATTAGTTATGACACTGGTTGTAAACATTTTTCTATTTTTAAATTTCAGATCTTTGATTATTTCTGTTGATTTTTTGATAAATTGTAAACAGGCTATTATAGCTTTCTAAATGATAAAACTATTACTATTCATTAAAAGGTTATATAAAAACAAGCTCTAAAAACTACTTGTAAAATTTGATTCATAATAAGATGCAAAAAATTTATGAAAAATGTAAACTTTATTTATATAAGAACCTTAAACCAAATTTAATTTTTTTAATAGATATAAGATGTTGTATGAGTGCCAATGAGACAACTCTCCATCCAAGTCAAAATTTATAAATGTAAACCATTATAGGTCAAAGTACGGTCTTCAACACGGAGCCTAGGCTCACACCGAACAATAAGCTATAAAGGGCCCCAAAAATTACTAGTGTAAAACCATTCAAACGGGAAAACCAATGGTCTAATCTATATAAAAAGACCATTTAAGAATACCAAATTTACATATAGAAAATTAATAACAAAACTAAGAATTAGTAATTATATTTAAATATATAGAAAAAGAAGACATTCTAATATTCCTAGAGAGCAGAGATTATGCCTTAAATGTAACATATTAGAAGATGAAAAACATTTTTTATTAGATTGTGAATTAAATAGGGAACTGAGAAACAACTTTTTTGATAATTTGGAATTAAACTGTTTTGTTAAAGATTTGTCTGATGAAGAAAAGATGATTTTATATACTCAATCCATCAACACCATCACAAGTAAATAAATTGGGGTCCTACATCAAAAAGTCATTAGAACTGAGGACAGGGGACACTGGACTATTTAATGTTATTAAATGATTGTGTATGTTATATTGGTTACTTTATATTATATATTGTTTAAAGTTTATATGGCAATAAATATTTGAATTGAATTACTATTAGGGATGCTTTTATTGTTAGAATGTTGGCTCATTGATATTCACACCATATTGCTCTTAATCATTAATTTGACTTCCAAAATTCTTAGTGTCAAATGCTCATATCTAAACCAAGTACAACAGGGCAAAAAAAGTTATTTTCATTTTAATTCTCATCAAACATAATGTCAAATGGGAGAAAATTTGTTGTTCAAATATGACATAAATAATTGTAACAGGTAGATTTAAGGCACCGTGGTTACTGCAGATTTAAGGCATCATGGTTTAATAAATAAATTTTAAGTTAAATTCATTTGAAGGAATTTTTTGTTCAGTAAAGATGATCTTATGCAACAAAGAGTTTATGGATTTTTCAACTGACCCATATGTATCAAAATGAGAAAAAAGAGGTACAAACCAAATATTCCAGTGTTCTGCCAATGTCCAGTATGGATTTAACACCAGCTGATATAACTGTTACAGAAGTTCTACCAAGTTCTGTTAAATCAGCACTAATATCCATTGCTAAAGTAAAATACAATTTTAAGAAATAACTATAAAGAGTTTTGTCAATATTTTTTTTTCTACTATCTGTCTTTTCCCCCCAATAACAGTATAGATCCGTATACAATAGTGACACTTACAAAAGCATTGAAAATAGCAGTGTCATTTTTAATTGCAATATAAAAGCGACAGCGTCTGTTTTTTTCTAACTTTAACAAACCTCTATACCTTTTGAAAGTTAAACTTATCAAAAAATGATTGGACTGTATTTGTAACAATTCTTACATGTCTCTGCCCCTCTGTGTACCCCTCCAATACCTCCAGTAACAAATATAGGTATACCAACTTGATTAGCAATGCTCATTGTCCCTGAGACAGTTGTACCACCATTTATACCCTGTAAGTAAATCAAAATTTATTTTCTTGTTAATTCAAATCATCAAATTTATTATTGTTGGTGAGCATTTTTTGACAATTTTTAACTACATCTTTCATACTCAAAGCTTTACCCACCCAATACATACATGACATAATTAGAGATTGACTTTAAAGAATTCACCATTTCTTATCATTTCAAGTTTAAAAAAACTAATTTTATTTCAATGATATTATTGAATATTTCATGTAGAGCTTTAGAGTTAATTTGGTTATTTTTGTTGTTGGCTCACTGTCTCATACATCTCTTTTTATTTCTACTGAAACTAAAATAGGATAACTATCATAACTTATTCATTTATATTGAAAGTTTTCAGATGCAGCAACATTGAGTTGAAAATACAACAGAGTTTTTGACTTTGGGCCCCTATGCTAATTATTTATACTGAATGGTAGTCTTACAACCATATTGTATCAATATATATCTTTTTGACTTATTTATGAAAACAGAACAAACAACATGTAATGTATACACAGTACATTTAAATTTTTTTATTTAATTATCTAGAGTTATTTATGTATAAAGAGATTGTGAAAAAGGAGAGAGAGAGTGAGAGAGAGAAGGAGAGAATCAAAGAGACAAAAAACAGATTTTCAAATGATTTATATTTTAGTTTTTCATATATTGTTGACAACTGCTCGAGCAACATTCTAGTATCTAATTAAAGCTTTTTTGTATTCAATATTAGGGAGCTACCATTTGATTTTTATGGGGGGCTAGGATGAAATTTGAAAAAAAAAGGCAGGACAGGAGTTTTGAGTAAAAAAAAAGCAGGATAAGCAACTTGGCAAAAAAAAAAGGCAGGATGACAATTTATGTAAAAAAAGTCAGGATAAACTAATAAAAAAAAAGGCAGGACCGAATAGAGTGAAAAATAAAAAGGCAGGACAGAGATTACAACTAAAAAAAAATGCAGGACAAAATTTTTCATCCTAGCCCCCCCATAAAAATCAAATGGTAGCTCCCTTAGTGTTTCTGTTGTTTGATGGCCATTAATATTTGTTTGTTTGTTTCATGACCAATTAATATCTATAGCAACTGTTCTTTACCTCTGCATTACTATATACTTTACAGACAAAAGAGCCTGTAGTTCAGTGGATGTTGTTGGTTCATTTCTGTCCTATTTTATATTTTTGGGGTAAATTGTTATGTTATAAATTAGGCTGTTGGTTCCTCGTTTCACATTTTTCACGTCAGGGCCTTTTATGGGTTTTTTTTTATTGTTGAGAGTACAGTTGCCTATAATAGCTTACATCCACTTCATTTGAACTCTGGTGGATAGTTGTCTTATTGAATTGGCAATCATATCACATCTCCTTAGTTTTATACTGAAATACATGTACCATAAAGGACAGATCTCTTTATGAGGCCTTTATACCTAAGATATGAAATAGGACAGATCTCTTCTTGAGGACTTTATCCCAGAGATATGATACAGGACAGATCTCATATCTCTTCTTGAGGCATTTATACCCAAGATCGATATAGGACAGATCTCTTCTTGGCAATTATACCTGAGATAGAATAAAGGACAGATCTCTTTTTGAGGCCTTTATACCTGAGATATGAAATACGACAGATCTCTTCTTGAGGCTTTTATACCTGAGATATGATATAAGACAGATCTCTTCTTGAGGCCTTTATACCTGAGATATGATATGGGACAGATCTCTTCTTGAGGCCTTTATTCATGAGATATGATAAAAGACAGATCTCTTCTTGAAGCCTTTATACCTGACATATGATATAGGACAAATCTCTTCTTGAGGCCTTTATACCTGAGATATGATATAGGACAGATCTCTTCTTGAGGCCTTTATACATGGTTTATCTTTCTTGGAAAGTAATTCTAGTTCTTCTGTTGTAAGACCTGCAACATCAAATATATAAAAGTAGAAAGTCTTCTAATTCCTTTTAAAAACAATTTGAACTGTGAGCAATTGCTCACACAAAATTCCCCCAATATAAGTACAAATGTATTCTATAACAGGAAGTTGATGAAAATCCATCACATCACTTAAAAAGCAGGGACAAATACATTTCAAATTAAACAACATTTCTAAAAGCAGTAGAGTATGAAATAAAATATGATGTTGATATGTTCAAAAATTATTTTTGATGTATTTATAATACCTTCAATCATGATTTTATTAATGTTTAAATGTTTATCCAAGTAAGAGCTATTCAAGAAGTAGTTGGAGGCTCAAGATCACAATAACTAACACCGTGTATTTCTAAACAATAGATGAAAACTAGAAATACAGCAAATGTGTAAAGTAGATAGTTTTCTGTTTGATGTGTTAAATCAGAAAAAAATTAGGTCAAGCTTGAAGAAAAATTTACCCATTGTGACTAAAAATACCTCAATGAGCATTATGTTAAAAATTTCCCATCTAGCCAAAATTAAAACTTCGCTTTAAATCACTTACAATTTTTTGAAACAAGAGCCCAATGCTTTCTATTTAAATGAATTAGGAAAGCATAATAGGAAAATCATTAAGAAATACCCTAGTAACACTACAAGTTATTTGTCGACCATCAAAATCAAATAATGATAATGGTTTATTTCTGTAACACCATAGCAACTATAAGGTTTGAAATCTACATACCTACTTTTACTTTACCATTAATCACAGCTATTGTAGCAGGAATTACACCCTGGTCTCTCACAAGATTTTCTACTGATTTTGCTGTGCTGAATATAAAGAAATATACAATATTCTTACAGTGTAGGAAAATATATAATTTATTTTGACGAGCTTTAGAAACCGAGAGAAAACAGAGGCTTGCCGAGCTTTTCTCCTGTTAAGTAGGGAGTACAAATAAATTTAATACACATTGATAAAAATCATTTTGATAATAAAACCATGCTTTTAGGGTTTAAATTCACCTACCTTAAATGTTTCTAAAAATTTCCAGGTTACAAAGATCAGACAGTTGTTAATAGAAATATGATTTCAGCTGAATTTATCAACTACTATAGGGTGTTATAATAAATAACAAGAGACCTGTTGTCATTAACTTAATATATTTGACACATCTTGTTTTTTTTTTTATGTAACTTGTTTAGTCCATGCTTTTCTTTTTGTAAAACTGTCTTGTGTGTAATCTTGTTTGTGCTCAGTTGTGTGAATCCAGTTCAGTTTTAAAGTGTTGCATTCCATAAACCGCCGCATTTTAGCGCCTGTTCCAAGTCAGGAGCCTCTGGCCTTTGTTAGTCTAGTATGTTTTTTAATTTTAGTTCATTTATATGTTTTGGAGTTTAGTGTGACGTCCATTTTCACTGAACTAGCACACAATTTTAGTTAGGGGCCAGCTGAGGACCACCTCCGGGTGCAGGATTTTCTCGCTGCATTGAAGACCCATTGGTGGCCTTCGGCTGTTGTCTGCTCTTTGGTTGGGTTGTTGTCTCTTTGACATATTCCCCATTTTCATTCTCAATTTTATTAAATGATTTTACAAAACAACGGTTAGAAATTTCATGAAGCAAATACTTTAAAACCGTCAATACAAATTCATTTGATGCAGTAACTACCAGAATGAATTTGGCAATTTGAAACTAGAGGCTCTCAAGAGCCTGTGTCGCTCACCGTGGTCTATTGTGCATATCAAACAAAGGACACTCTACAACATTGTAGATGAGAATAGACTTCATGACAAAAATCTCTATTTTGTTGATCTTGTATTACTGATCTTTTAGTCTGTTTGGTTTCTCTCTATCTTCTTTAGTTTTTGCTCAAAACACAAAAGAGGGTAAAAAAGTCCTCATTTAAGGGTAATCACTTCTATGAAGAGTGACAGTCTACTAATCATGCTAACTATATTGGCAAAATTTGACTTTTAAATAGATCTTGCCTTGCTGATCATTTTTGTGATTTAAAGTCTTTATTTATCTATTATAATTTATATCATATAAGGCATAACGGGATAAAAATGTTTCTCTCTAAATATAGTTTTCATGATAATAGGCAAAAATGAAAAAAATGGTAAAATTTGTCATTTATGGGCAATAACTCCTAACAGAATTTGTCTAGCAGTTTTGACTATATGGACAATTGGAAGAGCGCATTAATCTAAACATTTTTGCTCCTTTCAGATTTTCCCTATTTATAACAGGTCAAAAAATAATAGACAAAACTTGCATTTTACCCCAATGTTCTATTTTTAGACATGTTGGCCACGTTGATTGGTAGGCGGGGTCATCAGACAAGTTTTTGAAACTAGATACCCAAATGATGATTGTGGCCAAGTTTGGTTAAATTTGTCTCAGTAGTTTCAAAGGAGAAGATTTTTGTAAAAGATTACAAAAATTAACAAAAAATTGTTAAAAAATTGACTATAAAGGGCAATAACTCCTTAAAGGGTTAATTGACTATTTTGGTCATGTTGACTTCCTTGTAGATCTTACTTTGCTGAACATTATTGCTGTTTACAATTTATTTCTATCTATAATAATATTCAAGTTAATAACCAAAAACTGCAAAATTTCATTAAAATTACCAATTCAGGGGCAGCAACCCAACAACAGGTTGTCTGATGCGTCTGAAAATTTCAGGGCAGTTAGATGTTGACCTGATGAACATTTTTACTCCTCAGATTTGCTCTAAATACTTTAGTTTCAGAGATATAAGCCAAAAACCGCATTTTACCCCCATGTTCTATTTTTAGCAATGGCGGCCATCTTGGTTGATGGGCGGGGTCATCGGATATATTTTTAAAACTAGATACCCTAAGGATGACTTAGGCCAAATTTGGTTTAATTTGGCTCCATAGTTTCAGAGGAGAAGATTTTTGTAAAAGATTACAAAAATTTAGGAAAAATTGTGAAAAATTGACAGTTTATCTATTTCTATTATAATTCAAGATAATAACCAATAAACTGCTTCGCCCAGCGCAGCTGGATTCAACCGCAGAGGTCCAACCCTGAACAGTTGGGGCAAAAATGTACACAATATTCAAGCTTGATACAGGTCTGATTTTGGATTGTAATTAAATATTTGACGCATTAGAGGTTTCTGACACAGAATAAATATAATCAAAGAACTTGAAATAGGTTGTTAGATTTGAATTTATATTCAATTGAAGATTTCTTGCTGTTGTGCAATACTTAGTAAATCTGTTTTCAGACTATATACAAAGAATTAGCAAAATAAATTGTGACCCCCAATTTTTTCTTTGGAAAATTGACAATTTCTTAAATCTTGAGGAAAAAAAATTTACCCCCCCAAAAAAAATCTCCCCACCTCCAAAAAAAATGATATTTGAAGAGAATTTTCTTTTGAGGAAAAAAAATTGCGCCTCCCCTCCCCCCTCCCCAAAAAAAAAATGTTGGCCTGTAATTCCTGAACGGTTTGGGCAATTACCCCCAAAATTAATCCCAACCTTCTACTTGTGGTATTGAACCTTGTGGTACAATTTCAGAGCAATCAAAATACTTATACACAAGTTATTGTCCTGAAACTAGAAAAATGCTTGTTTTGGCCCCTTTTTGGCCCCTAATTCCTAAACGGTTGGGACATCAACCCCAAAAACAATCCCAACCTTCCTTTTGTGGTATTGAACCTTTTGTTAAATTTCATAGAGATCCATACACTTAAACTAAAGTTATTGTCTGGAAACCAAATGTCTTCTGACGACGACAACTTTGACGACGACAACACTGACGCAACAACGACGACGTGATACCAATATACGAGTATAAAAACTGCAAAATTTCATTAAAATTACCAATTCAGGGGCAGCAACCCAACAACATGTTGTCTGATGCGTCTGAAAATTTCAGGGCAGATAGATCTTCACCTGATGAACATTTTTACCCCCATGTCAGAGTTGCTCTAAATGCTTTAGTTTCAGAGATATAAGCCAAAAACTGCATTTTACCCCCCATGTTCTATTTTTAGCCATGGCGGCCATCTTGATTGATGGGCGGGGTCATCGGACACATTTTTTAAACTAGATACCCAAAGGATGATTTAGGCAAAGTTTGGTTTTATTTGGCCCAGTAGTTTCAGAGGGGAAGATTTTTGTAAAAATTAACAGACGACGACGACAGACGCCAAGTGATGAGAAAAGCTCACTTGGCCCTTTTGGACCAGGTGAGCTAAAAAGGATCCCAACTTTCAAGTCCTCTATAAATGTTAAAATTACTGGAATTGTGTGAAAAAGTATCAAGATCCTTGCTTTAACCATGTTAACATATCAAAATTTATTTCTGATAAGGATATTTTTGTTTAATCTATTTTCAGTAATGTACAATGATGTAAGCCAGGTTAGTTGTCTGGTAGCGTCATTAAACACACTTTTGAAAATATAAATATGAAACTATAAACTATATGAAAGCAGACTAATTGAAGATAGAAAGATCAGAAATTTGTGTCTTTAGTCTTTTTGTTCAGTACTTTTTTTGTGCTTTATGTTGATCTGATGAAACAAGCCTTTTCAATTGATTTTCACGTTATGTTGTGCTGTTACTCCACTTTCATAGGTTAGGTGAGGGTTGAGCACTCACAAACATGCCTAGCCCCTCTATCATAAGATGAACCACTTAATCTGACCTAATCACAATGTAATTTATGCAAAATATACAAAGTCAATGAACCAAGACTGAGGTGACAGGGGTCATATAATTTCAATAGAAATGAGATATGCTATTACATATACAGCTGCATACCAAATTTTATCAACTTATCATTTGTGGTTCATCTTTAACTGACATAATCATAAACCTTAACATTTAAACATTGTGAACTTTATCACACTTGTCCATTTGCCCATTTGCAAACTTTCAAAGTCAACAGACATTGATTGTGGGGACAGAGTTAAATCATCTCCATGGATATGAAATGTTCTCATGCTAATACAACTCATGCTAATACAACTGCATACCAAAATCATTAGATAACTGCATGTCAGTAGTTCCCCTTTAACTGTCATGACAAGTCAAAAACCAGTCGTTTTTATTTTCTTGGTAAGTTTCAATAGAAACAATTTATTTCATGTATTTTGCACTTCCTTTCTAAAAAATAAAAAAAACAATGTTTGTGGTCAAGTTTGGTCCATTTTGCCCAATAGCTTCAGATGTTAAAGTTAAGAGACAAGGACGACAGAAGATGATGACTACAGACAACAGTTGCCATGTGATGGCAAAAGCTCACACTAGCCTTTTGGTCCAGGTGAGCTAAAAAGTCATAGAAACACATTTAAAATGTAAATTTACCTTAGGTTATCAGGATATGGCATACCATGTGTAATTATTGTACTTTCTAATGCTACTACTGGCCTCCCAGAATGCAATGCTTCTTTCACTTCGTCCTGAACTTCAATCACACCTATTTAAGGTATAAATTTCCATAATATAATGAAGAAAAAATAATGAAGACATTGTACCTTATCATGCTTATGAAACTTATTTGTGGTTTATCCTTGACCATTTCTGCTTTCATCTATATTATTAGTTTTACAGAGTACTTACCATTTGACAAATGACAAGTCTTCTGTTTCCATGGTGACTGTTTAAGGCATTTATAAACATAGAATCTGGAAAACAACCTAGAGAAGTGTGTACCAATCACTGTCATTCTAAAATTGCAGTATGCGTCTACCTACAAAAAAAGCATCAGTACTATTTACACCTGTGTCACTCACCTGGATCTATGTACTTCTTCAACAACAGCCACTTCCCATCATTGTAGACTATAATATAATTCATAACTAAATCTCTTTTTTATAAACATGATAAATGTTGTATTGCTGATCATTTTCCTGTTTACAGTTTCTCCCTATCTTCTACAGTTTTTGCCCAAAACATAAATTGGGCAATAAAACAAGCCTTCTCAGAGTATTGAAAGGCAATACATAGTCCCCTTCCAAATAAAACTTTATTGTACTGGAACAAAATGCCAACTTGATCTATAACTTGTCATGGTTAAACTATATTGTGTAATATAACAAATATCAAATCAATATCTTCAAGCATGACAAGAAAAAGTGTGGAAAACTGATTACTTGCGTGAATTTCCTAAGTCCAAGGACAATAACTCTGCATCAGACCAGAATTAAATTTAAACTTGATCTGTAAATAGTCAAGATAAAACGTTATACCAAATATCAAATCAATATCTTCAAGCACTAAGAAAAAAGTGTGGATAACTGATTTGATGGACTGATGGATGGATGGACTGACAGACAGACAGATGGACGGAGTGCAAACCTACTGTCCCCTTCTACTTTGCCGATAGGGGACTAAAAAAATGTCATTTAATGGCAATAACTCTTGTAAAGAGTCAACTGACAATTTTGGTTATGTTGCCATTTTTGTAGATCTTGTCTTGATCATACTTTTTGCTGTTTATCAGTTTACAGGCATGCAGGTTTTCTCAATTTCTAACAAAATTCAAATCACATAATAAATGGATAAAAAATGTCATTAAAGGGCAATAATTTCTCTAAGGAGTCAACTGACAATTTGGCTGTGATTATTTATAGATCTTGTCTTGTTAATTATTTTTGCTACTATAGATGAACCAAAAAAGTAATCAAAGCGCTGCAAGGGCAATTGCCCCCAAGTTTAATCATTTTTTTGTGACTACTAGTTTTCATCCTTAGGCCACACCAATTTGATGTCTTGTTCTTCTGACAACTGCTCCAAAAAAATATGGGGGAGCAAGCAAAATTTTATTTTTATCTTGAAAATGATTTTTTTCAGGCGAGTGCTCTACGAGAGAAGCGAGCTGTTTAATTTATTTTTAAATTGTGTGATTTAGAAGTTGTACAATTTATATATATATGTTATAACCATGATAACTGGGTTACTTTATTAAAAAAGGAGGAGGACAATTTATTGATTTATTGGTGCCTGTACCATAGCAGACTTTCTTGTCCATGTTGTCTCACTGTGGTTTAATTAATTTTGGTTATTTTCTTCAAGTGAGCTTTGTCTGCGTGAATTTTAATTTAAGTCCATATATATATATTTAGGAAGCATAGCAACCACTGCAATCTTCAATTTTTATCAAATCAAAAATGTTTGTCCTGCATATCTACTCATGGTACTCTTCTTTAGCATGTTTAGGGTGAAAGAGATTCAAGGATTTTACAAGAGGAATTATGTTATTTAGGTACATGTAATTGACTCATGTTGAATGAAATTAAATACATTGTACATGTATGTGTATGTATCCAAACAAATGCCCCTGAAAGATATTTGATAGTTGTTTTCATCATGGTAATGATTGTTTATTCGCTGCTTGACATCCAGTTGGAACTATTCATCCATATTCAGGTTCAATATAATGAGCGAGGTGAATATATCTTGCTTTTAACTATAAAATGCTTTGCTGAGCGCAGCCTGATACGACAGCAGAGGTCAAACCCTGAACAGTTGGGACAAATTTGGACACAATATTCAAGCTTGATACTGTCTGAATTTGGATTGTAATCAAATTTTTGACATAAAATAAATGTGGTCAAAGATCTTAAAAATCTATTGAAATTTGAAAAAATTTTGAAAAAAAAAAATATGAACATTTAAAAAATTGGAAAACCTCCCCCAAACTTTTTGACACCAGCCCTTTGGAGCAATTACCCCCAAACTCAATCCCAGGCTTCCCTTTGTAGTATGGAACCTTGTAGTACAATATTAGAGAGATCCATACACAAGTTACCTTTTCTGGAAACTAGAAAATGCGTTTTTGGCCCCTTTTTTTGCCCCTGATTCCTGCATGTTTAGGGCATTTACCCCCAAACTCAATCCCAGCCTTCCCTTTGAGATATGGAACCTTGTGAGATCCATACACTTAAACACAAGTTATTGTCCTAAAAATACAAAAATGCTTGTTTTTGGCCTCTTATTCCTAAACTGTTGGTACCATTACCCCCAAAATCAATCCCAACCTTCTTTTTGTGGTATTGAACCTTCTTGTAAAATTTCATAGAGATCCATTCACTTCAACTTAAGTTATTGTCCGGAAACCAAATGTGTCTTCGGACAACAACGCAGACGACGACGAAATCATAGCATTATACGAACCCAAAAAAATGTTTGCGGTCGTATAAAAACAACATGATGAGCAAGATTGTTATATAGTTGCTATACAAAAAAGTCATGTAGATCCCAAGGTATTAAAATGTTCCCTTAAAATGCCTGTCACCCCATTCAGGTACATTATTCTGATTGAGCAAAATACTCTTTCCTTTTAATTACTTTTTATTTACATAACAATTTATCACATGTGCCTTTGAAACAAATGGAGCATTCTCTTATCATGCTTATGGTTGTGGCCTGTTATCTATTTCTTGCATGAAGAGATATTTCTCGTATCACACTGCACGGAGTGTGATACGAAAATATGCATTAATTTGATTGGCTTATCCAGCATCATAAGATGATATTACAACATTTTCACTGGCTATTCGTTATGTCAATGATGACTTTCAAAGGTTAAGACGATGTACACTTTGTCCACGGCAATGGACATATATACGTGATTTCTTCAATGATATACAAAACACTCACACTTTTCACCTGAAAATATTCTTTTTGTCAAATTTTATTACATTCTGAAGCGTACAAAAAGTTTTAAATTAAAGTTTGAGATCAGATCAGGACATATGATGTCATACTGGTATGTGCAAAAGACTAGATCAATGATTCACAGAATCTTTAATTTAACACAATGAAAGTGTTGACCATAAGAGAAATAGGCTTAACAACTTGTGAGATTTGGATATGGCTTGATACCAACTCTCGTTATTTAATTTAAATAGTAATAATAAACTCGCCGAGGGTCGTTTATTATTACATTGAAATTAAATAACTTGAGTTGATATCAAGCGATATCCAATTCTCACTCGTTATGAAACCTATAATTATAAGCAATATAAAAGCATCTATGTGATAAAATTTTAAGGAATTACGACTGGAGCATTATAAGCAATAGAAAAGCATCTATGTGATAAACTTATTTTGGAGCGGCATGCAGACCACAAATTTGCAGTAACTGCCAGTAAGTGGTAATTTTTTTTTATTGAAAAGTCAATTCTCCAGAACAGGAGTGGCAAAATCCAACAGAACTAGGAATCAAATTAGTGTAGCCTTATGGGAAAAAAATACACCTGTCAGGAGACTACAGTGCTGTCAAGTCTCACACATTTTCATGCTTATTTGGCGGCATTTTCCTTTGATCTATCATGTCTATTGTTTTTTCTCTTTTATCTTTACAATTTTTGCCAAATCTCATGCATTTGCTTCATGAAAACTTGACAGCCCTGAGACTATATAATTATACATATTTTGATCAAATTCAGAAAAGATTACCAACATTTGATTTTAGACAACTTCAGAATCAGGGAGAGGTGACTTCTCTTTTTGAAACATGATCATGATGATAGGGAGAAGTGGTGAGACTTTAAATAAAAGTGCTTGTTTGCTCGTGGCGAAATAATTTTTGGTTTAAATCTTGCAGTTTGTATCCTACAGGGTATTTATTTAATTCTTTTTTGTATTGTCATTTTGAAAATTATCCTCCCCTTTAACTTTTATGTCTCTCTAAGTCTGACAGACATCAAAACTTTTCCAGCTGCACTTGTTTGTCTGTACACTATGTGCACAATAGTAAATTTTGTGGTGTAAACACAACCATAATATTTTTCATCAATTTTCTCAGTCTCCAAATAATTATGACGTCTTGTATGGACAATTTTAATTTTCTAAATTTCCTAATAAAAAATAGCCTTATACACTGTTATAACTGTTTAAATACAAGGTGTCATAATAAGAATTATGTTTTGGACTGGTCGGTCACATCAAGGATTTGTATAGTCTTACTATCAAAATCCTTGCTCACATCAGAGACATATATACACATCATCACATGTATATATGTCTCTGCCAGACTCTGGTCACATGCATGCCATTATCTGATGTTTCTATTTAAGAGCAACCAAGACAGATACTGTTAGTGGAACAATTACCTGATCCTAAACAGTTGTGAAATTTGGCATACTTATAAGAGTTCAAAAGGTAAACGTAAAACCAAAATATTTAGACCAAGGCCGTATTTTGATTATTTTTTTCTCTTGGGGATAATGGAGAATGGGAAAAGAAACACGTAAACAGTGGTCAATCGTTGTCCGATAGTCTAGACCCTAAGTAATAATATAAAATGATCCAAATAAAGATATCAATAAGATAAACAATGTGCAGACACATATGGTATCATATCAGAAACATACATGATGGTGTTGATGGGGTTTATAGAATGGAAAATTTTATTTTAAGTCGGGTTACATGAAACATTACAAACATAAGCTCTGTAGAGCTTTTTGCCGACATGTTTACCCGTTTACAGAATAAAGAATAATGAGCAAAAAGTGCAGAATAAAGGGCAAACTATATAAAATATAAAGAATAGAGAATAATGGGCAAAACAATTAAAGAATAAGAGAAAAAGGCCTAAAAATTTTAGAATACAGACTAGGGCCAGAATAATTATTTTCTGCTCCTCTATTAAGTGACGAACAAAACTACTCCTCCCCTCAGATTCTTTTGGAGTATGATAATATAATAGCATAACAATCTTGGGAGTCAAGGGTCCTTCCTACGAAAGGGCGTAGTTATCACAAAAGGTAAACATAATCTGGGAGGCGTAGTGAGGCAATTTTTTTTCTTAAATGATTGTAAGCCCCAAACTTGACATGTTGATTATTTCGGCCTTTAAAGGCAGTTGATTGTAAATTACAGCTTTTTAAAATGCATATTTTCAAAAAGGCACTGGCTACGATACCCGCAAAAAGTAACAATAAAGAAACAATTATAAACTGGGATCCGCTAGCTTTTATTACGCTACACTCAAACAAGTCTATGAACAAAGTGTATAGTAGTCAGCTGAGTAGATATAGGAAGATGTGGTGTGAGTGCCAATGAGACAACTCTCCATCCAAATAACAATTTATAAAAGTAAACCATTATAGGTCAATGTACGGCCTTCAACACGGAGCCTTGGCTCACACCGAACAACAAGCTATAAAGGGCCCCAAAAGTACTAGTGTAAAACCATTCAAACGGTAAAACCAACGGTCTAGTATATATAAAAAACGAGAAACGAGAAACACGTATAAATTACATAAACAAACGACAACTACTGTACATCAGATTCCTGACTTAGGACAGGTGCAAACATTTGCAGCGGGATGAGAACCAGTTTAAAACAATTAATGTGTGGTACTTCCGAGACTAATTGCCAAAATGAATTTTCGGACAGGGACCCCACTTTATACGGAAACTGCAAGTAACTGTTAGAAAAATCCTTTTTATTGTTACCTGCAAAATTTTACATTAAATTTTGCAAATTATGTATTTTGCGTGTGTAGCATCGAGATACTGTGTACTGTCTACGTGTCATTGCCCCGTATACGTTGTTTAACATATTTGAACAAAATTGTTTTTTGAACATAGCAATGATAAATGGAAAGCACATTTACAAATATTTAGAATTCTTTTAGCTATTTATTTGGTGGCACTTGCTGAATATTTAGTATGCAACCTTATGTTGCATTTTAAGGTCAACACATTCAGTCATGTGGTACCACTCAAGACACACGTCGCAAACTATATATCCACATATAGCACGTCTATAACGCACACGAAACAGTTCCATTCTGCTTTGTCTTTATTCAGCGATATCTTTTTTTTTTTTTTTTTTTCCATTTTCAAAGACTCATTGGAATTTTTGATCCGATGGAGATTAATGTTACCGTCGAGCAATTTCGTAGGAAATTTCTCAACTGCAATTACTCTCATCAGTTGTCTTGGGAAACTTTTCACGTCCATTATAAATACTAGACTGAATATTTTTGCAAATGAGCTGAATATCATAATGAGAACCAGACCGGATTCCGTAAGGAATATTCTACACAAGACAATATTTTTGTATTACATGCACTATTGAACTTTATTTTTCTTTTGGGAAGAAACTTTTTTGTGCATTTGTGGATTTTAGGAAGGCTTTCGATACTGTTTAGCATACAGGGCTGTGGAAAAAATACAAAAAAGTGAAATTACGGGGAAATGATTTAAAGTTGTGTTTAATATGTACAGTGGAATAAAGTCTTGTGTTCAGTTTAATGACTGTCAGTCAGAGTTCTCCCCTTGTCTAACAAGTGTTAGACAGGGTGAGAATTTATCGTCTTTTCTCTTTTCGATCTTTTTAAATGATCTTGAAAACTACTTTTGTCAGCTAGATGGACTGCTGTTAGAAAGGATTAAAGAGAAATTTGAGAGTGAATTACTTATTTTTTATAAAATCTTTATTATATTATATATGCGGATGACAGAGTCATCTTAGCAGAGAGTAAAGATGGTTTACAAAAAGCTCTTGATATATTTCAGTCTTATTGTTCTTATTATTATCTTTTCTAAAAGAAAAGTAAACCATAATTTCAAGTTTACATTACAAGGTCAAATTCTTGATATTGTAGATACATATCCTTACCTAGGAGTTATTTTTAAATATAATGGTACATTTATTGAGACTAAGAACAAACTTGTAGAACAGGCAGAAAAGGCAATGTTTTGTATATATAAACTTATTAGAAATTAGTCTTTACCTGTCGATATCCAAGTAAAGCAATTTGACTTGATGAAAGAACCAATTTTATTGTATGGTTCCGAAATTTGGGGATTCGAAAACTTTTAACTATCGAACAAATCCATTTGAAGTTTTGTAAAAGATTACTCAAAGTAAGGAATAGGAACACTACGCCAAATTTTATGGTTTTAGGTGAACTTGGAAGATTTCCCATCGAAATTAAAGTTAAACTTAAAATGGTATCATTCTGGACAAGACTTGTTCAAAATGATCCAAAACTGAGTAGTGTTTTATATTGTAATAGGAATGGATTATTTCCCTTTTCTTTACTTATTTATTTCAGGCTGTTAATTGATTTGCTTGATAATATTTCATTTACATTTGATTTATTCTATTTAGTATTCATATATTGAGCAAGACAGACATTTGAGTTCCTTTATTTATTTGGCGTTTGCGATAATTTTGCAATGTTATTTATTTTTGCTTACCTTTTTGAAAGAAGTTATTTAAATGAAATAATTAAGATATTTAAATATAAACTAATTGCCTAAAGGGTTGCCTGTCTGAGTGCGATGCACACTAAACTACAATAATACGGATTGCCTGTCTGAATTTAAGCTCTATAAGCAAGCCCCATGGCGTCATGATGGCTGAGTATACCTGGATTTGCATAAATCTTTTGCATGGGTTTCTGTTTATATGTTACTAAGATGTTTTCATGTGTTAAATGTTCAATCAAATATGTCTTTACTTTCTTTTTATTAAATTGTTATTTGTTTTGCTGCTTTGAGTATTATTTGAAGTGCCTGTCTGAGTGCGATGCACACTAAACTACAATAATACGGATTGCCTGTCTGAATTTAAGCTCTATAAGCAAGCCCCGTGGCGTCATGATGGCTGAGTATACCTGGATTTGCATAAATCTTTTGCATGGGTTTCTGTTTATATGTTACTAAGATGTTTTCATGTGTTAAATGTTCAATCAAATATGTCTTTACTTTCTTTTTATTAAATTGTTATTTGTTTTGCTGCTTTGAGTATTATTTGAAGTGCCTTGGAATATACCCCATACACTGTATTCAGAACCATCCCCTCACAATATCATCTGATGTTATCTTTACAAATTAAAACTAAACATACCTTCAAATGGATTAAATGTGTTGAATCTATTTTTAATGAAGTTGGAATGAGTTACATTTTTAAAAACCAAGTTTGCATTTTATGATAAAATTGTAGTGAAGCAAATTTTATGTGACCAGTTTATACAAAACTGGTATAGTGATATACAAAAATCCTCCAGTGGTCTCTTGTATTCTATATTTAAAAGAAAAAACATTTTTGTTTGGAAAATCACTTGTTGAGACTTAGCGAGTTTAATCGAACGTGGTTAACCAAAGGCCACCAACCAAACTGCGTACATCTAATTTACATTTACCTATAGAAACTGGTCGTTGGTACAATATCCCAAGGGAGGATAGAACATGTAACTTACAAAATGTATGTAGAAATGGTATTGGAGATGAATTCCATCTTTTGTTTATACATGTATGTAAAATGAAAATAGTGTTTCATTAAGAAACAAATACACACCTACACAGCATACTCGAACATTCTCAAGTTTGAAGGTTAACTGTCTTATAGTAATACTGAACTATACAAAAAGCTATCCTTGTTCATCGGAAAAGTTAATGTATTTCTTTGATTTATGTCATATCGATCCATATATGTTGTATATCTTTTTGCATATTTATTCACTCTGTTTGATGCTAATGAGCTATGTGTATTGAATCTAATATGTTTATTTGTTCTTCTGTCATGTTATTTATATATATTGTATTATTATATATTTGACCTCATGTTACACGTTTAAATGTGTCTGAGTGTTTTCTAAAAAATCGTTAATTAAAATTAAATCGGAATAAATTGTTCCTCTGAATAAGAATAGCGAGTTGTTTTAATCGACCCCTATGGCAAAAGTGAACGTCATATTGCATGGTCAATGCAAAAAGCAAACAGTGGACTAGTGTTTTTAGAAATTGGACAAGATTAAATAAACTGAATGATGATAGAGGTATATATGGGGAAACACATGTAAAAGAGTAAAAAATTTACATTTTAGTGTAAAAAATAAGCTTAAAGAACTTGGTATGGAATATCTGTGTAATTGTGCTATTTTAAGCAAGTTTTTAATTAAGAATATTGAAAATGTATCTTTATTGGCACTCATACCACATCTTCTATATCTACTTTAGAAAAATTTAAGGAAGAATGGTATGACAAAATTATGTCAAATGATAAAAATAAATTACGTACATATAGACTGTTCAAAAATGTATATGGTGTAGAACATTATCTGATTTGTAATATACCTGGTAGATACAGGAGTGCTTTAGCAAAATTTAGATGTGGTGTAGCGCCCATCAGAATTGAAACTCGTTACGAAAATATTGATATTGAAAATAGAGTATGTTTTAATTGTACTGATAATATTGCAGATGAAAAACATGTGTTGTTAAATTGTCCTGTATATGCAGATATCCGTAACGTTATTTTTAATCATGCTAGTATTGTTGATGAGATTTTTTTTTAATATGTCTGATAATGAAAAATTAATATTTCTTTTTACAAATGAAAATATGGTATTTCATACTGCCAAAATCTGCAATGAAATTTTATTAAAGCAAAATGTATTTTATACTCATGATAGTTGACTTGTATTTGTATTATATTTAAAAATTGTTTTATAGTCTCTCATTACTCTTTATAGAGTGGCTATTGCTTAAGATTTAAGATTTTATTGTAAAGCAACGCTCAGACACATATATGTGGAACATGAGGTAAATATACAATAATAAACATGATTTATATTACAATGGTAACATTTAAAACAAAACAAATAAAAATTCATACAAATCAATATACATATCACAATAAGTTATTTAGCTTTCTAATAAAAGATGACACCTGTCTATATGAATTAACATTGCAATAAGATAACATAACATAACAGATAATTTTTGCTTGGATGCCTCGTATAATAACTAGGGATATGTTTTTCTCTAAAAATAACCAGTTGGGGAGACTTACATATAAAAAGATAGTGAAATTCGTCTCCTACATTTTCTTTACATATATGTGACATTTTCTGTCCTCCGCCGGAATATTATACCAACGCCCAGTTTCAATGGGAATTTTTAAATTAGACGTTCTTAATTTTGTCATCCAGATTCTTGTATTTTCCGGGATTTTTATTAAATAATTTTCAAAACCAAAATAATTTTTATAACTAGAGTAAAATACACCTCGGGAAGATAATTGAACATCTTGATGCCATTTTTGTATGTATTGGTCTTGTAAAACCTGTTTTATCAGATGTTTGTAGTCAGTACTATCTTGATTGACAAACACATATCCTAGTCCTGTATCATTAAATATTGATTCTATAAAATTCAGCCATTTGAATGACTGACCGCTACTTTGCTTTAAACTTAATAATACATATTAATTAATACATATTACTACTTAATTTTTCACCATGCATTATACTTCTCCAAAATGATGTCATTCTTATTTTAACTTTTATTTCTAATGGAAATCTGCCTAAATCTCCATATACCATATAGTTAGGCGTTGAAGATCTTACTCTTAAAATACGTTTACAAAAATTTAAGTGAATTTGTTCTAAAATTTTCAAGTTTTCGTATCCCCAAATCTCACAGCCATATAAAAGAATAGGCTCTACCATGGCATCAAAAAGTTTAAGCTGTAAATCTAATGGGATGACTTGATTTCTAATACTTTTGTACAAGCTGTATAATGCTTTTTGTGCTTGATTGACCATTTTTTTCTTCGCTTCTGTAAAAGTACCATTACATTTGAATATGAGCCCAAGATATGAAAAGGTATCGACTAATTCTATATTTTTGCCTTGTAATTTAAATTCAAATTTCCGTCGCACTTTGCCTTTGCTAAATACCATACTTTTTGTTTTTGTAACATTTACTTCCAGTTTCCATAATTCACAGAAATTCTGAAAAATATTTAGTGCATTTTGCATACTTTCTGCTGAATCCGCCAAAATGACGGTATCATCAGCGTACAGTATGGCGAACAGTTTCATAATTGAATTTAACTCATTTTGACATTTTTCTTTAACTATCTCAAGGGAACATCCACCTAAATCAATAAAGAACTGTTCTATTTCATTTAAAACAATGGAAAAGAGAAAGGGAGATAGATTTTCACCCTGTCCAACACCAGTAAGACAGGGAAAATATTCTGACTGTTGGTTGTTGTATTTAACACATGATTTAATATTATTATACATATTAAAAATAACAGTAAAAATGTTCCCTTTTATACCACTGTTCTGTAGTTTGTTCCACAAGCCACTTCTCCATACAGTGTCGAAGGCCTTGCGGAAATCAACAAATATGCAAAATAGTTTTCTTCCAAAAGACTGATACAGTGATAATAAAGCATGCAATACGAATAAATTATCGGTTGTAGAGTGACCTTTTCGAAATCCAGCTTGGTTGTATGAAATTAAGGAAATTTCATTTGCAAAAAAGGTTAACCTAGAATTAATTATTGATGTAAAGACTTTTCCTAGACAGCTTATTAAAGTTATTGCTCTGAAGTTATCGGGATCCATGGTATCTCCTTTGTTTTTAAAACTGGTCTTATTATACCAATAGTCCAGTGCTCTGGTATTATTCCGGTGTCTAAAACAATGTTAAATATTTTACAGTAAATATATACCAGTGCTGGAGTTGAATGTTTTATATATTCTTTTAAAATTTTATCTAATCCTGGTGATTTGTTATTCTTTAAATTTTTGATTGCATCAATTATTTCAGCTTCCGTAATCTCATCGTTCAAGATTGAATCGTACAAAGCATCATCACAAATAGAGTTAAAATCAATATCAATAGCATCATCAGCTGCATCGGGTTCATATTGATTCAATTTTTTAAAATATTCGTAAAATGTCAATAGGAATCGGAGGGTTCTGTTTAGTTTGATATATTCTATATCTGCTTCCAACGTGTTTTTAGTATTATCTTTTAATAGCGTTTTGTATCATTTGGATCCATTTCCAATCGCTTTTGGTAACGTTGTTACGACGCCATCTTGAAGTTGCTGTTAACTTGTGTTTTACTATTGCTGTATATTTTATGTGTAACAAGTCGTGAGACTTTAATAAAGTATTTGTCTTTGTCTTGTCTTGTCTACATCTGGAAATTTTGTCATGACCAATCATGAAAATGTTTTTGACATCATAATTTTTTAATTGTTTAAATTTATATCACATGTTGCTCGCAAATCAAACATTTTAAAGATCAGTACCTGCTTGAAAATATCATATTTTGCAGGTAACAATAAAAAAAAATGATATTATTGTTACCTGCAATTTCCGTATGAAAGCAGGTCCCTGTCCGAAATACAGTTGCCAGTGACTTTCAAAAAAGGTCAAAACGTCATAGATTTTCAGTCACAACGGGTACATGCCTATCCTCATCAATCAAATCATCAGTTACTGTACGTAATGCTACTATTTAATTCTTTTTATCTGAAACTGACTTTTCAATGTTTTCCGCAGTAAAACGTGAAATTTACCAATAAATATATGAGCTCGGTTCACTTTTATAGAACCGATATTTCAACTTTTTGATCATGTATCAATGTATACATGGTTACATAATGCCAAACAGGTATGAAACATATTAAAAAAATCAACAATACATGAGACTGATCAAACGGTCTCTGGTGGATAGATTGCCTGATTGACAATCATACCACATTTTTAATTTTGATATAAAATCAAACATATATGATGCAAAATTCAGTGGCTATTTAGCCATGAGATGACCCCACCACCACCACCGACCCCCAAACCGAGGGAATGCCTTGTTAAAGAAATATTGCCTTTCTTCTAGTTCGGGATATGACCGCCCCACCCCTTTACAAGAAGGGGCCTTTGCGGTTTTGCGAGATTTATGAAATATGCTACCCGTCCGGATGGAAATCAAACAGTAAATCAGACACCAAGTGTTGAGAGAGTGTCATGCTCTCTGAACGCTTAAGAACCCTTGCAACCAATCTTTGTTGGTCTGTTGCAACGTGGCCTCTTTTCCGGTGGTAGTTGTTGTTTATTTCTTGAACATGCACGAAATACTTATCACCGGACATGCAGCTAATAACAATAAATCTTTTATGAGATGATTTCCATAAGACAAAACAAAATCAATGATAAAAAATTTCATAAGGCAAAAATAAACAAATCTTTGGATTTAGGAAAAATATATTTCAGAATACCCTGCTACTAGCAAATCTAGTAGTCCATTGTGAGCTTTTTCTGTCACCTGACTTTTGCACTTTTTAGTGACATCTGCCTCTTTAGTTCCAGTCATCATTTGGAATATTGATCCGATATTTCGCATGGGTATTTAATTGTGTTGAGTAACCAATGTTTCGTCTTAATTAAAACGAGTTTGCGAGTTCGAACCCTGCTCGTGGCTAGGCGTTTTCGACTCCGTTCTTAGATGACGAGAATTGCCAGTTTTCCTGCCAACCAGGTTCTTCCCAGGTACCGCGGCTTCCTTTGCAAACAAAGACTGGCCGCCATGAGATAGCTAAGGTCTTTGAAAGTGGCATTATACAGTCACCAACAAACAAACGTAACTACACTTTGAATACACATTTCATTCAAAATCACTTTCCTATTCCATTTGAACTCCTCAGCAGATATTGGTCAGATATTTTGTTTCATAATGCATGGGCGACAGACGTTGGACCTAATCACAGATTAGATTAGGAACTTAAGGTGTCTGTCCAATTCTTGTTTGAATATTGTACAACAATTTGCTCATACACAGATAGAGTTCGGGTCAGTTTCAATGACATTTGATTCATAATTCCATTTTCAAAAAAAATTCAATATTCACTAAACTACATGATATACGGTATCATGGTTTCATGTATGTGTATTTTTGTAAGTGTATATCAGATAATTACAGGGAATTAATTGATTGATTAATTGATTGGTGATTGTTTTACGCCGCATCAGCACAACAAGGCTACATTATAACAATCATTTTGAAATAAATATAAAAAGTTGGTATTTATTTTGTTTTGTGATATTTTGTTGAACTGTTAAAAAAATGGCGGCTTTACCATGGAAACAGCATAACGATAAAAACAAGAGCTCTTAGAAGCCTGTATCTCTCATCTGGCATTTTCCTAAAAATAATTGATAGAATGCAATATGATTATTTGCTGAAAATTGGAGGTAGGTAGACCTCGATATTCTGCATGAGCATATTTGCCCCGGTCAGATTTTCTCTATCTATTACGATTTTCAAGATATAAGATTTTATGGATTTTACCCTTATGTTCTATTTCTAGCCATGGCGGCCAAGTTTGTTGCCAGACCAGGGGATAACTCCCACTTTCTACTAGACATTATTACTATGGATCATGCTCACCAAGTTTTGTTGAAATATAGGCTATATACGTTTTGGGGTTTGCTCACTGATGAACTCGGGCAGTACGGTAACATATAGTTGTTAACTTCTAAGTTATGTGGTCTCTGGTGGAGAGATGTCTCGTTGGCAATCATACCGCATCTTCTTATTTTTATATAGCCAGAGTTAAACGACAATTTTTGGATAATTTTCGTGTCTGCCGTATACTCATTCCAAGATCTTCGCCTCTGAAAAAAAACTGAACCTTTTTCCCACCAATCTTTTAAAAATATTTGAACTAATGCTTGATTTGATAAAATAACAGGAAATTAAACGATTAGGGTCCTGAATCCGTTTACTTCAGAGTTAGGTTCACAATCAATCCAGAATGTTTGCTATGAATAATCTTTCTAATATTTGAATAATGACTTAGATATTCAAACCATTAACTTAAATCAGGATTACTTACGTGCCTTCATTACAAACAAGAGTGATTCTATTATCGTGTCAAGTGTGAACTTAATAGAACAATATGGTGTTATTAATCATTTACCTTATCCTGTTTACTAGCACTAGTCACTGAAGCCGAAAATGTCAAACAATGAAAGGCAACAGTAAATGTCAAATTACTCATAAATTTTGTAAATTTCAAAAACAAATTAAAAAAGGGTGATTTTGTACAATACCATCCAGAAAATTGAAACGGCCCCAGATCTATACAAGGTTTGGTCCAGCACTATCGACCGGAGAAATCCTATTTGTTGGCGGAACATGCTGAATATGTATAAACAAGTATATGAGACTCACTTTGTTTTATTATACTGCATACCCCTCGAAAAAACATTGTCAACCTTGTCTTCGTTTGTTTGACAATGTTTTCTCACGGTTAAATCTGCTCTCACCATCTCAGTTATGTGTTATTTATAAAATGGTACATAAGAATGTAATAACGAACTCGGAAGCATTCAATACAGTCATGATTGTACCATTAATAGCACTTCTCATGCTTTTTTACTTTTCTAAGTTTGTCAAACTCATATATTTTGAAATATCACAAAGATGAAGAGGAATGCATGTCTGTGTCGAGGTCTTCCAAAGCAAACCGGAAATCCGACATTGATTTTACATCCTTTAGATCCAACTGTTCCCTGATTGTTTGGTAGAAAGTTCTTGGACACTGAAAGAAAACAATACAATATTTATGTTTTCCACAAGAACAATGTCTCCTATTATCGAAATTTCAAAAGGCAAAAAGCCATAAAAACATCAAGTTGTCTTTCAGATTGCACACAATTCCACCTGTGCTGACAAGTTTTAAATCGGTTCAATACAAACTTAAGGTTATTTTGTGTTGAAAAATATAAGCATGTGTAGAAATGCAAAGTCCATCGTTTGCTTTGGGAAATTCCAAAAGTCTTTGCCATAAAAAAGAAAGAGCAAAATTTGGCTGTGAGAAAACCATAAAGTCCTTCTGAATATAACCGATTAATATGATGCTCATATTTAAATATGGTGTCAAGTAATTATCTATATTCTTACGCAAACGGTTTGTGATTTTTGTGTGTAATAAAAAGGGTTCATCAGTTCGTTTGGTGCCCGGAGCCCTACCTCCGGAGATCAGCACCCTATAATTCGATCATAGGATCCCATAACCTTTTTAGTGGAAGCCTAAAACATTATTAAAAGGAACCCGGAGGGCATCATATGGAACCTGGATTAACCTTAAAACTAGGATGGACCTCGCAGCCAAGAGCCCGTGTTAATCCCTTACTGTATGTAGACATGGTAGAATCCATGCTTTGCTATATTAAGTACCTCCTAAAACAATCTACTAGTAATTAAAATATACACGTGATGTGAAGTAATACATGTAGTATCATGAAATGGAATGACAGTGGTTTATAGTTCAAGACACAAAATCCCTATATAAACTTGACTTCAACACGGGCAAATGTTGATATCTCACTGCGTGTTTAAGATGACCCCTTGTACCGGTTTGAGAAATTAGAACACAGATGCGGGGTAATATCGTCGACTATATTAAACACGACACTTTGCGATGACAATTCTACCCATATGTAGAAATAATGAAGCCCATGTTGCAAAACTAAACTTGATAATAAGTAATTCTGTAAAGTTTCGTTCCATTCCTATACTGTAGGGCAGATTATAGACGGACAGTGCCAACATTTCTTTGTGTGCCATGGAAAGTTATTCACCATTTATTCGTTTTGAAGAAGTTTCCCGTATTACATTCCAATTTGGCAAACTAATTTTTGCTTGTATATGGAGGATAAACTTTGTATCAGACAAGAAATACAAATCAAACGATTGAAAATCATTTTGTTTTTTTTTTTCCAATCCTCTGGTATCTTCTCTTCTCTCTCGGTCACTTTTCTAATTAGAAAGAATCATGTTCCGTATCGTTCAATACAATACCGTAAGTAGAATCACGAACTAATCACAAAAAGACCAATTTATCAGTATCTTTTTTTCAAGCATTTGAAAATTTGACATTTTAGGTCTGGACTAATTGTTGATGTTTACCATTTACTAGCATTAACGAATGAAAACAACTAACCTCCTGTACAAGGAGCCGAAGAAATGCGACGTCTTTTCCTCTTAAACGCCCCAGCAATTTTCTAAAATGAAATTTACTATACATTTATATAATTCACCAAAATATTTATCGAGAAAACTGGTTTTCCTCTTTATTCACTGAACTGCCTCGATGGTCTCATGGTATCGTGCTCGTCTCGAGAATTTGCATATCAAAGAGTCTATATAAAATAATACATATTAAAGATTTTACATTACTTTTACACATATCCATTAAATCTAAATGTTATTCCGCGTGTATACAATGTTGTCTATGACCGTTTCAATCAAAAATTGTAAATTTCACAAATTTTTGTAAAGATTTGCATAAAAAAACGGCAACATGAATTAACGTGTTCTGAAAGCTTTACTTCAAATGGAATTTTGGTTTTGATTAAGAATGTCCGACAATTTGTTGTCATTTTGAAATATGTTGTGTATTTGACAATGAGACAGCAACCCAAGTGAACGACACAATAACCAAAGGCATTTTGAGGTCAACAAAATCTTCAGCAATAGACATATCTATACAATATACCTAGCTTCTCAAGATCAGGCAATCTTTGATATATTACTTCGAAAACCACTGAATAATCTAAACTTTAAATAGTTACAGCATATTGATCCAAGATATTTGAAATATTTGAGAAAAACATTTGTCAGATAAGTGTAAAACGAAAGAAAAAGAAAAACGACATACTTCGGCAGACTATTATTATCTAGCCATTTCTCTACTTGGGAAGGTGTCCATTTCCTCACTGTGTTAATTACAGTAGTCTTTCCTTCCTTTGGTTGTGCACCTGACATCACTGGTATCTCTGTTTGCAAAATTGGCTGTAACAATATCAATAATACTTCCTGGGCCTTTTTGTATACAGTTATAAAATGTACTTTATTACATACAGTTCAAATACATATGATAATAAGACTTATACGCGTTCATTCATACTGCTATGGAGATTTGAACACCTACAAGTATATATGAGACTGAATCAGAGTAATCTCAAATCTATGATAAGAATATATTACTGTTCCAATTAAGGGCCCTTGATGGGCAGCAGGACATGTATACACACAAAACAACACACTATGATTTTTTTACATTGAAATGAAATATTAAATGTTCATATTATTATAAACCTACATATATTTCTTCATCTTATATAAACCATGTACATTTTATTCCAGGCAGGACCAGAATCATAAAATCGTTACAACAATCATCTTTATTAATCACATTTGATAATATAATTCCCTAAATATTTTAGGACAGACAAATTTTCGTCAATAAATAACCAAACATTTTGCCTCATTTATGAGACATACATAGCAAGCTATAAAAAGTCACGACAAGACAAAAGGAAAAACAATTCAAACGAGAAGAGAAACGGCCTGATTGATATACAAAACAACTAAAACGGCCTGATTGATATACAAAACAACTAAACAAAACCAAAAGAGACACAAAGTATCGATTTGAGAGTATTTGCAGTTGCTGAAACCTAGTTCAAAGCCAATAAGAACTAATAACAAAATCATGTATCTAAGACAAAGAATTAATCAGTACACATCCAATGGATTTAGGATATAGATGTCTGGAATCAAGATTTAAGTATTTTAAATTGTAATTGGCTTTGAACCAACTTTCAGTAACTGTGAATATTCTTAGATCGGTACAGGATACGTGCCTTAAGGTTCATCATAACCTTTTGGCTTATATGGCCGTATTTACACCACAAATTTTACTCTAAGTACAGACAAAACTATGCACCTGCAAAAGTTTTAAGGGATGGCAGGAACTAGATATATAAATTTTAAATGCATTTTATATTTTAGAAAATTATAAACTTTACTAGATTTTGTTATCCAGTTTTTTTCGTTCCTGCAGAAGGTGTCAAAATAAACTAAGTTGGGAAAGAGGTTTGAGAATCTCCCCTCATATAATACATTGTAATACATGTTGTGAGTAGTATTAATTGAAATGGACAATAGACATCTGCAGATAATAGGTGATTTAAACTGTGTAACTGAGTGGACCGTATCAAATGAAACTCGGGTGTTTGTTTATTTTGCTCTCTTCTGCAGACTGGAAAAAACTGGACATCAAAATCAAGGTAAGCTTTTAATTTTCTGAAACGTAGACTTCATATAACTTTTATATATCTAGTTCCTGCCATGCCTTAAAACTTTCATAGACTTACCAGTTTGTCTGTATTCATAGTAAATTTTGAGGTGAAAACACGGCCATATTTTCAATTCCTTATGATGAACCTTAAACATGTATGTGAGCTCTCAACTCTGCACCTAACCTGGGACAGTGGTGTGACAGCACAAAATAAGAACAAACTGCAAATAAAACAGTTGAAAAAGGCTTGACACGTCAGATCGACACGAAGAACAAACAATAACTATCAAAATGTATTAAGGTTCATCATAAGGAATTGAAAAATATGGCCGTGTTTTCACCTCAAAATTTACTATGAATACAGACAAACTGGTAAGTCTATGAAAGTTTTAAGGCATGGCAGGAACTAGATATATAAAAGTTATATGAAGTCTACGTTTCAGAAAATTAAAAGCTTACCTTGATTTTGATGTCCAGTTTTTTCCAGTCTGCAGAAGAGAGCAAAATAAACAAACACCCGAGTTTCATTTGATACGGTCCACTCAGTTACACAGTTTAAATCACCTATTATCTGCAGATGTCTATTGTCCATTTCAATTAATACTACTCACAACATGTATTACAATGTATTATATGAGGAGATTCTCAAACCTCTTTCCCAACTTAGTTTATTTTGACACCTTCTGCAGGAACGAAAAAACTGGATAACAAAATCTAGTAAAGTTTATAATTTTCTAAAATATAAAATGCATTTAAAATTTATATATCTAGTTCCTGCCATCCCTTAAAACTTTTGCAGGTGCATAGTTTTGTCTGTACTTAGAGTAAAATTTGTGGTGTAAATACGGCCATATAAGCCAAAGGTTATGATGAACCTTAACACCACCACATATTCTATATGTTCCCATCCCAAGTCAGGAACCTGTAATTCAGTGTTTATCATTGGTCGCTGTCTATTTGTTTTTCTATGTCTCTATGGTACCAACTTATATAATATTACTTTGTTCTCGCTCAGAATATGCATGAAATGTTTGTCAACAAAAGTCAATACAAACCTTCAGGTATACAGTTATCTGTTATGTATTTACCTCCTGGTGTGATTTAACAACATGATCTGGTACCTCTACCATTAGTTTTGTACTTCTGTTCAATGCCTCCCGTATTTCTCGGATCAATTCGTTTGTTTTTTTCTCGAATGGATATTTTCCACTGAAGTCATAAAACAGTTTGGCACCAATAATTAACCCAAGCCAACCATCAGCCTTGTAATTCATTTCCATTTTTAATGGTATTATCTTTTTCTTCAATTGAAATGCGTATTCTGCCTCTGTAATTATGACAATTCAATCTGATTTAGAATTAAAATACTACACATATGATTTACTACAATTTTATCAAAATGTATCTTTAGGTTTCCGAAACAATCAGTGATCGTCTGTAATCAAAGTAAGTTGTACAGTTGCTATGTTTGATGTGCGTTTAAGGAAGAACAGTACTGTGCATATTTTTTAAGACTTGCCTTCGTCAATTGGAAATTTGACGATAGCAAATGGAAGTTAACTGGCGACGTAACTCTGCACACATAGGCTCACTTAGGTGATGCTTGCCTAAGTTGCCTTTGTGAATTTTGTCTCATCAAAAAAGACAGAGCTTAAAAAAATACTTTCGTCTTTCAAATGGGGAAACATGCTTTTTTTTAAGATACTTGCGACCTTATCTGTTGTCTAATATCATTTTGGATGACGATTTATCATATAATTTCGTGTTTGTATCGAACATGAACCCAATTCTTATTCAAATTGGTGTTACAAGTGTCAAGAATTTGAAAATAAAATTGACATTATCATTATGTCGGCATTTTTTTTTAACGGTCCATTTATAAACAATTATTTCCTCTAAATGTTAAATGGGTCTAAAAATGGATGAACATAGCATATATTGCCTCAAATGGCCAACGTTGTCGCTTAAGTAAATCAAAATAAGCCGATTGATTGAAGAAATTAGGTCATATAACCTTATTATTAGGAATAGATGTGATAAAATTTTCTATTAAATTTTGTCTTGTTCGATATGATTTATTTTTGTGTGTACGTAAAGATTATAAATTTAGATTTAATAAACCATATAAAAACACAAACCAGCCCTGCAGTTATCACTGTTCTTATATTTAAATGAATAGCAGACAAGCACAATATCTGCCTGCTCAACAGCTTTAGCCATAGCCTGCAGTGTTGACCCTTGCATATCATCTACGTCCATCCATACTTTGATACCACTGTTCCTTAAACTATCACGTATCTGTTTTACCATTGGTTGGTGCCCCCAGTTGTAACTGATCATAATGTGTCTGTTGGCACTTCCTGTTGATTTGCCGTCTTGCAAATCACCACTTCGAGTTTGCACTACAGAAAACAATTTGGAAAAATTAAGAAATGCTTATTCTGTTTTTATAATCATCATGTTCCATATAAATCATTTACTTAAGCACATGATTTTTATAAAAAAAAAAACCCATGAAATTATACAATTCAAAAATTTAAATTCAAACTTTATGATACATCTAAAGATACTCTTGGTTTATAAGTAAAATAAAACACAAATACATACATGAATTGTTGTATCAAATGTTATTAATTTACAACATAATCATATAATATTTACAGCTTTTTTGGTGGTCTGTAATCGTCCATAAAGCTTTATTGCTAATTCTTTTTACTGTTTGGTCTGACGATTGGGACATTTTTTCTAATTTCTCTACCACCTTCCATTTTTCCGTTTCGATCATCTCTGTTCTGTTTTTTTCATCAAATGATAACGTCCAGATAGCACGAACAGCCTCTGTAAAAAACGTCTATAAAGTTACAATTTATGACATTATGATGTTCTTTATGACTCGGAAACATAAATTAAAATTATAATAGTTAATTACTATTGAAACATTAAATGCAATACAATATGATATGAATGTAAATCAATTGTTGCATTTAAACTTAACTTAGTACATGGCTTATCTGAAAACTATATTCATTTACTGGAAGAACCAATAATTTAGAGTAAGAACGAATTGTTGTTTGTAGCCTATATCAGTTTTTATAGTTTATTAAGAAAACTTGTGTATAATTTACCACGTTGTTCCTCGATGTTGCTACTGTCACTGATTTTCACAAGAAGAGGAACAGCACCATGTTGTACAACTGTTCTCTTATTGTTATCATTTCTTGCCACTTGATGAACAACTGAAATAAAAAGAAACGCAAGCTAGCTTTAATGAAAATACTATCTTTGAATGAGTTTTTTTATTTATAGATAAAACAAATTACAAGTTCGAAAATATAATATCATGGTAATATTTTTTTTAAACACGAAAACGTTTCATTGTCAATAATTAGAAAAAACAAGAGGTTTCCAAGAGCCTGAATCGCTCACCTAATTAGAAATATGCAATTTTGATATTTTTCCCCTTTATTGTAATCGGTCATGTTTGCTTATTAGTAGGTATTATTAAGTGACATTTTGTAAGTCTTGTATTGATGATCATTTAAATTTTATCTATTAAAGTTTTTGAGATAAAAGAAAACGTTATTTAATGGCAATAAATCCTATAACTAGTGTGACAATTTGGCCATGTTGACTTACTTGTAGATCTTCTTTTGCTTTTTAAAGTTTCTCTCTAACTCCTATAGTTTTTGACAAAAATGCAAAAAGGGTAAAAATCATCATTCATTCATTGTAAAAGGAGTCTGTATGTTGACAATTTCGGCCATAATGACTGATTTGATTTGTAGATCTTATTGTGACCATTTTTAATGTTTCTCTCCGTCTATTATAGTGTGTGCAAAAACTGCAAAATGGAAAATAATATCGGATATCAATGGCAATAACTCCTCTCAGGGGTCAATTCACGATTTCAATCATTAACACTTAATTGTAGTTCTTATTTTGCTGAACATTTTTGCTGTATGTTGTTGCTATGTACAATGTATCAATCTTTGTTTCCGCAATAAATCATAAAACGTGTAAGAATGTTCATTGAGAGGCAACATTTCATAAAGGAGTCAGTTGACAATTTCGCCCATGTTGACTTATTTGTAGATCTTATTGTGCTTAAGATCTTTGCTATTTACAATATCTCCCTATGATGGTTTCTGCAAAAAATAGTGAAAGACCACCTTGCAAGGGGAAAAAAAAAACTCCTTTAAGCGGTCAGGTGACAATTTCGGCCAAACTAACCTATTTGTAGATCTTGTTTTGCTGAACAGATTTCTTCCATCCGATCTATTATAATTTCTTTCAAGGGCACTAACTCCTGTATCATTATGCATTACTATACTGACTGTATTATTAACTACAAACACTTTTTTGTTGGCGTCTTTGTTTTATTCAATTATATGTGTGTTTGAACGTTTAATTCATTTGTGTTGTATGTCTGTGATGTATGTTTACACAGTTTTGGCTGCTGGATCTCAGTTATAGCCACGTTAACCTATTATGTCTGTTTGGGTTGCTCACTCAATTTGGCAATATTAAGGAACATTGAACAACTTATATAAGTGGGCGTTTAACCCACCATTTTCTTATGAAAATACCTGCACTAAGTCAGGAATATGACAGTTGTTTTCCTGCATTTTTTTGTAAACAATGTTTTTTTTTCCAATTTGTACAAAAATCAAAAAGGATTTTCGTTGTATATATAGATATGACTGTGCATACAAATTAATGGAAATCAACTCTTCATACGACATTTAACTTATGCAGGACAGACAGACGGACAGACGGACTTATATTGATATAGGGCAACTAGTCGGTGTGGTATTAGAAAACAATCAGATCCACTGGCATTGAACTATCATAGCTCTATTCACAAACAAAACTGAAAAGGATCGTGACAGATCTGTTGCCGCTTATTTTGGTATTGTTAAAATCCACGAAAACGATCCAGTCATGGAAATTCAATCTTTTGATATACCAATTATAAGTATAAATTATCATGTGTTTAAAGAATGATTTGATCGTTTTCGTGGATTTTTACAATACCAAAATAAGCGGCAACAGATCTGTCACGATCATTTTCACGATCATCAGATAGCGGTACTCGATCTTTTACGACCCAAAATATCAAATTTTTACAAATATTTCCATTTTTTGCAAAGTTTCTGATTAAAATTAAACACATTAACTTTAAGAACCATTTTAAACAGTAATATGGAACGACATTTTTAAGAGAAAAGTACCGAGTAGTTAATTCAAAATAAAATCATGTTTGTTTACATTTTTATTTCTTTGAAATTTCGATGAGCAATCTGCCTTTCGTAGTTTGTTAAAAAACGGTGTACTTTTAAACCTTGATTTTTCTCAAAAACTGATCATTATGTTGAACCATTTTGACAGACAGTTTTATTTTTCAAATATTTGTCAATATAATTTATTAAATTAGATTATTTACTGACGTTGCATGTTTCTCCTCGATAAGATTTTATTCCAATCGCAAAACTTGATTTCTTTCAGGATCATTTTTCTGGATACTATACCGAATTACAACTGTGCCATTATACAAGGGAAGATGTTCTCTGATTGCAATGAATTACGTTACAAGGGAAGATGTTCTTTGATTGCAGTAAATTATATTGCAAGGAAAAATTTTCTCTGATTGCAGTAGATTACATTACAAGAGAAGATTTTCTATGATTGCGGTGAATTACATTTCAAGGCAAGATTTTCTCTGATTGCTGTTGAATAAAATGCAAATAAAGCTTTATTTCTGAGACAATTCTTAACAAACGGAAAGTCAAGTAGACTTTGGTCGAGTTAGAACTTGACATATGTATTGTTTATGTTAATCTCTAAATGTCTTTTACTTTTGTGTCGTTGGGTTTCTGTTACATAGATGTATACCACACACCCCTTTTCATAAAAATGTTCAGGTAGTAACTTAGTTTGAACACGACGGTTGCCACATGTGGAGCAGGATCTGCTTACCCTTCCGGAGCACCTGAGATCACCCCCAGTTTTTGGTGGAGTTCGTGTTGCTCAGTGTTTAGTTTTCTATGTTGTGTTTTGTGTACTATTGTTTGTCTGTTGGTCTTTTTTTTTTAGCCATGGCGTTGTCAGTTTATTTTCGACTTATGAGTTTGAATGTCCCTTTGGTATCTTTCGCCTCTCTTTTGAAAGAATTCAAATAATTTGTCGACTTATTTCTAGATGTTTCTTGATCAGTTTTACATTTTCCATTTGAAAAAGACACAATTGTACGTACTTCTTGCTAATTCCACCAGAGACCAGCCGTCGTAATTTCTTTCCTCATTTTCCATAGCCATCGAAATTGTCCACATTAAATAAGAAATGACTTCACTATTGCTCTTTAATATCTCACTTTCAGACTCGTTCACTAAATCAGCTAGGGTTGCTAAACACAGTAGTCGGATTGTATTATCTTTCGAATCCAAATACGGTTTCATTGCTTCGATGCAGTTTACATCTCGAACCTTTGGAACATTATCTTCAAACATGGCAATGTTGTGTAGTATAGTCATGAGCCATTCCAGAATATCTGATCCTTCGACAGACTTAAATGGTAAAAAGGACAAAGGTTAATTTCGTTTAGGAATGATATCAAATATTTACAAGTGTAGTAAAAAAATTTTATGCGAAGTGCACTTTTTTACTTGTTAACGATGAGCAAAATGACACAAATTTAGCTTATTTTTATCTTTTAGATGTTATTAAGATATTCACACTTCAACGAGTTTTAAGATATGATTTCAGCTCGGCTTTAAAAACGCCATGCTTTTAGTAGAACTATGAAGCGTGTTAAAAAAAGAATGATGAGGAATCTATCTCTTTGATTTTGGGAACAACATAGCTTAAATGACTTGATCTTTTGTTGTATCTTATAGTATGATATTCATTGACTCTACAAAAGCAAAATCGAGAAAGTATTGTAATTTGGTAGATTTTGAAAGATGAAGAGACAAATAATATACTTAAAATATTATTCAATAATAGCACATAATAGAAAAAAACAAAGGATACGGGGTATCCATCCATTACACAAAATCAATACGTGTACAGCAAAAAAAAAAAAAAAAAAAAAAACACACACAAAACGCATAGGAACAGCGCTTTTATTGCTGTTCTTCACCTCAAAGTCACAGTGAGGCCGTCAAAACGGAGCAAAAAAAAAAAAAAAAAAACATCACTGCAAGTTTAAGACGTCCACTAGCACCGGCTGTATACCAGCATGTATACATTACATCAAAATCTTATTTAATGTTAAATATTTGTTTGGAGATAATTTGATAGAATATTGCATTTTTTTGTTAATTCGGTAATCGGGGAACATAGTTATTCTAAAAATGAATTAACATTGTATCTGGAAAAAAAATACAATTTTGATTTTCTTATAGTTTTTTTTTAATACTGAAACATTGTCAAAACACAATCAAAATGGCAATTTCAGTCATCTGTAGACATTTTCAGCTTTTTCACAAGTTCATGTATCATTAATTACGACATAATAGTTTTTATGAAATTTATATTACATTTATGAAGCTGTGATAAATACTAATAAACTTTTTTAAAAGACTTTTACAGCTCTGATGTGAAAGGAATTTGGAGCACTTATCCTAAACCTTTGCTTGCTAATTATATCTTTACATACTTAGTTTGGGTCACTTAAATTAGTAATCTTGATTTGATTTGATTTTATTTGAACACTCAGACACAGATACATGTGTAACATGAGGTCATTAATAATAGCATTATATAAACATGACGAAGTAAACATGTGGTATCAATAGGCTTGTGAAAAAATCATAAAACCACTTTTATAATGCATTCAAAACTTGTGTTTAATAGATTTGTAAGGCTATGCATTAAAACTAAGTTGAATCAAGTAAAGAATTATATAGATCGGCAAGAGTTCCATATGACATTCCCATCATACTAAATGAAAACAACAACGTATTACGTATTATTCCGTGGGGGTGACATATGGAGCTCTTTGCTATTTATCATCATTCTGTCTTTACCTTCACATCAGTTCCACTAAAGTGAGGAGTTGTCCACTGTTGTAGCTTTCTAGTTGATATGTTTAGGAAGTGTGTTTGCTGAGAGATAATGCCACTCAGAACAGAGTTTTCATCTGAACAGTTCAACAAATACCACAACATGGTAAGTACAGGTTCAATGTGTTCTGCTGATAATCCAGGATATTCAGAGCTGCTTCCAGATTCCAATATTTCAGCGCAAATTTTACAATAAATTTCAACTGTCTGATTCTCTTTTGCCTCCTGTGTTAATTTCTGCTGCATGTCTGACCTGTAAGTTGACGGTTCGTGATGAAGCAGAAAGGAGATGATTTCATTCAATAATAAAGCAGCATTCTGAAAGTCAGTATTAACGAATACACCTTTGGTTCTTTTATGATTTACTTTAATTACAAGCATATAATTTCTGCCAGCGTTAATAAGATTGGAAGGATTTACTGATCCATGGTTTGTTGATACGTCATATTCACTATTAGATTCATCACCATCTTCTGACAAATTACATTTTTCTGCTTGTCTTTGCATTGTGACACTTGTTTTAACCAGATCACAGTTTGACGTAGCTATAGATGATGGGACGTTGTCGAGCTTTTTCTGAAAGATAGAACATCAGTGGACATGTTTTTAAACATATTTAAGGGTAACAATGCCTTAGGCTTAAAATACACATACCATAACTTACAATGAATATGTAATCACCAATCGTTAATTACGAAGTAGATCCCTTAGATGTGCAGGTGTGAAAGTGCACAGAAAGTCCTCAATTTTAGACGTTTTCAGAATGTAATAATGCTTGCTATTTTAAATTAAGTTTAAGTATATTTTAAAATTTAAGGTTGATTGTAAACTTTCCCAAATAATTAATGTACTGGTACTGTGATGCCATATTCTGAATGATTATAAATTCGTTTTGATTATAAGAAACTACCCGTACCATATACCTAACCCTATATTAATTATCTTCAAATTCTGGTATATTACTTGCTTTTTTCTTTCTTAACGTCAAAAAAGCAAAACAATAGTCCCATCCGAAGTACCAACGACTTTCAATTAATGGACCTAGCATTTATACAAGCTATAATACTGAATTTTATCATATGCATGAAACGACCTATTCATTCTCGATCCCTAACATAAATATTGGTATAAACGACATTGGTCTTGTGCTCATGGCAACGAAACCGCAGTAATCAGAGTTTCTGGACAGGTTTACTTTCGAAATTCACTACATATACCACATAGTGATAGTAAACTGTGTTGTGTATTAATGTTCATTAATTAAAGTTTATGGAAGTGTTTATTTCCTTGCAACTGCCATTTGTTTCTTTATCTCTTAATCTTAACTTATTTATTGATGTCTGCAAATTGTTTAACCGCAGTGTTTTGATAGTCTACTTTATCTGATAAATCAGGCGTGTCAACCTTGAGGTCACTCCTCCCCAACATCGTCTATAGTTATCAGGAAGTTTGTTTAAAGTAGCAGTTGAAATTTTGTAAAGGAAATAGATATACATGTTTATTTTTGTAACAATTTTATTCTGTATTTCTTGACCCGCCACCTACCCCTAACACCTCCGAGATTGTGGTTTGTGCTTGGCAACATGCTATGAGGACAATGTAATAATGGATGTTACCCATTCTTTACTTGTCACAAAATTATTACCTGAGATCTCAGGCAGCCCTGAATAAAACGGGTAACTAGGCAGCCCTCTCGTCGGGTGAACGAATCATTTGTTTGTCCATTTGACAGTTCTTTTGGATACATGTTTTAGTGTGCATATGTTTTTTTTTCACTCGAGGTTATCCGTCTCAGGTTGGAAAGTGAGCCCATACCCTCTAAGCATTGGCTGGGCCAGCGCTCAACATGCAGGTATATAATTTTAGAGTAGGTATTAAATATACTTGAGTTACCCATGTTTGACATGGGATGGGCCAGCGCTCAACATGTCACGCGTAGAGAGGTATAATATTTCGAAGTAACATGTGTTCTTCGAATTATGCTTCGAGCTCTTGTCAATACTCTCTATTAAAGGCTCTCTTTGCTATTAAGTTCACATTGTTTGAGGTTTCATTTACGAGTTATGTTTCTATTAGATGTATACTCAAGCGGCTCATAACTTTCTCCTTATGGTCTAAGTTATTTGAAGTCACAGTAATACATCTACACTAAATCGTCTATTGCAGTTGCAGCGATTATTGCTCGAGTAATGTGAATTTAATTTCTTTATTGAGATATGTATTTTATTTATTTTTTAAATACATATCAATCATAAGCATGTTGCCCGTAACGCCAATTTTATATTTTTATATTTGTATTGTATTTATTGTGTTTTAAGTTGTTATGTAAATATATTAAATATTTTTCATTTTGATTTATTTTATATTTTCCATAGGATAATAATAATAATAATAATAATAATAATAATAATAATTATTATTATTATTATTATTATTATTATTATTATCATTATTATCATTATTATTATTATTATCATCATCTTAATTTAAATTACTTCATCAGTCGTTCTGGGTCTGTTTACATAACAGGTTTATTTAATAGCGCAGAGATGCTTCTTACACACATTAAATCTTAAATCAGCTGGGGAAAGGTCATCGTCCGTTCATATCTTTGTTTGAAAGAAACACGGCACATAAATTCATATCTTTGTTTGAAAGAAACACGGCACATAAATTCATATCTTTGTTTGAAAGAAACACGGCACATACATTCATATCTTTGTTTGAAAGAAACACGGCACATAAATTTATAACTATACAGGAACAAATCTGTTTTAAAAGGGTGCAATTAATTAGTGCTCATAGTAATATCTACAAACTGTCGATATATTTCATTGCCGAAACGTTAATTGGTATTATCATCAGTTGTAGTAACGAAGCATGAGGAAGTGGTTTGGGTAGGTGTACGGGTTAACTTTTACAAGTAATGCACTGTCCTTACTAGGGACTATATTTATGCAAGGCTCTCTGGACACACAAAAGACCTTTATTGTAACAGTCATGGGTTAAAATTTACAAATAATGCACTGTCCATACTAGGGACTATATTTATGCCAGGCTTTATGAACACACAAGAGACTTTTATTGTAACCGTCACTAAACGAATCTTTTTGGGGGAGCGAACGAAGCGAACGAGCCCAGAGATCTTTATATTGTATCGAGTATAAACTAACAGATACATTCTTTAACAATGTTGCTAAACACTTTTTGTGTTATACCTTTTGCTCCCCTGCAATAGATGTGCTGCATCCCATCGGAATGAAGTCAGCTACTGGAAATTCTGTAAAAAGCAAAATAACAAAAAGTCGTTGTTAACATTATATATTAACACCATTTATTATACATGTTTTCTATAAAATAAGTTAACTAGTTATCGAATGAGACTATTGTACTTTATACAAACGGCAAATAAACATAAGGAGATAACTCTGATGGTAGTATACCGATGTTAATCATAAGTCTATATATACCATTACAGCCTCGGTGGTATCGTGGTAGTGTGTTCTCTTCGAATATGGGAGGTCGTGTGCTTGATCCCCGACCGGGTTAAATGAAATACTTGTAAATTTGTTGGTCGTTTCTTGCTTAAAATCTAGTGGCAAATATTATATGCATATTCCAGAAGAAAACGAATTAACTATTAGAGCAAATGCTTAGCTGTGATTATGAGCGATGCCAAAATAACTAGAGCTCAGATTTTATAGACATTCTTAAAACACTGTAGTTCACCGAAGATTTAAAACGCTAGGAAATCATCAGTAAGTCTTTGTTTGAGATACGGTTAGTACACGAATTTTACTTGTCAGTAGAAAATGACATTATTAAGTAAACGTGTCGAAACAACTGTTGTACAAGAACCATAAATGGAACTGAACCTTATCATCATAGTGATCATGTTTAGCACAATAACTGTGGGATTCTGTCGCTACGAATAGAGACGGGAAGGTATATTGGTGAACTACGACTTAGCAGATTTTTTAACAATAGCAGTGTTGAAGATGAATCACAATTCATTTTAGATTGTTCGTTTTACTAAGAAGTAAACACTTTGGAGATATCAAATCAAATATCGGCTTCTTTCAAATGAAAACAAACTGAAATCTGTATTATGTAATCAAAAACGTTCCTCGAAAATCTTCAAATATTTTAGGGACTCTAAAAGGAACCGACATCCTCTGTGGTATTGATTTATACTTGGTCCGGTGTGTATAATGTTGAACTATCTTCATTGACACATTATTGTTATTACACATGTCACTATAATTAAAGATTATTTTTTTGTATAGTTTTACTGTTAAACTGCTGGCTATATTACAGTAAACTGCTGATGTTTGTGAATTTGCATTATTAGCGATCGCTGTATACATGTGTATTTACTATACTATATATAAAAATATTAATTTTCGCGAACCATTTAGGTCACAGAAATTCCAAAAAATGGCATCAGTAAGGAGAGTTGTACAAATAATGTGAATACACAAAACCCCGATCCAATTTATCGTTTGCTAAAAGTATTCATTATTTTCTGTTTTGTATGTACTAACAACATTCTATTTTTCTACAATTTCGATTAAAAAATTCTAAAACC
This sequence comes from Mytilus coruscus, assembly GCA_017311375.1. Classification (NCBI taxonomy): domain Eukaryota; kingdom Metazoa; phylum Mollusca; class Bivalvia; order Mytilida; family Mytilidae; genus Mytilus; species Mytilus coruscus. Next base: position 24,333,984 of record CM029606.1, on the reverse strand, counting down.
TGCAGTTAAAATAGGTCATATGCCCCAACTAAACATTCCCCGATTGGTTGAACTACTGTGGCCTCGATGTAAAGCAACGCAAGCCTCGATGTAAAGAACACGCTTCCCAAGAGTAAGGAGAGTTGTACAAATAATATGCATGCCAAGAAATCCTCGCTAAAATTCCGGTCGACCTCCTACGGCAATCATTAGTAGCTAAAGATTTGATTTCATTCAACAAATTAATTTATGACCTTCATGTACGTGTCGCTTAGAACACGGCCATATACCAAATGGTCAATATTAATCATCCATGTAATTTGCTCTATGGGGTGTTTGCAGAATTTCAACGGAGGCAATTTCTTGGCATGGGAGAAAGGAAGAAAGATCATTCACAATTCGTCTTACATTTGTTTTCTCTTTTTAATTAAATAAATAAAATAATGAACCTTTCAAATGTAGAGTTCATAAGATAAAAATATTCCTGTGGAACACCTCCCTCCCCTTTTATTGTGCTCTCTATTATCAACCCTCGAATTAAGCTTTCCAATCTAATTAAAATTAAAACCTTGCTTTCTTACCAATCTATTCATGTACCGGACCGGCAACTTTCTTTATTTAATACGAAAATCTGCAGTGCCGTTATACACATGCATGTTGTTTGCTTGGAGTCCCCGCCCGAAAAGAAAGAAATAGCCTAACTCCAAGATACTATATTCCTGCATCACGTGATTTTTACCACGTGGAGCTTACATTTGAATAAATACCGAATATGGAAAGTGAAACTACAATTCAAAACATAAAGTCCGAAGGCACAAATAAGAAAAAGAATGTTTGTTTTTCTGCAAAGAGTGCCGGGTAATTCTCTCTGTGTTCAAAATATACATGAAATATTTGCCACTGCCCCTTTTCTGTTCTATGAATTCTAACCCTGAGTTTTCTATCTGTTACGGGAGAAAGGAAGAAAGACCATTCACAATTCGTCTTACATTTGTTTTTCTCTTTTTTAATTAAATAAACAAAATAATAAACCTTTCAAATGTAGAGTTCATAAGATAAAAATATTCCCTGTGGAACACCTCCCCTCCCCCTTTTTATTGTGCTCTCTATTATCAACCCTCGAATTAAGCTTTCCAATCTAATTAAAATTAAAACCTTGCTTTCTGACCAATCTATTCATGTACCGGACCGGCAACTTTCTTTATTTAATACGAAAATCTGCAGTGCCGTTATACACATGCATGTTGTTTGCTTGGAGTCCCCGACCGAAAAAAGAAATAGACTAACTCCAAGATACTATATTCCTGCATCACGTGATTTTTACCACGTGGAGCTTACATTTGAATAAATACCGAATATGGAAAGTGAAACTACAATTCAAAACATAAAGTCCGAAGGCACAAATAAGAAAAAGAATGTTTGTTTTTCTGCAAAGAGTGCCAGGGTAATTCTCTCTGTGTTCAAAATATACATGAAATATTTGCCACTGCCCTTTTCTGTTCTATGAATTCTAACCCTGAGTTTTCTATCTGTTACATGCCAAGAAATCCTCGCTAAAATTCCGGTCGACCTCCTACGGCAATCATTAGTAGCTAAAGATTTGATTTCATTCAACAAATTAATTTATGACCTTCATGTACGTGTCGCTTAGAACACGGCCATATACCAAATGGTCAATATTAATCATCCATGTAATTTGCTCTATGGGGTGTTTGCAGAATTTCAACGGAGGCAATTTCTTGGCATGGGAGAAAGGAAGAAAGATCATTCACAATTCGTCTTACATTTGTTTTCTCTTTTTAATTAAATAAATAAAATAATGAACCTTTCAAATGTAGAGTTCATAAGATAAAAATATTCCTGTGGAACACCTCCCTCCCCTTTTTATTGTGCTCTCTATTATCAACCCTCGAATTAAGCTTTCCAATCTAATTAAAATTAAAACCTTGCTTTCTTACCAATCTATTCATGTACCGGACCGGCAACTTTCTTTATTTAATACGAAAATCTGCAGTGCCGTTATACACATGCATGTTGTTTGCTTGGAGTCCCCGACCGAAAAAAAGAAATAGCCTAACTCCAAGATACTATATTCCTGCATCACGTGATTTTACCACGTGGAGCTTACATTGAATAAATACCGAATATGGAAAGTGAAACTACAATTCAAAACATAAAGTCCGAAGGCACAAATAAGAAAAAGAATGTTTGTTTTTCTGCAAAGAGTGCCGGGTAATTCTCTCTGTGTTCAAAATATACATGAAATATTTGCCACTGCCCTTTTCTGTTCTATGAATTCTAACCCTGAGTTTTCTATCTGTTACTGGAGAAAGGAAGAAAGATCATTCACAATTCGTCTTACATTTGTTTTCTCTTTTTAATTAAATAAATAAAATAATGAACCTTTCAAATGTAGAGTTCATAAGATAAAAATATTCCTGTGGAACACCTCCCTCCCCTTTTATTGTGCTCTCTATTATCAACCCTCGAATTAAGCTTTCCAATCTAATTAAAATTAAAACCTTGCTTTCTTACCAATCTATTCATGTACCGGACCGGCAACTTTCTTTATTTAATACGAAAATCTGCAGTGCCGTTATACACATGCATGTTGTTTGCTTGGAGTCCCCGACCGAAAAAAAGAAATAGACTAACTCCAAGATACTATATTCCTGCATCACGTGATTTTTACCACGTGGAGCTTACATTTGAATAAATACCGAATATGGAAAGTGAAACTACAATTCAAAACATAAAGTCCGAAGGCACAAATAAGAAAAAGAATGTTTGTTTTTCTGCAAAGAGTGCCGGGTAATTCTCTCTGTGTTCAAAATATACATGAAATATTTGCCACTGCCCTTTTCTGTTCTATGAATTCTAACCCTGAGTTTTCTATCTGTTACATGCCAAGAAATCCTCGCTAAAAATTCCGGTCGACCTCCTACGGCAATCATTAGTAGCTAAAGATTTGATTTCATTCAACAAATTAATTTATGACCTTCATGTACGTGTCGCTTAGAACACGGCCATATACCAAATGGTCAATATTAATCATCCATGTAATTTGCTCTATGGGGTGTTTGCAGAATTTCAACGGAGGCAATTTCTTGGCATGGGAGAAAGGAAGAAAGATCATTCACAATTCGTCTTACATTTGTTTTCTCTTTTTAATTAAATAAATAAAATAATGAACCTTTCAAATGTAGAGTTCATAAGATAAAAATATTCCTGTGGAACACCTCCCTCCCCTTTTTATTGTGCTCTCTATTATCAACCCTCGAATTAAGCTTTCCAATCTAATTAAAATTAAAACCTTGCTTTCTTACCAATCTATTCATGTACCGGACCGGCAACTTTCTTTATTTAATACGAAAATCTGCAGTGCCGTTATACACATGCATGTTGTTTGCTTGGAGTCCCCGACCGAAAAAAAAGAAATAGACTAACTCCAAGATACTATATTCCTGCATCACGTGATTTTTACCACGTGGAGCTTACATTGAATAAATACCGAATATGGAAAGTGAAACTACAATTCAAAACATAAAGTCCGAAGGCACAAATAAGAAAAAGAATGTTTGTTTTTCTGCAAAGAGTGCCGGGGTAATTCTCTCTGTGTTCAAAATATTCATGTTTTCTATCTGTTAATATTTGCCACTGCGGCCATTTCTGATTTCATTCAACAAATTAATTCTAACCCTGCCATATACCAAATGGTCAATATTTTCTATCTGTTACTGGAGAAAGGAAGAAAGATCATTCACAATTCGTCTTACATTTGTTTTCTCTTTTTAATTAAATAAATAAAATAATGAACCTTTCAAATGTAGAGTTCATAAGATAAAAATATTCCTGTGGAACACCTCCCTCCCCTTTTTATTGTGCTCTCTATTATCAACCCTCGAATTAAGCTTTCCAATCTAATTAAAATTAAAACCTTGCTTTCTTACCAATCTATTCATGTACCGGACCGGCAACTTTCTTTATTTAATACGAAAATCTGCAGTGCCGTTATACACATGCATGTTGTTTGCTTGGAGTCCCCGACCGAAAAAAAGAAATAGACTAACTCCAAGATACTATATTCCTGCATCACGTGATTTTTACCACGTGGAGCTTACATTGAATAAATACCGAATATGGAAAGTGAAACTACAATTCAAAACATAAAGTCCGAAGGCACAAATAAGAAAAAGAATGTTTGTTTTTCTGCAAGAGTGCCAGGGTAATTCTCTCTGTGTTCAAAATATACATGAAATATTTGCCACTGCCCCTTTTCTGTTCTATGAATTCTAACCCTGAGTTTTCTATCTGTTACATGCCAAGAAATCCTCGCTAAAAATTCCGGTCGACCTCCTACGGCAATCATTAGTAGCTAAAGATTTGATTTCATTCAACAAATTAATTTATGACCTTCATGTACGTGTCGCTTAGAACACGGCCATATACCAAATGGTCAATATTAATCATCCATGTAATTTGCTCTATGGGGTGTTTGCAGAATTTCAACGGAGGCAATTTCTTGGCATGGGAGAAAGGAAGAAAGATCATTCACAATTCGTCTTACATTTGTTTTCTCTTTTTAATTAAATAAATAAAATAATGAACCTTTCAAATGTAGAGTTCATAAGATAAAAATATTCCTGTGGAACACCTCCCTCCCCTTTTTATTGTGCTCTCTATTATCAACCCTCGAATTAAGCTTTCCAATCTAATTAAAATTAAAACCTTGCTTTCTTACCAATCTATTCATGTACCGGACCGGCAACTTTCTTTATTTAATACGAAAATCTGCAGTGCCGTTATACACATGCATGTTGTTTGCTTGGAGTCCCCGACCGAAAAAAAGAAATAGACTAACTCCAAGATACTATATTCCTGCATCACGTGATTTTTACCACGTGGAGCTTACATTGAATAAATACCGAATATGGAAAGTGAAACTACAATTCAAAACATAAAGTCCGAAGGCACAAATAAGAAAAAGAATGTTTGTTTTTCTGCAAAGAGTGCCGGGTAATTCTCTCTGTGTTCAAAATATACATGAAATATTTGCCACTGCCCTTTTCTGTTCTATGAATTCTAACCCTGAGTTTTCTATCTGTTACATGCCAAGAAATCCTCGCTAAAATTCCGGTCGACCTCCTGCGGCAATCATTAGTAGCTAAAGATTTGATTTCATTCAACAAATTAATTTATGACCTTCATGTACGTGTCGCTTAGAACACGGCCATATACCAAATGGTCAATATTAATCATCCATGTAATTTGCTCTATGGGGTGTTTGCAGAATTTCAACGGAGGCAATTTCTTGGCATGGGAGAAAGGAAGAAAGATCATTCACAATTCGTCTTACATTTGTTTTCTCTTTTTAATTAAATAAATAAAATAATGAACCTTTCAAATGTAGAGTTCATAAGATAAAAATATTCCTGTGGAACACCTCCCTCCCCTTTTATTGTGCTCTCTATTATCAACCCTCGAATTAAGCTTTCCAATCTAATTAAAATTAAAACCTTGCTTTCTTACCAATCTATTCATGTACCGGACCGGCAACTTTCTTTATTTAATACGAAAATCTGCAGTGCCGTTATACACATGCATGTTGTTTGCTTGGAGTCCCCGACCGAAAAAAGAAATAGCCTAACTCCAAGATACTATATTCCTGCATCACGTGATTTTTACCACGTGGAGCTTACATTGAATAAATACCGAATATGGAAAGTGAAACTACAATTCAAAACATAAAGTCCGAAGGCACAAATAAGAAAAAGAATGTTTGTTTTCTGCAAAGAGTGCCGGGTAATTCTCTCTGTGTTCAAAATATACATGAAATATTTGCCACTGCCCTTTTCTGTTCTATGAATTCTAACCCTGAGTTTTCTATCTGTTACATGCCAAGAAATCCTCGCTAAAAATTCCGGTCGACCTCCTACGGCAATCATTAGTAGCTAAAGATTTGATTTCATTCAACAAATTAATTTATGACCTTCATGTACGTGTCGCTTAGAACACGGCCATATACCAAATGGTCAATATTAATCATCCATGTAATTTGCTCTATGGGGTGTTTGCAGAATTTCAACGGAGGCAATTTCTTAGCATGGGAGAAAGGAAGAAAGATCATTCACAATTCGTCTTACATTTGTTTTCTCTTTTTAATTAAATAAATAAAATAATGAACCTTTCAAATGTAGAGTTCATAAGATAAAAATATTCCTGTGGAACACCTCCCTCCCCTTTTATTGTGCTCTCTATTATCAACCCTCGAATTAAGCTTTCCAATCTAATTAAAATTAAAACCTTGCTTTCTTACCAATCTATTCATGTACCGGACCGGCAACTTTCTTTATTTAATACGAAAATCTGCAGTGCCGTTATACACATGCATGTTGTTTGCTTGGAGTCCCCGACCGAAAAAAAGAAATAGACTAACTCCAAGATACTATATTCCTGCATCACGTGATTTTACCACGTGGAGCTTACATTGAATAAATACCGAATATGGAAAGTGAAACTACAATTCAAAACATAAAGTCCGAAGGCACAAATAAGAAAAAGAATGTTTGTTTTTCTGCAAAGAGTGCCGGGTAATTCTCTCTGTGTTCAAAATATACATGAAATATTTGCCACTGCCCTTTTCTGTTCTATGAATTCTAACCCTGAGTTTTCTATCTGTTACATGCCAAGAAATCCTCGCTAAAAATTCCGGTCGACCTCCTACGGCAATCATTAGTAGCTAAAGATTTGATTTCATTCAACAAATTAATTTATGACCTTCATGTACGTGTCGCTTAGAACACGGCCATATACCAAATGGTCAATATTAATCATCCATGTAATTTGCTCTATGGGGTGTTTGCAGAATTTCAACGGAGGCAATTTCTTGGCATGGGAGAAAGGAAGAAAGATCATTCACAATTCGTCTTACATTTGTTTTCTCTTTTTAATTAAATAAATAAAATAATGAACCTTTCAAATGTAGAGTTCATAAGATAAAAATATTCCTGTGGAACACCTCCCTCCCCTTTTATTGTGCTCTCTATTATCAACCCTCGAATTAAGCTTTCCAATCTAATTAAAATTAAAACCTTGCTTTCTTACCAATCTATTCATGTACCGGACCGGCAACTTTCTTTATTTAATACGAAAATCTGCAGTGCCGTTATACACATGCATGTTGTTTGCTTGGAGTCCCCGACCGAAAAAAAGAAATAGCCTAACTCCAAGATACTATATTCCTGCATCACGTGATTTTTACCACGTGGAGCTTACATTGAATAAATACCGAATATGGAAAGTGAAACTACAATTCAAAACATAAAGTCCGAAGGCACAAATAAGAAAAAGAATGTTTGTTTTTCTGCAAAGAGTGCCGGGGTAATTCTCTCTGTGTTCAAAATATACATGAAATATTTGCCACTGCCCTTTTCTGTTCTATGAATTCTAACCCTGAGTTTTCTATCTGTTACATGCCAAGAAATCCTCGCTAAAATTCCGGTCGACCTCCTACGGCAATCATTAGTAGCTAAAGATTTGATTTCATTCAACAAATTAATTTATGACCTTCATGTACGTGTCGCTTAGAACACGGCCATATACCAAATGGTCAATATTAATCATCCATGTAATTTGCTCTATGGGGTGTTTGCAGAATTTCAACGGAGGCAATTTCTTGGCATGGGAGAAAGGAAGAAAGATCATTCACAATTCGTCTTACATTTGTTTTCTCTTTTTAATTAAATAAATAAAATAATGAACCTTTCAAATGTAGAGTTCATAAGATAAAAATATTCCTGTGGAACACCTCCCTCCCCTTTTATTGTGCTCTCTATTATCAACCCTCGAATTAAGCTTTCCAATCTAATTAAAATTAAAACCTTGCTTTCTTACCAATCTATTCATGTACCGGACCGGCAACTTTCTTTATTTAATACGAAAATCTGCAGTGCCGTTATACACATGCATGTTGTTTGCTTGGAGTCCCCGACCGAAAAAAAAGAAATAGACTAACTCCAAGATACTATATTCCTGCATCACGTGATTTTTACCACGTGGAGCTTACATTGAATAAATACCGAATATGGAAAGTGAAACTACAATTCAAAACATAAAGTCCGAAGGCACAAATAAGAAAAAGAATGTTTGTTTTTCTGCAAAGAGTGCCGGGTAATTCTCTCTGTGTTCAAAATATACATGAAATATTTGCCACTGCCCTTTTCTGTTCTATGAATTCTAACCCTGAGTTTTCTATCTGTTACATGCCAAGAAATCCTCGCTAAAAATTCCGGTCGACCTCCTACGGCAATCATTAGTAGCTAAAGATTTGATTTCATTCAACAAATTAATTTATGACCTTCATGTACGTGTCGCTTAGAACACGGCCATATACCAAATGGTCAATATTAATCATCCATGTAATTTGCTCTATGGGGTGTTTGCAGAATTTCAACGGAGGCAATTTCTTGGCATGGGAGAAAGGAAGAAAGATCATTCACAATTCGTCTTACATTTGTTTTCTCTTTTTAATTAAATAAATAAAATAATGAACCTTTCAAATGTAGAGTTCATAAGATAAAAATATTCCTGTGGAACACCTCCCTCCCCTTTTATTGTGCTCTCTATTATCAACCCTCGAATTAAGCTTTCCAATCTAATTAAAATTAAAACCTTGCTTTCTTACCAATCTATTCATGTACCGGACCGGCAACTTTCTTTATTTAATACGAAAATCTGCAGTGCCGTTATACACATGCATGTTGTTTGCTTGGAGTCCCCGACCGAAAAAAAGAAATAGACTAACTCCAAGATACTATATTCCTGCATCACGTGATTTTTACCACGTGGAGCTTACATTGAATAAATACCGAATATGGAAAGTGAAACTACAATTCAAAACATAAAGTCCGAAGGCACAAATAAGAAAAAGAATGTTTGTTTTTCTGCAAAGAGTGCCGGGGTAATTCTCTCTGTGTTCAAAATATACATGAAATATTTGCCACTGCCCCTTTTCTGTTCTATGAATTCTAACCCTGAGTTTTCTATCTGTTACATGCCAAGAAATCCTCGCTAAAAATTCCGGTCGACCTCCTACGGCAATCATTAGTAGCTAAAGATTTGATTTCATTCAACAAATTAATTTATGACCTTCATGTACGTGTCGCTTAGAACACGGCCATATACCAAATGGTCAATATTAATCATCCATGTAATTTGCTCTATGGGGTGTTTGCAGAATTTCAACGGAGGCAATTTCTTGGCATGGGAGAAAGGAAGAAAGATCATTCACAATTCGTCTTACATTTGTTTTCTCTTTTTAATTAAATAAATAAAATAATGAACCTTTCAAATGTAGAGTTCATAAGATAAAAATATTCCTGTGGAACACCTCCCTCCCCTTTTTATTGTGCTCTCTATTATCAACCCTCGAATTAAGCTTTCCAATCTAATTAAAATTAAAACCTTGCTTTCTGACCAATCTATTCATGTACCGGACCGGCAACTTTCTTTATTTAATACGAAAATCTGCAGTGCCGTTATACACATGCATGTTGTTTGCTTGGAGTCCCCGACCGAAAAAAAAGAAATAGACTAACTCCAAGATACTATATTCCTGCATCACGTGATTTTTACCACGTGGAGCTTACATTGAATAAATACCGAATATGGAAAGTGAAACTACAATTCAAAACATAAAGTCCGAAGGCACAAATAAGAAAAAGAATGTTTGTTTTTCTGCAAAGAGTGCCGGGTAATTCTCTCTGTGTTCAAAATATACATGAAATATTTGCCACTGCCCTTTTCTGTTCTATGAATTCTAACCCTGAGTTTTCTATCTGTTACATGCCAAGAAATCCTCGCTAAAAATTCCGGTCGACCTCCTACGGCAATCATTAGTAGCTAAAGATTTGATTTCATTCAACAAATTAATTTATGACCTTCATGTACGTGTCGCTTAGAACACGGCCATATACCAAATGGTCAATATTAATCATCCATGTAATTTGCTCTATGGGGTGTTTGCAGAATTTCAACGGAGGCAATTTCTTGGCATGGGAGAAAGGAAGAAAGATCATTCACAATTCGTCTTACATTTGTTTTCTCTTTTTAATTAAATAAATAAAATAATGAACCTTTCAAATGTAGAGTTCATAAGATAAAAATATTCCTGTGGAACACCTCCCTCCCCTTTTATTGTGCTCTCTATTATCAACCCTCGAATTAAGCTTTCCAATCTAATTAAAATTAAAACCTTGCTTTCTTACCAATCTATTCATGTACCGGACCGGCAACTTTCTTTATTTAATACGAAAATCTGCAGTGCCGTTATACACATGCATGTTGTTTGCTTGGAGTCCCCGACCGAAAAAAAAGAAATAGCCTAACTCCAAGATACTATATTCCTGCATCACGTGATTTTTACCACGTGGAGCTTACATTGAATAAATACCGAATATGGAAAGTGAAACTACAATTCAAAACATAAAGTCCGAAGGCACAAATAAGAAAAAGAATGTTTGTTTTTCTGCAAAGAGTGCCGGGGTAATTCTCTCTGTGTTCAAAATATACATGAAATATTTGCCACTGCCCTTTTCTGTTCTATGAATTCTAACCCTGAGTTTTCTATCTGTTACATGCCAAGAAATCCTCGCTAAAATTCCGGTCGACCTCCTACGGTAGTAGCTAAAGATTTGATTTCATTCAACAAATTAATTTATGACCTTCATGTACGTGTCGCTTAGAACACGGCCATATACCAAATGGTCAATATTAATCATCCATGTAATTTGCTCTATGGGGTGTTTGCAGAATTTCAACGGAGGCAATTTCTTGGCATGGGAGAAAGGAAGAAAGATCATTCACAATTCGTCTTACATTTGTTTTCTCTTTTTAATTAAATAAATAAAATAATGAACCTTTCAAATGTAGAGTTCATAAGATAAAAATATTCCTGTGGAACACCTCCCTCCCCTTTTATTGTGCTCTCTATTATCAACCCTCGAATTAAGCTTTCCAATCTAATTAAAATTAAAACCTTGCTTTCTTACCAATCTATTCATGTACCGGACCGGCAACTTTCTTTATTTAATACGAAAATCTGCAGTGCCGTTATACACATGCATGTTGTTTGCTTGGAGTCCCCGACCGAAAAAAAAGAAATAGACTAACTCCAAGATACTATATTCCTGCATCACGTGATTTTTACCACGTGGAGCTTACATTGAATAAATACCGAATATGGAAAGTGAAACTACAATTCAAAACATAAAGTCCGAAGGCACAAATAAGAAAAAGAATGTTTGTTTTTCTGCAAAGAGTGCCGGGGTAATTCTCTCTGTGTTCAAAATATACATGAAATATTTGCCACTGCCCTTTTCTGTTCTATGAATTCTAACCCTGAGTTTTCTATCTGTTACATGCCAAGAAATCCTCGCTAAAATTCCGGTCGACCTCCTACGGCAATCATTAGTAGCTAAAGATTTGATTTCATTCAACAAATTAATTTATGACCTTCATGTACGTGTCGCTTAGAACACGGCCATATACCAAATGGTCAATATTAATCATCCATGTAATTTGCTCTATGGGGTGTTTGCAGAATTTCAACGGAGGCAATTTCTTGGCATGGGAGAAAGGAAGAAAGATCATTCACAATTCGTCTTACATTTGTTTTCTCTTTTTAATTAAATAAATAAAATAATGAACCTTTCAAATGTAGAGTTCATAAGATAAAAATATTCCTGTGGAACACCTCCCTCCCCTTTTATTGTGCTCTATTATCAACCCTCGAATTAAGCTTTCCAATCTAATTAAAATTAAAACCTTGCTTTCTTACCAATCTATTCATGTACCGGACCGGCAACTTTCTTTATTTAATACGAAAATCTGCAGTGCCGTTATACACATGCATGTTGTTTGCTTGGAGTCCCCGACCGAAAAAAAAGAAATAGCCTAACTCCAAGATACTATATTCCTGCATCACGTGATTTTTACCACGTGGAGCTTACATTTGAATAAATACCGAATATGGAAAGTGAAACTACAATTCAAAACATAAAGTCCGAAGGCACAAATAAGAAAAAAAGAATGTTTGTTTTCTGCATGAAATATTTGCCAGTGCCTGGGTAATTCTCTCTGTGTTCAAAATATACATGAAATATTTGCCACTGCCCTTTTCTGTTCTATGAATTCTAACCCTGAGTTTTCTATCTGTTACTGGAGAAAGGAAGAAAGATCATTCACAATTCGTCTTACATTTGTTTTCTCTTTTTAATTAAATAAATAAAATAATGAACCTTTCAAATGTAGAGTTCATAAGATAAAAATATTCCTGTGGAACACCTCCCTCCCCTTTTATTGTGCTCTCTATTATCAACCCTCGAATTAAGCTTTCCAATCTAATTAAAATTAAAACCTTGCTTTCTTACCAATCTATTCATGTACCGGACCGGCAACTTTCTTTATTTAATACGAAAATCTGCAGTGCCGTTATACACATGCATGTTGTTTGCTTGGAGTCCCCGACCGAAAAAAAGAAATAGACTAACTCCAAGATACTATATTCCTGCATCACGTGATTTTTACCACGTGGAGCTTACATTGAATAAATACCGAATATGGAAAGTGAAACTACAATTCAAAACATAAAGTCCGAAGGCACAAATAAGAAAAAGAATGTTTGTTTTTCTGCAAAGAGTGCCGGGGTAATCTCTCTGTGTTCAAAATATACATGAAATATTTGCCACTGCCCTTTTCTGTTCTATGAATTCTAACCCTGAGTTTTCTATCTGTTACATGCCAAGAAATCCTCGCTAAAAATTCCGGTCGACCTCCTACGGCAATCATTAGTAGCTAAAGATTTGATTTCATTCAACAAATTAATTTATGACCTTCATGTACGTGTCGCTTAGAACACGGCCATATACCAAATGGTCAATATTAATCATCCATGTAATTTGCTCTATGGGGTGTTTGCAGAATTTCAACGGAGGCAATTTCTTGGCATGGGAGAAAGGAAGAAAGACCATTCACAATTCGTCTTACATTTGTTTTTCTTTTTAATTAAATAAATAAAATAATGAACCTTTCAAATGTAGAGTTCATAAGATAAAAATATTCCTGTGGAACACCTCCCTCCCCTTTTATTGTGCTCTCTATTATCAACCCTCGAATTAAGCTTTCCAATCTAATTAAAATTAAAACCTTGCTTTCTTACCAATCTATTCATGTACCGGACCGGCAACTTTCTTTATTTAATACGAAAATCTGCAGTGCCGTTATACACATGCATGTTGTTTGCTTGGAGTCCCCGACCGAAAAAAAGAAATAGACTAACTCCAAGATACTATATTCCTGCATCACGTGATTTTTACCACGTGGAGCTTACATTTGAATAAATACCGAATATGGAAAGTGAAACTACAATTCAAAACATAAAGTCCGAAGGCACAAATAAGAAAAAGAATGTTTGTTTTTCTGCAAAGAGTGCCGGGTAATTCTCTGTGTTCAAAATATACATGAAATATTTGCCACTGCCCTTTTCTGTTCTATGAATTCTAACCCTGAGTTTTCTATCTGTTACATGCCAAGAAATCCTCGCTAAAAATTCCGGTCGACCTCCTACGGCAATCATTAGTAGCTAAAGATTTGATTTCATTCAACAAATTAATTTATGACCTTCATGTACGTGTCGCTTAGAACACGGCCATATACCAAATGGTCAATATTAATCATCCATGTAATTTGCTCTATGGGGTGTTTGCAGAATTTCAACGGAGGCAATTTCTTGGCATGGGAGAAAGGAAGAAAGATCATTCACAATTCGTCTTACATTTGTTTTCTCTTTTTAATTAAATAAATAAAATAATGAACCTTTCAAATGTAGAGTTCATAAGATAAAAATATTCCTGTGGAACACCTCCCTCCCCTTTTATTGTGCTCTCTATTATCAACCCTCGAATTAAGCTTTCCAATCTAATTAAAATTAAAACCTTGCTTTCTTACCAATCTATTCATGTACCGGACCGGCAACTTTCTTTATTTAATACGAAAATCTGCAGTGCCGTTATACACATGCATGTTGTTTGCTTGGAGTCCCCGACCGAAAAAAAGAAATAGACTAACTCCAAGATACTATATTCCTGCATCACGTGATTTTTACCACGTGGAGCTTACATTTGAATAAATACCGAATATGGAAAGTGAAACTACAATTCAAAACATAAAGTCCGAAGGCACAAATAAGAAAAAGAATGTTTGTTTTTCTGCAAAGAGTGCCAGGGTAATTCTCTCTGTGTTCAAAATATACATGAAATATTTGCCACTGCCCTTTTCTGTTCTATGAATTCTAACCCTGAGTTTTCTATCTGTTACATGCCAAGAAATCCTCGCTAAAATTCCGGTCGACCTCCTACGGCAATCATTAGTAGCTAAAGATTTGATTTCATTCAACAAATTAATTTATGACCTTCATGTACGTGTCGCTTAGAACACGGCCATATACCAAATGGTCAATATTAATCATCCATGTAATTTGCTCTATGGGGTGTTTGCAGAATTTCAACGGAGGCAATTTCTTGGCATGGGAGAAAGGAAGAAAGATCATTCACAATTCGTCTTACATTTGTTTTCTCTTTTTAATTAAATAAATAAAATAATGAACCTTTCAAATGTAGAGTTCATAAGATAAAAATATTCCTGTGGAACACCTCCCTCCCCTTTTATTGTGCTCTCTATTATCAACCCTCGAATTAAGCTTTCCAATCTAATTAAAATTAAAACCTTGCTTTCTTACCAATCTATTCATGTACCGGACCGGCAACTTTCTTTATTTAATACGAAAATCTGCAGTGCCGTTATACACATGCATGTTGTTTGCTTGGAGTCCCCGACCGAAAAAAAAGAAATAGACTAACTCCAAGATACTATATTCCTGCATCACGTGATTTTTACCACGTGGAGCTTACATTGAATAAATACCGAATATGGAAAGTGAAACTACAATTCAAAACATAAAGTCCGAAGGCACAAATAAGAAAAAGAATGTTGTTTTTCTGCAAAGAGTGCCGGGTAATTCTCTCTGTGTTCAAAATATACATGAAATATTTGCCACTGCCCTTTTCTGTTCTATGAATTCTAACCCTGAGTTTTCTATCTGTTACATGCCAAGAAATCCTCGCTAAAAATTCCGGTCGACCTCCTACGGCAATCATTAGTAGCTAAAGATTTGATTTCATTCAACAAATTAATTTATGACCTTCATGTACGTGTCGCTTAGAACACGGCCATATACCAAATGGTCAATATTAATCATCCATGTAATTTGCTCTATGGGGTGTTTGCAGAATTTCAACGGAGGCAATTTCTTGGCATGGGAGAAAGGAAGAAAGATCATTCACAATTCGTCTTACATTTGTTTTCTCTTTTTAATTAAATAAATAAAATAATGAACCTTTCAAATGTAGAGTTCATAAGATAAAAATATTCCTGTGGAACACCTCCCTCCCCTTTTATTGTGCTCTCTATTATCAACCCTCGAATTAAGCTTTCCAATCTAATTAAAATTAAAACCTTGCTTTCTTACCAATCTATTCATGTACCGGACCGGCAACTTTCTTTATTTAATACGAAAATCTGCAGTGCCGTTATACACATGCATGTTGTTTGCTTGGAGTCCCCGACCGAAAAAAAAGAAATAGACTAACTCCAAGATACTATATTCCTGCATCACGTGATTTTTACCACGTGGAGCTTACATTGAATAAATACCGAATATGGAAAGTGAAACTACAATTCAAAACATAAAGTCCGAAGGCACAAATAAGAAAAAGAATGTTTGTTTTTCTGCAAAGAGTGCCGGGGTAATTCTCTCTGTGTTCAAAATATACATGAAATATTTGCCACTGCCCTTTTCTGTTCTATGAATTCTAACCCTGAGTTTTCTATCTGTTACATGCCAAGAAATCCTCGCTAAAATTCCGGTCGACCTCCTACGGCAATCATTAGTAGCTAAAGATTTGATTTCATTCAACAAATTAATTTATGACCTTCATGTACGTGTCGCTTAGAACACGGCCATATACCAAATGGTCAATATTAATCATCCATGTAATTTGCTCTATGGGGTGTTTGCAGAATTTCAACGGAGGCAATTTCTTAGCATGGGAGAAAGGAAGAAAGATCATTCACAATTCGTCTTACATTTGTTTTCTCTTTTTAATTAAATAAATAAAATAATGAACCTTTCAAATGTAGAGTTCATAAGATAAAAATATTCCTGTGGAACACCTCCCTCCCCTTTTATTGTGCTCTCTATTATCAACCCTCGAATTAAGCTTTCCAATCTAATTAAAATTAAAACCTTGCTTTCTTACCAATCTATTCATGTACCGGACCGGCAACTTTCTTTATTTAATACGAAAATCTGCAGTGCCGTTATACACATGCATGTTGTTTGCTTGGAGTCCCCGACCGAAAAAAAAGAAATAGACTAACTCCAAGATACTATATTCCTGCATCACGTGATTTTTACCACGTGGAGCTTACATTGAATAAATACCGAATATGGAAAGTGAAACTACAATTCAAAACATAAAGTCCGAAGGCACAAATAAGAAAAAGAATGTTTGTTTTTCTGCAAAGAGTGCCGGGTAATTCTCTCTGTGTTCAAAATATACATGAAATATTTGCCACTGCCCTTTTCTGTTCTATGAATTCTAACCCTGAGTTTTCTATCTGTTACATGCCAAGAAATCCTCGCTAAAAATTCCGGTCGACCTCCTACGGCAATCATTAGTAGCTAAAGATTTGATTTCATTCAACAAATTAATTTATGACCTTCATGTACGTGTCGCTTAGAACACGGCCATATACCAAATGGTCAATATTAATCATCCATGTAATTTGCTCTATGGGGTGTTTGCAGAATTTCAACGGAGGCAATTTCTTGGCATGGGAGAAAGGAAGAAAGATCATTCACAATTCGTCTTACATTTGTTTTCTCTTTTTAATTAAATAAATAAAATAATGAACCTTTCAAATGTAGAGTTCATAAGATAAAAATATTCCTGTGGAACACCTCCCTCCCCCTTTTATTGTGCTCTCTATTATCAACCCTCGAATTAAGCTTTCCAATCTAATTAAAATTAAAACCTTGCTTTCTTACCAATCTATTCATGTACCGGACCGGCAACTTTCTTTATTTAATACGAAAATCTGCAGTGCCGTTATACACATGCATGTTGTTTGCTTGGAGTCCCCGACCGAAAAAAAAGAAATAGACTAACTCCAAGATACTATATTCCTGCATCACGTGATTTTTACCACGTGGAGCTTACATTTGAATAAATACCGAATATGGAAAGTGAAACTACAATTCAAAACATAAAGTCCGAAGGCACAAATAAGAAAAAGAATGTTTGTTTTTCTGCAAAGAGTGCCGGGGTAATTTCTCTGTGTTCAAAATATACATGAAATATTTGCCACTGCCCTTTTCTGTTCTATGAATTCTAACCCTGAGTTTTCTATCTGTTACATGCCAAGAAATCCTCGCTAAAAATTCCGGTCGACCTCCTGCGGCAATCATTAGTAGCTAAAGATTTGATTTCATTCAACAAATTAATTTATGACCTTCATGTACGTGTCGCTTAGAACACGGCCATATACCAAATGGTCAATATTAATCATCCATGTAATTTGCTCTATGGGGTGTTTGCAGAATTTCAACGGAGGCAATTTCTTAGCATGGGAGAAAGGAAGAAAGATCATTCACAATTCGTCTTACATTTGTTTTCTCTTTTTAATTAAATAAATAAAATAATGAACCTTTCAAATGTAGAGTTCATAAGATAAAAATATTCCTGTGGAACACCTCCCTCCCCTTTTATTGTGCTCTCTATTATCAACCCTCGAATTAAGCTTTCCAATCTAATTAAAATTAAAACCTTGCTTTCTGACCAATCTATTCATGTACCGGACCGGCAACTTTCTTTATTTAATACGAAAATCTGCAGTGCCGTTATACACATGCATGTTGTTTGCTTGGAGTCCCCGCCCGAAAAGAAAGAAATAGCCTAACTCCAAGATACTATATTCCTGCATCACGTGATTTTTACCACGTGGAGTTTACATTTGAATAAATACCGAATAAGGAAAGTGAAACTACAATTCAAAACGAAAAGTCCGAAGGCACAAATAAGAAAAAGAATGTTTTTTTTTTTTTTTTTTGCAAAGGGTGCCGGGGTAATTCTCTCTGTGTTCAAAATATACATGAAATATTTGCCACTGCCCCTTTTCTGTTCTATGAATTCTAACCCTGAGTTTTCTATCTGTTACATGCCAAGAAATCCTCGCTAAAAATTCCGGTCGACCTCCTACGGCAATCATTAGTAGCTAAAGATTTGATTTCATTCAACAAATTAATTTATGACCTTCATGTACGTGTCGCTTAGAACACGACCATATACCAAATGGTCAATATTAATCATCCATGTAATTTGCTCTATGGGGTGTTTGCAGAATTTCAACGGAGGCAATTTCTTGGCATGGGAGAAAGGAAGAAAGACCATTCACAATTCGTCTTACATTTGTTTTTCTCTTTTTTAATTAAATAAACAAAATAATAAACCTTTCAAATGTAGAGTTCATAAGATAAAAATATTCCCTGTGGAACACCTCCCCTCCCCCTTTTTATTGTGCTCTCTATTATCAACCCTCGAATTAAGCTTTCCAATCTAATTAAAATTAAAACCTTGCTTTCTGACCAATCTATTCATGTACCGGACCGGCAACTTTCTTTATTTAATACGAAAATCTGCAGTGCCGTTATACACATGCATGTTGTTTGCTTGGAGTCCCCGACCGAAAAAAGAAATAGACTAACTCCAAGATACTATATTCCTGCATCACGTGATTTTTACCACGTGGAGCTTACATTTGAATAAATACCGAATATGGAAAGTGAAACTACAATTCAAAACATAAAGTCCGAAGGCACAAATAAGAAAAAGAATGTTTGTTTTTCTGCAAAGAGTGCCGGGTAATTCTCTCTGTGTTCAAAATATACATGAAATATTTGCCACTGCCCTTTTCTGTTCTATGAATTCTAACCCTGAGTTTTCTATCTGTTACGGGAGAAAGGAAGAAAGATCATTCACAATTCGTCTTACATTTGTTTTCTCTTTTTAATTAAATAAATAAAATAATGAACCTTTCAAATGTAGAGTTCATAAGATAAAAATATTCCTGTGGAACACCTCCCTCCCCTTTTTATTGTGCTCTCTATTATCAACCCTCGAATTAAGCTTTCCAATCTAATTAAAATTAAAACCTTGCTTTCTTACCAATCTATTCATGTACCGGACCGGCAACTTTCTTTATTTAATACGAAAATCTGCAGTGCCGTTATACACATGCATGTTGTTTGCTTGGAGTCCCCGACCGAAAAAAAGAAATAGACTAACTCCAAGATACTATATTCCTGCATCACGTGATTTTTACCACGTGGAGCTTACATTGAATAAATACCGAATATGGAAAGTGAAACTACAATTCAAAACATAAAGTCCGAAGGCACAAATAAGAAAAAGAATGTTTGTTTTCTGCAAAGAGTGCTGCCCTTTTCTGGTAATTCTCTGTGTTCAAAATATACATGAAATATTTGCCACTGCCCTTTTCTGTTCTATGAATTCTAACCCTGAGTTTTCTATCTGTTATGGGAGAAAGGAAGAAAGATCATTCACAATTCGTCTTACATTTGTTTTCTCTTTTTAATTAAATAAATAAAATAATGAACCTTTCAAATGTAGAGTTCATAAGATAAAAATATTCCTGTGGAACACCTCCCTCCCCTTTTTATTGTGCTCTCTATTATCAACCCTCGAATTAAGCTTTCCAATCTAATTAAAATTAAAACCTTGCTTTCTTACCAATCTATTCATGTACCGGACCGGCAACTTTCTTTATTTAATACGAAAATCTGCAGTGCCGTTATACACATGCATGTTGTTTGCTTGGAGTCCCCGACCGAAAAAAAAGAAATAGACTAACTCCAAGATACTATATTCCTGCATCACGTGATTTTTACCACGTGGAGCTTACATTGAATAAATACCGAATATGGAAAGTGAAACTACAATTCAAAACATAAAGTCCGAAGGCACAAATAAGAAAAAGAATGTTTGTTTTTCTGCAAAGAGTGCCGGGTAATTCTCTCTGTGTTCAAAATATACATGAAATATTTGCCACTGCCCTTTTCTGTTCTATGAATTCTAACCCTGAGTTTTCTATCTGTTACGGGAGAAAGGAAGAAAGATCATTCACAATTCGTCTTACATTTGTTTTCTCTTTTTAATTAAATAAATAAAATAATGAACCTTTCAAATGTAGAGTTCATAAGATAAAAATATTCCTGTGGAACACCTCCCTCCCCTTTTATTGTGCTCTCTATTATCAACCCTCGAATTAAGCTTTCCAATCTAATTAAAATTAAAACCTTGCTTTCTTACCAATCTATTCATGTACCGGACCGGCAACTTTCTTTATTTAATACGAAAATCTGCAGTGCCGTTATACACATGCATGTTGTTTGCTTGGAGTCCCCGACCGAAAAAAAGAAATAGACTAACTCCAAGATACTATATTCCTGCATCACGTGATTTTTACCACGTGGAGCTTACATTGAATAAATACCGAATATGGAAAGTGAAACTACAATTCAAAACATAAAGTCCGAAGGCACAAATAAGAAAAAGAATGTTTGTTTTTCTGCAAAGAGTGCCGGGTAATTCTCTCTGTGTTCAAAATATACATGAAATATTTGCCACTGCCCTTTTCTGTTCTATGAATTCTAACCCTGAGTTTTCTATCTGTTACATGCCAAGAAATCCTCGCTAAAAATTCCGGTCGACCTCCTGCGGCAATCATTAGTAGCTAAAGATTTGATTTCATTCAACAAATTAATTTATGACCTTCATGTACGTGTCGCTTAGAACACGGCCATATACCAAATGGTCAATATTAATCATCCATGTAATTTGCTCTATGGGGTGTTTGCAGAATTTCAACGGAGGCAATTTCTTGGCATGGGAGAAAGGAAGAAAGATCATTCACAATTCGTCTTACATTTGTTTTCTCTTTTTAATTAAATAAATAAAATAATGAACCTTTCAAATGTAGAGTTCATAAGATAAAAATATTCCTGTGGAACACCTCCCTCCCCTTTTATTGTGCTCTCTATTATCAACCCTCGAATTAAGCTTTCCAATCTAATTAAAATTAAAACCTTGCTTTCTTACCAATCTATTCATGTACCGGACCGGCAACTTTCTTTATTTAATACGAAAATCTGCAGTGCCGTTATACACATGCATGTTGTTTGCTTGGAGTCCCCGACCGAAAAAGAAATAGACTAACTCCAAGATACTATATTCCTGCATCACGTGATTTTTACCACGTGGAGCTTACATTTGAATAAATACCGAATATGGAAAGTGAAACTACAATTCAAAACATAAAGTCCGAAGGCACAAATAAGAAAAAGAATGTTTGTTTTTCTGCAAAGAGTGCCGGGTAATTCTCTCTGTGTTCAAAATATACATGAAATATTTGCCACTGCCCTTTTCTGTTCTATGAATTCTAACCCTGAGTTTTCTATCTGTTACGGGAGAAAGGAAGAAAGATCATTCACAATTCGTCTTACATTTGTTTTCTCTTTTTAATTAAATAAATAAAATAATGAACCTTTCAAATGTAGAGTTCATAAGATAAAATATTCCTGTGGAACACCTCCCTCCCCTTTTATTGTGCTCTCTATTATCAACCCTCGAATTAAGCTTTCCAATCTAATTAAAATTAAAACCTTGCTTTCTTACCAATCTATTCATGTACCGGACCGGCAACTTTCTTTATTTAATACGAAAATCTGCAGTGCCGTTATACACATGCATGTTGTTTGCTTGGAGTCCCCGACCGAAAAAAAGAAATAGACTAACTCCAAGATACTATATTCCTGCATCACGTGATTTTTACCACGTGGAGCTTACATTGAATAAATACCGAATATGGAAAGTGAAACTACAATTCAAAACATAAAGTCCGAAGGCACAAATAAGAAAAAGAATGTTTGTTTTTCTGCAAAGAGTGCCAGGGTAATTCTCTCTGTGTTCAAAATATACATGAAATATTTGCCACTGCCCTTTTCTGTTCTATGAATTCTAACCCTGAGTTTTCTATCTGTTACGGGAGAAAGGAAGAAAGATCATTCACAATTCGTCTTACATTTGTTTTCTCTTTTTAATTAAATAAATAAAATAATGAACCTTTCAAATGTAGAGTTCATAAGATAAAAATATTCCTGTGGAACACCTCCCTCCCCTTTTATTGTGCTCTCTATTATCAACCCTCGAATTAAGCTTTCCAATCTAATTAAAATTAAAACCTTGCTTTCTTACCAATCTATTCATGTACCGGACCGGCAACTTTCTTTATTTAATACGAAAATCTGCAGTGCCGTTATACACATGCATGTTGTTTGCTTGGAGTCCCCGACCGAAAAGAAAGAAATAGCCTAACTCCAAGATACTATATTCCTGCATCACGTGATTTTTACCACGTGGAGCTTACATTTGAATAAATACCGAATATGGAAAGTGAAACTACAATTCAAAACATAAAGTCCGAAGGCACAAATAAGAAAAAGAATGTTTTTTTTCTGCAAAGAGTGCCGGGTAATTCTCTCTGTGTTCAAAATATACATGAAATATTTGCCACTGCCCTTTTCTGTTCTATGAATTCTAACCCTGAGTTTTCTATCTGTTACATGCCAAGAAATCCTCGCTAAAATTCCGGTCGACCTCCTACGGCAATCATTAGTAGCTAAAGATTTGATTTCATTCAACAAATTAATTTATGACCTTCATGTACGTGTCGCTTAGAACACGGCCATATACCAAATGGTCAATATTAATCATCCATGTAATTTGCTCTATGGGGTGTTTGCAGAATTTCAACGGAGGCAATTTCTTGGCATGGAATACACAGAACCCCAATCCAATTCATCATTTTCTGTTTTGTATCAACTAACAATATTTTATTTTTCTATAATTCTGTTTTAAATATGCCAAAACCTGCAGTAAAAGAGGGTATGTCCCAACTTAACATTCCCCGATTGGTTGAACTGCTGTGGCCTTGATGTAAAGCAACGGAAGCCTCGATGCAAAGAAGAAGAGGGGTTGACAGGATACACGTAATCGTTATAAATTTTAACTTTATGGTTCTTATACAAGCAAATTTAATAAACAATGATTTTATACAGTTGTTTTATTGTTTTCACCTTATATAGGGCTTTATTTCTGATCTTATTTCTGTGTACACAATTCTGAATCTACATATTTCACCTTTATCAATATTAGGAAATCCGTTTGGACGATTCCATATACCATTATGTTTTAGGGGTTTTTAGCTTCAGTGTCGAGTTGGTGTATAGTATTGAGGGTTATCTGCGAGAAATAAATATTTTTCTGATAGATTAACTAAATTCAAAACCAATATAAATATAGTTAACATATATATTTTATTTAACTGAGTAAATTGATCGGAATGTGAATGATACATAGACCTAAAATTCTTTTTGGTCTATCACAGTGATGACATTTGCGCGGGAATTTCTTCCATTGACATCGTAATACAATTTACTTTGGATTATAGTTATCTTTAGATGTAATGTGATAGGATTTAATGTGATATTATTTGTCTCTTCTTCTATAGTATGACGTCAGGTTTGTTCACATGAAGTCTCTAGTCTAAAAAAGGCCAGTGATAGAACGATAAACAGATAAGCAACTGTCTTAGGGACAACATAAAAAAATCAATAAAGGATAAAAAACTTTATTCAAATAGTTTGAGGTGGGGGTCAAAATTGCTGCAAGTTTTGTTTAATTGACATCGATTTTATATATATCCTTATTGGTCAATCAATTTTTCCAAAATTAAGTTAAGAGGGGGGGTCAGTGAAAAAACTAGGCCCCGGCGCCATAACACTTTTTTTTTCTGAGTAAAAAAATATTCTGAGAATGAATTATTTTACTCAGCTAAGAATGAGAACTTTTTTATCCGCCATAAAAAAATATTCTCAACGTTGAGAATATTCTCAGCTGAGATTTTTTTTTTCTCAGCTGAGAATTTTTTTCTCAGTGATGTAAGCGGTAAAATAGATGTTTGAAAACTAAAAAGTGTACCAAACTTCGCTTAAACGCAGTTTTATCTCTTTAGCAATAATGTAAAACATAAAAAGAATCTATGATAGATAAAATGACAAGTAGCATTTTGTAAGCATCTGTAAATGGACACTTTGTAAGCATCTGTAACCACAGTCCTGACAAAAAGTCACAGGATATAAAGTCACAAACAATTTGTGGACAATTGTTTGAAATTATAAGAGAAAGATCTTGAAATATTTCAGTTATTTACCCGTAGCTTCTTATAAATATATATTACTTTTTATATTTCTTTATTCATCTATATTTGTTTTAAATATTTTATAAAGATTAAATGTAATCTTCGTTGACGTGTACGTGAAGAGTGCTTTCTTTCACGTCCGCACTTCTATCGAGTATGGCATACCAAATAAACATTTAAGATAATTATTACGGATCAATAACATACATTATGTATTCAGACGACATAAGAAGACACCATGTGACAATTTTAACTTTTAAGTCAATTGTTTATTAAAATGAAACAGGGCTGCTTATTTCTCAGATCTACAAACAAACAAAAAAACAAAACATAACACAAAAAAAAAAAACCCAAACAAACCGGATATTTTTATATCAATATGAAATCCAGTAAATAATTTTAATCCGTTTTCAATATTCAAGATATGTAACTTTTAATATTAATATAAATTTGATACAGAATTTAATACGATTTAACAATTATGCAAGTAGTCATACAAATTGCTCTGCATAATGAGTTTAATATCATATTGCACAGGAAGAGAAAATGAAAGTACGACGTCGTGTGAGAAGGCATGGCATATATTGTCCATTACATTTATTAACAACACCTTGTACAAATATTTTTCGAAAATAAAACAGTTTAATAGAACAAACGAACTATCCGTCACAATGATATATGAGGGTCGTGATAAGGAGAAAAGAGGAGTGGGGGTAGGGTGTTCTATTTTTCCGTAATCTGTAGTTTTATTGGCCATCATTTTTCTCTATTCAGTAAGAAATGTTTTCTGTAAAATTCTTGTGTTCTGATCGTGCATATGGAAATTTCTTTCTGTATCATGATTTTGACATGATAGATGTTTTGTCTGTATCAACGACATATGTATGACGACACTACCCAGTAACCCCCCTTTTTTCCCTCCCCCGAATCTGTCACTGTACTGCACAAATGATACATTTATCAATTTTGACTAATATCTGTTTAAAACCAAACAAGGGGGAAATTATTTTACTTTCTTTGTAATAATTTGGATATCTGAGATAATAAACAGTAGATAAGGTGACATTAGGTATATTTGATTATACATGTATTTGGTTTGTAGATATGAGGTACTGCAATCTAATTAAGGTACCAGTAGTAAATTGTAAAAAGTAGATTTAAGAGAGATAAATCTAATAGAAAAAAAATCGACCACCTGAACTAGATTTTATCCTTGATAAGCCCAACTGTCCAACAAAATATAAAATATTGCCTATTTATCAACTATTTGGAGAATATTAAAATATATTTAATATTTATTGGTAGTGAACAAAAAATGCTATACCCCCAAAAATTCAAATACAATGTTATCCGTCCTCAGTATCAGTCAAATAGCTCTTACAAAAAAATTGTTGTTTTAAATTGCAATGAATTATGGATCTTACAAATCTGAAACCGAAGACGTAGTAAGCATGCTGGCGAACGAGACTTTTGATTCTGCAATTCTATTTAATTCCGCTAATTGTTCATTTATAAATTTTGAAAATATAAAGAAACTGAGATTTCAACTCGGGCAAAGTTGACCTTCGACTCATTTAATTGGCTATTATTTTAAAGTCTTTATGGTCATATTTCTGATTTGTTGTTTTCGATTTGTTTTCCGCTATTGCAGAGTTTTTTGTTGTCAATGGTCATGTTGGTCTGACCTCTGACACGAACTGTTTTATCAGTGTTGTAATGTGTAACCATTTCTGACACAATACATGAGAAGGATGTAAGGTTGACTTTGTCTGCAATAGTGGACGTAATGATACGTCAAGATTTGTTAACTCCTCATGCAAGATCGTGATTTTGGAGAAAATACTGATGCTTACGGATGCACAGAACCTGCATCGCTTACGTACATCAATTGACCAATTCCGATTACGACCAGTTCAATATTTCATTCGTTTTACCTTCTTCTTAATTTTTATATAAAAAAATTGTACATTTTAGCACCCCATTATTCAGTCTTTTTTTTTTTTTTTACACATTTTTTTCTCTTTTTTTTTTGGGGGGGGGGATATTTTCTATTCTCTAAATCATCTCGTATATCTTGGGTAATTTTAAATAAAGATCTGGTATTCAAGCGGGATATATAATGCATAATACTACTAGTGTAGGAGTATCTACAATTAGAAGCTGTTTAATTGGTCGCTTTTTTGTGGTCTCTTTTAAAAGTCGGTAAGATTAATATGCTACAACCAACTTACAAAGATAGGGCTATCAAATTAAATTTTTAATTCTCATATGCTATCACAGAATTATAAGACATATTTTGATTTCTAAAGGTCAAATTATGTTGTATGCTACTAAATTTTTCAATTTTCAAAGAAAATGTTACGGCCATATTTGGAATATTTCTACTGTATTGCATTTTTTTATAGTATCAACATACTTATGCTCATTTTACAAAAATAATACTTATTCATTTATTTCTATGAATAGCAGATGCTGCCTAAAGGATTATATTGGTTCTAAAAGATATTGGATGCTCTCATGATTATATTAAATAACTTTTGTAGTTGTTAGATTGTTTTGTTTAAAAAAAAAAACACTTTCATTTCTGTTTATAGCATATTTTAGAAAATAAAGAAAAATATTAAAATGGCATTTTCACCATTGATAGATGCTGATGTAACTCTTTTAATTCTATATTGAATACCTCAGCATTTGGATGTTGGCTTCTAATCATTATGAGATTCTGGCATCCCATCACATCATTATTTTCGCTCAAATATCCGATGCCCACTAAAATGTGGGTGATTTCATACAACAACAAAGGAGCAGTGAAGCTATTTCACACTAGATTTAAAAAGTCTTACAATCTTTTATAAAATTCATAGTATCACAGCATCGTATGTTCTAACAATAGTATGATTGATTATTTTAAATAAATCAACAAATTATGAACCCTGGAAAAAGGCTAAAACCTCAATTTTTACAGTTTTTGACAAAATTGATGTTGAGTATTTATCCTAAAGAAAATGTATGAAAAAGACTACGTTAACCAAACAAAAAATGTTGGACTGAGTAAAGATGTGTATGTTTTTTTCAATGCAAATTTTAACAAAATTTTGACAAAAACCCTATTGACAGTTGTAATTTAAAATCAAATTACCCTCAATATCAACATGTAAGATTTCTTTTTTTATACTTAAGTATGGTTTTGGCTATACTCAAATATTTAAGAATATTCTTAACTTTGAGTAAAAAAATATCTGAGAATTTTTTTATGGTGGTGTATTTTGCTGAGAATAAAAATATTGAGAAAATTCTCAGGTTGAGTAAAAAATTTTTACTCAAATAGTTTTATGGCGCCGGGGCTAGATGAATTAAGTTTTTTTTATCCTACATTGAACTTTTGATGTCGTCCCTTAGGCCAAGTAAGGGAGTTGAAAAAGCCAGTATATGAACGATAAACAGATAAGCAGGTTTTCTTCGTATAGATACCTTAAAACACTACCCACTGTGACTGAGGACACAATTTGATTCATTTTAGCTCATTAGCTGCGCTCTCTCGCCAAAAAGGTTCATTGCGGCTCACTGGCTAATATTTTACGATATCTGAGGGTAGTAATTGGGTACCTTCATGACGAATAACGGTAAAAATTCTTGCCAAATAACGTTAACGGTAATTTTTGGTGCATGACGATAAAATGTACACTTTCTTTTAGACGATAATAAAATCGACTGATTTTGACGCATCACGTTAAATTTTTTGAAAACATGACGCTAATGATAATTATTTGAGACCTTTGACGAGTCACGATAAGGATATTTTGACGAATCACGGTAAAATTTGACGTTAACGGTAGCCAAAAATGACCGTTTGACGCCTGACGGTAAAGGGCATTACTTCCCTCATATCTATATGTAGAAAAGCCGATAATCTATACATGTGTGTGAGGAGTCGTTATCAAGCTTGCTTTCATCTGTAAAAACTGTCTTAGGCCAAGTTAGGGAGATGAAAAAGCCAGTAATAGAACGATAAACAGATAATCAGGTTTTCTTCGTATAGATCCCTTAAAATATCACCCACTGAGGACACAATTTGATTCATTTTAGCTCATTAGCTGCGGTCACTCGCCAAAAAAGGTTCATTGTGGCTCACTGGCTAATATTTTACAATGTCAATGTGTAGAAAAGCCGATAACCTATACATATATGGTCAGATCATATGTTTTCGTACGTCATATGAATTCGTACTATGCATGCCAGTGTTCCAGCTTGAATCTCAGGGCAGAAGGGTGCTAGTTGTCTGAAGGGCACTTTAGCGCAATAACCCAGATTGTAAAGGCACTGTTGGACAGTAAATAAATTACCTTGAATATTGCTAGGCTCAACTGGAGGTCATTTATTTAGTTGTATTTCAAGCACATTTAGAAATAATTGTGTTCTTAATATTGATTCCAGTAAGATTTTTTTTTTTATCAAATTATCATACCATGATGTAAAGCATATCATTTTGATTTTAATCTGAACAAACTTGTACATTTGGTAAGGAAAATAATCATAAGAAATTTCAATGTTTTATTACTGCTACCAGTCTATAAAAAATAAACAAGTAGTTTGAAAGATGGAGGTATACATGCAAACATGATTTTTTGATGCAATAAAATTATGTAAGTTTAAATTACTTGTTTACTATGTAAAAACAATAACGCTAGAGCACTAACCCTTAACAAATCCTGTCATCGGTTACCACTATGATACGGGTACAATTATTAATGCTAAACGAGTAGACCTTATTTTGAGTGCCGCTTTTTCAAATTCCAGATATAGAACTTTGTCCTATAAGTAGCATGCACTGTGTAGTTTTTGCCCCATTCTGTCCGAATTTAGACAGACAGACTGACAAATGCAATTTTACAACTTCAGGCATGCAATGTATGTCACCTCTACTAGAAACACATTTTAGTCCTTCATAAAAATTAACAATTCCTGTTACACATTTCACCAAAGAGCTAAGAGATTTGATGTAAACCATTAAGTGAGGAAATACAGGTTGCGATTTCGACAAACTGAACACAATGCTATTGCAAATGGATGATTATGATGATGATGATGATGATGATGATGATAATGGATATCTGTTTAACGTCCAACGGCAAATTAAATACATATTCAGAACGAGAACAAGTTAATGTTACATAAATATAAATCCTGCTTTGTACTAGGCCGACACGCTGGTTCACAAGGTAACAGGAAAACATGTCACCCTAACCGGGCACATTATTCCGACTCCAGGCCGACACGCTGGTTCACAAGGTAACAGTCCACAGGAAGACATGTCACCCTACCCGGACAGGCCGACACGCTGGTTCACAAGTAACAGTCCACAGGAAGACATGTAACCATACCCTGACACATTATTCCGACTCAAGGCCGACACGCTGGTTCACAAGGTAACAGTCCACAGGAAGACATGTCACCCTACCCGGACACATTATTCCGACTTCAGGCCGACACGCTGGTTCACAAGTTAAGAGTCCACAGGAAGACATGTCACCTTACCCGGACACATTATTCCGACTCCAGGCCGACACACTGGTTCACAAGGTAAAAGTCCACAGGAAGATATGTCACCCTACCCGGACAGGCCGACACGCTGGTTCACAAGGTTACAGTCCACAGGAAGACATGTCACCTTCCCCGGACACATTATTCCGACTCCAGGCCGACACGCTGGTTCACATGGTAACAGTCCACAGGAAGACATGTCACCCTACCGGGACACATTATTCCGACTCCAGGCCGACACGCTGGTTCACAAGGTAACAGTCCACAGGAAGACATGTCACCTTACCCAGACACATTATTCCGACCTCAATCCGACACTTTTCTCCTACTCCTTAATGTCGCTTGCTTAGCGGCGGAGAAGCAACTTACAAATACCAATTTTAAGGACTTTTGTTTGACCTGGCTGGGGTTCGAACCTATAACCCCTCGCACTCGAGGCGAAGGCCCTACCATGAGACCATCGATGAGGTTTATTACAATGGAAGAAATTGTCCACCCACATCTATAGTAATTGTTAGTTTATGGAACGCCGCAACTACCGCATGATAAGAAACCTACATTATATAGATGCATTGTATAATGTTCAGAGTCCCTGTAATACCAACGTGTAGGATTAATATAATATTATACCAGATTTATGTACCATTCAGGATTTATTCCACGAAGTTAAAATCTCCCAATACTAGTATATCATACAATTAAGTTATTGCATAATTGTAACTGCCTATTGACAAACTAGTAAGCTCATTTACATGAAATTAACACTCTTCGTTGTAATTTTAATCCTATATGAGATATTCAAGAACTTTTTTGCTATATTTGGTTTTTCTAATGCATTATATACATGTAGGCAGAAACAATCCTTTACTCCATTTATATTTATTATAATGAAATACTGTACCAGAACACGTCTTTCACGCACAATTATGCCAGATAAAATATATATTTTATCCTTATTCTCAATGTTAAAGAAAACTAAAATTGTATTGCCAGGCATAAGAGAAAACAATATTTTTCTGAATAAGTTCCTTTTACATTGTTGAAAAAATTAGCTTTTTCGCGGTAAAATGTCATAAATCCAGAAAAAAAACCCATTATACCCCCTTTTATAAAGTAAATATAATAAATTACTTACCAAGTAACTTGGTCTTTTTTCATATACCGAACCAATTGTTTTATTTCTTGCTTCATGCATTCATTAAAATCTTAAATTAACTGGACAGTGGTTATTAACGTTACGTTTACATCTAGTTTGGTGAGTTTCATTTCACTTATAATTGAGCCGTTGGGTATTGTTATATCTAAACGCATGAGAAAAGAATATCCCTCTTTAATTTGAACATGTGAACGGTAAAATGGTATACAATTTCCAGAATATCTTTTCAGATTATAATAACTTTTGACGGTATATAAGTCAGATAATGCATATTTTAAGGCTTTTCTTGTCGTATAACACACCTTGGAATGTCAGGATTGCCCAAAAGAAAGACCTCCCTGCTGTCGTTCTTTCATTTGAACACTCCTGACACCCCTCGGCGTGTTATACGAAAACATTGACAAGAAAATCCTTAAAATATGCATCATCTGTAACATATTTCTACCGTTATGCAATACAGGGTCATTCTGAGTGTAGCCTTAAGCATTTCATTTGTAAAAAGGGTCCGTTTTGATATAATACGCATATACGCATAACAAATTGTAATACAGTATGAGTGTTATATTAAAACAGATGACTTTTTCGCTGCTTCTTTGCGTACGTCTTGAAGTTGACATGGACATGTATAATTCACTGTAGATAGATGTAAACAACTTACCTTTTAAGGTCACGACGTTTCTCAGAAGGCATCGTACTAAAATGTTTTCCAATGAAAAAATACAATCATATATCTACCTAACAATAAAGGAGCAAATATAAACGAAGATGAGATGTTTGTATTTTGTAATATTTAAACTGAAATGCGAGTATATACCCGATATTCTATAAATAGATTGATGTTCTTTGATCGAAGTTCGTTGATATTGGTAACGCGTAAACATAGTACATTCCCTTTAAATCATTAGCAGTTTAGTGAAATACAAACATATCGACAATAATATTATGGTAGATCCAATTATGTACAGTACAAATAGATAATTAGCTTACCCAGCACAAAAACCTGTCACGAATTTTCTCAAAATCATATATTATACGCAATAAAATTTCACTTTAAATAATTTGCAATTAACAGGGATTCACCGAGCTAGATTTTTTTGTTCTGAATACATGCATCTTTCAATTGTAACATCGAAAGTAAGATACTTATACGCCGTGCTGATGATTTAACTTTTATACTAAAAAACGAATTCGGGGACTCTCCATCAACTTTATAGCCCATAAAATGTGAGTAGCAATAACATATTATGAACATTTACGTATACGGAATGCGTAGGACAGGATTTCGTGAAATAATTACTTAAAGTAAAAATTGTCTAAAAAATAAAATCCCCACCTACCTACCCAACCCTATAAGGCACGGGTAGGCAACATCGAACAAAGAAAAATTTAAGGGTAGCCTTAACTGTATGAATCCATTTTGATGGACATTCTACGTTTTTGTCTCGTATACTATAACTGTATGAATCCATTGAGATGGATATTTTACGTTTTTGTCTCGTATACTTTAACTGTATGAATCCATTGAGATTGATATTCTACGTTTTTGTCTCGTATACTAACTGTGTGAATCCATTTTGATGGATATTCTACGTTTTGTCTCGTAAAAATATAGATGTATGAATCCATTTTGATGGATATTCTACGTTTCCGCGGTGGGAGGGCATGAACATTTTTTTTTCGAATTGACTAATGATTTTCATCTGTTTCTATGAGTCAAAAACCAATACGCTGTTGTGTGATGCCTAATCAGATTGATATAGCTTATCAACGTATTTCATTGGAGTAACACGACGGGTGTCGCATGTGGAGCAGGATCTGCGTACCCTTCTGGAGCACCTAAGATCAACCCCGATTTTTGGTGGGGTTTGTGTTGCTTAGTCTTTAGTTTTCAATGATGTGTTTTGTATACTGTTGTGTTTTGGTCGTTTTTCGTTTTTTGCCATGGCATTGTCAGTTGTTTTCGACTTATGAGTTAGATTATCCCTTTTGTATCTTGCGTCTCTCTTTTGCTACTAATGCTTATGTTTTCCGTGGCTTCGACGCAGGAAAATTTATTTTCGCTTTTGTACACAACTGTTCCCTGCATTTTGTGTGGCAGACTATTCATTATCATTCTGACTTCTGCAAGTTTAATCATTTGCAGCTCTTACAAGATAAGAAATAAGGAGATGTGGTAGGATTGCCAATGAGACAAATGTCATTTAACTTTTACTAAGCTGAATATTAAAGGTTTGGTAAGTTTACCTTTTTTACCTTCTTATGGTTAAACTTGGACCATTTCATTACAGTTGTAATTTATTTGGAGTTAAATCTCTGCATCACTTTGTCTTGAAAAATTTCATCAATGTTCTTCCAAGGTTACTTCGATAAATAGAAATAAAATTGAATGAACAGATTTTTTTTCTACACAAATATATTTTAATCATAGTTCGAGGTTGTTTCTAGCTAATTCATCAGATATGAGGGAGGCCACAGAAAATGCATGATATGGGACCAAATTGGACCAAATACTATTTACATATCTAAAACTGTCAATGATTGAAAAAAATAAAAGTTGATTCTATATACTAGGACAAAAACATTGCAGTTTAAGTTTTAGATATAATCTTTCCATGGATTTTACAGTTATAAAATGACAGTAGATTCAGGGATGATTCCAGCTGTTTTCAAATGGGTCCCTTGACCATCAAATTGGGAATTTTTATCCCAATTGGGAATTTTTAATGCATAAAATCTAAGATGAGATAACATTATTTTCCTGTAAAAACGGAAAATGTATATTAAGTTTCATCGGTACACTGATGTAAGAAGTTGTAACATTTTGAATAATTCTGGATGGGCTACTGAATATGATGTATATATCATATGTGATAACTAGATCGCTTGACATTTATTTGATTGAGACCAGAGAAGTTGTTGCATTAAAAGATCATTGCACATGATGCACTATCTTTTATAGGCTTCCATCTTACAATGTAGCTATGGTAACCTAGGCGTTTTACAATAATATATATATCAGCTAACATAAACCACCGAAAAAAATCATCCATTCGGGTATTTTTTTCAACAACAGATCATCTTTATAAATTAACCTTGATTCAAAGTGATTTGAAACTGAACTGGCCAATTGTCGAATTCAGAAAAGCAATTACGAAAGCCTTATTATAAACTTTTTAGTTTGATAAGATATTTTGTGATTGTTGCTTGCTGTTTAATATGTAGAAGGTTGCCATAGTTTAACTTTTGGTGTCACTCTAAGAAACAGGAAATTAAAGCATTGAACCATTGTATTTCAATATTATTTTGATTATCTTCACAACTTTTGAAACAGTTCCATTATGTCGACATCGTATTAATAATTTCATGAATGATCTATCATCCACATGTATTTTCAAAAACGCTCAAACTTATGGCTTTTGCGGAAATAGAGCCTGACAAAATATAAAATAATTTCTTTTACAAAGTTTTCATCATATTATATAACCGGCTCTGCTGGGCGAACTCCTTTTACGAGATCGGCGCCCATTAACATTTATTCATCAATGTTATATCAAAATTTGAATTTTGCTCTCTGTCGATGTCTGCCTTGATGACGCCCATTTTGACAAAAAGCATCTTTTTATCAACCTGCTGGGCGATCTGCTTTTACGAGATCAAATTTTCTAATAACATCAAATCATTTAGGCCACATGTTGACATAATTTAATCGTTGTTAATAAAGTAAAATCGTTGACAGCATTCTTATCCGGATTTTAAAACGTTTTGACGACAAACTATGAAAAATTATAGTTGCCTAAATCGATGACGGAAACATTTCCGGAAATATCGATTTTTTTTAATTTTTCCTGAATTGGGAATTTATATTTACATAATTTTTTTGGGGGCCGCCGGCCGATTTGAGGGCCGCTCGGCGGCCCTAAACTATATGGTGGAATCATCCCTGCAGATTCATTAAAATGACAAAATTTGGCACACTCTTGACTGTTTTAATCCAATATGTCCGATATGTATAGAAATAATGTCTGATGTACTGAAGAAATAAAAGACGGCACTGATCACTATCCTAGATGTACAGAATGGAAGATACCATTTATTACATGCACATTTCGACGATTTGTGTTTCATCAGTATTATAATGCTTGATACCAAATGGTTGGAAATCCAAAGAAGTCAAAAGTTTTAGAGCAGATAGCAAACCAAATGTCAGAAACAGTAAAACCACAACAGTCTAAATGGAGACTGACTATTGAAATCCTAAAGGGAAGGCTGGGGAGGGGGTATTAACTTCCTAAACACTGCTATACGAGGATGTGCGAAACGTTTGGGTATACTTTTCTGGGAAAATGAAGAAAAATCAAAAGGAGGTATCAAATTTTGCAATTGTAAATATTAGGGAATGGTCATTTGCAACCTGAATGGGGGTGGGGTAGGAGGAAAATAAGGGGCCTTAAACATTTTTGGGAATGGAACGGGAGGTTGTCCAATTTTTCAATACTTTAGTTGGGGGCATCGATTTATTTTACAAGATTTGAGCAATTCTGTATTTCAAAAGTATGGTATTATTCAGAAGTGTCTTAACACTTGATTCAGATTTCAAATCTATATCTCTTGTTTCATAATTTTTGGCTTCAAACTTTATTTCGATGTTTGTGCCATGTGAGTCATTACCGTATTACGTTTGTTTGTTGGACATGAAGAACAATAATATCAGGAAGTGATGGTTTGATGTCTTAGTTTTAGCAGCTTTTCTGAATTCCTTTCCATATAATAAAAACACTGATAATACTAATAGCTGTTTCCTAACATGATTAATCGTAGAACTCATGATTGAGCATATAATTCAATGATGTAAGATAATATCTGGGAATCAAGCGTCGCATTTTTAACATGTCTATACGTGAATAATTTTCCTTTATGACCTGGAGATGCGAACTCAGGCAACCCACACCCACCTATCCTCCCTAGAATAAAAATATAGTTTTTTGGCACGAAAGACGTCAATTTTTTTACGCCTCGCTCCGCTCAGCTCAATTCTTAAGATTCTAATCCTAAGTTTGAACGTGTTTTCGTGCAGGAAAAGTAGATTTATCTGAAGTTAATTTACTAGCTTCTTTAATAAAGGATATGAACAATGTGCTGAAATTGAATGAAGGTGTGGTAATTGTCAATAAGACAATCATACTAACTGTATATATGAAAAATAACAGATATGGGGCAATGGCACGAAGACATCATCAAATCATCCATTTCAATTTTGTGGGATAGTTGTCTCATTGGCAATCATACCACATATCCTTATTTCTATTTATATAAATTTGGCAATTGGTTCAGACCACTTGTATAGCTTTTGATAGAGTACATAACTTTAAAAGCTTTTTTTCGAAGTTAATGAGTTTTATTATCAAAAGCTGTATAATGATATTCCCCTGAATTTATTTCACTCAGCCAGTGTATTGATCCCGAGATTTATTCAAGCTTTTTAAAATATAGATCTCTGATTTCGTAATGCTCATAAGAGCTTCGACTAGTAAGCGAGTTACGTCCGACCTTAATTTTAATCACATTTGAGAGTTATTGAAACATAGTGAATTTTGCTTGCAGAATTTAGAAATAATTTTCCCATATGTCCATGTATAGGTTTAACCCAACCGCATTTTCGCACCTGTCCCAAGTCAGGAACCTCTAGTCTTAGTTAGGCTTGTGGTTAAAAAATTGGTTCATTTGTATGTTTCGGAGTTTAGTGTGGCGTCCAATTCGCTGAACTAGTATACATTATTGTTTAGGGGCAAGCTGAAGTCCGCCTCCGGGTGTGGGATTGTCTCGCTGCGTTGAAGACCCATTGGTGGCCTTGGGTTGTGTTCTACTCTTTGATCGGGTTTTGTCTCTTTGACACATTCCCCGTTTCCATTTTCTGTTCTATAACATTAAAATTTCAATGATTGTTAAACATTCCTGTTGAAGACTTTTTTGAAAAAGAATGGAAAATTGTACATGTATTAGTCGCATTGACGGATTGATTGATTGACTTTTGCCTAGACGCCCTGCGGCAAATATTTCATTTATATTCAGGACAAACATTAAAAACGTTATCAATAAAACTTAATTCGTGTCTAAAAGAGCATATATACCGAGTTTGAGTTCAGTCAATTTGGCTTAGTTCATCATCTACAGTAAAAACTCGTTCATAATTTTCGAGGGCTATTTTAACTACATGTATGCTCAGATCTTTCGGTAAAGGAAACATCAACATAACCTTTTGCACGGATAGCGGTTAAATCTTCTTGAATATGTATTTTGCATAAAACATTTACAGTATAATTTAGGAGTTGTAAATGATTGACAATGCAGGGGCGATGAAATATTCCTATCGCAAGCGCGACTCGAATATTTCCACGCACCTGCATTGTAAATCACTTCCAACTCTTAAATTGTACTGTAATAATTATAACTTCTGGTTTGAATCTTTCATATCTTCTCTTTTCATATTTACATGTATAATCTAAAACGATAATTTTTATTATTGTACAAGTTCTTCGATATATAACATATGGTAAAACTTTTCATACTTAGGCCACACCAATTTGATTAATAGTTCTTTGGATTTTTCCGCTCCTGTTTTAGAGAAATTGCATGACTTTTCAATAAAAAAAAATAATTACCGCTTCCGCAAATTTTTGGGCCGCATGCCGCTCCAAATTTAGTTTCTCTTTGAATTTTTTTTTCTCACATAGACGTTTTTATTGCTCCGATCGATTCAAACGCACGTGTGATAAATTAAATTGCAAATAAAAGGTCAAAAATCGGGATGCCAACATGCAGTTGTGTCAGCTCATTGCCGTAGAGAGGTAGTTACTGAACACACAGTTATCCGAAATGCATCTCGTTTTATCTATGAAGACCTGTTCTAGGAGACAAATATTAAAAATCTGTCTTTAGATGACCTTGCACGATTATATCAATGTTCGTTAGAACCATCGTCATCTCCAATCATTGTTTCAACAGACATAGACCTGAATCTGAATAAGTACGTTGCAAGGCCATGATATGGCATCAATGGCAACGGGAAAAAGGCGATGGAAAATTAGTCCCACGATGTGAGAGCAACCGAAGTTTTACAGCTATCAATTGTCTTGACACACACGAGATTGTTTGGTCGTCTATTCCAATAAAACATTGTTCTTACAAAGAAGGACTGTTTATATTGACTCTATGTTGTTCAGATTTGCTACGTGGAATTTTGAAACACCGGCTGCTACTATGTACAAATTTATCTACAATGTTTGTTATTTTATAGACCTATCTATCTTTGATGAAAATAATATTGAATTTCCATGAATTTTAGAAAATTCACGCAGACAAAGCTTATTTGACGAAAATTAACTAAACCACAGCGAGACAAGAAAGTTGGGTATGGTTCATGCACCAATTCATCAAATTATATGCATTAGAGCATGTTTCTTCTCCTTTTTCTATGAAGTAACCCAGTTTTAGCATGTACATAAATTCTAAATCGCACAATTAAAAAAAAAAAAATTATACCGCTCGCTTCACTTGCAGAGCACCCGCCTCATAAAAACTCATTTTCAAGAAAAAAATACAATTAAAAAAATTTCGCTCGCTCGCCCCATATTTTTTGGAGCTTTTGTCCGAAGAACTACAAATCAAATTGGTGTGGCCTTACATGTATAATCTAAATCGAAATTTGTTTTATTGTACAAGTTCTTCGATATATAACATATGATAAAACTTTCTATTTGTAGTATTTTTAATTGACAGTGCAACATTTTTATTATTAATTTCTCTCCTTACGGTTTCATATGATGATTTATATTTTATATTTTCCGACGCATTATTTTGACTTTTTTTCGCCTTTTTAATCGATCCTGGATCTTTTATTTTTGTGATTTCGCAACCTAAAGCATCTCCTCCTAGCTCCTCCACCCGACCCACGTTTTCTCAATACTTGAACCACGATTCATTAACGAGTAGTTTCCTCGATACATTATCAGTTGAATACCTGAGAGAATATAATGTTTGAACTTATCATGTTTGACCTTCTGTGAGGCCAAAGTATGATTCGAAGCGCTATGATGGGAAATCTCCAGATGCAAACATCATATATAAGTTGTTAGTGTATATCAAGAAGCAGTGTTTCATTATCATAACAATTGAACCAAGGATTAGAGAAGAAGATGAAGTTTGTTTACTGTCTTGCCATCTTTGCTTGTTTGGTTTGTAAGTAAAGTAAAACTTATTTTTATCAAAAATTTAAAGATGCTAGTTCACAAGGGACCAATTGTTGCCTTGGCAATGATTATCGAAGAGGAATATTGTCATTATACATATAGAAAATAAGATGATGGGGTATGATTGCCAATGAGAAAACTCTTCACCAGAGACACAATGACGTAGAAGATAGAAACTATCAACATACGGATTTCAACAATGAGCAAAACCCATACCGCATAGCAAGCTAAATAAGGTCCCGACATGACAAATGTAATACATTTCAAATGAGAAACTAACGGCCTAATCAATGTACAAAACAATAAACGGAAAACAAACACGACAAACGGTAACACACGACAACAATAGAATAACAGGTTACCGACTTTGGACAAACACAAACAGAATGTGACGGA
Organism: Mytilus coruscus; assembly: GCA_017311375.1. NCBI lineage: Eukaryota > Metazoa > Mollusca > Bivalvia > Mytilida > Mytilidae > Mytilus > Mytilus coruscus. Next base: position 24,294,213 of record CM029606.1, on the reverse strand, counting down.
GTTAAGCATGTTTGCGGGTGCCCAACTGTCCCCCTAACCTGTTCATTCCTTTATAGCGTCATGTTGATGTTAATGTAATCTTCATCTAAATTAGTTCATGTATTAAAGTGTGACTATTAATACATTATGGAAACATCGTCCTCGTATTCTGACTGAATGGAATTTTTGAGAGAACGCACATATTACTTTTATACATCATTGAACCTAAAATTACTTTTAGGTAGAACATGCAGCCAATATGGTTAAAAATAAAAAGGATAGCACAAATGAATGCGAAAATAGGATCGAGCCATTTTAGGCTCTATACACTGTGCATGTTACAAAGTTAAGATAAGCATGATAAGAAGGTGGTTTCCGATTTTATTCCTGACAAACTTATGTAAATTGAATAAGAATCAGAAGAATTCATTTATTAATTATTATGCATACACATACTGGAAATGTCATAGCTGAATATTTTCTGCAATACATATAACATAATATTCAGGCTAAGACTTGGAAGCAGGGGCTAAATAGGCCTCCTTTGATCATGAACAATTTCCAATAAAAGAAGAGTTATATTCACTTTTCTGTTTTACTAAATGGAAAACAAAAACAATCAAATGATGTTTTAGCTCAGCTGGTCCTGAGCAATTGTCATCACTTGTCGCCCGTCGACGTCGTCCATCGACATAGTAAGATGTTTCATGGATCTTCTGCTCTAAAATAACTGATCCAATTTCAACCAAACTTGGGGTAGATAATCCTTTTGGTATCTAGTATAAAAGAAAAATTTCCCGTTTGTGAACAAACAGGGCCGCCATAGCTAAAACTATAACATTAGGGTAAAATGCATTAATTGTCTTATATATTGAAAACAAAAGTAGATGGAGAAAATCTGACAGTGGCAAAAATGCTCAGAAAGTCCAAATTTACATACTTGGGTTGCACCAAAGTTATCATATGTCACCTTAATGAGTTATTACCCTTAAATGATGATTTTGGCTAATTTGGGTGCTTTTGCCTATGAACTCAAAACTATATTAGAAATTTTCAATTTGTTAAGGCAAAAATGACCAACAATACAAGATCTACAAAAAATGTCCAGCAATACAAGATCTACAGAAATGACAATATGACCACACCATTGGATAATTCCATTAGGAGTTATTGCCAATAAAGACGAATTTTTACTAATTTTTGTTTTCGGATTACTGTATTACCTAAAGAACTATCATAGGTAGGTAGAAACAGCAAAACATAATCAGAAATACAAGATGAACAAAAATGTCCATACAACCGAAAAATTGTATGACCTCTACGGGAGTTATAGCCTAAAGAATTTTTAAAACTTACTTTCGTGTCTGTGGTATACTTTTTTAAGATTTTCTCCTCTAAAACTAAAGGACCAATTGAATGACCCTTGTGGTGAAAATTTCTTATAGTATCTAGTATATAGTTTGTGTTTTGTTTTTGTAAGACAACAAACATGGCCGCCATGGCTGAAAATGGAACATAAATAAAGGGTCAAATGTATTAATTGTCACATATCTGGAAAATCATAATAGATAGAGACAAGGGGAAATGATCAGAATGCCAAATCTACCTCCTTGCATTTCCCCTATAATTATCAGATTGACATTAAATGGGTTTTGACAAATTTCGTGTTTTTTTTTGCCACCCTGGAATTTGAAATAGATAGGTAGAAACTGTTAATGGAAAAATATCAATCCCTACAACAATGCCGCGATGACCGAAACCGTTGGATGACTCTTTAAGGAGTTATTGCCCATAAGTGACGATTTTTTTATCTATTTTAGTGTTTTGCTTATTATTTCAAAAAAATATAATAAATAGATAGAAACTAATAGTTTAATCGTCAAAAATAATCAGAAATACAAGATCTGCAAAAATGCCATACAGTCGAACCAATTTCATGACACCGTAAAGTCTTAACAACAATTTCGTTAGCAGCAGAAATGATCAGTAATATAGAATCTACAAAAAAAATCAACGTGACCATAACCATTCGATGGCTCCTTAAGGAGTTATTTTTCTTAAATGACGATTTTTGACAAATTTTCGTGTTTTTTTTTGCCACTTGTCTCCAAAAAAAATAATATAGAATTAGATAACAACTGTAAACAACATAAATGATCAGCTGTACAGGATATGCAAAAATCCAATATGACAGAAACCATTGGATGAGTCTTCTTAGGAGTATTTGCCCTTTTAAAAACAATTTATTTTACCAGTTTTTTAATTTTGCAAATTATCTTAAAAACTATAAGTTATAGATATTTTATAGTTTTTGGATAGTTTTCAGTGTATCTTAAAGTATACCATAGTTATTGTTGAAAGCCCCGGCCTTAACCTCACGAGACAAGGTCGAGTGAGGTTGCCGGGGGGTTTCAACAAAAAAGTATGGTATAATTTACGATACACTGAAAACTATCCAAAATATGAAATATCTGTTTTAACCTATTGCAGCTTTCACTGTTAAAAATATTTTGCATATATTTTTTGTTTTGCATTAAAAATAACTAGATAAGATTCAGTAAAAACATTCCCTTAGTTTGGGCCTAACAATCAAACCCCGCCCACTTTCTAAAAATCACGGACTTCTTAAGAGGCGCGAATATCAGTAAGACAAGATTCGTCGACAGCGTCAAATAACGTATCCAACGAAATATGATGATACAGAAAGAATAAGATGATCGTTATATGTGTGCGATGAAGAAGTAGACATTACCCTGACACAAATATGTGAAGATTTAGATATTTAGGAAAAGTCCCAATTCTTGACAATGACGATTACAGACTTTCACGGATTGTAGCAAAGGGAAAAAAATTACAAGGACAATTTTAAGAATGACGGTTTAAAGAATGTTATTTGTCGGACTATAATTACGCTGCATTGGAGATTTAAGCATGAACTGCATGGACGATTCCCAGTTGAAAATGAAATTGTTTAACTGCAAAGGGTGAGTATTTGTTTTATCAATCAAATTTAATAAGTTAAAATTGTTTTTATTTTGATCTTTAAGATTTTGTCATACCCCGTTTAATTTATATCAAAAGCCAAAACCGTAATTGTTATTTAATTTCTAGATTAGGTTCATGTGGACCCTTTGGCTAAAATGGCTGCGTTTTCTCCTCAAAATTTACTCTGAGTACAGACAAACCTGTGCATCTAGAAAAGTTTTAATGCATAGCATGTCCTAGATAAATAAAATCCAAATACAATGTATGTTTTAGAAAATTTTATACTTAACTGGATTTTGCAGTGTACTTTTTTTCGTCCCTGCAGAAGATGATAAAATTAACAAACAGTGGAGTTTCACTTGATATGGTCCACTCAGGTACACAGTTTAAATCACCAATTAGTGTCAGGTATCTATTGTCCATGTCAATCAATACTGTTCACTTCAATTATTACCTGTGGGGAAGTTCTCAAACCTCTTTCCCAACTTAGTTTATTTTGGCACCTTCTGGAGAAATGAAAAAGTGCACTGCAAAATCCTGTTATTTTTTTAATTTTCTAAAACATGGAATATATTTGAATTTTATTTATCTAGGGCATGCTATGCCTTAAAAATTTTCCAGATACACAGGTTTGTCTGTACTCAGAGTAAATTTTGAGGTGAAAATGCAGCCATTTTAGTCAAAGGGTCCACATGAACCTTAAGAAAATGCTACGTAAATTGACCTAACTTTAAGCTTCGCTTTGGGTAACTCAACCCTACCTAATTTTTACGGTCTTCCCTGACATTTTTATAAGTAAGCAAACTCGTGTCGAGTTGTCAAGGTCAGTCTTATCTTATATTTATTTATTTCGAACCTACATTGACATTTTTAACATGTCACCCTAAAAATACTAATAAAAATGTGATTAATTTAACCTTTAGAATAAAAATTATATTTTTTCCAGGCTAGAAGTCTCGTTTATAGAGGGAAGGAAAGACCCAAAGGATGTCGAAAGTTGACAATTGACAAGAATCGATGTACGCAATTTTTTAATTTTGTAGAGCAGCAAGAAGGAGGAGTCGACAGAAAGATTGAATCCTGCCAACGCAGAATTAGAAGATTAAAGCCGATGATGAGTTAGAAACAGCTTTTGCTGAAAATGCTCTTTTCAGGGTCAATAAGATATCTAAAAAATAATCTTAATTGTTGTGACATCTTAAAACTATGGTATAATTGTGGCCAAGGTCAGTTTTGAATAGCACACTTGCTAAAAATAAACCATGGTATGACTAACTTATACCATAGTTTGCTATGGTATAATTTTCGGTTATTGTAAATTATACTTAAGTCTGCCTTCATATGTTAAATAACAACGATATAGGTTAATAGATAGGTACAAACTTTACACTTCAAAAAAGATAAGCAATAACAGATCTACGAAAATAACATAACTGAATGCAATAAAGGTAAAAACTAATATCAAAATGACATAACTATAAAAGGTAAGATATTCAGGTTCATAGGACCCCCATGTATTCGTTATAAACATTTAAAGATTAGATACAAGTGATATTCATAATAGTTATCTTCTGCCTCTGTAGTAACTTGCATTTTTTTTGTTGATAGGCATCGGAAATTGCTGTAATACAGCAGGTGAATGTTCTATGACATGTGCTGCAGATAGTCACGTGGCCTGTATAAGCCATAATTGTGAATGCCGTAGTAATACTCGTAAGTGATTTTAATCCTAATTGGATATTTATCTTACTATTACCGTATTCATTTGAATTTTAATGATTGATGACAATGCAATTGATAAATGGATGTGTTTTTGTGTGATACAAGGTCCCAGTGAGTGATTATATTCTATATAGCCATAAGCCGAGTTAGATTGCTGCCAGCTTAAAAAATATTAAATGAAAAGACGATTACATCTGTATCTGAACAGCTGGTGTTTGATGCGTGGTTTTAGTCAAAATAACAGCATTTAAAGAGCTCAAAAATCATTGAGATCCTCTTGAAATAATTCCAGGATCTCCATAATTCTATTTCAGGATATCATGCAATACTTAAGGACCTCCACAAAAAATCGATCCTTATATATTTCAGAATATCCTTGGTATTTATGGAGCTCCATAATTATATATTTTTCAGCACCTCCACAATTCAATGTCTGGATATCTCTGAAATTGCTATGGACAACATGAAATCGAATCACAAAGCTCTTGAAATATTTCAGGAGGTCCCAATGATGTATGTATATCCTGAATTCGAATGACGAAGGTCCTGAAATATTCCAGGAGCTCCTTGAATACAATTATTTTGACTACTGTAATTTCACACCTCATAGATATAACAGCAGTCTTTGGGTGAAATTAGAGCTATACATATAGCATAGCCTTTTACGGGGATGATAGTAATAAATATCTTTTGATGATAATAACTCGGTTAAAACAAAACATTTTAAAGTCAAAGGCAACTCTGGAGTCAGAATCCTTACTTAAGAACAGAAGCTAGTATTTGAAGGCCTTCTTTTTGTGGGAATGGGAGAGAGATTACGTTTTAATCAGGGCCTTTTTTTCAATTTTTTACCACCTATTTATTCAATAGGTTTTTGATTACTAATAATCAATTGAAGGGTTTTTATTACCTACATTTCCCAGAATATAACAATAAGAAGATATGGTATGATTGCCAAAGAGACACGTTTAGCATAAATTACCGTGATGCCATTAGTTTTTACCGTGATGCCATTAGTTTTTACCGTGAGGCCATTAGTTTTTACCGTGAGGCCATTAGTTTTTACCGTGATGCCATTAGTTTTTACCGTGAGGCCATTAGTTTTTACCGTGATGCCATTAGTTTTTACCGTGAGGCCATTAGTTTTTTTCTTTTTAATTGTTTCACATTTAGTCATGCAAAGGACTTTTATACATAAAAAGAAGATGTGGTATGATTGCCAATGAGACAACTCTCCACGAGAGACCAAATGACACAGAAATTAACAACTATAGGTCACCATACGGCCTTCAACAATGAGCATAACCCATATCGCATAGTCGGCTATAAAAGGCCCCGAAATGACAAATGTAAAACAATTAAAACGAGAAAACTAACGACCTACTTTATATACAAAATAATGAACGAAAAACAAATATGTTACACAGCAACAAACGACAACCACTGAATTACAGGCTCCTGACTTCGGACAGGCATATACAGAATGTGGCGGGGTTTAACTATTTAGATGGCGCAAATAACCTGGGACAGTGGTACAACATCACAACACAAGAACACACTATACAAAACAATAAACGAAAAATAAATATGATAAACAGCAACATACAACAACCATCTCTCAACTACAGGCTCCTGACTTGGGACAGGCACATTATTTACAGTTTACTTTTCAAACTTAGTATGAGTTTTGCTCATTTTTGAAGGTCGTACTGTACCCTTGTGTGAAATTGTTGGTTTCTTCAATGAAATAAACATAACAATTATACTAATGAAATGTATTTATCGACACAGCAGTATTAACTTCAACATTGATAGTGTAAAACCTGCGACTCGAGCATTATCAATGTTTCTGTCAATACTACTGTCCCTTGGGCAGTCTACAAATTACAAGAATTCGGTAATGATAAGTAACTATTTTTAATACCACTATTCCAGAGGGAGCATGCTCATCCAAAGATGACTGTCAAGCACATCATTGTCGCCATGACTACTCACCTCATTGCATCGATGGTCGATGTGATTGCTGGAAGGAGGATTAAGGTATTTATAACGAGTAGCTTTTATAATGAGAAGCTTTTCCTATAGACACAACCATTTACAAACTGTATTGTAGAAATAATAGTGATTGCATAAATTTCTTACCTACATAGTATTTGTAATTTTTTTTATATAATTGTACAGTGTTTCCTCAAACATGAAACATACTGTTTTCACAAATATGTGATAATTTAGTTTTTTTGTATATAAATCTCGAGCATTTTCAAACTGTACGGACTTCGTTAACAGGGGTCTGCCCCTTACACAAAAAACTGCTTCAACAAAGTTACATGTATAAGGAAGAACGACTAAAATTGACACAACATAAGATTTACAGTCACCATCATGAATTGGTTGACCGAAACGATGTTTCGGTGTCTCAACCCAAAAGCGACATGTTTTCGCGGCCTCAGATCCTAATACCAGTAAATTAGTCAGATCTGTAAGTTTACCGATTGTATTATCCCGATTGTGACATTTTGACGGATTGTTGATTCGCAGTTGTGAATTCGGTAATGCATGCAAAGCAGGAGACGCTTATCCTGTGGGCGCAACTAATCTCGTACCTGGAGTTCATGTGACTTCCTCAGTTTTTTTTTTGCTACCTTGATTTGTCTCCTTTGATTTGAACATCTGTACTACTGTTGCCTTTATTTAAAACCAAATCAATCAGAACTAGCACCGATACGTTTATAATTTGCATCTTTTTAATGCATATATTCTTCTGGAATTTCATTTTTATAAGATTTGATACATGTATATAATGCATTATGCAAAAAAAAAAGGATTTTAAGTAATCATAAAGTGTTTTAACCCGTTTAACAAATTTTATTTAAAGATTTAGAAATATATAGAAGAAAAGGATTTTAAATCATTTCGTTTAATTTTTCTCCGAAAAACTACTAAAAAGCCCTCAATTATGTATGATTATACTAAATATAATAAATCCGGGAACGAGAAGAACGACACCGACAGAGAAATGTTAGTGACTATGAGAACAAACAGTGAACAAAAGAATATTTTTATACAAACTTATTCGCCATGAAATTTGGATAATTTGTAAATATTATTAGTAAACCTTTTTTCTCTCTCTTTTTTAGGAAGATGAATATAAAGTAATCAAAGAATGTAAAGGATAAATTTTGATAATAAATATCTTATTTATACTTTCATGTTATTTCTTGGTACGTTGGGTATCTATATAACGTTCAACAGTCTTTAGTGTAAACAACGGGTGTTTGAGTCAATAAGATATTATATACCATGTCTATATATATCATTGTCTTAATTTTAACTTTCCTTTTATCTGTTTATATAAGGCCAGGCCACCGTTTCACAAAGCCTTCGTAAGTCTACGTGTCATCGTACGTCCATCGTAAATAAATCGTAGGTTTTACAGCCGTTTCACAAAGCCGTCGTAAGTTAAGATGAGCGTAAATAATACGTAAATCCTGGCGTAACTTACTACTGCTATACCCAGTCGTACCTCCATCGTAGTTTTTCGGCGAATATGAATTAAACCATTCATATCTAGTAAGATGGCAGCAGTGTTCTTTATTTTCTATCAAGAAGCCGCAAATGTTAGAAGACGAAGAAGAATCTTCAATATTATCTAATTAAAAGAAGCAGATCTAGATGAACCCAATCCGTTGGTTTTAATTGAAGATGAAAACGGCGTTTCGTCAACGTCCACGCAGCAGCCATTGATTGTAAAATGCCATTGGCCGAGTGATAAGTAGTTACTACTGTAATCACTAGCCAGTCAACACTGAGGTTGCGAGTTCGAACCCGCTCGTGCGGGTGCACTGACTCAATCTTAATTGAAGGATTGTCAGTTTTCCTATCGAAGGTCGGTGGTTTCTCCGGGCAGGCTTCCTCCACCAATAAAACTGGCCGCCGCGAAATAGCCCAAAAGCGGTGCTTAAAAGTGGCGTTAAAACACCAAAATAAATAAATAAATAAATATCTGCAAAAGTAAAGGAGGAAAGAAAAGAGCGTGCATTAAAACGAGCAACCAGTGAGATTCGTAACTTAAAGAAACATAATAAAAATCTTAAGAAAAGTCAGAATACTTTGAGAAAACGATTGGAACGAGAGAAGAAAAGGAACAGTGAAAAAAAGAACACACCTCGAAGCAAAACTGATGCACTTATCCAAAGAGCCGGTCTGACACCAGGCACAAGAGATACAGAAAACATAAGAAAGAAACTGTTATATGCAGAATGTGTATCAAAGGAAATAAGAGAAACATCAGAACAAAACCCAACAAAGAGGAAGCTGGTTGGAATCGTTGTCTCAGGAAAAACTACATTTTCTTCTATTGGTCAATTTGTTTGTGCAAGCAGTACGTAATGCAAATCTTGGGTATTAATCACTTTTAACTCATCTTATTTACTACCGGCTTCCGTCTCAACAATTTAATAAATAGGCTTTCTATCACGGCCGCGTTCTGATATCTATTTATAATAATATCACTACAGGCACAGTGGTAATCGACAAAACGTTTAAAAAAGGATGTTTTATTCCCATTAAAAGAGCCCACAATGAACATATAAATACAATATATATAATTATTTTTTACTAATTATACACCAACGCAATATACAAAGTAATAATAGTATATACACATTAAAACGATACAGTTTTCACTAAATAATAATTTTTGTTTCTACTTTTTTGGAAGTAAAATAACTCCGTCTTTGGCACTCATCTACAGTCTAGAAAAATAAATAAAAACTACATACTGAATATGCCCCGTGGCCCGTCTGCATGCATGAAGATAGGTTTGCTTCTGTTCCAGATCATATGAGTATTTGGTCCGTACGCGTATCTCGATCGTAATTTTTCCGAGAAAATGAATAGAACCATATGTAAAGATGGCTGCAGTGTTCTTTATTCTTGATAATGCCGCAAATGTTAGAAGGTTGGGACATAAAATATTTTATAATATTTTGTGTAGAATGTAAATCTGAAATCAGTGTTTCACAAGCAAACCAATTATTATTTTTTTGTAATTTCTGCCAAAAAAGAAATGTAATTTAGAATATCCAAATAAATAAAATCTGATTTGGTTAGTTTCGTGCTCAATGTAAGTTATTACGACTTTTTAGATATATAGTTCCCATTCTGTGTTTATTTTGTAGATGTATCATTCTTCACTATATGGTTCCACCAATTTAATTTTGAATCCATTCTGAATCATAAAAAAATGAGTTTGAAAAGATCTCCAAACGGTCCATGATTCTGAACTAAGGAGTACCCAAATTACATCCATGCTTAAATTCGCAGCCTTAAAAATCGAATTACGGATAATTTGTTTTATTTCTTCAAATATTTAGAACAATTTGACATTAATATATGCTTACTATTCATTTATTCAGAAATAGATGCTTGTACCATATTTTTTTGCTCATTTTTAAAAGATGACCTTTTGGTGGACGTCTCATGGCGACGTTTCTGTACATTTTACCTTTTGTGGTTATACTTCATCTGTTGATGTATACTGTGAACGTTTTGTGCCTATTTAAATATATTAACTTATGTTGAAAGACGTGCATAATGTCAAATAATAAAAATACAAATTGTTTCGTCTCTAAGAAAAAATGTAAAATTTGCTCTGCATGCTACTTTTACTAATTAGTTGTAATTTGGGTACTCGGTGCAATTTGGGAACCGTGACGTTATGTCTTTTAAAATGACTTATTTGGGATATTTAAGTTTGTATCAAAACAGCGTGGAGGGGAGCTGCAGATCAATTAGATTTTGTTTATATGCGACATATCTTCAAAAATTGATACAGTAGAAATAAATTGAGGGGGTGGAAAGGGGGGGGGGGGAGTTAAAGATTGAAAAGTGAAACATTTTTTTTTTGTTTACTTAATATTTTTAATTTAGGTACATATCCACATGGAAAGATCGACCTTCCCATGGATAGAAACAAGCGCCTGTGTACATCTCTCATCGGTTCCATCTTCCTCTAAGCATATTATTGAGGGAAAGAAAGACAATTAATCTATACCCAATAACTATTTTAGTTCTGATTTTTCATACACCGATTTTAAAGTACACCAAAAGGAACTAAAACTGTAAGGAGATGTAGGGTATACGTCAATAAGACAGCAACCAAACGATAAGAACAAACAAAAGTACATCTAGAAGGCAACATATAGTATAGTTTTCAACAATACATAGGTGTCTACACAATATGTCAATTTCTAATTCGTCACTAATTTATATACTAGTAAACATTTTTAATACATTTAACAGAAAAGATAAAAAAAATCTACCATTCAATCGCAATTCTCCAAATAATGTAACATTTTTTTTACAATTTAGGAAGAAGCCTAAATATGGAAAAAAAAATTTAATTAAATACTTACCAAATTTTAACTACATAAAAGCGTATTTCACCCTTTCTTTATCCTACAAGAAACTTTTCTACTATAGGAGCCGTAAATTGCGCATATTTCTAAAATGGCGTCATAGCGTCATGTGTTATGACGGAGAGAAGAATTTTCAAACAAGAAATAAGAAGTTGCATGCGTTTTCGTTGATACACCATTGCCATAGACAGACGACAAAAAACAAACAGCAAAATACAAAATATAAAAACAGTGTCTACAGTGTATATAATGTGCGAATCCTAAAATGTCATTTTCACTGTATCCGTGTTGAATTTCTGATGTAGAATGATAAATAAACAGACGACAAATTCATGATTTTTGAATAAAATAACAGATAATATATAATGTGTACTGTTTTTATAAATTCATGATATTGGTTTGAGATGCGGACGGGTTTTTATCGCGCCTACAGCCATCCAGGTGCAAAATTGATACACAAATAGATAAATATTAAGAAAAGTTCACGAACAGAGCGTGCAAGAGATTTCAAAGTAGCAGTTAAGTTTCATTTGTACAAAAATGTACCTTTTAACATGATTATTAATGTTGTATAACTTAAAACAGGTTTTGTTATTCAGCTTGTTGATATTGAATCAAATTCCACTATGTTGTTTTCGTTATGCGATTCATGTTTACTGTCGAATAATGATACTAGACTTTCATTTTCACTGTAGGGCGATTCATTTCTATTGTATATGCGATGCATTTTCACAGAAGGAAGTTAATTATTTTTCATTATATAAAGTCTTAATTCAGCCGACTCTCTAACAAAATTTATGAAGTCAGAAGGATTGATTCTATATGCATACTTAATGAGTGAAAGTCTGAGGTAATATATCAATAAATTCCTTAAAAATGGCATTTATTGCTAATATAGTCAAATTTATTTTCTCTAATTATTTGTCCAGATCCAGATCTATATGTAGGATAAAATTTATCCTTCCCTATGACACGCCATCATTGAATACATATATTTTGGAAAGTTAAGCCAATCCACGTCACAGAATAAGCAAAGTGTCTGTTTCGGTCTCAATCTACATCGCATACTAATAAATTAAACGTAATGAGAGCTATAATCCTAATGCTTGTAGTTTAAAGGTTAGGTTGGCTTGCTTGCTTTGTTTGTATAAATGTTTGCTTAAGCATTATAATTAAGATTGAGCAAACATTTATACAAACAAAGCATGCAAGCCAACCAAACTTTAAACTACAAGCATTAGAAAAGAACTCTAATGGATGCATTTTAGATAAGAAAGAACATTCACAAAACGATCTTCATTTCACGATTAAATAAGTGGATACGTTTTCATCTTGTACAAACAATTGACGCTTTGATGACTGGATAATTTATATTTATCGTGCCATTGTGTATACATCTAATACAGTAAAGAATGTTCGAGCAACAGTCGAGTCACCTTAATTTATGTTTGAATTTCTTATAAGTTGGTGTTACAAATAAGCAAATACGCAGTTGTAAGAATACAAGGAAATATTGAAAACAGTTTATTATTACATGTTTAGATGGTTCCATACCACGTGGTATAACCACCGTACAATTGATTCCGGACGTTAATCGCTACATCGCGAAGCAATGTTGGTAGACATACCGGTACCGTTCTTAGATATAAGAGAATGTGGTATGAGTGCCAATGAGACAACTCTCCATCCAAGTCACAATTTGTAAAAGCATAAAATTATAGGTCATTATTTTCACCAAAGACTAATTGATGTAATGTTCAGTTAAGTATTCAATATTTATGAAAACAAAGTTTACTGCTCCTGGCAGCATTGTATATCATTTATGTTACATAAACACCATGTCACTATTTTAAATAGACAGGTCTGTGAGTTACTTGAAAACATCGCGAAACAAACACTCTGTGTAACTCAAACTTGATTTATCTACAAATAGAGCATAGTTGGTTGGCTCTTACACTAAATGCGACCGTGTATTTTGTGATTTGTTGTTGTAAAAATACATAATGCGAATGAGAAACCCGTTGTTTTAATTATTTTTGAAGACATTTACTTGCAAAATTGACTTCACAATTTTGGCACTGTACGATTCATTCACATTGTAGTTTGTTTACTTTCTTTAGCACCGTTTGTTGTACATTATTGTACTGTTCGTTGTGAAAAAGCCTTTCAATAGGGTAGACATACGTATGACACGGCGTGACAAATTTTTTTAAGCGAGTTCTATAACTTTTAAAGGAAAATTCTCCGTAGAAATACGTAACATTCATGAATGCCTGCTCCAGTAAATTTTCGGATCCATGACAAGCTTATAGCAAACTCACCAACAATATTTGAATATACATGATATGAACGTGGTTATACACGTGTATATTCAAGTAAGCATCTACGACTATCATCAATATTAAAGTAATTTAAAAACTATTTTCAGTTGTTGCATGTCGAACACATATTAAAAAAAAACAATGAAAATTCATCGCACCTCCAAAAATTCCACATCAGAAATGATTGCACTTACAATGATAATTCATCGCATCTATAGTTAAAATGAATCGCATTCAGTAATCAATATTATGGATTCTGCTGCTTTAATTACACTTTTTGGAATTAAATCCTGTTATTATACATTAAAAAGTTATATTCTAATGAAATTGTGTTAAAACATACATTCAAATCAATTATTTTGTATTTTCAAAAAGTAAACAAACGAAGTTTTTCCCATCATCCTTTATTCTACAATAGACATACTCGCATACAACAGTGAAAATGAACTAACTGGATTCGCACTTTATATACACTGGTCTAAAGTTTTTATATTCTTAGTAGGCAATCCTTTTTTATTTGTTGGTTGTAGCATATTAATCTCATGTACAGACTTTTAAAAGAGAACACCAAAAGTCTCCTTGTAGATACTTTTATAGTATTATGCATCATATCCCGCTAATAGGCGCTTGAATATCAGATATTCATTTGAAATAAACCAAGATATAAGAGGTTGTGGATGTGGTTTACAGAATAGAGAATAATGACCCTCCCACAAAAAAAAGAGAGAATATAAAGAAAAATGGGCAAAAAAACAGAGAATACAGAATAAAAGAGTGCTAAAATGTAAAAAAAAAAAATGGATATGGAAAAAAAAAAGAGTGATTACAAAATTAAATGATTAACAAAATAACTAAACTCTGCATTTTCTGCTTACCAAATTCATTATTGATATAAGTATATCAATTGGAATGAAATGTTGAACTGGTCCTTATCAGAACTGGTTCATAAATGTTAGTTATGCAAATTATGTTCATTCGTAAGCATCGGTATTTTCCTCCAAAATCACGATCTTGCACGAGTTGACAAATCTTGACTTACCATTTCGTCCACTATTTCAGACAGAGTTAACCTTACATTCTTCTCCTACATTGTGTCCGAAGTTATTAGAGTTCAGACCAAAATAACCTTTGACAACAAAAAGCTCTGCAATAGCAGAAAAACCATAAAACAACTAGTTATAAATTTCATACAATCAAAGAGCTATTCTCGACTTATCACTTACGCTTAGAGCCGAATATTTAAAACCAATGATGCAAAAATAACAGAAACAGTTGAAGAGCTATCTGACCAACACGGACCTAATTAATAGCCAAATCAGTCGAAGGTAAACCTGCCTGATGGAGTTGAAACCTTAGTTTCTTTATAAAGTCAAAATTTGGGGACAAAATGAAGGAATTTCAGAATCAAAAAGTCGCTTTCGCCGGAATGATTCTTACGTCTTCAGTTTCATATGTGTAAGATCCATATAATTCATTCCAATCTAAAACAACAATTTATTGCTTAGGTCTGGAAAACGAATGCTCGAGGACGGATGACATTTTTTTTGATTTTTTGGGGGGTAAAACAAGTTTTATCACTACGAAAAAATTTTAAATATAATATTCTCCAAAACAATGGATTGATAGGATTTTTTTTCTATATTTTGTTGGAAAGTTGGGCTATCAATGATAAAATTTAGTTCTGGTGATCAAATTTTATTCTATCAGATTCTAGGTTACTCTTAATGTCGGATAACTAATGGTGCTGTATATGTTATAAAACTTAATGCTCAGCTTCGAATTCTCAGTACTATTACCGCATATCACAAACTAGATATTAAGATCAAATATAACTAATTTCATCTGATCTACTGCTTGCTATCCCATATATCCAAATTATTACAAATAAATTAAAATATTTATATTTTTCCGTGTTTGGTTTCAATCAGATATTAATCAAAATTGATAAATGGGGTCATTTGTGTATAGTGCAATGGCAGATTCAAAAGGGACACATAAATCAAAGAATAAGCATATTTCTTACTGAATAGATAAGAATGACCAAAAGAATTACAGAACAAAGAAATGAAGACACCCCCTCGTTGCCCCTTGACTTGCATTAATTTATATTGATATAAAAACATCGTCATAATTCGCCATCCTTTATAATTATTTAAAATGTTTATTTGGCATGCCATACTCGATAAAAGTGCGGACGTGAAAGAAAGCACTCTTCTGTTTTACGATACACTTACGATGATACACAGCACGTAACCTGCGATCAACTTAGTAGTCCTTTACGATGCCTTTGTGAAACACACGTAACGGGAACGTAGAACCACACGTAAACGGATCGTAAACTGATACGACGATTGTAAGTTAAGAAGGCTTTGTGAAACGGTGGCCAGGTTTTTTCTTAAGCTTGCCTTACACCTGATTATGATATATTAAGATAAATACAACTATTGTTTCTGTCATGAAAAACGCACAACTACGATCTGAGAAATCAACTATAAGATTTTCATCATACACAATATGGAACCTTTTTAAGCTTGTTTGCTGCGCTAATTCGATAAAAAAGCTTCCAATTATGACACGCAACTAATAGTTACCAATCTTAAATTATCCGCTGATAATTTAAGAAATTATCAATGAACTAAGATTTCAACTCTCTGAGGACAAAATGGACTTTTGGAGTTTTAAGCTGTTCTTTGTATGTCCCTTTGGTCACATACCTCCCTGGTATCAAGTATTTATATTTCCTTGGCTTCCAATTTCTTTTGCGTTTCTTGTGCAGATATACATTTAAAAGCGGTTCGAGTGCAGCGGTTTTGTAAAGTGTAATTTTTATTTTCTAGTACTGGGTCGCTACGGCTGCTGTAGGACTGATAGTACCGGAGAGTATCATCATCTCAGTAGTCACTGCTTCGATACTGACATAATTTATAACATATCTTTCTTAAACTCCCCGTTTATAAATTTATAAATTATTTTACTCAATGCTACGATGTAGGTGGGGTTATATAGTTTTTGACTCGACCATTAGTTCGTCAATCATATTGGATGTGAAAAGCTTTCATATGTTTGGAGGTCATTTCGTCTAAGGTCAAGGTCATATTTACTATAAAAGCGACCATAATAGTGGTTTCCGGTCGCTAAATCAAATGCTGCACATGGTATTGCAATCATACTGCGGTAAATGGTCATATATAATAAGAGGATAACCCCTACCTATTTTGAAGTAACTATACATGCATATGTATAAGTTCAAGGTCTTAATTGCTGAAAATAGACTAACATCTGTGCAGAAAGCTAAATCAAATAATACATATGAGATTGTAACCATTCTTAGATACATGACCACATGTAGATGCAGGAAGATCCTTAATGATGTTGAGGTCTCTACGTCAAAGGTCAAGTTCAAAGATACTAAACATTTAACTAAATTTGTGCAGAAAAAAAAAGACAAGTGGTTTCCGAATGTTTTTCCTTTATACTGGAGCGTGAGATATATGAGCTTTGGCAGTGATGTTATTTATATTAGTGTTCCATGACATGATATATTTTGCTGTGTGTGTTGGTGTGGTTACAACTTGTTATAAGTATTTATCTTTGCATATATCAACTATTAACTGACAATGTTTTTGATTGTATGCATTTTGTTTAATGGATAAGACGATTTTCCGTTCCCTATTGTTAATTTTCCTTTTTTTGACCGGTACCATCTTCAGGTGTTTATATATCCCAACTCGTTTGCTATGCTCGTGTGTGTAATGTAGTTTTGGATTTCAATGAACGTAATCTCTGTATAACTGGTAAATTATTGAGTCAAGGATTTCGTTACCACAAATTACCTAAAACCTTTACTTAAGTCTTATATACATGGATTTGGTTTAGAAGTTAGACTATACATATAGAAGACTTATAACAAACGGGATAGCACATCCTAATTTTTACGGGGATGTTGTTTACCGAGCCCGTAAAGTTAGATACGATATAAGTAATTTTATCGATCCTTTAAATAAACCAATTCTAAAAGATTACCAATTCAACACTGTAAGTAAATCTTTGAATATTGTTTTTATCGGTATAAATATTGATTTTTTTTATCAGTAGATTAAAACCAAACTAAATATAATTGTAATTATAAAAAGAAGATGTGGTATGATTGCCAATGAGACAACTATCCACATATGTACATTCACGGTTCTACAATCTATCGATACCTGTATTTTTGTATTGCACAAGGTCATGTTTTTCCCCGACTATTAATGACGTCTCTACACTAAATCCATTGGATGTTGGATGTGTACTATTTGATACGTCAGTCTTAGATGCATGAATTTTATTAGTTGTTATTGGCTTTGAACTGGCTGTAGGAACTGTGAGTACTCTCCGATCTGTACTTAGTGTCTTTTTTGTTGTAGGGATGTATACATACCCTGCCACGTCCAGTCTGTGTTTTTGTTACATGTTTTTCTGTTTTGTATGGATCTGATGACTTGAGCCCTTTTCAACTGTTTTTATAGATTGTTCTTATGTTGTACTGTTACACCACTGTCCCAGGTTTGGGGGATGAATTTGGCGCTAGCAAACATTTTTAACCGCGCCACATTCTGTATGTGCCTGTCAAAAGTCAGGAGCCTTGCAATTCAGTGGTTGTGGTTTGTTGCTGTATATCGTATTTGTTTTTCGTTTATTGTTTTGTACATAAATCAGGCCGTTATTTTTCTCGTTTGAATTGTTTTACATTTGTCTTTTCGAGGTCTTTTATATCTTACTATGCGGTATGGGTTTTTCTCATTGTTGAAGGCCGTACGTTGATGTATAGTTGTTAACTTCTATGCCATTTGGTCTCTGTTGGAGAGTTCGTCTCATAGGCATCATACCCCATATAGTAAAAATATTTTTTGTTAAAATATTTTTTTCTAAGTGTATTAAGTTTTGTTTGGGGGTTTGTAAAAACTGTCTATATATAAATCTGGTGACCCTACGGTATGAAACTTGACCCCTAGTTGTTCGTTTATGTCATCAGATTTAAGATGAGATTGGTTTGAGTAGATGTATTTATTAACTATTAAAACACGTATCTCATCATTTGAGTTTGTTTTTACGTTCTTCTCTGTGGACGATGTAGATATGTGAGAAAATCTTGGTAGAATCAATGGCTTTCTGTATTCATGATTCACTACCAATCCAAATGTCTCGCTTGGTTGTCTCAATAAGATTTTGATATTACATCGATTATACTAAACTCTAATGTTCATGCTGTTCTTCATAGAAGCATTCATTTCTAGCATAGCCATGAACATTACAAGAATACACGATCTTATGCAATGCAAGAACTGTTCAGAATTTCAAAGCAGAAAAAACATTTAAAAACATTGGGGTGCACTTGTATGAGAACAATGTCCATAGAATAATGAGACAAACAGGTATAAGAAAGAGAGAAAACTAATGATATATCTTTGATTATTTGTGATCATTATGATTATGATTGATTGATTGGTAGGTATTTAATGCCACTTTCAACACTATTGGCTATTTTGTGGCGGTTAGTTTTTACTGGTGGAGGAGGCCGAAGTGCCTGGAAAGAACCACCGACCTTCGACAGAAAAACTGACAATCTTATAATTTTGACAATCAGCTTGTTACTTCGGTTGTACCATAAAAACAAAAATTAAAAAAGGATCCATTGGTACGACCATTTTATCTGTTAAACTGTACGCCTCTCTTTTTTTTTTTGTATGCATACGTAATTTACACACATATTAAGTTATCGATGTAACAGAATAATATGCTATAATAACACCAAGCAAAGTAGATCAAACACAGACAGGGTCAATTTAATATAATGTAGTTTTTAATTGTTTGTTTTTAAGTATAATCCGGTTCTTTTTCTTTGCGGGCATTTCATAATAAAAATTCGGGATGGATCCACAAAAAAAAAAAAAAAAAATAGGAAGGAGAGCGTACACTAAGGCCGCCATTTATTAGATGCGAAAATTCAAAAGACCGCCGAAAAAAATGTAGTTACCTTGATATCTAGATTTATAGTATAGTTCCAACTGTTATTAATAATAAAGTGAGCACGTACTAATAGTCCGGCTGATTGGTGCAGATATAGAGCAGAATTGCTCTCTTGATGAGGAAAGCATGAGATTTTGCACAGTAGTTCTTGGTTGTATACCCTTTGATTTTAGCTATGGACCCACTCAGAAAAATCCAATATGGCTGCCATTTTCAAGATGGCGGAAAAACGTTATAAATACCAAGATTGTCTGCAAGGTATTCTATATAATTTTGGAAATTAAAGTAATGATTCTTTAAAAATGGTCTTCATGTTCTTGAATTTGTTATCAATTAATTTTAGAATATAAATAAAATATAGTTTGGTTATTTCTAGAACGCATACATTTGCAAATATGGCTGCATATACAAAAACAAATAGTGAAAATCAAAATGTTAATCCAATATGTAACATGTTATTGTAATTGTTCTTTAATCGCTTTCAGTTTTAATGGTTGGAATGAAAGAGGTTGAAGTGAGTCGATTGAACGTTGATATAGGTCGGTTAAATGTGGTGGCATATTAGGTAACTTATCTGAACTTTGAGGCAGTGCCGAGGGGACCTTGTCTCGTGTCTCTTCAATGCCACGTCTTGCGTCACTTATCGGGTTTTTATCTGCCGTACCCACTATATCGTCAAATTCTTCTATGTAACCAATAGGTGTACCTTTCTTCAGGCGGATGTGACGATTGCCATCATTTAAAATAGTTAATGGACAACTATTTCCTTTTCCAACTACGTGCGAAACCAATACGCAACTAGTCAGCGGGCATGGTTCTAAAATGAACTCCTGGTCAGTACTTTTATTAGTTTTAATGGTAACAGTCATTTCAGAGTTTGGCGGAACTGTGATGGTTCGTTTTATGCAAACCTGCTGAATTGAAATCTCACCTCCACTGTAAACAAATGCCGCATTTATCACTTTGTTGTTGATGGTAAGTGTGGGAGTACTCAGATTTATCACTGCGCCTAGTGTGTCCAAAATATCTAGCCCAAGTATAACATCGTCTGTTAACGGCGCTTTGCACACATCCCATTGTATGTTTACTCTATCAATGTCGAGAGAGGTGTTCTTTATAATCTTCCCAGTAACCAGCTGTTCACCCCAACCACCTAGCGTTATGGTCTCCGAATCTTCATTATCTGATGGAATTAATTTCTCATTCACTAATATTATCATTGCAGCAGTGTCCACAATCATGCTCACATTCTGGTCATATATAGTACCTCGTACTGCTAGTCTTTTTCCTATGGTTCGTCTGATGACAATATCAGACGGAGACGTGGGCCTCTGTTTGGTTTTGTCATGAGGTGATGTTTCATGGCCAATAGACTTGGGAGTCGAGCATTGGCCTACTGGCCCGACCCGTTGCTGTTTAAAGACTCCGTTGTTGGGGTTGCGCTTTGATTTCTTCTGTATCCTGTTAAAGGTGACCGTTGCCTGAAATAACCGAGATTTCTGGAGTTTGTCCGTGGAGATGCTGACCGTTGTCCTTAGGGACTATATGATCTCTGGCTTGGTTGGGGTGTTGTTGGTCGATAGGCATTAAACTTGGATGTATTTCTATCTGGCGATCTACCGTGATAATATTGCTCAGGGGATCTTCCACGTGTATATTGATTAGAAGGCCCAAGCTTATATTGATCGGCCAATCCACGGTTACGCTGATTAGTTGAAAGCATAACATCAGCTAGTTTTGTGACAATTTGAGTGAGATTACGCACCTCATTTTCCAAAGGACTGCTCATATTCCCTTTATCGGTCGGTGATACTGCGCCATCAGCAAAGAAGACTTGCCGATGGGCATAATTGGCACTTTTTGATCCATATATCGCCATCTGGTTGGCTATTGAGGTTTATCAATTGTGTTAACACCTTGTTGATCGTTTCTGGGTTCCTCTCTATTACATGCCTCGCAGAATCTTTGTCTTTATATCCTCGGAGGATTGCTTTGGTTCCAATCTGGTCTGATCGTCTTTCTTGCTGAAGCGCTGCTTCAATGCTTTTCTTAAGGCCTTGGAATCATCATTTGTGTTTACCTTGCGAGCGTACTCCAAGGCAACATCGGACAGGCAATCTAGGAGCCTACACACCTTTTTCCTGTTTTCCCATTGTCGTCTATCGGCAGTCCGTTCAAATTGGTAAATGAACGCCTCCCAAGTTATGGATCCTCTTCCATTGAATATTTGCATTTTTGGGAGCTGTGGGCTTCGGCTCCGGTCCCTTGCACCGGAATTTTCTTGCCATCGGGTATATTCTCTCTCCAGAGAGATGTCTGAAGAAGAGCTGTTGCCACGCTCTTTTGGTTTCCTCTGCTCTTTCCTGGATCGGTCAGTGGAGTCAGCTTGCTGTTGTTACAAGCCTGTTAGAGCCCCAAGAGCTGACGAGGTTGTCATAATTGGAGTCATAAATGTGGGAGGAGGAGGATTTGCCATTGACTCGACAGGGATGGTACTGTTAGTAGGCACTGCAGTCAGCATTGGAGAAACTTGATAGGATCTACTTGCAGCCAATTGTTTCTGTAATGGTGTGCTGCTCTGAACCAAATATGATTTACTCATTGTAGGTGGTAAGTGTGCATAAGAAGACACATAAGTCATTTGCTGGTATCCTTGATCAGTACTAGAAGTTTCTAGTATGTTCTTAAATGGAGGTTGTTGTTGAATAATTTGAACTGTCTCATACAGGGCCAAGGGCCCTGGCATAGGACTTCCGACTTAAGGTGAAGACATCAAATTTGCCTTCAACAGAGTTGGTTCGGTTGATGGTTCATGCGAAGTAATTGGAGAAAGATCCAAGGCAGGGAGTTTGTTATGTATTTTTGGTGTACTTGCGTTGTACTGGTTAAGGTCAAATTTTGGCTTAGATGATGTGTCCATTGCAGGAATTTTAACTTCTTTATTTCGCTTGTCCACTAATTCACTTATGACAGATGCCATTTGTTGGAAAGTACCCTGCAGTTCAAATGCACTTTTAAATTGAACTGTGTCTCCTTCCTCAATTGTTGTCAGCTTGTCCATCGGTCTCACTACAACATTGAATTTCTCATTGCTCTGACCGTCAATTCCGCCAAGCGCTTACCACTAGCCTTGTGGTCTATCCTGTCTTCAGACTGCTGAAGTTGCTGAGATATTACTTCCATCTGTTCATTATTAATATTCATTGCCTCTTTCTGTTTAGCTTGCATCGTTATGAGACCAACACATATTTTATCAATTCGCGCTTCGCTGTGTTTTATATTGCGGTCAAATTCAGCTGTTCTTTGGGCATTATATTTCCTATCTGCTAAAAATTCTTGGTACAATTGTTGAATAGTCATTTCTGATTTGTCCTCTGTTAAAGTGTCTTCAGCTGTGGGTTAATCCATATCCCCAAGTGATTCAGTTTCTGCCATTTCAATGTTCTTGTCCTTGTTTTCCTCAATTCCTGCCATTTCACTGATATGTGTTTATACAGTTCTCAAATCACAGTATAATATCTCAAATTGCAAAATATTGCAACCCAAGAAAAAAGATAGACACTGAATAATATCTTACTGCAGATAAATCTCAAATCACAGCTTTTATGTGTGATCCAAGACAAAAAATATTGCAGCTTTTAACGAAAGCTACTACTGCAGCTTTTTATGAAAGCTACTACTTTGTATATGAAATGACAAGCCAGGCAAAATCAAAAGGACAGAACTGGAACAGAGACTAAATGACACTATACTTGAATAAATGATTAAATTCAGGTCAATTCTCAATAATGAATATTTGCTTATTTTTCAAGGCGGCCATTTTGAAAATAGCCGCCATTTTGAATTTCAAGGATAGATCAAAACAAAATTTTGCTAAGTACACCAAATCATTCAAATATGTTGAATTTTGTGCTTCCAGCATCAAATCAACTGTGGTTTGAGCAATACTGGAAAATATTTTAGAATGTATGGCCGCCATCTTGAAATAAGCCGCCATATTAAATGTTGATGGTGGGTCCATAGCTAATATTGCTCAGTACACAAAAATGTACCATCTTGCAAAATTTGGTGCTTTCCTCATTATTTGAGCATTTTTTTTCACCGATCGGCCGGACTATAATACTTTTTTTTATTGAATTCATTTCATTTTTGCTTTTTTAAACTAGCAAATCGTTATATAATTTGATTGCAACAAAACTGCACGTGGATATCTACAAATATACCCGTGCAATGCCAGAAAATGACAAACCTGCTCCAGATTATCTTCAGATAATACTGTTCGGTCATCAGTGAACGGAAGAACTTTTTCTCTTTCATTTTCATATGACATTACTTGAAAAACCCAAAGCCTCATATATCTTGTAACATGAACAAAACCGAAATGTAGTATTCAATATGTAGGGCAAACTGGACGTGAATGTTTTCAAACGAACACAAGAACATCTATACCGCTTCCGCAGACCTAAAAAATTCAAAAGTTTAATTTACCAACATTTAGAAATTAAAGTTTAATTTACCAACATTTAGAAAAACACAAACACAATATTAAATTTATAAAATTCTAACCACTTCAAACCGTCCAGAAACAACCAGGACAATCACATTAACAGTTTGAAGATTCCCGTAAACTTTGCGAACTTTCTTGGACTACTAGGTCTAAATGACAATATCATGGGCCAAGGGAACATATTTAAAACTTCCTCTATTGATATCATGCCTATTGTTGATAAAAGACAACGCAATCATAGGTCTCATGGCAATCGCATTAACCGCAATCAACATCGTTCTAATTTACATTTGATGATTTTTTATCTATATTTTAAAAACAATGGTAGACATCAATTATTATGCAAACTGGGTCAAATACCAATTCGTAAATTGCATAATATTTATAACGAGTGTGAAACAGTATCGTTTTTAAGTCCAAAATATGAGTGTACTCGTATTATTACAGCCTTTTTGTCACCATAGACTGTTCCCTCAAACTGATAAACCTGAAGATCATAAAAAGTATTTCATAAAAATAAAATACATTAATAGAGGTATTGATTTTATTAATTTGTCTAGTAAAATTCTTTGGATGTTTTAGATAAATTACGTGCTTTTGATGGTCCTTTTGATTCGGTTGACAGTTTTGACTTTTCCACTCTTTACACTACACTTCCACACTTCTTATCAAACAAAAGTTTTCCTATTTAATTAAATGGTCGTTCGATAACTCTGATTGCAAATGTATTAGCTGCAACTCATATAAAGCCTTTTTCTAAAACGAGAAAAGTAAATATGCTAGATATACTTACTGGGGGTGTGATGAGTTGATTAAAGCCATACATTTTCTCCTTGACAACATATATGTGCGTTTCGGCAATAAAGTTTATCGACAGATTGTAGGTATTCCTATGGGTACCAATTGTGTCCTTTTAATAACAGACTTGTTCCTGTACTGTTATGAATCAGTTTATGGCCAAACTCAGTAAAGACCCGTCTAAAATCTATTTGATTGATAAATTCAACAACACTTACCGTTATCTTGATGATATTTTTTCGTTAAATAATGAAGAGTTCTCTAAATATACTGCCGAAATTTACCCACAGGAACTTACCTTAAATCAAATATTAACAGCAATAAGTGTCTTTTCCTAGATTTAGACATTTCTGTTTTACACCAGAAACTATACACAAAAATTTACGACAAAAGGGATGATTTTTCTTTCCCTATTGTTAATTTTCCTTTTTTGGACGGTGATGTTCCTGTTGCACCATCGGACAGTGATTATATATCTCAACTCGTTCGTTATGCCCATGTCTGTAGTGACGTTTTGGATTTCAATGAGCGTAATCTATATATTACTGGTAAATCATTTAGTCAGGGATTTCGTTACCACAAATTACTAAAAACCTTTACTAAATTCTTCCGAAGATACAAAGATTTGGTTTGCAAGTTTGGCTGTACCTGTAGAAAACTGATTTCAACGGAATAGCACATCCTAAATTTTACGGTGATGTTGTTAACCGAGCCCGGAAATTAAGATACAATCCGGGTAAACTTATAAATCCTTTAAATAAACTTATTCTAAAAGATTACCTATTCAACACTGTTATTAAATCTTTGAATATTGGTTTTTTTTTTTTGTATAAATATTAATTTTGTAATCAGTAAAGTAAAACCATACTAAATATTACACATATGTACTTTCACGGTTCTACAATCTGTCTTTACCTATTTTTTGGCATTGCACAAGGTCATGTTTTTCTCTGACTGTTAGTGACGTCTTTACATTAAATCCATTGGATGTTGGATGTGTACTGATTGATATTTAAGTCTTAGATACATGATTTTTTTATTAGTTGTTATTGGCTTTGTACTAGCTGTCAGTAACTGCGAGTACTCTCAGATCTGTACTTAGTGTCTTTTTTGTTGTTATGGTTGAGAGATGGATATACACCCTGCCACGTCCTGTCTGTGTTTATGTTTGATATTTTTCTCTGTATCGATCTAATGAGTTAAGCTTTTTTCAACTGATTTTTATAGTTTGTTCTTATGTTGTGCTGTTACACCACTGTCCCAGATTTGGGGTAGGTTTGAGCGCTCACAAACATGTTTAACCCGGTCACATTCTTTATGTGCCTGTCCCAAGTCAGTAGCCTGTAGTTCAGTGGCAATTCTTGGTTGACGTCTGGCATATTTGTTTTTCGTAAATTGTTTGTTATAAATTAGGCCGTTAGTATTCTCAATTGAATTGTTTCATAATTTTCATGTCAGGGCCTTTTATAGCCGCAACTACTAGTATACGGTATGGGTTTTTCTCATTGTTGAAGGCCGTACGGTTGCCTATAATTGTTTACATCCACTTTATTTGAACTTTGGTGGATAGTTGTCTCGTTGGCAATCATACCACATCTCCTTATTTTTATATTGATCCATCAGATTGGCACAACGCACAATAAACAAAAAACATAAAGACAACCAAAAAAACAACACAAAGGAACGACCTAAGAGAACTCGCAGTTAATGAAAGCTAGTTCAAAGCTGATAACAACTTATAATTAAATCATGTTCTCCCAAACTAAATTATCAATCAGTATACATCGAACTTTAGTGGAAAGACGCAATAAACAGTATGAGTCTTTTTATTTTTATAATGACCTTGCGCAATGCAAAATATAAATACATAATATCGACAAGGTGTAGGACCATAGTAAGTTTTCATAGATGAATAGCAATGCACATTATGTTTTAATTTATCAAAAGCAAAATCAATGTTAGTACCAATAGAAATCATATTCAAAGATCTTACTACGGTGTTAAATGATATTTTTTTTACGAATAAGTGTACATGGATCGTATTTAATTTAAGTGCTTCATAGATAAATTATATATATGTTTTGTACTTATATACCCCGTCGGGAGCATACGTTGTTAGAAGGGTCGATTTTCGGTCTTTATACTGTGGTCCTGAAAAACCTTCATTAACATGGAGGCGATATAACTTCCTTATGCTTTTGTTTCCTGTATATTTCATAAAACACCATAAAGGAGCTTCCCGCAAATTTGTATCTGATTCCTCCAAAAAGGAACATACGATTTTCAGCAAATATGAATATCTGATTATCGAAAAATATGATCACAAGTTAAACAAAAATGCAAAATCCACTTGATAAAAACCAATAAAATTCAGGAGCTCATCAGGTAGCATATGTCTCGTATTATTATTCATTTGTGTAGGTGTAGGTGTTAAGAATTAAAGTTCAAAGCCCTCAGTCACACTTGACCTTACCGAACTTTGGTCCTTTTTGGTCATATAGCTCCGCATTTTTCAGGTATTTATACATTAGTGGCTTTCAAAATTTTGGGTTTCAGCATTCGTGATGAAACTAATTCCAGAAAAGCGCTTTGGACGTACCTAGGTGTTGTTTTCACATTAAACACGAGGCAACAGGTTATCAATTTGACGACAGAAATATTGACTTATTGAAAACTCACTCTGCTTATAACATTGTTTAACAAAAGACAGAGACAATAATTTCTTATTTATGTTTTCAAACAACAAGTTACGTCATCTGTTTAATTCTGAAAAAGAAGAAAAGAGAATGTAGTAATCATCAATGTGAAGGTAAGTAGACTGGTTTTTGTCAAATTTAATTTCTTTATTCCGTTTGAAATGGACTCAATTTTGCATATACAATGACAGAATACCAAATGTAAAAGATACGACAATTGGTCGACGTGATTGACGTTTAGCCCTTAACCAAAATTATGTTGGAAACTTTGCATTGCTTTTCAAAAACAAATAAAATCAATTAACTAATAGTTGTCCTTCGATACAAAAGGGTAAGGCTCATTGGTCAACCAAATCGACCCAATACATGCAAAAGTTAATAAATAAGGTTTTGTAAGCCTTACAACCTCCTCGGTGGTCTCGTGGTAGCGTGTTTGCCTCCAGTGTGGAAGATCGGTGGTTCGAAGCCTGGCCGTGTCAACCCAAAGACTTTAAAATTGGTATTTGCTGCTTCTCAGTTAAGCACACGGCATTGAGGAGTAAGAGCAAAGACGTGTAGGCTCGTAGTCGCCATAATGTGTCCGGGTAGGGTGCCATGTCTTACTGCGGACTGTTACCTCGTGGACTAGCATGTTTATAAACCCGCTCAGCGTGTTGGACTAGTACAAAACAGGGTTAATATTCTTATTACATAATCATGTTCTCGTCCTGAACATGCATTTAATTTTCCGCTGGACGTTAAGCAGCCATCAGGCCATCATCATCATCGTCATCATCTTTTAAGCCTTATTATTGATTTGTTTACATATCGTGTTATTATAAATTGTGTACTCTACCGTTACCTTCTAATTTTGACAAATATGTATCAAGTTCAGTTATTTTGCTTCGAAAATTAACAAAATTCTAATATACAGCTCAGTTTCCCATTGTTTCCGACCACCAAGAAATTTTATTCCGCCAAACTTTGCATGTTTATCCTAATTTATCTGTTTTCCTTGACCTACGTCGTTCTTAATATGAATGAAATATTCACCGTTGGAAGTTAAGCTCTCTAAAAGTAATCTTAAACTAGTGTACGTGTTTAAACTGAATATCAACATTCTATCCGCTATTGATTACAAACATCTGATCCCTAAATTCTTTAGAGTTCATTATGACTACAATACTGACATGTTGATTTGCTGTTCTTATGTGGGTTTAATGTGTTAAAAGGCTGTAATTTTAGGCTTATTTTGTCATCCCGGGTCCTTTTATCAATTACAGATATGGTATGGATTTGCGATCTGTTGAAGGCCGCATGTTTACTGTATTTGTTCACATATTTATCCTTAAAAGGATAGCTGACTTTATCGCATTGTCGACTATATGTCATCTCCACATGTGTTTTGTCATCAGGTGCACAGATACTTGATTTCTATTTTTTTTACTATAAACAATCCACTTATAACTTACCATTTAATTATTACCATGATGCCAATCAAATTGACATTTGCAATGTGCGTCGACACAGTGGGCTGAATGGAATTTATCACAGTTCAGATTTCCACATTGTGATTTATCGGTACAGTCTAGTTCTGTAAATTAAACAAATTAAATTTTACAGTTTGCTTGAAATAAGCACGTTTTCACAATGTGTAAATTTTTGTAAAATCGTGACTCCGATTTTCTTATTTTTCGTTATCTAAATTTTAAATTTAAGATTTATACCAGTTCAAATCGAACAGTACTATGCATTGATGATGTATGTCTACGCAGACTCTGTTGTTATAACCATGATAACTTAACTTTCGTCCCCTATAAAATTTTAGAATTGCACCAGTTCATATCGCACATTGACTATTATTTTGGGATGCATATCTATGCAGTCTCTGGTGTAAATGATTTACCTGTGTCAACTTGAAATTTTAGAATTATACAAGCGTGGTTCGGTTTTTAATTTGTATTACTTTCAAGATTGTTTTTAGTAATATCAGAATAATTTGATAAGATTCATTTTACATCATACCGATGAAGATATCTGTTATCCGAAATATTTATTGGTACTAGTATTTACTGTTTCTTCTTTTAACATTGGTGTTGTTTTGTACACTTCTTTAGGCGTATATTTTATGTTTCTATTGTGTACAGTATCGTTTTGTTTTTCATAACGATTCAGCGCCCTCGTAAGATGCAAGAGTTCGAATCCCGCTGAGGGAAGAAAAAACATTTGCGTTAGCAAATTTGCAGATCTAACATTGTTGGGGTAAATTTGAGACGACACATATATATATAAAGTGCCTAGAAAATCAACCTTACAATGTTAGAATAGATCTGATTCTTTACTTCCTCCCCGAGCGGGGCTGGAACTTGTACTTTTCACTTCCCACTTCTACGACAACACCGCCTAGCAATGCGCAGACGCCTTATCCCCTCCTCTAACTATAGCTGGCAATTTACCCGTAGAATGAATGCGCGCAAGTGTAATAAAAAGCTGCACCATTATATGTTAGTGTAATGCATCGGAGGAATGAGAATGGTAAATTCAAATAAAATCTTTCCACTTTTAAATTGATACCATCCACATATCACTGGCGAGAATATGAAGCATGACTGACGTTTTTCGTTTCATTTTAATCTGGGGCAAATACAATATTTTTTGTAGAAGATAGGATATTTTATTTAGAACCTCATTGGTCTGTGATATGATGAGTTTTCTAATATCTATTATAATATTCATACTTTAAGGATTGTTTTGATAACAGATACATGTAAACAATATTTTCGAATAATACAACAATACAAACATTTAATTAGGATTTTTTGAATGACAATTATCCAGAATAAATGTCCAGCAGTGAATCACGGAAATCAGAGACCCCGTTCACACTAATATGAATCGATCTAAATAAAACCAGTTAGCGTTCACATTATCTCTAATCAAAACGGTCTAATCTGAACCAGTGCGTTCAAACGACAATTAAGGTGGTACCCAACACCTTGACTAATATCAATTTGGCTCGTTTAATTTTCATAAAATTTTGACAAATTGTTTACTTTGACCCTTTGACAAAAATATAAAAATTTCAAAAAATTTGAACCAACCACTTTATCAGAAAAATTTCGTTGGTTCTATAGCAGTTTGACAAACACTAATTTTGATCATTGAGAAGCTTAATATTTCCTTAACAAAACAACGTGATTAAAACGTTTAGCTGATTTTTACAGAGTTATCTCCCTGTAGTGTTAGGTACCACCTTAAAAACGCTATCGATCTGACCTTTTTACCCGTAAAACTGTAAACAATGCGTATAATTTATAGAATTCATGTGTTGAAACACTGATACACACACTTGAAAAAAAAAATTTTGATACTGGTGTTATTGCAGTTTTCTTCGATTTAAAAAAAAAACTGTAGCAACGAAGTTACAACATGACGAAATACTGCGGTTCCTCAGTGAAAAGAAAAACAAAACATCATAAGAAAAGAAGACACAGATTTCGCAAATTTATGCTACGTCGAAGACAACATGTTTTCAGTTTGTTTTACGTGCATGTACACAAAGGTCTGTTAACAGAGAACTATGGGTTAAACAACAAACCACTGATATAGTTTTGCCGCTATACATGCGCATACATTATTTTCGATTCAATCATACTAGTTTACACCGATCTCTGCTTTCATATTTAGAGTAAGATCGGTTTACTTTAGATCGATTCAAACTAAACTACCTCTTTTTGGTGTTTTAGTTTAGACCGATTGAAGATCGATTCAAAGCGTTCACATTAGCCCTTAAATCGATCTAAAGTGAACCGATCTAGTTCAAATCGATCTAAATGTTCTGGTGTGAACGGGGTCAGAGTAAAAGTTCAATATAGGTTTACAACCCCATTATTTTTTTTTTTTAAATGAGTTGGAAAAACATAAAAGTTCAACGATTATTTATAAAGTATTCATAAAGTTACATCGCGAGCAAAAATTAATGACTTAAAGTCATTTGATATTTCAAATTTAAAAAAAAAAGTGGAATATGTTTTATATACTGTATGGAGGCTTATTTCTGCAATTATGACAAAATTTGGTTAACAAAAAGAAACGCTTGAAAATGGTAAACAAAAAATATACATCGATCTATTGCATGTCTATTATCTCACTCGCATGCTCCATGATTCTGTGTTGATTGTTTATTAAGGATTCAGCATGCTGACGTTCAGTAAAAGTCGGCAATAAAACACAAAAGTTTATTAGCAGGTAAAGTTTTCACGGAATGAAATATTTTTTGTCGATGATATGTTATGGATTCGTAATTAATGTAAAAGCATCGTGCATAAAGGACTTAGTATGGTACATAAACATGCATTGGTTCATTAATTTCCTTACCTTTATAATTTCAAGACACTCGTTTCATATGACTTTAATATATTAATATACTACAAAACTTCGAAGATGACTAACTTAAAAGTACAGTTTTTGACAGTATAAAACGCCCAATGACAGGAAATTCTCGACTTGTTCCAATCTTTTAGATCGGGAATTAAAAAAACAAATACAATAATCTTACCATGATCTCCATGACATTCACATTTATGATTGATGCAAGCTACGTGTTGTCCAGCAGAACATGTAACAGAACATTCACTTGCCACATTACAGCATGTAATGTATCCTAAAACAATATTAATCATAAGATTATAAAGTTTGAAAACAGACAGCTTCAAATTTTATTGGACCATCAAAATATCAGTAATCAACACATTCCAGAGTGCTATGTAAAGTATCCCTTCGCAGCAACAATAAAAGGATTGCTATCATTGTGTAATATGAGGTACTCAAATGTATCTATTCGTTTCAAAGTTAGTTAAAGTATTATAAA
The DNA here is from genome assembly GCA_017311375.1 of Mytilus coruscus. Lineage (NCBI taxonomy): Eukaryota > Metazoa > Mollusca > Bivalvia > Mytilida > Mytilidae > Mytilus > Mytilus coruscus. The sequence goes on along the minus strand of CM029606.1, from coordinate 24,261,928 downwards.
GTATAGTAGTTATTAATATATTCCATTTTACAGTTGTTTTATTTCTTTCTATGATTTTTGATTCCACGAAGTAGTGGTAGCGGAATAACACACCACGAAGAAGTGGTGACGGAATAACACCCCACGAAGTAGTGGTGGCGGAATAACACTCCATGAAGTAATGGTAGCGGAATAACACTCCACGAAGAACTGGAGTGGTGGCGGAATAACACTCCATGAAGTAGTGGTAGCGGATTAACAATCCATGAAGTAGTGGTAGCGGAATAACACTCCACGAAGAAGTGGTGGCGGAATAACACTCCACGAAGTAGTGGTAGCGGATTAACACTCCATGAAGTATTGGTATCCGAATAACACTCCACGAAGAAGTGGTGGCGGAATAACACTCCACGAAGTAGTGGTAGCGGATTAACACTCCATGAAGTAGTGGTAGCGGAATAACACTCCACGAAGAAGTGGTGGCGGATAACACTCCGTGAAGTAGTGGTAGCTGATTAACACTACATGAAGTGGTGGTAGCGGATTAACACTCCATGAAGTAGTGGTACCGGAATAAATCTCCATGAAGTAGGTAGTGGTGGCGGACGATAATTTAAAAACAGAGGCAGCAAATTTATGGTTCCTTAAGTTCAAAGGAATTTACGTCGAGGACAAAGTTGAATCATCTGTAAAGGGGCATTAGCTGTCAAATTCATGTTCACCGATTTGACCCAAATTCTCATATATGATTCATAAAATGATAAAAAGTATATTCAAATTACAAAAAGTCCAAAAGAAATAATTAACAATGCACAAACTCCTTATAATGTATCTCCATCGGGATGACCTCCGAAGACTGCCGACGGTCATATAACCCGATATAAGCATAAACAAAAATATAAATAGACATGCACGCACGTGCAATCGAATAATAACGAGTTTTATTGGCCTGTTTGAAATCATGTGATAGAATAAAAATATATGTATATCATCGTTTTACCGGTATAAGAATAATATTTTGCGGGCCGGATCAGTCAAAGAAATGGTTATTCCTGGTGTCTCCCTTGTATCACTTTTCAATGCGGAAATTCTTTTCTTTTCAATGAATGGACCACAAGCTGAACACATGTCCACTAAAGGTCAAACTAATTTTAAAAGGTTGCATAGATACAGATTTAAATGAGGTTGAATTATTGGCTTGCAAGTCAATGATACATCAGCGATTATTTTTGACGACCCAAACTGACTGCTAATAGCTATTTTCATATTCTACTTTTATAAATGTTTGAAACACAAAATAAATTCTATTTTATTTTTTCTTATTCTTAGCTAACCTTTAAACACCGAAGAAAAAAATTTAATACTTAAAATTCCAATAAAATGCACTAAAGTGTTTGTCCATATAAAAAAGCAAATCCCTGGAAGAACTATAAACCATTGATGAAATTTATACTCGAAGTCATAAGACTCTAATTATATTCGGTTCATTTGCTTGAATAAAATAGATTACTCCCCCTAACCACACACAAAAATACTTAAATACGGCCCAGCTACCCAAGGAACATGTTTGCGGGCCGGATCAGTCAAAGAAATGGTTATTCCTGGTGTCTCCTTGTATCACTTTTCAATGCGGAAATTCTTTTCTTTTCAATGAATGGACCACAAGCTGAACACATGTCCACTAAAGGTCAAACTAATTTTAAAGGTTGCATAGATACAGATTTAAATGAGGTTGAATTATTGGCTTGCAAGTCAATGATACATCAGCGATTATTTTTGACGACCCAAACTGACTGCTAATAGCTATTTTCATATTCTACTTTTATAAATGTTTGAAACACAAAATAAATTCTATTTTATTTTTTCTTATTCTTAGCTAACCTTTAAACACCGAAGAAAAAAATTTAATACTTAAAATTCCAATAAAATGCACTAAAGTGTTTGTCCATATAAAAAAGCAAATCCCTGGAAGAACTATAAACCATTGATGAAATTTATACTCGAAGTCATAAGACTCTAATTATATTCGGTTCATTTGCTTGAATAAAATAGATTACTCCCCCTAACCACACACAAAAAATACTTAAATACGGCCCAGCTACCCAAGGAACATGTATAGCTTTCATTTTTACATACTTATGTCATCTAAAGAAAACGTTGCGCCAACACAATAAGTTTGCTCAAAGCTCAATATTTGATTGTTCCTGTATTATTTGAAAGGGAATGGGGGGTAAATTTAGGAGATGATAATCCTATGGAACATATGGAGGCCATTGCATTTGATCTGCTTTCTTTTGATTAACTTCTACTCAGAGGAAAAGTTGGGAGAAAAAATTAGACAAAATTCAGACATCATTATTGACACAAAAACGTAGTTTTAACTTTGAAACAAATATTATGAGAATATTTTACTTTCTTTGTACTAATTTATTCAACGCAATTGTATGTTTTGAGCACTCACCAATAATGCATGCAATTAATCCTAAACACAGAGTTAGTTTCATTTTGTGTTGTGTAGACTGACCAGTGGTTTAAAATTTGTGTCCCTCGACATTTTATCACCTTATCATTTGGTATAAGACGTGCTCTTTCCAGCTGGCCGTTTCACAGAGAAAATTCATGTTCTATATAATCACGATAGTCAAATGAAATGAAATAAACACTTGATTAATTTTGTGTGCCCGAAGCGTTTTTCTAGATTTATCTTCATCAGCAACGTTCAAACCCAAATATTTGAAAGCCAAGGATGCATAAGACCAATACACATACAGAGAAAAAAGAATGCATTTAGATGTTTTATGTCCTGGGGTTGCTGTTTAATTCACTAAGGTTAAAATTTACTCAATTCTTTTCTTTTAATTGTCATACAAGTTGAAATGAAATTTTTACATACCCATTATGAGATGAAACAGAAAATGTTCTATATATATATAGTCTTAAAATAATAATGGCTTTATATACTTGATATTGGGTAGTTAAAATTTGAATTAACTGTGGTAGATATATTGTGAATAAAAAGTATAGTATATAATGGAAACAATCGTGGATAATTGATTTTATGTATTGTTTTACTTCCCGCACATGTTCGAATGAGGTTGCAGCAAAAATACATATTACCCCAGACGTGATACGAACAGGCAACCTTCTGATCTGGAGTCAGACGCGCTACCGTTGCGCCACGGGGTCCTTCATCTAACCAGATGGAATTTTAATGCTGAGTTCACACGTAATTCGAATTCGATTCGCATTAACTAATTCGAATTAGTTAAATTCGCAATCGAAACGTTTTACGTCCGAACGTAAATTCTAATTCGAATTGCAATGCGCGTCAAATTCGCTTTACTGTCCAAACGTCGTTATCTTTTAATTCGCATTATCAATTAATTAATTGATTGATTAAGATTTAAAACAAAACCAAAAAAATATTTTAGGGCCAATAACATCTCCAACCTTGCTCTTATATGGATTATTTCCCTTTTCAGTATTTAAACATTTCAGGATGTTTTATTTGCTTGCTAATATTTCATATTTATTTGTTTTATTCTATTCAGTATTCATATTCTAATTAAATGTACGTGTGAACGAGGCATTATATTGACATTTGAGTTCCTTTATTTATTTAGAGTTTTCCACAATTTGCAATGTTATTCATTTTTGCTTACCATGTTGAAGGAAGTTGTTAAAATGAAATAATAATAATGTTTAATTTAACACCTTTCACCCCGTCAACCGTGCATCACTCTTAAATTAAGTGAAATTGAGTGAAGGCATTGGTTGATGAGTATGTATAAGATGTGACACGAAGCCTTTCAGTGACATTTTTCTGTTCAAAGTCACTGTGGTATAATGCACTTTCGCGTCAGCGCTCAATACCGTCTGGATTGAAATCGGGATTTTCATACAATACTTTTTGAAACAAATCAATTAAATTATATCTAGCTACCAATAATAAATCAATTGATTATAAAGATAAAATGAAATATTCAATACATTTGAAGAAGAAATAAACTTTATGTATCTTACAATGAATGTTCATTGGAAAAATATTTGAGGCTAATTGTGATTACTAAACACTGTTTGTTAACTAATAAAATATCTTAACATTTCCCGAAAATTACGAACATTATTTGCCCATTTCTCAAATGTTTCGGCAAGAGCGCTGAGTCTTTTATTCAACAAACGCAATCCGGCGCAATTAATGCCTGGAACTGTGATATATTGTTTTTGCTTTGCCTTGAACAACAGAAGACCCCTATCTTGATTATTCGGTTTCGCAGTTACTCAGATAGGAAAATATTGTGATACAGATGTTGAAATGTTTGTGAAACAGTAATGACTATGTTGTACTGTTACACCACTGTCCCAGGTTAGGGGGAGGGTTGGGATCCCGCTAACATGTTTAACCCCGCCACATTCTGTATGTATGTGCCTGTCCCAAGTCAGGAGCCTGTAATTCTGTGGTTGTCGTTTGTTTATGTGTTACATATTTGTTTTTCGTTCATTTTTTTTTTGTACATAAATTAGGCCGTTAGTTTTCTCGTTTGAATTGTTTTACATTGTCAATTCGGGGCCTTTTATAGCTGACTATGTGGTATGGGCTTTGCTCATTGTTGAAGGCCGTAAGGTGACCTATAGTTGTTAATTTTGTGTCATTTGGTCTCTTGTGGAGAGTTGTCTCATTGGCAATCATACCACATCTTCTTTTTCATATGACGTTGTATATGATGTCACAAATGACGTGTGCTATATTCATTCCAAGACACAAATTTTGCTCTTTCTTGTCCTGATATATTGTTCTGCTGTTTTGCGTTCATGAATTGTACTCGGAGAGCTTTAACTTTTGTTCTGCATGCATCCAAGGATCTTACATATCCATGCTCCTTCATTTTATACGAAATTTTTTCGTAAACGTGTCGGTTTCTGTGAGTCCCAGATAACTCGGCCTCATTAGCATCATCCGCCCAACACTGAATAATACAGAATGTCTCCATTAACGACCAAGTGTTACCCCTTTGTAAATTATTGTCGGACATGTTGGACTTGTCCGCACATACACATATGACGTCAATATGACGTCATGACCACCATGACGTCATGATTTCGCCTATGAAGTTTTCGCGGACACGAATGATATTTCTAAGAATCAAGAAATAATGTTAATATATTTTTTAATTTGTCCGTCCAAGCACTTGTTCAGGTAATTTGAATTACAATTCACAGTGTTTACACCACAGTTTAAATCGAATTGATGCGAATTAACTAATTCGCATTAACAAAAACGCAATTCTAATGCGAATTGGATAATGCGAATTAACGTGACGGTACCCAAATTACACCTATTTTGACAGTTTTTTCGCCTACGTTTATTTATGATCCAGACAAAAGTTTCCATTCTGTGTTTATTTTGTAGATGTGTCATTATATACTATATGGTTCCACCAATTTGATTTTGAATCCATATTGAATCATAGAAAAATGGGTTTGAACCGACCTCCAAACGATCCATGATTCTGTAATGAGGAGTACCCAAATTGCATCCATGCTTAAATTCACATCCTTAAAAATCGAATAACAGATGTTTTGTTTTATTTCTTCAAATATTTAGAACAATTTGACATTAGTCCATGCTTACTATTCATTTTTTAAGAAATGGATGCTTGTAACATATTTAATTTGTTCATTTTTTAAAAGATGACTTTTTGTGAACGTCGCATGGCGACGTTTTCGTAAATTTACTTTTTTCAGTGAATACTTCGTCTGTTCATATTTACTGTGAACGTTTTGTGTATATCTAAATATATTTACCATTGTTGAAAGACGTGTATAATGTCAAATCATAAAAATACAAATTATTTAGTCTCAAAGAAAACTTGTAAGATTTCCGCGGCGATTTTTGTCGAATAGGTGCAATTTGGGTACTCGGTGCAATTTGGGTACTGTGACGTTAGCCAATTCGAATTCGATTCGAATTAAAAAAATAAGAGTTTGTGAACGCGATTAGCGAATTCGATTCGCATTCGATTCGAATTCAATTCGAATTAAACGTACGTGTGAACGAGGCATTAGTCTATAACGCTCAGATTATTCTTCCAACCAAATGGAATTTTCAGTCTATAACGCTCAGGTTATTATCGATCTGTCTAAACTTGCACCCCTCCTTTCGGCTGTGAAATTAAAATCGCGTTTTCCGAGCTTTTAGCAAAAGTATACGATTCAAGACTAATCAATCTTAATTTATATACAAAATATACAAGAAAAACTTGAATATTGAAAATGTCGTCTCCGGCTACCGTCCAAAATTGTTCGGCATTTAACTCTAGTTACAATAATCTTACAGAGGCTTAGTTTCCTTATTCAGACTTGCCAATAGAGAATTAAGAACTTATAAGATTACTTCCGTATGACGATGTGGCAATTACGACAGGTTGTTGCTGCACCTGGTATTAAGTATAAAGGAGTTAATTTTGGACGAATGTATCAAGTCGTCGTGGCCGAGTGGTTAAGGCGATAGACTAGAAATCTATTGGGGTCTCCCGCACAGGTTCGAATCCTGTCGACGACGCAGACTTTTGATGTCAACTTTTGTAATAAATGACACACTGCCCATGTAGGAATCAAAGTTACCGATAAGTTCACCATAAAAGATACTGTCCTGAAAGGAAAAGTCGAGTGCACCTTAAACAGATATAGACGTGTAATTTTTTACTCCTGTTATTGGGTTACTATTTCTTGTGGATTTGGATATAACCAGCCGGATTAAGTAAATGTGACTATCTAACAGTAATGTAAGTTGAAATACTGACATTTTTGAGAATTATACTGTGCGTATTTGATATTTTGTGAACTTAACTTTTTGCTGTGAAACGTTGAGGTACTTTAAAGGAAATTATAATGGACAAATTGCCAAAGCCTTTAGTTGCGTTAATTAATAGTGTCATAGATGATTACGAACAATTTACATGGAATTCCAATTACCTTGGTGACAAAATGAGAATTTCATTAGTTTGGACAAGGGGTGATTCAATACACGTCAATAGAGGAATAAAACACAAGTCTAGATCTAATAGAGACAGAGACAATAAAAGAATGAAAATATTGAAAGAAAGAATAGACAATACAGAAGACGACGTTGATAAGACAATTGATATTAACATTGATAATTCAGAAGTGAGAATGGATTCGGGTGATGATATGATGCACGATGGAACGATAGATCTCCCATTAGTAGCCCCCGAAAATGTAAACATTACACCTGTAGTGAAAGTTGTTCAACCGGTTAGTGTATCGATAGACAAAACAATCAATTTAAAAGACAATGAATTAACGGAAAGTATAGTGTGTCAAGGTTCGCGAACTAAACGGAATTTACACACGGATGTTAAAGAAAAGAAAATAAAGAAATAGACAAAATAAAAACTATCGCTCCGAAATTAATAATTACAGGAAAGAGTCCGTGTACAGATAGTCATTTTCAGAAAATTGTATACAGCCAACGATCAGACGGAAGTTTTTTGATAGGAAAATTAAAAAAGAGAGAAATGGTAGTTATATGGACTTTAGGGAAACGCGGTGAATTTCGTCATGTAAATTTAGAAACTGACAAAAACGAATATGAAAACGCAATGTCTTACGTCTACAAATTTAGAGACATTAGAAAATCGGACAATGATGAAATTAAGTGTCATGTTCGTGGTATTCCAAGGATTGAAAGATATGCAGAGATACACAGACTTTGTTTGTGGTGTTTTGATGAATAAACTGTTATTAGGGAGGGGGATGATAGATGTTGAATACGTGAAATAATTCTAAAATAATTTTGTGGTGTATCAAAATTCTGGTCTGGAAACCAACCGTTTTTTTTTTTAAACAACCAACATTAATTAAAATAGATCATTTGCGTATTTATAAACATTTCGGATTGTTTTTCTCCTTGTAATAGTTGAACTGTTGTTTTATTATTTTATTTAAAACTGAGAAAAGTTAAAAAAAAGAGTAGAGATTAAAGTATAAGCAATATAATTATCAGAGAGTCATTTAAGGGTGAAATAGAATAAGGAAATATATAGATTGTATAATACTTAGAACATTTTCCATTTCAGAGAAAGGACAATAAATATTTACAATGTTTTCATTTATGTGTAATTGTAATTGTAAACTGTGATATGTATATATAGATTGTGAATATAATAAAGATAAAAAAAAGGCGATAGACTAGAAATCTATTGGGGTCTCCCGCACAGGTTCGAATCCTGTCGACGACGCAGACTTTTGATGTCAACTTTTGTAATAAATTACACACTGCCCATGTAGGAATCAAAGTTACCGATAAGTTCACCATAAAGATACTGTCCTGAAAGGAAAAGTCGAGTGCACCTTAAACAGATATAGACGTGTAATTTTTTACTCCTGTTATTGGGTTACTATTTCTTGTGGATTTGGATATAACCAGCCGGATTAAGTAAATGTGACTATCTAACAGTAATGTAAGTTGAAATACTGACATTTTTGAGAATTATACTGTGCGTATTTGATATTTTGTGAACTTAACTTTTTGCTGTGAAACGTTGAGGTACTTTAAAGGAAATTATAATGGACAAATTGCCAAAGCCTTTAGTTGCGTTAATTAATAGTGTCATAGATGATTACGAACAATTTACATGGAATTCCAATTACCTTGGTGACAAAATGAGAATTTCATTAGTTTGGACAAGGGGTGATTCAATACACGTCAATAGAGGAATAAAACACAAGTCTAGATCTAATAGAGACAGAGACAATAAAAGAATGAAAATATTGAAAGAAAGAATAGACAATACAGAAGACGACGTTGATAAGACAATTGATATTAACATTGATAATTCAGAAGTGAGAATGGATTCGGGTGATGATATGATGCACGATGGAACGATAGATCTCCATTAAGGCGATAGACTAGAAATCTATTGGGGTCTCCCGCACAGGTTCGAATCCTGTCGACGACGCAGACTTTTTGATGTCAACTTTTTGTAATAAATGACACACTGCCCATGTAGGAATCAAAGTTACCGATAAGTTCGCCATAAAAGATACTGTCCTGAAAACGACCTTAGGAAATAAATTGAGATCTTATAAGACAGATTTTATTCAGTTGAACTATTGAGGAAGACCGCTAAGACAGCATAAAGGAAACACTCACAATGTCAGGATAAATCCTAATAAAGTCGTGAAGATTAACGAAAATTTGCCAGTTAAAACTTTGAATTTAACAAAATCGTGAGCTTTCCTATCTTCCGCCTGAAATTCAATTGTTATTGAAGGACAACTAATAGATATGTAGCAAGAATATGTGATCATTTTTGTGTTTCACTGACATGTAACTTGAACGAGAAACAGGATTGAAGAATTTTTCCCTTTCACACACACAGTTTGAAATCAGTTTCTTTCAATTGACACAAAGTTTTAACGTTGAATGTGAGACCTTCTTAATATTTCTAGAAAATTGCAGCAAAATACATATGACCCCGACGTGATTCGAACACGCAACCTTCTGATCTGGAGTCAGACGCGCTACCGTTGCGCCACGGAGTCCTTCTTCCAACCAAATGGAATTTTCAGTCTATAACGCTCAGGTTATTATCGATCTGTCTAAACTTGCACCCCTCCTTTCGGCTGTGAAATTAAAATCGCGTTTTCCGAGCTTTTAGCAAAAGTATACGATTCAAGACTAATCAATCTTAATTTATATACAAAATATACAAGAAAAACTTGAATATTGAAAATGTCGTCTCCGGCTACCGTCCAAAATTGTTCGGCATTTAACTCTAGTTACAATAATCTTACAGAGGCTTAGTTTCCTTATTCAGACTTGCCAATAGAGAATTAAGAACTTATAAGATTACTTCCGTATGACGATGTGGCAATTACGACAGGTTGTTGCTGCACCTGGTATTAAGTATAAAGGAGTTAATTTTGGACGAATGTATCAAGTCGTCGTGGCCGAGTGGTTAAGGCGATAGACTAGAAATCTATTGGGGTCTCCCGCACAGGTTCGAATCCTGTCGACGACGCAGACTTTTTGATGTCAACTTTTTGTAATAAATGACACACTGCCCATGTAGGAATCAAAGTTACCGATAAGTTCGCCATAAAAGATACTGTCCTGAAAACGACCTTAGGAAATAAATTGAGATCTTATAAGACAGATTTTATTCAGTTGAACTATTGAGGAAGACCGCTAAGACAGCATAAAGGAAACACTCACAATGTCAGGATAAATCCTAATAAAGTCGTGAAGATTAACGAAAATTTGCCAGTTAAAACTTTGAATTTAACAAAATCGTGAGCTTTCCTATCTTCCGCCTGAAATTCAATTGTTATTGAAGGACAACTAATAGATATGTAGCAAGAATATGTGATGTGGGGATTTTTGTGTTTCACTGACATGTAACTTGAACGAGAAACAGGATTGAAGAATTTTTCCCTTTCACACACACAGTTTGAAATCAGTTTCTTTCAATTGACACAAAGTTTTAACGTTGAATGTGAGACCTTCTTAATATTTCTAGAAAATTGCAGCAAAAATACATATGACCCCGACGTGATTCGAACACGCAACCTTCTGATCTGGAGTCAGACGCGCTACCGTTGCGCCACGGAGTCCTTCTTCCAACCAAATGGAATTTTCAGTCTATAACGCTCAGGTTATTATCGATCTGTCTAAACTTGCACCCCTCCTTTCGGCTGTGAAATTAAAATCGCGTTTTCCGAGCTTTTAGCAAAAGTATACGATTCAAGACTAATCAATCTTAATTTATATACAAAATATACAAGAAAAACTTGAATATTGAAAATGTCGTCTCCGGCTACCGTCCAAAATTGTTCGGCATTTAACTCTAGTTACAATAATCTTACAGAGGCTTAGTTTCCTTATTCAGACTTGCCAATAGAGAATTAAGAACTTATAAGATTACTTCCGTATGACGATGTGGCAATTACGACAGGTTGTTGCTGCACCTGGTATTAAGTATAAAGGAGTTAATTTTGGACGAATGTATCAAGTCGTCGTGGCCGAGTGGTTAAGGCGATAGACTAGAAATCTATTGGGGTCTCCCGCACAGGTTCGAATCCTGTCGACGACGCAGACTTTTTGATGTCAACTTTTTGTAATAAATGACACACTGCCCATGTAGGAATCAAAGTTACCGATAAGTTCGCCATAAAAGATACTGTCCTGAAAACGACCTTAGGAAATAAATTGAGATCTTATAAGACAGATTTTATTCAGTTGAACTATTGAGGAAGACCGCTAAGACAGCATAAAGGAAACACTCACAATGTCAGGATAAATCCTAATAAAGTCGTGAAGATTAACGAAAATTTGCCAGTTAAAACTTTGAATTTAACAAAATCGTGAGCTTTCCTATCTTCCGCCTGAAATTCAATTGTTATTGAAGGACAACTAATAGATATGTAGCAAGAATATGTGATGTGGGGATTTTTGTGTTTCACTGACATGTAACTTGAACGAGAAACAGGATTGAAGAATTTTTCCCTTTCACACACACAGTTTGAAATCAGTTTCTTTCAATTGACACAAAGTTTTAACGTTGAATGTGAGACCTTCTTAATATTTCTAGAAAATTGCAGCAAAAATACATATGACCCCGACGTGATTCGAACACGCAACCTTCTGATCTGGAGTCAGACGCGCTACCGTTGCGCCACGGAGTCCTTCTTCCAACCAAATGGAATTTTCAGTCTATAACGCTCAGGTTATTATCGATCTGTCTAAACTTGCACCCCTCCTTTCGGCTGTGAAATTAAAATCGCGTTTTCCGAGCTTTTAGCAAAAGTATACGATTCAAGACTAATCAATCTTAATTTATATACAAAATATACAAGAAAAACTTGAATATTGAAAATGTCGTCTCCGGCTACCGTCCAAAATTGTTCGGCATTTAACTCTAGTTACAATAATCTTACAGAGGCTTAGTTTCCTTATTCAGACTTGCCAATAGAGAATTAAGAACTTATAAGATTACTTCCGTATGACGATGTGGCAATTACGACAGGTTGTTGCTGCACCTGGTATTAAGTATAAAGGAGTTAATTTTGGACGAATGTATCAAGTCGTCGTGGCCGAGTGGTTAAGGCGATAGACTAGAAATCTATTGGGGTCTCCCGCACAGGTTCGAATCCTGTCGACGACGCAGACTTTTTGATGTCAACTTTTTGTAATAAATGACACACTGCCCATGTAGGAATCAAAGTTACCGATAAGTTCGCCATAAAAGATACTGTCCTGAAAACGACCTTAGGAAATAAATTGAGATCTTATAAGACAGATTTTATTCAGTTGAACTATTGAGGAAGACCGCTAAGACAGCATAAAGGAAACACTCACAATGTCAGGATAAATCCTAATAAAGTCGTGAAGATTAACGAAAATTTGCCAGTTAAAACTTTGAATTTAACAAAATCGTGAGCTTTCCTATCTTCCGCCTGAAATTCAATTGTTATTGAAGGACAACTAATAGATATGTAGCAAGAATATGTGATGTGGGGATTTTGTGTTTCACTGACATGTAACTTGAACGAGAAACAGGATTGAAGAATTTTTCCTTTCACACACACAGTTTGAAATCAGTTTCTTTCAATTGACACAAAGTTTTAACGTTGAATGTGAGACCTTCTTAATATTTCTAGAAAATTGCAGCAAAATACATATGACCCCGACGTGATTCGAACACGCAACCTTCTGATCTGGAGTCAGACGCGCTACCGTTGCGCCACGGAGTCCTTCTTCCAACCAAATGGAATTTTCAGTCTATAACGCTCAGGTTATTATCGATCTGTCTAAACTTGCACCCCTCCTTTCGGCTGTGAAATTAAAATCGCGTTTTCCGAGCTTTTAGCAAAAGTATACGATTCAAGACTAATCAATCTTAATTTATATACAAAATATACAAGAAAAACTTGAATATTGAAAATGTCGTCTCCGGCTACCGTCCAAAATTGTTCGGCATTTAACTCTAGTTACAATAATCTTACAGAGGCTTAGTTTCCTTATTCAGACTTGCCAATAGAGAATTAAGAACTTATAAGATTACTTCCGTATGACGATGTGGCAATTACGACAGGTTGTTGCTGCACCTGGTATTAAGTATAAAGGAGTTAATTTTGGACGAATGTATCAAGTCGTCGTGGCCGAGTGGTTAAGGCGATAGACTAGAAATCTATTGGGGTCTCCCGCACAGGTTCGAATCCTGTCGACGACGCAGACTTTTTGATGTCAACTTTTTGTAATAAATGACACACTGCCCATGTAGGAATCAAAGTTACCGATAAGTTCGCCATAAAAGATACTGTCCTGAAAACGACCTTAGGAAATAAATTGAGATCTTATAAGACAGATTTTATTCAGTTGAACTATTGAGGAAGACCGCTAAGACAGCATAAAGGAAACACTCACAATGTCAGGATAAATCCTAATAAAGTCGTGAAGATTAACGAAAATTTGCCAGTTAAAACTTTGAATTTAACAAAATCGTGAGCTTTCCTATCTTCCGCCTGAAATTCAATTGTTATTGAAGGACAACTAATAGATATGTAGCAAGAATATGTGATGTGGGGATTTTTGTGTTTCACTGACATGTAACTTGAACGAGAAACAGGATTGAAGAATTTTTCCCTTTCACACACACAGTTTGAAATCAGTTTCTTTCAATTGACACAAAGTTTTAACGTTGAATGTGAGACCTTCTTAATATTTCTAGAAAATTGCAGCAAAAATACATATGACCCCGACGTGATTCGAACACGCAACCTTCTGATCTGGAGTCAGACGCGCTACCGTTGCGCCACGGAGTCCTTCTTCCAACCAAATGGAATTTTCAGTCTATAACGCTCAGGTTATTATCGATCTGTCTAAACTTGCACCCCTCCTTTCGGCTGTGAAATTAAAATCGCGTTTTCCGAGCTTTTAGCAAAAGTATACGATTCAAGACTAATCAATCTTAATTTATATACAAAATATACAAGAAAAACTTGAATATTGAAAATGTCGTCTCCGGCTACCGTCCAAAATTGTTCGGCATTTAACTCTAGTTACAATAATCTTACAGAGGCTTAGTTTCCTTATTCAGACTTGCCAATAGAGAATTAAGAACTTATAAGATTACTTCCGTATGACGATGTGGCAATTACGACAGGTTGTTGCTGCACCTGGTATTAAGTATAAAGGAGTTAATTTTGGACGAATGTATCAAGTCGTCGTGGCCGAGTGGTTAAGGCGATAGACTAGAAATCTATTGGGGTCTCCCGCACAGGTTCGAATCCTGTCGACGACGCAGACTTTTTGATGTCAACTTTTTGTAATAAATGACACACTGCCCATGTAGGAATCAAAGTTACCGATAAGTTCGCCATAAAAGATACTGTCCTGAAAACGACCTTAGGAAATAAATTGAGATCTTATAAGACAGATTTTATTCAGTTGAACTATTGAGGAAGACCGCTAAGACAGCATAAAGGAAACACTCACAATGTCAGGATAAATCCTAATAAAGTCGTGAAGATTAACGAAAATTTGCCAGTTAAAACTTTGAATTTAACAAAATCGTGAGCTTTCCTATCTTCCGCCTGAAATTCAATTGTTATTGAAGGACAACTAATAGATATGTAGCAAGAATATGTGATGTGGGGATTTTGTGTTTCACTGACATGTAACTTGAACGAGAAACAGGATTGAAGAATTTTTCCTTTCACACACACAGTTTGAAATCAGTTTCTTTCAATTGACACAAAGTTTTAACGTTGAATGTGAGACCTTCTTAATATTTCTAGAAAATTGCAGCAAAATACATATGACCCCGACGTGATTCGAACACGCAACCTTCTGATCTGGAGTCAGACGCGCTACCGTTGCGCCACGGAGTCCTTCTTCCAACCAAATGGAATTTTCAGTCTATAACGCTCAGGTTATTATCGATCTGTCTAAACTTGCACCCCTCCTTTCGGCTGTGAAATTAAAATCGCGTTTTCCGAGCTTTTAGCAAAAGTATACGATTCAAGACTAATCAATCTTAATTTATATACAAAATATACAAGAAAAACTTGAATATTGAAAATGTCGTCTCCGGCTACCGTCCAAAATTGTTCGGCATTTAACTCTAGTTACAATAATCTTACAGAGGCTTAGTTTCCTTATTCAGACTTGCCAATAGAGAATTAAGAACTTATAAGATTACTTCCGTATGACGATGTGGCAATTACGACAGGTTGTTGCTGCACCTGGTATTAAGTATAAAGGAGTTAATTTTGGACGAATGTATCAAGTCGTCGTGGCCGAGTGGTTAAGGCGATAGACTAGAAATCTATTGGGGTCTCCCGCACAGGTTCGAATCCTGTCGACGACGCAGACTTTTTGATGTCAACTTTTTGTAATAAATGACACACTGCCCATGTAGGAATCAAAGTTACCGATAAGTTCGCCATAAAAGATACTGTCCTGAAAACGACCTTAGGAAATAAATTGAGATCTTATAAGACAGATTTTATTCAGTTGAACTATTGAGGAAGACCGCTAAGACAGCATAAAGGAAACACTCACAATGTCAGGATAAATCCTAATAAAGTCGTGAAGATTAACGAAAATTTGCCAGTTAAAACTTTGAATTTAACAAAATCGTGAGCTTTCCTATCTTCCGCCTGAAATTCAATTGTTATTGAAGGACAACTAATAGATATGTAGCAAGAATATGTGATGTGGGGATTTTGTGTTTCACTGACATGTAACTTGAACGAGAAACAGGATTGAAGAATTTTTCCTTTCACACACACAGTTTGAAATCAGTTTCTTTCAATTGACACAAAGTTTTAACGTTGAATGTGAGACCTTCTTAATATTTCTAGAAAATTGCAGCAAAATACATATGACCCCGACGTGATTCGAACACGCAACCTTCTGATCTGGAGTCAGACGCGCTACCGTTGCGCCACGGAGTCCTTCTTCCAACCAAATGGAATTTTCAGTCTATAACGCTCAGGTTATTATCGATCTGTCTAAACTTGCACCCCTCCTTTCGGCTGTGAAATTAAAATCGCGTTTTCCGAGCTTTTAGCAAAAGTATACGATTCAAGACTAATCAATCTTAATTTATATACAAAATATACAAGAAAAACTTGAATATTGAAAATGTCGTCTCCGGCTACCGTCCAAAATTGTTCGGCATTTAACTCTAGTTACAATAATCTTACAGAGGCTTAGTTTCCTTATTCAGACTTGCCAATAGAGAATTAAGAACTTATAAGATTACTTCCGTATGACGATGTGGCAATTACGACAGGTTGTTGCTGCACCTGGTATTAAGTATAAAGGAGTTAATTTTGGACGAATGTATCAAGTCGTCGTGGCCGAGTGGTTAAGGCGATAGACTAGAAATCTATTGGGGTCTCCCGCACAGGTTCGAATCCTGTCGACGACGCAGACTTTTTGATGTCAACTTTTTGTAATAAATGACACACTGCCCATGTAGGAATCAAAGTTACCGATAAGTTCGCCATAAAAGATACTGTCCTGAAAACGACCTTAGGAAATAAATTGAGATCTTATAAGACAGATTTTATTCAGTTGAACTATTGAGGAAGACCGCTAAGACAGCATAAAGGAAACACTCACAATGTCAGGATAAATCCTAATAAAGTCGTGAAGATTAACGAAAATTTGCCAGTTAAAACTTTGAATTTAACAAAATCGTGAGCTTTCCTATCTTCCGCCTGAAATTCAATTGTTATTGAAGGACAACTAATAGATATGTAGCAAGAATATGTGATGTGGGGATTTTTGTGTTTCACTGACATGTAACTTGAACGAGAAACAGGATTGAAGAATTTTTCCCTTTCACACACACAGTTTGAAATCAGTTTCTTTCAATTGACACAAAGTTTTAACGTTGAATGTGAGACCTTCTTAATATTTCTAGAAAATTGCAGCAAAAATACATATGACCCCGACGTGATTCGAACACGCAACCTTCTGATCTGGAGTCAGACGCGCTACCGTTGCGCCACGGAGTCCTTCTTCCAACCAAATGGAATTTTCAGTCTATAACGCTCAGGTTATTATCGATCTGTCTAAACTTGCACCCCTCCTTTCGGCTGTGAAATTAAAATCGCGTTTTCCGAGCTTTTAGCAAAAGTATACGATTCAAGACTAATCAATCTTAATTTATATACAAAATATACAAGAAAAACTTGAATATTGAAAATGTCGTCTCCGGCTACCGTCCAAAATTGTTCGGCATTTAACTCTAGTTACAATAATCTTACAGAGGCTTAGTTTCCTTATTCAGACTTGCCAATAGAGAATTAAGAACTTATAAGATTACTTCCGTATGACGATGTGGCAATTACGACAGGTTGTTGCTGCACCTGGTATTAAGTATAAAGGAGTTAATTTTGGACGAATGTATCAAGTCGTCGTGGCCGAGTGGTTAAGGCGATAGACTAGAAATCTATTGGGGTCTCCCGCACAGGTTCGAATCCTGTCGACGACGCAGACTTTTTGATGTCAACTTTTTGTAATAAATGACACACTGCCCATGTAGGAATCAAAGTTACCGATAAGTTCGCCATAAAAGATACTGTCCTGAAAACGACCTTAGGAAATAAATTGAGATCTTATAAGACAGATTTTATTCAGTTGAACTATTGAGGAAGACCGCTAAGACAGCATAAAGGAAACACTCACAATGTCAGGATAAATCCTAATAAAGTCGTGAAGATTAACGAAAATTTGCCAGTTAAAACTTTGAATTTAACAAAATCGTGAGCTTTCCTATCTTCCGCCTGAAATTCAATTGTTATTGAAGGACAACTAATAGATATGTAGCAAGAATATGTGATGTGGGGATTTTGTGTTTCACTGACATGTAACTTGAACGAGAAACAGGATTGAAGAATTTTTCCTTTCACACACACAGTTTGAAATCAGTTTCTTTCAATTGACACAAAGTTTTAACGTTGAATGTGAGACCTTCTTAATATTTCTAGAAAATTGCAGCAAAATACATATGACCCCGACGTGATTCGAACACGCAACCTTCTGATCTGGAGTCAGACGCGCTACCGTTGCGCCACGGAGTCCTTCTTCCAACCAAATGGAATTTTCAGTCTATAACGCTCAGGTTATTATCGATCTGTCTAAACTTGCACCCCTCCTTTCGGCTGTGAAATTAAAATCGCGTTTTCCGAGCTTTTAGCAAAAGTATACGATTCAAGACTAATCAATCTTAATTTATATACAAAATATACAAGAAAAACTTGAATATTGAAAATGTCGTCTCCGGCTACCGTCCAAAATTGTTCGGCATTTAACTCTAGTTACAATAATCTTACAGAGGCTTAGTTTCCTTATTCAGACTTGCCAATAGAGAATTAAGAACTTATAAGATTACTTCCGTATGACGATGTGGCAATTACGACAGGTTGTTGCTGCACCTGGTATTAAGTATAAAGGAGTTAATTTTGGACGAATGTATCAAGTCGTCGTGGCCGAGTGGTTAAGGCGATAGACTAGAAATCTATTGGGGTCTCCCGCACAGGTTCGAATCCTGTCGACGACGCAGACTTTTTGATGTCAACTTTTTGTAATAAATGACACACTGCCCATGTAGGAATCAAAGTTACCGATAAGTTCGCCATAAAAGATACTGTCCTGAAAACGACCTTAGGAAATAAATTGAGATCTTATAAGACAGATTTTATTCAGTTGAACTATTGAGGAAGACCGCTAAGACAGCATAAAGGAAACACTCACAATGTCAGGATAAATCCTAATAAAGTCGTGAAGATTAACGAAAATTTGCCAGTTAAAACTTTGAATTTAACAAAATCGTGAGCTTTCCTATCTTCCGCCTGAAATTCAATTGTTATTGAAGGACAACTAATAGATATGTAGCAAGAATATGTGATGTGGGGATTTTTGTGTTTCACTGACATGTAACTTGAACGAGAAACAGGATTGAAGAATTTTTCCCTTTCACACACACAGTTTGAAATCAGTTTCTTTCAATTGACACAAAGTTTTAACGTTGAATGTGAGACCTTCTTAATATTTCTAGAAAATTGCAGCAAAAATACATATGACCCCGACGTGATTCGAACACGCAACCTTCTGATCTGGAGTCAGACGCGCTACCGTTGCGCCACGGAGTCCTTCTTCCAACCAAATGGAATTTTCAGTCTATAACGCTCAGGTTATTATCGATCTGTCTAAACTTGCACCCCTCCTTTCGGCTGTGAAATTAAAATCGCGTTTTCCGAGCTTTTAGCAAAAGTATACGATTCAAGACTAATCAATCTTAATTTATATACAAAATATACAAGAAAAACTTGAATATTGAAAATGTCGTCTCCGGCTACCGTCCAAAATTGTTCGGCATTTAACTCTAGTTACAATAATCTTACAGAGGCTTAGTTTCCTTATTCAGACTTGCCAATAGAGAATTAAGAACTTATAAGATTACTTCCGTATGACGATGTGGCAATTACGACAGGTTGTTGCTGCACCTGGTATTAAGTATAAAGGAGTTAATTTTGGACGAATGTATCAAGTCGTCGTGGCCGAGTGGTTAAGGCGATAGACTAGAAATCTATTGGGGTCTCCCCGCACAGGTTCGAATCCTGTCGACGACGCAGACTTTTTGATGTCAACTTTTTGTAATAAATGACACACTGCCCATGTAGGAATCAAAGTTACCGATAAGTTCGCCATAAAAGATACTGTCCTGAAAACGACCTTAGGAAATAAATTGAGATCTTATAAGACAGATTTTATTCAGTTGAACTATTGAGGAAGACCGCTAAGACAGCATAAAGGAAACACTCACAATGTCAGGATAAATCCTAATAAAGTCGTGAAGATTAACGAAAATTTGCCAGTTAAAACTTTGAATTTAACAAAATCGTGAGCTTTCCTATCTTCCGCCTGAAATTCAATTGTTATTGAAGGACAACTAATAGATATGTAGCAAGAATATGTGATGTGGGGATTTTTGTGTTTCACTGACATGTAACTTGAACGAGAAACAGGATTGAAGAATTTTTCCTTTCACACACACAGTTTGAAATCAGTTTCTTTCAATTGACACAAAGTTTTAACGTTGAATGTGAGACCTTCTTAATATTTCTAGAAAATTGCAGCAAAATACATATGACCCCGACGTGATTCGAACACGCAACCTTCTGATCTGGAGTCAGACGCGCTACCGTTGCGCCACGGAGTCCTTCTTCCAACCAAATGGAATTTTCAGTCTATAACGCTCAGGTTATTATCGATCTGTCTAAACTTGCACCCCTCCTTTCGGCTGTGAAATTAAAATCGCGTTTTCCGAGCTTTTAGCAAAAGTATACGATTCAAGACTAATCAATCTTAATTTATATACAAAATATACAAGAAAAACTTGAATATTGAAAATGTCGTCTCCGGCTACCGTCCAAAATTGTTCGGCATTTAACTCTAGTTACAATAATCTTACAGAGGCTTAGTTTCCTTATTCAGACTTGCCAATAGAGAATTAAGAACTTATAAGATTACTTCCGTATGACGATGTGGCAATTACGACAGGTTGTTGCTGCACCTGGTATTAAGTATAAAGGAGTTAATTTTGGACGAATGTATCAAGTCGTCGTGGCCGAGTGGTTAAGGCGATAGACTAGAAATCTATTGGGGTCTCCCGCACAGGTTCGAATCCTGTCGACGACGCAGACTTTTTGATGTCAACTTTTTGTAATAAATGACACACTGCCCATGTAGGAATCAAAGTTACCGATAAGTTCGCCATAAAAGATACTGTCCTGAAAACGACCTTAGGAAATAAATTGAGATCTTATAAGACAGATTTTATTCAGTTGAACTATTGAGGAAGACCGCTAAGACAGCATAAAGGAAACACTCACAATGTCAGGATAAATCCTAATAAAGTCGTGAAGATTAACGAAAATTTGCCAGTTAAAACTTTGAATTTAACAAAATCGTGAGCTTTCCTATCTTCCGCCTGAAATTCAATTGTTATTGAAGGACAACTAATAGATATGTAGCAAGAATATGTGATGTGGGGATTTTGTGTTTCACTGACATGTAACTTGAACGAGAAACAGGATTGAAGAATTTTTCCTTTCACACACACAGTTTGAAATCAGTTTCTTTCAATTGACACAAAGTTTTAACGTTGAATGTGAGACCTTCTTAATATTTCTAGAAAATTGCAGCAAAATACATATGACCCCGACGTGATTCGAACACGCAACCTTCTGATCTGGAGTCAGACGCGCTACCGTTGCGCCACGGAGTCCTTCTTCCAACCAAATGGAATTTTCAGTCTATAACGCTCAGGTTATTATCGATCTGTCTAAACTTGCACCCCTCCTTTCGGCTGTGAAATTAAAATCGCGTTTTCCGAGCTTTTAGCAAAAGTATACGATTCAAGACTAATCAATCTTAATTTATATACAAAATATACAAGAAAAACTTGAATATTGAAAATGTCGTCTCCGGCTACCGTCCAAAATTGTTCGGCATTTAACTCTAGTTACAATAATCTTACAGAGGCTTAGTTTCCTTATTCAGACTTGCCAATAGAGAATTAAGAACTTATAAGATTACTTCCGTATGACGATGTGGCAATTACGACAGGTTGTTGCTGCACCTGGTATTAAGTATAAAGGAGTTAATTTTGGACGAATGTATCAAGTCGTCGTGGCCGAGTGGTTAAGGCGATAGACTAGAAATCTATTGGGGTCTCCCGCACAGGTTCGAATCCTGTCGACGACGCAGACTTTTTGATGTCAACTTTTTGTAATAAATGACACACTGCCCATGTAGGAATCAAAGTTACCGATAAGTTCGCCATAAAAGATACTGTCCTGAAAACGACCTTAGGAAATAAATTGAGATCTTATAAGACAGATTTTATTCAGTTGAACTATTGAGGAAGACCGCTAAGACAGCATAAAGGAAACACTCACAATGTCAGGATAAATCCTAATAAAGTCGTGAAGATTAACGAAAATTTGCCAGTTAAAACTTTGAATTTAACAAAATCGTGAGCTTTCCTATCTTCCGCCTGAAATTCAATTGTTATTGAAGGACAACTAATAGATATGTAGCAAGAATATGTGATGTGGGGATTTTGTGTTTCACTGACATGTAACTTGAACGAGAAACAGGATTGAAGAATTTTTCCTTTCACACACACAGTTTGAAATCAGTTTCTTTCAATTGACACAAAGTTTTAACGTTGAATGTGAGACCTTCTTAATATTTCTAGAAAATTGCAGCAAAATACATATGACCCCGACGTGATTCGAACACGCAACCTTCTGATCTGGAGTCAGACGCGCTACCGTTGCGCCACGGAGTCCTTCTTCCAACCAAATGGAATTTTCAGTCTATAACGCTCAGGTTATTATCGATCTGTCTAAACTTGCACCCCTCCTTTCGGCTGTGAAATTAAAATCGCGTTTTCCGAGCTTTTAGCAAAAGTATACGATTCAAGACTAATCAATCTTAATTTATATACAAAATATACAAGAAAAACTTGAATATTGAAAATGTCGTCTCCGGCTACCGTCCAAAATTGTTCGGCATTTAACTCTAGTTACAATAATCTTACAGAGGCTTAGTTTCCTTATTCAGACTTGCCAATAGAGAATTAAGAACTTATAAGATTACTTCCGTATGACGATGTGGCAATTACGACAGGTTGTTGCTGCACCTGGTATTAAGTATAAAGGAGTTAATTTTGGACGAATGTATCAAGTCGTCGTGGCCGAGTGGTTAAGGCGATAGACTAGAAATCTATTGGGGTCTCCCGCACAGGTTCGAATCCTGTCGACGACGCAGACTTTTTGATGTCAACTTTTTGTAATAAATGACACACTGCCCATGTAGGAATCAAAGTTACCGATAAGTTCGCCATAAAAGATACTGTCCTGAAAACGACCTTAGGAAATAAATTGAGATCTTATAAGACAGATTTTATTCAGTTGAACTATTGAGGAAGACCGCTAAGACAGCATAAAGGAAACACTCACAATGTCAGGATAAATCCTAATAAAGTCGTGAAGATTAACGAAAATTTGCCAGTTAAAACTTTGAATTTAACAAAATCGTGAGCTTTCCTATCTTCCGCCTGAAATTCAATTGTTATTGAAGGACAACTAATAGATATGTAGCAAGAATATGTGATGTGGGGATTTTGTGTTTCACTGACATGTAACTTGAACGAGAAACAGGATTGAAGAATTTTTCCTTTCACACACACAGTTTGAAATCAGTTTCTTTCAATTGACACAAAGTTTTAACGTTGAATGTGAGACCTTCTTAATATTTCTAGAAAATTGCAGCAAAATACATATGACCCCGACGTGATTCGAACACGCAACCTTCTGATCTGGAGTCAGACGCGCTACCGTTGCGCCACGGAGTCCTTCTTCCAACCAAATGGAATTTTCAGTCTATAACGCTCAGGTTATTATCGATCTGTCTAAACTTGCACCCCTCCTTTCGGCTGTGAAATTAAAATCGCGTTTTCCGAGCTTTTAGCAAAAGTATACGATTCAAGACTAATCAATCTTAATTTATATACAAAATATACAAGAAAAACTTGAATATTGAAAATGTCGTCTCCGGCTACCGTCCAAAATTGTTCGGCATTTAACTCTAGTTACAATAATCTTACAGAGGCTTAGTTTCCTTATTCAGACTTGCCAATAGAGAATTAAGAACTTATAAGATTACTTCCGTATGACGATGTGGCAATTACGACAGGTTGTTGCTGCACCTGGTATTAAGTATAAAGGAGTTAATTTTGGACGAATGTATCAAGTCGTCGTGGCCGAGTGGTTAAGGCGATAGACTAGAAATCTATTGGGGTCTCCCGCACAGGTTCGAATCCTGTCGACGACGCAGACTTTTTGATGTCAACTTTTTGTAATAAATGACACACTGCCCATGTAGGAATCAAAGTTACCGATAAGTTCGCCATAAAAGATACTGTCCTGAAAACGACCTTAGGAAATAAATTGAGATCTTATAAGACAGATTTTATTCAGTTGAACTATTGAGGAAGACCGCTAAGACAGCATAAAGGAAACACTCACAATGTCAGGATAAATCCTAATAAAGTCGTGAAGATTAACGAAAATTTGCCAGTTAAAACTTTGAATTTAACAAAATCGTGAGCTTTCCTATCTTCCGCCTGAAATTCAATTGTTATTGAAGGACAACTAATAGATATGTAGCAAGAATATGTGATGTGGGGATTTTGTGTTTCACTGACATGTAACTTGAACGAGAAACAGGATTGAAGAATTTTTCCTTTCACACACACAGTTTGAAATCAGTTTCTTTCAATTGACACAAAGTTTTAACGTTGAATGTGAGACCTTCTTAATATTTCTAGAAAATTGCAGCAAAATACATATGACCCCGACGTGATTCGAACACGCAACCTTCTGATCTGGAGTCAGACGCGCTACCGTTGCGCCACGGAGTCCTTCTTCCAACCAAATGGAATTTTCAGTCTATAACGCTCAGGTTATTATCGATCTGTCTAAACTTGCACCCCTCCTTTCGGCTGTGAAATTAAAATCGCGTTTTCCGAGCTTTTAGCAAAAGTATACGATTCAAGACTAATCAATCTTAATTTATATACAAAATATACAAGAAAAACTTGAATATTGAAAATGTCGTCTCCGGCTACCGTCCAAAATTGTTCGGCATTTAACTCTAGTTACAATAATCTTACAGAGGCTTAGTTTCCTTATTCAGACTTGCCAATAGAGAATTAAGAACTTATAAGATTACTTCCGTATGACGATGTGGCAATTACGACAGGTTGTTGCTGCACCTGGTATTAAGTATAAAGGAGTTAATTTTGGACGAATGTATCAAATCGTCGTTTTTGGTCTTCAGATTCATTTCTGCAACATTTAGGCGTACCCATTTTGGGAACCAAATTACTACTTTACCTTTACTTCTAATTACTAATTTTATACAGCCTGTTTTTTACCCTAGTACTTTCTCCTTTTTTTATAAACCATAAAGAAAGATGTTGGAAAGTTCCATGAAATAATTTAGGCGAAATACACTATTTGCACTAGGGACTATATTTGTAGACAACGAAAATTAAAGAGCGATAATTATGTTTTCAGATCTATCTTAATTTCAACCGAAATATTTAGTTTTGTTCCACCTTTGACTTTGAAACCAAAAACACTATAATTTACGTATTTGGCACAAAAATACATGTGGAATTTGTCCGATACTAAGGAATATTAAGAAGAAGATGATGGAATTTTAAAAAGTAAATTTGCCTACATAATCAGGAATAGTAAATAATTAGTAGAACGAAACCGTAAAGACATAAACTATTTATAGCATTGTATGGTTAAACAGAAAAAAACATAGATGTAAAATTATGTCAAGCAATCCAATTGAAATGATAAAAGGTCAGTATCATAACTGTCCTATCAAAGAAATACCAATGAATACGAAATACTAATCAAAGACATTTTATTACCAATATAAAGAGATGCATAGGAAAATTCCTAAAACAACCTTTCCTTGTTATAAATGAACTTACATATCCTCGATCGTGTACTATGTATAATTTTAAGCTACAAAGGGTTTAAATAATGAACAAAAAGGATATGTCAAAAACTGGATTAGGAAGATGTGAATGTTGTCCTTTTCTTATTTTCAGGAACTGCGCACTATTGTCCCAATAGGAAAAAAATTCGACCAGACAATGAAATAAAAAGAAGTTGCTCAATGTGCAAAGTAGTATTTCTAGCCCATTTGGTATACCGCAATATTGATGTCGAAAACTAACTTACAGAGCCTCTCCTGAATTTGTATTCCACTAATAGACACCTGTCTATTACACTAAACCGTATGTTGACCGCCACACGTCCTAACATACTGTTTTTACTAAGTTGTGTTGCTTTGATGTATATCCCACATATTATTTTGTTCATATTTTGCTAAATGGATGTATCTTGGTGGATCCTATCGTTTATTTGAATTTTAATCAGAAGCTTTGAGAAACAATTAACAACGACGAACAATATCATATAGGCAAACAAAAAAGACATTGCCAAAAACGTCATTGTCAAAAACATCATTGACAATAAACATGGTAAGAATCTATGGTAAAAAGATAAATAAATATTTAATACTAAAACTTTTTCAGGGGAAGAAAAATTAATTCTGAGGGTGGATAGGGCTAGTAGATTGATGGTAAATTTAGGAATTTCCAAGTAAAAGCGGGTTTTTATTCATTTTCACTCAGAACAGGGACAGAACATACTTGTTCACCCCATCCACAAAATGACACAAAAAACTGCCAACAAGTAATTCAACTTAAATACAGTTGTACAGTAACCTTTTTGTTACAAAAATAGCTGTCAAAATAAATTTTAAATCGATTGAAACTTGAATATATAAAAGCATAACGAAGTGAGTTAACATCATAGTAGGGGCTGGGGCAGAATATCTATTTTCAAAATCTGCCAGCCCCCTCAGAATCAAATGTTCGTCCCCTTAGCGTTTGTTCTAATGATGTCAAGTAGCAAACATGTACATTTGTTTTATCATAATAACTTAATAAAAACAAATATGGCTAGAGACGAAAATAGTCCTTTGACATTATATCAGTATACCAATTGTATATTTTAAAAGTATTAGGTATGCTGGTAGTATGTATTTTAATTAAGATAAAAAAATTTAAAAAAAAACAATGACAATGTGTCTCGTGTTAGTTCAGCAATAAATCAAATAATACTACCTATACTCACATTTTTATTTCAATAGATCGAAAAATGTCAAACTTCATTAAAATTTGAAGTAAGCTAACAGTTATTAATAATGCATGATGCAAAACATTAATAAGAAATGAAATAAAAAATATGTCCATGTTATGAAAACAAGTAAATGGAATGTTTAAAATACCACTAAATGTTAATTCATCCAGTTCAGTAACTAACATATTTTTTTCAGGAAAATGAAATAAATGAAAAATCCATCGAGGAGTTCAACGCATCGTTAACTTGTTAATTAAGGAAGGAGATGATGGAGAAGGATTACATATCGGTATTTAGTTAATCATCTTCCTTGCTGTTTTTGAAAGTGGACACACACGAATGATCATAGATATTAGTTGATGTTATTTCATCTGCATCCCCTGTCTCAAGCAAAATATCAAACTGGTTATCTCCGGTCTTGACAATAAATCCTTTCTTTTGAGACTTGCTGGTTGAATTTGGCACATCTGAATATTCAGTAGTTACCGTTCTGTCGTCATTTATAGCCTTATTGTCGAGGTTATCTAACGTATTCACACCAGTGTACACATCGTTTGATAAGATATTACTTGAATTTACAGTATCAGCTTAACCATTTTGTCGAGCTATCTGATCCACGCCGTTAAGTGTAATGGACGTTTCTTGACTCGTAATGTTAGCGAAAGGAATTGTACGCGACTTATATACTTGGTCATTCCTTTGAAATCTGTTTTTCCTGTTATAATGGAAATGTACATAGATTACTCATCTCGTTTAAAATCATAATGAATACCATACAAAATCAAATGTAACCTTCTAGACATCATCATATTGAGTTTTCAGTTTCATTTTCTTTAAATATATCTCAAAGAAAGAAATAATACAATTTTAGAGAATTTCCTTTTGTATTTGTCGACCCAATTCGAAACAAAAAACCTCTTTTCAATTGCCAAAATCGATGTTAATTTCCTATATGAGTATTTTGATGTTTTTGAGGACACACGAATTGTATGTGGCTGTGAATAGTGATGACAATATCACAAAATAGGACTATATTCGAAGGTTTTATAGTGTTTGAAAAACTTAAATAAAGACTACCGAAGACTATTATTAATCCAAAATGACCCGAATGACAATATCTTTATATATAATAATAATAAAAAAATTATCAAATCTTGATGTTTTTAT
The DNA here is from genome assembly GCA_017311375.1 of Mytilus coruscus. Classification (NCBI taxonomy): domain Eukaryota; kingdom Metazoa; phylum Mollusca; class Bivalvia; order Mytilida; family Mytilidae; genus Mytilus; species Mytilus coruscus. The sequence continues at coordinate 24,233,938 of CM029606.1, read as the reverse complement.
ACATGAAGAAAATAAACTACAAATCATTTTACGTGTTAAATACTACTTTTTAAAAGTTATGTTTTTTAGTTCTGCAATGCTATGGAATAACTTACCAACGAACATAAATACATCTGAATCATTATCTTTAATTTAAAGCTAAAAGTTTCAGATATTTCCGTCAGGCCTATTATATATACAGATTACTATCAATTTAAATACTTTGCATGATCTTTCCTATATAAATACACTGCTTTATGATTTATTTGTATGTTTGATATCATTTTGTAGTTTTCACATTTACCTTTGTCATTTTGTACTGACTTTATGATATTTAAAAGTAAGATTAGCGAAAACTAATTTGGTAACCCTCTATAAATTATTATTATTTTAAATATATGTAATGGAATTTACTTCAAAAATTTCATTTCAGACAAGTTAACTATACACTGAGGACATACGTAAAATATATAATGAGGACTTGCATAGAATATTCATAGAAAGTTACAATAGATTATTTTTCCCTTAAATATTTCAGTTGAGTGTGAAATTGTTGTTTAGATATATTCTTTTTCATTTAGATTTTATTTTACATTAATTAATGTCTCATTAGGTTTCATCTTTTGACTTGCAGTCAACAATCACGTGGTGCATTAAATTGATGTTTTATGTCACAATATACATCCATGACTACATACACGCAATGCTAATGATGTCAAACATATACGTGTACGTATGACTGGTTTACTCATTTTAGGCTGGTTTTAGAATTAAAACGTAATTAAAATTGAAGCGCGAACAATATTCTCCAGTGAATGTTTTCTATCACTTTCAAACAAAATCAATAATTCTTTAAAAAAATTTTAAAGCATAAAATTCCTTTGACTTTATTCCTTTGACTTTATTCATTTATATCAATGTAATTTTTAAAAAATCTAGCTAACGCTACAGATCACAGCCAAGTCAATTTATTAGTAACCAAAATGAATTTTGAAGTTTCAATTAAATCAAATTCGATCTTGACTGTTTCCTCAATCAAGTTAAATTGTCGCGAAATTGCAATATTATTTTGATGAAGTCATATAACAATAATCAAAAGGATACATGGGAATGTTCCTAAACATTTAACATGACTGACAGTCTAATAACGGACTAAACACTGACGCAATGTGACGGTAAACAGAAGGGTGTGATGATGTGACACTTCCAGAGGAGGATCCAGAAACAAAGCTCGAATATATTATTTCAAATCTATCTGTTGTCTATAAAAAGCCATAAAAACTCAAACCTTGAAACCAAAAACGTTCGCACACAGTTTATGATTATGATATTATAATTCTTAAATTATCAAGTAAAAAGAAAGTTTATTCATAACGTCTGTTAGAAACTTTTTCCCGATCTTAACTAAACTATAACCTTAGTCCGGACAATACAAGTAACCCAGATCACCTATCATAAACTGTATTTGTGCTAAGGGCAGCAACTCTGTAAGGCAGATATCCATTTTTAGACTATCGAAACATGCTTGTATGTCAGTAATTGTTCTTTTTCTGATAGACGAGAAAGAAAGACAATCTAACATAACGTGAACAAAATTTCAGTCGCATTTAAGGAGCATAACTGACACTCTTTTTTTTGTTATAAGATTCATTCGTTGGAGCGTGGCATTTAAAGGTAGACAATCGTTCTTGTCAAAAAATTTAGCCGTGTTGAACGAAAGTCGTCAATGTTTGATAAATTCAACTGCTTACGTTTAACAACCACAAATGATTGGTACAAGTTTAAACTAACTCTTTTCTAAAATATTGGATAGTTGTGTATTTGTCGTTTCGTTCTATTTATTGATTCCTAGCCATATTCAGCTAGAACCGCACATTGAGGGATATTCAATTTGTGTTTAGGATTATTTTTCCCACTTTATATTGAAATCTCTCTAGTAATTCGATACATCTCTGGGATGTCGGGAACCATACCGAGCACCCGTACGTCAGTGATGGTCGAATAGCCAACAACCACAGAGAATGTTCAAAATTTATACGATTAAAATCCCCATGTTCACTTAAAATACAAATTGCATGATTTATTTTCCGTTGAAGGTGCTGCTCTATATGCTCTATATGGTATGTAGATTTTAGGGATCTTGAAAAATATACGCCTAAATATTTATATATTCATTTACTTCTTCAGTGAGATCATTCCTTAATTAGATATAGGAAGATGTGGTATGAGTGCCAATGAGACAACTCTCCATCCAAGTAACAATTTATAAAAGTAAACCATTATAAGTCAAGGTACGGCCTTCAACACGTTTTATTGGCTCACACCGAACAGCAAGCTATAAAGGGCCCCAAAAATTACAAGTGTAAAACCATTCAAACGGGAAAACCAACGGTCTAATCTATATAAAAACGAGAAACGAGAAACACGTATGAACTATAGTATACATAAACAGACGACAACTACTGTACACCAGATTCCTGACTTAGGACAGGTGAAAACATTTGCAGCGGGATTAAACGTTTTAATGGTACCAAACCTTCTCCCTTTTCTGAAACAATAGTATAACATCACAACATAGAAAGACACACTATAAAATATCAATTGGAAGGCTTAACTCAATCAAAAAACGTAAATTAACACACAATGAACGAATAAATTTGATCTGTGATACCTGAATGCAAATACATAGTTAATAAAAATTATAAGGGATAAATAATTAAGGTCAAAAGTAAATAAACAGGTTTAAACAAAGTTAAAGTATGATACCACTGTGAAATGTTAAACAATATTTAGAAAATCATCACTTTTGAAAAAACCTGCGTCATATTATACACAGGAATAAATGAAAATAATTTTGTTGTTAAGTATACTTCTTCTGTGTGTATAAAATCTTCAGTTTAGGAATACCAAGAAGTTCCTTTTTTATTTGAGTCTTACGACTTTGATGAATAAAACTTTAAGCTCCATTTTAATAAGAGTTTGTAGCTCATCTTTCGGTTTCCTATGTTAAAATCACGATTCGGTCCCATTGCTTAAAATCCCTCGATCCTTTATGGGTTGATTTGGCATACATAAATTAAATACAAAAATAAGTAAGCAATGAACGAGGTTGTTAAATGTGATATATACTTTTTTGTGCTTCTATGTTAAATATTTGTTTGTTTTTGTTGTGATTAAGATTGTGACACGGGGTTGACTGCTGTACCCCTATTTTGACATTTTTACCTATTATGTCTGTTTGTTTTATTCACGCATCGTTGTCAATATAATGGAATTTGATGCAAGTGAGAGGTTTAGTGCTATAAAACCAGGTTAAATCCACCATTTTCTACATAAGAAAATGCCTGTACCAAGTCAGGAATATGACAGTTGTTGTCCATTCGTTTGATGTGTTTGTGCTTTTGAATTTGCCATTTGATTAGGGACTTTCCGTTTTGAATTTTCCTCGGAGTTCAGTATTTTTGTGATTTTAACTTTTTCCTAACAGGACAATATCACCATATATCATTCATGTTCACCGATTTGACCCAACCTCTTATGTTTTATTCACAACTAAAAAGTTATCCAAATTACAAAACGTCTGTAAGAAACAATTAACCATGAATGGACTCGTTATAATGTATAAGACATTTCTGCGTAATTTAGACAAGATGCCATCTAAATATCCATCGAGATGACCTCCACAGACTGTCGATGACCATTTAACCCGATATAAACATAAACATGAATATGAATAGACAGTCAAGCGAGTGTAATCGTATAATGACGATTTTTCTAGTACTGTTTGATTTCATGTTACAGATGGAAGATATATGTAAATTATCGTTTTATATGTATAACAATGATTTTTTAAGTGGCCGGATCAGTCAACGAAATGGTTAATCCTGTTGTTTCCCTTGTTTCAATTTTCAATGCTCTTTATTGAATGAACACGCTTACAACATGCTTAACATATGTTTAGTCCTACTTCATTACAGTTCATGGTAAAGATTGCATGAATACTGATTGAAATGAGGTTCAATTATTGACTTGCAAGCCAATAATACATCAGCAATGTTTGTTAGCTTATTTTGACGAAATTGAACCAAACTGACTTAGTCCAGCGGATCGGTGACAAAATTGTAGGTTTGATGATAAAAGCACCATATTTGGCATGGCTGTAGTTCTTGGTGTTTCGAACAATTTTAGCTATGAACCCACATTGAAATTTTAAAATGGCGGCCTTTATTCAAGATGGCCGCCATAAGATATCAAAATCAACACATATCATTTATATAAGGTCAAATCTAAGGGCAAATTTGGGATTGTAGTAGTGCTTGGTGTTCAGAAAAATATAAGCTATGAAACCAGCTTGAAAATTCAATATGGGGCTTTTTCCAAGATGGCCGCCACAACAAAATATCAAAATCAAAAAATATCCCTGATTGTAGTTCAAATTTGTCATGTTTGTATTGCTGGATGCTTCGAACAATATAAGCTATGGACCCAATTTTCAAAATGGCGGCTTTTTCCAAGATGGACGCCATAAGATATCAAAATCAACAGAATTCACTTATAGAAGATTACAAAGAGTTTTGTTTTGACAGTAAAACCTAGTGCCCTATAATACCAAGTGTATGCCACATTTATATACTAAAGCCAAACATCAAAAGATTTGTGAGGAAAGTATAGAAAATCGTAACTACGGTACCGTTCTTGCAGAACAGTCGTCTACAGCGAAGGATCACTTATAGACACTGGTGTTATTCCAATATTTAAACTAGACTTAATTAAAATGTATACTTTTTGACTCGAACAGTTTTCTTTGTGATCAACTGGAAGAAGACATATTAATGATCTAAAAATTGCAGTAATCTCAGGCTTGCCAGGCCAGGCCATTAACAAGGCAGATGCTTGCTTCTTTTGTTTAGTTGCAATTAAACAAGCAACCGCAACAATCTGTTTGTATGACAACGAGACTTGACAAAAAAAGCTGTACATACAGGTAGTTCAAAAACACATGACGAAGGCGAAAGTCTTTTCAACAATCATTAAAAACATTAGTTGATAATCGTTTAGCCAAATATTCAGATGCATTCCAGTTATTACAATGAGGCAAATACGACGCTATCCATTTCAAAGTTACTTCTGTTTTGTTATTCTATTCTTCTTTACCATTACATTCAGCTGAACGAAAACCATCTCATAATGTATATAGGCATTCTACTGGATGCTAGGACCAGGAAAGGAGGTACTAATTGACAAAATGTACAGTTTACGTCTGTCGTTTATGATCATGAATGATCCAAATTATCTATTTATCTCCAGTACCAGAAGATTCCATTTATGAAACATTCAACATGGAATATGTGGTTTCTACTGCGAAACCTCTAGGTTTTACAACAGCAACCTTGGACAATATGACAACAACAAGAGTTCAAATATGGCTAAAGAATCGTTACATAGTACGACAATGTCCATATTTCAGCTTTTTCGTAGTCTAATTGGCAAATTCGTCATAACCTTTTGCTTTGAAATATATGGATTTCACTTATAATCTCAGGTACTTTAACCAATATATTATGCACCAGCATAGTTGTTCTTATTATTCATGTTATTGCTATAACTTAGTATATATTTTACTATATAAAATAAGATATATCGTTAATACTAACCAAATATAACCATGCGTATCATACTTGCATCGAACTGTCTAATAATAAACGTTTTCTGGACATGCACTATGTCAATTGTCTAACCAAATATACATGTATGCCAACCTGGTATAATTAGTCAATTGTGCAATTATATCCTCACATGGTCTTAATAAGTTAACAAAATGATACCACAGATGACTTGAAGCAGATGATAATGAAAACATTAAATATGTCTGGAAATCATTCCACGAAGTAGAACCAAGACAAATGGTCATCCGTCTTTATGTATCAGTACGCATTCACCAATGGTTCAGGAAGATATCAAATCTGTCACAACGATCTAAAATCTAAAAATTGAGCAACACCAACCAAATATAAAAACCGGGTATGATCTCATGTGCTCAAGAAGGGTCAGCAGTTCCTGTTCAACAAGTCAAACATAATTAGTTGTTCTTGTTTAATTAGATCGATGAGTCATATCCAGTAATTGAGCATATATCATATAATAATGGATTTGTAAATATCTCTTTTCTAACCCTAAGAATTCACAAAATATAAAACATGTAAAAACCATTGGTAGATGTAAATTATCTAAAACTTGACATAATGTGAACGTTTGGAATGAAATAAGGTTTTCCATGCCTGTACGATGGATCAAGAAGACTTTCACTGGTTAAAAACACAGACATTGAAAAATAAAGAGCAAATAACACAACATTGAAAGCATAAACAACACGATTCCCTGTCAAAACTAGGGACCAACGCAGGTGTTCGGAAGGGTGTTTATTTATTATTTTTTTTTTGCCAACTGGTAGCACACGTGATGTTACTCATTGTCAGTAAAAATTCGGTGATTAGTCGTATTTATTTATCATCTTGATGTAACCACAATCGATGAAAAAAATAAGGATTGTGGCAAGGAGAAGTGGAACATATCCATTATCATTTGTGACTCAGATGTTACCTAATGGTCAAACAAATTCTGATGGCGTCCCGATAATTGTTCGAATCTTTCCATTTATGAGATCTTTGATTAAATTGTCATTCAAGCAGTATCCATGTATCATGGAAACACAATCCCCAGAATGTTGCATGAACTACAGTGTGCAATTCGATAGAAGAAATCAATATCAGCAAAGCCTTGACTCAGTTTTGTTAATTTTCGCTTTTTGGCGGCCATTTTGAAATTTCCGCCATTTTGAAAAAAAATAAAGTCTTATATAACGTCATGATTTTCTAAAATCGTTGGATTACATTTTATATGTTTTTAAAAGATTTGGTTTGACTATTATTTGCTTTAATATATACATGGTTGTAAAATTAAGACTGATTGGCAGACATCTTGAAAATGGCCGCCATATTGGATTTTCAGAGTGATTCTATAGCTTAAATTGACTACTACATATAAATATACAATTGTACAAAGTTTAATGCTTTTATCATCAAACCCACAATTCTTCTAACAATATTCACGAATCAGCTGGCCTAACTGCTCATAGCTTAATTTTATTTCTATATTCTGCTTTAATAGATGTCCCAAACAAAACAAAATCATATTTTAATTTTTTTTCTAGTTTGTAGCTAATGACAGATTAATGATGTTCTATCAGTAAATTGCAGGTAACACACCGGTGTTAGCCTACCTACAAATACTGCTTTTTATTGCTCGATGACATATACATTTGTAGGTATAAATTAAACTGAAGCATATCAACCATTCTATAAACAGATTTTATAAGCCACAGAAAAATAAATCAGATAATTCGTATTGTTAAGAAGCTTTCTGATGTAAAAATGCTCAGAACATAGTAGGGCTATATCGCCTCGATATATACAAACAAACCGTATTTGATTAGTCAATCATAAAAAAATAAGGAACATAGTTACGAAAATAAAGAGCAACATTACTGTCGAAGTAATGACGAGCGGTATTACTGCTAAATTAGAGGCAACAGTGATTTGTCGATGTTCTTATCTAATAATACCAGAATAAGATACAAATCGAGTGGGAAAAAAACGAAACTGTGGGAAACGCATTAACTCCAAAAGATGCGTTGACAAGGTATGCGTATCCTGCTATTAATGCATCAACCGTCATCAAAGAACACTCTCAGTCAAAATGACACAATCATGAATTTGACACAATCGGCAAATTTAAAGATCAGACGACTAGTGAGACAAATGAGATATCAATCCACCATAGAATAATATTAAGAACGTGGATGCGAAATATCTACAGTCGAATCTCAGTTGACCGTACGTTATTTTATTGGCGCTGTGTCAATTATATTGGTCTATATTTATTTTTGCTACGGACTCATTGTAGGACAACTATCTTTATCTAATCTCGAAATTCAATTTTATGATACTTTTATTGATTGTATTGAAGCACATGTGTTGATCAAATTTAGCTTCATGTATCTTTTAGTACTCTACAAAATATATTTCACCAAATATAGGAATTGTTTAGATATTCTTTAAAAATCAAATTTATACTGTCTTGAAAAGTTTACTAATAATTTTGCTAAATTTCATCTATTTCGAAACAGAAAATATTTGATATTTGTATGTATACATATTTAGATTAATTGAATTATACATGTATCACAAGACTCTTTTAATGATGCGATAATAAGAAGTGGGACAGTCATTTTATTATTCTTTAGTACTAAATGTTAAAATGGAAAGTTTGCTACTGTACATTAATTATTGCGGAAGAAATTTAGCGATGCCTTCGCTTACCATGCTTACAGATATATAAAAAAACCAGCGTAATATATATGATATGTAATGTGAATACATTAACTAGCCTTAATTTGCAAAGAAAGAAAGAAAATAATCCAATCACCAATAAACCACCTACTCCAGCAAAACCACCAATAACAGGCTCTGTAAATATTAAATATAAACGCTATACATGTAAATAGATAGGAACTATTTCCTCTGAATTTATTTTACACAAAAGATATTTTCAAAAATTACTTTTAGTCTTATTAAAACATCCAGGTATCTCATCGTCATGGGTTTTCAGATATCAACAAATTCAAATTCAAATTGGTTAAAGTTGCCATATGAGGCAAAAGTTTACAAACACATATAAAAATAAGAAGATGTGGTATGATTGCCAATGAGACAACTCCCCACAAGAGACCAAACGATACAAAATTAAAACTGTAGGTCACCGTATGGCCTTCAACAATGAACAAAGCTCATACCACATAGACAGCTATAAAAGGCCTCAAAATGACAAATGTAAAACAATTCAAACAAGAAAACTAACGGCCTAATTTATGTACAAAATAATGAACGAAAAACAAATATGTAACACAGCAACAAACGACAACCACTGAATTACAGGCTCCTGACTTGGGACAGGCACATACAGAATGTGGCGGGGTTAAACTAGTTTGAAGGCGCCAACCCTCCCCCTAACCTGGGACAGTGGTGTAACAGTACAATATAAGAACAAGCTATAAAAACAGTTGAAAAAGGCCTAACTCATCAGATGGATTTAAATAGAAATACATCTAACAAAAACACAGAGTGGACGTGGCAGGGTACTTATACATCCCCACAACAAAAAGACACTAAGTACAGATCTGAGAGTACTCGCAGTTACTGACAGCTAGTTCAAAGCCAATAACAACTAATAAAAAAATCATGCATCTAAGACGAAAATATCAATCAGTATATATCCAACATCAATGGATTTAGTGTAAAGACGTCATTAACAGTCAGAGAAAAACATGACCTTGTGCAATGCCAAGATACAGGTATCAACAGATTGTAGAGCCATGAATGTGCATATGTATATAAAAATAATATTCAGTTTGATTTAAATTTACTGATAACAAAATCAATAATCCCTGACTTAATAATTTACCAGTAATACATATATTACGTTCATTGAAATCCAAAAGGTCACAACAGACACGGGCATAGCGAACGAGTTGTGATATATAAACACCGTAAGATGGTGCCAAAGGAGCATCACCGTCCAAAAAAGGAAAATAGGGAATGAAAAACCGTCCCTTTTGTCGTACATTTTTGTGTTGAGTTTCCCGTGTAAAATTAAAATATCTAAATCTAGGAAAGGACAGTCATTACCGTTTATATTTGATTTATTTAAAGTAAGTTCCTTTGGGCAAATTTCGGTAGTATATTAAGAAAATTCTTGATTATTTAACGAAAAAATACATCAAGATAACGGTAACTGAGTTTGGTCATAAACTGTGATTCATAACAGTACAAGAACAAGTCTGCTATTAAAGGGGCGCAATTGGTGCCCATAGAAATACCTACAACCTGTCGATAAACTTTATTGCCGAAAAGTACATAAACATTATCAAGGAGAAAATTAACAGCTTCAATCATCACATCACATCACATCTCCAGTAAGTATATCTAGCATATTTACCTTTCTCATTAGAGAAGTAGGCTTTAAATGAGTTGCAGCAAATATATTTGCATTCAGAATTACTTAACGACTATTAAATTAAAAAGGAACATTTTCGTTTGATAAGATTGTGTGGTATGTGGTGTAAAGAGTTGAAAAGTCAAAACAGTCAACAGAATCAAAAGACCATCAAAAGCATGTTTTGGTTTATCTAAAACATCCAAAGATTTTTTTACACTCCAAAAATAGTTAATTCCACTATGTATATTTTACAATGTTGTATTAAAATTTACAAAGTAATAAACAGTCTTTAAAAATCGCATTGCTTATTTTAACTGGATTTAATACTTTAAATTCCAATTATTATTTCAAGTTTGCCTTTTCCTTGTTTTTGCTTTTTATTTTTTCGCTTTTTATTCAATGTACACATTTGTACGTTTTCGTCTAAATGAGACATAACGATAATCATTAATTTTGTCCGCATTGAAGAAAGATTTACAGATAAAATTGTGATACAGGTTTACTCGAGTAGGGCATTAACCATATGTGAATTCTTAAGAACTCTAACGAAATTTTGGAAACATATTGAATTTCGGTCCTTCTCTGATATAAATTCTATACACAACCTTCGATTGGTCAACACTTAACGAAAAATTGAAAACCCTTCCTTAACGAAATAGTTTATGATGCTTTTCTTCATAAAAAAGGTACTATACGATAAACATGTATTGTTTTGGAATACAATTAGGCATATTTTATTAAAAATGGACCCAAGGACAAAACATGCTACACCAAAGAACAAGTGATAAGTATGCTTCAGTTTCTCGTTGACAACATAGTAGTTGAAGTTGGAGGTAGAATTGTAAGGCAGGTTGTTGGCATTCATATGGAAACAACTATGTGCCACTCCTTACCGACCTGTTCTTATTTTGATATGAGACAGAGTTCTTTCAGACACTTATAAAACAATAGGATAAATGACGATAATTATTTTAATTTCACATACAGATATCTTGATGATATTCTCTTCATTGGCAATTTGATTTGGTTCCAGTAACATATACTCTAGATCTAGAGAGAGATATTAAAGAAACCACTAATACAGCTTCCTCTGCCTGATATGTTTATATATACTTTGAACTTGACTTGACTCCAGTGGTCGTCCCAGTTCCAGAGTCTATGACACATGAGACGATTAAAATCTTTAAACTATAAAATGTTCTCATCCTAGCAGCAATATCACAACTTCACCCGCGTATGGAGTATATATTTCTCAACTCATACGACACACAAGAGCTTGCAGTTGCTTCTCAGATTTTGTAAAACGTCATCGGTATCTGAGCAAAAAATAAATAAACCCAGGTTTTGTCATAAATGTGCCGTATCAACTTGACAAATGATACGGGATGGTCCTGAATTATAGATTGTACGCACAGAAGTCGTGTATCATTCCATTTACTTTTTCCTTTTATTGAATTTTGCAGGTTGTTTAACCTCGTGTTAAATCTTTTTTTTGTACTTTATCGGGAGAATGTGTGTGTGTGAAAAATATTTACTATACTATATTATGTTTCACTATCAATTAAAAATAAAAAAAATGATGACGTCATTGTTCGATTTACACGTAGACCTTGACAATTGTTTTTGTTTGTTTTATCTTATTCTTCAATTTAGACATTAAATATTTTTCTTATGCAGGTTTACACACTTTTGGCCGCGAAATCCCAATCATTGTATTGTTAACCAATTGTGTCTGTTTGTGTTGCTCACAATATTTTTATCGATATAACGGAACTCTAGTCAACTGTCATGCAAGTTGGAGGTTTAACTAGCTGTAAGATCATGTTTATCCCACCATTGTCTTCGAAAAATGCCTGTACCAAGTCAGGAGTATGGGAATTAATTTCCAGTCGTTCCTTTGGTTCATATGGTCGAGTGTTTGGTTTTGTCAGCGTTTATGAAAATCTCTTTTTCAAATTTTCTTTCGAGAACGGTATTTTTGTTATCTTCTATATAGATTTGTCCATACATTATTCCTGCCATGTTAGATTAAAACTAGCCAAATGGTTTTCATATACAGCTCTCTTGGAAGTTCAGGCTATTTGAGCTAAACATGTCACCTGAACTGATATTACGACTATAATGTAAACAATCAATTACAGTGCCACATGTGGAGCAGGATATGCTTACCCTTCCGGATAGCCTGAGATCGCCCCCAGTTTTTGGTGGGGTTCGAGTTGCTCAGTCTTTAGTTTTCTATGCTATGTTTTGTGTACTGTTGTTCGTCTGTTGATCTTTTTCTTTTTTAACCATGGTGATGTCAGTTTATTTTTGACTTATGAGTTCGAATGTCCCTTTGGTAACTTTCGCTTCTCTTTTATAGATTATAAATACTCTGATAAAATGTTTAGAATATTAATGGAAAAATAACCATACAATTTAATACCATTCTATTCAAGTAGAGAGTTTTAGGTCAATGGGTATCAGTATCCGAGATATAACCATATGAAAACGGTGAAATAAATATAAATGATCCGTTGACCTAGAAATGGGTACATGTATAGCGACATATATCGACGGAAAGATAAATCAAATCTGTTTCATGCTTCATATGTATTAGTTTGTCTGTATATTTATGATGCGTTGCTTCAAGCAAAAAAGCTTAAGAATCAAAGTCAAGGAAGCGATAAATTCAAACATTGTGACCTAGTATAACAATTTGCAAGCAACGTTGCATAAACAAGTTTAACCTAAATTAGAAATATTCGACATAACTTTGACAAAGTGAATTAAAATGTAATTGGTATGCAGTAATTAATAAATATTCCGAAGTTTGGAATTAAAATTTCAGAAATATTGGCAGAATGTCAAATAATTTAATATGCATAGCATTACTATTTACAATGAATGGCCTAATTCCGTGAAAATCATGTATTTCATTTTTACCCAGAGTGCAAACATATTAAACATTTTCTGAACACACATTCCAGTTTTTAATAATTCAACATGATTGGTGATCGAACTGTCATATTTTTGTTTTAATAATCTATGATGCTTGATTAGAGACCCCTTTCATGAACTTTATCACTGGACCATTCATTCGTTAAAAATGTTCCAATACAGATTATCCATTGAAAAATTCTAGTAGAAAACTTTTGTTGTAGCTTTCCTGAATAAATTCACCAGAATTATATTTGTAAAATATCTTCACTTTTAAAAGCATAAAAAGAAATCGAATTTTGATAAATCAGGCCTTCAAGACATCTTCCTTTATCAAGGCAAACATAGATTATTTCCTTTTTTCTGACACAATTCATTATAACAGAACCCTGAATGTATTAGAGGAGAACTTGGTACATAGAAATAATAATTAATTCACCCACACCTTCTTTATCCCACAGTTAGTAAATACATTATATAATTTGTTCTTGTTTGTTCATTAAAAAATGCAATATTCAAAACGCCAGTTCACTTTAATTTTCTTTTAATTTTATTTCACTGTTTTCATTATAATAATTAGAAAAACAGTAGTCATCAATTAATTTTTATAAATTACTTCATGACTGGTGTATTTGCAGTTCTTTAGTGTTCACTATACAAAATAATCTACAGGGAAAATCATTCATGCATTACACTTATCTTGTATGGAAAGTATTACACCATTTTATTTTATCTTTTAAACAAAGGACGCTGATGTTTCATTTGATGAGAAGCGATAAAAATGTTGTACAAATCTAAACCGAATATGATTTCTTATTAAAGTGTCGATTATACACATGTAATTTTTTTATGAAATCATTTAACAGATGGAAGTAAATAGCACTGGGATGTTCGTTTTTAACACAAATACGAATAATTATGAAAAGGATACATTTTGTGTTTACAAGAAAAGACTGAATACTAATATTTTAAGATTTTCTTCACATCAAAATCAAAGCAGTCTTGCACAAATTAGTTTAAACGACTGCCCCGGGCGACAGTAAAAATGTACAAAAACATTTATGTTTCTACATCAGGCTTGTACATGTTGTAGAGATTTAAAAGGTAAATCTTGTTATTAAATTGTAAGTTTTTTATCTTACCTTTGACATTTACATGACAGCACTTACAGAATAAGATATATAATGTCACAAAAATACTTTTTTTTTCATTAGATAAATCATAAATAATCTACCTTGAACATGTCGAATACAAACCCACTAAAACTTACCGATTTAGAAAATAACAGTAACTCGTGTTGTTCCAAAGATTTTGCTTCAGGGGATAATTTGACAAAAAATACCGTCATTTAAAAAAAAAACAATGTGGAAAAGCGGATGAAGAGATCTGATCTGGAGATAGATATATTTGAATTAACATTGTTCATTTATAATACACGTTTCTAAATAAGTCAATCACATTTATAATTAAATCTAGTTACCCGTAAGCTATGTTGAATTAGATGATTGCATTCCATTTTTATTGTTTTTATTTTTCATGTCAAAAGACCCACTATAAGTCGTATGATGAATGTCCTTGTGGATATTAGAAACACTTTTACTTGGATTTGTTTGCACAGTTGGTTTTGCTTTATTGATATTCTCTCTCACTCTTTCTTTGGTTCTCGTAGAAAATGTTTTCTCCCGATTACTTCTTGTAGATATTACTTCTTGAGTACTCCCTTTAACTGTTTTCTCCTTAAAATCTATGGTCCCTATTTTACCCTGCACGGGTGTTATACTTTCTATACCATAAATTGTTGGCGCAATTGTAGTGGTTTCATTTGCAGTATTATAGTTTATTTCACGAGTATTGCTTGTTCTTAGTACACTCATCTTAAATTTGGTTTCATGCTGTCTGCTGGGAACAGTAATCCATTTGGAGGCACCACTTTTTATACTTGTTGTTCTTTAATGTTATAGGTTGTTAGATTAACATTGTTTGTATTTGGCTCGATTATACTGTTTGTCGACATTCTGCCCTGCTAGTACGATTTACAGTTGTTTCCATAGAAGTTGTAGTTTTAGACTTCTATTCATGAACACCTGCTGAAGTTGTCATCTGCATTGTATTATGTTGAGAAATTGTTAATTGAGTGCTCATTTTATTCTTTTCGGTTATGCTTGTCTTTGCAATACTTCTTGTTGATTTTCGAAGGTACGACTCAGTCGATTTGTGTTGAAGTTTATAAGTTGTAGTGGTTTCCTGATTTGTAACGATTTGCGCAATGTCACTGGAAACTTGTCTTTGAGTGTCCCCAGTAGTAAATTCATTGTTTTGTCTCATTAGATTAGTGAATTCCTCGGTTGTTTACTCGAAAGTTGAATTTTGCCCTTTTTCAGTGGTTTGAATGTTATATGAAACAGTCTCCCAATCAGTCATGCTGTTTGTTCCAGTAGTTGTCGACATAATCGTTATATCTTAAGAAAAAGCATGAACAAATATAATACCTTGACTTAGTGCGTATGTAATTGAAATAGATTCAAAAAGTAAAATTAAAAACACTTTGCAGCGAGCATTTTTGTTTAAGGGTTACTTTATTTGAGAAATTAGATGTAACCAATATTTACTGAAATTAGATATACTTAATGTAAACGTATAATACACAATCCATTGCGGACAATGGTAAGGGTAGCCTAACACCAAAATGGAAATCCAAAGACAAAATGTGATACAAGAGAGGTGGAAGAGAACAAAGGGATGTTCAAACTCATTAGTCACCATAGCAAAAAACGCGAAAACCGAAGAACAGACAATAACAGTGGTCAAAACACCTCACATTAAACTGAAAATCTGAACAACACGAACCCAACAAAAGACCTGTGTTGATCTCCGTTGCTCCCGAAATGAAAAAAAAAAAGAACATCCAATCTTTGCTCAACGAAGTAAGTTTTATAAAACTAAATATAAAGCGAAAGTAATCAACATAATGCATCATTAAAATCATGCCAAATTTATCACGACTAGGTACCCCCCGCAGCAGTGAGTACCATATTTAAACATAAGATATCGATGTATGTGCGTACAACACGTGTTTATTGAATCAGCGTCACCAAGGTTATATATTCTTTACAAAAATACGTCACTGTTTGTGATGTCCTGTGCTGTCGTTAATGGAAGATGTTCGTTGTTATTCTGCGGTTTACATGTTGTAACGACTATTATATTATTTATTTCTGCGTTTCTCTGTGCTGAGTGTTCTTGCGTTTGTTTGTGCTGCATTTCTGTCACGTAGTGTTGTCATTTTAACTAAATTTTTTAACATTGCCATATAAGCGGGAGGTTTGGCTAGCCATAAAACCAGGTTCAACCAACCATTTTTTCTTAAAATGTCCTGTACCAAGTCAGGAATATGTCAGTTGTTATCAAATAGTTCGTTTCTATGTATGTTAGCGTTTGTTTTTGTTGCACTTCAGTGTTTCTGTTGTTCCGTTGTTTTCCTCTTATGGTTGATATGTTTCCCTCGGTTTTAGTTTGTAACCCGGATTTGTTTTCTCTCAATCGATTTATGACTTTTGAACAGCGGTATACTACTGTTGCCTTTATTTACCAAAACCAGATTATGAAACCAAATGCATATTAGGGCACCGATTATAACTTGTAGGAAAAACCAAATTCTAAAGAAGGTTTATTTTTGCTAAGATTTTTGTAAACTTTGTTTATTTCAGTATCATAGCATCTGGCGCAGGTAAATTGGCACCGTTAATGTTATTATGATTTGCGAAATAACAACATTTGGTATAAATTAAGCTGTGCAGATACATACATAGAGATAAAATAGTCTACATCTGATTATTATCGGTACTACTCCTGTGCCGACAAATAGCATTGATAAAATGTTATTATTATTCGATGCAATTCTAACCATGGTCACCTTATAATTAGCAAGAATTTGCATTAATTGTTTGAGTTCTTGGCTCCAATGCCCTGCCGCTACTGGATTTGACCCTCCAAATGTTTGGTTTCGATAGTTTTTATGTAGACGAAACGCCTTTTAGTATTCTGAATTGAAGACATTGCATCTTTGGTGAATTGGTTTGTCATTCGAGCATGTATATTTTAAAGATTGTTTAAAGATATGGTTCGAACAAGATGAAATGATCGCAAATTTTAAAGACAATAAAGTTTACGGATTTTGAATTGCAAAATAAATTGTATAATTGTTTATTGTTTACTTATATTTATTACTGGCGACCTGAACATTGTCAATTACATTTCTCTGCGAAATGTGTTATTCAAAGGCCTGAAATATCGGGTGCCAAAATCCATCAATTGGAAACACAACTTTAAAATACTGATGAATTCAGTCGAGGAGTATGCCAGGCAATGGTCTAAACAAGAAAAGGAAGACGTAGATACTCTTTTCTCATGGGTTAAGGCTGTGAGGTCGTTGTACAAATTAGAATTCAAAAACTGAATAGGTTTATGAATTCACATGCTACATCGATCTTCAAAAACCCAAATTTTGCTAAGCATCTGTCCTATCTCCTTGACAAATATGTTGTTGTCGCCGCAGATAAAGCCCCAAATAACATCGTTTTTATATGTAAATCACATAAAGCTCTGATTCCTTGCCTGGCTGTGGCTATACCTTTTGTCCATTTAGGTTTATAAGCTCTTAATTTTTTTTACTGTTTTGGATTTTCAAATATTTTGGCCTCGAGTATCACTGAAGAGAATTCATTGTCGAAATACACATCTGGTGCAGAAAATTGGTACCGTTTATGTTATTACTACCACTGGGTCGATACCTCTGCTGGTGGACTGCTAGTTCCCGAGGGTATCACCACCCCAGTAGCCAGTACTTCGGTACTGGCATGAAAATACGGATATTGTGTTATTAAACTTGCTGGTGCAGAAACATTTGTACCGTTAATGTTATAACATAAAGATGAATAACTGGATCTTACTTCACTGTATTGAATACTTTTAATAATTACACAAGTGTCCTTACAAACAACGTTATATTGCTGGACTTCCATGTGCTCCATGAAACCTCTTTCTAAATTATTAAAATCAATTTTATCAGCAATCAAAGCCAAAATTCATAGTTATTGTAAAACTACCTAAACCATGAACGGCGTGAACCAGATGTGGATACTTTAGAATTCGGAAGATCTGTTAGAATACAGACAAACTAAGTCTCTTTCCTTTTGCAATAGTGTTAAAACATTTGACTTGTCTACCCTTTCCACAGGTATTCTCCATTCCAAACTAAAAGAAAAATTGAAAGAACTGGATCGGCTCTGTTTTATAAAAAAAGAATGGTCAACGTAGATACAAGTCTCTTGTCCTGTCGAGGACAAATCTTACTTTAAAAAAAGATCTAATTCAAACAAAAAATTCGAAGATTGACATTAAGACTGGCATTATCAAGATCTTGATTTCTTGATTAACAACATATTTGTTACGTTTGGAGGACATACTTTTTAACAGACAACCGGCATTCCAATGGGAACCAATTGTGCTCCTCTTCTTGCCGACTTGTTTCTACACTCATATGAGGCTGACGTCATAGAAAGAATGAAAATGGGAACCAATTGTGCTCCTCTTCTTGCCGACCTGTTTCTTCACTCATATGAGGCCGACTTCTTAGAAAGAATGAAAAGAAGCTATCATTATCCTTTAACCTCACGTTCCGCTATATAGATGATTATCTCTCACTAAATATTTCAAAGTTTGGTGACTGTGTTGAACGCGTCATACAAGTGAGAAGTATAGCTAGCTATAAAACCAGGTTCAATCCACAATTTTCTACATGAGGAAATGCCTGCACTAAGTCAGGAATATGACAGTTGTTTTCTATTGATTTGATGTGTTTGAACTTTTGATTTTCCCATTTAATAAAGGACTTTTCGTTTTGAATTTTCCTTGGAGTTCGGTATTTTTGCTATTTTCCTTTCTACCACTTCGAACACGAAAAACCGTTAAGTCTGTCTCATATCTTGACTAACATCAAGAAATTGACAATGAGAGTCAGTTCAGAACAAAACTTTACGACAAAGACAACGGGTGCCACATGTGGAGCAGGATATGCTTATCCTTCCAGAGCACCTGAGATCACATCCGGTTTTTGGTGGGGTTCGTGTTGCTCAGTCTTTAGTTTTCTATGATGTGTTTTATGTACTGTTGTTTGTCTTTTTGTCGTTTTCCGTTTTTTGCTATGGCATTGTCAGTTTATTTTCGACTTGAGATTGAATATTCCTTTACTATCTTTCGCCTTTCTTTTATGACTTTAATGTGTATTCTTTGACAATATCCAATACGAAAAACATATTTTCTTTGTTGTCTAGAAATACAAGTAGATGCTAAGTACAAGATTGTAGCAGGATATGCAAAACAAATATAAGAAAACTAAAATTATTAACCAGCAATAACTCAAGTTCGTTAATGAGAAATCCTTTTAAAGTCATGTGTTTCAATTTTGGAGTTGACAAGTTATATAAGAGTTCCTTATAAGGGTATAATCATTCAATCATATGCTAGCCCTAGTCAGAAAGTTTGATTTTGCGGTAACTGTTTTGTCTATGTTGTTTTCATGAATTGGTTGTAAGAGTATTGGTGTACTAGTATTTAGAAGCATCAAAACTTTATAAGTATGGTGGGTCCGTAGTTTTTTTTTCTAGATTTACCTTCACTAGGAACACATCAAAATCTAAAATTCCTAACTGCATTAATATATTCTGAAACTGAAAAATTCTTAAAAAAGGAATAGATATATTGTGGATTTCATTTAGTTCAAGGATCCTTTTACTTTAGAGTTTGGAGGCAGTTTGCGGTTAGGCTTAATATAGAAATAAAGAGATGTTTTATGATTGCAAATGAGATAACTATCCACAAGAGACCAAAGAATGTAGCCAACTATAACGCACAGTTAGGGTTGGTTTTAGGTCAGGGTTGGGTTTAAGGGTTAGGGCTATTGTTATGGTAAAATATGGGTTAAGGTTAGCATACGGGTACAAGTAAGCTTATTATAGTTGTTTATGTGTAATCAGTGATGTTCCTGGACCCCCTTAGGTAAATGAAGTCCATATCATTGCCATTACCCATAAATATTTTAGACCAAAATTATTAACATACCTTTATAACAGAAGAAAGCAAGAGTTTTTTCATTGTTTTTCTTGCATTGTTTCTCCGTTGGGGTTGTTCCATTACCGTCACAATGAATTACACGGGATTTATTGAATACTGTTGAAGTGTTTATCTGTTCAGCTGCAAAAATTAATTTCATATAAATTTCTTATAAAAAAAGAAAGGCGGAAGATATTAAAGGGACAATCAAAATCATTAGTCGATTACAAACTGACAACGCCATGACAAAAAACGAAAACGCGAACAAAACAAAACAAAAAAAAAACAAAACAAAACACAACACAACATAAAAAACTATGTAACATGACCTATGATTTCTCTTGATTTGTTACATGCAAATATTGATTCTATAATTAATATACCTGTTTCAAACCTATTTTAGCACGTATAAAACGAGTTTCTTCAATAACCTCCATATTTAAATAATGAGTTTCATCAGACGGTTTGTTCTATACAGTGTAACCTGCCTAATCCGACACCTGAGTATTCCAACATCCTGCTTTAACCAACACATTTTTCTGGTCCCAAAATATGCCTATCCTTGCAGAACAAACCTGAGTATTCCGACACCCTGCCTAATCCGACATTTTTTTCTGGTCCCCCATTTTTTATCATTTTATCTTTTGCTTATTGATTAGGTAACTGTTGGTTATAACATCGCTACACTCCTTAATTTTAATAAATTTTCAATTTCATAGTTATTCATTATTCAAATTGTCTCGCTAAAAGTTAAAAATTCATAAAAAGAAGAAAGGTACATAGGAACAGCCAATAACATGACTAAACGACGAACAACAGTCCGCAAATCAAAAGTAAGACATCTTTTGATAGTGCAACATGAATATTATTGAGAACAATACACGGATTTTTTAGGTTCTCCAAAATTGTAAGTAGCTTTTGTGTCACTAGTGTCTCTCCTAGTGTTGTCCATGACAGGAACAACCTGATGATTAAAGGCAATGTCATGCTCTTAACACGTATGTTTGTAGGGTAACATACACAAGGCGGGCTCATAAACGAGACTATAGCTACAACAACAGTTATATACCACTGGTCATCTGTGGCACAAAATATCCGTAACGTTCTACCTAGTCATAATGGTTTCGGTAAAAACATCCGAAGAGATGACTTCAACTTCAATATGAAGAACCTTTAGTGCAGTAGTTTCCCTTTCAGTAGGACAATTATATTTTAAGGCAAAAGGATAAGAAAGAAACACAACCTCTGCAAAACCGTTCCAACTGAGAGATTTATGCTCAATATGAAGTTGCGGAAGGAATATTGCTACATTAAGATGGAAAGTTTAAAATGGGAAAATTATGTGATCTCCTTGTCGTAGATTTAGATATTTGCCGATATGTTTTGTAGACTGTTAGTCTAAGGTATTATGCAGGCCTAGGTGTATCGAGTTTATCTATTCTCTTAGATTCAAAGGGATTGAAACCATCAACATAGTCACAAAACTTTGGATTGTTCAATATAAGAATTCATCTCTATAGAGAAACATACACGCAATACTGGCTAGAAGGGAAAGAGATAATAGATTACGTACGATAAATCATTTAAATGTTTTACGTCTCTTATTATAAACTTGTTCTGAATCTTATTCAAGATGGGAACGCAATTTGCGACAAATCACCAATTGATGTCATCAATTCATCACACACAATTCTGTAACCTTTTCGTTATTTGGCCTTACAACTTGTAAAAGGCGTAAAATACTGTCCTTTCAATATTCTATTAGTTGTATTGATTAATAGGTGATATGATATATGACCATTAAAATGTATAAATGTCATCTATGGTGTCACTCTCACACCATAAACAAATCAAAATTAACTCATTTGATTTAACATATGACCAAAAGATTCACCCAAAAAGGTACATCAAACTGTATACTAGGCATTTTTCAGCAAATATGCTCTGGGTGAAGTTGATGCTTTTGTTTAAATGTTCATAATAAGACCTAAAGATGAGACATTTTTGCCGTTTTACTTTTCAGTTTAATTGCCTAATGCAAAAACGTAAGACAAAATCAAATATGTAAATACTTATGTCCGGACCTAAACATTTTGTAAAGGATGCAAATGAAAAAGTTTAAATAAAATAACTTGTTTTATAATTCCAGGTACAATTTATGTGGCCTTATCGTACCTTCTCATTTGAAGACGCATCTGTTTTCGAAATGACTGTTTCACTATGGGTAACATATCATCATTAAACATATGCTCCTTTTTGGGTCCGTATTCTATTAGCGTATGTAAACATCTATGTATGTTTGTATGTATGTATGAGGGAGTAGTTTATAGCTCACGTAAATACATGCAAGTTATTTCATATATATGCAATTACATTTTATTATTTTTGGTATTTTAAATGCCTAATGTGTTGAATACAATGGGTAAACATCACTTAGACAACAATTGCGCGAATACTTGGTTTTATAGAAAGATAATCAATAATTTCTCTATTTGTACTTTGTGATATGTAAGGAATGCGATATATAACAAGGTTCAGACATAAACACGTCTGTTTCATAAATACTTCATTTTATCTCTCGCCGATCTCTAAAGTTTTTGAACTTACACGATTATTTGAATAGTAATGCATATACAGTTTTCTCTTCGATTTCAGTGTACTAAACTCTTAAATAACCGTTATAAGGAGACTAAAAGTTTTTAAAGCAAAACACATTAAGGTATGGAAGCATCAACACCAATATCATCAGAACTGTAAGCAAGACATAGTTTCAGCGGTTGTATTTTGTTGTATCATCATGAAGTTTTATTTTTCATTAAGACATTTGATATTGAAAGCAGATCTTGAGGTCTGTTAAACTTTTGTACAGGGGTTGTATTTTGTTGTATCATCATGAAGTTTTATTTTTCATTAAGAAATTTGATATTGAAAGCAGATCTTGAGGTCTGTTAAACTTTTTTACAAATTCGTAAGACTAGTGTCGATTAAACGCGTCTGGTGGAATAAATAATAAGCCTGTCATCTGTAACGAGTTTTGTAGAGCTTGACATAATGTATAGACGTTTGTATTTCTTTGTAGACGAAAATGGCGTCTGGCATCCACAATTTTAATCCTAGTATCTAGGATGAGTTTATTTACACATGATTTTTCTTTTCTTGAAATGGCCTGTTAATCATTGCATGAGATAGTCAAAACCTTACTTCAAGTAAAATACCATAGTTTACATACAGGACATTAATGTGGTGAACAAATTAATACCGCGCATTTTAAACAACGTTCAGTTGCTCAAAAGTAGAATTTGACCACCAGTCCACACTGTTTAGTCTATATATTATTTACAAATAAGCTCTGTTTTATTTATGGTATCATTCCGTTGAACAATAACTGTAAATTCCTGCAATCAACAGAGCATCTCATACATTATATACTGAAGTATATATTATTCAGTAAAAACCTTATTACCTACAGTAATTCATGCCGTTCTAAACGATGTACTAACGTCAAATTAATGTTTTAACTTTAAGGAAATTAACTGGTGTTTCTATATTAAAGTATCTGTTAAAAAAATGGTTATGTCCGTCATCTGTACTGATCTGCAATAAATTTGTGCTCAGACATCCAATTTGTGGCTGTGTATCTTTTTGGCTATAAGATTTATCCTGTTCTAATACAAGAACAAAAAATACACATTTTTTTAGCATCACTTTTTAAAGATTTTTGTTACAAAAGTATAAAAAGTCATCTCGTGTAAATCAATTGAATTAAAGACGTAGCATCTGTTGTAACACTTTTAGTGGATGTTTTATAATTTACGTTTTACCGTCGAAACAGTGATACTTTTCGCTAATTACTGTTTTTATGGTTTAATTGCCAGAAAACCAGCAAATTTTGTCGAAGAATGATAACAGTTATAAGCTTAAACTTATAAAATATGAAAAATATCATGTGACACCCGTCGTGTTGCTAATGGTCGGTACACATTCGGTTTTTCGGTCTTATTTAGCGATGT
This sequence comes from Mytilus coruscus, assembly GCA_017311375.1. Classification (NCBI taxonomy): domain Eukaryota; kingdom Metazoa; phylum Mollusca; class Bivalvia; order Mytilida; family Mytilidae; genus Mytilus; species Mytilus coruscus. The sequence goes on along the minus strand of CM029606.1, from coordinate 24,209,867 downwards.
CACAATTCACGAAAAGAAGACTGGAGATCGTTTACAATTGCAATGTCGTTTTACTAGGCGATATGAAGTTGCATGCTGGAATGTTATACTATAGCAATAGAAATTTCAAAAAGCTGAAATCGTTTCTTTTGTCGTAAAATTCTGTTCTCAACTTATCCTCATTTTATTTCTAAAGTCAAAATGTGAGGCAGATATATCTGTATTAGTAGTATCCTTTATTTCAAGTTCGATGTGATAGATGATCTAAACATAGTCACCAATTCTGAATAATTAAGTGCGCGGACAGCATCGGTATATAGGAACGTAAAGTTAAAGGAAAATTCTATATTACATACACTTAGAAAATGTAACTGCATTCTTTCATTTCATCTGAGAAGCACCTGCCTTATATGAATAAAGGAACTAATCGTCAAGAAGAGAATCACAAATAGCTCTCACTTGAATGCCGAATGTCTGTTGAAAATTTCGTCCTTTAAACTTTAAAACTATGTTGTCAAGCAAACAATTAAGCATCTTGACGATGTCAATTTCAGAGAATTTTTAACTCGAACCAGAAGTTTTTTAAACAAAGCATGATCTATCCCTCCCTACATTAAGATTTAAGTATCTACGTTGGTCAAACTTTAACTAGTTCTCTTAATCTGTCTTTAAGTTTAATAAGGAGTACTTGTTAAGTTTAAACATATTCTATTTAGTAAATATAGGGATATTAAGACTTATTAGTCAAGGATAAACTGACAAAACGAAAAACAACCTAATGACAAACAACAGTATGCAAAACACAACATAGAAGCTGGAAGATTGCACAAGACGAAACGAATCAAAAACTGGTTGTGATCTCAGTTTTTCCGGAAGGAGAAGCAGCCCTTGTTCCACATGTGATACCCATCGGGTTGTCACAACGTTGATGAGAGGACGGATTTATGAATACAACAATTGGGAATATATCCGTCGTCATCTGTGAAACAGATATTCCATAATGGTCAATCAACTCGTAAATGTACCGAAAATACTCTATTCAGTATCACATGACAAGAAATCTCTCGGACTTTCTAATAAATTCGAATACATGTTTAATTATCTGGACGTTCATACAAGAGATTTGGATTACCAGATATGTCAGTACATTTTTTTGTAACTTAACATTACTGCCTAAGGAATACTGGTTTAAGGATAGAGAAGTCAAACATGTTTATTCTGTTGGCTCATTTTTGGAGAGCAAATGATTTCCGGAAGTGTTTGTATGTCACATGCATTTACGTCTCCTTCGTCGATTTGTGAGATTTGAAATTTGATAAACTGCTGTTGCCTACATATATACTATTGCAAGATAAAAGTGACATATATTGTATTATTCTTCAAATCTTTGTTCTTTTTAGTATCCATATCTGAATACACCATCGCCCTCCAGTAGGTAGTTTCATGGTATCTCTGAAGCCCGCATTTGATTGCTGATGAAATATTAATAATTGGAAAGAACTTTCTTGGAGCATTTAAGTTTTATTTGTACACTTAGTATGTAATCGCTACCCTCATCGAGACTCATAGACAAACTACATATAAATACACATATAGTTTTTAAACTCGATGTATGAATATATAAAAACAAAGTAAAACAATCCAGGACATGCTGTACCACTTTCATAAAATACTTTATATTATTCAAAACAAGATATACTAAATTTACCACAGAGTAAATTTTCCAATCCTGATCCAAGTTTATCGTTACATTGGATTTGTTTACATGATGTTATGTTTCTTATTCTTTGAACAGTGACTAAAGATGAAATAAATGCAAAAAATAATGTTTTATTGCAAATGATGTCTTTATATTGATGTTATCTATTTTGACACAATTGTTAAAGAATAGTACCGAGGAAATGATTTTTTTATTGATAATTTCAATTACATAAAATTCAAACAGCATCCAAGAAAAAGTAAAATCTTTGAAAACAATATTTTTAGGAATTTGTTGCAAAATATTCATTATATAATCCCTTTCAACAGTTTTGTTTGTAAGAATACATAGCAACACAGAAAACAAATTGAAAACTGACGAAACTAAGCTATATATCTTCATGGGATATAAAATTTCGTAAAATTTGCCACTAGGAATGAAATCAGAAAATGTTCTGCATACATATTAAATAGATGGACATTTCATTTTGACATTATGTCCCAGAGGTCTCAATGATACCCTTTGTCGTCTTAATCCGAAAATAGACCGATCTGTGTAAAATTATGAATGTCCTTGTAACTTTTGTTTTTATCTTATTGTTAACTAAGGAAAAGGTGTCAACTAAAATCTGTTTGTCATACACGAAAAAGGTGAAAATAAACAGTCAATAAAAACTATACAAAATAAAGGTGGTGCAAAACGAACCTCATTTCAAACCGTTGATAAAATAAGGTACTTCCAAAGGTCATCAAAACTGTTCCTGTTCCATTAATAACACTGTTCGTATTACTACGTTTAAAATTCAGAGGCAGACAAGTAAAGAGGGCGATCAAAATTAAAAACTAGAAAGGAGGAAGAAATCAAATGACATTATTATTACCCCTTAAATCAGGAAAACATTCTATAACTGCCAAGATAACATTTCTATTCTTCAAAACTAAATAGAAGCCTTCATTAAAAATTGATTTGGCAGTGCATTCACCAGAAAAGCGCATCAGTGCCTTTGATAAGAACTCCTCTTCTGGATACATTTCGGAATGAAGATCAAATTATAGTTTATTGTCATAACTAACTTTCATGTGCGTATCCGATTGTCAATCTAGTCAGAGAAATGGCGGACTTAATTGCATTATTTTTTTAGTCTAGCGCAATTAAGCTGATAAAGGTGTATGAGTAATGACCTGTTCACGAGTAATCAAAATACAATAAGAAATAATTATCTTAAGATGTTAAATCGAAAAAAAACACATATTTAATGAAGTAAAATTGAAATTGCATAATGATATTTTACCAGTCCAAATGACTTTATGTTACAAATGTTTAAAATCTTGTTCGAAAAAGAAATGTATTTTTTTAATGTTTGCATATCCATCACATCAAAAAAAAGATTGTCAATCATGTGTTTTAAAATAATATAGAAAAAAAAATTAAAAATAACGAAATATTAAAATAATTTAAAAATTTAGACACTAGCGGATTGAAAAATCGCTTTAATGTCAGACAAAATTATTGCGAACTATTACATAAAGTACTTAATTGTCATTGTATAACATATATATAGAGCAAGATCTCACATCACCGTTTATAATTCTTACTACAATGCAACACGCGAGTAAAGAATAATAAAATATTCCATGTAGATCAAAACACAATGATTGCTCCTAGAACATATTTCGAATTATCTTCGTTTATAAACAGTTTTTAAGGTTAATTGTAAATACACCCTAATCATAGGGTGAAATGAACCTCGTCTGTTTCAGCAAATAAATATCTTGGTCCTTGATTTTTTAAATCAATAATTGATATTGTAGTAATTTATTAAGTATATAATGTTGCGTTTACTCTGGTGCACACACTTACAGAACTTATTCCAGCTAGCTTATACACACGTACCTTCATAAATCAAAAATATCGGTGTTATATCCAAACTGCAAAGATTTTCAGGTTTTTTCAATTTGTTAGCAAAATTACAAACACATTTTCCTTTCTATAAATAATATTATACATATTTTGACATGTACAAAACTCTATTCAAATTATAATCAAACAATTTGTAATTGAAACATTTGTTGGGAATTCTGATTTTCATCAAATACTCTTCGTACATTAGTTTTATCAGAATGGTTTTGCACAAAAAAACCTGTGTGGTTTGTAAACAAATGCACATCTATATTCATGAGTTCTGCAGAGCTGGACATTTCAACTGAACTTTGTGTCTACCATAAGATTGGACTGGAAAGCATCGTCAGCATTTAATCACGCAAATTATGAACGATATTTTTATGGCCATTCTTACAAAAGAAAAAAAAGATAAAAACCGAATTAGCTAATCGTACTTCAAATTTTAAACCTGCAATAAACTCTTATCTAGGGTAATCGTCTCCTGACCAATGCAAATCCACACTTAGTCAAAATGTCACAATAGGTAAAATAACAGACAAGACGACTAATTAAACAGAATTTTGTTGGAATCATAACTCAAAATTTACCCAATTCTATCAAAATTGCAGTTTTGAAACATCTTTGGGCATGAAAAATCCAAAATACACCATAACGTTGTAAGAACCTCAATGTAAACACAGGAAACTGTAATACTGTGAATTCAAGTAAAGATTTGAAGACAATTTGAAAATGATCCTGGTGTGAAATACATTCATGTGAAACTTGTCCTACTTTTTTATATCAAAATATCTTTTTTTTAAATTCGCCTCTTTTATGACTTTCATACACAGTAGTGATTTTTTAATCCACACAGAATGCAAAGACATCCTGAGAAGCTAATACATATTTATTAAGATAGAAAACATGGAAACCAGACTTTTTGACGGGATACCAGCAGAAGTCATACTCAAGTAATAAGGTCGACATTATGTATAAATAAAATGAAAAAAAAACTATGAATGGTTACTTTGTCGGGATTAAAAAAGGTCAATGTTTTGGAAAAAGTGAGTAGTGTTTTAAAAACGAAAGATGGTTGCAGAATATACAAATAGTATATGTCGAAAGAAAAAAATATAGTGCTGTTGTTGTTGCTAGCATTCTAATTTATAAACGGAAATAAATTAAAAGGAATGGAAAGTTGAAACAGTCAAGAAATGTCAAAGAGATGCACCAAATTTATTACTTGTTTTTTCATTATGAACAATAAATTACGTAAAATCATGAAACTTTTGGTACGAACAAACTAGAAATGAGAGGTGCAAGAATTCTGGTACGAAAACCGTGAGCCTAGCTATATAAAGGCACTGAAAGTTGCCAAAGAAGTGGGAAATGACATGAATTATTTAAATAAACGCATTGAATCAAAACAAGTAGACGACATAAAACAAACTCAATGTTGATGTTACTAGAATTATAGTTCTGTACGCCAGACGTGAGTTTCGTCTACGACAGACGCATCAGTGACGCTCGATTCAAAAAATTTAAAGGTCAAATAAGTTTCAGCTAGGTACTTTCGTTTCCCCTTATGATATGCGATCTCGTGTTATTTTTTCACAGAGCTTGTAATCACTGGAGCTAATTTATGCAAAGAGATGAGCATATGTCACGTTTACATACAGTGGATGATGAAGCAAAGACGCAATGAATGAAATAGCGCAGTCACGTGAAAACTTGTTCAAAGTAAAGGACGTAGCAAAAACTGAGTTTATATTGAAGAAAAGCTTCTGTTTGTGCTGTTTAAAATTAATAAGAAATCGAATGAGATATGATTTCTATATTTTTCAAATAAATTAATTACGATATTGAAACAGAAACTCGCCACCCCTGGGTTTGACGATTTCTATGGTTTTCATATGGACTGCATTCCGACGTCCCATTGCCCTAAAAAAAGTGCCGTCAAACGTAAAAGCAATCTTGGAATATATATTCTGGTGCTTCCATTTTTGACAAGATTTTTCATGTATTAACACAGTAAAAACAGAGGAATGCAATTGTTCATGGTTGGGTTTATGGGAAGTAAACACCAGCCTTGTCATTATGGTGATATTGGCCGAATATCCTGCAATTAAATGCAGTGAACAGCTGTGTTTTAGATTTGGTAAATAATAAGTCTGCTAGTTTTCAATGCAGTGTTGCACCTTTGATAATTTTAAAGAAAAGGTCTGAATATGATATAAACCAATTTTGGAGATATAGCAACTTATTGTCCGACAATTAATGAATATGACTTAATTTTCGTCTTGTTTATACCGGTAAATGTCTCGTCTATCCTTTGTAATGAAAATCTTGTTTCAACTTAAAAATTTCCCTTCGATCAAGTTTCAGGGTTAGAAAATTTTACATGACCAATGGCCTACAATTTTAGGATGTCTTTTGATTAGATAAGAGTCAATTACCAATCCGCTATTGCGTGATGTCTAATCACTTGAGCACCTGGGATCATGTGGAGCAGAATCAGCTTACCCTTCCGGAGCACCTGGGATCATCCCCGGTTTTTGGTTTAGTTCGTTTTGCTCAGTCTTTTGTTTTTTGTGTTGTTTTTTGTGTACGGTTGTGTCTATTGGTCGTTTTCTTTATTTGCCATTGTGTTGTTAGTTTATTTTTGACTTATGAGTATGAATGTCTCTTTGATATCTTTCGCTTCCCTTTTAATTGAAATATCTTTTCTCAATACATTTTCCTTTTTTTAGTCATTATCTATCCATATCTAATAACATTCATTGTACATGTATGTAGAGTTAGTTTACATCGTAAGTATGATTAAAATTAGTCTACATGTAGTTAAACAAAATATGACATTGTCGCTCATTTTTGTATAGTGTAAAACTATACCATCTCACATAATTTTGACAAAAGTCATAAAATTTTGTGGTAGTAATAAATACAATGTTGACATACACAGAGGAACAAATAAAGTCTATGCAACTGAGTGCTTCATGCGAACATGATGTTTGTCGTTATATTAGTCTATAAAATAATTTGAAATTAGTGTTTACTTTTTTTTGTTCGGTTAATTTTAGCTATAGATATCTTTATAGTCGCAAATGATTCATTTTTGCAGCAATATCAATTTCTTGAGAAACTTGTAGTCAAATTGAAGGAAATTAGTATTTAATTTTGGAGGCTTCTTTTTCTTTATTTTTCTATCTCTTTTTTTTTTTTTTTTTTTTTTTTTTTTTTTTTTGGAATAGGATACTTACGATCAATGGCTGTATGTATGTGCCCAAAAACGACTCAGACAAAAATCTGAAGCGCAAGACAATTGCAATACGGGTGTTTCAATAATTATTTAAGACAATTTAATGTAGCTGCAGAATGTTTACCTTGTAAGCAAAGGATTGCTAAACGACTTCCTAGCAGCACACTTTTGGAAACACTCAGATAGAGTGAAGTGACCACCATCTTCAAGTGATGGATTCCAAATTTCAAAACACCCTGTTATAGAAAATATTAGTGAATGAAATCATGAAACAACAAAAGAAAATATTATGCCAGGATTTATTATATATAGAATTTAGATGTTGTGAGCGTTTAATTCAATCAGTGGTTGCTATTAATATGAGATATTAACGCCATCATGAATGTCGATAATAAGTTTTTTTTCATCATTAATTACTACTATCATTACAGCTAAACTATTACATCTGTTGCTACAACTGCTGGTGTTCCTATTGTAATAATGTATGTTACCTTTGATTAAAATCCAATTCGAAAACTTTCTGTAATTTCCAATCCATACATTTACACATCCAGTATTACTAAATTCTTTACTTGGAATAACAGAACAGGAAGGTACATGTTTTCCAATGGCCAATGTAGATTTATTTGATGAGCAACATTTATATGCTTCCACTAAGGTCAGCTTCGCTGGCACAAAATACGAGTTGCCTGTAAACGAGAATAACACATCAGTTTACGATTAAGCTACAAGTAAGTTCTGAATTACACAGCTACTGTTACTTTTTGGTTAGCCTTTCAAATGGAACATTTAGTTTCTCTAGTTGTACAACAATATAAAAAAAAACAATTTTCATTATTATATTATAAAGGCAAGTCTGTCTTAGATAATTTTCGAAGAAAAAAGACACAAAATACTTAACTAAACTAAAAACAAAACAAAACAAAACATAACATAACATAACATAACATTTCTGTCGGACATTTACTTATTTTTTTTAAATACATGTTTTCGGATGAATATGACAGCAAAACTATGGCTAAATATATGTTGACTTAAGACAGACGTTCTCCATTTGATAACCTATGGTTACAAAGGGCTAGCACCATAATTGACATGTAATTCGTCTTAGCCAAATATTGTTAGATCTGCAAATTTGCGTTAGTGTTTTTGTTCTTTCCTCCTTAAGTGACATCTTTGTAACACCACCTGCATCGTTTTCAGCGTCCTAGACATTCGAACAACGAGGCTATACAAATATAGCTTTCGTTTGTACAGTAATGTCTCTCCTCATCGGCTATTTTAAGTCCTGGTATATCATTACGTCATTGTTTTGTTGCAAAATAACGTATCTGTCATCAAACCAATATTTTGACTTGAAAGTGTATAGAAAGCCAAGGATTTAAATAGATCTTGTCTGATTTTATACTAAGGATGAACAAGAGGGAAGCATATCTTTTATATACAGACAAAGTTATATACTATGCTGTTTAAGATTAAGTCAGATATCAGGCAATAATTGAATATTGCATATAAAAACTACCTGTCATGTCAATTTTGTGAACAATACCAAATGAAATCAACTAAACAATATACTTGTAAATATTCCAAAGCTTTACATGTGGATTGAAAACATAAAAACCTATTAAAATTGTCCTTCCATTTCGTATTGTTTTAATTCATTGGAGAAGTTTGAACTCTAATGTTTTCAAGAACATCGAATTCAGTATAACATATGTTTTATTTAGACCTCTAAATTTCTTGCATGATTAATATACAATAATTTGCACATCAATTTTATATATTACAATTCTGATTAAAGACCGTATTTAAGTTTTGAATTGCACCCTTTTACGTATATTATCATTTATGGTCGCAATTTTTAGCCTGGTAGATTTAATGATTTTAAATATGTTGGGCTTATATAAATAGTATACATTGCATGAAAATTGATTTGTGTTTAAATTGTAATGCTCATATTGACAATATGAATGTCGAAGAGACTGAAAAATCATCGAACTCGCACCAAAAGTTTGAACAGTTAATAACATTCAAGAAAAAACTGTATTCAGTAATTGTGACTGATTGTAAATACGGTGCAGTTATGTCTTTTCATCAAAAAATGACCGGGAATATTAATACCCTTGATATATTATTGATGCCCCGTAAAACAAACAACAATGAGGAAGACTTTCCTTTCAATTGGGAGAAAAGATCATGCTATTAAACTAACGAGGTTGCAGTTTTTGATCATCAGTAGAATTTGACTTTACCCACAAAACTTTCTTTTCCGTTGAGGAGTGCGTGCCTCATAATTTCGTTAGCACCCCTTTAGGCCTTTGCTTACATAATTTTATTTGGTGTGGAAAAAGTCCCAAATAGTTTAAGATAGAAAATGATGAAAATAAATAACCTATGATATATTCTCAATTCACGAATAACGACATGAAATGAAATGTAAATTATTGAGCTCTTATACATTATATGCAGGTCCATTCGGATAACAATCATACACAAAAGGACATGTCATCTTACTCGGAATGAAAGAAAAATGTGTCCATAGGATGGTACTAATTGAAACCTATTGACGTTTACTTCAGCAATTATTTCGTTTTTAAAGGGACATAACCCGAGAAAGGTGAAAGTGACCCCACCCAAATTCGAACTTGATCTGTGTTTGGTGATATAAAGGAATGTGTGTATAAGTTTCATAACTTTTGGTTGTGACAAAGTAAAGTTAAAAGGCGGTAACGGCAAATTCAGCGATTTTTTAATCTATAAAGAGACAACATTCGAGAATGATGAATTGGCGCAATCAGAATTCGAAGTTAGATATGTGATTGGTGGTAATAAGCATTGTGTATAAGTTTCAAAATATTTGTTGAGTCAAACTTCAGTTAGAAAACGGAAACCAATTTCGGGATGTGCGGACAGACGTACGAACGCGAACGTACGGACGGACAAGGGTAATCCTTAATGCTACCTCCGCCTAATAGCTGGGACATAAAAAAAAGTTTCAGCAAGCTTTTTTATTTCTTTTGTTTTAATACTAATTACTCATACATACATACATGACTATGCGTTATGGGTTTTGTTCACTTTCGTGACATATAGTTGTTAATTTTTATGTCATTTGGTGTCTGGTTGAGAGTTGTCTCATTGGTAATCATACCTCTGAAATACCGATTGAATTACGTTTCTGATTTCTTTTCCAATTTTTCATTCGTTTTTACAAAACCGATTTTTTTCGATTATGAATCAAGATTAGCCCCAAAATATATGTTAATTCGCCGATCATTAGTTAGGGGTAATGTAAACATCTTCAAAATCTGTTAAATACAATTAACAACAACTTCAGAAAAAGGAATTCTGTATATCAAATAAACTAACGTATGAAAAATGTGAAATAAAAAAATGTATATAGTTATGTCTTAATACTATAACATTAACGAAACGTTTGTAAAGGGATACGTTTGCCTATATCGGTCGTCCTCTGTGTTATTTGGGGCATCAAATGTTAATATCTTCAAGCGAAAGCCGATATCGTGTTTCTTTCATAGTTCCAGCGCCTCGTTGTGGAGTGAGAAGAATGCCACTATGATTTATTTTCCTATGTATTTCCTATCAACAGCATGTTAAAATGCAGACGTAAACTCTAAAGTTGCACATTTCTTTAATACCACAGAATTTAATTTAAACAATTCAAGAAAGAAAAAAAAAAATTAAATCCTTATTTGAAAACAGTAAACCACTTTTTTCGCAATATTATTTTATTCTTTATAATATTCATTGAACTTATCAATATTTTAAAAGGAACAACAGGAAAATAGCATTTCCTTTAAAATGCCATTAGAAAGGTTGGAACTACATTGTATTTCAAATCTAGCAGTATACTTACTGTCAGTTTCATATAAAACTGTAAAGAAAAACACTAAACCATAGAGAATGTTTAGCAGCTCCATATCTAACTTGATTGATCTCATCAGAAAATCTAAACAACTATAAATCTTTAATTTTGACATAAAAATAAACTTATTCGTGTAAAATATATTTCATCTTATCATAAAATGTGGTGCATATTTGAAATGTTAAGGATAATAAAGGAAGATTTTTGAAATATTTGATATTTATCCTCGGCTTTGTTGATAGCTGTATGTTCTATATAGATGTTTATTTGAACATGTAATTTCGATTATTTATACGGTGTTCCTATATCACGAAGGAAGGGGGGAAGTGGGTTGTCCCAAGGAAAATGATCAAATGTCGTGGACAGTGATGCACTTCAAGCTGTTGACTGGTTCAATTAGAATTCAAATGTCAAATACTTATCCATTGTGCATAGTCTAAAAGCTTTATTAGAAAACAACATTTCCGCTAATAAGACCTTCGTAAAAAAGAATCAACTACAAAAAACGTACAGTAATATAAAATATGTTTACACCTTTTTAAATTCAGTAAAGAGAAATGTAGAATTTATTGGGTACAGGAAAATCAAATGGATGTTGGAATCGTTTTCCCAATATGACTTCCCTGATCACTTTGTTATGTAAATTAGTATTATTCTCCATTACACCTATGTGTTAAAAACTAATCAATAGGATCGATGTTTACGTTTGTTTTTTAATTATTTATTCCAAACTTTTGACTTTTAGCGTTCGTAGTGTAATATTTGAGTTATATTGATAGTGATTGATCAGATACCGCATGTAAATGTTGTTAAACTATTAATTCTATTATGAAAGCGAATTAAATGCTATATCACGACACAAATTATTTTGAAATGATAGATTACATTGGCGGATCCAGGGGTGTTCCAGGGGTTAGAACCCCCCCCCCCCCCCCACCCCTTTTTCTTATTATGTGAACGTTTCATGGTGTTCCGGGGTTGAACCCCCTCCCCTTTTTCAAAGGCTGGATCCAAGCCTTTATTAATATGGGTATGCTATAATGACAAAATAATTCTACCCATGGAGGCAAGTTTGACTAGAGGTTGTATAAACACGCAACCACGTTTTTTCTTACTGATTGAGGACTTAAATTCAAATATATATGTATGAGAGTGTCAGGCAGGCTCTATGGTCTCTATAACTCTCTTGCTGCGACTCCTGCTTATACTATTTAAAGTCTTGTTTGGCTATACAGGATGTATGCAAAATTCGGAGTTAGTTTTTTTTATAATTATTGTTATAGTTAGCGATGAACATTTACATTACTATGATGTCAGCTCCTTGTGGAAATATAGCTGAAATCACCAAAAGGTTTCTCGAAACAGAAGTTAGCAGTTATAATATGACTGAATACATATTGTTCGCAACCGTCATCTGACACATATTTTCAACGGGGAATAGACTGTGTCAAGATAAACTTTCTGTGAAAATATTTCTATGGGCGGTGGATTAAAATATACAATATGTAATTTCTTTCAAACTTTGTGATAAAATAAGATAATATGCTTGTCATAGGATCGGTGACAAAAGGGCCTTATTTTGGCCTGATTGATAAATGAAATATTCAGTTCAAGAGTTCATCCAAGTGTTGGGATATAAATACTTAGGTTTTTTTTCAAAATGCTTTGTGGATTGGTGTGTGTATCCTTGTCTTCTTTCTGTCCACCCATTGTTCTGCCTATCCCGCCGGAGCATCTGTAATCTTTAAATTTATTTAATTTTATCTTTCTTTTTTTTTGTGGGGAGGGGTCTTGTGGCTCATGCTTAAGTTTGTATTTTTTTTTTTTTGCAATGTTTTTGAACTTGCTTGTCTTTACGTCATCTATCATTTTTTTGCCATAGCTTTGATAGTATCTTTCGACTTATGAGTTTGAATTTCCCCTTTGCATCTCCGTCTCTTGTTTTGTCCGTTGTTGTTCGCATATTGATTGTTGTATATGCTGAATACGTTTTGAATATTTTCCACAGTACATTAAGTAAACAACTATTAATGAATTGACCAGTAATGTTATATTCCCCTTTATATTTTACTTACTTTTCTATCCATTTACAGGCTCTCCTGGGTAACTCATGTACTTGGTACCATTTAGTTTTATATGTACACTGTAAGATATTTGCCTCTGTCTTGCTTTCGTATAACATGTGTATGTCTGTACATATAAATTATGTAATATTTATTGTGTGTATCTCTATACCAATGTAATTTGGTTTGTTGAGAAATAAAGATATATATAACTGTTATGCGATTTTGTAATAATTAATAAATGTTGGTATATACTTAAAAATGGTTACAGGTCTCTCAAATACAGAGATTATGCCATAATTAACACGATATGATACTTTTTATTTTACTTTCTATACAAAATACATCTCCATTCTGTTCAAATATTTGTGAAATTGCCAGTTTTTATTTCACTGGGAAATCATGGTAATTCATTGCAACCAATGAAATAAGTCAAAATATTTATATTGTTCTTACATTCGACTGATTAATCTATTTATCACTCACAAATATTCATGAATATGATTATTATGCGATTTTGTGAATCATTATCATCATTTATCAAACGGTTCATGCCATTGTATGGCTAACGATATCATGAATATTTGTCGGTTATAAAACAAAGGCAGTTAAGTAATAGAGCGAAAACTGACATTAAGAGATCTTTAAAGCCATATTAAATATGTGCACCAACAAACTAAATTATAACAAATGAAAAGTAGGTTATGCAAAAAAAAAGCATTATCGCCTGGTGATGATTCTGAAGAACATATTACTATGACGTAGACGTTTTGGTGATAGTGACCTGGGGTCAATAATGAACTCGGAGAGTTTTAAAAACGTGTAACTTAGTGAACAGGGGCTACAATAGACTTGACATGATACGTATATTCCACTAAGAAAAGCTAACGCAGCACAATTCATTCCAAGCATTTGTGTATGTGAGTGTACAAAATGTCTCGGACATAGCATAGATAATTTGGTATATGTTTGAGATGATAATTGTTCAAGATATAGGTTTATTTTAGTACGACAATAATTCTATTGTACTATTCATTAACAATGTCAATCTGCAATCCAATTTTGTTAAGATTAAGTGTTTTGAAACAATTATGACAATAAAAATCATTCCGAATTAATCGCTGATAAAGAAAACATTTTTTTACATGACATGGAATATGTAAAAAAGGCGATTTAAAGTTAATAGCAATGAGAAAGAAATCCAAATCTAAAAAAGAAAAGGGATAACGCTAGTTTTTCTCCCACGTTTCTCGTGCAATTTGTATACCGTGTCTGGATAAATGTTCGTGAAATCCCTTTAGTTTTCAAAAATGATCCCTCATGTTATTGTACACTAAGTGAAATTTTCACTTTTCAGGGTTGGCCTATATTTCTGAATTGAAGTATTCATCGGACGATTGGTTAAGAGGAACTTGACAATATTTCAAGCTATATTAAATCTATTTCTTACAAAATTGTAGCTTATAAGTTAAAGCCTTGATGAAAGAAATGTGTGTCATTGTGTTGCTTGCTCGAGCTCATTGACGAATAATAATATACATCTCCCTGTATTCATATTAATATCTTCCTAAATCCGTTTAAACAGGCATCGAATAATTTATTTACACATGACAGTATATCAAAAACAATAGCATTATAGATAGGAGAGCAGGTTTACAAACGACACTGGTTGATAGGTGTGTGTTTTCCTAAATTTCATGAAGTCATTTGTTTATGCAATTAAGAAGCATATCAGTATATTTGAATTAACGTCCTCAAAAAGTATACCATAAAAACAAATTATAAGTTTCACTAAAATGATAGTTTCTCTTAAACAAGTATTATAACCCATAATTGTCGATCCTACATATAAAAAATACATAATAAAAACGGGTTGTTCTGTCTTTATATATTTTAGTATTTTAATTCAATTTTAATTGCTTTCTTTTTGTTGTTTCCTTTATACATTCTACCCTTCATTATTTCAAGATATCTATATATTCAGCAATTATTATGTTTAAATATATAAGGTGTTAAAATATCTCGTAATTTTATGATTTGCGTAACCAAAATGTATTTAACTTCTTCGTTGGTCTTGTGGTAGCATTCCGAAGTCGTGGATTCGATCCCTTGAAAAACTTTAACAAAAAAATAGAAAAAAAAACCGGTGAAAGACAGCAAATGAGTAATAAAGTTATAAGTTAAAAAACAGATCACACCATGTACAAAAGAAATCAAACGAAAAGTACCGTATACTGCTATTCTTTTGTAAAATTAGGTTAAACTAGAGGCAAGGTTGTTAAGTAACAATACATAGTAAGATATCTTATCAAACACTGATTAATCGTTTAAGAACATATTCCCACCGTCAAATGCCAATACATATCAATCAAATAATTCTTAATCAAATATGAAAATGATACCTCGTGTTTACGTGTAAGTGTTTTATCTTACCTCCTATACATTTCTAGGAATATGATTGGTTAAAAGCAAGCGCGTGGAGACCGTGTATATTCCATATTAGGTTAGTAGGGAGGCGGGGCTTATTTCAATACACGGTTAGTAGTGGTGTTACGTCCCTTTATAAAAACAACACGATGTTGAGGAAAAAATTTTAAAGGTTTCAACAGACAATGCAATCATGATGATGAACGATTGCAATAAATTATAAAACACATTTAAAGCTAACAAGTTGTTATTGTTGGCATTTGTTTTTGTATAGACCAATGGAAGTAGGTTCTTAAAACTAACAGTATTGAAGAGTTAATCACTTTTATAGGCCACTAGTCTAAATACCACATGTTAATATTCGGTAAGAAAAATTCGTTACATAGTGTGCTAGAGACCTAATACGATATATATGGGGTCAGTAAATTCCATATATATCGTATTAGGTCACTAGCACACTATGTAACTAATATTACTAGACATGTGCATTAGCGTGTAAGGTCATACCAACAGAAGGTATAGAATGATGTTTATGTCAACGGTTACAATGATAGCATGCTCATATTTAAAAGCTGCTTTACTTCGTACAAATTAAGAAAACATAAAATCTTCTTTGGAAAATGGATTCCATAAGGCATCAGAAAGGAAATAAGACTCATGATTTAATATTCTACGTCATACTTTCAGCATTATACATGTGGTTTAAGAAAATTAACGACAGTAAAGCATGATATCGAAAATTCACATGGTTAGGTTAAGAAACTAATTGTTCTGAATTTGTCATGATTTAGATAGAAATTAAAACATATAATTTTCACGCAAATATTGATAATTTGTTATCGCTATTACTTGCCGTTTTGAATTTTCCTTGGTATTTTTGTTATTTTACTTTTTGTGGTAAATTATTTGGCATACATGACCAACTCTTGATAAAATCAATATAAATTTAAGCCCACGCGATGGTATAAATTAATTCTTGAACAAAGGAATTTAATCATGGTACAGTATATAAATGTTTACATGGACACTTTTATCATAAACAAATCTACCAATGAACATCTTATTTTCTGTACGGCTAAATCCTTAAGTTTAAAATCCTTTCTACAATGTCCAAATTGTACGATAATTACATTTATCTTATACTTTTAATTGGTAAGGTATATGTTAGATAATACTTGGTCATGTTTTATGAATATTTATAGCCCGAGGCATAGTCGAGGGTTTTAAATGTTCATAAAACATGACCAAGTATAGTCTGACCAATTTAGAACATATTCACACCTTTTGGTGACATAATAAAATAAGCCTGTCTCATTGTAATAATCAAACCTTAATATAAGCTCACTTTAAGTGTTTCATGGTTAGTGAAAGGGATATGAATTATACTTAATGGTCATTTCAACAGAAGGAATGAAATAGCAATGAGATAGTTTTGTGATAACAAAAAGGATAAATTATTCAAAAATGGAGATTTCTTTTGCTTCAGGTACAATTTCATACTTTTATATCTAAAATTCCTTCATTTTAAAAAGCACACAATGTTATATAAATCAGCTTTTCTAAAATTGTATAAGTTTTGATAATGATTTTAAAATTACAATCGTTTCATCATCAGATTCTTACTTTTTTCATTGATGAATGTATTGTTTTTTTCAAAACCCCCTTTGATTTTTTTTTATCAACAGTCATTGTTTCTTTTAAAAAACATTGATTTAAAGGTCTTGTATAAAAATTAGATTAAATATTTTTTACCACACATTTGCCCCCGTTTCAATTCTTTTTTTATTGTTGTATATATATGTTGAAATCTCAACTTAAAATGCTTTTATAGATCTATTCTCCTGTTTTCATTTATAATAATTGGACAAACAACAGTACTCATGATTTTTCTTGTTTGCTCTTTTCCTATGGAAATTGCAACGGGGGATTGTATACTTCGTTAGTGCAGTTTTCAAGAGTTCACTTTCATAATTAATCTACAATGAAAAGTCATTCATGTATAGCATCTTATAGTGCATGGAAAGCCATGTACTATGAAAAAGAAAAAAAGAAAATACTGCTTTAATTACCATTGGACGAGAATGAGTGAGTATGTTATAATTATTGTAAGTATAAAAGTATTTTATTCATGAATTATTTTACTCCGGCTTTAACATCAATGTAATCTTGAGGTAATTAATAAACCACTGTTCCATTGCTTTTTTTCTGTCAAGAGCTTGTATATCGATATCTTGTGTAATGAATTTACTCACAATATCCATTCTTTTGAACTGCGTCATGTATGAACTATTTGTTTATGATTTAAACCCATTATAACAAATGAAATGAAAAAGTGAATAACAACATTTATCGAAGCATGCATATGTTTGAAATACATTTACAATAATAAAGACAGAACAATAATTCTTATTTGTTTTAAAATTCTTTGGTAAGAAAATATAATGTTCAGTATTCATGAAATATCACTGAGATTCAGTTCACTTTTAACATTCCGTACGTTTTTGTTAACAGTCCGTATGTATATGATCATAATGTTCGAGATTATCTGATATTCTGAGTTTACTAGAAGCTGTATATATGATCATAATGTTCGAGATTATCTGATATTCTGAGTTTACTAGAAGCTGTATGATACATTGATATCACATGTTCACCATTGACAGTATCATATGTATTTTGTAACGGCCTGCTATATGTATTTCTTCCATGTGCAAGTCTGTCATACTCTGTGTATGGTGTTGTATACAACCCATCTATATTCCTATTACTTGTATCTATATGTATTTTTGCACTTTTGTTGACCACAGCATATTCATCACTGGTAATTATACCACGGACGTGTGATATTTCCGGTTCAGAATTAGATTGAATATTGCTTGTATTATAATCTGCTGTATGTGAACTGATTATAACTGGATTACACTTCCTGAAAAGAAATATATGTCATGTTAATAGTTCTGATTTATTCTTTTTGCATGGCGAACGAAAATTCTATTGCGTATATAATATAAATTTTATAACAAAATATCATATTTTTAAAATAATTTCAAAGACGTAATTTGTACTTTACTTTCAAGAATATTAAGATTTTCAAATCATATAGGGAACACATGTCATGAAAGCACTGAAAGCGATATCATTAGTATACTTTGATATGTTTTTGTAATATCGAACGCGATATCGTATTTTTTAAATCCGATAACAAACTATATTCATTTCAATTTATATATATGGACTATGTATTAGGGCTTTCGAAACGCGACGGCCATACTTCCACGTCGTCCATACCGCCACATCGTCCTTATGACGTATCGTCCATACCTTGTAAAGACGTATCGCGTATCGTCAATACTTTAAGTATTCATTCTATTATGGTCATAACATAAAATATAATAATACAACAAGTATTATTTCATAGTTATAACATAAATATGATTTTGTAGTATTTATTATGTACAAGTTTGCCGGTTTGAAAGAGTCAGTATAGATGTCGACTATATATTTATTTTTACTTCTGTGCATCTGCTGTTCAACAAGACAAGGAGACTCATAGAAGACTGGTTTTAAGTTAATGCTATTGATATTTCATTCCTACTATGGCTTTGAAAATTGATTGACAGCTTTTTAACTGAGAGTAGAAACTAAACAGCATATTCCATCTGTGCAGTACCGCGTACCATATTTTATTCTCGTAAGAGTTATCTTTGCTTGATCATCAATACTTGTTATATAAATATAAATATATAAGATATAAATATTTTATTAGATAAAGCACATTTATATATGATAATTATATAATTCGTATTCCAAGTGTATAAAATATAAAAACATGACAAATAATGTAAATACAGCATAATACATTTACAAGTTTTAATAACCATCTACCTTTATATATCACAATACTTTATCAATAAAATTCATTTCCGAAAAAAACATGATCGACGAGCCTTCACAAAGTATGGACGATGTTGTCCTATGGCCCAGGTCTATGGACGACGTGGCAGTATGGACGTCGCGTCCTGCATCGGTATTAGGTACAGGATAATCTGTAATTTGTAATACTTGCATGCAATATCCGGTAAAAAAGGAGACATTTGCAGTAAAGACAACTGATTGATAGCTATATATAATTATAGAAATTCAATTTTAAATATTTGCTACAACTATTTTACCCTTTTCTTTTCAAAAGGACGAAAACAGCTACAGAAATGGTGATAATGAAAACTCCTAATGCAATCCCCACAGCTAAGCCTGAAAAAATCGCTAAACATAGAGCATTTCATATTTTAAAAAGGTTTAAAGAAACAACATATTAGTTCCAATAGCAATATAATAAATTAAAAGTGACTGGATGTAAGCATGTTATCTCATACAATATGTACAACTGTTTACTATATCCCTTAAACATTAAAAACACATTGTACGATTATGCTGTCATGAAATATAAGTTACATCATAAGATAAGTTCTAAATTGGAAATATTATGGAATATTATATCCACTGGAACAAATATTACAGTATGTGTTCCTAACGGAATAAAGGTTATAGAATATTTGTTACCTCAGATATTAATGCATTGTTTATAACAAAGTTTCCAGGGAACTTCTGTTAGGTGGAACAAATATACGTTGATAATACCACTACAGAATCAAAATTAAAAAGGAATATCACTAGTACATTTTGTTATTCCCTATTATTGACAAATTTTAAAACACATTGGTTCTGTTTCCCAAGTACCTACCATCGAATCTTAGTGTGTTTACAGAATAGAAGCCTATTCAAAATGTTAAATTAAGTACATTCTGATTTGACATTGGTTTTCTACGATGCTAAATTCTATTTGAAATATTTTAAAGATGTGATAAAAGTCCTATTGTTTTAGAGTTGACAATAATGAATGAAAGAAATTTAGAAAATAAAATTTAACTTAACATTTATTCTTCAAAAATATTATTTTAAAGTAGAGCTGTACAATTTCATACAGAATAACTTTCAGTATGACCTTACTATATTCATATATGTTGGAGATATAACATCTGAATGGTCTTCGTTTTTCTTTGGATATATTCATTTGGTCTAATTTTGCATTTGCTGTAGACTTATAATTTGAATAGCTACTTCGAAAACTGATTTAAATACATCAAACAAGTGTATAATGTTGACCAACGGGCTGGATCAAATACATATATGTCCAGTTTTATTTCAACTTAACCGTATATGTTGCGTTTTTATCTAAGTGTATGTAAAAAAAAGTCAGATGATTTCTTTTATAGTAATAATTGCTTACTTAAGAAATTTATAAACTGACCTGGTACAATAAACTCAACATTATTATACATATTTCGAAAAACAGATATTAATATAAAAATAAGATGTGGCATAATTACCAACGAGACAATTATTCACTAGAGTTCAAATGAAGTGGTAGTAAGCAAATATAGGCCACCGTAACATTGAGAAAATCCCATCCCTTATAGTTGGCGATAAAAGACCCCGACATGAAAAAATTTGAAACAATTCTAACGAGAAAACCAACGGCCTAATTGATCACAAAACAATTTACGAAAAACAAATATGACAGACATGAACAAACGACAACAACTGTACTACAGACTCCTAACTTGGAATAGGCACATAAAGAATGTGGCGGGATTAAACATGTCTGTGAGCGCTTAACCCTCCCCTTCCCTAGGACAGTGGTGTAACAAGTAGTTGGTTTCAATTTCTTATTTATATAAAAGCAATAAAAGAAACACACAAGTATGAGGAAGGGTTAAACTAAGGAATTTATACACACCTGAATGAATGAAATGATTTCAGTGGTCAAATCCCGACGAAAAAATTACTGATTTACACTAAGAAGTTTCTATACAACGAAATGAATGAAATGATTTCAGTGGTCAAATCCCGACGAAAAAATTACTGATTTACACTAAGGAGTTTCTATACAACGAAATGAATGAAATGATTTCACTGGTCAAATTTCGACGAAGAAATTACTGATTGTTTTTCTGTAAAGGACGCACATGTTATTTTATTGTTTAAATCAAATTAACTATAGGTACCTACCTGTAGCTTCAGAGACTTTACTTTTAGAACTCGTCAATACGTCTTTCGTTTTAGGAGACCTGCCTTTAATTAACATAATGCATATCATATTATCATAAGGGTTTTAGAAAATTCATTTGTAAAGGGAAATATATAAAAAAGTGACGTATCCTTTTCATCCAATTCTCTTTAATTTACGCAAGAAACGTAATTATAGTCACAACGAGGTTTTATTCATAAATGATGAAAGTATGGTATTATATAAATGTATCCAGTATGCTATTCTTGATTATCCAGAACCTGATTTTTGAGTTCCTACAGTTGTATTTCCCAAAGCATAAACACACACATATGAGGAAGGTTTACACAGTCATGCCTTCAAGGTCATGTACATCATTATGAATATTGCAGCTTAGGTTAGAAGGTTGTAGAAACATATGGAAATTTTGTAAATTACAAAAGACAGAGATATATAGTACGGAAACTAGATATTGAGTTTAAGACTGAACCACAAAACGCTGAAATTGAGGATATTTTGAATAAAAAAAAACAATAGAAACGTAACTTCAGGAGTTTGAAAAACAAGAAGGATAAAATCGTTGGATAACATATTTGTCAATATTGCTATATACACATAAAAACAACCCTTAAAGTCATATGAAACGAGTTTCTTGTAATTTTAATGTTATGTATAACTAAGTCATGTATGCACGTGGTTTTTTTTTTTATATTTATCACGAATCTATAACGTATTATCGACGAATATTTCATTTATTGAATGTTGATCGCAAGCTAATAAACTTTTGAGTTTGTTGCCGAAATTTACTGGATCGTGATATTGAAAAACAACAAATTGACACAGAGCAGATGGAGCATGTGACAAATAAGTGAATTGATAGAGCCATATGAATTTTTTTTATATTGTCCATGCCTTCCTATTTGTTAATTAAACTTTTCCTTAAATGATGTTAAATGATTTGTTGTATTAATGTTGTTTTTTCAGAATCAGTTATTTAAGAAATGACTTTAATATTTTTTCGGCCTTTGAAGAAATAACATCAAAAATGTGGCGCACATTGAATGAACCGCTACGTGAGTTATTTAAAAGTGTGCACCACATTTGTGAGGTTCTTTCGAATAGACAGAAAAAATATTACAGTCATTCCTTATAATTTAATTCTAAATTTCATTTTTAAGGAGTAAATCATTCAAAAACGTTGATGACGTCACGGTCACATGACAAAATTACAAAATCAGCCAATCAGAAGACGTGTTACATCCGAAACTAATTATTACCATTTACATTCCATCGCACGTTTGTTTACATTCTTTTATCACGGTTTTTCCCTCGCACTTGCGCTGTGCGATGGCCGAAGGTCTAACGAAAGGTCTCGTAGTTAAGGTTACTGCGTAAGGGAAAATGTCAGCAAATTAGTGTACGGGAAGACAATAATTCAATGGCAGTACACTTATGAAGATTTTGATTTTCTTTTACAAGATCGTACACTTGATTTAGAGTAGAACTTTGCCATTCATGTATATAAAACATATTAAACTTTTGTTTTAATTTGAAGTTTCATGTGACTTTAAACAAAATCCATAAAGCGAAACGATCTTCCTAATTCCATAAAAGCGGGAGGTTTGGCTAGCCACAAAACCAGGTTCAACCCACCATTTTTTTTCTTAAAATGTCCTGTACCAAGTCAGGAAAATGGCCATTCATATATTATAGTTCGTTTCTGTGTGTGTTACATTTTAATGTTGTGTTTCTGTTGTGTCGTAGTTCTCCTCTTATATTTGATGTGTCTCCCTCAGTTTTAGTTTGTAACCCGGATTTGTTTTTTTCTCAATCGATTTATGAATCTCGAACAGCGGTATACTACTGTTGCCTTTATCTGTCACAGGACATTTTTTTTTTTTTAAATAAAGATAAATTTACACGACTTCACGAGTTAATAAGAGTAACAGAACACTAAGAAAAATCACGTTCTCCAGCGTTGTATCTGATTTCCAAAAGAATATTGGCAGTTAAACAATGAAAATAAATTCCGTATCATTTTACAATGAGTCTACTGCTTATTCAACATATGATTTACTAGCAAACAAAATGAGTTCTCTGATCAATCACGCATAATTTGCTATCTGATAAGGAATCGGATACACGAAGATTTTGTTTCTTCTTCGTTTAAGATATATATTATATCTATTTTATTAAATAATTATTTAATATGAAAAAACCTTCAAGCGTTTAAAAACAAAACCAACATCGGATACTACTGTATTTTAGTTACTTCAACAGATGCTGGGAAGTCATTTTTCTCTTGGCAATTTGGGTAAGAGTTATTTATTGTACAACCCTAAGTCATGAAGAAAATGATGCAGGGTTTGTAAATATTACGGATTGTGTTGAAATGAAAGTGATTATTTTTTGTATTTTTAATGTCATTATTTGTAAAATGTTACAATAATCGATGTCCTTATTACATTTTACTGTAGTTTAAATTTTGCAAAACTCAGTATTTAAATAATTATTCATACGGACTTTGTCTTCATGCACATGTAACACCTGCCTCATATTATCCTCATCCAACAAATATGATAAGCAACAGCTTTAACCAAAACATAAGTTATGGCAAAAAATGCTAGTTACACAATTGATGATGTAAATAAAATATCTTTTGGGGTGAGGCTATTGTTTATGCGGAATATAACACAAAAGCTATAAACGTATTTAATAACGTGTAAAAAGGTAAAGATACATTTAAACGACTTATCTCTCACTGCATTAAAATCAAGCTCTAAACTATGCACAATCGTTTATCTAGAAATGCGCACAGGATGCAGCGAAACCTGTTTGTTTATTTTTATCCATCCCATTCAGATCTTGTATTCTATTTTTACAGGGAATTACAAAGAAGATTTGAATGTGAAGAATACATACTATAAAATTATATACATCACGTTACATAAAACAAAAATTTAATATATTTATTACATACCTGATTGCTCACATGCAAATGTCAAAATATCTTTACAATCTCTGTAACCTTCTCCATTTTCACTCGAGTCATGATTAAACTTTCTATATTTACAGGAAACAGGAATTGTATGTAGCTGGTGATCTGATAAGTAATATAGATACAATGAATAAGCGTTGATTCTTGAAAAAGAAACCATGAACCCGGAGGGCGAATGGTTTGTTTTTCATGAATCAACGCTTATTCATTGTATCTCTAACTTAAACTATTGTGTTGATATCTTTTCAAAATTAAAGCCTTTTCTTAATTAGAAGGTATTGTAAGTGAGTTTAAATAACCATGGTATCATGTTCAACGATGCATTAATAAATCTAAGTTCAAAATTAATTGGTTAGAGAAATACAAATATAACATAACACGTCTGTCTTTAAAAAATCAGGCATCTGAATATCATCCGTAATTTACAAAATAAGACATATTCGATCTTATTTCTAAGTACATATAATAAGTATGCTACCGAAAATTCTATCAAAAAGCCTTATTCTAGACACATCACGATTTACACGCAAAGGGATTTGCGAATAACATTTGTAAAGATATGTAGTAAAACAGATGAAAGTAAACTATATTTATGAAACAAAAATGAACAAATTGAATGTAATCATTTTCTTTTCAATTATGTAAAATAGCCAATAATAATTAAAAAAAAAGGGGGGGGGGAAACACGCTATTATTACAAAAATATCCACAGTAACATACAAAATAAGAAAAAGGAAACAACTAAAGAAAAGGGACAACAAAGAGAATACAGGGGATTCGAACCTATACCGACAAGTCTCTACCTTTAACTTGACTGTTTAACTCATTAGTATTAACCATGTTAACCTCGCGGCTACCAGCTTATACTGTACGATTGTCTATTATGTATACATAAAGGTACAAGCCCTGTGTGTTCATTGTACCGATGTGTATCATATGTTCATTTATATATATATAAACTAGACATTTAAATTGCAGCTCATTGGTAGCCGAGAGGTTTCGTCGATGTGTTGATGTCAGTCACACAGCAGATTTCAAGGAGGGGTTCGATTCCCAGTGAAGGTATATAAAAATTAAAAAAATTAAAGGTAAGTTTTTAAATTAATTCCATTAGTGAACAGAAATCAGTAAATTGGCCAATTCAAACTTAATGAAATTAGTCACACAAAGGAAACAATTGAATATAATGTGGTGAGTCCATTTAAGCGACAGATTTAGGAAGCGTTGATTCTGGAAAAAGAATCCACGGTAAATGAATAGACTGACGTCACGACAATGGTTGAAGGAAAGGTAAAATTCATTCATAATGAAGTTGTTTTACGATATTACATAGTAAAATCCAAAACACTTTATTTTATAAAAACGGAGAAGGGACAATAAGGCTCATGTTTGGCCCAAAATTTATGGATTTTTTAAAAAGTTACAATACATAATCTTTAATTTGCCAAAAACACGACTTAGGTAAAAGTGATTCAGAAATTGTTTTAAAAAATCACAAAAAAAAACAGCTTACCATGGCAATAATCAATAACTTACTTTACCTTGTTTTGTATCAACTTTTGAGAATACTTCGGATTGTAAAAGTATGGACACAAGCAATAAAAAATTTACATTTGGTAGAATTATGTACATAGTTTGAAAAATGTTTCTTTTCAACTATGTTGTCATTTTGCTATCATCATGGATGATGTTTCAAATGAAATATGAAAGAAAAAGTACATAAAATTCATCAATTTTTGAGGTTTTTTTTTTTTTTTTTTTTTTTTTGTGAAATATGAACATATTATGATGTAATTTTGACGTCGTAACATTGTAAATCTTATCTAATAGAAATCTGCGTGCATTAAAGAAGGACGAAAGATACCAGAGGGACAGTCAAACTCATAGATTGAAAATAAACTGACAACGCCATGGCTAAAAATAAAAAGACAAACAGACAAATAATAGTACAGAAGACACAACATAGAAAACTAAAGACTAAGCAACACGAACCCCACCAAAAACTGGGGGTGATATCAGGTGCTCCGGAAGGGTAAGCAGATCCTGCTCCACATATGGCACCTGTCGTGTTGCTTATGTTATTACAAATCCGATAATTGTCTAATTCGGTAGGTCACATTCGTTATGACAGTTGTTATCCATTCGTTCGATGTGTTTGAGCTTTTGATTTTGCCATTTGATTAGGGACTTTCCTTTTTGAATTTTCCTTAGAGTTCAGTATTTTTGTGATTTTAATTTTTTCGTGAAAAGGGGAGGGTATTGTAGTTACGACATAAGGCACATATCCGATATCATCTGTGAAACGGTTATTCCATAACGGTCAACCAACTCGTGATGGCGTCCGTAAAATTTACGAAGGGATGATTTCAACTTCACCACTTGGAACTCTTGGTTTAATAGCTTCCTTGTGAGCAGCAATCCTCTATCAAGGAAATCATGATAGGAAATACAAGCCTGGGAAAATCGTATCAATTGGGAGATATATACTCCGTATGCAGGCGCTGCTGGAGTGGATTTTGTGTTATTAAAATTTGCTGTTACAAAATTTTGGAAATTATTTAAAGTTAAGGAATGTATCTCCCTCATGCAAAGCTCTGATTCCTTGCCCAGCTTTGGCTATACTTTTTGGTCCTTTCTGGTTTATAGCTCTTCATATTTTTAATAAGCTTTGGATTTTCAAATATTTTGGCCTCGAGCATCACTGAAGAGACATTGATTGTCGAAATGCGCATCTGGTGCAGAAAAATTGGTACCGTTTATGTTATTACTACCACTGGTTCGATGCCTCTGCTGGTGGACTGATAGTCCCCGAGGGTATCACCAGCCCAGTAGCCAGTACTTTGGTACTGGCATGAAAATACGGATTTTGTGTTATTAAAATTTGCTGTTACAAAATTTTGGAAATTATTTGAAGTTAAGGAATGTATCTCCCTCATGCAAAGCTCTGATTCCTTGCCCAGCTTTGGCTATACTTTTTGGTCCTTTCTGGTTTATAGCTCTTTATATTTTTAATAAGCTTTGGATTTTCAAATATTTTGGCCTCGAGCATCACTGAAGAGACATTGATTGTCGAAATGCGCATCTGGTGCAGAAAAATTGGTACCGTTTATGTTATTGCTACATAGAAATGGAAATTTCACAATTGGGAAGCTGAAATCATCTCTTTTGTCGTAAAGTTTTGTTTTCAACCAACCCTCATTGTCAATTTCTAGATGTTAGTCAAGATATGAGGCAGACTTATCTGTATCTGTAGTATCCTTTATCTCTAGTTCGATGGGATAGATTCGTTCAGCATAGTCACCAAATTTTGTATTATTTAGTGAGAGAACATCATCTTTATAGCGGAACGTAAACTTAAAGGATATTGCTAAAAACGATGCAATGAAAAAATATACCTATATGACATGCTTTCGAGATTTTTCAGTTTGATTTTGGCATGTGTTTGGGAAAATATCACATTTCAATACTTTCCCAAAAATAAATACCATAATTTCAAACGGAAACATGTTTTACACCACTTTATATTAATAAAAAAATGTTGGGGAAAAAATGCAATTTGATTTTTTCTTTAACGTAATGTCTTATTATAACTTTCAGTTGCATATAACATCCTATTCAGTCTGCCAAGATCTTAACAAGTTGCCCACAACTATCGGTCTCACATAAACATTCTCATTATACATCCTTAACCATATGTTTTAGGTATTGCCCTATATAGTGTCTTCCTGTTCTGCTAATGGTCAACGTTACTGTATGAAATCTTCTCCGAAGTACAAACACCGATACTACAGCGAAGGACGGCATGATTTCATAATATATCAGCAAGTTTAGTATTTTGAGCTTACTTTTAATATCTGTAATTATTTGGTATTTTCGTTATTGTTTTACTTGTACGCATGATATGCTATCTATTATACTGGTCTTATAGAGGTTGGCGCTTTTCTTTGTTTAATTTTCCTTTGTATGCACTTTTTATTCCACAAATTAAGATAAAAAAGAGAGTTGAGATTATAAAAAAACCTTTAATTTGTTTGAGTTGTTTGTTGCTGTCTCATTGGCGCATAATCCGCATAGCCTTTTGTCGATATGGAACCCTGCCAAATCATTAGACACATTTGTATTTTTCATTCCCTAAATTCCAGTTTTAAAAATTCCAAAGTCGTCATCAGTTTTTGATACAAATAAAAAAAAATATTCGAATGAAAAGACGCAATCTCCTGCAAGACTTGCTTAATAACTTTTCTTGTATAACTTTTCAAAAGATCTTATCTCGCCCTGTCACATATCTTAAAAACGTATTTATCCTTGCTGTAACTTTTGTTAAGATAATTTTCCGGAACTTCTGGTTCTAGCTCGTATGCCATTTCCGGATCATTAAATATATTGAAATTCTGTAGCTTATCGATAACTTACTTTCAAAATTGATATAAAAGTACCTTCTTTATAGAATTTTTTGGAATATTCTCTCCTAAAAATTGATGACCACATTGGTGCTGTTTTCCACCCTCTGTCTGTTGCTCGGCCTATTGCACTACATGCACTGTCACTGACGCCAGGTAAATAACTCATATTCCCAATACAATTCTGTGAGGCATTCTGTTGTGATATTTTGTTTCCAAAATAATTTGCATTAACTAAAAAATTTAAATAACACTTAGTAAATTGACTGCGTCCGAAGCACTTTTTTTTTATTTACCTTTATCTGGAACGTTCAAAGCCAAATATTTGGAAACCAGGGATAAATAAGTACCGGAACTAGTAAAGAGCTATATGACCAAAAGGGACCTAAAAAATATTAGCCGAATTCATTTAAGGTCCACTTTGTGGGAGTTGGAACCCTTGTTTCTTAATAATTTCTACATTTATAAACTGCTATATGACCAAAAGAGACCTAAATATAATAGCCAAATCCATCAAATGTCAACTTTGTCTGAGCGAGTTGGAACCTTAGTTTCTTAATAATTACAAAAATGTACAAAAAAATCAGGGGTTACGACCAAAGAGACGATTTTTTGTTCCCTATTGTTAATTTTGCTTTTTTGGGGCTGTGATTTTCCTTTGTCTTTTCTTACGGTATTAATATTTTGATGACGTTGTAGACTCCAATGAACGTAATCTAGTATATATAACTGGTAAATTACTAAGTCAGGGATTTCGTTACCATAAATCAATTCAAACTTTTACTAAATACCTTCATAGGTACAACGATTTGTTTTTGAAGTTTGGTTGTACCTGCAGATTTAGTACGGGACATCACATCCTTAATTTTACGGTAGTGATGTTTATAAAGCACGTAATTTAAAAACGGTACATGTTAACTTATTGATCCTCTGAATGAACTTATTAATAAAGGGTATCATTTTAACAACGTACTAAGATCTTTGAATTTTTTTTATCTGTACTGACATTGGTGTTGTTTTTGATAAATTCAAACATAACTAAATATCATGTATTGCTTTACATTTATGAAAACTTATGGTAATACATACTGTAGATATTATGAACTTATATTTTGGCATTGCACACAGTCGCGCTGTTCTCACACTTCTTATGACGTTTATATACTAAAGTCGTTGGATGTGTACCGATTGATACTTAAGTCTGGGAGAGTATGATTTATATATTAGTTGGTATTGGCTTTGAACTAGCTTTTATTAACTGCGATTAATATTAGATCCGTACGTTGTGTCTTCTGTCTTTAAGTTGGTTGGGTTTTTTTTTTTGTACTTCGTGCCGATTTGATGAGTTAAATAAAAACATGTCCAACTGATTTTTACAGTTTACCATTGTCACAGGTTGGGAAAGGGTGAAGCGCTCACAAACATATTTTTCCCCCGTCACAATCTGTATGTGCCTGTCCCAAGACAGGGGGCTGTAATTCCATGGTTGTCGTTGGTTGATGTCAGTTTTTTTTTCTGTTTTTCGTTTATTTATTGTTGGTTTTTTTTTTTAATCAGATCGTTGTTTTTTGTGTTTTTTGTTTGTTTGAATATTTTCACATTTTAAAATGTCGGGCTTTTATGGCTGACTATATGTTTTGGTTTTGCTTATTGTTGAAGATTGTTAATTTCTTAAATCAAACATTATTTGAACTATGTTGGATTGTTGTGTCATTTGAAATAATTCCACATCTTATTGTAAATAAGATAGACGACTTCAAAATATGCTCCGGGACAAATGTAATGAATTCAGTTTCACCATTTCCAACAGTCCATAATAAATCCATCATATGATGTTTACATATCTGTATTGTTATGTTATGCATGTGCATATTCACATTATCCAGGTTTCCTTTTTATGTGTGTTCTAACACAAAAGTCCTCCAGCATGGCTATGACGAAGGACGATCAGCTTTTAATATGTGACTCGTTTGAGAGAATACGAATAGTAGTTCACACAGGCGACGTTTAATAATATGATACATATTTTTCAAATTCTACTTACCACACACATTGTTAATATCGTAGTTTCCATCGCAAGAAACTGAAATAAGCGGGCCTCTTTTATAGTGTGATCCATTATTAGAACACGTTGTTTTCATGCAGTTCTCTTTATTTTCATCAAATATGTTTACCAATGCTAAAACAAAATCGATAACATTAATCTTTATTATTTTAAACAAAGCATTATTACATT
The DNA here is from genome assembly GCA_017311375.1 of Mytilus coruscus. Classification (NCBI taxonomy): domain Eukaryota; kingdom Metazoa; phylum Mollusca; class Bivalvia; order Mytilida; family Mytilidae; genus Mytilus; species Mytilus coruscus. The sequence continues at coordinate 24,178,972 of CM029606.1, read as the reverse complement.
GAAAAACGTATTATATAATGTACAATTATCCTACTGTAACAATACTATTTAAACACCACTACACAAAACACATTTATACAGAGTGTATACAAAGAACAGCGTTCTAAAAAAATGGCGTTTAAATGTCATTCATGTAGTACATTAAAAATTGATATTGCGTTCTTAACATTTAAGATCAGTAATACCATTGGAAATACAGTTTTCTTTAATTTTTATGTTTTACACATTTTGTGTCTATACATTTGGAATTATAAGTATTTAGGCAAAATTATATAAATTAAAAATCTCATTTCGAAAACTTGTACTTTACAGCAGTACCAAAGTTAAGTTTTAAACTGGTCTAATTCTTCCATTTAGGTTCGAAGTTTGGGATACTTAAAATAAAGATTAATAAAACGGGTGTTCTACGTTTGCGCCAAGTTATCGTTCTTTTGCGGCAATGTTTCGTATACCCACATTTTTCAAAGTTATCTGCTATATGTCAAATGAACAAAAAACAATTATTTGTGCCAATCTAAAATGATATCAGAGCAACAATAGTATTCTACATGATAAAAAAAATGACTTCGTCTCTCTCTAGCTTCGGACGCGCTGGCAGAGTAAAATTGAAAACCATGCGTCGAATGTTAAACAGTGAAAAACATGCAAATTAGATAAGTTATTTTACCAATATATTTAATTTCTATGGTTAAACTCGGTATTACAACACATGAGGCATTTCTCCCATTTTTCAGCACACTTTCACAGGGCATTGCTACGTTATTTCGCCACTTTCCTCCATAAATGGGTACAATAATAGTCAACTTTCCTTTGTTTGAGTCTGTTTTTAATCGGAACTTCCATCTGGACCTCTTAACGTTGTGCCACACGAGGCATCGCTCTAATTTTTTTTGTTCACTTTCACGGTTCGAAATTAAAAGTTTGGTCTTACTGATTTCCTTAAATTTGTTGCCGCATCCGGTTTGACTATCTCTTTTTTGTATACATGATATTTTTTTTACAATATTTTTTATGATGAGCGATTCAGTCGAGTTTTGTCTTCGTATGTTTTATTGTATTATGTTTATTGGTGGTTTGATAGTCCAAATAATTATGACGTCTTGAAAGGCTATTATATTTTTTTTTCTTTGACGCCTTACATCGACGTCATAACGCCGAACTCATATTTTCAGTTGGACTTTGAGAGGGAATTTACTGCTTTATTAAAACGTTTAGCTGATTTCTCCTTAAGATGCTTCATTTTAGGAGTACAAAATATATTTTTGAACCAAACTCGGTAAAATTTAACGGACCTGAATTTCCGGATAATATAAAACAAAGGTTCCGGAAATTCGGGTTTGTCAAATTTTACCGAGTTTGGTGCAAAATTGTTTTTTATACTCTCCTAAAAAGAAATCAGATAAACGTTTTAAAAAAAGCAGTAGATAATCGTCCGCCTCGGATGGAATTGTAACTTATTTTATTATTACTGTAGGGATTTATTGGAAATATTTTGCACAAACAAACACATAAAAGGTAAGAAATTTTATATATGCAAAAATTTTTAGCCTTCAATGAAAATTTTATGGCTAAATTGGGTCTCAAAGTTGAGAACAAAATATGCTCTCAAAGTCCAACCGAACATGGTGGCTTCAGCATTATGACGTCGGAGGAAGGCGTCAAAGCAAAAATTTAAAATAGCCTTCCAAGACGTCATAATTATTTGGACTAGTGGTTTGAGGAAGGTTCTGTTAGTATGATTTGTAACGACCTAGATGTGGAAGTGGGTAGGCAAACGGTGGGCAAACGCTTACACTAGTCTTTGTCGATATTTTTCTTGACTTCCTTCTTTACGCCATATCTCATAATGGTGCTCCTCAGAAATCAGGTTTATATTGAGCATACATGACATTGTGGTAGTAACTGTTTATTGCGTGGAAAAAAAACACTCTTGGGAAGTCTTGTTGTACTCGAGAAGTCTTGTTGAACTCGAGAAGTCTTGTAAAGCCTTACCTGGATTAAACTGGATCTATATACCACCAAGAAATTGATATTCGGATTCGTACTTATTGGTCCCGTTTTTATTGCAGATTATGTGTGTCTTTGGGTTGCTATCTTATAGGTGTAAACCCTACATCTTGTTTTATTTATAACATCTAAAAGTTCAAAATGATGAGACCGAAAACAGACCATACAATCCATTGGGTTTTTTTCTTCATAATTGAAAGTGGGGTTAAACTTACCCTACAAGAAAAATGTTTCACAGTGAAACTTACGCTACAAGAAAAGTGTTTCACAGTGAAACTTACGCTACAAGAAAAATGTTTCACAGTGAAACTTACGCTACAAGGAAAATGTTTCACAGTGAAACTTACGCTACAAGGAAAATGTTTCACAGTGAAACTTACATTACAAGAAAAATGTTTCACAGTGAAACTTACGCTACAAGAAAAATGTTTCACAGTGAAACTTACGCTACAAGAAAAGTGTTTCACAGTGAAACTTACGCTACAAGAAAAGTGTTTCACAGTGAAACTTACGCTACAAGAAAAATGTTTCACAGTGAAACTTACGCCACAAGAAAAGTTTTTCACAGTGAAACTTACGCTACAAGGAAAACGTGGTGCGTTGACAAGAGGCCGGAGACATTGGTAAGTATACTAGACTTTAAGTCTTAGATACATGATTTTTTCGATTAGTTGTTATTGGCTTTGAAACAAGCTGTTAGTAGCTGCGAGTACTCTCAGATCTTGACTTTGTGTCTTTTTGTTTTGAGGGATGTATAAATATCCTGCCACGTCCGATCTGTGTTTTTATTAGAGGTTTTTCTGCTTTGTGTCGATCTGATGAGTTAAGCCCTTTTAAACTGATTTTTATAGTTTTTTCTTATGTTTTCTGTTACACAGCTGTCCCAAGTAAGGGGAGGGTACGCGCCTTCAAACATGTTTAACCCCGCCACATTCTGTATGTGCCTGCCTAAGTTAGGAGCTTGTAGTTCAGTGGTTGTCGTTGGTTCATGTCTGTCATATTTGTTTTTCGTAAATTGTTTTGTTATTAATTAGACCGTTAGTTTTCTCAATTGTATTGTTTCATATTTTTCATGTCGGGGCCGTTTATAGCCGACTATACGGTATGGGTTTTTCTCATTGTTGAAGGCCGTATGATTGCCTATAATTGTTTACATCGACTTCATTTGAACTTCGGTGGATAGTTGTCTCATTGGCAATCATACCACATCTCCTTATTTTATATGGTTTTTTTTTAAAGTACTTGTATATAAATCATTAAATGCATAAATAAAACTATCCGTCTGTTACACTTGTACTTGATTTAAACCCCTCTTTTTTTCAATCTAGCTCCTTGATAGGATGTTCGTACATCATGTCTAACTTATCTGCATGAGGGTAAATTGGCAGTTTATTTCCCATCGAGCAGAGTAATACGATACGAAAAATCAATTATTACAGAGTCGCTCTATTTAATTCATTTTCCTTTTGTGAACAACTAAACTGTACTTTTCAAAAGGTACACATTTACGACTTACTTAAAGTTTGAAATACAACACTGCCGCATATATCTGGACCTTTTCTGTATGGCGGGCTTGTAAATCCTGGTAGACATTTACATTCTGTTTTCTAAACACAAAAGAAATAGTTAAAAAATAGTGTTTGTTAAATAATTTGTTGAAATGCTCTTACTTAAAACTTACCTGTTCATTTTACTAAAGTGTCAACATACATGAAAACCTAATTCGGTGGTAACTAATTTTCTTCTAAGGAGTCAATGTTAATATGTTGATTTCATGAACTACGTCTAGGTTTTTTTTATAACCTTATTACTACGTTGTTTAAAAAATACCCGGTGTTTTCATGTTTTCCAACACTATAACTTAAGGTTATTTTAAAATCTGAACTAAATTATACCTTTAATCAATTAAATATATAAAAAAATACAGGTTTGTATATCATTTTACTTAAACCAACTTGGATGGTAATGTTGAATAGTTTTACAAAGTCTTGTAATAACTCATCAAAGATACTAGGCTTATAATTTAGTGTATGCCAGACGCGCGTTTTGTCTACAAAAAACTCATCAAAAATAAAAATATTGATCAAAATTTATAAAGCGCCCTATATAAAAAAATAAAAATCAATCTAAGGCGCTGTACATGCAGCAGGGTAATTAAAACAAATCAAAGAGAAAAACATAAAACATACAATATATATCAGATGCAAATACTGAAATAAAAATACAACAAAAATGCCTACCATAGAAAAAAGGTCAATACGGAAATACATATTAAAATAAAATAACAAAAATTGAACAATCTTGTCTAAAAATCATGCCAAACAGGCAGAAACCCTAAAAGGAATACAAAATATTGCATTAATAGTAGATACAAAAGTAAAAACCCTTAAGAAAAAAAAATGTTATTAAAAAGTCATGCGATAAAAACTGAGTTTTAAGCTGAGATTTAAAACACTCTAAGGACTTGTATTTTCTCATACTGTTCGGGAGATTGTTCCAAAGAAATCCCGCTGCCCAATAAAATTGTTATTCACCGTACGTCTTCGTCCGCACTTTTGGAACGGTAAGTAGCTGTGTAGAGCTTGAACAGAGAGATTGATGTGGCACGTATATGTTGACTAGTTCCTGAATGTAAGCAGGGCCGACGCCATTCAAAGCACAGTACACATAAATAAGTATTTTGTATTGTGGTCTGTATTGGACGGGTAACCAATGCAAATCGGCAAGTATCGGCGTAATATGTTCATGTTTCCATGTCCTGGTGATAAGACGAGCTGCTGTATTTTGTACTATTTGTAGTGTGTTCATTGTAGTCTTGTTGATACCGTACAGCAGAATATTCCCGTTATCAATGTTAAATAAGAAGATGTGGTATGATTGCCAATGAGACAACTCTCCACAAGAGACCAAATGACACAGAAATTAACAACTATATGTCAACGTACGGCCTTCAACAATGAGTAAAACCCATACCGCATAGTCAGCTATAAAAGGCCCCGAAATGACAAATGTAAAACAATTCAAACGAGAAAACTAACGGCCTGATTTATGTACAAATTAATGAACGAAGCACAAATATGCTATAGAGCAACAAACGACAAACACTGAATTACAGGTTCCTGACTTGGGACAGGCACATACAGAATGTGGCGGGGTTAAACTAGTTTGAAGGCGCGCCAACCCTCCCCCTAACCTGGGACAGTGGTGTAACAGTACAACATAAGAACAAGCTATAAAAATCAGATGGAAAGGGCTTAACTCGTCAGATCTATACAAAGCAGAAATACATCTAACAAAAACACAGAGTGGACGTGGCAGGGTACTTATACATCCCCACAACAAAAAAACACTAAATACAGATCTAAGAGTACTCGCAGCTACTGACAGCTAGTTCAAAGCCAATAACAACAAATAAAAAAAATCATGCATCTAAGACTAAAATATGTCTGATCTAAAGTCTGGATGTTACTAAACAATTTACTAGTGTCTTGCATGCGGCCGTTTTTGTAAAGCTGCGAATGCGTCCAATATTACTGATGTGAAAATGACAAGATTTTACTATGGCAGATCGTAAGATGGTTATCAAAATATACTCCTAGGTTTTTCACGCAGGATACGATACTTATCACAGTATTGCCGACTTTGAATTGAAGATTTGGTACACTTGCTTCAGATGTTTCAGTGTGAATATGATAAGTTCGGTTTTATTTTAATTAAGTTTTAACATATTTTTTGTCATCCATGAACTAATATCGGAAAGACACAGTTCGTGTTTTGAAAAGTAATTCTCCCAGTTGTCTAGCGGCTTGATGGCCATATAGACTTGTGTATCGTCCGCATAGCACTAATATGTCATACCATGACGATGGCATATTTCACCTATAGGCTTCGAGAAAAGACAGTATAATTTAGGGCCTAGCATGAAACCTTGTGGAACACCGAATGTAAGATTACATTTCTTAGATGTAGTTGTTCCAATCGCTACACGCTGATATCTATCCGTTAAATACGACTTAATCCACTCAAGAGCGCAACCAGTTATGCCATACGCAAATGACAGACGTTCCAGAAGAAATCTGTGATCTCTGACATCGAATGCAGCGGAAAGGTCTAAGAGCACCAATACCGCTGACGACTGTTTATCTTAAGCCGCATATATATCGTGATGTACTCTTGCTAATGCAATTTCAGTTGAATGGCATGGTCTGTATGCGGACTGAAGTGGATCACACAATGAGTTAGAGTCCAAATGAACATCAAGTCTCTTATCAACTACCTTTTCGATAACTTTTTAACTAAAAGGTAAATTGGACACTGGTCTGTAGTTTTTAAAAATTTCTGAATCAAGTCCGTGTTTTTTTCAAAGGAGTTCTCACAAGAGCATGTTTGAAGTTTTACGGCACGATTTTCTCATCAAAGGATGCATTGACGATATCTGAAATTAATAGTAGCACTTCAACATCAAAACACTGTTTCAAGGTTCGACGGAACGGGATCAAGCTCGCACGACTTGTTCGGTGCCTTTCGAATGGTAGTTCGTATCTCAGCATTGGTTGTGTATTTAAATGACAACAAAGGTGTGCCAGTGAAATCCATATCAGCATGCAAAAATGCGATATTGTCACAATTCACCTCGTTTTGGTCTCTTAGTCCCTCTCTTATTGTGGGTAATTTATATAAGTTAACTTGAATAAATTGGTTTTATACACACAAAACTATTTTCCACCTTAGGATGCCTCATGCATGAAGGGTGAAGTCATATACCACGTGACCTATGCCATAAATAATTTGCAATGGAGCTGTTTTTGCGATTCTATTTAGACTAAACTAAATATCATTTCATATACATTCATGATTAACTTTATACATGATATTCATATTTACTGGGATTATTGATATCTGTCCAAACGTTTTATAATGAGTGGCATGATCCAAATGATCCCATGCATTGGAACAAAGAACAATATGTCAGCCATTTGAAGAATATGGGAATTTCCGTCAAGTCTACCTGGAGATTGGACATGATTCGACAACTTTATTTTGTAAATCAAAAGGACATTCAAAATGCAACACAAAGTGATCCGCCTATTTCGCCGGAACCAAATGATAGTAATGTCAATGATGGGCCAGTCGATGCCAATGAGCAACTTTCGTGGAGACTTACCAACAAACAAACGAGAACAGCGGACCTTCACGTACAGAAGAAATGCTGAAGGACTCTACTTCCGCGCTAAAGTCGGCAAACGAAGCAATGTCGGCGATGTCATCTATGGTTGTAGGACTTCTAGCAAATAAAGATGCTTCAACAAGCAGCAGCAATAGTCCGTCAAATCAAAAGTCAAACTTCGACTTTGCCTCAGCATATCAAGTTATGTATGGAAACACCACCCCGCTTACTTCTACTAATGTTGAACAAACTTTCCACAGACAAGTAGACACTTTAACAGGGGTTGTATTTGCGGAGGGTTTACCGAAATTGGACTAAGTGTCGACTTCCTTGCGCAAGCAAATTTTAGAAGGTAAGGACATAAACTTATCTTTATTACTTTATCCAAAGAACGAGGTTCCCCAAACACTCTCTGTCTTTTCTGTAGGGCTAACTGTAGAGTTATCGGCTCCTAGGGATCCTCGTCTAGAGAAAAGTTTGACCCTTGATGAGTTCAACAAGGCTTTCAGAAAATTAAGAAACATCATTTGTAAAGTGTACCCCCAACGGCGAGATGAACTCGATCAATACGAGGCCGATATTATTGATATAGCCTATAACTACGGACCAAGATTTTTTAGATACCACAAACTGTTTTCGGCTAAGGCCGTCAATGCTATAATGGAACATAACATCGCCATTAACTGGGGAAAGGTAGAAGATCGACTTTTGCATTTGGTAATGAATGGTTTACAAAGTAGACAATGCGATCTCTGCGGGGATTACGATCACACAACGAAGTTCTGCCAAAAACAAGTATATCAAGAAACTCCTTTATGCGCCCCACAAAACAGATGAACGCTCGTGTTGTAGATAAAACAAAAGATAGGTATGGGAGGAGTATAGTTCAAGCAGAGGGTCATGATCTTTGTAATAACTTATTTAATTATGGAACATGCAAATGGAAAGATTGTAAATTTATACATGCGTGTCTTAAGTATAAAAGTAGAGGTCATGGCTTTAAGACATGTGTTAACAATAACAAGGATACCAGTAATCAAAACAAAACTGCTGATAAGCTGAAAGTCAAAACAGCTATGTGACTCTTAGTGAATGATGACTTTCCATTATCTCACATCAACGTAAATAACCTTGAAAAAGAATTAACAAAACATCCAGATAGGCATTTTGTAAAATATTTATTAGACGGTATAAAAAAAACGGTTTTGATACCATGGTGTCGAAAACAGAATTACCAACAGTTGAATGTAAAAATCTACAATCAGCTTTCCGAAATCCAGACAGCGTTGATAATATAATTAAACAAGAGGTTGATAAAGGTTATCTAATGAGACCATTTTAAAAGATCCTTTTTGATAGGTATCGTGTGAGCCCAATAGGTATAGTGGAAGGCAAATATTCGGGGGAAAAAAGGCTAATAGTTGATTTGTCGTCTCCACATAAAAGTCAAGATCATTCTAGTACTAACGATTTATTCGATAAAGATAAATGCTCGCTGTCATACGTTAAAATAGATGATGCAATCAACGCAATAAAAGAATTCGGACGATTTTCAATACTTTATAAGGCGGACATTGCCGATGCATTCAAACAATTAGGGGTCAAAAGGGAGCAGCATCATTTATACTGTATCAAATGGAGAAATTTATATTACTATTATGTGCGTCTTTGTTTTGGCTCACGATCGTCACCTAAAATATTTGACAATTTGTCAGTCGCAATTTGTTGGATAGCCAAGAACAATTACAATATTCCAGTTATACTTCATCCACTTGATGATTTTTTAACTGTTCAAGCATCTGACACTTCAGGAGACAGAACTATGGCAATTATCACCTTAATTTTTAATAGATTGAATATACCATTATCAAAGAAAAAGACTGTAGGTCCACACACCACACTAGAATATCTAGGAATTATTTTAGACATAGATAAGATGGAAGCTAGACTTCCACAAGATAAAGTGGAACGTATTATTTATTTCATCGGAACATTTCTACGTCGACACTCTATTAAAAATTTTGCAGCGAGAGTCATTATACCTGGAAGGGCTTTTGTAACTTATCTCATAAACCTATCTACTAAAGTTAATAATCTCAATTACTATGTTTCACTGTCAGCCGAATGTCGAGACGATTTAAAGATGTGGTATATTTTTCTGAAACAGTGGAACTGCGTCTCCTTTTTCTACGATACTTTCACTACAAGTGCTTCTGACTTGGACTTGTATACAGATGCTGCTTCAACACTTGGCTTCGGGGGGTACTTCAAGGGACATTGGTTTTGTAGTTCTTGGCCATCGGAATTAAAATATATACTAGATTCTGATATGGTTTTCCGGGAATTGTACCCAATCGCAGTGGCGGCAGTACTTTGGGGCAAAGATTGGACGAGGAAACGAAGAGTTGTTCATTGTGATAATGAATCTACTGTTAACATTATAAACGAAGAGCGATCAAAGGTGCAAGAAATTATGAAACTAATGCGTAAACTCACTTGGTTAGCTGCGATTAACATCAGTGACGCTCCAATCAAAAATGTTTTAAAAGAGGCCAAACCCTTAGCATTTCGAACAATAAACCAGATACTAACAGTATAACGTGGGATTTTCTTTTAAAACATACGACAGCAACCGTATAACAAAGAAACAATAACATTTAACGAACATGATATCTTAAGACTTTATCTGGTTTAACCCCAACACATTGTGTGACTGTACCAAGACAAGTTATCTAAACCATTTCTGGTTCGTTTGGCATACTGTAAAACATGGTATGGTACGGTGGTATGGTATGTGTTATGGTATAGTGGTATGGTACGAATACCACCATACCATGGTATGCATGAATGGTACCATGGTATGGTATGGTATGTGTTATGGTATAGTGGTATGGTACGAATACCACCATACTAGGTATGCATGAATGGTATTGATTTTTTTCAATAAGAAACAGGAACAAGAGTATTTGTTGAAATACAATGTAAAAAAAATATTTATTGTTTCAATTCCCTTTTGAATGTTTTTTCCCAGACATTTAGAATCAAAACAAGTAATTTAGAAAAGAATGGCCCACACACATTCAAAAGATGAGTCAGTTCTTTAGTTAGGGTATTGACATACGTTAAGTAAGTTAAGAACTTCATAAAATAGTTAGCAAAATATAAAATTGATAACATCTTGATTTATTCTTGTCCTTTCCTTGCCCGATAGTAGAACTATCATGCTGAAGAAAACAGCCAAATGTGGTTGGTCATTAATTGTAGTAAGTAAGAATATTATCTGCTGTGACTGCAACTTTTGTTCAATTAAAGGACTGTTTTATTGCTTTTTCTATTGCCAGCAACAGACCCAAAGGGTTAAGTGAGCTTTTCTAATCATTTGGCTACCGTTGAACTTCGTACGTAGCCGTCCGTTAACTTAAACTTCTCCTCTGAAACTACTAGGCCAATCTGGTCACAATAACATTGGTTTATTTTTTTTTCAAATGTAACCTTTGATCCTGCCAGTCAACCAACATAGCTGACATGGCTAAAGTAAATGGATGTATGGATGGTTGTTTACCGTCTAGTGGCAAGTTAAATGCATATTCAGGACGAGCATAGATAAAGAGATATGAATGTTGACCCTGTTTTGTACTAGAGCTGGAATATTTTAAGTGCTAAGTTAAAGGAGTTAAAGCCCTTTAATAATGAGTGTTATCATTTTTTTTACATTTTTGCTCATTATCTTCAAAACTATAATAGATAATGGGAAACTTTTTATAACAAGAATGATCACAAGACATTGTGTACAAATTTGTCACAATGGCCACAATTATTGGTTTCTTTCCTTTTGGGAGTTTTCAGCTTGCCTATTAGCATGAACACTTTAATAGATGATAATTTGCTCACCAAATATTAAGTTATTCATTTTAGAAGCATATGAGAAACGTTTTGGGAAAACATGGACGAACAGACTGACATACAGACAAGTTGAATGCAATATAGCCCTGACATGTAGTAACAGAGAATGCTCTAGCCACTACAATATTAGGATCACTATGACTAACGGTACATGGCAAGACAAAAATGAATTTCGTTTTTAAAAAACAACATACCTCCACTATAGTATATTTGATGTTATAGTTCCATAAGCATTTCTACAGTCCTACATCTATGCCCAAGAAATCACATTTAGAGTGGAAATTGCATGCCTTCTCTCAATTATAAAATGTTTAAGAAGAGCTTACCATGCTGATAAGATGACAGATATTATTACTTATCAAACAGATGACTAAAACAAAAAAACTGTTAAACTTTAAGAGTCGTTGAAAATTCACAGATACATGTGTAATGGACACCCTTTTATTTTTTTATGTTTGATCTTTCTTTTTTTGACAATATTCTTTGTTGTTGTTTATCCTGAGTTTCAAGATATAATTGGATATCTAATTATTATTACATATAGTATACAAAATATTCCAGTTTTGCAATTAATTTTAAAAAATTGAAATAAAGTTGTTAAAAAAAAAATCGCACATAACAAAATGAAGACACATTCCTTGATTGATATTGTGTTTTAACTAGTCCTTCAGTCAACGATTTTCACATATAAAAACATGTGGTATCTATCAACTAGCATAGTATTATATGAGTGACAGTTTAATTTGAAAGTTGGTGTTTTCTTATTGATGCAGGAGATGCAATCACTTTTTATTCATATTTTTCAAATGTGATTTCTTGGGCATAGATGTAGACAGAATATGCAAGTGTTGAAAGTGTCATATTTCAAAACAATATAAAAGTTGGTCATTGACAGAAGGTTAAGCAATAAAACTTTAACTACATTTTCTAGATTATAATCATAAGATATGCAGCACTTCCCAAAATTTCAAAGAATGATTGACAGAATTACCATACCATACCATCGTACCATACCATGTTTTACAGAATGCCTTGTTCGTTGTTGTTTTATTTTCTTACATTTTTTTGTAAGAATCGGATATTGGTGTCCCATTATTTTTTATTCCTGTCATCCTGTTTATGTATAATTATTAGCATATTTTAATCTATAGACCTATATCCACTCACACACACTCAAAATGAACAGATCATCATAGAAGAGATTGTTTTTCCTTTCCTCAAACTGATAAAAAAATGTCGAATAATATTATAATGTATCAATTTCAATCAACAATCTTTTTTTCAACACCGGAATATTAAGTGTCTACAGAAAACATCGAAATATTAAGTTACAGTTTTGTAAGCATGTTTCATTCATCTCCGTACTAAATATACATTTGCTTTTATTCAAAGAAATACAGAATGGAAAAGTGTAATACTTTTACCTTGTATGAAAAAAAAGATATTTCTTTACTTTGACAAAGATGCTGGCAGGCTCCTAATGTTTCTTTATAATAAACAGGTTTTTGTGAATATGGAGTCATCTCATGGCAACCTTTAGGTAAAGATCAAGAATTAAATAAATGCTCAAATAATAGTATACAGACACATGTGTAATGGACACCCTTTCAACGAAAAAAATCTCTGTATTACTGAAAAATTATTACACCAGGGTTTTCGATATCACAAACTAGTCAAAACATTTACTAAACTTTATCATCGGTACAAGGACATCATTCGTAAATATAAATCAACATGTAGACATCTTGTACGTTCAGGTATTTCACATCCAATATTTTATGGTAATATTCTTTACAAAGCACAAAAATGTCGGCATTCACCTCAAAAGCTAACCAAACCTTTAAACAGACTTATTCGGAAAGGATATAGTTACGATACTGTTGTCAGGTCATTAAGAATTGCATATTTTGGTATTAATATTGATTCACTCATAGGGTCTTTGCATCGGAAATAAACACTATTATTCTAAAACCAGTTGTTGGCATGATACGTGTTATGTTCTTCTCATATATTTTATGATTGTTTGATACTAAATCCCGAACGGGAGGGATTGTACTTGATTTTCCTATGATGAAGACATAATCTTTCAATCAGTTTAATTGAGGTCTGGAGCTGGCATGTCAGTAACTGCTAGTAGTCCTATGTTAATTTATGTATCATTGTCATTTTGCTTAGTTTCTTTTGTTACCTATTCTGACATCGGACTCGGACTTCTTTTAAACTGAGTTTTACTGTGAGTATTGCTATGTGTTTCTTTATTCTAAATCGGCTAGAGGTATAGGGGGAGGGTTGAGATCTCACCAAACATGTTTAACCCCGCCGCATTTTTGCGCCTGTCCCAAGTCAGGAGCCTCTGGCCTTTGTTAGTCTTGTATGTTTTTTTAATTTCAGTTCATTTATATGTTTTGGAGTTTAATATGACGTCCATTTTCACTGAACTAGTACACAATTTTATTTAGGGGCCAGCTGAGGACCACCTCCGGGTGCGGGATTTTCTTACTGCGTTGAAGACCCATTGGTGGCCTTCGGCTGTTGTCTGCTCTTTGATCGGGTTGTTGTCTCTTTGACATATTCCCTTTTTCCATTCTCAATTTTAGATATATAAATTAAGAACTATTTGATAAATATATAAATTTATCCTGCACTCAGCCACTATTGTACAAATAACAGGTACACAAATAATAGTTTGCTTTATATGAAGTTGTTTTTCCTTCATTGTTTTTTTTTTTTTTTTTTTTTACATAAATCAGGCCGTTAGTTTTCTCGTTTGAATTGTATTACATTTGTCATTTCGGGGTCTTTTATAGCTGACTATGCGGTATGGGTTTTGCTCATTGTTGAATGCCGTACGGTAAGTAAGTAAGTAATGACTTTATTTAAAAAGGGTGACTCAATTAGCATTCACTTATCTACCTTGAGGCCCTCACTAAGAACAAATAGTACAAATATTACAAAGCTTACAATTTTGAACATATTATGAAGATGCAATATTCATGCTAACTATACATTGTCTGTAGAACAAGAGAAAAATAAATTCATATATATATACATAAAATACAAAATCATTAGAATATGTGAGTGAGTTGTTATAAATCATTTACAGTCAAGAAATCTACACATTTTTGTTTAAAAGTGTCCAGGTTTTCACAACATTTTATTTCATTTGGTAGTTTATTCCAAAGTATTGATGAGCTATATGCGAAAGATTTCTTTATTGAATTTGTGTTCGGTCGTACAACAGCTAAATTATTATTTGCAGATTACCTTAGATTTCTACTATGTAGGTTAACAATTGGACAACAGAGTTCTTTTAAGTAATCAGGTGCTTTATCGTTGAGAATTTTATGAACAAGAATAGGTTCATGATATGAAATTCTAGATTTGAAATTTAACCATTTTAGCTCTTTAAATAAATTTATACTGGGTGTTAGTATTGGTGCATCAAGTATAATTCTTGCAACTCTTTTCTGCATTTTAAGAATTTTTTGATATCCATCTTCATAACAATTTCCCCATATTTGAGCAACAAAAATCAAATATGGGCAGAATATAAGCATTATAAAACAGCTTTCTACTACTAATATTCAAAAATTTCTTAATTCTAGATAGCAGTGCGATACGAGAACTTACGTTTTTACATACATAGTCAATTTGAAATTTCCAGTCCAATTTTTTGTCAATATATACACCCAAAAGTTTCTGTATTTCAACGGATGTGATTGGGCTATCTTGTATTGATATATTCATATCATTTCCTAGCAAAGTCCGTTTCTTATTTGTTCCAATCAACATAGAAGCAGATTTTAAAGGATTTATAACCATCCTATTGTTCAAACACCAATTATTTATGGTGTTGGCATCGTAATTTAATTTTCTTTCTATCTCTTCCTTATTTGTTCCGTATGTATGAAGTGTTGTATCATCAGCATACATATCAATGGCTGTATGAGTAGCTTCTAAAGTCATGTCATTTATGAATAAAACAAACAAAAGGGGACCTAAAATGGACCCTTGGGTAACCCATATTTGATACATTTATAATCTGAGGCTGTATTACCAGAGCACACTTTTTGTTTTCTGTTAGACAGGTACGACTCAAATTTATTGAATGATCAGAGACTTTGTATAAATGTAATTTATGGCAGAGAATGACGTGATTAACCAGATCAAATGCCTTTTTTAAATCTAGAAATATTGTTCCTACAACATTGCCATCAATACATTTAAGCCAGGTGTCAATTAATTTGGTAAGGGCTGTCTGACACGAGTGGTTAGATCGGAATCCAGATTGTGCCTCATGTAATACTTTATATTTTGACAGATATAGATTAAAATGTTTTGCGACATGTTTTTCAAATATTTTTGATAATGTAGGAAGTAGTGATATAGGCCTGTAGTTTTCTGGCATGTGTTTATCACCATTTTTAAATATTGGATTTACTTTAGCTAATTTAAGACTTTCTGGGAAAACACCTTCTAGTATACTCAAGTTTATTAAATACGTTATACTTGGGGCTAAAGCTTCCGATGACAATTTGATGAAAAACGGACCAACTTCATCAAGTCCAGTCGCTTTGGGTGTTTCTAGTTTCGAAAGTAATTTCTTAGTTTCGTCTAGTTTAATAAACGGAATCTTAAATTTAACACCAGCGGGTATTTTATCTTGAACATAATCATTTAATTTATTTGCTTTAAATTGCGTGTGATTTGTAATATATTTATCACCTATTGTTGCAAAGTGTGTGTTGAAATGATTTACTATATCTTGCATATTATCATATTCTTTATTGTCAAAATTCATGGTAGATGGAATTTCATTTTGTGCTTTGGGTTTTAAATCTTTGAGTAAAGCCCAAATTTCTTTAGGTTTTTTGTTATTTTCTATTGCTTGCTTGAAATAGGACTGTTTAGATTTTTCTATTAATTTGGTACATTTGTTGCGCCAATAACGGAAGTTTTTCTAATTCCTCATGCTTTGATAATAGTTTCTTTACTTTTGAGCGTCTTTCACTTCATCTGTAAGCCAATCTGGTTGGCGTATATGTTTAATTCTTTTAACTTTGACAGGAGCGTGTCTGTTAATAACTGACAGAAATAGTTTATACCACATGTCAGTGGCAGATTGAATGTCACTTATTTGTTCTGTTTGAGCAAAATTTGTCTTATTCAAATCCTCCAAAAAAATGTTTTCATTAAAGTTTTTGAAACATCGATACCGAATTTGTTTATGTTGTAAGCTTGGAATATCTTTTTGGTTTATTTTTCTCGTAATGCATACTGGATAGTGATCATTTTGGGGACATTTAATTCAACTATATTTTCAGGGTGGTTAGTATAAACCTGATCAATGATGGTACTTGATGTTGATGTGATACGGGTAGGAGTATCAATTAATTGTACAATAGATTTTGTATGTAAAAGATTTCCCCATTTATTGTTCAAGCACCCCCCTGTAAAATCGATATTGATTTCGCCCATTATTGTCATTTCTAGTTCTAATTCATTTGCCTTCTCGATTTCTTTTTCAAATTCATCAATCCACGAGGATGCCTTCCCTCCCGTAGGAATTCAAAGTATATGCGATACATAAAATATTCTGACCTTATCCTTATATAAGAATACGAACCCAGTAGAATATCTGGTAAACAATTCAGCACAACATAAATTCTTGCAATCTTACAATAGGACTAGGTAATTGGAAAAGCCAAAATACAGCTGCATGTGCTAATCAAATATTGGTTTTCAAAGGAATTTATTAACGCGTTACTGAAAATAGGACAATTGATTTACAAAATTTGGTTGTATACATGTATTTTAAACAAAAATGTTCAGCTATTACCGAAAAGTAAACGAATATCCACATTATCTCTCCATATGAGTAAATATAAACAGCCGCCTCTCATCTTATTTTATAACGAATTGAATATTTTTGGTGAAATTGAAAACATTTTTATATGAATAAAGAAGATTTAAGATAAACGCCAATATGACAAAAACGAAACAATACAAGTTCATCAAAATAGACAAGAGGTCGTTTTAACGATGATATGGGATAGCTATCCAAAACACAAAATCAGTACATGCACAGCAAATAACACAAAAAGTAAAGGAACTGCATACATTATCACTAAGAAAAAAAACTGCATAAAAAATCAACTAATAATTACTTGATTGATAGCCGACACCGATATAAAATTAATCAAATAATACATAAACTTGATAAAAAAGCAGCGACGATCAATGACACGAGTCCTGACTTGGACTAGGCATGTTAACATGAGGAAAAATTGACATCGTATTGATAGTACTATACGGCGTACTATCCCTCTTTTATTTCACTGGTTGAACAAAAACAAAAATACTATTATAGTTGAGCAATAAAGATGAAAAAATGCATTTAATCAACTATCAGTAACACACAATACTAAATGATAACTTAATACACTAGTACGGTATTATTATGTCTGTATTATGATATAGACTGCACATGGCATTTTAGAATGTTACATATATATATATGTGTATAAATTATAAATATAAATTTGCATATATATATCTGCTAAAATTATGGTACCTAGATTTTCAATCCAAGAAGTCTTAAAAGTTGCCTCCGGAAGCCAAAATTCCATGCTGTTTCTTGATATAAAGTGCTGCTTTAAGATTGTAACATTACTTTCTATGACTGATAGTTGCATTTTACATGTTTCCATTGCTTGTTTCCACGTTCCGAGCTGAAATTCAAATCCAAGCGTGCCTAAAAAATAATTTGAATGTATAATTTCTAAATTATCTACAGGAGTTTTGATTTATCATGCAAAATGTAATGAATGCCAGACCAATAAAGAGGTCAAACTTTAAATTAACAGAATTGGATGCGAGATTGGGACCGTTCTTAGGTTATAAGCTAGTAAACTATATCTAATATGAAATCTTGTCAATGGTCATGTCATTTATCTTACTTAACATATATATATTCGAATCAAATGCTCACCATAGTTAAAGATAGTAACACTTATTAAAACAATGGTCCAGTCTGATGGCAACATTTTCCCTCTGTAAAATTAATGATAATGCTGTTAACGTATTTCGTTTCTACATTTATCTATGAACACACATTGTCGAGGCAAGACAATGCATCATCTACAATGACATAAAATATTATTACTTCTTAAATTCAAAAATTGAAGTTTTTTGGAAAAGAATAATAAAACCTTGTTCTGTCACAATTGTAACTTGATTTTCAACCTATTCGAAATCACTACCGAACCAACAGGGACATCTTCTTTTGTTAAAGTATCTTAGGTTTGTCATGATGACTAATTTGAACAAGTTTTGATGAAATGTATCAATATGATTTCGGTTGAATTTTACATTCAAACCTTATTTCCTTTAATTAAGATGCAGTATCGAATATAGTAATATATACCCTTTTTGTGAAAATACAATCAAGATGTTCTCCTCTGACACTTCAGCGCTCAGATATTATGCAGGCATGCTAAGATTATACAATGGGTAACAGTGTAGCATTATGAATGAGAATTACAATGCATTATTAAGGGATGGTGTTGCATTTTTCCATGCACTGTAATAAAAGTGTCTATTAGAAATTTACATTTAAAACTACTTACAGTAACTGAAATCAAATGAAAGAGGTTTCTAATATTGAAAGAGTGACTTCATACATTCAATAATAGTTTGACAATTAGGAAAATACGTATGACTTACTATATACAAAATGTAGAATACACCAATACTTTCAAGCTATTAGATACCGAGGAAAAACAAAATATTATCAATTTACATTGCAAGATTCAATGCAATAAAGTATATTAATTTTAGTATACTTATAATCGAACGAGTGGTGTACTCACTTGTATATGTCTATTTAGTCATTTAAATGAAAACTGGTTTTCAATTTTCTGATAAGATAAAATCACATTTCAGTATCTAAAATTATCCAAACATTGTTAATATGCATAGTTTCAATGATATGTCTCTTTTGAAGGTAATTTTCCCATTTCTGTAATGAACTAGGAAGTTTATATACGATAAATTACAACAACAAAAACAAAACTAGCGGATACGTTTGAGTAAAAATAGATGTAGGGTATTGTTTTTACGACAGTGAGACAGAAACCCAACAACACAAATAATCAAAAGACATCTTCCGGTTAGTATTCAACCTTTATCAATAGCCACTATATCAATTAAATTGTCAGCCCATTAGATCACTTCTTTTGAACTGGAAAAAAGTGCGGATGTTGTTGTCATCCACAACATATTTTTTAGTTGGAAATTCAGGAATGGACCTTCCTTATACATGACATTGATTACCTGTCAGGGCTTTGTTAAAATTTTCGGTTATATCAGATCGTAAGTAACAGATTATCAAAGATCATTCATAAATACCAGATATCCTTAATGACTAAACATGATTTAGATAAAAAAAAAAAAAAAAAAAACACTGACAAGTATCCAGGCCTAAATTAAAATATTGTTTGTTTGCCCTTTTCCGACCCTATGTTTTGAAACAGGGTAGGTAGGTAGGTAAAATATTTTATTTTCTTTCCCAAAAAATAACTTAGCTCGGTACATTTTTTGTAATGGGTAGGCAGGTAGGTATAATATTTTATTTTATAGATACAAAATCTGCATGATGTCATTTTTGTTTGTATTGGTTTTGTTTAAGTATGCTTTTGCTAATAAGTTTCTGGGACTATTAGTATAATAGTCCCAGGAAGTTTTGAAAAAAAATTACCACCTCACTCATCTCTTGAGGCATTAGAAGTACTTAGTGGAACATTACCAATAGATTTAAGAAGAGAAGAAATGGCCATCAGAGAGTTAGGAAAAATTAATTCATACAGTAATAATGTCCCAATTAAAAGAAAATTTGAAATTTGGAAAGAGAAGGAACATCCAGAAAAATTTATATCACCATTAGGAAACTACATTAGTGATTATAATTTTACAAGAGAGGATAATTTACAAGAGAGATTACCCTGTCATCACGACAAAGATTGAAGATTGAAGATCATGTAGAATGTGAAGTTAATTCATATGCACTACTATTTTGTTAAGTATCAAAATATAGGGCTGTGCGGCATATTTTCAATGTTTATATGCCTGGAACTTTTAAGAGTTTTAACTTGCACTAATATTCTGTACTATGTACCTTGTACGCTTACCTCGACCTAAAGGTTTTCTGTAAGAGATAACTTTGTCCTGGTAAAATATGTCCGGGCAGACATACATTACTAGTAGAAAAAGTCCCTAGAGTGTTTAAATTTTCGTGTGTGCCTGTGTTTCAAGACTTGAAACTCAACTGTCACATATTTTACATCGCATTTATAAATGATCTGTATGGAAAAACTTGGCGATTTTACTGCCAAATATTCTCCACTTTACAGACCTTTGGTTCATGTCAGATATAAATAATATATCAATGCTGGTCGAAGGCATCGTTAACATAATCATCCTGATCTACGGATCACCAAAGGCCATCCCTACATAGGATACAACGTCCGTTTACAAAATATTTTGTACACACGTTGATAATTTTGTATTGGACGAACTTTTTTTTTAATGAACCCTGCTCTTCAAGTATAAAGACACAGAGTAACGTTCGTCATATCATGATTTCAAAGCGTTCAACATCGATTTCAAACAAATGCTTTAAAACTCTAAATGCAAGTGTTCATGTCAAACGCTCACGTGATACCAAACGGACTAGACCTTATACGGGAAAGATAAAACCCGAGGATTCCGGTAAACAAGTTTTGAGCGGGAAATACAAATATAAGATTTTTGGTAGGAACGAAAAAATAAAATAAAATAAAATCTTGCTGGTAAATACAAATAAAAGATTTTCAGGCGGAACGAATTTATAGGGTCGGTCGGTAAAGGGCAAACAAACAATATTTTAATTTAAGCCCCAGATACAATATGTGGAGGGGTTACACTAGTTTTTTCTATTTACTTTGTTATGAATAATATTTTTTTAAATTTACTTCTGGTGTTTGCTTTAACCTAATTAAACAGGGAAGATTTGGAGTAAACGACAATTAGACAGCAACTGACAATGGCAGGTAAATACATATAGAAATTAAAAGGTCACCATACAGCCTTCAAAAAAGAAATAAGCGGTTTTTGATAATCATATTTCCTATTATTGTTTAAACACAAGTAAACTCGTATTTGCGATATTTCGTAATCAAATTTCACATTATTATGTAATCACACGCAAGTACGATATTCAAAAGAAGACTAGAGTATATTTACAAATACAATTTCTTTTGAAAGATCAACTTTCAACAATTGATTATGTACATGGTATGTAACTTTTTACTTTTATTTTGTAACAATGTTATATTTTGTCAGTTTTATTTATACATACAGTTTTCGAATTAAAAAATATTCCAGCTGTGCAATTTTTTTAATCAGTATTTTTTATGGGGTTGGTGTGTATATTTCAATTGTGAGAAGAATTGTGAAAATCAAATCTGAAAACCTAATAATATTTAGGAAACTAATACCCTGGGATTGATTGCTGTTTAACGCCCCTTTCAGCACTATTGTGATATTTCATGGCGGTCAGTTGTTATTGGTGGAGGAAGCCGGAGAGCCCGGAGAGAACCACAGACCTTCGGTAGGAAAACTGACATTCCAAGTCAAATAAGATTGGAGCCGAGCGCACCTGCCACATGCGGGTTTCCAACTCACAATCTCAGTGTTGACAGACTAGTGATACAGTAGTTCGAATAGTTAGACCACTCGGCCACCGAGGCCTCAGAGCTTTCATTTAATACCATACTGGAATATGTACTGAACTCTTGCATATCGGTAGACAACATCAAGTTAATGGTGTTGTATTCCCTGTACCATATGTCGGGCATATTTAATTTGGCGGCCATATTGGATTTATTTTACTTGACTCCATATCCAGAAACTTTTATTAGAAGCATAACTTACACTTTGCAAAGTTTCATGCTTTTAACATAAAGTGATCAATTATGCTAATATATTGGACTTAACCGCTGGACTAAGAATGATATACTAACTTCTTCTGTTGTTTTTATTGCAAAGCAGTTGAATGTAGATATTAAAAATATCCATGTTACAGAGATTAACGGTGTTTTAATTTAATGGTAATTTAAATGGTATTTTGGAAAAAATGATCTTTTACAGAATGCTACGATAAAAAAGGGTAAATGACGAACTTATTTTAAATTCAAGGATAGTTTCAAAAAAGGAGACTTAATCTAAATGATGTGAAGAATTTTGAGATAGAAAACACCTCACACAATTACGATTTCGTACTAAAAAAATATGCTACTGAGCAGGGTCGTTATAAAAAGATTGAAAAAAAAAAATAAAAAGAGTTTTTGAATTCAATTGAAGATGCAATTCATTTTCTTGTCGAATTTCCAACGACATCGCCAGTATATTGTATTGATTGTTACGTGTATTGATTTGTATTATCTCCCTTACTCTATGGGTTATGTACATGTATGATTATTGATGGGTTATTTCCCCTTATTGTTTCCCGCCTCATATTCATTAATAAATGTGTCTTCATAACGATCGCTTGTGTTTCTATTCTCTCTGCTTATTGGCGTGGTGGCAGCGGTTAAAAGCTTACCGACAGCTCAAATAGTACAGCTCTTGGCCATTCTTCAATTAACGAAAAGGTAAGCTGGATAATTCGTTATATGAGACGAACACAGACAACATTTTCTATTGTTGGACTCATCGATCGGTGAAACATGGCAGGCACACGTGCTCCAAAACAATGGGCACTCACAAAACAAGAAACTATTACCTCGTTCCAAGCATTGAGACAAAATACATTATCCCTTGACCAAAATTTTGCAGAATTTCTAGTGGATGGATTCACATGGCAGAAGAAACCAATCCTTTGCGTGGATTTGCTGATGACAGCGAGGCGGTTGTCGAAGCCAACAGACGAACAGCCGCCCAAAAGAGCACTCATTTGGACTTAATGCTGGGACAAATAGCAAATTACTGCCCGATCATTTCTAGAAACACTATAATAAAAAAATCAACGACTATCAATTCGATTTGGCAATCAATTCGTCTCCACTACGGATTTCTATCAACTGGTGGACACTTTCTAGACTTTAATAGCATCCACTTTGAATCAAATGAACGTCCAGAGGACTTATTTCAGCAGTTGGCCAGTTTCATTGAGGATAATTTACCTCGCGCCGGTGGCACTATACAGAACCATGGTGATGTTCCTGATGCCGACGAAGAACTCTCACCGTCTTTGGAAAATCTAATTGTGCTTACTTAGCTTAGGCTTATTCATCGTGATTTGCCTAACTTAGTTAAACAGCGATATGGAACAGATCTGCGGTCTAAAACTTTAGCTTCATGCATTAAAACCTAAAAATTCGCAGGCACTGGATAGTTTACTGGATGAAATTCATTCGGCCGCCGACGCCAAGGTTTTACGTGCATCCTTAAAGGACAAGACTTTCGAAAGAAGTTCAAGGAAATCAGGTAATATCAGAACTGGTCGTCAAACAAACTGTTGTGTTTTACGGAAGCAAGCAGGCCGTCCTTATCAACATTTTTTAAAGTTCTTGTAAATACTTACCAGACGAAGACAAACAATATATGTCCAGAGTTAGACAATCTAATTGTACTGAAGTAGGTGATAGTGAGTCTGAAGACGATTTTGATTATAATGAACAAGTATCAATTTTAAATGAAAATGTAGTACCTAGTAAACTTTGAGTTGTTTCTTCTTTGAGACGGGAGAGCACTAAACAGTCCCTTAAGTTTAATGCATTTTACAAACATTTTCTCCTTCAACTCACACTAGATACCTGAGCTGAGGTAAGTATGATAAAGGCATCTTCCGCGGAGTACATGGGCGTTACGATTAAGAAAAGCAACCACTCCGCTTTACAAGCAGACGGCGTTACTCCGTTAGAAATAGTTGGTGAATGCCATTTCACACTTTCGAGGGACGGAATAGATCTAGAACTTGAGGCACTAGTAGTTAATGAATTAGGCGTAGACATTCTCGCCGATATCCATTTCATGTCGTCGAATGACATCTCAATCTTTCCTAGCAAACATAAAATCGTTATACTCGATCAGATTACTGTCAACTATGGTGGCTCAACGCATGAGCACATATCTAGCGAAAATTGCGTACGTAAAACTCAGGCTTTTCCAGGCTCCTTCTGCTAGTTCAGTAGCTTGGCCAGGTTGCTACGGCGAATACGAAGTGCCATCTGACATAGAACCGGATAGCGTACTCGCGATCGAGCCTCGTGTCGACACTTCTCGTTCAAAAGATTGGCCTAGTCCGCAATTTGCTCAGTCTGTCGCCAGAAAAATACGCCTTGTGAATAACACACCGGAGCCACAGTTCATACAACGAAATGAACATCTATGTCGAGTGCGGTTCACGACATCCGTCGACGAGTCCCCCGAGACTCCTGTATACATCCGTGAAATCAACGAAAATACGTACATAGACCAAACGCATACCTCCCACTTTCCCTATCAAGTCTCTGTAGACCCCGATAATTTACTTAGTCCAGGTATTCAAACACAGTTTAAAGACCTTTTGCGGAAGTTCAGTGAGGTTTTTAGCCCAAATTTTACAGGGTATAATGGTTCGATAGGTCCTTTTAAAGCATCTGTTAATATGGGTCCTGCCCAGCCTCCCCAACGAAAAGGACGAATGCCACAATATTCAAAGGACAAGTAAGTTAAACTCCAAAACAAATATGATGAATTGGAATGTAAGGGGGTTTTCCGTCGTCCAGAGGATATAGGTATGTCAGTTGAATACATTAATCCGTCCTTTCTAGCATCCGGTGGTTTCCGTTTTGTAACAGCGTTCGCCGATGTTGGCCGTTATAGTAAGCCACAACCCTCTCTCATGCCCGACGTTGACTCGACCCTCCGTACAGTCGCACAATGGAAATATATAATCAAGTATGACCTTACTAGCACATTTTATCAAATTCCCCTGGCAAAAGAGTCGATGAAATATTGCGGAGTTGCAACCCCTTATCGTGGGGTTCGTGTGTACACTTGTTGTGCGATGGGAATGCCGGGTTCAGAGACGGCCCTTGAAGAACTCATGTGTCGCATATTGGGGGATTTTATCCAGAAGGGGTGCGTAGCGAAGTTAGCGGATGATCAATTTTGTGGAGGTAATACCCCAGAGGAGCTGTTACAAAATTGGGAAAGCGTTCTTAAATCACTACACAAATTTGGGATTTGTTTGTCACCTGGCAAGACCGTAGTTTGTCCAAAATCGATTATAATCCTAGGGTGGATATGGTCACAAGGCTCAATTTCGGCTAGCCCACACAGAGTAGCAATACTAGCTTCTTGTCCGTTGCCTGATACCGTTGTGGTCTTCGATCCTTTATCGGTGCTTACAAGATGCTAAGCCACGTTATACCGAATTGTTCTAACGTAGTTGCGTACAGGGCTTTGAAAAGCTATGCCGCGGCAAATTTTCTGCTAGTCTACGAGTTACAACGTTTCTTTCCGTCGTCAGCCGGTACCAGGTCAGCGTGTACCATTTGTCCGGTCGAGCAAACGTTCCGTCAGACTTTGCAAGTAGAAACGCACCATTGTGTACAGAGCCCAATTGTCAGGTGTGTTGCTTTATATCGCGTACATAAGATTCTGTTGTAAGAGCCATGAACATCCAAGACGTTCTCAATGATGAATTCCGCCTACCTTTCACGACCAGGTCGGCCTGGATTGATATTCAATCAGAATGCCCAGATCTAAGGCGCACTCACGCTCATCTAAAACAAGGCACTAGGCCCTCCAAAAAAACTGACAAACATCAAAGACGTCAAACGTTACCTGAATGTTGCATCAATTGCTAGTTGTTCGGCGTTGTGATCCTCTTGCTCTAACCAACAAACTGATCATCGTTTCACGTAGCGTTCTTGATGGACTCGTTACCGCTCTACATATTAAGTTGGACCATCCGTCAAAACACCAATTAAACCTCGTCTTAAAACGACTCTTTTACGCTTTAGATATGCCAAAGGCGGTCGAACAGGCTAGTGACTCATGTCACACATGCGCGTCTTTAAAACGGCTCCCTAAGAGCCTCGTCAAACAGTCTTCAGAAGACCAACCTGACTTGGTTTGCATATCGTACGTGGCCGACGTTCTTAAGCGTAAACGGCAACTCACTCTGGTCGTCAGAGAAACTGTAACATCGTACACTAGTACGTGCTTTATCCAAGAGGAAAGACTGGGTAGTTTGCGCGATGGGCTTATACACTTATTGATACCTTTAAAGCCTTCAAACGGTCCAGTGTTGTCGTTCGAGTTGACCCGGCCCCGGGATTTCGACCGTTATGTGACGATTCCTTTTTAAAGCAGCTCAACATATCAATTGAAATTGGTCGCGTCAAAAATCGGAACATAAATCCAGTTGCCGATAAAGCAATTGCTGAGTTTGAAGACGAGTTACTTCGTGAAGAACGCCATCAGTCTCCTCTATCTGAAAATACACTAGTTATTGCTACCACGAGACTTAATTCTAGGCTACGCCAGATTGGATTGTCCTCCCGCGAACTATGGACTCAAAGAAATCAGTTTACTCATGAACAGGTACCAATTTCTGACATTAACCTTATTCGCGCACAACACGAGTCCCGAAATAAAAATCACGGATTTAGCGAAATTTCAAAATGCAGTAGACCCGGTCGTCCGATCCCTGATGTTTCTATAGGGGATATGGTTTACCTTTATGCCGACAGGTCAAAGACCCAATCGAGAGATCGGTACCTTGTAGGAGCGCTTGATGGCGAATGGTGTTTCATCAAAAAAAATTCAGGCAATCAACTCCGCGCCTCGTCCTACAAAGTAAAACTTCCGGAATGTTATAAAGTTATAAATACCATAAATTTCCATCAAAATCCGAGATCCTCTCAGAACGAATACGACCAGGAGTCCGATTGCGATGACTATGCAGAATGTTGTAAACGTAATATAACGGTACATGTATGGTAAAACAAGAATTTAAAAGGAGGCAAAGGTAAAAAAAAAACAATCATATTATTATACATGACCTTAGAGTCAACGTTGAAATATTTTTGTAAAAACAATGACTGTTGATATATAAAGCAAAGGCAATTCAATTTTAAAAAATATCAATAGAAAAGTAAGTATCTGATTTTGGAACGATCACATCTTTTATATTTATTGATTAAATTGTCTCATTATTAAAAAAAATATACATGCTTATTTATCATTGTGTGGGGTTTTTTTTTAATGAAGACATTTGGTCAATATAAATATTAAATTTGACCTGAAGCAGACAAAAAAACTCTTTAAACGTTTAATCCATTTTATTAACCATGATAACACTTTAAAGTAAACTCATTGTTATGTTTGATTAATAACAATAGGAATGGATAGATTTGTAATGTCATTTGAGGGTGCGAATATGTTCTTAAATAGTCAGACAATACTAGATCATATTTCATGAACATTCAAAACCTTCGGCTACGCATCGGGCTTTAAATGTTCAGAAAATTTGACCAAGTGTTATCTAACCTATAATAAGAACTATTTGAGTTTACGCTCAATAAAACAAGAATCGACTGCATAATTGTAATTCTTGGCGATTTCAATATTTGCACTAAAAACCTAAATTTGGCATTGTATAAAAATTGCACAAATATCCTCAACGTGTGTTCCCCAGTACAGTTTATAACCAAACCATTGAGGATAGCATTGTCTTCTTGTTCAACAATATAACATATTCTATGTAATACTTGTGATTAAAAATTAGCCAATCCGGGGTCGTTAAAGTTATCATAAGTTACCATTTAATAAAATATCATACTAGAAAAACAATTAAATCACATAAAGGACAGTTCGCTAAAGATCATTGAAGCACATTTCAAAAAATGATTTCGGAAAAAAAACTCGAACAAGTTGACTAATCAGAATTCTGTTTAATATGCAGAAATGTGAACCAAGCATAGGAATTGTTTAGAAAGCTATTTAATTCAACACTAATATCTTTAGCCCCGTATAAAGAAACAAGAATATATTAACATAATTCAGAAACGTGGATGACATCAAAAATTTTAGATGATATAATAAAACGAGACACTTTTTCTCTATTATAGTAAAAGTCATTTAGTAAACATTTGTTTTCGGACTACTGCAAATTGCGAATTTTTAAAAAACAAATGTAAATTGGACAAAAGATGGATGTATATCTTACAAAATTGAAAACAAAATGAACCGAAAACATCTACCGGAACAACTAAAAACTATCGGTAAGCCTACTGCGTATCTCATCCAAAATTTGAGAAAATAGCAGTATACAAACATCTGGAATCCTGTCTTACATTGTCTTATTATGAACAATCTGTTGTATGAATTTCTATCTAGGTTTAGAAGAGCTCATTCTACCGAAACAGGCCTTATTCACCTCTTCGATTATATAAAATCTAAAACATTTAAAGGCCTGTAAATTAATTGTATTAGACATGTATTAAAAACCGCATAGTAAAAATATTTAGGCATTGACATAGACCAAAATGTATCAGGTAAAATAACAATCAACGCTATCACCAAACTGTTTCACTACTGAAACACGGAACACTTTGAGTATAATAATAATAATATGCTTTTATATAACCGCTATTTATATGTCGGTTAACCGCTATTTTTATCGATTAATCGCTTTTCATATGTCGATTAACCGCTATTTTATCGGTTAATCGCTATTTTTATCGGTTAATCGCTATTTTGAATTGTTAATCACTTCTTATTTATCGACTATGCACAAAACGACTTATTATTTGAAATAAGTAAGTGATTGATGGATGAAGTTTATCGCTTAACCTGTTAAAACAGTAATTTGGATTGCTTACTCCTCCCATATATCTATTTTTGGTCGATCATTCCCACCCAAGTTATAGAATTGTTTGACAAACGCCTACATGTTTCGAGTGTTGAACACGTGGCAATTCTACAGCACATTACACTATATTGCACGTCAGCAATCTTTGTTCATTTATGACAAAATGTATTGAAAATAGGAATTTATTTAGAAGTTATGTCGTCTAAGTGTTTTTTTTTTTTTTTTTTATGGGGGTGGGTATGAATATAAGGGAGATGTGGGGTGTACGTCGATAAGACACCAACTAAACGATATAAATAACCAACATACATCTACAGGGGTATATATTAAATATATTAAGCTCTAGTCCCAAGTATATGCTCAATTTCAGTATTTGGTCTAAATGTTTATGTTTTTATGGTTTTTCAACATATGTTGAAGGCCTCGCATTGACTTTAATATGAGAAACATGAATAAAAACGGCATTCAGACAGACATGTATCTTATCCATTGTCTACATTCAACAATATGCAGCCACATGAACATTAATAATAAGATATTCTCCGTGTCGGATGTAATAACATACATTGTTTTTATTTCCGTCGATAAATATTGAAATGATTAAGAAAATAAAGTTCTAATTTCCTCAGACAAAGTAAACCTTATACACATAAGGAGAGATGTGGTATGATTGCCAATGAGACAACTATTCATCAGAAACCAATGAAATTTGATGTGATCAACAATAGGTGTTACCAACATCACCGGCTTTGAGAGGGGATTTTGTGTGAAAGACAGACGCACCACATCAATGACATGTTTATCACTTCAATTCTAGCAGTTTTGATGGAGTTATATCTAGTATTTCTATATTTTATTAACTGAAACCCAAATTTTTCACCTATTTCCTATTTCTAAAATAAAAATAATGAGACGTGGTATGATTGCCAATGAGACAACTACCCACCAGGGTTCAAAGGAAGTAGATGTAAGCAATGATAGGCAACTGTACGGCCTTCAACAATGAGAAAAACCCATACCGTATAGTCGGCTATTAAAGACCCCGACATAAACAATTCAAACGAGAAAACCACCGGCCTAATTTATAACAAAACAAAACACAAATATGATAGACAAGAAAAAACGACAACCACTGAACTACAGCTCCTGGCTTGGTTCAGGCACATATAGAATGTTGCGGGGTTAATAGATATAAGAAGATGTGGTATGAGTGCCAATGAGACATGTTTGTGAGCGCTCAACCATCCCCAACCTGGGACGGCACGAAACAAGAACAAACTGCAAAATCAGTATTAATTGGCTTGACTCAAAAGATCGGTACGAGGGACAAAAACAACTAACATAAAAACAATAGAAACAAATCACCGAATAATAAGAGTACTCGCAGTTACTGAAAGCTAGTTCAAAGCCCATTACTACTAATAACTCAATCGTGTTCTCCCTGACTAAAGTATCAATCAGTACACATCCAACGGATTCAGTGTAAAGAAACAGTCCGAGTTCAACGCATGACCGTGTGCAATGCCAAAATATAAGTAAACAGTATCGACAGGATGTAGGATAATGAGTTCTCATAATTGTATATTTATAGCAATATATATCTAGTTAGGTTTTAATTTTTCAAAAACAAAATCAATGTAAGTATCAATAAAATCAATATTTAAAGATCCTACTACTATTTTAAATTGATAACATTTGAGAGCAAAGTATCAATTAGTTAACATGGATAGTAGCTTATTTTCCGGGCTTTATAAACAACATCACCGTTAAACTTAGGATGTGATATCCCGTTTGTGATAAGAACTCTACAGGTACAGCCAAATTCCTAACCAAATCTTTGTATCTATGAAAGAATTTGGTGAAGGTTTTTAATTAATTAGTGGTAACGAATTCCCTGACTTAATAATTATAAATTATACATAAACTATGTTAACGTTAATTGAAATCTAAAATGCGACTACAGACGCCGGCATATAGCGAACAATTTGTGAAAAATACACACCGTAATTAAGAAGGGTCCAAAGGAACATAAACGTCCACAAAAGGAAAATTAACAATTAAGAACAAAACATCGTCTCTTTTTTGTATAGAGTTTCCCGTGTGAAACTGAAATATGCAAATCTAGAAAAAGACCATCTTTGCTGTCTGTATTCGATTTTTTAAAGCAAGTTCCTTTGGGTAAATTTCCGTAGAAAATTCAAAAATGTTTGATTATTTAGAGCAAAAATATCATCAAGGTAACGGTAAGTGATTTTAAATTTATCAATTAAATATACTTTAGACGGATCTTTACTGAGTTTGGCCATAAACTGTGATTCATAACAATACAGGAACAAGTCTGCTATTAAATTGGTACAATTGGTGACCGAAGGAATACCTACAACCTGTCGAAAAACTTTATTGCCGAAGCGTACATAAATGTTGTCAAGAAGAAACTTTAAAATTTAAAGCATTAATCCTCTCATTACAGTTACAGTAAGTATATCTAGAAAATTTGCCTTTTTCATTACAGAAGAAGGATTTATATGAGTTTTCAAAGACCCATTCAATTAAATAAGAGAACTAATGTTTAATAAAATTGTGTGGTAGTGTAGTGTTCAGAGTAGAAAAATCATGAATGTCAACTGAATTGAACGGATCATCAAAAGCACGTAATGTATCCAAAACATCCAAAGATTTTTTTGACACTCCAAAAATAGTTAATTCCATTATTTTCGTATGCTTTGTTACACAAAATTAATAATAGTTCGTTAACAGAAGTAAGGGAACTAGTTAACAGTACAGAAAGATAAGTCGTAGAACACTTGCTATAAGTATATACTTTTATATTGATGTTCCTGATGATGGCCAACCCGGGTAAAACGCCCCGTATTGATAAAGTGCAATTTTACAAACTATACCACTTGGTCGTTGCCGCTGCTTGTGAAATTTAATCACGAGGTTGTCATTAGACCAAGTAGTCAATAGTTCACCAAAAGCATTAGTTATAACATTCATTTTTTTTTTCGTCGATCAATATTGAAATGATTAAGAAAATAAAGTTCCAATTTCCTTAGACAAAGTAAACCTTATACAAATACTAGTAAGGAGAGATGTGGTATGATTGCCAATGATACAACTATTCATAGAAAACTAAAGGAATTTGATGTGATCAACAATAGATCATCGGACTGGCTTAAAAATAGGCTAAAGCCATACCGTAGAGTAGGCTATAAATGGTCCCGACATAACATAGTGGAAAACAGTTCAACGGAAGAAACTTACAGCTTCATTCATGCTGGATCAATAAACGAAAAACAAATATGACAGGCAGCAACCAACGACAACTCCTGAATTAGAGGCGCCTGACTCGGGACATGCACGCAGCAACCAACGACAACCCCTGAATTAGAGGCGCCTGACTCGGGACATCCACGCAGAATGGTGCGGGATTAAACATGTTCGCCAGCGCTTAACCTTCTGCTAAACCTGGAATTATGGTTTAACAGCACAAGAATAGTACAAACTGTAAAAATCAGTTGGAAATGTCTAGACTCGTCCGATTGGTAAAAAGTACAGAACACAGCCACAAAAAGATGTTTTTGGATATCCTTTTAATATCTTTTTTTTTAGTATTTTGGATGATTTATATATATATTCTTAACTTTCAAATATTTATTCTGAGCGTTCTTTGTGAAAATTAATCCAGACGCTCTAATTGCATAAGGTTTTGTTTAATAATGAGACGAGGTAGCAATAGTATTAATAAGAGGAAGACGTTTTGAAAATATATGCTAAGGGGGGCAAACAATGGACGGACTCACATATTTGCCGCATAGGCCAAATGATTTTCTTTTTTTGTGACAGGTGATC
Source organism: Mytilus coruscus (assembly GCA_017311375.1). Classification (NCBI taxonomy): domain Eukaryota; kingdom Metazoa; phylum Mollusca; class Bivalvia; order Mytilida; family Mytilidae; genus Mytilus; species Mytilus coruscus. The sequence goes on along the minus strand of CM029606.1, from coordinate 24,146,138 downwards.
TGAAACAAAATCTTCAAAGTCTCATTTCAACAACAATCCATAACACACAGATGTCCGCCACCCATACGACATTATTTAAAATACCATTAGACATTATCTTGAAACTGCTGCGCATTTGTTGTCGCCTTCCAGTGTGTAGATTTTATTGTACCGAAGACTGTTGAGTAAGGGATTTTCCCATTAAAATCTATGCCCAAGTATAAGCGATAAATTACATCTCTGTACTATTTCTTTATGTACTATTTTTGAATGAAGTACGTTTTATGTTGCTGTAATCTAACCCAACGTCATAATAAAACCTTATAAAATTCTTCATTCTGACTGAACAATAGACATAAGAGCGGCCTACCTCGTGAAAATTTTATGAATTTGAGCGCACAATGTATTATATAGTGCGCACAATATAGCTATATCAAGAGCACAAAATAATTATTTGTGCGCACTATTTGTGCGTACAATATATTTTCGTTGAGCGCACAAAATAATAATAATAATTTGTGCGCACAATATAATTATATAGAGCGCACAAAATGTTATTGAGCGTACAATATATTTTTCTCTATATAGGTCTAAAAAAGGCTCCGTACATTCATGTTGAACCATTGATTGGTATAAGAAAATAATCTACATAATGGCCGATAAGTTCAGTTACGGAACCATACTGTGATATGATTGGTCTGCCAGGTGAAGTTACATTTAAGATCATTTAATCCAGCCTGTTGTATTTGTTTTAACTTCTCCGTTTCAAGACGGCGAATTTTTGGAGTCAACATTTTTTCAGTTTATTATATTTTAAGAAAACCCTGAGTATACATACTTACCAGTCTGGGGTCTTTTTCGCCCTTGAAATTTTGTTTATGAGTAAAATGATTTATTGTTAATTTGTGTATTAATATAATATTTTTTATTAAGAAGTGTACGTGCTGTTTCATTTAGTAAAGTTCAATGAGTGTATATTATAATACATATACAAACAAACATTGAGGGCTTATATGATGTATAGTATTCTGAAGAAAATCAAAAACAAAAACAAAACATACGGAGATGTGGTATATGATTGCTAATGATACAGCTATCATCTCGAGACCAAATGACATGGATGTTTGATGATTGATGACTTTTTTACGTCCAATCGGGCAAATTAAATGCATATTCAGAACAATACATATTAATAGGATATGAATAAGACTTTCACACCGAGTCGGACTATAAAAGTGCTAGCTCACCCTTCCCAAACCTGGCATAATACATCGATTATTGTATAACGGTAAAAACGCAAATTGGAATGTGCGAGTTGTGAAAAATATTGTTTTTGAAATCGTATATATTTTCTTTTGTAGTTATATTTGAAATGACAAATGACTTAGGGTCCTTAACCAATGTTTTGAAATCCGTTGCTTGTGTTCCACATATTAATCGATTGTTGCATTTTATCAATAAACCAAAACTGTTGTTTTTGTTAAAGAATGTGTTAGATGCGGAGGCCACACAGGGACAAATAAAAAAAAAGGTTAATCCGTGATCTCCAATTCCCAATATAAGTTATATGGTTTGCTACTGACCCCCTACGGATCCATAGAGGATTAGTAAAATCCATAGGGGGTGAGGCCGAAGGCCGAATCTCCTATGAATTTTACTAACCCTCTATGGATCCGTGGGAAATCAGATGTGAACCGTATAACGAATTTATCACACACGGGACTTTTCTTGCTAAGTTATGTATAAAAATAAGCAATGAAATACAATAACATTAATCGATGACGTCATCTTTGATATCTCCTTTGTAGGTAGCTCCTAAACTAATTCAACAAGTTACTTTTAATTCCATATGCTTTCATTTATTTTTTATAGAAGAATCTATGTCAAACGTTATCAAACGACTAAGAAAATCACACAAAAACACAAAAAATCGAAGCAGCTAAATTCTAAGAAGCAGTTAGGCATTTATTTGTGTTGATGCACAGTTCGGCATTTTGGGCGGAATCTTGACGAACATTCATGCTACGTTTGTTTCTCGTTATAACACTATATACCTTTTTAATAAATAACTCTCTCCATTACTTTATACCACCACAACTTGTAACATATATCGGTCATAAATCGGAAGGGGTGCTGAATCCCCCTTTTTTTAAATTGCGATACCATTTGCAATAATACAATAATAAGGGAAGTTACATTGTTCAAGTGATTTATTAAAAACATATTGAACTAAAGTATTGAGTATTTGAATAACATCAACAATATCAATCAATTATATGAAAAACGTATCATAGATTTCATGTCTGTGGGAGAAATATGGAAGAGAACAGTTTTTCTTTTTTAATTTGGAAATAACACTAACATACATGATTTGTTAAAGACATCACATTTCTCGTCTTCATTATACACGGTATCACCAATCGAATTATCAAGTTTTACACCCCAGTTCATAGTTTCTATTTCTGAAACAAGTGTAAATTGAATAGATCTGTTGTTACGAATAACAATGGGTTTTGATCAAAGGGTATGACGAGAGGGGTTTCTGGAAACCCCTGCTTCTACATCCCGAAAGCACAGTCCATTGTTATTCATAACAATAGAAATTGTTTTGTTTTTCAATAACATGAACCGAAGTGATAATTAATAGTGTTCACTACAAATTGTATTCATCTACATCTATACTATTGATCTGCAGTAGAAATCCATAACGCAGTTACTGCTGTGCAAACGTCAACCTGCGTGCTCAGTATTTACATGGCCATAAAAATTGGATAAACACATGTGGTTTCTGTTTACAGCTGTAGTCTCCGAAGTTGCTCCTTGGAGCATTCCAGAGATGTAGCTTGGAAGGCTTCAAAAGGCAGGCTGTTCCAGTCGGTGATGGTGCGTGGTATATAGCTGTACTTGTAGGCATCTGTGGAGATACTGATCTGAGTGAATTTTTCTGGATGGTATTGTCTTGTTGAGGTAGATGGTCTTCTCACGTATGATGGTATGTTGACTTCCGCCTTTCCATGTGTGGCTTTGTAAAGCATGTTCAGTCTACCGGATTTCCGTCTAGATTCTAGCGTTTGCCATTCTAGGGTTTTCATGATGGTTGTAACTGTCCCTGGTTCTCGACTGTATGTTGATGTCGCAAATCTGGCAGCTCTTCTTTGGACCATTTCTAGGGAGTCAATGTGATGTTTTCGATATGGATCCCATACTGCAGAGGCGTACTCAAGATGTGGGCGCACTAACGATGTATAGGCCTGCGCTTTGTTGTCTTGTGGACACTTCCAGATGTTGCGTCTTAGGAATCCTAGTACTCGGTTGGACTTTGTGATGACTTTCTTGATGTGTGGATCCCAACTGAGATCTTCTGATAATTCGACTCCGAAGTATGGATATTGGTGAACTGTGGATAGTTGTTGTCCCATCATTTCATACTTTTTCATTGTTGGGTTTTTCTTTCTTGTTACCCTCAGTGTGTAGCATTTAGCTGGGTGGAATGTCATTTGCCACCTCTCCGCCCATTTAGTCAATTTTGTCAGATCTTGTTGTAGTTGTAAGCTGTCCTCACTACCCTTGATGGATCCATATAGTAGCGAGTCGTCAGCAAATAGACGTAGGGTTGCTTTTGATGAGATTGTTTCTCCCATATTGTTGATGTATATTAGGAAACAAAGTGTTCCCAATACTGTACCCTGTGGAACTCCTGGTCGTACTGGTTTGTTCTCACTGGCTTCTCCATCTAGACATACTCTCTGGTGTCGCTGAGTGAGCCATTCCGAAATCCACTGTAAAGTGTTGTATGTTATCCCATAGTGTGACATTTTCTTAAGAAGTCTTTGGCGGGGAACTGTATCGAACGCTTTCGAGAAATCAAGGATAAGCATGTCTATTTGTCCTCTATGGTCCAGTTCTCTTGCAACTGTTTCTATGGTGTTAATGAGTTGGGTTTCACATGATCGGTTACGTCTGAATCTGTGTTGGAAGTCAGATAATACTTGATGTTCTTCAAGATGATCCATGATGTGCTTATAGATTATGTGTTCCATGACTTTACAACATATTGTGGTTAACGATACGGGGCGGTAATTTACTGCTTGACTTCTGTCCCCCTTTTTGTAGATGGCTGTGATGTTTGCTTCTCGCCAATCTTCAGGAACTTCTCCACTATCATAGGACTGTTCATAGATTTTTGTGAGGAACGGTGCAATTTCGCAGTGTGCTTCTTTCAAGATTCTAGTTGGTAGTTCATCTGGACCGTTTGCTTTTGTTGGGTCTAGGAGTTTAAGCTGTTTCTCAACCCCTTCCGATCTGATATGTAACGTCCTGATGTTTGGAGTTGTACTGGTTCCCATATTTGGCATATTTTTTATATCCTCTGTCGTGAAGACACTATCATATTGAGTGTCCAATATTTCTGATTTTCCTTTGCTGTCAATAACATGTTCTCCGAGGTTGTTCTGGAGGGGTGATATTCCCATTGTGTCTTTTTTCCTTGATTTTAGATATTTCCAGAATTTTTTGCCAAGGCTTGGTTTAGTATTTTCTTCGTCCTCTTGATTTAGGATTTGTCGAACATAGTTGTCGTGGGCCTTATTCATTGTCTTTTTAACAAGGTCTCTCATCTGTTTGTACTTGTTCCAATTTTTCTTGGTGTTATGTTTTTTAGCAGCAATGTATCTTCGCTCTCTGCGTCGTATCAGTCTTTTGATATGTGTTGAGATCCATAGCAAATGTTGTTTACTACCTATAGTTTTCTGTGGGATGAGTTCTTTAGTTGCTTGTAGTATGATCTTTTTGAAGTATGTCCAGTTTTCTTCTATGGTGTTTTCTTCCATGTTGTTCATTCTGTTTCCAAAGTTGTCTCGGATGTTTTCTTAGAGTCCATTCATATCGCCCTTTTTAAATAGGCGCAGCAGTCTGGGTTTCTTTTTTGATGTTTTGGCTTTCAAATCTGTATTTGCTATGACTACTTGGTGGTCACTCATTCCAGGATGTACTTCGATTTTACTTACAAGTCCTGGAATGGTTGTCATGAGTATGTCTAGTGTGTTTTGTCCTCTAGTTGGTTCATGTCGTTGTTATTTGAGATTTCAATTAGCTTTTCATTTAATGCTTTTCCATACTGTAGGTTAGGGTTTACAGTGGTTGTTTGCCAGTTAATAAGTGGCACATTAAAATCTCCTCCTAGTATGACATTTGGTAGGTTTTGGCTTGTTTCCATGATGCAGTTAATAGATTTTTCAAGTTCTTCAAGTTTTTCTATGTCACTGCATGGCTGCCTTTTGAAGGTACCTATGTATAGGGGTTGTCGTCCCTTGGTGTTGATCTTGCACTATACTGTTTCACAATCACTTCCAGTCAATATTTCTGTTGTGATATAGTTGTTGTCAACAGTTATAAATACTCCGCCTTCTCCTAATTTTCTGTCTTTTCTGTATAGATTCTGAAATTGTTCTGGAAAAACTTCGCTACTGGCTACTGTGTTGTCCAAGTGAGATTCTGTCCCTAGTATGATGTCTGGTTTGTGTGTTTCAATCAGGTTTTGAAGTTCTACCTTTTTCTTGTCGCTAATTAGGCTTCTGCAGACATACTAAAAAAACATATTTCAGGAAATTCCAATAGTGAACAAAATATTTAGCATCTATTTAGAATTAAAAAAATCATTTAAATACTCCTTTCCTTGAATCTAAAATGTTAATCCAATATGACAGTGTTTTAAAGAACATACATGTAAAAAACTTTTATTTTCATGATTCATTAAAAACATATAGTATTCATTTAGACTGTATCATCACTTACTGTAATAAATAATAACGTTTGAATTGTTGAAGACAAACGATGGAACCGAGTCGGAGTTTGCGGTAATTGTGGTTGCTGGTTTGTACACGATATGACTGCTTCTGGTGGTGGCTTGTTTCGCCACAGTATGGCCGCTGCTGGTTGTGGCTTGTTTTGACACGGTAGGTCAGCCGCTGGTGGTGGTTTGTTTCTACGGGCCTGAATTTAGTATCCACCTCGTCTTTTTCTGAAAAAAAACAAGGTTAATATTGAAAATTATTTTGTTCAATAAAACGCAGTGTATCTGATATTTAGGCACGGATCCAGGACAAGTGTTACAAAGCGAACAGGTCTTTTACATTTTAGCCCACGATATGAAAAAGAACGGATATGGGGCAATGGCACGAAGACATCACCAAATCACCAAAATCAATACACAAAAAGAAATCGAGAGCTCACCACATGAACTATTTTTATTTAAGGAAAACATTTTTTTCTATACTTTGTAATGTTTGTATAACAAACCTTCTCAACTAATTGCCACGTATTACGCCAGGGAACGACCATACAACACTGAGCGCCTTCAGGGAACGACCATACAACACTGCGCGCCTTCAGAGAACGACCATACAACACTGAGCGCCTTCAGGGATCGACCATACAACACTGAGCGCATTTGTGTAAAAGTTGATTTACGTTAGATTCACTAAATATTTTGATCAGGGAGACGAAAAAAGTACATTTTATGTACACTCTCTTGTTATTTGCAAAAAGTAGTCATTAGATCATCTGTTTGTGTATTTTATTTGTTTTTGGATTCAAAACATTATTTATCCTGGCTTTGACAATTTAATTTGAATTCGTTCTCTCACTTGCCCCCCCCCCCCTTTTTTTGCAACGTGATCAAAGAGAGAAGCAAGTGTGGTGTCTTATTTTAATTAGATTGCGGCTTAAAGGGGCATTAGCTACGAGATATAAAAAAAATTAAATATATTTTTTTTTTCTTCAATCATTAATGAAAGTGAAATAATTTATTGTTAATTATTTATTTCAGACGTATTTTAATTTGGATATACGTTTTAGTATGTTATAAATGAAATATGAGAATTTGAGTCAAATCGGTGAACATGAATTTGACAGCTAATGCCCCTTTAAGTGATTTATTGTTCTAAACAGTTCAGTGCATACAATGTTAATCCCTATAAAATTTAACTGTAACTAGGGTGTCTCAACGTTGACGATAGATTTTTCTTAAACTTCGTTTGTTCGTTTTAACAAAATCACAATAATCTTATAATGGTTATATATGGGAAAACTGGTTTTCCTTTATAAATATTTCCAAAATATCAAATAACTAGATGTGACGGAACGACACGAATGCCCCAGCCCGCAAAACAAAGAGTACAGGGGAAAAAAAACCTGGAAAGGAATAATTTCCACGAAATTTTTAAGGTCCAAAGCCCGCAATTACGGCAAAAATCAGCGAAGCGAATCAAAACGTGATCTTGATCTGTAACTTATCCTGGTAGACTCACATATCAACAATCAGCTCAATATCTGAAGGCGTTTAGAAAAAAAAAGTCCGAAAACATAAGGCGTCACGGGCCTAATTTTCTTGAAAAGTCAATGAAAAACAAATTTTTCTATCAATTTCAATATAATTATCCAACCTTGATTTTAGAAGGATTTGTCTGAATATTTTGAATAATTAATATTTTTGAAACATCCTCCAAAAGTGATGCTCCGACAAAGAGCCCCTGTCTACGGTAGAGCACTTAAAGTGCGTTTCTATCTCTGATTTCCATATATGTAAATGAGTATGGTTTCCATTGCTGTAAAAACTTTTTAAAAATCTATGTCCACTACTAGTAGATTTATTTCAAACGTGTGACAACTGCATTTCTACTGTACACCTATCTATACAATTGATCGACCATGACTTATGGGTCAGGTGTAAATGTGTTCATTTTATTTTCTATACAAAATTTTATAGGTTTTAAATCCCATCATTAATTGATCAAGGAATCATATGGTCGAACTATAGAAATGCCGTTGTCAATAGTTGAGAATAAATCTAGACATGTTTTTGTCTCGCCTTGACTGGGTCAAAAAGCGAAACTTTAGTGTGCTGTTTCTGACGGCGTCTGCGGCGTCAGCAAAGTATTAGTTTGTGATTAGGTCAGTTTATGGGGAACCACTAGTGGTAGGACAATGATATTTGGTATGCAGTTGCATTAGCATTATCATTGGCACATCTCATTTCCATGGAGATTATTTTGCCCCGCCCCTCAGTCATGATCTATTGACTTTGAAACTTTTGCTTTCTTTACATGTATTAGTTTGTGATTAAGTCGGTTTTTGGGGAACCACTAGTAGTAGGTCAATGATGTTTGGTATGCAGTTGTATTAGTATTGGCACATATCATTTCCATGGAGATTATTTGGCCCTGCCACCTCAGTCATGGTCAATTGACTTTGAATATTGACTTTAAATGATTTGCATAGTTAACATGTTAAATATTGCGATTAGATAAGTTTAAGAGGAACCACTAATGTTAAGTTAGAAATCGACGATAGTAAATGCCTTTTCTTTGCACTAAAGATTCAATGCAAAGTCTGCTATCCCTGAAATCAAGGATCAAGATATACCTGAAATCAGTTTTAATTCTTGAATTCAAGGATTATACCTGTATAAAAGATGCATAAGATCAGCCTTTTAGAAACTTTTCATTGTTGTGTCGAATTTATGCAGCGGCATAACACATTATTTACTGTTAAACATACCTTTAGAAACACATTCTTTTAAGTGAAAATCTTCACATTCATCTTGAAGTAAAAGTTGAAATACACCGATATCAAATGCAAATTCTTCCTCGGCTACGTTTTCTGTAGGTAAAAAAAAAATCATGATTGTTGTAGTGAGTTAAAAATGTATACCATGTTGGGGATTTCTGGTAACAATAGTTTATTGACTAATCAAAGATCCAATGATATGCAGAAAATATAATAAATCATATATACACAAGTTTTAGCTTTTAAAAAAAACAGAACGTCGGTTTTCTTTGTAATTTGAATATTTATTACTTTTTGGGAATTAAAAAAAATAGCAATGGTAGTAGTAGCTTCCATATTACTGGCAAACCACCGTCGTTGGTGGGTCCGGGGAGAGGCGATGCCAAAGCCCCTCCCCCTTTTTATTTAGAAAAGTGCGAATATGTTGACGACTTATATCAATATAAATTAGATACAGAAGTTACAGTTTTATATCATCCTGCAAAATACTGATGTTTATTACTGAGATCTGTTGATTTAGTACCATTTCATTTTTTAAATATGAAAGTATGAAAGTACAACGTGAACGGCAGTGAATTTTCTATAGAATGTCCATTATGTTTAGAATTGAAATAACAGAACAGTATGTAGGAGCGGATCCAGTCATATTTGAAATCGGTGTTCCAACATGAAAGTCATAACTGAAAATGGGGGCGTTTCCCATAAAAAAGAATTATATGCCCAAAAAGATTATGAAATCTGTATTTTTGTATGTTAAGCGTGTCCGGCCGTCGGGGTTTCTAATTCAGACACACCTATCCCTCAGTATTTTCGGATATGAAAGTTTGTTTAATGTTTGGAAAAAGGGGGCTGCTTTTTTGATAAAACATGTAAAATACATTTATGATTACCTTCATCAGATTGATAAGTACTTTGTTATAAATATTGCGTTATCTTCAGTCTCTTCTGCCAAATCAAATGCCTGTCTCAAATTTTCATCCGTCTCATACCCGTCCATATTGACAACTGCATACAAGGAGCGTGATGTATTTTTTATCAGAATACACGATACGGCAAACTCTTAACCTATATAAAAGCTACGGTCCAAGTTAGCACATTCATTTTACGGGAATATGCGAAAGGCAACTTTGACATATGTAAAATCTACTCACTTGTCAAAGTTTGAATAAAGATTGTCAAAGTAAGGTTACTAGTGGGGTTTCATCTAAAAAAAAATCTTTTTTTCTTATTAATCATGGTTTGATAATGTCAATAAAATTACTATCCGTTCGTTTTCATTTAATATGTAATGTAAACAAATATGTGGTTTGGCATCGGTGTAAGTTAGTTATACACTTCGGGATATGGCGTGTCTGGATAAGAAACCCCTCGGGCCTCCGGCCGTCGGGGTTTCTTATCCAGACACACCTATCCCTCAGTGTATAACTATTACATAAGTTTTGTATGAGTGGAATATGTACAAATACCTCTGTTTGATAAACAAGGTTGGGCGGTATTTACCGCCTCGGTATTTACCAGTGGTATTTACCGGTATCTACCGCCCCGTTCAATACTCCCCAAGTGGTCAATACTGGCAAATACTGGTCGATTGAAATTTTCATGCTTCTTTTGACTGACTTATTTATCAATTCTAGTAAAGAATTGGTTGATGACGAAAATCATTTTAACTTTATTCCTTTGGCATGATTCAGTTTATAAAAATGAATGATATTGGTATGTTTTATTAACTATTAACATGAATGACTAATTCAGTTCTTAGGGTTATGATATTGCATACTTTTGGTATATAATAAAATTGCTATATCTGTTATTTTAACATGTATAAATCAAGATATTTTTTCTTGAAAAGGTTTGAATTTTACAAGTAAATAGAATAACAAGTGACTAGCAATATAGATAATCAGAGCATTACCTATTATATGGCTAACAGGTGTCAAAAGTTTAATTACTATAACAACTGTCCCCTAATAAATGTTGATATAACAGGGAAAAGGCCATAAAAGTGATTTCTGAAGACTGTTTAAAACAACAAATTAATTCCTGACTACAAAAAGCAGGAAATGGAAAGTTTGAAGGATCTATACTCTTCTGGCTGCTGTTTTCATCTTTTTCTTTAATATTTTATTCTGATAAACACTGTCCATTATGTGCTTGTGTAGAATTTATTTATTCATAAGAAAAACAATGTAGAACATTTAAAAAAGTCTCATATTGACTTGAACACTTTCATATTTCCTTGACTAACCATAATTGAATGCAGGGCAACATGTCAAAGATGTTTAAAGACATTATTTTTAAGACCATTTTTGGTTTTTTTTTCTAAGTCTATGACATATACAAATATATAAACAACTTTTTAATTATTTTATTTCATTTTTTGAAATAACTGTTAAGAAAACCAGATGTTATAAAGTCTCTTTTAAGTGACTGACTTCATGGTGTTAAGGAATATATCGGTTGTATGATTAAATTAATATTTGATGAACCTTCATTTAACCATGAACTAATTAATTGTGACTTTTTGTCCAAATACAATGTAGTAAATGAATGACTTTCTGCCTTGTGACTATATCTATCCATTTACCAAGTAATTGACCAGATAGGGACTGCTTTATAGTAAAGTCCTATTAAAATTTCAGTTGACCAGTATTTGCCAATATTGACCAGTATTTTCCAGTATATCCCCGTATTTACCGATATTTACCGCCGGCATGGTGAATACTAGTATTGACTGCTTTTTTGCCAACCTTGTTGATAAATGAGCATTTTCATGTTTTTCCACTAAGTTTTGGAATTTGAAACATCGTCATAAATTGTATTATATTAATCCATGCAATCCAATACATTTTGTCATATTAAAAGTGTATAAAAAAATAAAATAAAGATTGCTGACGTGCCAGTATAGTGTAATGTGCTATAGAATTGCCACGTGTTCAACACTCGAAACATGTGGGCGTTTGTCAAACAATTCTATAACTTGGGTGGGAATGATCGAGATATATAGGAGGAGTAAGCAATCCAAGTTAAGCGATAAACTTCATCCATCAATCACCTATACTAATTTCAAATAATATGTTGTTTTGTGCATAGTCGATAAATAAGAAGTGACTAACAATTAAAAAAAGCGATTGACCGATAAAAAGATAGCGGTTAACCGATATATAGATAGCGATTAACCGATAAAAATAGCGGTTAACCGATAAAAATAGCGGATACCGACATATAAATAGCGATTAACCGATAAAAATAGAGGTTAACCCACATATAAATAGCGGTTAATCGATAAAAATAGCGGTTTCCCGAATATAATTAGCGGTTTACCGATGAAAATAGCAGTAAACCGATAAAAATACCTTTTGAACCAAATGGTATACCAAACATAAGATTACTATCATGCACATTATGCATGGTAACTAACAATGATCTATCTCTGCGTGGCTTGACGGATATATTTGAAACATTTAGATGAAATAAACATAAAGATGTTGATGTTTTTATGTTGGTAACCTATTCAAAATAATTGCAGAAATGTAAACAAAGGATTTGTTCATTATATTCGTGTTTGTCGAACATTTATTAGTTTTTTGAGATAGATCTTTAATTTCTGTCATAATTTCAGAGACTTGAACACACAACGTTTTAAGATAATACATGGAGTTTTTATCAACTTCAATTATATGCCGATATGGAGTTATTTCCTTTCAGATCGATAGGTCATTATTTAAAGAAGCAACCCGGACGATTCCGAGTTTCAATGAAAAGTGATACAAGGCATACCGTTTTGGCGGTATATAAGTCAGATCATGGTCCCCATGGTCGGTCATTATTTGAAAAATCCTGACACCCCTCGGTGTGTTATACGAAAAGGAAAACCTTAAAATATGCATTATAGTTTTAATAGTCTGTTCATATGTTGAGCTTTTTCACCACTGTCCCAGATTAGGTGAGGGTGTGGCGCCCACAAACATGTTAAACCCCGCCACATTATATATGTGTCTGTCCCCAGTCATGAGCCTGTAATTCAGTGTTTGTCATTTTTTGCTGTATATCATATTTGTTTTTTGTTCATTGTTTTGTACATACATTTGGCCGTCAGTTTTCTGTTTGAATTGTTTTACATATGTCATTTTTGGGCCTTTTATAGCTGACTATGCGGTATGGGTTTTGCTTATTGTGGAAAGCCTTATGGTGACCTATAGTTGTTAACTTCTATGTCATTTGATCTCTAGTGGAGTGTTGTCTCATTGGCAATTATAACACATCTTCTTATTTTTATATTATCTATCACTTAATTTATAATGTGACATTCTGTCTCAGAAACTAAACCAATGTAATCTGTCAAATGTTCTCTCGATGGCGTATAGAAATGAGCATTTAAAATTATTCTTGTTGCTCTTTTTTTGCTGTTTTATTGATCACTAGGAGTATTCTTCATTACAACTACCCCCTACTGTGCAACGGTATGGGGTAATTGTAATGTATGGACCTTATAATTTGTTATTTGGATTATTCCTGTTCCTCCTTGTATGCTTGTATGTCTCAACCTATTAAATAATTATAAGGAATGCACGGATTGGATATCAACTGGAGTTAACATTTGCTTCGCAAGTGACATGATTCTCAAATATTCAGGAAAATCTTATCGTTTCAGTCTTTTATGTGACTTCATGATTCAAATTTTGTTTCGTTATAAATCAAGGTACGGGGCTTTTTTCTGCAAAACATATTACGACTTAAAATAACAGTAGATTACTGTCGAATACTAGTAACGTAAGAATATTATTTGTCGAAAGATTTTTATGAAATTCAAGGAAAAGTTAGTTTTTTTACAAAGAAAAATATATATTCATATGATAATATTACTTCTGAATATTTAACATTATTTAAAATATATATATTATAGTCCTAATGTTTGGATTTCTATCAGGAAGGTCGACTACATTACAGCTACTTCATGTTCTCGAAAAATGGACTAAAATACTTGATAACGGAGGTTCCATTGATACCGTAAACCTTGACTTCATGAAGGAATTTGATACTGTCCCCCACAAACGACTGATTGGAAAATTAAAGAGTTACGGAATAGCAGAAGAGATAATATCATGGGTAACATCATTCTTAATTGGTAGAAAACAACAAGTACGTGCCAACAGCAGCTACTCAGAATTCAAACAAGTGACAAGCGGCATCCCTCAGGGCAGTATACTGGGACCGATATTGTTTGTCGTTTACATAAATGATTTACCAGAAATGCTTGACTCAGACTGCTACATGTTTGCTGATCATACCAAAGTCTTTCGAGAAATACAAACAACAGATGATAATGATGCACTTCAAACAGATTTATCTCATCTATAAACTTGGTCAAATACCGGTACTTGGTTGTTAAGATTTCACCCCGATAAATGTAAAGTTCTAACAACAGGGAAACAATATGATAACAACCACAAATACAACCTGTGTAACACCACACTAGAGTATGTAGACAAAGAAAAAGACATAGGAGTAACCATTGACAACAAACTAAACTTCGAGCAACATATGAATGAAAAGATAAATAAAGCCAACAGTATCATGGTATTAATTAGAAGGACATTTACCTGCATCAATGAGGAAATATTCCTACTACTGTTTAAAGCATTAGCAAGACCAAACCTCGAATATGCCAACGCTATATGGAGCCCATTTAAAGTTAAAGATATAACAGCAATTGAAAACGTTCAAAGGCGAGCAACGAAACTGATACCAACATTGAAAGATTTAGAGTATGAAGAACGCTTGAAGACGCGTAAATTACTAACACTTAAATACAGACGCATGAGAGGTGACATGATAGAAGCTTACAAATTAACATCTGGAATATACGATAAAGCGTTGCCTAACTTACTAACATACAACACTACTTCTGCAACTAGAGGACACAACAAGAAACTGGCTATACAAAGATGCAACAAAAACATAAGATCAAACTTCTTTACCCAACGAATTGCACCAATATGGAACAGCTTACCCAGCAATGTTGTAAATGCACCAACTTTTCAGACATTTGAGAGCCGACTAGACAAATTTTGGATAAATAGTGAGATGAAATATAACTATAGAGCAAAAGCTGACACAGGAACCGGAACCGAAACAAGTCAGCAAATAACTGAATGATCTGAGCATAGTGGAGTGATCCAGCGCTCAGTTACAGGCTATGTAAGTAAACGTGTAATAGGGATTTCGTACATCCCCACTGATTGATCCCTTAACATACAGTAATTGCGAATTTTTGTTCTTGTTTTCCAAAAAAATTGCTTGGTTATTCTTTTTTTAAATATTCAAACATTGTTCAACATTGTAAAAAAAATAATTCAAAATAGCTTCTCTTAGCAATATTCAGGCATCGTTAATTTTGTCTAATGTTTAGAAATACGCCATAATGCTCTAAGAAGTTCAAAGTAAAAAAAATGAAGCTGTTATATTGTAAATTTCAGAAAAAGTTTAAAGAGTTATAAATGGCTGTACAGTGCCCTTTAGATGTAAGTTAACATCCCTGTCTTTAGATCTCTAGTGGATAGTTGTATTATTGGCAATCATACCACAGCTTCTTAAGTAAGGAATAAAATAAGGGGAACTCGACCCTATATACACGTATATCTCTTTTAACGAAATTCAAAGAAAACTTAATAAATAACGCTAATCAACATATACAGTTACATCAATGAAATGGACCAAAAATAACATATATTCATGTACCCTTGTATTCAATTCGTTTCTATGTCTTATTTACTTGTTTTTTGTTTTTTTCCTTCTTTTTGGAGAACAAACTGACGCGGGAGTAAACCAAGCCTATTGATTTATATAAAAGATGTCGATCAATCATTTCTATAGTATCAGAGACATCAATAATCTAAACAAAATAGTATAACAATTATAAGGGAATAAATCCAAGTCACAATGGCTATTCATATGTCACATCATTAATGCTACGACAGTTATGAACAATATGTTGCTTTGTCAGCACAGCAGTCACTTTGTCCTGTGCAGGCTAAATCACATTGGCAGTTGTGACTAGAGCTGAAAGATGAACATCGACCGTAGCAGGAGTTCTTATTACCTGAAATAACACATAGAAGGAGGCTACATTGTATACATTTTGCAACTTGTATTAGCTTTTCTAAAATAAAATAAAATTTTGTGAAACCTAGTTGTAAAATTCATAAAATTGTCTGTTTTTCATGTAATCATATAGTAGAAATTAATTAATAATATCAATGTCAATGCGATTGTTGTTTTTCATGCTCTTGATTTTTTGTCTAAAATATTCATTGCATATGGATACAAGGACACAGAAATACACCGACACAAAAAACCAAGAAACATACAACCGATCTTCACAAGAAAGAATCGAAGTCATGCCGAAAATCCCCAGAGTCTAGAAAAGTTCTGAATAAATTTACATATTATGTTCTTAATTGAATTTAAAGTAAATATATTCCCCTAAAGTATTTTTTGTAAGACATATAGATTTAAAGACAAAATGTACCAGAAATGCAGCAAAGCTACGACTTATTGTTAATTTGAATTAAAACCACGTACTTTGTTCTGTGTTTGATGTGCTTGTTTTATTAAACACGTAGATGTTTGTGTAGCTAAAATAGACCTAAACAAAGTAGTCAAAGCCATCTACGATTAAGATGAATTTGGCCTGAAGGAAACGATGAATTCAAATAAGGCGGGGAAAAAATAATCGTTCACTATACGTAAAACAACATTGAAACTTGATAACACCGACCAAGTTATAGGAACATTTAAAATGAAAATTTTAAAAATATCAAACAAACATATAACGGTTAAAAGTTGCATTAAGGGCAATAAAATAAAACATACTTTGGCAAGTAGTACCAGTAAAACTCGAGGTGCATGCACAATTATAAGAGGTGGCTCCAGTTCCAGTGCATATCCCTCCATTGTTACAAGGATTTGGAGAGCAAGGGTTTGCTAAAATAGAACCAAAGAAAATAGACATTTTATAGAAATATACATGAGCGTAAGATAGAAAAAACTTGAAATTGAAAAATGTGGAAAATAATCGTTCAGTTTTAATTCATACTTAAATAGAATTTCACCGTTACATGTCAATGATTCTGGAACCATATTCAATTTGATGATGCAGCAATGACAAAATAGTCTTAAATGCTGGAAAGAATAATCTAATATCATCTGGGTATCTGGCATTAAAAAGATTTATGCAGCATTTCATTAACAATTCAAAAACTATGCATAAAAATGTGCAGATTAAAAAAGACAAGAAAATTCATAATTTTGAGCAAGTGATTTATGACTGGAATTGTTTCTTATGTTGTATCGAAGCTGTAGAACGTATGCATGTGTTTGAGGTAAATTTCTGCCTATTACATGCCAGCAGGAATGATTGCTTATAAAACATTTTTCTCTTGGTTGTATACATCTTCATTACATGTATATCTCAATTTGGAAAGGTTGTAGACTAAAATCCTTTTGTTCAATCCATCCGTTTTAAACGCCAATATCGACCTGTGTTTTCTGGACAAACTGTCCTACGTACTTCTTGTTACTCGCACCATGTTTTCTGTTTATTGTTTTGACAATAAAAAGTATTTTGTCTGGTATTAGAGAACGGAACTTGCTAGTGTTATATACCTTTCATTATATACTCTCATCTGTTTCTTGAGTAACACATGTAACGGATAGTACCGCTTATGTCAACATATTGGCTATCAGGTGTGAGCTTTTTAGTTCACTGTCTGAACGCTTGGTGCATCTGTCAAGATCAGGAACGATTTTCATATGGTTTTAAATCATATTACTCTGTTGTGTACCCGATTGCAAGTACAGTTATTTCGGCTTAATCTAAAAATGAAATACTCACAGTTACAAGTTGATCCATACCATCCAGATGAACAATCACAGCTGTAACTTAATCCGCCAGTAGATGTACAAATACCGCCATTGAGACATGGATTTGGTGAGCATGCGTGTGCTACAACAGTATACATTAAAATACATAATTTATTAAACTAAGAAGATATAAGTACTATTATTACATGTAAAACATAAGCAATTATTTGATTATTGTCATTTTAATCAAATAATATCGAATTTTGATACAACAAAAGCCAATTGCATTAGATAATGTGTCATCAACGAGGAAACATATAGGGATAAAAAAAATCTCAACAAAAATTGAAGAAAAAGTTTCAGTCATTAAATATATATCATTGCTAGTCCGACAAAACATAAGTACGCATGATTTTTTCTACTTTACCTTGCTCATTAGAAATTATAGAATAGAATGACGACATTATGAAAATCACTCGAAAAATTGAATAGTAGTGGTATTTTGTTGTTAGCAATTGGCCATATTGGCGTATGTTAATTTTTTCTTAGAGCATCTTAATCAACATTGTCAATATCCACTTATTAATTTTGAATTGTGGTCGTATATCATTTAGTTATGTCGATGGAATTGTTAGATAGGTATCTATAGACGTGTCAATATGGTATAAAAATTCAAGACGGGGGGGTCTTTGAGATGCCTCATCCTTGGGTAAGTGAATTTACAATATATCATGAGGACTATGCTATTAATGTTACCGTTGTGCATGTTCATGAGTGGAAATAGATTCCCCTGTCTTAGTTCTAATGCCTGTTTAAAAAAGGATCCTAAGCTTTCTACTTCTTTTGAGTTAATACATTGTATCTATAATGTACAGCATTATGTCATTCTAATATATGATGTATATTGAGTTTCTTACATACACGTCATTTGAGCTCTGATTGATAGTTGACTCATTGGCAGTCATAGTACATCTGTTCATTTATATTTACTTTTCTACATTGGCTAGAGGTATAGGGGGAGGGTTGAGATCTCATAAACATGTTTAACCCCGCCGCATTTTTGCGCCTATCCCAAGTCAGGAGCCTCTGGCCTTTGTTAGTCTTGTATTATTTTTACTTTTAGTTTCTTGTGTATAATTTGGAGTTTAGTATGACGTCCATTATCACTGAACTAGTATATATATTTGTTTAGGGACCAGCTTAAGGACGCCTCCGGGTGCGGGAATTTCTCGCTGTATTGAAGAAAATGAAAGGATATGGAGTAAATGTACATGGGACAAAATCGCACACAATACATAGAAAACATAGAAAATTATCAATGAACAGGGCTTTTATTCCTGTTCTTCATCTTGACAGTTGATGTAGGGTCTTCAACAATGAACAAATTATTCATACCCTACAACAAGGTCAAGACGGCCCCTAGCGTCGACTTAAGCGGTACTATTGATAAGAATAAAGTAATTTTGAAAGACATCGATCGCCGCTAAAATATGCCTTGAAGTTACACATGATGGGAGCGGTCAATGAATTACATAATTTATAATTACGGGCGAGGTCTTTGAACATATATTTGTCATACATTGCCCAACAAAAGACCATTAATTTCGAAACAACAAATGATAGACAATACATATAAAACTAAACAACAAATGATAGACAGCACGGGGCACATCGAAATATATGTAAGAAAACCTAGCGGTTTAAAATAGTATGAAAGGGCAATATACAAAACAGATGACCTATTGGTGACCTTCTGTTGTTGTCTGTTCTGTGGTCGGGTTGTTGTCTCTTTGACACATTCCCCATTTCCATTCTCAATTTTATGATAAAGGGTATTTGTCATTCAAGTTATTTGATTTCGTACCTTTTCACTTACTTCTTTTACAATATCAAAGAATTGTTTGCTAAAATTGAAATCCATCCAAGTTACTTAAAATATACAAACGTAACATCAGTACTGTGCATCTCCGGAGTCGAAGTCTTATTAATAGTGAGCATTAGCAATGTTAAGACGTACATTATCTAAAATTTTAGTTTCTTTTTGTAGACAGATATTATTGAGCTGTCAAGAAATTAATGAAGCATTTGATTTGGTTGCTCATAAAATGGAACGCTCTATGCAGCAAATACATTTACGTATAACACTTGAGTTAACTTACACTGGCATTGTGTACCGTAATATTCGTGCGTGCATGCACAAGAATGAGCTGTTCCAGAGAAACTGCATGTTCCTGAATTAAAACAAGGATCCGACGAACATGGTGTTGCTGAAATATACAAGTATATCATATTCTCGTACAACAAGCAGTTATTTTAAACTCCTTTTCGCTAAGATATTAAAGGAAATTTCAAGGAAATTATGGTTACATAAAAACTAAATAAGCATTTACATATAACAACTGTTTTGGAAATGCGTGTAATAAAGATATATAATTATTTTTTGAAGTTTATTATTTGCTTTGATATTTTAAAATGTTATCAAACGAAAAATAAGACACCAATAAAAGAATGGTATAGTACTTTCACAGTAAGTTCCAGATGTTCCAACTGTACACTGACACACAAAAGAAGAAAGTCCGTTTTTACACGTGCCACCATGTTGGCACACTATTCCTGTGCAAGGTTGTACTGTAAAGAAAGAAGTAAATGCTTACAGATATAATCTTTTCACTAACAGTTCATGATGCTCAATCTTTACACTGGCAATACAAATTTTGTACGCGCTATCCTGTTGGCACTCTATTCACCTGTGTATAGAATAAACAATTGAAAACAACACTTTCTAAATTTCATGCGTCCGAAACGCTTTTCTTGATTTACCTTAATCAGGAACGCTCAAAGTCGAATATTTGAAAGCCAAGGATGTATAAGAACCGAAACAGTTGAAGAGCAAAAGCTACAGACAAAAGTAACAACAGAAAGTTCTCCTTAAATTCGTCAAACGTGTCAAAGTCATTTAATTATTGGTTGTAAAATACCACCATTATTGCCAAGAGTGAGGTGGGAATTATATTTATATACATTCCGGGTTGAAGGGGGGAATTTGAATAACAATAAACAGAATGCAAAATCTCATTTGTTAGTGTAACACATTATCGCTGCCTCAAAAAACTAAAACGGCAAGGGCCATGTAGATACTAAATGTTGTGTAAAATGGAATGAATAGTTGGTGAGTATGTCTTTTTACAAGTCTGAGTATTGACCAATCATTTGACTTCTGGGAAGGGTTGGTTTGGGTCATCCATACAACGTAGTATCAGCGTCCATAAACCATTAAGCAGGAGCAATAATGAGAAATAGATAACACACTATGATATAATTATACTATCTAGGAAAGCAAATGAAAGAAACAGAATGTTACACATAACTTTTTTATGCTATTCTTTTTGTTAATATGTAGAAATGTAGTTTTATATTTTTGTAATAACGAGTTTTTTATGATGACATTGTTTTATTTCATTGCGATTTAATTATAATTAGTTCCAAGTGATTATAAATTGTAAGAACTTGAAAAACAAGAACAATGCAAAAAGATACTGTTGACTAATTAGTCCAGTAGTCGAAACTTCTGTGTTGACATGAATTATCATTGATATGGTCGTATTTATAAAATAACTGATTACAAAACTTGCTCGAAAAAGTAAGGATTTTTTAGCTCAGGTATAGATTACCTTAGCTGATTTTGGCAAAACCTTCCGGATTTTTTTTACTTTTAATGCTCTTCAACTTCCTACTTTATTTAGCCTTTTTCTGTTTTTATTCGAACGTCACTGATGAGTCTTTTATAGACGAAACGCGCGTCAGGTGTACAAAATTATACGCTTGTTATCTTTGATGCGTTTTTTTTTAGGTAAGCGAAGCTAATGATTCTATAATATTTGGTTGCTTTCAAATGACCAGGGTTGCTTTCATACGGCATTGGTTGTTTTCATACGAAAAGAAAGCAGATGCAGCAATTAAATGACTCTTCTTTAGGTCAATATATCATCATTTGTATGAATTGAACACCTACACTAAATATTACGCAAATCATATTTGATGTTACTACTATGGGGTGTTTAACGACCTTGACTACTCATGAGGGTCGGTATTTGAATGCGAAGTAGTTTAACAGCATATAAAATTTGATCTTCAGATTTATAAAAAAAAGATACAAAGGGAACTTCTGTTTTACTCACGTAAAGACTGACAATAGAATCCACCACTAACTGATAGCATACAGTTAGACTCCTCTGTACATGGGTTAGGATTGCATGGATTAATATCCTATATTAAGAAAAAAACACGTTTTACTATATCACTTTCAAAAATGTTTCACTCACCTTATTTCGGGTTTAGTTCATTGAATTGGTGAGTCAACCACTAGATGATCATTTTAACAATGTCTGTCAGCAATATTAATTCAATATTAAGAAAATGACAGGTTTCATTTTTTTTTTTGTAATAAAGTATTAGAATATATTTAAGGAATGACTGTAATATTTTTTCTGTCTATGAAGAAATAACACCAAAAATGTGGTGTGGGTTATTTAAAAGTGTGCACCACATTTTTAAGGTTTTTTCTTATAGACAGAAAAAAATATTACAGTCATTCCGTATAATTTAATTCTAAATTCCATTTTTAAGGCGTGTTTCATGAAAAAACGTTGATGACGCCACGGTTACGTGACAATATTATGTATATGATCTGATAGACAAAAAGAATCAGTCAATCAGAACATGTGTTACATCCAAAATTTAACTATGTACAAATGAAGTAAAGTTCTTATGGCCGATAAAATTGTAGGATTTCACGTTTTTGAATTTTTATGATCTATGTCAATAAATATGAGCTAAAAGTTGGTTCATGGTGAGTTATATACGAAGAGTGTCGCCTGTGTCTTTCGTGTAGTGGACGGAAGTTCTACATCATTTGAAAATACATCTAAAGTATAGTAGGAACCATCGAAAAACACTTTCACTATGTTATAAATATCGATTAACGTTAAGCAAACACAAATTAATCCTTCATATACTATTAGAGATTTCAATCTAGAGTTTTCATCAAGTTATTGGAACTTTTATACAATAGCAATTAGACCAAAACTTTATTTCGTAGTCTTTTTCACTTGATTAAAAAAAATTAAATTGCACATGATATTTGTTTCAAATAACCTGAAGATGTAAAAACAAATATGAGTCGTATGGGGATTAACTAAACCATTCGTCTTGCAAAAACGTTAGAATTATAGAATTCAAAATCTATAAAAGCATTATTGTCAGTGAATGTTATGTTACAAATATGAACGTCACAAGATAGTTAACAATTGACATGATTATATGAACTTATGACCTCTGCTGTTTATCTCCCTAGATGATTAGTTAACCAATTCAAACGTAAAAAACCAAAGGCATTATTTATAACAAAATAATAAACGAAAAGCAAATATGACAAACAGCAAATAACGGCAGCCTTGAATAATAAGCTCCTAACTTAGGATAGGCACATAAAAACGTGGCTGGATAAAACATTATTGCGAGTGCTCAAATCCTTTACATTGCACATTGATGTAAAAGCACAACATAAGAATTCAAAAGCTTTAAAAATCAGTTGACAATTGAATGACTCCAAATAACGACACGCAATACAAAAAAAAAAACAATTAACATAAAGGCAAAAAACACCAAGCACCGATTTAAGAGTACTCTAAGTTACTGTAAGCTAGTTCAAAGCCAATAACAACAAATAAATAAAGCATGTTCTCCCTAGTGTAAGCAATGTATCAATATTCCACCAGCACTTGCGTATAGAGTTTATACCTCTCAAGTAATACGTTATACGGGAGCAGTTCCAGAGTAACTGTCTTTTTGGACAGGACCGAATTGTGGGTTTGCTATCTCGCAATTAATGTCATCCCTTCGTAGGTTCTATGGTCGTCATCAAGAACTGATTGTCTGTTAAGTTGTCTTTGTCCAAAAATACATCAGACCTTGTCCCTTTGTTGTTGATACATTTTCCCCGTTCCCAAACATGATCTTCACGAGAAAGACGTCGAGTGTCTTGCAAGAAGATTGAACTTTTTACCCTGTCGGATCACTTGTGTTGATCCGTGTTTTCACATATAGCTTTTGTTATTCTAAGAAAAATGACCCTTGTTTTCTTGTCCCTGGATTTGTATTTGATTCTTTATTTTCAATTTTGTTAATCTGCGCTTCGGTTTTCGACTCAAATGCAGTTTTGCTATGTGTCCCTGTGGTCTTTTTTAATTCACATTTGACCAAACATACGGGTTTGTTATTTCAAAATTATTGTAATCCCTTCATAGGTTCTATGGTCGTCATCAAGAATTGATTGATCGTTAAGTTGTCTTTATCCAGAATGACATCAGACCTTGTCCCTTTGTTGTTGATACATTTCCCCCTTTCCAAAACATGATCTTCAGGAGGAATACGTCGAGTGTCTTGCAGGAAGATGGAACTTCTTAACCTGTCGGAGCACTTGCGTTGATCCGTGTTTTTTTCTTAATTTTCTCTTTTGTTAATCTACGCTCCGGTTTTCGACTCTAATGCAGTTTTACTATGCCTCCCTGTGGTCTTTCTCATTTCACCTCTGACCAAACATAGCGGGAGGTTTTGGATCCAATTAAATAAGTAAAAACCCCGCCGCATATGTTATGTGTCTATCCGAAGCCCGGAATATGTTGGTCAATGGTACGTTCTTTCTCGGTAGAATTTTTAGTTTCCAATATTATGATGTGGCCTTTGATTTGATTTGTTTTTTTTTTTTTTGAGGATTCATTTAGAGCTTGGTATTTGTTTATAGGTTCCTGACAGCACTGAAGGTCGCGGGTACTCTGAATGTCTGTATTATGTGTTGCATTGTCTAATTTTATCTGAATTTGTGCCTCGTCTAAAATATCCGTTCTTTTCCTCATTATTGTAAAAGTTCATTTTGTGCTATCGGAACGAAAAAAATATATATCCAAAATATAAAATAGGAGATGCGAAACATAATTGTTCTGTAAAGTGTGTCAATGAATACAAATTTAAGTTGAACATCCAATTGATGAATTAAAACACTATGAAGTATAGAGCACATTATGGACTCATGAGAGGCCAAAAATAACAGATTTTGAAGGTGCCACCCTTCTCAATAGACATAAAAAAAATGTTTTATTAAACATTTACTATACTGAAGTAAACGTGCTTTTTTCATTTTCCCAGTTTTAACAAGGACGCTTAACTTCTAAAGAGAGGCGGAAGATACCAAAGGGACATTCAAACTCATAAGTCGAAAATAAACTGACAACGCCATGGCTAAATAAGAAAAAGACCAACATACAAACAATAGTACACAAAACACAACATAGAAAACTAAAGACTGGGCAACACGAACCTTAACAAAAACTGTGGTGATCTCATGTGCTCCGGAAGGGTACGCAGATCCTGCTCTACATGCGGAACCCGTCGTGTTGCTCATGTTAGTACAAACCCGGTAATAAGTCTAATTCGGTAGGTAATTCTAATTAAAGTTTACCTTTTAATTAAATAGTCGTTTAAAAAATCTGACATATACTCATTTAAATAGATATAAGAAGATGTGGTATGAGTGCCAATGAGACAACTCTCCATCCAAGTCAAAATTTATAAATGTAAACCATTATAGGTCAAAGTACGGTCTTCAACACGGAGCCTAGGCTCACACCGAACAGTAAGCTATAAAGGGCCCCAAAAATTACTAGTGTAAAACCATTCAAACGGGAAAACCAACGGTCTAATCTATATAA
The DNA here is from genome assembly GCA_017311375.1 of Mytilus coruscus. NCBI lineage: Eukaryota > Metazoa > Mollusca > Bivalvia > Mytilida > Mytilidae > Mytilus > Mytilus coruscus. The sequence continues at coordinate 24,120,966 of CM029606.1, read as the reverse complement.
AAACGAGAAACGAGAAACACTTATGAACCACATCAACAAACGACAACTACTGAACATCAGATTCCTGACTTAGGACAGGTGCAAACAAATGCAGCGGGTTTAAACGTTTTAATGGTACCAAACCTTCACCCTTTTTCTGAAACAATAGTGTAACATCACAACATAGAAAAACACACTATAAAATATCAACTGAAATAGCTTAACTCAATCAAAGGACATAGTAACACCATTGAACATACACTGAACAAATAAATATGACCTATGATACAATGTAAATTCAAAATAAATAAACTAAGGGAAGAATAATAAAAGTAACATGTTATATCGGTATGAAATGTTAAACAATTTAAGAAAAACAATATGCTCGAACAAAAATATCAGCCATTTGCAATAACTTTAAACACAGGTAAATAAAATAATTTTGTTGTTAGGTATACGTATACAGTTACAATAGAGAAAGGAAATATTTTAATAAAATAAATAATTTTGATGTTCATAGTACGAAGTGGAAATTTATATTAGTACCAAACACTTATCAAAGCTGGTATATAGACCAGATATAACCCTGAATAACATTAAATAACAAAAAAAGCATTACAATTAGTATCAACAGGTCAAATAAACAAGAAAGTACGATTAAAGCCTTCTTTTCTAATGAAAATGGTAAATATGATTGATATACTTATTGGAGGTTGTCCTTTCCTAGATTTAGATATTTCAGTTTTACACGGGAACTCGTGCAAAAATATTTATGACAAAAAGGAAGGTTTTTCGTTCCCTTTTGCTATTTTTTTCTTCTGTGGGCGTTGATGTTCCTTTCACACCTTCTTACGGTGTTTATATATCCAAACTCATTCGCTATGCCAGTGTCTGTAATGACGTTTTCGTTTTTAGTGAACGTAATCTATGTATAACTGCTAAATTATTGGGTCAAGGATTTCTTTACCACAAATTACTTAATTTTTCACTTAATTCCTCATAGATACAAAGATTTGGTTTGGAAGTTGGCTGTACCTGCAGAAAATTATTACAAACGGAATAGCACATCCTAATTTTTACGGTGATGTGTTAACCGAGCCGAGTACGATCCGTGTTAACTTATCGATCATTTAAATAAAATAATTCTAAAAGGTAACCAATCAACACTGTAGTTAGATCTTTGAATATTTTTTTAAAGGTATAAATATTGATTTTGTTATCGATAAATTAAAACTCAACTAAATATTATTGTTATAGATATAAGAAGATGTGGTATGAGTGCCAATGAGACAACTCTCCATCCAAGTCAAAATTTATAAATGTAAACCATTATAGGTCAAAGTACGGTCTTCAACACGGAGCCTAGGCTCACACCGAACAGTAAGCTATAAAAGGCCCCAAAAATTACTAGTGTAAAACCATTCAAACGGGAAAACCAACGATCTAATCTATATAAAAACGAGAAACGAGAAACACTTATGAACCACATCAACAAACGACAACTACTGAACATCAGATTCCTATACACATATTTACCTTTACAGTCTTACAATCTGTCGATACCTATATGTTTGCATTGCACAATGTTATGATTTCTCAGACTGTTAATGACGTATATACACTTAATCCAGTGTATGTATTCTGATTGATATTTTAGTCTTAATGCATAATTTTTTAATTAGTTGTTTTTGGCTTTGAACTAGCTTTCAGTAACTGCGAGTAATCTCAGATCTGTAATGTGTGTCTTTTGTGTATTAGTTTTTGTATGTTTGTGCTTTGTGTCGATGTGAAGAGTTAAGCCCTTTTTAATCTGATTTTCATAGTTAGTTCTTATGTTGTACTGGTACACCACTGTCCAAGGTTAGGGGAGGGTTTGCCGCCAGTAAACATTTTTAACCCCGACACATTCTGTATGTGCCTGTCGTAAGTCAGTAGTTTCGAATTCAGTCGTTGTCGTTTGTTGCTGTTTATCATACTTGTTTTTCGTTTATTATATTGTACATAAATCAGGCCGTTAGTTTTCTCGTTTGATCTGTTTAACCTCTGTCATTTCGGAGCCTTTTACAACTTATTACGCGGTTTAGGTGTTGCTCATTGTTGAAGGCCCTACGGTGACCTATTGTTAACTTCTACGTCATTTGGTCTCTGTAGGAGAGCTGTGTCATTAGCAACCATACCACATAGTCTTATTTTTACACTGAACATAAATAAAATGTGCAGAAACTTACTGTAGACCAGCTCGTAATATCTGAGCTATAGAAGTTACCGGCTCTTGTCATACTAGTTCCACCGGCTTTCAGAAGCTCACAAACAAGAGTTTCGAGGTTATAGTTGATACTAACACAAGATTCCTGTTTTTTGCAGTAACGTCCACACATTTTTAGACCTATTTTGTCATAAACAATTATAACGTAGGCATCTCTGTATGTATTACTTGTAAACGAGCCTACTTCTATGTTTGCTGTACAAATAGAAATTAAAGTTATTAAAAAAATAGTCCTAATCATCTTAATTTTGTGTATCCTTTTTACAGAACAAAAAAAAATGTTATATTTGATCTGTTCTACAGAAATAAAAGTAGTTATGGCAATTATGTATTAAACGTTAAGTGAAGCAAATTGAAAGAGAATTGGGTTCGAAGTCATTTGCATCAATTCGAATGAATGGAACTTGCATTTAAAAAGGAAATATACATTAGCTATCCTACAATAAATAATTATTAGCCTTTATATTCTATTATTTCTAAAGAGAATCATAAGTGGTAAATTAAATATTAAATATTAATATGGTTCAAATAAACCAATAAGTTGGAAATAATTACTACCAATTTAATTTCCTAATGGATTTTTCGTTTCGATGACTTAAACTTGTTTTTATATGTACGTAAAAAATAGATAAATTATAGCTTATAGTTATTTGAAACAGATACATACACAGCATCTGAATTTAAGAAAAAAGACAACAAAATTGGGTTTTCCAGATATTTCCGTCAATTGTTCAAATCAACAGCTATTGCTGGTATTTTCTATCTTAAGATTGGGGTTAAAATGAAACTTCTATTCCAAGCACTACCATTGAATGTGATAAATTGCTAGTAATAGTTTTATATCAACTTTATGTTTTCATCTCTGCATGCATGTATTAACCTCTCTTTCTCTTTCTTTTCTATGGTAGTTAGATTATTTTGATGTTAAGGAGAAACAATTGCATGCAATTAATAATCATATCTATCGACTTTATTGTTAATTTGTTTTCATCCTGAATACGTATAAAATATTTGCCATTCGACGAAAAAAAAGGTAAGTCATTCATTAATCTCTGTGTTTTTGTGGATTGCTTTATGTATTTAATAATGTATTTCAGTAGATAAGATTTCCAAGGAAAACAAACAACAGTCCAATTTCATGTAATAATCGAACTGCATGTTTATGGACAAATAAATGAATAACAACTCAAGAGCGGGAACCATGCTCAATCTGATTAGACAACTTGACTTTGAGACACGTGTCAAGCTGTTTATACGAGAGAAAAAACCTTACAACAAATTTCTTAATAGGTGTCCTGTTGTTTGTGCGTGATGTTTGAATACGCAGTTTGTTAGGTCAAAATAGATTTAAGACATACGTAAGAAGGTATTATCTCTCTGTTCGTTAAAGAACTCAATAAATGGGAAATGTATGCCATGTTTCAAAGATTTAATGAGATAATTTTATCGTCCATTCTTAAATATGGGCACTTTACGCCCTATTTCATTAGTACAATTGAAGAGCTCTGTACATTTTTTTCCCTTCTGATACTTAATTGTCTGTTGGTTTTTTTTTCACTTTTTCTCAAGTATTCGAATGTATTCACCATTGCATTTCAGATTTTTGATTTTTAGCTTTCCTGACGAAGACAAATCAATAAATGCGCTTCGGAAGAACCAAACTTATTAAGTTTTATTTTTATTGAGTTGAAATGCTCCCTTGGAGTATTTTTGCCGGTAATCATCACATGCATGATGTTGATCGTGTTAAGATGTAAGTATTTTATTGTAGTAACTCTGCTTCAGACAAACATTATGAGACGTTATTCCAGAATTTAATCAGAAAAGTCTCGTTTTGACAAAGATATTATTATGGGATTTAAAATTCATAAAATATTCAATACTCTTCAAGAAACTCGGATTTACCTTCTTCAAGAACGCGCAAACGTAAATATACTGACGTTCTCGGTAGTAAAACTATTTAAAACAAAACACGTAAAAACATGATTTATTGACAACACAGATGTCTACTTGACAAATGAATCCATTCAGTACATATCGAAATTTAGGATAATATAAATCAGAAGATAAAGTACGTATGCCAATGAAAAAAGGGTTTCTTATTGATGCAGATTTACTCAGTACGAGTCAGGGAAAATCGTCTCTTGGCTCCCTGTGTTGTTTGAGTATCAATTGATTTCCTTATTGATGTAACATTATTATGTGCAACTCCATTATTTTCCACGGAACGGGGTTTTGGGTGGACCCGTTCTCGCTTTCGTCGATTAGCTGCCACTCCACACAAACACCACCAACAACAAGCTGTTGCCCCGGCTAGTGCTGCCGCTCCACAAACGGAGGCAACCACCAATGGCCATATCTCTGAATTCTGAAAAAAATATACTAGTTAATAAAGTTTTTGAATTATATTAAATATCGATTTCTAAAATATAAATTGAAGAAATCGTCTTGTTTGTCCGTTGACTTCAGAGCTTTTATAAGTTTATAACTGATTTACAGAAAACTACGAGTATGCTTCCTTATATTCACCAATTATACAAGACTTAAATAGAAATGAGCTGAGGACACAAGTCACATTTAAAATTCATCAAAAGTATCCGGCTTATAAATACGTTCTACAGCTGGGCGTTTGATATGACTCATCAGAGGCACTGGAATCAAAAAGTAAAACAACAAAAATACTGAACTCCAAGGAAAATTCAAAACGGAAAGTCCCTTATCAATTGGCAAAATCAAAAGCTCAAACACGTCAAACGAATGGAAAGCAACTGTCATATTCCTGACTTGTTGATTGTTGAAAAGTCGAATCATTCACGATGTTCAGATGCAGAACACTTAGTTCAAAAAATTCCAAAAAGTTGTGCAAAAAAATTCTCTTGTCATGAATGCCTGGCCTGGGGTAAGAAAACTATTTTTTTAAATGATTTTGCCATTTTATACGCAGTAAATTAACAGAAAATGACTGCATTATTTAATAATATATTTATGTCTGAAACAACGAGTTGACTATTCATTCGGCTGGTGACATCCTTAGAGGTGGCGGAACGTCTACCAGCAGTGGTATCCATCCAAGGGTTGTAAAAAGTCATCAACGAATAACCTATTAAAGAAATTATTCATATCTTCAATTTACTACTATAAAACGTAGCAATTTCCATATATCATCTAGTCTAAAAAAAAAAAGATGAAAAGTGTAATTTTAGCTCCGTAAAATTTGCAAAGTATCCTTTTTCCTGCACGATAAAAACAAATCTGCTTCCAGTTTTTTTATGCATACTAATCTGTATATTTCGACTTTCTTTGTTTATTGTTCAATTGTCTTTCATTATATACCAGGGGACTGTAATCAGTAGGAAACAAAACAAACAATAAAGTAGGGAACATCTGCAAAAATGATAGATTTGTCGTTTTATCTTTATTCACGCTTCATAAAGTTTTATGCTGTCCTTTGCATGCATCGTTTAAAATTCTGTTTAAAAACAACCTTATAATTTTGTGCAAGAAGAGGACCCAAACAATAAATGCATAAAGCTGTAAAGCCACCTCTTGTAACCTTGCAAGATATTGTTTATTTACATTGATGGCCTTCAAGACATATGTTCTTGAGTAAGTGTTGAATGAGTAGTTCAAGAAACACTTGTCTTGCGCGCTGAAATCCGGGTCGAACATTTATTTTTCTACATCTGAGTTAGAGCGCTAAAGATGGACAGTATGTCCCAATGATACCATCATTCCAGTAGTCAGAGAACTGATGCTGACATATGAAAAACTATACATTTGGAATTTTATGCGACTGTCATACAAATGAGAGGTTAAGCTAGCTATAAAACCAGGTTTAATCCGCCATTTTCTACATAAGGAAATGCCTGTACCAAGTCATGAATATGACAGTTGTTTTCCATTCGTTTGATGTGTGTTTGAGCTTTTGATTTTGCCATTGTTAAGGGACTTTCCGTTTTGAATTTTTCCATGAGTTCGGTATTTTTATTATTTTACTTTTTTCATATTAAATTTCCAGTTGACAAATTATGTAATTGTACTAAAACAAAGATTGAACCTTTCTAATGAAGTTGATATTATCTGATTGTGAATACTCTTTGTATGCCTTTATTGGTTATAATGCTTTCACATGGCCGTTAGGATATTGCCAATAGGACTTCGAACAGTGCTCCGACAAATGTATCGCTTATAGTTTTCTCATTTTTAGCTTCCCATTTCTAGGAAGTAGCATATAATCTGCACCATCGTATGGCAGTTACGCCTCAATTGATAGGCAATTCAGGCATGCTACTATTAAATGGGTGAGCTGGTGCTAACAGCAGGGTTGTGAGGAAAAACGACTGAAATTGACATTACACAAGTTTTTTTCTGTCATCTCTAATCGGTGAGTGATACGACGTGTCCGTGTCTAAACTCACGGATGACATGTTTCGCGGTCAAAATATTAAGATATAAGTAGAAACAAATATGATAGGCAAACTAACCGATGTATCCATTCCCCTATCGTGATATTTTAACTGAGGTTGGATTCGTTTTTCGGGTGATGCATGCATAGCAAGGGGCGCTTACTGTGTTTCGTTCCGTTTTGCGTTCGTACGATAATCTCAGCTTTAATATCTTGGTCGTATATATTTAAAACGGATTTACGATTTTTATCTTCGGTAAACCACTGTTGCCTCTTTATATGTATATATATGGGCTTTTCAAACCATATTATGGTACGAGTAAACTGATGACAAGAATCAAGAATCGTATTGAACATACATATGTATCTTATTATCAAGTAAACCATGCAAACAATAAAAGTAATTCATTAAATAGTATGAACAAAATTCAGAAGAGTATGATATTCATGTTTTAGTTCATTGAATAATTATAACAATTATATATACATACCGTGATTGATATTCAAGGGAATCAAATTGAAATGAATTATTGTTAAGTAAATTAAGTTTTCATGAAGACGTTTGTAAATAATGGATTTGCCTTAAATTAAGTTGATTAAGGTTTTATACATTTCAAAGCTATAGAAAAATAAAAGATTTATATACATAGACTTGAAATCTACGAACTACAATAAATAAATGTTATCTGAACAGAATGAATTTTGGATGCGGGGTCCATTCCTTTCCGTCACTTCTCTTTTTTAGACGTCAGAAGTTCAAAATAAAATGTCCCATTACTTTAATATTGTACGGAATGAACCATGTTCTATGTTCTTTTGGAATTTCTACCAAAGCCAAAGATGAAGAACTGTATATTCATTCACTGTACTGTATACCAAAATTACATAATTCAACTTTAATTTTATGTTGCTGGGCCTGCAAAGTGCTGCACGAACATATTTCAAAACAATTAACATCAATTTTATCAGCAATCAAAGCCGGTCTGGTCTCTGAACTACTGTTTAAATACATACTCATGGGGCGGTGTGAACCAGATTTGGATATAAAAAAAAATACTTGAGTAAATACAAACTAAGTCTTTTTTCTCTTGCAATAGTATTTAAAAAATCCACCTCTCCATCCTTTACACTAATATTCCTGGTTATAAAATTAACTTTGGTTCATTAAAAATAATGATGAACGTGGATACAAATATCTGTGTTATAGAAAGGGATATACAGATACACCTTTGGAAAGTTGTACGTTCTTATTTTAACGGGGTCAGGAAAATGAATAAAAGTAATAGCATACTTATTGATAATCATCCGTTGAGTTACATCACTAACATAAAGTTGCAAGGTAACTATTATTACTAATATAACTTAAAGAGCCATGAAACAAAAAAAAACTCTGATTAAAAAAACCAAAGTTTGAAACTTACATCAAGTATTAGACTTTTTTTTATATTTGTTACGTTTTAGAGGACGTATTTTTCAAAAAAAACATTCGGCTTTCCCATGTATTCCAAATGGGCTTCTGGAGCCGAGTGATCTAAATAGTTCAATTCCAGCCATCTTTTGCCTGTCAACTCTGAGGTTGTGAGTTTGAACCCCACTCGTGGCAGGTGAGCTCGACGCCGATCATACTTGACTAGGATTGTTAGTTTCCCTGCCGAAGGTACATTGTTCTCTCCGGGAACTCCGGCTTCTTCCACCAATAAAATATTCCCTTAACGATATAGCCAAGAGTGCTGAAAGTGGCGTTAAACACCAACAATCAAACAAGCCATCAGTCTTCTTTCCAACTTGTTTCGTTATTCATACGAAGCAAACGTCAAACAGGAGATTTTAAGGATCACGGCAATTTTTCCTCGATTGTGATATCACCGAACGAGACTTCCGACCTCAGAATTTGTACTAGTGGTTTTATATTCTATATAGTTATTTGCGTACTTGTTTATTGTTTCGTCGTCGTCTTTTTTTTTTTTTTTTTTTTTGCCATGACGTTGTTAGATTTCCTATGACTAGTGCGTTTTGAATGTCCCCTTGGTATCTTGTGCATTTTTTTTTTGTAATATATTAGTTTGTGTTCATGTAACATGAAGAGGGCACTTGCTTTGGAAATGAAATTACAAGTTATACAGGGTAGCGTATAACCCAGTGGTTTACCTCCGCAAACAGTGACATAACTTTTTGCAATAAAGGTGGGGGTTATATTTTAATTTAATAAACATGTAAAAAAAATCAAAAACTTTAAATTGGATGACGACAATATTATGCACATACCTTTTGTTTTTGTTGTGGGTCTGAAATAAAAAAATATATATATATTTTACTTATTTTCAGTTTTCTCTTAAAAAGCTCCTTTCTCCTTAAGAACAGTCAGGTATTTCATTTTGAACTCTTATCCTTTTTCAATAACAGTTTCAAACATTGTCGACATAGCTACAACAGTAATTTGTTGTAAGTGCATTAAGAATATAATAGTTGGTGTTCAAATGATGTAAACTATTACTGTGAAGGAAAATTCCTTACTTTTAAAATTGTTCGTACCTATTTTATCAAACTGAACAAACAAGAAATAGATGACCATAGATAATTGTTTTAAATGATTGCCTAAAAATTAGTTTTAACAAGAAAATAAATGATATCGCCTCGTCCCATATACACTTTTGATTCTTACCCCAATTGCAGTATTTTCCGGTATAATTTTGGAGACAGGAACAAGAAAATTTGTTGATATCGTTAACACATCTACCACCGTTTTTACATGGGTTGGATGAGCATTCATCTATTTCTGTCTCACAGTCGACACCAGTATAACCTAAAGTATCAATAAGAACATTATGTTGTGACAGGCAACTCTTAGCGGCAAAATAATACGTTCTTTTTTAACTAAACAATTATTTTGGCAAGCTGTGTAAATTTGCCCTATTAGCACAAAAATATATAGAACATTTTTTTCTATAAAACTTATACATCAAAGCTTTTTTGTTTGCTTGCTATTAGAATTGTCAATAGATCGAAAACATCTTTAAAAAATAATGGCATGATCATATATTTTATGTACTAATACACGTTGTTGTTTTCATTTACATGTAGGATGTTTTACAAAAGAATTCTAACAATAAAATACAATATATATGCTTGCAATACAATTACTAAACGAGATGTTGATGTACGTATTATATGAAGTCATATGCTTTGTTCACTGATGTTGGAATTTATCAATTTTAATCAACAAAACGTCTTATGTGAAAAGGATCAAACACGTGAAGTCTGGAAAATATGACTTGAATCAGAAGTAAAATACGCAACATCATTACATTCATAATGTAAAAAAGAAAAGACAATACTAAGGGTGCCAACAAAAAATTGTATAAGAAAAACAGTCCATGGCAAAAAGAAAACGACAAAAAGTAAAAGAAAACATTCCACATCACACTTAACAGAAAACTAAATATCGATCAAAACGCGCCTCGCAAAAACCTAGCGTATAGTCAGACAATCCTCATTCCGACAGTGGCATTAATATTTTATTTTATGAAATAAGGAGTAATGGGATATATATCAATTAGACAGGCACCAAACAATATCAGGACCAAAAAGAACATTAAGAGATCAACAGACTGTTTTAATTAAAAAATTAAAATGTAAAGCTGTAAATCGCCCCAAGTCAAGACAAAATGTGAAATAATTTAACAGCGACAAAAAACGATCTGTCATTAACAGCACAAACAAATAAACAAAGACAAACACTGTAAAATTTCCTTACATGGGACAGACACATTTTTGATGTAACAATAATTTCCAAAATGTTCAACCTTTTTCTTTTTATTTCTCATCAATTAAATTACAAAAGGTGTAAGAATAAAACCGTTATAAAATGCAGCGCACAAGAGGCGCTCAATTCAATAAAACCAACAAAACAAAAAACTTAAGGTAGATTCATTGTATACCGCCATCTTGGATTGTACAATAGCAGTACTTAATCGGTCTAGTTGTTTGCCTTAATCTGCAAATTTTGGGACAGATTTGCAATTTATGTGTAAGAATGTCTATTTATATAAAGAAAAATAAGTCATACATTGCATTATCTAAAATGTTTGAACAAAAACCAATATATGTGTTTTTTAGAATCAATTTTTCAACTTGTCCATTTAAGGGGAGATAACTCTTATAGTAAAAATTTTATACTGGAATGATAGTGAAATTTTCATTTTTTACTTGTAGCATGAAAACAAGTTCGATGACACCATTTTTTTTTATCTTCTTAAAGCATATTATGAAACCTATCTTCTTATAATTTATTTCAAAAATCTATCTCATAGATTTTTTTTTTATTCACAAAATGTGTTTTTTCACGAACAATCTATGCAAATTTGGGCACTTTTGCACGACTTGTAGCTTGAAATATAGCACGGTGACCCTTATTTTTTATAACATTTCTTAAAAAAGCACAGTAAAATCTTCATTTTGGCAAAGTATAAGAAAATTCTAACTGAAGAAATATATACCGATGATCCACCTTTAACACAACGATAAGTGAACAATACTAAATGATAATCTATTAGATTGATTGGTTGTTGTTTGCTTAACGTTAAGATACTAGGAAATGATTTCAGGTACCGAGAGCTGGCTAAATTTACTTAAAATGTCTTTTTATGAACTTACGCCTATCCATTGTGTCCTTTATTTGAACAATTGCTGTGATGTCTTTTTATAATTATTTTCTTAATTATGCCATTTTATCGATAAGCTCAGATGACCACGTAATTCTCTTAAACTATGCACTGACAAAAACAAGCAATTAGTTGATTGAAACCATGATAAAAATATTAAAACAAAATCGTACGCACTTAATCGAACAATTAGTTTACTGAACTTGAATTTCCGTTGAATGATTATAATTAGAAATTTAAACGTATTTTACAAAATATATATATGTAAATTTACATTCATTAGATACAAATATGCATTTGGAAGTACACTGTTTAGAAACTATCGAAATTCCGATTACAAATTCGAAAGTGTAATAACTTTTAGAAATACGTGAAATAGCCAATAAAATCAAAGAAAAATTTCTGTTCTATCAACAAGATCTATGTGCATTTTCAATAATGGCCGTTCTTCAACATTATTAAAGACTAAAATATAATTCATGACTTAAATCTATGTTTTGTTAATCTTGTTTGCTGCTCATTTTTCTGTTTTCATTTTCTCTCTATCTTCTATAGTTCTTGACCAAAATAAAACAAATAAGTAAAATTAGTCATTCAAGGGCAATAACTTTTACAAAAAAGTAGATTTTTAGGTTTGGCTTTGTTGACCTATTTGTGGATCTTGTCTAACTGATCATAGATAAAAGAAGATGTGGTATGAGTGCCAATGAGGCAACTCTCCATCCAAGTCAAAATTTATAAAAGTAAACCATTATAGGTCAAAGTACGGTCTTCAACACGGAGCCTTGGCTCACACTGAACAGCAAGCTATAAAGGGCCCCAAAAATTACTAGTGTAAAACCATTCAAACGGGAAAACCAACGGACTAATCTATATAAAAAACGAGAATGGTTGCTTTAACAGTTTGTCTTTATCTACTATAGTTTTTTTTTCATAACACAAAAAAAAAGTTAAAATTCTTCATTTAAGGGCAATTATTCCTTAAGGAGTTTACTTATAATTTCGTCACTATTGATTCATTTGTAGATCTTGTCTTACTCATCATTTTTCCTAGATACAGTCTTTTTTTAATCTATTAAAGTTTTTGTATAATATGCAAAATCTGGGTTAAAAAAAATGTAATTAAAGGGCAATAACTCCTACAAAAAATTGACTGATAATTTTGGTCATCTTAACAAATGTGTAGAAATTTTCCTGTTTTTTTTTTTTTTTTTTTTTTTTTGTAGGCTGGTTATAGTTTTTTTTTTTTTTTTTATCTACTATATATTTGGCCAAATTTAAAAAAATAATAATAAAAAAGTTAAAACTTGTCTTTTAGAGTCAACAACTCCAATAAGAATCGAACTACGATTTCGGCAATGTAAACAAATTGAAAGATCTTGTCCTGTTAAATATTTTTGCTTATTTAAGTTTCTCTAATTTTTTCACTATTTTCACATTTCCAAACCGATTGTGAAAGCATTGTTCTCCTCACTAGTAAAATATTTGTTCTCGGCAAATGATTGGTCAAAATTTAATTATGACGTCAAATTTTCTTGGTTTCTTGTGAATTTCCTATTGTGACATCACGAAAAAAAGGCGACCATGCCTGATGACGTCGCATATAAATAACACAACTTTCTGCAAATCTTTGAAAAGGAAGGATAAAATCATTAGAGAAACAGATTCCACCACCATAACTCGTGTATTACGATATTTCTTCACTCTCAACAGTTAAACTTTAATTATTAAAAAAGCTCGGTAAGCCTCGCGCTTTAAATATTAAAATTTAACTGTCTCGAGTGGAGAAATATCGTAACACACTTGTTGCAGTGGTGGAATCTATATTTCTCTTTATCTGTTATAGTTTCCTTGATAAGAAAAAACAGAAACGCATAAAATTGGTAAAAATCGTCATTTAGGGGCAATAAAAAAAAAGCCGACTCACGATTTCAACAATGTTTTGATTTTTCTTACATCATGTTTTGATGAAAAGTTTTACAATTTAGAGCTTATCTATAATGGTTTTCAAAATAATATTCAATAATACAAATAAGGGCGATAACTCCTATAAGGAGTCGGCTGACAGTTTTGGTGTAAATGATCAGTAGGTAAATCACAAGATTTCTGCCCCTATAAGTTCTTCTCTAAATAGCGGTTTTCAAAATGATAATTAAAGCTTGCATTTTCCCCTATATTCTATTTTTAGCCTTGTCGGCAGTGTTTGTTGAAATGCAGGCACATTGAGCACTAGATACCCAATGATGATTGTGGTCAATTTTGGTTCCAATTGCTCCAGTAATTTCAGAGAAGATTATGTTTGTAAACGTTAGCGGAGGACAACCACAGCGGACGACGGATGCCAAGTGATTAAAATAGCGCAATTGACCCTTTAATCAGCTAAGCTAAAAAGTAAAACGGAGAATCGAACTTACGGTTATAAATTTTAAACCTAACATTAACTCTTAAATTCGCCTCAACCTTGTGACTTCGAACTTGAAGCTTAGCTATGATTCCTTATCAGTGATCGGCTTTTCTTTTGCTCTTTTTTTATATTATTAGCTCTTCAACGTTTGTATTACGTTTTGGATTTTCAAATATTATGTAGGATTATAAATGAATATATTTTCAGCTTTTGGAATTTGTTCACCTGACATGCAAGCACAAATAAATGCCTTTCCAGTATCTACACATGTACCATTGTTCTTGCATGGAAAATCTGCACATGTCACTCCTGCATAATATAGTTCATTCGAATTAAAATCAAATCTATTCATATAAAGTATTCTTAATTTGAAAATAAAAGTCTTATTAAAATCAAAGATCTGAAATGAATGTAAATTTATTTATATTTTTCAAGACGAGGAAAGTGAAACAAACATTTTTTTTTGTCATTTTTTTACCAAAATAACATAACTATCTGTGACAGAAATGAAATGTATCTAACATAACACTTGGTTTATATTGGGGCTCAATGTTCTTATTATTTAGTTTCCGGAGTTGTTTTTATTTTTTTGGTTGACTGTTTTTGCATTTTTGTGGTTTTTCTTTTGGTCTTTAAGTTATCTGTTTTTTTCAGACAAATTGTTTTTGATTGACATTGGTATCTTCCCCCTGTTTTACAGTGATAAGTGAAAAAGGATACTTACTATCTGTACAGTCTTTTGGTTTATACCCATGTTGACATTGTTTTTTTATCGACATTGGTATCTTCCCTCTGTTTTACAGTGATAAGAAAAGGATACTTACTACCTGTACAGTCTTTTGGTTTATACCCATGTTGACATTGTTTTTGATTGACATTGGTATCTTCCCCCTGTTTTACAGTGATAAGTAAAAAAGGATACTTATTATCTGTACAGTCTATTGGTTTATACCCATGTTGACATTGTTTTTTTATCGACACTGGTAACTTCCTCCTGTTTTACAGTGATAAGAAAAGGATACTTACTATCTGTACAGTCTTGGTTTAAAGCCATGTTGACATTGTTTATGATCGACACTTCTATCTTCCCCCTGTTTTACATTGATGCGAAAAGGATACTTACTATCCGTACAGTCTTTTGGTTTAAAGCCATGTTGACATTTACAAGTTGTCCTGTGCCATAGATTGACGCATGTTCCATTGTTTTTACATACAATATGCTTTATGTCACAGTCATTAAAATCTTGAAATAAAAACGTTACATCATAATTTCTATTTTTTGTTTATCTGTTAATACCTTATACCTTGACGTATATGATATGTCTACCATTTTATGACATGATATGTCGTACAGAACTGGAGAATATATAAACATATAAGGAGATACATAATTAAACAAAACTCGCAAAACAAATGAAGGCACATCTGAACAGCTGAGTAACATTTGCTTGTTACTTGCAGTCAGTCCTGGCTATCGCTGAAACAAAGTTTTAGCTACAATCCTCCTGACATGTCGCATAATGTCACGAAGTAGAGTTTTCATAAAATCGGATATTCGTCTATTCGAGGCAAAATTATGAACCTGCAGTCTGTTTGACGCTTAAGTGCGGATAAAGAAAATGAGGAGAAAAAATCATTTAATTGGCAAATATAACTGTTTTATCGTAATGCATGTCGTTTAAAGGTCTGAAGCAAATATTTCAACAAAAATTGAAGGCATATTAATATAAGTACATAAGTACTGAGAGCCTTATGTTTTGTGAACAGCTAAATGGTGTTCTTTGAAAGATTTGGCAATGATCTTTGTCTTTCTTCGATATGGTTTTGAATCCTTTTCAGTGGCGGATCCAGGGAGGAGGTGGAGGTGGGGGAGGGGGTTTCGGGGGTTAGAACACCCCCATCATTTTTACAATCAATGCTTTTGAATGGGGACATATGGTTAGATCCACCCCTTTAACCTGGGTTTGAACCCCCTTTTAAAAACGGCTGATCCGCCCCTGCTTTTCATGTTTTTATTATATAAAAATAAGGAGATGTGGTATGAATATGCTTTAATTTTTCGAATTAATGAGGTCTTATTAGAACTTTCACTTGAATATTGCAAAAGATAGATTTAGGAAACATTCCATTTATTGTATATTGAAAATAAATTTCTGAATATGTTACAGTAGCTTAAATAAGATATTTCAAGAATGCAGAAATATACACGCCCGAAGTTACTCCCAACATCTAGCAAGTTAGTGGGTTTGTTATACGCATCAAGAATGTAGTCCCTGTCCACTTTCACACGAAGCAGTTGTTTAATAACTACGAACTAATAACTCAAGTAATATACTTTAAAGTATTCATTTTTGCTATTTCAAAATCATGGATTTTCTGTTAAACTCAATTCGCCCCAATAGACAAAAGAAATATATCAAGATTGGAAAACGCCGATTTTCAAGTATTTTTTATTTTCTCCCCAAATAACACATCTGCAATGCCACGTTTTGTTTTATTTAGTATTTGTAAGCATTCCTTTTTCATATGATATAATGAACTTACCATTTATCAATCCGACTACACATCGTGTATCAGATGTTATTCTAAAAGTAAGAAATGATATATTCATAGAAATATGATTTTTTATCCATTGTAGCAAAAGTATTTTCAAGAGAAGAAACACACAAACAGTTAATAAAAGACAAGAAAAGGTCTTTTTGAAATTGTTTGTTCTAAAGAGAACGGAATGAGTATTTGATAGAAAAGATTATTACGAGAACTCTGGTCATGTCCTTTTCATTGTATTTTAGTTGACAAACTATGCACATATAACGTACTGTCAACTGTTGGTCTCTATTGCAAGTGGTGAAGATGTTTTCCTGAAACATGTAATGTGCTCTCTTAAATAAGTCTCATACATATGAATAATAAAAAGATGTGAGGAATAAGTCAAACTAAATACAAAATTTGGTGACTATGTTGAACGAATCTATCCCATCGAACTAGAGATAAAGGATACTACAGATACAGATAAGTCTGCCTCATATCTTGACTTACATCTAGAAATTGACAATGAGGATCGGTTGAAAACAAAACTTTACGACAAAAGAGATGATTTCAGCTTCCCAATTGTGAACTTTCCATTTCTATGTAGCAACATTCCAGCAGCGCCTGCATACGGAGTATATGTCTCCCAATTGATACGATATTCCCGGACTTGTATTTCCTATCATGATTTCCTTGACAGAGGATTGCTGCTCACAAGAAAGCTATTAAACCAAGAGTTCCAAATGGTGAAGTTGAAATCATACCTTCGTAAATTTTACGGACGCCATCACGAGTTGGTTGACCGTTATGGAATAACCGTTTCACAGATGATATCGGATATGTTCCTTATGTCGTAACTACAATACCCTTCCCTTTTCACGAATGTGACCTACCGAATTAGACTATTTACCGGATTTGTAATAACAAAAGCAACACGACGGGTGCCACATGTGGAGCAGGATCTGCTTACCCTTCCGGAGCACCTGAGATCACCCCCAGTTTTTGGTGGGGTTCGTGTTGCTTAGTCTTTAGTTTTCTATGTTGTGTCTCTTCTGTACTATTATTTGTCTGTTTGTCTTTTTATTTTTAGCCATGGCGTTGTCAGTTTATTTTCAATCTATGAGTTTGACTGTCCCTCTGGTATCTTTCGTCCCTCTTTTAAATACACAATTCCACATCTTTTTGTTATTTTGTTAGTTTGGTTGCTGCTTCATTGACCCAATCCCCACAATTTTATTTACTATTTGTATTCAGATCAACAAGATAGCCTTCAACAATAGACAAGTTTAAAGCTCTCCATCATCACGAATCTTTAAAAAAAATTAACGTACCATAAATGATATAACATCAAAACCAAATTACCTAAAGGACATAACATTACGATATCAACAAAGAAATGTCTTTAAAGAACTAAAAAGCATCAACACATTAATATGAAAGATATTCAGTTTATGGAAGGACTCGAATTTGGCGGTGTTAAATCAATTAATAATGCATCACACAATAGCAGATTAGTAAGTCTTTTGCCTAACCCTAAAACATCACACAATAGCAGATTAGTAAAAGTTTCTTGGCTAACCCTACGGCATTACACAATACTAGATTAGTAAAAGTCTCTTGCCTAACCCTAAGACATTACATAAAAGCAGATTAGTAAAAGTCCCTTGCCTAACCCTTAGATATAACCCAAATATAAATTATCGGTATATGTAAATTATCTAACTCCAATTCATGGACGAATATGAACGTTTGGAACGAAAAATGTTGTGACATTGGAAATACGAGACCGTTACTGGCCGAAACAAAAGAGATATTGAAAAAAGCGAAAATACATCACATATATATCTAAAGAGATGTCTTAAGAAATACCATGCGCTATACAAACTACGTCACACAATAACGGATAGAAAAAGTCTCTTGCCTAACCCAAAGGCTTCACACAATAGCAGATTAGTAAAATTCTCTTGCCTAACACTAAGACATCACACAATAGCAGATTAATAAAAGTCTCTTGCCGCACCCTACGGCATTACACAATAGCAGATTGGTAAAAGTCTCTTTTCTAACCCTAAGGCATCACACAATAGCAGATTAGTAAAAGTCTTTTGCCTAACCCAAAGGCATCACACAATAGCAGATTAGTAAATTTCTCTTGCCTAACACTAAGACATCACACAATAGCAGATTAATAAAAGTCTCTTGCCGCACCCTACGGCATTACACAATAGCAGATTGGTAAAAGTCTCTTTTCTAACCCTAAGGCATCACACAATAGCAGATTAGTAAAAGTATATTGATTAACCCTAAGACATAACACAAAAGTGGAAAAGTTAAATTTTCATGCCTAACACTAAGACATAACCCAAATATAAACCATCGGTATATGTAAATTATCTAACCCCAATTCATGAACGAATATGAACGTTTGAAATGAATAATGTTCTGACATTGGATAGACGATACCGTTACTGACCGAAACAACACAGAGACTGAAAAAAGAGCGAAAATACAACACAGATATATCTAAAGAAACGTCTTTAGTAATATCATGCACTGGACGAACCATTATTTCTGATATCAGTAAGTGCTGTGTCAGAAATGTTTATGATAGACATTGTCAAACTGGCCGGATTGGGATAGATTACTTGGTGGGTGATATGGTAAAGGAGAGGTAAAACTCGTTGTTCCACCAATTAATTAACCTATGCAGGAAAAAATGACTACAATGTAGTTACAAAAAATATGAACTATGAACTAAATCATACCGTTCTAAAAAGTATAACAAAAAGTGGAAGTCTTAAAATACAACTGTCATATTCCCGACTAGGTTCAGGCATTTTCCGAAGAAAATAGTGGGTTGAACCTGGTTTTATACCTAGCTGAACTTCCTTCTTGTATGACAGTTGTTTACAGTTCAGTTATATTGACAAAATTGGGTGAGCAAAACGACATAATAGGTAAATGTGAAAATAATTGGGATCCAGCAGCCAAAGCTGTGTAAACATACATTTCAGACATAAAACACAACTGGCTTATAAATTCAAACAAACATACTAATCTAACAAAGACGCCAAAAAAAAAAAATCATCGCAGTTCTTTTAAAGCAAGCTACAATAACAGACCGTGTATATTTACGCCAAACATTTTTCATTTTATTCTGAAAAATAGATTTTGTAAATTGATCTGCAACTTTCGAATTTAATTGTTGAAAAAGTAAAAAAAAAATCGTTTGAAGTCATTTTGAAAATCATTTTCTTAATGAGATTTGACATTTGTAATTTTCATGAGATTACCTTTTTTATTTCACGAGGATATTAAAATGCTAAAAATGATTTAATTTATCAACAGTTTGAATAAATTAAAACATTTGCATTTGCTTATTTTAGAAAGAAAACACATTTCAATCTCATTTTAAAAAGCAAATATTGAAATTACTGACCTTAAGCATTTTCAATTAACTTTAAATATTGAAAAATGAAAATGCTCCAACGTGGATCATTTTTCAATTTGACTTGAAATATTGAAAATGAAAATGCTCCAACGTGGATCATTTTCAATTTGACTTGAAATATTGAAAATGAAAAATGCTCCAACGTGGAGCATTTTTCAACTTGACTTTAATATTGAAAATGAAAAATGATCCAACGTGGAGCATTTTTCAATTTGACTTGAAATATTAAAATGAAAAATGCTCCAACGTGGAGCATTTTTCAACTTAACTTTAATATTGAAAAATTAAAATGATCCAACGTGGAGCATTTTCAATTTTGAAATCGTTTGACAAATTGGAAAAGGCTCTAAAGAGGAGCATTTTCATTTTCAATTTTGACAAAGATATTGAAAATGGTTAATAAACTTATTTTTTCATTCATTGTTAACAATTTATAAATATATTTATTTTTGTATATATATATATATGTGTGTGTATGAACCCGTATACACACACTTTGACACATCTATAACCTAACCTCGAAAAGAAAGGAAAAACCACCACGCACCAGCAAAATTTTCTAAATACATTTCGTACTAGTTAAGAGAATATATATTGTATCAGTGATAAAAAATTCTTAGATAACAAATAAGAAACTGATAGCAATTAGTAATACAGTTAATTCATCCTAAGTAATAATCATCACTTGTAATGTACGGAAATTTTACTCGGTTTCGTATATTATGACGGTACAAAAAAAATGAACGACATAAGCTTCGTTGTGTTCAAAGGTACTAAAAGACAAACAACTAAAGAAGAAGACATGAACGTGGACACGTCTTTCGTGTATAATATTCCTACGCGTATGACTGATCCTTTTTGTAACGTTAACAGTAACGATTTAACAAAAATAAGAGAAACCCTTAAAACTCAGACAAATTGAAAAGAGACAACTCTCCATCAGAGACAGAAAATGACATAAAAGTTTGCAACTACAGGTCACCGTTCATTTTTACGACTGTGTTGAAATAAAAATAAATCTGTAAAACTGAACACCATCTTATCATTAATTTACACCAATTTGTTGTAAATAAAATTGGATACCAGGTGCATTTATCATGCTTTTCTATAACATATGATCAAATCGTAGACAGACCAAGAGGAAAACCTCAGTAGATAAAGGGGCATCAACTCAAACTACAGTACACATTGATCATAAATGTAAAACAAATATTGGAGTGTTGTTTCTCATATTTTTTTTGCTTTTCTGAGCTCTCTATCTAGTGAACGCATTCTTACAATTGGTAAATGTACGTTGTTTTCGGTCTTACTATTCTGTCTGTCCGTCTGTTTGTTCAATATCTACAATAGAAACACATGTTGCAAGAGGTCAACTCAGTGTTCTATCCATTAACTTCTGGGTAGATCGTAAAAAACCCTGGACGGAAAGGGCTCAAATTCGAATACAAAAGTGGTAAAATAGAACGGCGAAAGATACCAGAGGGACATTCAAACTCATAAATCGAAAATAAACTGACAACGCCATGGCTAAAAAAGAAAAAGACAAACAGACAAACTATAGTACACAAAACACAACATAGAAAAATGAAGACTAAGCAACACGAACCCCACCAAAAACTGGGGGTGATCTCAGGTGCTCCGGAAGGGTAAGCAGATCCAGCTCCACATGTGGCACCCGTCGTGTTGCTCATGTTAGTACAAACCCGTAATAAGTCTAATTCGGTAGGTCACTTTCGTGAAAAGGGAACGGGATTGTAGTTACGACATAAGGAAATATCCGCTATCATCTGTGAAACGGATATTCCATAACGGTCATGTAAAAGTAACGAATGTGGAAAGGCAGTAGGTTGAGTTCCAGACATATCCCCTTTAGGATATCTAATTATCTAGTGAAAGTGTAGGCTTCCCTATAGGAATCGTTCGTTTTAGTTGGGATGGCATAGTGACGTCCGTTCGAAATTTGAATGATAAAAACGCTGCCTCATGTATCGAAAGTGTCACGCTGATTGCATGTTAAAGACCCTCTTTAAAACAAGTTAAGGGTTCATAGTTGGCATTTTACAAGATAAGATTCGTGTTTCTATCCAACATGTCATCATTTTCCTACAAAATTCCAAATTACATTCCTTTCATTGTTGTCATTCCACTCTGCATGAAATACATTTTTGTAATTTGTTTACCGAATATTTATGAAATATTAGCAACTGGACATGAGGCAAATACCAATGAGCCTATTAGTCAAACCATCTTCAGAGTGTCACAACTAATGTACCTGTCTTCAAAACATAGAAATAATCGAATGATTATAAGAATGTTAAATAAAAGTAGCACATTATTGTTGTAATTTCTGTATTCAAATCTGTATTCCCTCAACGTGTTTGACGACAGAACCCACCTTACAAAACTTGTAGTGTATGCAGTTGTAAGCCTATCTTATCTAATTAGAGAACGGCCTGTTAATCAATATACACTTCAAAAAAGAAAAAAAAAGAAAATGATATGCGTCGAATATACATGCCATATCGCGCATAACATACTCTAATTAAAATTTATAACGTTTCTGAGGTGGGCCGGGGGATAAGCCACCTCCCTTTGAATAACCAACCGAACAATCCGCCCCAGTATTTATTTCTAAAAATTGGTTGCTTGAATATGAAATCCGACTTGACGAGAAATCGATTTTCACTATCGAATCATCTCCCAGACTGAGATGTGAAAGTGACGGAGTTGTCTCTTCTTACCGTTCTGACTCTTCAAGTTATACAAGTTATAGCTTAAAAAGCTATATTCGACGCCTTCAGATGGAACATATCTTTAAAAATTAATTGTTTTTTTTTTCTTTTGTCTTCTGGTCATATCTAAATGTCGTTAAATTTACGTCAAACGTCTGCCAATTCTAAAAATTGCCCCTTAATTTACCGGTTAAATGATACGTGGAGTATTTTCTTCGAGACAAGTGACTGTGATATCAATATATAGAATATATACAAACTTGCACAAAAAAGGATTCAGAACATTGAATAATGCCAATGATAACTATAAAAGGCTGCATGTAGCAATTAAAGACGCAAACCTTTACCGTGCGTACAACGGACGGACGCCGAAAGGGTGATTATCAATAACATATTTGATAGGTTATTAAGCTTACATATGCTTTATATATATAAGGTTACTCTTCAATTCAAGTCTTATATTTTGTACCAATACATATTCATATATTGATTCTTAATTATGTCTGTTAAATGTTTACTGCACTTGCATACAACACAAAACATTGTCACGGGGATGATCTTTGTGGAAACTGAAATTTCACTTGAAAAGAGTCAATGACAGATATTTGTATATCATTCAAGCTGAAAAAGTATTCATCGTAGATTTTCTGAATCTGGTTTAAAACCAAGATTTGTCTGCACTTACTGCAATGCTATGCATACATTACTGATAATCGCGATTGCAGTGAACAAAAAACCTGCAAGTTTGAAATAACAATAATTCGTTAATATGGTGATAATAATGACAATGTCATTAGCTTCATTATGTTTATCTGAATCTTTTCATCTTCAAGATATGAGATTTTCCGTTCGTAAAGTTGTTTATTTTTACGGAGCCCGTGTATATCGTTTTAGTGGTTTCAATGTTTCCGTTTTCTAAATCCCCATAAGAAATAAAATATGGATGTAGGCATTCTAGTATAGTTTGTATTGAAATTAGAAATTTTCCACTAGTAAATATGTTTTATTGAAGTAAAAAGCTATTAATCAAGAAAACATTAATTACACCATTAATAAGCATTTTTTTCAATGATATCTATATCTAACCTATCACCAACTGTTCATAACAAAATATTAAACAAACCATAAGATCGAACATCGAAAAAAATATTTCGTCTATAAGAGCTTTCTTACAATTTGACAAAAGGTACATACGCTTGACGAATCATCCGTAAGACTCGTTTTAGGGATCCTTTATTTTGACGTATTTATGTAATCGTAATCGAAACGTCATGGAATTCGATGCGTTTCATATGGAACGCCATGACTGCCTTATGTTGATGATCACCGTTATATGCAGTGGTCACAGCATTATATGCAGTGGTTACAACATTATATGCAGTGATCACAACATTATATACAGTCGTGACAATACTATATACAGTGGTTACAACGTTAACATTATATGCAGTGGTCACAACATTCTATGCAGTCGTGACAACATTATATGCAGTCGTGATAGCATTATATGCAGTGGTCACAACATCATAAACAGTGGTCACAACATTATACGTTATAAGGTGATGATCAGTGATAGTGATGATGATGATCGATGTATGTGATGATGGTGGTTCAAATTCGGTAAACTTTGTAAATTTTTTATCGGAAATTGCCGAATCCAGTCATAATTGATAATGCCCCGCAAACAAAATGAAACAGTTATTGAAGTCATGTAATTTAAGCAATTCGATTGAAATCTTTATCAGAGAAAAAAATAACACCTGCTATTGTCTGCAAATTGGACAGACATTATTTCTTCCATTTAGGGGTAGTTCATTCTAAGGAAATGATGAAACTAAAAATTGAATGCATTAATTATAGTAAAAATACGCACGGCATAATGTAATTTAACAATAATGAATGATAATAATGAAACATTGAATGGCATTTGTATACTGTATGTCTCGAGTTCATTTCATATTGAACAACCAAAAGCTATATGCCACTTAAAGTCTTTAGTCAATATTCAGTGCCGTATTTCATATATATGTAAGACTCAGATCGACGTCCACCGTGAACCTATGATCGGGGTCCGTTCCTCAAATGATGTGGTGCCATGACTGTACACCAAAACTATTACTAGGAGTCTCCTCTTTTCGATATCTTATATGATTTGATCATTTGTTCCCACTTTGATCTTTTTTTAATTTTCTCTGAAGTGATCGTTTTGTTTCCGTATAATGCTGTCCAAATATACAAATATTTTTTTAAATATTTTATGCATATCACAATGGCTTATGTAAAGGAACAACAAAGGATAAAGCATCCCGTCGCAATAAATGAACTAAAACAAATAAAAAAAAAAACGAACATGGATAAATGGCAGCCGGCCATGCAACCACCGACAGCAGATTCTGCACTTGGACAGAAATAGTTTGCGTACATGAAACACGTCGCTACACTCAATCTACGTACGATGTCTCATTCCTTTCATATTCATATGAAATAATGAAATATTGATATGCGTCAAGGTGACAGCAACCCAACGACAAAGATAACCGTATGACACTGGAGTCATACAGTCGGCAACAATAGACAGCTACCTATACATTTGTACAATGTATAAAACTCTGAATTGAAATAAGGAAATTAAAATTAGGACCAATTTACCTAGAATTTTTCCACGCCAGGGCATTCTAATGTTATTTTATCTTATTTCAATGATTAGTATCATAACTTAATATGTTTATACTTTAAGTATTTAAAAACATATATAATTGTGCATTTCTGAACATTTAACTCCAAATAAACATCTTCAGATTACTCGGGACTGCAATTTAGATACATGTATATCATGACCCAGTATTTTTCAAGGAGAACCAAATATCTGTCAGAAGTAAACTATGTATTGCATTTTGGAAACAAATTAATTTATGTTGGTCAGCGATGTCATTTGAAATAGAATTCTGATAAAACATATAGATTTGCAATATTGTTTTGAAAAGGCATCGAACAGCAATTTTTAGCGCAAGATAACTATTTTATGAATGAAAATCTTTTTTAAGTATATAATTCGGACTATGCAATATATAAAAATCCGACCCCGATTTTCACCCCGTAAGTGAAACATATGCAGGAGAAAGAAACCCACAGAAACAATCAAGATCTACCACCAAAAGTAAAGCTTCCAGATAACGAAACATATTAAAATATGAAATTTTCAAGTTACAACTTCTAACAAGGATCCTAACATGGGATAGGGAAACATTTTGTTAGCAAAAATAACTGAAATCCCCAGACTATAGCAACAAGACAAGCTTGTATGTGAGAAGAATTAGAACGCCAATAACGACAACGAGAAGAATTCACGGTGAAACAATAGCTCTCCATTAAGAGTCATAATAACAAGTGGTGAGTTTTTTTTTTTTTTTTTTTTTTTATAGATAGATATAGGAAGATGTGGTGTGAGTGCCAATGAGACAACTCTCCATCCAAATAACAATTTATAAAAGTAAACCATTATAGGTCAATGTACGGCCTTCAACACGGAGCCTTGGCTCACACCGAACAACAAGCTATAAAGGGCCCCAAAATTACTAGTGTAAAACCATTCAAACGGGAAAACCAACGGTCTAGTCTATATAAAAAACGAGAAACGAGAAACAGGTATAAATTACATAAACAAACGACAACTACTGTACATCAGATTCCTGACTTAGGACAGGTGCAAACATTTGCAGCGGGATTAAACGTTTTCATGGTACCAAACCTTCTCCCTTTTTCTGAAACAATAGTATAATATCACAACATAGAAAAACACACGATAAAATATCAATTGGAAGGCTTAACTCAATCAAAAAACGTAAATTAACACACTATGAACGAATAAATTCGATCTGTGATACCTGAAAGTAAATACATAGTTAATAAAATATTAGGGACAAACATTCAAGACCAAAAAGCAAACAAACAAGTCCAAACAAAGCCATGGCAAGACACCACCGCGAAATATTTAACCCTTAGAAAATAATCACTTTTGAAAAAACCGGTTTTCATAATATATACAGGTAAATGAAAAATAACTTTGTCGTTTTAGGTATACTACTTCTGTCTATATAAAATCTTCCAATAATTAGGAATACCAAGAAAGGTCTGTCATATAGAGTATATATATAATATATATAGCGCCTGTGTGTTGAGGTGACAAAATTTTTGTGTCGACCTTCATTAATATCAAAGAAATGCTCAGTAACAAATATTATTCCTCTTTTACTTGTAGTTGATTTCATCTGGATCTTACTTAACTCAAATTTTAATCAGAATCATTCATGCGTAAAATATAGGTCGAGGTGACCAATTTTTTTTCAAGGTCCTTTGTTGTTATCACAGATGTGCGATCTAAAAGATAGCATTCCGCTATGACTTGTAGTTGATGATATTTTGTATTTTAATGCAAAACTTAACCAGAATTAAATTAGGTCTAGGTGACCCATTTTTTTCATGGACATTCGTTACTATTCAAGATGTGCTCACTAATAGTAAATCATTCCTCTTTTACTCGCAGTTTGTTCTGATCTTGACCTTAAAACGCAAAACTTAGGCTGTAAGTTTTCTCAATTGAATTGTTTCATGTTTTTCATGTCGGGGCTTTTATAGCCGATTATACGGTATGGGTTTTTCTCATTGTTGAAGGCCGTACGGTTGCCTATAATTGCTTGCATCCACTTCATTGAACTTGTTGATAATTGTCTCATTGGCAATCATACCACATCTCCTTATTTTTATATTAACCGTGACAGACGGACAAACAAACGTAGTTAACGCTATATCCACTCCCGAACTCCGTTTTCCGAAGGGATGATAAAGAGATGACAACTATAAATAAAAATGTAAAACTGGGTCTGGAAAAGGGTAAATTTCCTACTTACTGCAATGCTACGCATACAGTCATAATGGATGATCGCGATTGCAGTGAACAAAATAATCATCAATCTTCCAAGAATGTTCACTGTGTAATCGTCATTATTAATAGATAGAGAATATATAGAGTAGACTTATTTTCTTGATTTTACATTTATGTGTTCAAATGTGTATGTAAAGGAACAAAACAATATCGGTGAAATTAGTTGATCTATAATGAGAGTTCAATGGCGGATTTAGGAGTGAGGCACACTTGAGTGCCTCTACTCAGCAGACACATTCATAGCCTCCTATTCTAGATCTTCGCTTTAGTATATTATATACAACTCAGTCAGAGACATAGACGGTTTAATTTTCCAAAACACCAAATTTGTACATTTCTTCTTTGTGTATAATTTGTTTGTTTTTCTTCTCTTTCTTTACCAATTAATGCTTGTTATACAGTCTGAACTATATGAAGCGTTCATATAATACTTTATTCGCATTGATGTTGATGATCATATCTATTTGTTGGTTGGCTGTTGTCTCATGGACAATTATCCTACATATACTACTAGTAGTTAAATAAAAGCTGTTTGTGAGGGTGTGTGTGTTTGTTTATTGTCCCCTCCCCCATGGAATTGACATTGGATTTTACATGTTTGCTCGTGTTAACATCTTTTGGAAATGCTAAATGCACCACTGATTGGTCCATAATTTATAGATGATTAATACAAGTTAACGACGTGTAAAAGAATGTTGTGATCTAATTGAAGATAATAAAATTATTACCAGTTGAAAACAGACCATAAAATCATCTGTGGAATCCTAAGGCAACGACCGTTAACTTTAAAAGGGGCCTATAGTATTTGTTCCGTTTCACCTTTGTTTTCTGCGATCGCAAGAGTCACATTACTTTTTTCACATTTAACCGTAACATTATCAGAAAAAAAATCATCGCAAAATCTCTTTTCCCTGATTTAGTTCACATTACTTTTTCAAAACATTGTAGCATCCTTGTGTTGCAAATCTCGATGATCCACGTTGACAATTTGATGATAGCATACTCATTAAAATTAAAAATAATTGTGAATCTTGTCGTTAAATTTAGAGTATAATACTTCAATAATTTCATTAAAATATTTCTTGTGAAACCAATGCTTGAACAATTCCCGCGCAAATGTGCGTAATCGTTGTTAACATAAGTAACGTATACGTATCGAACGTAACTGTATCTGAAACTATTTTCTTTAAATTCAGATATCAAAAGCGTGTTTTATTTGCGATATGCTTAATCTTTAAAGATACGTTTGATTCAGAAAAGAATCCTGTTTTGCCGGATCAAAACAAAGACTCTAAGTGGAGTGTGGAAATGTAATACATGCTCCTTTACGTTCGTTCGTACCTTTCGTCGAAATGTAAGAAAGCTCTAATCAGAGATCAGTTCAGCGACAACGCCCACACTGTTACCAGTTTAGCAATATTAAGGTCAAAGGTAACAAATTCGTTATTAATATCGACTAAGTCGAAAAAAAAATACTATCATACAATTATGATACTTATGAACCAGTAGTTTATAATAATTTTTGTTACTTTCTTCATGTTCTTGGGTAATGAATGATTATTAAATTATGAAAAATATTAATAATATTTAAGTTAATACACAAGGTGGGGAAACATTTGTAAGGCGGATAGATTATAATGCACCTCAATATTCCTTTTAATTACTTTTAATTACTTTTAATTACTTTTTACTTTTCATGTTCACGAGAATGCCGAAACCAGAAACCGCACCTGTCATTCTGTGATGGCATGTATGAATTAAATGAAATTTGATGTATACGCAAATATATAAGCAACCAAACGACACACACACAAGAAAAAAAAAAAAAAAAAAAAAAAAAAGAAAAAAGAGATAAAAAAATTCGGGGTTAAATATATCATGCTGGTAAATTTACCAGTCTGAGAGTTAACAAAAGAACTGATGAAATTACAGAGACATCAGACTTTCAAATTAGTTTAGCTTATCTAGAACATCTCAAAAATAAGGTATTTAATAACGAGTTGTGAATGCATGAGAGGAAAACAACCAAAGGACTGACGTACTGTTTACTCGGTTGGTCCTAATATCTGATGGCTGGCGAATAAATCATACAGATTTCAATCTCCATGAAGACTACTATCAGTTGCTTTCTCGAGTCGAGTGGTAAACATTTCAGCCACATTTAAAACGTTAACAAACAAGTATTTTAAAAGATTTAATCAATGGGCTAGGTTATGTGGGCACAGAGGGTCATACAGAACAACAGCAAAAAAGTTAATGTGTTTTGCACCGTATGAAGACTAGATAAATTAAATGCATTCAGTGAATGTTCGAAAGTCGATCTGACGTGATTGTGTATTAAACAATCACCCTTCCCAAATACATGACTGGAGAAGTTTAAGTGAATATAATTCTATACGGATTTGATCCTTGATGTGTATCCAGTATGCGTTGGTTGTCATTTTCCATAAAACTTCACAGCGGAAACCGTTTTTGTTCTTTTATTAGTTTTAAATAGTTCTAAATTTAAAAGCAAGTCAGACCTCGTCTATTCTATTAACCATATCACATTCCCACTAATATTGAGCTCGTGTAATATAACCATGTTTATAATATCAATTGTTTTATTTGTCTTCATGATCTGTTCTGTTTAAACGGAAGAAGTTATTCACAAAAGTATATTCGCTTAGCTTAATCAGTAGTGGATCAAATAACTATTGAAAAGGGATGTATTAATAAGTAGAGGAGGACGGAACCAAACAGTAAATTGTACTTATACTTAAGATATGAATAAGGAGAAAATCAGTAAAATTCACAAGGTCAGCAACCTAACAGAAAAAGATTAAAGTTCATTGACATTTATTGACTCTTTGCGAAATTGAAAATGCAAAGTCTATCTAATTTTTGTTTGGTTTGCGTGAACTCATATATAGTACAGTGCCTGCTAACCCCAGCCATCTCCCTCCACATACACTTCTTCAAACACAAAATTCACTTTTCAGTCTAATCCATATCCGCAAGCTGAAAAAGTGACATATTCAAACGATCCCTACCATACATTATATAGTAAGTGCCCCCTTCCCCGAGTATAGACCTTGCATGCCATGGCTCGAAACCTAAAAAGTTCTGGATCTTCATAACTTCAACTTGTTAAGACAAGTGGGCTTATTTCCGAAGTGAAAATGTGATCGTATTTCAGGCAAAATGTAAAAGAAACAGAATTCCCAAAGGTCAGCAACTGAAAGCATTAAGGAATGCATCTAGTTTGACCATCCAAAGGTATCGTTGTCATTCTTAAATTGTCTCAACGATAGTTACAAGTTTCGAATATAAGCGTTCAAATAGTGAGCTGAAAATGTTTTTACGTGCAACAATAGGGGGAGATATGACTAAATGGATTAACACTGATGCCTTGTTTATGTTTATATGATAGTTTAGACTTTTGCTAAATTTGTCTCGCACAGTGTTAAGATAACACATAGGGTTGAGCGCTCACATGTTTAACCCCGCCACATTCTTGATGTGCCTGTCCCAAATCAGGAGCCTGAAATTCAGTGGTGTCGTTGGTTCATATCTGTTATATGTGAGTTTCGTAAATGATGCCGTTCGTAATCTCGTTTGAATTGATTCGCATTTTCATGTCGGAGCCTTTTATAGCAGACTATACGGTATACGTTTTTTTTATCTCATTATTGAATGCCGTACGGTTGCCTATGACTGCTTACATTTACTTCATTTGAACTATGGTGGATAGCTGTCTTATTGGCAATCATACATTTGTTGTACCACATCTCCTCATATTTATATAAATAAGTTTCATTTATACCAGTCTTACTGTAATATAACTCTGCAAAACTAGATTTGAAACTAGAAAAAAGATAGGCGTATAACGATTTCATATACAGAATTATTCAAATTATTATTATTGATCGATGATGATAACATATCTAATGATGTGAGTACCTAGATATTATTCAAAAGTCATAAAACGGCCGTATTTTGGAAGTTGAAATTAAGTAAAACTGACATGCATCACCATAATATTTTCTTTTGTTATTATAATTGACTTGCAAAGACTACATACAATTTTGTAAAATACTGTTTTCGGTTTTGAGCTAGTTTTAGACTGTTTTCAACTCAAGGTATACATATTTTATCAAATCAAAATTAACGAGGCCCCTCATGGGGTGTCCAAGTAATCAATAATCACAAAATTTTGGCAATTTAATCACATAATCATTAATTATATTTTCAAACAAGATAATCAAATAATCGAAAATACAGTCCTGGATTATCAAATAATCAAATAATCATAAAATATTTGGTTTGGTAATCAAATAATCACTATAAAAACGGCCAAGTAATCACATAATCAAAAAACCCATGAGGAGGCTCATTAACCCACGAACACAGATATCATTTGTTTATTTACTGATATATATTTTTAGCGACGAAACAAGGTGATATTACAAATAAATGTTCATGAAAAAATATTTTCATGAGAGATTTAATCGTGATAATATTAATAAACATATGAAGCGACAAGAATGTTATTTTGCACTCGATAACGTCAGCGTATTTATAAGCAGTGAAGGGTGTTTAAAACAACACTCAGAAATTGCCATAACATAACTTCGGATTCCCTTAAGGTCGTCCTTGTAAAAATTGAGGATGACGGAATGAAATTATATTTTCATAATCTTATTTACACAATTACAAAAATAATAAGCTTTTTTTGTTTTTTATAATAGAACAATGATATTCAGCGATGTTTAGTGCATGTGATAACACTAGAAAACTTGTTGTCATTATCTCTGAGGGCATTTGTTTTTTGTTTTTTGGACAATGACCGTTTTATTGATCCTTCCAAAGACAGAAGTAGGTTTAAAACCAAAAAATATTCTTTGCCAAAAGAACAATTTGTGAGTGCATTTTACAGATAGTAGACATTCGCTTTCCCAATTATGTTAACGAGATAATTGAAATGTAAAAGAGCCTCCATTTTTGGTTTCTGTAATCAGTGGAACATTGTGTTGTATAATTTCTTTTCGGTATTAAAAAAAGGCGCAAACTTCGCGGAAGACATATAATGCCATTGGTAACATGGGTAATGCATGCGTCACACTGTCCCCAAAATGAACCGACGACAAAGAAAATATTATATTTCGGGTTTTATCATAAAAACATCGGGCCATTCGCGAGGGAATATTAAGCCATGGTATGACAACTAGTTGAAACTCCGGCAGTAATTTAGTGAGCGGTAGCAAAATCATTGGCATGCAAAAATATTTCCGAAAGACCTTGCGATGGTTCATTTTCGTGTTGAATTCACATGTCCATGCTGCCTCTCGTAGGGTCATCAATTCGTGTCAATTCGTGTCATGTCAGTCTTTACTTCGTGTGATCATCGGTGCCATCGGACATTTTTCGCCTCACGAAGAAAAACGAAGGAAACAAGAAGCTGTCCAATTGTCTTAGGAATGCAACATGACTTCACGAAGCCCTTGACTGCCGTCGTAGCCATTGTATTATAGTACGATGACATCGAGATGGGAACTAAGTATCGGCGAAGTCAGTCGGGTTTTAGTAGCTTAATTTCAAAAGTGTTAATCTCTGCTGCTTATCAATCGATGTTTTGATATATTTCAGGAACTTCTCTGATCTTTTTCAACAACGTAATAACGTATTTGATTTAAACGAAAGAAATCTCTGTATTACCGAAAATTAGTACACCAGGGTTTTCGATATCACAAATTATTCAAAACATTTACTAAATTTTATCATCGGTACAAGGACATCATTCGTAAATATAAATCAGCATGCAGACATCTTATACGTTCAGTTATTTCACATCCAATCTTATATGGTAATATTCTATATTCGACTCAAAAGCTAACCAAACCTTCAATCAGACATATTCAGAAGGGATATACTATAGTTACTATACTGTTGTCAGGTCATTAAAGATTGCATATTTTAGTATCAATATTGATTTAATCATAGTGTCTTTGCATTGGAAATAAACACATTTATTCTAAAACCAGTTGTTGGCATGATACGGGTTATGTTCTTCTCATATGTTTTATGATGGTATGATACTAAACCCCTAACGGGAGGATTTGTGCTTGATTTTCATACGATGAAGACATAATCTTTCATTCAGTTTAATTGAGGTCTGGAGCTGGCATGTCTGTAACTGCTAGTAGTCCTTTGTTAATTTATGTATCATTGTCATTTTGCTTAGTTTCTTTTGCTACCTATTCTGACATCGGACTAAGACTTCTTTTAAACTGAGTTTTACTGTGCTTATTGCTGTGTGGTATTTTTTCTACATTGGCTATAGGGGAGGGAAGAGATATCACAATTTAGTGTGACGTCCATTTTCACTGAACTAGTACACATTTTTGTTTAGGAGCCAGCTGAAGCACGCCTCCGGGTGCGGGATTTCCTCGCTGTGAAGACCCGTTGGTTGCTTTCGGCTGTTTTCTGCTCTTTGATCCGGTTGTTGTCTCTTACACGTTCCCCATTTCCATTCACAATTCTATCACATATATATATGTGTACAAAACCTTAGCACCTTTTGTTTGCGATATACCATCTTTTCCGCAAGTTTATTGTTTTCTGTTTAGTATTAAATTTATAGTTAAGATCCATTTATTACATCGGTGATCCGTTTATTTGGCAATCGCCAATGGCAGTCAGCAGGGTTTAAGAACATTTGTTGTTCGACCTGTTAGTCAAATGCGTTTTGTTAAAATATACTTTTTCACTTTTTTGGTCTTTTGGAAAATGTTGTTTGTGCTGTATTTCGACCCCTCTAACAAGAAATTTGTTTTGCATGCACACGTATAAAAATTGCGGTTTTTATCCAACGCAATCATAGGTTTGAACGTTGTTTTCAATTTAGACTTGTATATATATATATATATATACGGATATTTGGCATGTTCCACATAATTGTAAGTATAGAGTCGTTTGTTCTGCGTGTAAACTATTTGATAAAAGTTCACATCTCTTTGGTTATTATCGTACTTTTCAGTATACTACTCATGTTCGGAATTAGTTGATACCACACACAGTGCACACGTATACATCATTAAAAGGTTCTTCAAGATATTTTGCTTAAAACAAGGAAAAATAAAAAAGAAACAGTAAAACATTTTAAAAAACAATGTCGACAATTTGAAAATTTAAAACACCTATATTGAAACAAATTTCATTTCGTTCGACATTTTAAGAATTAAAAATGATGCAGATGGGAGAATTTTTTAAGTTTGAATATTGCACAGTAAAATGAAAAATGCTCTATCTTAGAGCATTTTACATTTTCCAATTTATAATATCAAAATGAAAAATGCTCCATATTGGAACATTTTTCAATTTTTCAATATATGAAGTCAAATTGAAAAATGCTTAAGATCAGTAATTTCAATATTTGCTTTTAAGAATGAGATTGAAATGTGTTTTTTCCTAAACAAGCAAATGCAAATGTTTTAATTTATCTAAACTTTAGATAAATTAAATTATTTTAGTATAAACGTATTCTGAATATATTAATATCCTCGTGAAATAAAAAATGTAATCTCACGAAAATTACAAAATTCAAATCTCATTAAGAAAATGATTTTCAAAAATGACTTCAAAAGATTTATTTGACTTTTTCAGAACAATTAACTTTAAAAGTTGAAGAGCAATTTGCAAAGTCTATATTTCAGATTAAAATGACAAATGTTTGGCGTAAATGTACACGGACGAATAACATTGTCCTGTCCTTCACAGTTATATCGGCTGTACAGCGGAGTCGAATTTCAGATAGAAAAAAATTTTTTTTTTCAATTCTTGTTACCAATTAGGTTGAAATTGTAATAATATATTATTCTATATGACAAACAGATAATGATATATATGATTAGATAATTACGATCAGTCATACCCATCAACTGTCAACGTATAGACACAATGAATAACAAACAATGTATAGACACAACGAATAACAATACCATTGTTCTATAATAAGTTGGAGCGAAAATATAATTAATCGACAAAAAATATAATTGTTTCTCTTTATAAAACAGCAGCTAAATGAGTACTGATGTGTTTTGAATTGATTGAATGAGTTTATTTGCAAAAACATACACATGCTATAGCAATAAAAATATATCTTACAAATATGACACAGTGATAAACAGCAGTGAACAACACACATGGTACACTGTTAAATAATAATATGACATCTCATTATACTTGTAGAAAATTTCAATGTTTGAATGTTTATTAGTTATCGACCTCTTTATCATCGTCTGGTACTGTCGACATAGTTAACTACTTCAAAATTCAGATATGAATATCAAGGATTTCAAACTGACTGATACTCGCAGAATTGTATTCAAGAAAATATTCTTTATAAGGTGTTTTATTTCATTTCTTTTTTTAAAATGTTAATATTTCATTCATGTGTACCAACTTGCCAGCATCATGTGTATGTAATATAATACGATACATCTGAGCAAGTAAATTCTATAGTAATTTCCTTGTCAACATTCTGTGAAAGTTTCAATGAATTCTAACAAGGAGGAGTTGTGGATATAATTTTGGAATTGTTCGCTCCCCTAGATAAAGCAATGATAATATGTAGGATTTGCTCTGGGAAACGAAAAAAAAAATTCTGAAAAAAAACAAGAGGTTCACAATGGTATTATTTTGTAAGAATTCTTAGAACGATTAATTAAATTCATTTTACGGGTTTAGGAGGGAAGCGGATACGATTGTGAACTGTAGTGTGCAGATATGACAAAATCAATGTCATGCCAAAGTTATCCAAAAATCATTCTGATGAAGAAACGAAATTGAAGGTTGAAAAGTTCATCATTTCAATAATATTCTGTGAAAGTTTAACTAAATTCAATTCAGGATCAGTAGCGGATAGCAAAAAAGTGTGACGATGGAATCACGGACGGACTACCCTTTTAATATATACCACAGATAGTGGGTGGTATGAATTTAACCAGATTTAAAACTAAGGAGTCTGGATGCTCATCTGTCATAAATATATCATATTGATTACTTAAACAGTAGGGGGAATTATTTTCAAAAGCTTCCCTCACAATAATCAAATGGCTCTCTTCTCCGAAGACATCAAAATATTAACGACTAATGAATAAACTCGTCATAGATACCAGGCTTAAACTTTTGTACGCCAGACGTGCGTTTCGTGTACAAAACACTCATCAGTGACGCTCGAATCAAAAACATTAAGAAGGCCAAATAAAGTACGAAGTTGAAAAGCATTAAGATATCGTTTAAAGATCTCATTGTGTTTGTTTATCAATCTAGCTCTCTCTCTAACATGTTCATGAAAATCATTATTAAAGTACACTTAACTTAATAACGAGTCGTCTGATCATTTTGATGGGTTAACAAAGAGATTGGGTTTTCGGGCATTTTCCCTATCGTTATTAAAGGGCAGAGATAACGGTGGCTTCAGTCTTAAAGGTATTTCTGTACTGTGATATCTTTTGTTGCTATCAGTTTCTGTATATCGTTTGTAGTTTTTAAGATTGTAGTTAAAAATGCTTATGTTATGATATATTATATCAGGCAATATGTCCTATGAGAATTAAATTGAGGGTTTTAGTCATTTTGTCATTGTAGTAGATCTTGTATTGCTGGTAAATTTTGCAGTTTACAGTCTACTTATTATAGTTTTTAAGATAGTATGAAAAACTCTAAAATGATCAAACGTTGTCTTTAAAGGCAATATTTCAAAGTATTGTATGCTAATCAAATACATTTAAAGGGAAGATACAGTAGATTATATACAATGGCTGACATTCGAAACCAATTCCCACTTCAGATTTTCTGTGTCGATTATGGTTTTCAAGATGTTAGACAATTACTGGTATTTTACCGTCATGTTCTATATTGTGCCATGGCTGTCATTTTGGCTGATTAACTAAATCAATATGAACAAACTATAAACTAGACAACCAGAGGAGCAATTTCATTTCAACTGGTTGAAAAGTTTCAATAGAGAAGATCTCTGAAAAAGTTTAAAGACGATGAACAACAAACGCCAGGCGTTATCAAAAGCTCATAAAAGCCTTTCGGCCAGGTGCGGTATAAAGTCACAACAAGATAATGGGTACATATGTGCTCTCATGATTTTTTGCGAAAGTAAAGTGTAAATAAATGTTCCGAAAACTATTATATGATATTTAATAATTATTAGAAACCTTACCCATTATGACGTTTCCCCCATACACACATTATATTATCAGCTGACTGCAAACCAAATGGAATCCAGCTTATATAAATTCTTGAAACATTATTTCTGTTTAAATCGTCTTTCAACAGTTCTACATGCATCCCTGCTGGAAGACTTGCCATAAATTCCACTGAACTAAAAACACGAAATTTATTTATAATATGTTTTGGTAGAATATTATTAACGCTTTTCATTTTTTTTTCTTTTTTATTTATTGTTTAACATTCTATTTCAAGATTATGACACATCTCAAGCAAATCAAGAAAGTCAATTAAAAAAATCAAAATATGTACCTTCTTCCTGATACGCGTTATAACCAGATTTTACTTTTAATGAATAACGGTTGGGTATAGTGTTGCAGGAACTTATTACCTTCGCAGGGTTGCTGTGTTTACTTCGAATTTTCTCTTCGGTTCGTGTTGCACAAACTTTTATTTGGTTTCTGTATATTTTTTGTATTCTATGTTTGTCTTTACCGTTGGTAGAAAAGGTAAGACCTCACTGTATTTCTGATGCCAATTTTTTTCCTCCATTTTTCGCAAAAAAGTACACGATATATAAAACATAGGTCAAACATAAATTATTCGGGATTCACCCCTGCTGACTGAACTATCTGGCGCTATGGGCGCAAAAATACTAAGTGTTATTTTCATTTTATAAAAAAAAAAAACACGAATCCTTTTCGCATATTTCTCTGCGATAAATCTGAACCGACAACCAACGTCAGAAATCAAAAACAAGTAGGTCGTAAAGATCTAAGGTTTTCGCAATTGGTCTACCATAACTTGACAAAGGTCAAAAGACCCCATATCAATTCACTTTTGCACTCCATCTTAATCTTTTTTGTGGGTTGAACTCGGAAAGTAAATGGCGGAAAATTGTGTATTACATCAATCGATAACTGGGATATGCTCAACCGAATGTACCACTCCACCGTAAAGAAGATTCTTCCCACTAAGGTCCCAGAATTACCCGAAATGGCCATATTTGGAAGCTTCACGTCATGGGATATAGGGTCTTAATTATCTGACTCTTTTACGTGTAATTTTAATAAATATCAATATTAAGGTCATCGTGAGTTTCCCATCTTAGAACTTGGCATGGGATAAACTCAAAAACCGTAGTCGTTAGAGAAAAAGTAAATGATAGAAAATGTTCTAAAGTATGTCATGTTTCATCAAATAGTTACGACCCCTCCGTAAGGATTATAATCCCCATGAATAAGTAGCCATCAATTGGAAAATATTTAGCAAATGGCCTTAGATGGGTAAAAGGTAAATGTCAGTATGACTTTTCCAAAGATTACCTTTCTATGTAAACATGTCAGAAACCGGAAGATACTAAAGAATTACATGGTCAAAAATGTTTCGGACATCGGTCACAACTTCAGTATGTTTTGACAAAAAAAATTGACCGAGATAATCCTTATCGAAGATTTAAGAAATGCCGTTAGTTTTCATAACTCGGAAGTTAAAATAGTACCAGTCATAGCGTGTTCCTTTTTTTTTTTTTGATTCTATAATGTGTGACCTTCACAGAAGTAAAATAAATCAAATATCATGGTGAAATCGGAACTAACCATATACTATGGGATTCACGGGGGAGATATGCTATCAATGAATACACATTTCTAATTTTCAAAAGTAACTTCAGGTTGACAAAAATATAAAACAATGTGAACCTCTTCCTGATATAACAGAGGAAAAGAAAACCGCGAGTAATGGCACAAATAAAACCATACAGAACACGTTTTGAAACTGTATTTCTTGAAACATACAAGATAATGTCTATAACCGAGTAAAATGGACAGAGCATAATTTCAATAAATCTATAAATACATCATAGTAAAGATCACACTGATATTAATTAGATTTTGATTAATATATTACTGAAACTTACTTTGACAAATTACTTTCCACATAAACACCATTTCTGAATTTTCCAGATTTTTTGAAACCAGGATACGATTTGCGATATCCATCATCAACCGTAGGATATGCAAATGTCATGTCTGTATTATCGCAACTACTAGGATTATCAATGACTTTCACCGTAAACTAGAAAAACAGTTATAGAGTTATAAAACAGTCGTTATAAGATTATCGGGAGATAGAAAGTTTAGTTTTATCAAAATCAAAATATTACTTCGAAAACTAGTTTCAAGGTGAAAAAACTAGAGGCTCTAAAGAGCCTGTGTCGCTCACCTGTATTTTCTGATGCTTTGGAAATCATGTAAAATAAGGCTAAAATCATAATTTATAGTATTATATCTAAGATAATAGTAAAAACAGCAAAATTTCCGTAAAATTACAAACTCAGGGGCAGCAACCTAACAACTGGTTGTCGGAATTGTCTGAAAATTTCAGGGCAGATATAACTAAATCTGATGAACATTTTTGCCACCAATCAGATTTGGTCTAAATGCTTCAGTTTCAGAGATATAAACCAAAAACTGCATTTTACCATATGTACTATTTTTAGCCATGTCTGCCATCATGGTTCACGGGCAGGGTCATCGAAAACATTTTTTAAACTAGATACTCTTATGATGATTGTGGACAAATTTGGTAAGATTTGTCTTAGTAGTTTCAGAGGAGAAGGTTTTTGTAAAAGATTACAAAAATTTAAGAAAAATTGGTAAAATTGACTATAAAGGGCAATAACTCCTTAAGGGGTCAACTGACCATTTTGGTCATGTTGACTTATTTGTAGATCTTACTTTGCTGAACATTATTGCTGTTTACAGTTTATCTCTATCTATAATAATATTCAAGATAATAACCACAAACGGCAAAATTTCCTTAAAATTACCAATTAAGGGGTAGCAAACCAACAACCGGTTGTCCTATTCATCTGAAAATTTCACGGCAGATAGATCTTGACTTGATAAACAATTTCAACCCATGTCAGATTTGCTCTAATTGCTTTGGTTTCAGAGTTATAAGCCAAAATCTACATTTTACCCCTATGTTCTATTTTTAGCCATGGCGGCCATCTTGGTTCGCTGGCCGGGTCACCGGACATGTTTTTTAAACTAGATACCCAAATGATGATTGTGGCCAAGTTTGGTTAAATTTGGTCCAGTAGTTTCAGAGGAGAAGATTTTTGTAAAAGATTACAAAAATTTAAGAAAAATTGGTAAAATTGACTATAAAGGGCAATAACTCCTTAAGGGGTCAACTGACCATTTTGGTCATTTGACTTATTTGTAGATCTTACTTTGCTGAACATTATTGCAGTTTACAGTTTATCTCTATCTATAATAATATTCAAGATAAAAACCAAAAACCGCAAAATTTCCTTAAAATTTTCAATTCAGGGGTGGCAACCCAACAACCGGTTGTCTGATTCATCTGAAAATTTCAGGGCAGATAGATCTAGACTTGTTAATCAATTTTAGCCCATGTCAGATTTGCTCTAAATGCTTTGGTTTCAGAGTTATAAGCCAAAATCTACATTTTATCCTATGTTCTATTTTTAGCCATGGCGGCCATCTTGGTTGGCTGGCCGGATCAACG
Source organism: Mytilus coruscus (assembly GCA_017311375.1). NCBI lineage: Eukaryota > Metazoa > Mollusca > Bivalvia > Mytilida > Mytilidae > Mytilus > Mytilus coruscus. Next base: position 24,079,836 of record CM029606.1, on the reverse strand, counting down.
GACACATTTTTTAAATTAGATACCCCAATGATGATTGTGGCCAAGTTTGGTTAAATTTGGTCTAGTAGTTTCAGAGGAGAAGATTTTTGTAAAAGTTAACAGACGACGACGACGGACGACGACAGACGACGACGGACGACGACGGACGCCAAGTGATGAGAAAAGCTCACTTGGCCCTTTTGGGCCAGGTAAGCTAAAAATAGTTAGTTTATGATTAAATTCGATAACCTATGTTTTACGGGTTTTTTGTGCATTTTTTTGCAAATATCAAAGGAATTAACTAAATGTTTTTAAGAAGACAAGAAATTTTGGACAGCTTGAAACCAGGTTTAATCCACCATTTTCTACATAAGAAAATGCTTGTACCAAGTCAGGAATATGACAGTTGTTTTCCATTCGTTTGATGTGTATGAGAATTGTTAAGGGACTTTCCGATTTGAATTTTCCTCGGAATTCAGCATTTTTGTTATTTTACTTTTTATACCTCAACATTATTAGTTGGAGTCTGTCCTCTGTTACATAAGAGGGAGGAGCCTATTTAAATCTCTTACAGTTCGAAATATAAAAGTAAAATATTCTGTTGAAATAGTATACAGCAAAGAATAAAAAATTAGAAAACTATGTGTACAGTCACTTACCATTGGTCGTCAATTTTTAGTATTTGAAGATTGGAGAATTCAAAATCACGATGATATATAATTCTGGTATTTTTATCCTCCAAGTAAAGTGAATACGGTAACGACTATTCTTAAATTGTTAAATTGTAGAGAAATCGTTGTTTTACATAAAAGGTTTCAATGGTATCAGTATAATTTAAAAATTACTTTTTTTAATTAGGTCACGTTGAATATTGTGCTGATGATAAACTAAATCTTTCATTTCAAACCAATGAGTAAGGGGAATTAGTTGCTTGTTGCTAAAAAGTTGATAAAGAATTTTCATTGGAGTTCGGTATTTTTGTTATTTCACTTTCTGCTATTTACTTACCTCCTGTACCTCTTTAACAAAAACGATTTATAGATTCTTGTTCGAAAGGGAAATAATTCGCAAAAATTAAGTAGATAAAAACTTGATGGATAACAATTTTATAAGGATATAAGGTACTTAAAATTCTGTTAAAGATTAGTATATATTAATAGTGTGATAAAAAGGATTTGCAAAACGTGCATGTTGTCAGACAAGCCAAAGTAATTATTGCTACTGAAAGTTCTTTAGTTCAATCAAATAAAAAAATACATGAGAATTTGCACGATGTAATATATTGATGATAAACGAAACCTTTGTTTTAATTTCATGTTCTTGTTTTATTGATATTGAATTATTGGTTTAGGGTTCAGAAGGAAATATGAATTGGCTAATCCTTACTTGGGGTGATATCAATGTCCACGTTTTGCTATGCTCAAAGAACATCAAACTTAACGAAATTAATTTAGAAGGTAACAATGCCATTTCAAGTTGAAGATAATGAGTGGTTGGAAGGTTTTGTCGAAATTTCTATCATTACAAAAAGCGATCTCAAGAAACTATGTCATATTGCCAGCTATCCTTTAATAAAGAAATAAACAATCTGGTCTAATTTTATATAAATAAGAGGGACATAAATTTGTCTTCGTTATGATACTCTGCAAAAAAAATGTTATAACTTTTTGTATTTTCCAGTATCAATAGTATACAAAACAGTAATACAAGATATATATTAGTCCACAAACCTGAAGAGGTATTTTACTGATACTGTGACGTGGTGTTACAGTGTCATTTCCGATTTTAATTGTATAGGTTGGATAATCTTCTATCATGAGCGTTACACGGTATGATTCTTCAGCTTTGTATCCATTCTTTGTAGTTGCATCGATGATGAGTTGTCCCAGGGTCTATATTAAATTGAGTAGCCAGGTTGATAATGTAGTATTATTAATAGTCCAGTTGATTTGTGCAGAATTTTGGCAAAATTGCTCAGATTGTGGTAAAAGCATGAAATTTGGAATAGTAGTAGTATATGTCATGGAAAACATTTTCAGCTATGGACTCAATCTGAAAGTCGAAATTGACGGGAGAGGCAGCCATTTTTTAAATGGCGGCCGTTTAATTTCTAAAAATTCCAAAAATAATTCAAGAATTTTTCATCAGGGAAGAAATTGACATGAAACCTGATAAAAGCAGTGATAGTGCTAATACCAATTGTCTTGTTGAACAAAATTTATAAAAATGTCACCCATATGGAATGGCGTCCATTTTGAAAAATCCTGAAATTTTAAAGACAAAATAGGTATAGCTCCAAAGTCATAATTCGATGAAAATAAATATACAATGTATGTTCATCGTTGGAAAATATCTGTATGAGCTTTCGAAACAGGGCGAAAAGCGAGGCCCGCCGAGTTTTTCTCCTGTTTTGTAGCGAGTACAAATTAATTTTATATTGTATGACAATCTACATGTATTGTTTTTATCTTGAAATTTACATCCAACACTTGAAATTTAGTTGTTAAAATCTAAATAATTGTCGCAAAAGGCAATATCAATATCACCGTTTACTCAACCTGGAAGTGGGATAACAGGAGACTTTATCTTTACAAGCACGATAAAACAAACATTTATTAGTGTACCTGTTATTTGTACAATAGTTGGCCGATTGGAGGATAAATCATTTTGTTAATATTGTTAATCTGAAACAACTTTCAAAAAACATTGATTACAGACATAATAAGTGTCATATCATACAAGTAATGTCATAAGGAAATCATCTGCCCAAATGTTCTCAATTGCCGTTAAAAATATCACAGAATAAATAAGTTCTACATGTTTTGTCAAACCACACAATAGCTGTTTCTGTCTATCATATTCTACCACATCTACAACTAAATACTGCCTTTACACATTTGCATTGGTAATTGTTGCAGAAGGGTTCCCATATAGTCCAGTCGTTGCTTACACATGGTATATTAATCACAAATGACAAGGACTATCATCTGAGGACTTCAGATATTGAGATTTTTGGGGCCATATTGAATGATGGCCCTTTTGAAAACATGAATTTCCAATATATCATTATTCACTATTTTTATAATTCACTGTATGCATTAACCTTTTTTTGCTAATTTATAACTTATAACTTATGGACAAATATAATGGATAGAATGTGTGAAACGGCAAGAGAGACATGAGAGGATTTACAAAGCCAAGCAGATACAAAAAGAACAGGCATAGACATTTGAGCTGGTAATCAGTCCTTTTTTTTTATGTAAAAGTGGTACTGGATCAACAAGAACAATGACTGCAGTGTATTTTTTCTTTGATGATGTATCTGACGATCTCCACGATGCATCGTCATTTATAATCGACAGAAATAGTGCATGACTGTGCACTTGAACTCTTAGCCCAACTAAGTGATAGGGATGTAACATTACAGGAGCCCAAGTCTCATGTCTAATAGTGTTTGATAAAACTTGACAACATGTCAAATAGGTAGAATAAAAGACACAGTAAGAAAGCCAGAAGTTCTTTTCCATGGAATTGTGCTTTCCGATATAATAGAATACATCAATGACACACGGTCTGGGCTTGTTGGTCACTCTAAATTGTACAGTACACGCCTTGAACATCTTGGAGTTGTCATGGAAAGAAGAACTGGTACAACGTATCTAAATATTTGGAATGTAGCTGCCATAGAAGATCTGCAAGCTTACAAACGAGGTAGATTACTTCTCTTGATTTTCAACGAAGGTGTTCATGAAGCTCTGAAACAGGCCACATCTTTAAAGCATGAAAATGAAGGCATCATCATAGCCAAAGCAGACAAAAAAATTGATGAGATATGCTTGATACTAAGAATAGCTTTACAGGGACATTCAATAACAGCTGTCAACAGGAATCAGTTCAACAGCCATTAGTTTGCTTTGTATGAATGATACTAGGATGGCCAAACATCGAGACATAGTGCAGTAATATCGTTGAGTCGCAGACAGCACTTACATTTCTCAGCTATAATAGTTCAATTGTGCAACTTGTCTTCAAAAGGATACAACTGTAACTTATCACTCCTCAGATAGAGGCATGTGTCTCTGTGTTTGTGGAAATTATTCATGTTGAAATCCTTCATTAAATTCCCCAGTAGCTTTTTATAGTAGCAAGCTAATCTCTCCAAACTTTTATATTTACTTTGGCTAAGATAAGGCCTTCATCGTCACAACTAGGAGACATGGCCTGTTTCAGAACTTCTCCAACACATTCGTTAGAAATCAGGAGAATGACGCTACCTTACCTGTGTGCTTGCATATCTTCTATAGCAGTTAGTATCCAAGCGTTGTATTAAGCATTGCACAATTTATCGATATCAGCAAGCTCAAAGATGGGAACAATATATGTTCCAGACTTTGTGCTGTCAATGTATTCTATCAAATTGGCAAGCCCCATTCTATGGATAGCAGATTCCTGACTTTCTTTCTGTGCCTTTGAATTCTGTCTTATTGCCTTGTTGTGCAATTTTAGCAAACATTTAGCATGAAATCTGGTCTTGTGATATTAAATCTCCTGCACTGACAAAAACATGACTGAGTCTGGCTAAGAGAACAATGGGTTGTTGTTCAAGTGGACATTCACATACTGTCTTTTTTTGACAGGATTAGTACCTTTTGCCTTGTGATTCTGGAGTGTTTCTGGCCTTCATTCAACTGTTCCAAGTTGAATGATGAGCGAAACTATTAATTCAATATGCAGCATCTTTGTTTGCTTACAAAAAAGAACTGATTACCAGGTCAAATGTCTATGTCTGCTCTGTTTGTATCTGCTTGGCATTGTAAATCCTCACGTGTCCTCGCTTGGCGTTTCGCAATTCTTTCCGGGCCATTTATTCATTGGGGTTTTCAGCTCCAGTGATTTCAATACCAACATTGTTTTCCTTTTCGAAGTAGGTTGGTCATAAATTATAGTGTTTATACTTTTTTTTCTGACGAAAAAAACTACATAGGGAAACCTGCGAGTAAAAGGAATCATTTACTGTGTCAACATATGCATGCCTTATTTGACCACTTGGTGAATATCCGATATAAATAGCAGGAACAATGATTTGCAAAAGTAGTTGTAAATACATAAAAACATGACTTTAAAAACAAATAGCAAACTAATAATAATAGCGAATAATATTGAAAATTCATGTTTTCAAAATGTCCACCATTCAAGATGGTCACCAATACTTCAATATATGAAGTCCTCAGATGATTTTCTTTGTTATTAGTGATGAATATATCAAAGGTTATCAAAATTAGTAACGTCATTTATTTTTCATAATTTTTTTTAATAATTATTATTAATTTTCATGATGCCATTTTAAAATGGCCGCCCAGAGCAGCCATTTTGTTTTTCTGAATTGGGTCTATAGCTATAAATGTTTGTTATGACCTCAACTAAAACTCTGCAAAGTTTGATGCTTTTACCACAATCTGAACAATTGTTTCACAAATCGACTGGACTATAAATGGGCGTTTTCATATTGATCCTATCTTATGTTTAAGTACAGTCGTATTATGTCGAGGTGAGCTGTATTGGCTCCAAGAGTAGTAAGCCATTGGTTAATAATTCATATTACGTCTTCGATGAATATGATGTATTCAAGAATAGCTTTATGCAAAATGTACTGCGTAACTCAATTTTTGAGTAATCTATCAGAAAAAAAGGCTATTTATTTACGAAGCTGCAAAGCCAATGAAATGTCCCAAGTTCATCAGTCCAAAAATTAAAAAAAATGTCTTTTACTTGAAAAAAATGCTTATACATATATAATAAAGACAAGGGGTTAACCTAAATGTGACAGCATCCCACTGATCTTATTCATAACATACCTTTCTAAATTTTTCCATTGATTAATTAATAAAGTCTGAAAAACTAAGGTTTCAACTTCCTTCAGGCAAATGAAATTAATCATGACTTTAGAAAGGAGAAGGTATGATAATGCCAATATTTTGCCCCGTTGAATTCGAAAATAAAAAAAGTACCATACATCTACCAAATAAGATTATTCAGATGTTCATAAGACATTAGTCTGTCAGACATTAGTATTTATATTCTTGGATTCTATCTTACATATTTGCATTTGGGTTCTTAGCTTCTTGAATTTAGTGCAAACCTGCATAAACTGCCAAATATCCTCATTTTAAGATCTTTAAGATCTTGACCTTTAGATATGAGCAACAGCTTTACCCCAAAAGATATTTTGAAGGTCTCAGTTGTCGAGTTGTCTTAGTAGCTCAACTACTGCATCACTATCCTGTCAACACTGAGGTTGTGAGTTTGAACCCCTAAATTGGCAGGTGCGTTCGACTCAAATCTTAATTGACTAGGACTGTCAATTTTTCTGCGGAAGGTCGGTGGTTTGGGTCTGGGCACTCCGGCTTCCTCGAACAATAGAAAAAATGGCAGCTATGAAATAGCCATTAGTGCTAAACGTGGAGTTAAAACACAAATAGTCAATTCAAATTGTTCAGATATGTCAATTTCAATTTTTAACAGCCTGTGACATCCTGGTGAAATCACAAAACTTTCTGCAGTAAAGTGTCCAGATGATCTTAACCTGTTAGTAGCTCTTAACATAACTCCTCCTTTTGTGTTTCCAAAAGGCTTACGTGCTTTTCTGTAGTATCTTCATTTGAAAGATGGTTATGAGAAAACAACGTTAAGAGGTTCGTGACCAAAAAGATAGCCAAAATTAATCTAAGGTCAACTTTGCCTGAATACAACGGAACTCTTATTGCTTTGAAGAAACAGCTCTCCTAATTCGACACAGTCAAAGTACATCTAATACAACTCTTATGTTTAATCTTTTATCAAGGATCCCAAATTATTAGAGCTTCTTGTTAGCCCAGCGGCTTTCATAACGGCATCTATACATTATGGTCAGCGTTCCTAATTACCATTTAAAACAATTGTTCACACTACACACCCTATAACCGAATATCGATACCTAAGATATAACAGGTAACACAGATCAAAACCTGCTATAAACGATTGCTAAAACCATTGTTTCCCATCTATAAACAGACCCGTTTTCAAAAATTACATTTTTTAAATATCTGAATCTAGTTAATTACCTTAAAAAACATTTCGAAAGTGACAATAGTTAATGTAAAATCGTCCTTCTAGAACAACATCAAGACTATGAAACAATTAAATTATTCTCCGAAATAATTGTGTTTGTACACTATATCGAGATGCTCAAAACTAAATTCTAGTATGTACACACATACAGATTTAATTAAAGAAAAGATCGTTGACGGACATCAATCACAACAACTGAGCTAAATGCTGATACAGTACTTGACACCACAAGGTATCTACAATGTAAAGATTTTCTAAATTGCATAATGATCCTAACAAATTTCGTTTATATGTCCTCATCCAGTGAGTGGTCGACTAAAAATAGTTGTGTTTATTTGACTAGTGTTCCTCCCTAACTCGATATTTATAGATTATCGTTGATCATCTCAACGAGATTGATTTTCTCGCTTGAGCCGGGACGGCGAAAGCGAGAAAAGCAATCAAGTTGAGATGAGCAATGATAATCTGTTTATCGCTATTTTACCTATGACGACGTTGTCAATTTCGTGTCAATTTCATTAGCAACGCCACGTGCCTCCTTAGTTTCTAGCGATAATTTTCCATCTCAAGCGAGTAGCGTGATATGAAAAATTATCACAAAAAAAGATCAAAGGAAAAATGCACAAAATAGCGATAAAAGATGTTACATCAAAATAAACGTTTACATACTGATTTTAATATGAACTTAGGAAGCGAAGTACAGGCTCCTCCACATTCATCTGGATAAGCATTTCTTGCTTGTAAATTGTCACCATCAGGATCTTCAACTGGTAGTGTAATTGTTGTTGGACATCCGAACGGAATTCTATAACAAATTTAATTATTTCGAAGTAATTTCAACAAGTTTATTAAATCAATATAACATTTGCTGAGGTTATGAAGCAGCTACCATGATAGTGCTTCATTCCTATTTTCTAATGGCAATATGTATGCATGGTTTCTTTTTTGTGTTGTGAAGTTTTGTTTGTCAGAAAATATAAAATTACAAGACTTTATAACGAACATGGTATTTTGCTCGTTGAAATCAAATACAAAAATCATTAAAACTTGTATGTGAACAGCCTTCCTGCTTTCCGTTGGGCGCAAATCCAAGTAACAGATGGACCACCAAGAACGGGCGCCAAGTGATGTAAGTTTAAACATTTCAATATGATTACCGCCAGCAGTCATGTTAAATCAAAAAAATCTTTCTTCAACTACTCCTATTTATTACAGTTGTTGAATCAAATTATTACAATATCGACATACCGAATTCGTAAAGGGGATGGTTGAGGTTGGTGGGGACAGGGTTTTTTTACGGTTGGGATATTCATTTTCACCTACTACTAGGCTTTTATATTTGTTTCAATTTTGTACAATGAGGTTTACTGCATTTTGTTATGCATTAATTTTCATACTGGCTAGAGCAATATTATTTTTTTTCAATTTTACAGGCCAAGATAATAATTTCTTAGATCCCACCTCATCCTAGAAATAAAATGACCGTCCCCTAAACTATACTACTCTTACTTTATCTAAGCTATCAGTATTTCAAGTATTTCAGAACTTTTTTTATCACTGTGTTCATTTTCGATTTTGAAACGAAAAGTAAAAGCAGGGTAAATACATCATAAAAAGTCATTTGATTGAAGGTCGTTGAACATGAAGGAATGCTACAATTAATTGATTGAAGGTCGTCGAACATGAAGCAATGGATTGTTACCATTAATTGATTAAAGGTCGTCGAACATGAAGGAATGGATTGTTACCATTAATTGATTGAAGGTCGTCGAACATGAAGGATTGCTACCATTAATTGATTGAAGGTCGTCGAACATGACATATTGCCACCATTAATTGATTGAAGGTCGTCGAACATGAATAATTGATACCATTAATTGATTGAAGCTCATCAACATGAAAAACTGCTACTATTAATGATTGACATATATTCTATCAAATCAAGTGAATTTTTATTTCATGTGAAATAAAAATATCGGTCACTTTATTACTGACAATAGACAATTTTTATTTCAAATGAAATAAAAATATCGGTCACTTTATTACTGACAATAGAAACTTGATCGTTGTTAACACGCAAATAGAACAATACTATTCTCTGTGTGGTGCGTAATCAGATAGTGTTTTTTTCAATTAAAGAATTGAAAATAAAGAGAAACCAATTTACCCAATTAAACCAGCAGTTCTTTTTTTATTATTGGTATTGAATCTCTAAAGGAATTGATATGATGCAGTATATCGAAAAATTACAGTCGTGTTTCTACAATTTGTTAGTGATAGTAAGCTTTCATATAACTACAAATTTAAAACAGAGTTTGCAGATTATTATTTAACTGACGTTGTTGTATAATCTAGACAACTCAGCATTATTTGATTTTAACGTTGTTTTGAATATCAGTAATTAATTTTACCCTACTGTAGGTTGAACTGCTGACACAGGACTAGCGTTTGGTAAAGTACTGTCATTCCGTATCCTCAGATCTATTGTTGTAACAAGTCTTCCAGGACCACTTGCTGGAACTGCCCATGGGATACCGTCTAGCCTATACGAGAATAGTATGAGAATTACTGATTTTTGTTGCTACTGTGTATCTGTGAATGTTCATTATTTGTATATTTCCCTGTGTGCATCCTCCTCCTCCTCCTCCTCCTCCTCCTCCTCCTCCTCCTCCTCCTCATCATCATCATCATCTTCATCATCATCATCATCATCATCATCATCATCATCATCATCATCATCATCATCATCATCATCATCATCATCATCATCATCATCATCATCATCATCATAATCGTCATCGTTGTCGTTATAAATTAAATTGTGATTGTATTTGAAAAAAATCTTCACAAATATGGGCTATCTACCGTGATAAAAACTTCCTCGTCCACTAATTGACTTGATATTATCTTAATCATATTTTTTTCGTTAAATAATCAAGAATTTTTTAACTATACTGCCGAAATTTAAGCAAAGGAACTTACTTTAAATAAATCAAATGTTAGCGGTAATAACTGTCCTTTCCTAGATTTAGATATTTCAGTTTTACACGGGAAACGCCACACTAAAATTTACGACAAAAGTTGTGACGTTGTGACGTTTTTGATTTTAATGAACGTAATCTATGTATTACTGGTAAATTATTAAGTCAGGGATTTCGTTACCACAAATTACATAAAACCTTTATTAAACTCTTCCATAGTTATAAAGATTTGGTTTCGAAGTTTGGTTGTACCTGTAGAAAACTTTATTCAAACGGGATAGCACATCCTCATTTTTATGGAGATGTTGTTACCGTGCCCGGAAATTTAGAACTTATCGATCATTTAAATAAACTTATTCTAAAAGGTTACCAAAAACACTATAATAAGATCTTTAAATATTGTTTTTATTGGTATTAATATTGATTTTGTTATCAGTAAATTTAAAAGCAAACTAAATATTATTGTTATATACAAATGCACTTTCATGGATCTACAATCTGTCGATACCTATATCTTGGCATTGCACAAGGTCATGTTTTTCTCTGACTGTTTATGATGTCTTTACACTATATCCATTGGATGTTGGATGTGTACTGATTGATAATTTAATCTTAGATCCATGATTTTTTTTTATTAGTTGTTATTGGTTTTGAACTAGCTGTCAGTAACTGCTAATACTCTCAGATCTGTGCTAAGTGTCTTTTTGTTGTTGGGATGTACAAGTACCCGGCCATGTCCACTCTGTGTTTTTGTTAGATGTATATCTTTTTGTATCCATCTGAAATTAGCCTTTTTCAACTGATTTTTATAGTTCGTTCTTACTTTGTACTGTTACACCACTGTCCCAGGTTAGGGGGAGGGTTTGGATCCCGCTAATATGTTTAACCACGCCACATTCTGTATGTATGTGTCTGTCCCAAGTCAGTAGTCTGTAATTCAGTGGTTGCCGTTTGTTGCTGTGTTACATATTTGTTTTTCGTTCATTTTTTTGTACATTAATTAGGCCGTTAGTTTTCTCGTTTGAATTGTTTTACATTTGTCATTTCGGGGCCTTTTATAGCTGACTATGTGGTATGGGCTTTGCTCATTGTTCAAAGCCGTACGGTGACCTGTTGTTAATTTCTGTGTCATTTGGTCTCTTGTGAAGAGTTGTCTCATTGGCAGTCATACCACAACTTCTTTTTTTTTTCTTAAATTAAAAAACTTTGTGTTACACTTAAAAACAGCTAAATATGTGTAAATTCTAATGTCAGTGTAGAAAGGACCGAGATGTAGAAAAACAAACTGACAATGCAATGGCAAAAAAACAATAAAAACGACCAAAAGACAAACAACAGTCTACAAACCACAACATAGATAACTTATGACTGAACAACACGGATGAACCCTTCTAAAACCGGGGGTGATTTCATGTGCCCCGGAAGAGTGGAGCAGAGCCTGCTCTACATATGACACCCGTCGTGTTACTCATATAAGATATGTTGACAAATTATATCAAATGATTAGCCATCACCCAAAAGCGGATTTGTAATTGACTCTTATCTAACCCTAAGTCATCACCAAATTTATTAGCCATCGGTCATGTAAATTTTCTAACCAAAAAGTTCATCATATAGCACAAGATAATATTTTTTGTGAAGCAGTGGAGCACAAACACATCAAATAATCGTGTTGCTGTTCACTAGTTTTCTGACCCACATGGACGTGGATATCAAGACTCCAATAGTTCCCGTCGAAATAAATATCTCATCCATAATTATACAAACAAAACAATTGAATACAAACTTATCATAGATACCAGAAACAAGTATGTTCTTCTTTTTGAATATATCAATCTATATTAAAATAAGGAGAAGTAGTATGATTGCCAATGAGACATGTACCAAAAAAGATCAGAGGTCTAATATGACTTTTTCGTGAATAATTACGGATCACCGCACGGCCTTCAACAAGTTGCAAAACCTATACCGTATAGTAAGCTATCATGTAGAAGTTTGCGTGTTTATAAAGGAAAATTGCAAATATTTAACCGTGTTTGTGTGAACCAATACTTCAATATTAAACAGTGTTCGTGTGTATCAATACTTTAATATCAAACAGTGTTCGTGTGTACCAATACTTCAATATTAAACAGTGTTTGTTTGTTTCAATACTTCAATATTAAACAGTGTTCGTGTGTAGCAATATTCTAATATTAAACAGTGTTTGTGTGTTCCAATATTAAACAGTGTTCGTTTGTAACAATACTTCAATATCAAACAGTGTTCGTGTTATTTGATTAGGTTCTTAACAAATTCACGGTTTTTTAAGAATATTTGTTTTCCTTTTTAATTTCGAAATAGTCCAGATGACGAACAAAGCAACAATCAAATGAAATGTCCCATGTTTATATATGCACTTGATTCGATCTATTGGTTAGATTATATTGACATGTTTATATGAAGTAACTGAATTAATTCAAATAAAATTTAACACAAATAAAAAATAAAACATACCGAACAGTATATCTGTTTGTTCCAGGATTAATGTGAAAAAATTGATTTTCGCCTTGTTCCCAGTCTGATGACTGTTCACTGAATGATGTTAAAATTGTGTTAATATCTGATAAATTTATTACTGGATTACAACCGGAAATACATTTCCATTGCATTGATGATAATGATGGCGGAACTGTTCCCTTCATATACAAATTACTAGAAGAACAGTTTTGACCACACGGACCTGTGCCCTTTTCCCATGTTAATCGATATGTAAATCTGACCTAAAAAAAGAAAGAAAACATGTAGAAATGTTTTCTTTATCTTTTATTGTCATGTCTTTTCAAATGAATTGTTTAACAGTTAAAACAAAATAAGTTGTGTAGAACATGATTATTTGTATATAACGTGTATTTTTGCTTAGTTTTTTAGAATAGCATGTAATAGGAATCGTCGTTTTTGGAACATATCGATCAAAACTAACAACAATTCTAACTTTTGAGACGAAAAATTGCCTGAAATATATCTATTCTCACCTTTTGTTCATTGGAATCCTCTAAAAACCTTTTATCAAAAATATGTACGAGGCTACAATTTTTACCAGCTGATACAAGATTGCCAGGACATAAAATCAAAATTATTAAAGCTATTTGTCATTTTTATGTCCGCTTCGGCAACTCCGAATTTCTAAACTTTATGAAAAATCATAAAAAATACTACCTGGTCACTATTTGGCCACTTTAACCAACTAATGCTTCCTCCTAGATAAGCTTGGTTGGAAACAGAAATGAGACTAATAACAATATATATCCTTAAATGCAAAAACATTTTCCAGTTCTCAACCTGAAGTGTACGCCATTAACATTAACGAATTCACTGTACGACAAATACATTCATTTTAGTTTTGCACTAAGCTTGTCATACAAAACAAGGATTTAGGAATATTAATCCTTGTAAATTGAAAGTTTTCCAAGTTATCAGTTTCTACCGATGTCATCAATTTCACGAAGACCAACTTATTGTCCATTTCTAAACTTTAAAATTAAACTGACATTCTTAATACACTGAGATTAAATCATAATATATCATACACTGTCTTATCAGAGAAAATGAAAAATTTAATAATTTTTAAAATATCACAACATAATTTTAAATTGAATTTAGTTAAAAATCAAAAAATATTTTATGCGCAGATAAAAATGCAACTCGTACAAGCACTGGGTGTTAGATGACTAGGAGTTTGAAAACAAATAATGTAATGCTTTCCTAATGAAATGAAAATTCAAAAACAATTTTCTCCTTATCATTTCCTCAAAGAGTATAATTATGTTTTTAATATAAAATCTACAATAATTGACCATTTTTACATTTAATTTTAACGATTCAGTTGTAGACTTATTTTCTTTCAGATAAGCTAATCCATCCCTTCGACAAGGGTAAGACTGGATTCAAAGTAGGATATCAAAAAAAGGAAGTGTACAAAGTAATAATAGACTAAAGCACGAATCAAAGTATATGTGACACATTCTTTATTGGGTATACTTATACTGAGCGTCAAGAAACTTGGAATCTATGTAAATCAAAGCTCTCTCGATTAAGATATCCGTCGTGGAATTGAGATGTAGAATAAACAGACGATATATTCAATTCTATTAAGCATTGTAACATTTTCCCAGATTTACCTTCATCAGGAACGCTCAAACACAAGCAACCCATGTAGAAACGCTAGACCAAAGGAGACATGAAAAGAATAGATTAATTCTGTTATGGCCAACTTTGCGTGCGGGAGTTGGAATATAAATATATAAATTTCAAGAAATTGAACAGTACTTCAAAAATTATTCGGCTATAACAGTTGTGAATTCCTTAAACAGTCGAATGGCTATCAAATTGAAAAGAGAATTCCTGGAAAATCGGAACTTTGAAGGTTTGAAATATATGACCACGGATTCTTAAACACCCCTTTCTATTTTACATTCAACTTTTTAAAGCCTATTAACTAAACAAACCTTGTCATGCTCGGCCATTTCACCCAGTTAATTGTTCCTCCAAGAAATGTTTGACTTGAAAAATCAAACAGCATTAGACTTGTGAATATCTGTACGATCATCACTGTACTATCATTGTATTAACAAGTAAGCAAGTCTTCATTCATATTTACGATGTGACAATTTTTGCACAAGTTTTTTGTTCACATAGATATTATCTTTCGCATATTCTTTGATAGAAAGCCTTACCATTCAAAAGTCATTTATATAACACATGTAACAATTTTGGAATAGATATACATTTTTGCACTTGTAATATCAAACGGGATGTTGGCTATATCTTCAGGAATTTAGTAATTATTTATCATTGTATTGTTCTGTTTTCAACAAACACTTCTGAGTTCAACAGGTGACCAAAAAACGAATAATTGGTGATCAAGAATCATACAACTCATGATAACGGTTTTTTAAATTCGTGATCATGATTTGTGAAATTCGTGATCGCGAATTCGAATTGTATTTTTGGCCCTACGTACATATCTACATGCATCCCTTTTGATTCAAAGAACCGTAATTAAAACTATTGTCCATCTTTTAAGGAATAAGAAGAAAATTTGAATAATTTGGTACCAAGAACAATGCAATTTAATATTGACATTAATAGTTTTCTTTTTTTCGATATTACAAGTAGTACTATCGAGCTGCTAACCAGTCGAGACACCTGTTTAATAATCCTCTTTCACATCTTTTGTGCATTGAACGTAACTTCTTCGCCTATTGAACTCCAAAAGTGTTTGTTAAAAAAGAACACAATGGTGCTAGGGGCCGTCTTAAACTTACAGTGCTGTGAGAGTTTTTACTCCCTGTTGAAGGCCTCACCGGGACTTTAAGATGAAGAACAACAATAAAAGCGCTTTTTCTTTGCTTTTGATTTTTTGCTGCGCATGTACTGATTTTGTGTCATAGAAGGATACCCCATTTCCTTTCGTTTCTATTAAGGATGTTCGCTACTCTGTTTCAAAATAACAAGCTTTTTAAAAGACTGTTATAAATTGATAGTATACAAATAAAGAAACTAAAAAAGCAGAAAAAAATGAAGGGTCCGTGTGCTTGTTTTCAAGATATAAGCCATTGAAAATTTGGCGGGAAATAATTCTCTCTAGATTTTTCATACATTTAACATTGACACCTTTTTTCTTTCAAAAACGATGAAAAAATAACAAGGATTTTATAAGATTTTCAAAGATAACATTTTAAACTATATGTAATCAAATTCTGGAAAGAAAAGTAGGGGTTAATGGGCAAATATTTTTAATGGCACTACATGGATAAAACCAGAGGATTCCGAATATCTGGCAAAAATCATAAAACCATAAGAGCGAACATCCTTAATATAATGATAAATCATTACTAAATTTCTGAAGATATTGCCAACATTATACGCTTGATAGGAAAAATGTCTTTTTTGTACATGTAGACAAACACATATATATGTACTATATGTCTTTGATGTAAAGAAAAAAGACACAGGGAAAATTAATTGAAGTTTCATGTTGATTTGTGCCATATCTGAGGGTCTGGATGGGGTTTACAGAATAGAGAATAATGGGCATAAAGTGCAGAATAATGTGAAAATTATATAGATTAGATAAAAAAAAATAAAGAAAAGGGAATAATGGGGTGTTAAAATACATAAAGAATAGAGAATAACGGGCAAAAATTATAAAGAATAGAGAAAAATGACCTTATAAACTAAAGAATACAGAAATGATCGAAGGACCTCCATCCAGACCCTCATATATGGACATTTGCGCTTTTTATCTGTGATAGTTTATATGCAGTCTTAACCAAATTTGCAGAAGTAAAGGAAAGATGTTTACACATTCTTTGAAAGTTCTCCCGTACACATGATGAAATCAGAAGACGAAAAAAATGCAGGTACACGATTTCAGAAACTTGAAAACAAATATCCAGGTAAACGACAGAGAAAGCGAAATTTGTATGGCTTGAAGATCCAAATTTTGGCTTAATTCTTCGAGCAGCTTTATACAATTCGTGGATTTAAAATTCTCTTTGTTTACTCTATTGCCTGGAAAATGCGAGGAACTTTACCATCATAGTTTTTCTGAACTTGTCTTAATTTTTGAAGACCAAAATTTGATTTTTTAACCACCTGCTGTTTATACAAAAATAAGGAGATGTGGTATGATTTCCAATGAGACAACTATCCACCAAAGTTCAAATGAAATGGATGTAAGCAATTATAGACAACCGTAGGGCCTTCAAAATTGAGAAAAACCCATACCGTATAGTCGGCTGACATGAAAAATATGAAACAATTCAATTGAGAAAACTAACGGCCTAATTTATAACAAAACAATTCCCGAAAAAAACAAATATGAAAGACATGAACCAATGACAACCACAGAACTACAGGCTCCTGACTTGGGAAATTCACATTAAGAATTTTTGCCGGCGCCAAACCCTCCCCTAACCTTGGACATTGGTGTAACAGTACAACATAAGATCAAACTATAAAAATCAAGTTGAAAAAGGCTGAAATTGTTTTCGTTTTCATTTGACACCAGACGTATTTAGATATATGAATGCCAATGTTGTGTTTTTGATATTAAATAATTTTAAAACTTTTAACCATGGTGTCTCAAACGATACGTTGGTAAAGCGCTTAGGTCCTAAAATTTAAAGCGCAAATGTCCATTGAAATAGCGCAAATGTCTTATCAAAAAGCGCAAACGTCCCGCGCCGCATGTTTGCACTTTTTTTATACCTGTAATACGAAAGGATATTTGCGCTCCAAACATTATGGACATTTGCGCATTAAATTTTCATATACCTGTTACAGTAGTAAATTGAACGGACAATTTCAATGTTTGTGTTTATTGCAATTGAATAAACATTCCAAGTATGCCTATGTATGTCAAGTTTTAAAACAATTCAACAAATGGTCAAATTAATTAACTGGTTTGAATCTAATTATTACGTAAATAAAAACGCAATAAACATACATGCTATTATATGTTTAAAAAATATCGGTTTTTTTTATTTCAATAATTTACCCCAAAAAGTTCCATATAACGTTTTAAAAAAGAGAATAAACTGTTATCACAGAGATATGTCTCGCCTTTTTGTAATTTTGATAATGCAAATGTTGAAATTAAAATAGCAATACTTTAACATGTAAGTAATGCAAATATTCAAAGTCGATGAACCATGACTGAAGGTATATGGCTAAACAATCTCCATGGAATGAGATGTGCCAATGCTAATACAACTGCATACCAAATACCATTGACTTATTATAAGTCGTTCCCTTTAAACAAACCTAAACACCAACATTAACTTGTAAACTATGTAAAAGTTTCAAAGTCAATGAACCATGATCAGGGGTGGGGCTATATAATCTCCATGGAAACGATACTTGCAAATGCCGATACATTTGCATACCAAATATCATTGACTTAACATTAGCAGTTCATCTTAAACTGATGTAATCACAAACTAATACATGTAAACGAAGCAAAAGTTTCAAAGTCAATAGACCATTACTGAGGGGGCGGGGCCAAATATTCTCCATGGAAATGAGAAGTGCTAATGCTTATACAACTGAACACCAATTAACATTGGCCTACCACTAATGGTTCCCCTTGAACTGACCTAATCACAAACTAATACATGTAAACTTAGCAAAATTTTCAAAGTCTATAGACCATGACTAAGGGGGCGGAGCCAAATAATCTCCATGGAAATGAGATATGCCCATGCTTATACAACTGCATACCAAATATCATTGACCTACCACTAGTGGTTCCCCATTAATTGACCTAATCACAAACTAATACATGTTAACTATGAAAAGTTTCAAAGTCAATAGACCTTGACTGAGGGGGCGGGGCCAAATAATCTCCATGGTAATGAGATGTGCCAATGCTGATACAACTGCATACCAAATATCATTGACCTGCCACTAGTGGTTCACCATGAACTAGACCTAATCACAAACTAATACATTGTTGACGCCGCCGTCGCCGTCGCCGCCGCCGCCGACGCCGGAAACAGCATACTTAAGTCTCGCTTTTTGACTCCGTCAAGGCGAGACAAAAACCAAATGAAATAATTTTAAACACTTTTAATTATCCTGACTTTTTTTTCCTACATTCTGTTTAAACATCTAATTAGGGAATTTACAAAATCTCTGAATATTTCAGAATTTTACAAACTCCTTGTTTTTACAAATATACGTTTAAGACCTCATTTCAACAGTTTGAGCCGTGGTCAATCTGAGCCTTTCATGACGCACATCTTTCAAATGAAATATTGTGAAATCGTTTATTTAATTTTTGCATTGAAAATGTCCCTCCAAAGTACGTTTGCCCTCACAGAAAATAAATAAAAACTACAATTGCGAAATTTAAAGAAAAAGATTATCTATTACAAGTGAAAGATAATTCAAAATATGTTGTACGAACTATGGGCAGGTATGTGTTTGTTTGTCTTTACCTCTTATTCTATTGTGTGTTTCACTGTTTCAGGATTAATCGAATCAGATATTAAATTTTTATCATTTAATCTTACTTTGAAGGTTGAATATACAGTTCTTTCGTCAGTAAAGGTGAAAGTGTGATTTGTTATTTCTCGAACCAAAAATAACACAGTTTTACTTTACTTTACTTTTGTCACTTCATTTAATTTCAGACAGCTGTCTTATTCATCTCGACATTAAAGCCATAAATTGTTTTCTTCATTTGACACTGTTGAATAATTTGCTAGTATCACACCATCACTATGACATGGACCTTCAAATATACAAACAATTCACAAATTATTAATCCTTGCTTAATGTATTGTTTTATTACATACGGATGAACCTGTCAAATCTTAATGACAAAACATAAGGGGCCGGTCGAAAACATCATGTTATTATCAGTTTTCATAATGTCTACGCTACCAATATCTCGTAAGCTCAGCATTCAGACGAAAGCATCAACATATCTTGTGAAATATACAGCAAGCAAAACTTATCAAGTCAGAACCAGGGGTTTCTGTAGATGTAATGGAAAGTTTGTACTAGTGGCGGATCCAGAGGGGGGTCCGGGGGTTGGAACCCCATTTTTTGGGACGATCATTGCATTTGAATGGAGACATATAGTTGGAACCCCCCCTTTTTTTAAAATGGCTGGATCCGCCCCTGTGTACATATACTTTACACATTATGTAAAATTATAATCTAATATTCTGTATTGTATGTTTTTGAAAATGACAAGGGGTTCGTTCGCCCAACATTTATCTTGACTATACAAGTTGAAAATATTTCTTTGGCCGAATTGAAGTTTAACTAGCTGTGTCGATACAAGTGAAATAGAACCCACTTACATTTTCTAACTACACATATTTTCGATTCATTCTGTTAAAAAATTACGTTTCAAACGGTTTGATTGACTGATTCTTCAGCTTAGAAACATAATTTTATGGGAATGTAGGACAGAAAGTCACAGGACAAAAAGTCACAGACAAAAAGTCACGGACAAAAAGTCATAGGACAAAAAGTCACAATTCAGTTTTGAGATTAATTTTCTTTGAACAAGAAAACACTAATTTAAAAAATATTTTTTTTGTTTTTTCTTGAACTATTATATATGAAGCAACTTTGTAATTCAAATTTATTCAATAAAAAATAATAATGATCAAATAATTGTTATGAAAACAAAATGTCAAAGTGGCTTAGTACTTAAATGGCTTCATTGTGGCAAGAAATATATCCTTTGCATAATTAAAATTTAATAAATTTTCATTTATCAAGGCTTATGAACAATTTCCTAAACTTAAAAATGAATATATGTAATAAAAAGAAAAATTTCAAGATCTTTCTCTGATATATTCAAAAAATTGTCAACAAATTATTTGTAACTTTTTGTCCTGTGACTTTTTGTCCTATCAAATTTGTGACTTTCTGTCCGTTTACCTTTTATTTAGTGAATATCATAAGTTCCAGGTAAATAATCAAGTTGATCAAGGATACTGAAAATGTGTATGCAATTCTTGATTACAAAGATTTAACTCTGATTCAAATATCAAAATCCTTGTTGAAAACTACTCGAAGAGTTATAGTCTAAACCAAAACCAGAGACATATAATACAATTGTATTATATGTCTCTGATGGTGTCAAGAAATATATCCTTTAAATGTTTAAAATTTTATAAATCTTCATTTACCAAGGTTTATGAATGATTTCCTTAAATACAAAATTAATATATGTAATAAAAAGAAATTATTTCAAGAACTTTCTCTTATATATTCATACAATTGTAAACAAATTATTTGTGATGTTTTGTCCTATTAAATTTGTGACTTTCTGTCCGTTTACCAATCTCATAACCTCTATCAGAGACATATATACACGGTGTGTTCCCATTTCGCCTAAGTTGTGAATTCCAGGTAAAATGGTAAAAAAATACTAAGGCGAGATGGGAATTGAACTAAGCGAAATGTGAATTTAGATAAACAGAAGGACCCAGGACAAACAATCATTTAGAGGGCTGGCATAACAAGCTGAAAAGAGGGTCAAAACAGCACATCCAAACATATTTGAAATCATCAATGTGTTCAATGTGTTCAAAAAGATCAAGCAGCTAACGAGGTAAAGAAAGTACAATATGCAGCAGGTGGCAAGATGAGGGAAAAGCTAAAAGTATAGAAGTAGAAGAAAGATTCACCACTTTGAAAGAAAACCTGCAGAATGGTACAACAGACTACATTCAGTATGGTGATGCAGCATCCTACATCCTTAAACTTGGTAACTAAATGAATTTTGACCATTCCAATGTGTCCATCAGTGCCTTGTTTTGCATAATATGAACTATCATAGTACCAGAGACATATATATGTATATATGTCTCTGATAGTACTATTTATTTATGTTTATGGAAATAATTCTTATGTTTTATGTATTAGTAATTTTTTCTCATGCGATTATTTATTACATGTACATTTTCTTTATTAGTATGCTAATTTAAAATTGTAATTCAGTGCTGATTCAGAAATAAAATATTTGTTATGATGGTATGATATTTGTCTTTATTCTATTCATTAAAATATGAAATATTCCGTATCCTATTTGTCATCTCTAATAAGAAACAACAACAAAGACTTTATTTACAAAATATATCACATAAGTAAAAAAATACCTTTCAAAAAAGATGGGCCACTATAAAAAGAATTATTCAATAAGTGGGACAATCGGGAAGACACCAAAAATACATCTTCTTTTAAAAAGTATTTCATGGCAGATTTTGACATCAAAATAACAAATATCAACTAATTGCAATACAAACAAAAAATAACTTAATTACTTCCCATTTCGCCTTAGTTAATTCTTTTGTACCTGAAAATTTGTACTAAGGCGAAATGGGATTAACTTTATATAATGATTTTGACAGCTAAGGCGAAATGAGAATAAGCCATATAGTTACACATGTGTATATATGTCTCTGCTTCTATTGTATTATGTCATAAACTTGACATTTAGATGGACTGGCGGATCCAGAGGGGGGTCCGGGGGTTGGAACCCCATTTTTTGGGACGATCATTGCATTTGAATGGAGACATATAGTTGGAACCCCCCCCTTTTTTAAAATGGCTGGATCCGCCCCTGTGTACATATACTTTACACATTATGTAAAATTATAATCTAATATTCTGTATTGTATGTTTTTGAAAATGACAAGGGGTTCGTTCGCCCAACATTTATCTTGACTATACAAGTTGAAAATATTTCTTTGGCCGAATTGAAGTTTAACTAGCTGTGTCGATACAAGTGAAATAGAACCCACTTACATTTTCTAACTACACATATTTTCGATTCATTCTGTTAAAAAATTACGTTTCAAACGGTTTGATTGACTGATTCTTCAGCTTAGAAACATAATTTTATGGGAATGTAGGACAGAAAGTCACAGGACAAAAAGTCACAGACAAAAAGTCACGGACAAAAAGTCATAGGACAAAAAGTCACAATTCAGTTTTGAGATTAATTTTCTTTGAACAAGAAAACACTAATTTAAAAAATATTTTTTTTGGTTTTTCTTGAACTATTATATATGAAGCAACTTTGTAATTCAAATCTATTCAATAAAAATAATAATGATCAAATAATTGTTATGAAAACAAAATGTCAAAGTGGCTTAGTACTTAAATGGCTTCATTGTGGCAAGAAATATATCCTTTGCATAATTAAAATTTAATAAATTTTCATTTATCAAGGCTTATGAACAATTTCCTAAACTTAAAAATGAATATATGTAATAAAAAGAAAAATTTCAAGATCTTTCTCTGATATATTCAAAAAATTGTCAACAAATTATTTGTAACTTTTTGTCCTGTGACTTTTTGTCCTATCAAATTTGTGACTTTCTGTCCGTTTACCTTTTATTTAGTGAATATCATAAGTTCCAGGTAAATAATCAAGTTGATCAAGGATACTGAAAAATGTGTATGCAATTCTTGATTACAAAGATTTAACTCTGATTCAAATATCAAAATCCTTGTTGAAAACTACTCGAAGAGTTATAGTCTAAACCAAAACCAGAGACATATAATACAATTGTATTATATGTCTCTGATGGTGTCAAGAAATATATCCTTTAAATGTTTAAAATTTTATAAATCTTCATTTACCAAGGTTTATGAATGATTTCCTTAAATACAAAATTAATATATGTAATAAAAAGAAATTATTTCAAGAACTTTCTCTTATATATTCATACAATTGTAAACAAATTATTTGTGATGTTTTGTCCTATTAAATTTGTGACTTTCTGTCCGTTTACCAATCTCATAACCTCTATCAGAGACATATATACACGGTGTGTTCCCATTTCGCCTAAGTTGTGAATTCCAGGTAAAAATGGTAAAAAAAATACTAAGGCGAGATGGGAATTGAACTAAGGCGAAATGTGAATTTAGATAAACAGAAGGACCCAGGACAAACAATCATTTAGAGGGCTGGCATAACAAGCTGAAAAAGAGGGTCAAAACAGCACATCCAAACATATTTGAAATCATCAATGTGTTCAATGTGTTCAAAAAAGATCAAGCAGCTAACGAGGTAAAGAAAGTACAATATGCAGCAGGTGGCAAGATGAGGGGAAAAGCTAAAAAGTATAGAGAAGTAGAAGAAAGATTCACCACTTTGAAAGAAAACCTGCAGAATGGTACAACAGACTACATTCAGTATGGTGATGCAGCATCCTACATCCTTAAACTTGGTAACTAAATGAATTTTGACCATTCCAATGTGTCCATCAGTGCCTTGTTTTGCATAATATGAACTATCATAGTACCAGAGACATATATATGTATATATGTCTCTGATAGTACTATTTATTTATGTTTATGGAAATAATTCTTATGTTTTATGTATTAGTAATTTTTCTCATGCGATTATTTATTACATGTACATTTTCTTTATTAGTATGCTAATTTAAAATTGTAATTCAGTGCTGATTCAGAAATAAAATATTTGTTATGATGGTATGATATTTGTCTTTATTCTATTCATTAAAATATGAAATATTCCGTATCCTATTTGTCGTCTCTAATAAGAAACAACAACAAAGACTTTATTTACAAAATATATCACATAAGTAAAAAATACCTTTCAAAAAGATGGGCCACTATAAAAAGAATTATTCAATAAGTGGGACAATCGGAAGACACCAAAATACATCTTCTTTTAAAAAGTATTTCATGGCAGATTTTGACATCAAAATAACAAATATCAACTAATTGCAATACAAACAAAAATAACTTATTACTTCCCATTTCGCCTTAGTTAATTCTTTTGTACCTGAAAATTTGTACTAAGGCGAAATGGGATTAACTTTATATAATGATTTTGACAGCTAAGGCGAAATGAGAATAAGCCATATAGTTACACATGTGTATATATGTCTCTGCTTCTATTGTATTATGTCATAAACTTGACATTTAGATGGACTGGCGGATCCAGAGGGGGTCCGGGGTTGGAACCCCATTTTTGGGACGATCATTGCATTTGAATGGAGACATATAGTTGGAACCCCCTTTTTAAAATGGCTGGATCCGCCCTGTGTACATATACTTTACACATTATGTAAAATTATAATCTAATATTCTGTATTGTATGTTTTGAAAATGACAAGGGTTCGTTCGCCCAACATTTATCTTGACTATACAAGTTGAAAATATTTCTTTGGCCGAATTGAAGTTTAACTAGCTGTGTCGATACAAGTGAAATAGAACCCACTTACATTTTCTAACTACACATATTTTCGATTCATTCTGTTAAAAAATTACGTTTCAAACGGTTTGATTGACTGATTCTTCAGCTTAGAAACATAATTTTATGGGAATGTAGGACAGAAAGTCACAGGACAAAAGTCACAGACAAAAGTCACGGACAAAAGTCATAGGACAAAAGTCACAATTCAGTTTTGAGATTAATTTTCTTTGAACAAGAAAACACTAATTTAAAAATATTTTTTTGTTTTTCTTGAACTATTATATATGAAGCAACTTTGTAATTCAAATCTATTCAATAAAAATAATAATGATCAAATAATTGTTATGAAAACAAAATGTCAAAGTGGCTTAGTACTTAAATGGCTTCATTGTGGCAAGAAATATATCCTTTGCATAATTAAAATTTAATAAATTTTCATTTATCAAGGCTTATGAACAATTTCCTAAACTTAAAATGAATATATGTAATAAAAGAAAAATTTCAAGATCTTTCTCTGATATATTCTGAAAAAAATTATTTAACTCTGATTCAAATATCAAAATCCTTGTTGAAAACTACTCGAAGAGTTATAGTCTAAACCAAAACCAGAGACATATAATACAATTGTATTATATGTCTCTGATGGTGTCAAGAAATATATCCTTTAAATGTTTAAAATTTTATAAATCTTCATTTACCAAGGTTTATGAATGATTTCCTTAAATACAAAATTAATATATGTAATAAAAAGAAATTATTTCAAGAACTTTCTCTTATATATTCATACAATTGTAAACAAATTATTTGTGATGTTTTGTCCTATTAAATTTGTGACTTTCTGTCCGTTTACCAATCTCATAACCTCTATCAGAGACATATATACACGGTGTGTTCCCATTTCGCCTAAGTTGTGAATTCCAGGTAAAAATGGTAAAAAAAATACTAAGGCGAGATGGGAATTGAACTAAGGCGAAATGTGAATTTAGATAAACAGAAGGACCCAGGACAAACAATCATTTAGAGGGCTGGCATAACAAGCTGAAAAGAGGGTCAAAACAGCACATCCAAACATATTTGAAATCATCAATGTGTTCAATGTGTTCAAAAAGATCAAGCAGCTAACGAGGTAAAGAAAGTACAATATGCAGCAGGTGGCAAGATGAGGGAAAAGCTAAAAGTATAGAGAAGTAGAAGAAAGATCCACCACTTTGAAAGATAACCTGCAGAATGGTACAACAGACTACATTCAGTATGGTGATGCAGCATCCTACATCCTTAAACTTGGTAACTAAATGAATTTTGACCATTCCAATGTGTCCATCAGTGCCTTGTTTTGCATAATATGAACTATCATAGTACCAGAGACATATATATGTATATATGTCTCTGATAGTACTATTTATTTATGTTTATGGAAATAATTCTTATGTTTTATGTATTAGTAATTTTTCTCATGCGATTATTTATTACATGTACATTTTCTTTATTAGTATGCTAATTTAAAATTGTAATTCAGTGCTGATTCAGAAATAAAATATTTGTTATGATGGTATGATATTTGTCTTTATTCTATTCATTAAAATATGAAATATTCCGTATCCTATTTGTCATCTCTAATAAGAAACAACAACAAAGACTTTATTTACAAAATATATCACATAAGTAAAAATACCTTTCAAAAAGATGGGCCACTATAAAAGAATTATTCAATAAGTGGGACAATCGGAAGACACCAAAATACATCTTCTTTTAAAAAGTATTTCATGGCAGATTTTGACATCAAAATAACAAATATCAACTAATTGCAATACAAACAAAAAATAACTTAATTACTTCCCATTTCGCCTTAGTTAATTCTTTTGTACCTGAAAATTTGTACTAAGGCGAAATGGGATTAACTTTATATAATGATTTTGACAGCTAAGGCGAAATGAGAATAAGCCATATAGTTACACATGTGTATATATGTCTCTGCTTCTATTGTATTATGTCATAAACTTGACATTTAGATGGACTGGTGTGATCACGTTTCTCCAACATTTGATAATTAGCCTAAAACAACATTAGGGATTAGGGGGTCCTCTTAAGGACTGGCATCTTGATATTTACCTGTAATTCACCTGTTCTTAACTAGAATATTGTTGATAACAATGTTGCGATCTTGAATAAAAATAAACATTTAATATTCTGAGAGCTATTAAGAATTTAAAATAGCTTGAGTCAGTAAGCTTATATTTAAGTATCAAACGCTGCTTAATGATCAAAGATGTAGTATATATAAATATCTTAGTCAACTTGCATCAATTGTCCAAAGCTTAAGTGACAAATCGAGAATACTTGTAGCTCACAATTCACCAAGTCAGTTCCCAAAGTTAAACACCCTATAGTTCACGACGTGATGTACCCAATTTGTATTCTCCTTTTCTCGTGGAAAAAGTGGATAGATATACGACTGACTCTTCCATTTGCTTAGACAGCATGCCAGAAGCACTGACTTTAGCCCTTATGATATACAGACAGAACGACTAGGTAGATATATGGTTCTTCGCACTAGAAGACAACAGCTTTCGGTGACTTTCTACGTAAACAAAACGTTATTGTTGCGCATCGTTTTAGATTTGAACATCTACATGTAACACAAATACAAAAATATATCAAGTTATTTCATAAAAATTTATCAACAAATAAATAACTAAAATGAGGCACATTCAGTGAACATTTCGATTGTTCATGTTATTTTCTATAAAAATTCATTAAAAAAAAATCATTTTGTGATTATTTCTTGATAAATTTTTATGAAATTTTCAGTTTGATTTGAATTTTCCTTGTTTATTCATGGAATTTTTTGTTGGATAACTTTTTAATTTTGTAAATCAAATACGGATAAAAATAATTACGTACTAGTAGCTGTTTCCTGTTATATTCGACCAAAAATATATTAAAACCAATTATTAAAAAAAAAAAAAAAAACGTTTTTAAAATGTTTTAAGATATATCTTCAATATCCCTTTTTACAATATTTTAGTTAAGAACTGATATTGGTGAGTTACATGTAAATATCAAGATGCGAGTCCTTATGAGGACCCCCAAATCCTTAATGTTGTTTTAGTCTAATTATCAAATGTTGGAGAAACGTGACTAAACCGATGGACTGCATTTGGTTATAATCAGGAATAGATTATTCAATTGCAATAAACACAAAATTGAAATACATAGGAAAATGTATTTTTAACTTTATTGGGAAAATTGAGAATTGTTTCCTACCTACTTATTTTGTTAATTTTTTCTGTGACTTTTTTCCTACTTTATTCCTGCCAGATTTTTGACTTTTTGTACTTTGACCTTTTTTCCAGTGATTTTCCGTTTATCCATAATAAAATTGCAATCATAAAATATACTTTTATTATGTCTCTGGTCTGGCTAGGCGGAAAACGGTTGAATCAAAGGTACTCAGCTTCAGAGTTTGATAATGTAAATGGATATTAATGAATTCTGACAGAGACATATATACTCAGATATCGGACTCGTATATGTATGGGTAAGAAAGTCATACATTGAATATAGAGGATATTTGGGATATACGTTAATGAGACAGCAATCCAACGAAATAAATAACAAAAAGAAATCTATTGGTCAACATGTCAACTTCTAAACGTCCCGAGTATAAAAATGGGGAATCAATTAAACAGAAACAAACATAGATCTGCCATCAACACCAAATTCTTAGAAAAACATTAAGATATAACACAAGACAACTATACTGACGAGGTTAAAATCTTCATTAAAACGTTCTGCTAGTCAAAGATCAGTGGTGGATCCAGAACTTTTCATAAGGGGGTGCTGACTGACCTAAAAGGGGGCGCTCCAGTCATGCTTCAGTGATTCCCTATATAATCAACCAAATTTTTCCCACGAAGGGGCCCCCCCCCTGGATCCGCCTATGAAGATGCAATTTAAAGGATTAGATATCATATTTCTAATCTTGTCAAAAATTCTATGCAATAAGATGCGGTTATTTGCTTAACAAGTTTGCAAAGTTAACGCAGAGACATATAATACAATGTTAAAGTATTATGGGCCGTTGTAAATATCTTCGCTTTAGTGATGCCGTATTCATTTTGGTCCAAGTATAAAAAAAGTTGTTGAAGGTACGATAACTTTACCATGTGGTAGCTGCTCAAAACTTTAGACATAATGGCAAATTGATAAACATTAAGGAGGATTATCAATAAATCTTATTGTGAAAACTGTTCTGTACATACAGTCGGGGAAATAAAAGATGACAAAAATAAGATGTTCATGCATCCAACTGTTAGTAAAGAATGGTCCTCGTAAGACAAACTTACAATACTAAACATTATTCCAGTATTGTAGAGAATTGCGATCGCCATGCATGTACAGGAGATTCGGTAAACGGACAGAAAGTCACAAATCTGATAGGACAAAAAGTCACAAATAATATGTATACACTTGTTTGAATATTTAAGAGAAAGATCTTGAAATATTTCCTTTTTATTATATATATTCATTTTACAGTTGAGGAAATTGTTCATTAGACTTGATAAATGAAGATTTATTAAACTTTAATCATGCAAAGGATATATTTTTTGGCACCATGAAGCCGTTTAAGTACCAACCCACTTTAACATTTTGTTTTCTTAACAATTATTTTATCATTATTGATATTTTTTAAATAAATTTTGTTTACAAAGTTGCTTTATATACTATAGTTCTAGAGAAGTACAAACTGTTTTTTTTTTTTAAATAAGTGTTTTCTTGTTAAAAGAAAAATAATCTCAAAACTGAATTGTGACTTTTTGTCCTGTGACTTTTTGTCCATGACTTTTTGTCCGTGACTTTTTGTCCTGTGACTTTCTGTCCTACATTCGGAGATTCATGGTCACGATTCCGTTTTTGGAAAATTCATGATGTTGATTATTAAAAAAACAATAGACTTATACTCGTGTAATACTGTAGCAAATATATGAGCCTCGTATGCATTACTAAAATCATGCATTTCATAATTTCATTTTTTAGATTCAAAACATGGTCTCCTATGAGGTACAGTATGGAACCAGGAGACAAGTTGCCACTGCTCTCATTATTGGATCTGGGACAGAGACCGAGATGATCCAAATGAAAACTGACAGAGACATCACAGTCACCAGGTGAAGCATCCACAAGACCACCAACTCCACCTTCAACTGATCAAACAGGACAGCCAAAATCAACTAGCCCGCCTACCATCAGACGTCACGCCAAGAGGAAAAGGAAAACAAATACAACACCAATGGTGAGTCTTACCATAAAATTACAAATAAGACATTGAGTGTTAGTGGGTGTCTCATTAACCTATACCTGACACACATGTATCCTTTTATTCATAAAATATATGAAAAATTCTTTTGAAAACCTAATGTTCATTTATCAGAAATTCTGCACCAAGTTACTTGCATCTACAAAGGACCTGATCATGTTAATGTAAGAATTCCACAAAAATAAAATTTTATCCACTTAATGATGAAAAAAAATAGGAAAAATAAAACTTGGCAAAAGTTATGAAAATGTTCACTTATTTTGATAATATTTTCTTGTAAATTCAGTAGTTGTCGCTTGTTGTTGTATATATTTGTTTTATACATAAATCAGGCCGTTCGTTTTCAATTGTTTTAAATTTGTCATATCGGGGCCTTTTGTAACTTGATATGCGCTTTGGGTTTTTCTCATTGTTGAAGGCCATACTGTGACATATAGCTGCTAACTTCTGGTTTCAGATGGTAAGTTGTCTCATGGCGATCATACCAGATCTTCTTATATTTATATTGGCTTATTTATTTAAGCGATAATTGCTTGTATTCTGGGACTCTTTTCACAAAAAATATTAGGTGTAAAAATACTCGTAAGTCATGAACATTTCAGTTTAACTTACGATCAATTTTTATCGAAAGATTTTTTGTGAAAAGAGTCGCAGTATTCTAAGATAACAGACTATTGATCACTCCTTCAATATTTGCAAATGACTTGCCTTACTATAAATCATCGTAATTACCTGTACTAAAATGTAATAAAATATTGCAGGCCATCATCAAAACAATTAATACAGCTTTTCATGCCCCACATAATTGTCTCCTTATTATTGAGTATTACAGGTCATTACAGTATTAATTAACAAGTAAAATTCACCCCACTTGATTATTCTATACTCATAAAGATTTTTATTTTTCTCCTTTTCTTTGAAAATTGTGTCTTATGAATCCTTAAATAATCATTCACATTTCAAACAAATGTACAGAATACTTTAATGTACTGTCCATAAAAATTAATGAGTAAAAATATCAGTCTAGGTCAAGAGTTGTGTATAAGATTTATAATTCTAGTTGGTGAGGTGGTGCCTTAGGAAAGAATAGGAACATTTTTCCACACATGTGAAAGGCACAAATAAGTGCAATGAAGTGTACATAGTGTAAAAAACTCGTATATTTACAATCTCATACCAATATTTGTAGCATTGTTATACATCATTTAATTAGGTTAACTTAATGGATTCAATATATGAGCTATGTCAGATAGAAATACACCTTATACAAGTGCACATATACATGCACATGTACAAGACTTTGATTGATTTTGGGACATTCAAATACCAAATAAAAGATGAATTGTGGTTTGTTTTTGTAGATTTTCTTATAACAGTTCAATTTTCAAACAGATGCAGACTTTCCATAGCGATTTTTTCAACCCGAAACAGGTGTATTTCATGTATTGATATTCATTCAGACGCAGCTCATATATCTTATTTATTTGAAGAACAGCTAGTCCTTTGTTACTATGGACATATGTACCAATTATAACTGATATGTCTGTGTATTATACTTCTTAAGATAGCCATTCAGGAAAACTGAATTTTAATATTATCCACAATTTTTGCATAAAATTTGAGATTTGTATGAAAAGATTTTATTCAAACATTTAAATGAGGTTGATTGTGAAGATATTTCATAGTGTGGTGCATAATTTTATTGAGTGAACAACAGCCCTCTAATAATGTATACGAGATACTATTTCAGTACATAAATCTTAAGTTTACTCGAAAATCAAAATTTGTTTCATTTAGATAGACTTTTAGAAAATAGTTTTACTTTATTTCAGAGGCAATCAAAAACTGCTGCAAAAATTTTAACTAGCAAAGTACCACTCTCCAAAACTACAACATCTGAATCAAAAACAGACCATCAGCCTCTACCTCCAGAATAGTACCACCAACATCACTTACATCAACACAACCACCATCACTAGCACCTTCAACCATGTATGCAGGTTCCATTTTTCCCGATGAACACAAGATTATTAAGTTATTATATGTTATAATAGAGGGAGTTGCCACACTTAATCATAAACTAACTGACATCAACAGACGCCTAAAGACCCTTGAAGCCAAACAAGACAATTTGCATAACCTACTGCAAAGACATTATGCATTGGTGACAACTTCCTTGAATGTGAAACATGAGAGATTTCTGTGAATTTATCACTACAGACATTGCTATGACCATTGGAAAGTTGAAAGTGTTATCTTTACTTCTAGTTCAATTTGAAGACTGAGTTGGAATTGCATATTCCTGTGAAGATGTTGTGCAAAAAGATCACAAGATAACTATGAGAAAACAGAATGACCTAACAAAGATCATTGATCTTCATATATTTAGTGAAATAAATAAGAAAACAATTGTTATAATATAATTGTTATCATTAAATACTTAGTTACACAATGTTTTAATAAGAATATTACATGAAAATAACAGCTTCACACATAAAAATACAAATCATTTACAAAAGTAGTTTACCATAAGAAGTCTCAGACAACTTTGATCTAAATGAAGTGACGTTTTGAACATTTTTGCCAGACATTGTTTATCTATAACTATACAGATTTTGTCCAGTTTCCCAGTTGGCAGGCAGAATAAAAAAAAAATTTTTTTAATCTGTATGTCCCAAGGATAATTATGGTTTCAATTGGCTTAATAGTTCAAAAGATTTTTTAAAAGATAACAATAGCTCACACTGGACCTTTAGACCAGGTGAGCTAAATTGACATTATTTGTTTACTGTCCAAATTACCACAATAGAGGTTGGTCTTTTGCAAGGAAAACACATAATTATGGATATGTCAATGTCATAGCCATAGTAATGTCCTCCTTTAAGTCTCATCATAAATTTTGACTTATCGTAAGGGCTATACCTTAAATATGTATCAAGGTCTCTAAAATTGCTTCTATGGGTGGTTTACCTATTTTGAAAGTATCTCTCTGGGTACCAGGTATAATTTAGTGGAACAGCCATAGGCAACATAACAGGTTCCATTACCGTAGTTTTATTTTCGCTGTGAGAACCGAGTGGTTGATGTGGTTCATTAGAAAAATCAGGCTTAAAGGGGCATTAGCATTCAAATTCATGTTCACTGATTTGACTAAAATTCTCATATTTGATTGATAACATACTAAAACTATATCCAAATCATGAAAAGTCTAAAAATAAACAATTTTCTATGCATGGACTTGATAATATGCATCAGCATTTCGTGTGTATTTTAGTCTAGACACCATCTTATTAACCATTGAGGTGACCTTCAAAGACTGCAGACAGTCATATAACCCGATATAAACATAAATATAGATATAAATAGATAACGAACACATACAATTAGATTTTTCTAGGTCTGTTAGATTTCAACTAATTGGTTTACCCTTGTTTCACATTCAATGTTGAAATTCTTTTCCTTTTAATAGCTGAACATGCCTAGTTTATGCGTAACCCATCTCTAGCTAAGGGGTTAAATTGAAGGTCACATGAATACAGATTCAATGAGGTCAAATTATTAACTTGCAAATGAATAATTCATCAGCGATGTTTCTTAGCTTATTTTGACAAAATTGAACTATTGAATTATTTTTTCACTTTCTTTAATGATTGAACAAAAAAAATCATATTTAATATTTTTTATATCTCGTAGCTAATGCCCCTTTAAAGTTTGGATATATTTCTATTTATCAAAATGGTAAGATGTGAGATTTTTGTAATCCTTCATAATATTAAAAACTGCATCTGTCAGCAGTTCTGTTTGTAAGTTGTTTTTCCATTCTTTAACAAGTTTTTCCTTTGGCTTAACACCATGGCCTTCAGAATCATCTGTAATTCAAATAAAGGAAAAACATTAATATATATTTCATGAATATGTAAAGTAAATATGAAGAAAGAATTTACAAAAGTAATAATAAACAGCTCACTTTTTATCAAAAGGGTCCTGTACACAAATGTCCAAGCTGCAATATTTTTTGTTTGTAATTTGAAGGACCATATATATTATGTAACAGGTACATAGTAGTAACACTTGTATTTGATAGGCTTAATGTAGCACCTATTTAAATGATAGTAAGGAGAGGTGATAATTGATTTCCATAAATTATCAAAGTAAGATTAATTACAATCTTATTGATGAGAAGATCTATAATGATTGCTGATCAGACAACTATCCACCAGCACCAGAGACCAAATGATGTACAAGTCACTGTATAACCTTTAACAATGAGTGTTTAACTGACAAATAGGTGTTTATGATGGAAACTCTATAATATATGATTTTACTACAAGCATCACAAACAGTTAACTTATCAATGAACCATTAAAATGAGGTCAAGATAAGAAGAACCCTGCCAGACAACATGTTCACCATGTAATAATTAAAAACACCAAAAAAAAGCTTATAGTATCTGATTTTAAGATATAGCCATGCAAACTTAACATGTGACTAAAGAACCATGAAAATGAGGTCACAGTCAGATGAACCATGCCAGACAGACATGTACGCTTTACACTCATTCCTTATACATGTTACAAATATATTGCTTATAGTATCTGAGAAATAGACCAATAGTGGAAAACTTATCATTGTCCAATGAACAATGAAAAAAGGTCAAGGTCAGATAAAACCTGCCCCCTTGCAATCATTCAATACACCGAATATAGATTTTCCTGAAAAAAAAAAAAAACCCCAACTTAACATTGACCAATGAACCTTGAAAATCAGGTCAGGGTCATATGAAGTTGCCAGACAGACATGTACTCCTTACAATCATTCAATACACCAAATATAATGGCCCTATTGCTTATAGTATTGGAGAAATTGACCAAACCACAAAAACTAAATATTGTCCAATAAACTGTGAAAAAAGAAAAGGTCAGATGAAACCTGCCAGTCGAACATGTGCATCTAAGTGACCTTACAATCATTCCATACACCAAAATATATTTGACCTATTGCTTATAGTATCTGAGATACAGATTTGACCACAAAAACTTAACCTTGATCACTATTCCCTGAAATGAGGTGGAGGTAAGGTGAAACCCTGTCTGACGGACTGGTAAACCTTGCAAGGATCCCATATACCAAATATAGTTATCCTGTTACTCATAATAATTGAATATTTAACAATATTTTTTTTTCAAGCAGTCACTAAACCATGAAAATGAGGCTGTGGACAATGGACATATGACAGACAGAAACTTTGTAACATAAGGTATCAGCATCAAAGGTATAAAGCACTCAGGTCTTCTTCCTTCTTAAATATAAACCTTTATATAAATAGTTTACTCTGTCCCCACCACTAACGGATTGTAATCTCTATATGCTCTCTTCCATGAAAGTCACAGACCAGAAAAAATCTGGAATGTTCACAGATAATTCAATTTTTTTATGAAATGTTATTCTTTTTTCTTGTTAGCCTAGGTTAGTGGAATGTAAAGAGACAAATCTTTATAAAGAGATTAAACAGCTCTACCAAATCTGGGTAGCAATCACTTAAAACAAACAAATGTTTTCAGTAGTCAAAGTGTTTATAGATTGCATTTCTGTAAATATTGACAAAGCAATTTCCCATAGGAACTCCTTTTACAGCTAAAACTGTACCACTTTTACTATGTAGTTTTGAAAAAAATCATATCCTAGAATGGAAAGTTCATATACACTACTATTTTTTTTAAAGGTCAAAATATAGGGCTGTGCGGCATATTTTCAACGTTTATATGCCCCGAACTTCTAAGAGTTTAAACTAACACTAAATTTCTTAACTACCCCTACCTTAACTGTAGGATTACCACAGATTTCAATATAAACAATATGCATATGTATATTTACTGGTAACATTCCCAAGTTATGTCTCTAAGAGATGAAACATAGACTTCATAACTGGGAACCAGTATGTAAACAAAATTAATTATCTATGAATATTCTATATCTCCCCAAAAGAGGCGTGGTTTGAAAAAAAGCTGTGCAACCTATAGCACTTGAAGGGTAAAGAATGCATCCTAACTAAAAATTAAACATTGCCTTGTATTAATCATTGGAAGGCAATATTTTGAATAGGATATTATATAACTTATTATCAACAATTACAGTTTATTCTTTGATGGCAATGTGTGAAGTAGATCAGTGCACTCACCATTTACAATTACAGTTAATGTAGCCTTTGATGGCATTGTATGAAGTAGATCTGTGTACTCACAATTATCAATTACAGTTAATGTAGTCTTTGATGGCATTGTATGAAGTAGATAAGTGTACTCACCATTAGCAATTACAGTTAATGTAGTCTTCTTTGATGGCATTGTATGAAGTAGATAAGTGTACTCACAATTAACAATTACAGTTAATCTAGTCTTTGATGGCATCATGTGAAGTAGATCAGTGTACTCACCATTAACAATTACAGTTAATCTAGTCTTTGATGGCATTGTGTGAAGTAGATCAGTGTACTCACCATTAACAATTACAGTTAATGTAGTCTTTGATGGCATTGTATGAAGTAGATAAGTGTACTCACCATTAACAATTACAGTTAATCTAGTCTTTGATGGCATTGTGTGAAGTAGATCAGTGTATGCTAACTGGAATTCTAGCTGAAGTATATCTGAAGAATTTCCTATCTTTATTTCAATAAAGTCAACAGGTTCACTGTAATCTACATTCAATTTTCCCTGAAAATAATCATAGATATATGAAGATCATAAAGAGAACTGCTTGAACAATACATTTAAACAAGAATAGGTTTCAACTGATAAAACTTGGATACTTTTGAAAAAGATAATACTAGGGATTCATTATTATTCTTGGGATACCAATTTTTTTAGTGGATTTTGTCAACAAGTTAGATTTTTTTCTAGGCTTGTATGCAGACTTTGCCAGAACCACAAAATCAAATATCTACTAAAATACGATTTTTCCTCAATCCACAAAATTTGGTACCTATGAAAATAAATGAATCCACAGTAGTTATATAATAAACTGTTAACACAGAGATATGTCTCGCTATTTGTTATTTTGATAATGCAAAAGTTGAAATTAAAATAGCAATACTTTAACATGTTAGTTATGCAAATATTCAAAGTCCATGAACCATGACTGAAGGTACAGGGCTAAACAATCTCAATGGAAATCAGATGTCTCAATGCTAATACAACTGCAAACCAAATACCATTGACTTTTCAAAAGTCATTCCCTTTAAACACAAACATTAACTTGTAAACTATGTAAAAGTTTCAAAGTCAATGAACCATAATTAGGGGGTGGGGTTATAAAATCTCCATGAAAATGAAACTTGCAAATGCCAATACATTTGCATACCAAATATCATTGATTTAACATTAGTGGTTCATCTTAAACTGATCTAATCACAAATTTATCTAATCACAAATTTATACATGTAAACTAAGCAAAAGTTTCAAAGTCAATAGACCATGACTGAGGGGTAAGGACCAAATATTCTCCATGGAAATGAGATGTGCTAATGCTTATATAACTGCATACCAATTATCATTGACCTACTACTAACGGTTCCCCTTAAACTGACCTAATCACAAACTACTACATGAAAACTAAGCAAAAGTTTCAGTCAATAGACCATGAATGAGGGGGCAGGGCCAAATAATCTCCATGGAAATGAGATATGCCAATGCTTATACAACTGCATACCAAATATCACTGACCTACCACTAGTGGTTCCCCATAAACTGACCTAATCACAAACTAATACATGTAAACTAAGCAAAGTTTCAAAGTCAATAGACCTTGGCTGAGGGGGCGGGGCCAAATAATCTCCATGGTAATGAGATGTGCCAATGCTAATACAACTGCATACCAAATATCATTGACCTACCACTAGTGGTTCACCATGAACTAGACCTAATCACAAACTAATACATTGTTGACGCCGCCGCCGTCGGAAACACTTTTTGACTCCGTCAAGGCGAGACAAAAATAAGATTTCCTTTGATTTTCAATGAAATATCTATCCACAAAAGGCCAAAGAGCAAGGACATAAGCAAATACAGGTTACCTAAACTACACAAAAAAAACAAGCAAAATATCGTTTGATCTTGGCCTCTAGTAAGTGTTCTACTACTAATCTTTCAGTGCTTTTAACTAGTTCCTTTACTTATATCAATAAACTTATCATTAACTTTTGTAATAAAACATATGAAAATAGTGGAATTAACTATTTTTGGAGTGTAAAAAAATTCTTTGGATGTTTTAGATAAATGACATGCTTTTGATAGTCCTCTTGTTTCGGTTGACAGTTTTGACTTTTCCACCCTTTATAGACACAATCTTACCAAACAAAAGTTTTCCAATTTAATTAAATGGTCATTTGAAAAATATGATTGGAAATTTATTTTATGCCACTCATGTAAAGTCTTTTTCTCTAATGAGAAAGGTAATTATGCTAGATATACTTACTGGAGGTGTGATAATATAATTAAAGCTGTGAATTTTATCCTTGACAACATTTATGTATGTATCGGCAAAAAAGTTTATCGACAGGTTGTAGGTACTCCTATGGGCACCCTTTATTAGCAGACTTCCTGTATTGTTATGAATCACAGTTTATGGCCAAACTCAGTGTTATCTCATTAATTAATCAAGAATTCTCTAAATACACTGCCAAAATTTAACCAAAAGAACTTACTTTAAATAAATCTAATATTAACAGCAATAACTGTCCTTTCCTAGATTTAGATATTTCAGTTTTACACCAGAAGTTCTGCACACAAATTTACGACAAAAGGGCTGATTTTGCTTTCCCTATTGTTAATTTTCCTTTTTTAGACTGTGATGTCCCATTGACACCGTCTTATGGTGTTTATATATTCCAACTCGTTCGCTATGCCAGTATCTGTAGTGACGTTTTGTTTTTCAATGGGCATAGTCTATGTATTACTGGTAAATTATTAAGTCAGAGATTTTGTTACCACAAATTACTTAAAACCTTTACTAAATTCTTCCATAGATACAAAGATTTGGTTTGCAAGTTTAGTTATACCTGCAGAAAACTTATTTCAAATGGAATAGCACATCCTAAATTTTATGGTGATGTTGTTTACCGAGCCCGGAAATTTCGAAACGACCAGTGTCAACTAATCAATCCTTCAAATGAACTTATTATTTCAACACTGTAATTAGATATTTGAATATTGTTTTTATTGGTATAAATATTGGTTTTGTTATCAGTAAATTAAAATCATACTAAATATTATTGTTTTACACATCTGCGCTTCCACTTTACTACAATCTGTAGATACCTATATTTTGGCATTGCACAAGGCCATGTTTTTCTCTGACTTTTAATGACGTCTTTACACTAAATCCATTGGATGTTGGAAGTGTGCTTTTTGATATTTTAGTCTTAGATACATGATTTTTTTTTATTAGTTGTTATTGGCTTTGAACTAGCTGTCAATAACTGTGAGTACTCTCAGATCTGTACTTTGTGTCTTTTTTGTTGACAGGAATGTATAAATACCCTGCCATGTCCAATTTGTGTTTTTGTTAGAAGTTTTTCTGCTTTGTATCGATCTGATGAGTTAAGTCCTTTTCAACTGATTTTTATAGTTTATGCTTATATTATACTGTTACACCACTGTCCCAGGTTAGGGGAGGGTTGGTTCCTTGTAACATGTTTAACCCCGCCACATTCTAATGTGCCTACCCCAAGTCAGGAGCCTGTAATTCAGTGGTTGTCGTTGGTTTATATCTGTCATATTTGTTTTTCATAAATTTTTTTGTTATAAATTAGGCCATTAGTTGTTTCATATTTGTCATTTCGGGGCCTTTTATAGCCAACTATACGGTATGGGTTTTTCTCAATGTTGAAGACAGTACTGTTGCCTATAATTGCCTACATCCACTTCATTTGAACTTTGGTGGATAGTTGTCTCATTGGCAATCATGCCACATCTCCTTATTTTTATATTAATATTAGGGATGTCAATGAGTACTGGAGTATTCGAGTATCGCTCGGTAGTACAGAGTATCCAATACCAAAACGATACTTGACTAATCGGTTTCCTGTAAGAATATTGCTGTCTTCTTTATATAAAATTGATCTTCTTGAGAACCGGTTACCTCTTTCGCAAAATTAAATAGGCATCACTGATTAATCATACTAGTAAATAAAATACTTTTTGTTTCAAATGCTTGTGCCAACTTATTTAAAATGCCTCCGAAAATATGTGGGCTATACCTAGGCTAATACTTTAAACTAAACATGTCTTAGTTAATTAGTACGTGTAGGTAATGAG
The DNA here is from genome assembly GCA_017311375.1 of Mytilus coruscus. NCBI lineage: Eukaryota > Metazoa > Mollusca > Bivalvia > Mytilida > Mytilidae > Mytilus > Mytilus coruscus. The sequence continues at coordinate 24,039,396 of CM029606.1, read as the reverse complement.
CTATTAATTATGGTGTGTAATTCCTTGTCCCAGATACTTATGTAGATGGTTTTTGTCTGTTGAACAACAAACTACAGAATGTAAAATACATATTTTTGTGATTCCGTGTTGTAGGTATATTCCTGAGCGAGTACTTGAGTATTGCTCGATAAAACCAACAAGTACTTGATAAGTAATTGTTCTCTGAGTTGACATCCATAATTATAATATATCATTAAAACAACATCATGCATATAGTTATAAACAAATACCACTTGAATTAAACTTTGTGTATAAGTTTCATAACATTTGGTCAAGGGAAACTAAAGTTAGAGAACAGAAACCAATTTCGGGACGTATGGACGGTCACACAGATGGACAAGGGTAAACCTTACTACCCCCTCTGCTATGGCAGGGGCATAATAAAAATGAACACAAAAAAAAGAATAGAGAATAATGAGGTGCTAAAATATAAAGATTAGAGAATAATGAGGTGCTAAAATATAAAGAATAGAGAATAATGAGGTGCTAAAATATAAAGAATAGAGAATAATGAGGTGCTAAAATATAAAGAATAGAGAATAATGAGGTGCTAAAATATAAAGAATAGAGAATAATGAGGTGCTAAAATATAAAGAATAGAGAATAATGAGGTGCTAAAATATAAAGAATAGAGAATAATTGGCAAAAGGTATAAATAACAGATGAAGATAGATGGATATAGTAGGTGCAATAAATTGAAGAAGGAATTTATAATTATGGAAAGACATACTTATTATAATATCTCTGCACTATCTTTTTGTAAACTTAAGAAATAACAAGTTGAAAACATGTACCTCAATAAAACTAGAGACAAAATTATGTTTTCTAGAAGGATAAACAACTTCTGCTCCACTCTGACACCCATCCAACTGATCATGTGACAGTAAAAATCCAGTCAGAAAACAGGGAGGGGTTCAGACAGAAAGCTTTTGCAAGCAGAGAAAACTAATCACCTAATTCACTGTGTGACATCATGAAATGACAATACCAATACTAAACATTCTAAAGTTCTAATTCAATTCAGTCAGAGTATGGATGTCGCAATATGTGTAGCATATTTATATATCGATTTATCAATACGAAAATTTACCATTGGCAAAGAGAGTTAATTTGATTAATATTTCAAAATATAAGATTGATTTTGACTTGCCAACTGATTTCTATTGTACTTACTTACCTGTACAATTTTTGCCTCTTCTCTTCTAGTTATAAATGCAAACAAGTAATCATTGAGCTTAAGCAGAAACTGTCTAGGGTCTACTTTCAGTAATGTTTCTTCCAAATCCAAGACAGGAATAAAACCAGGAAAAGAATGTCTCATCACCTTGAAATTCTCATTTTCCAAATCCTGAATTTCTAAGTAAAATGTCTCATGACAAATGCCTTTGTGTGATGTGTCATAACTGAATATAATGTTGGTATTGTCAACAGAAAACACTGAAAATCCTAAAATATGTCAAACTGATTAAATATAAATGTATAATTGTGTAAAGATAATTATAATTGCAGAGAAATGCTAATTCAATTGCATACCATATATCATTGGCTTACCATTAGTGGTTCACCTTAAAATAGCCAAATCACAAACTTTAACAATTAAACATATATTTTAGTCAATAAACCATGGCTGAGGGGGTGGGTCCATATAATCTCTATGGAAATGAAATGTGCCAATACTAATACAAATGTCTACCAAATATAATTGACCTATCATTAGTGGTTCCCCTTACACTGACCTAATCACAAACTAATACATTGTTTATGCTAATGCTGAAAATAGCTTGACTAAGGCCTGCTTTTGCAACTTTGTTGAGGCAAGACAAAAACCGTATATTAGACAAAGCTACTACATGCACTTCCAATTCTGTAGTACATGCTAAAGGGGTCTTCATGATTCAGAATTCTATTAATAAATGGTTATTTATCAGTAGATGTTAATTAGAACAATGTTTCAAATATCAATGGTTTCATCAATTATCATGATTATAAAAACTTTACATCTGAAGAATGTAAAATTTAGTCAGAAAACAAGGAAGGGTTCAGACAAAAAGCTTTTGCAAACAGAGAAAACTAATCACCACTTTCACTTTGTGACATCATTTATTATTATTAAACAAATACTAATCACATAAGCTCCTTTATTGTTGAAACAGAGATTTCAAATTAGTTTTTGATGGCAAACATTATGCTTTGCCTTTGTATTATTCGTGATATATGTTGACAATTAAAATAAGAAAATTTGAAACAAGAATTAAAATAAGTACAAGTACAAATATGTTCAAATAAAGATTTTTCAGCATCTAGTTCAAATTCAGAAAGGATTTACAAATTTCTTGCATTTAACACCACATTATTCTACATGTTCTACAGGTACTACTCCTCAATTTCAGTAATCAATGCATATATATGTTTACTGACAGGTAGTTTTATGCTGTACATCTGTTAATTCTTATCACCTGTTAATCTGTAACAATCCATCAAGGTAGACAATTCACGATGATGACTTTTTACATCGGTTAATTCCTCTGTATCACTCTCTGGAGTATCTTCTTCCAATGACACATTGTTTTCTGAAATCTATTTCAAAAACTGCTTGTTTACTGTTACATGTATGTTTAAACTTATAATGAAAGAAAAGAATTTTCAAATGTACAGCGTTTGACATTAACTTTTTAACAACTTGCCTAAACAACCATGAAATTACTAGCCAGAAATACAAAACCACTGTCAAAATTTTGTCTGTCCCTTTGAATATATCGGTTATAAACCTAATTGTGCCATAATATTCTTTTATTTAATAACATTAAATAAAGTTAGTAGTGCTGGACATTGAGAAAGCTCATAAATAAATATATCGGGGTTAGCATTTATTCAGATATAGATTTAAATCTTCCTTAATTTCACTTTCATTAAAAAAAAAAAGGGTCAGAATATAACTCATCTTACACAGATTCCAAAAATATTTAGTTTATAGTTCTTTTCTTTGAAATAATGGATATGCCCAGCTATTAAGGTTTTAAAAAGGCATTTCCTGGGTCAACTGAAAGACTACATTTCACTGATTTAAAAAATATACAAGTTCAACCATTCCACATTGGTGTGCTTCACATTGTCATAAATTAAAGTCAGCTTCTGTTTTTGAGTGTGTTCTTGTTTATTTTATATTTTAGAGAAAACATTTTTTTTTATTTTCTGATACTTTTGGGCACATTGGGTTTAGTGAGTTTCATTATTATTAATAGCGGTTGCATCGATAATATTCAATCGTTTTTATAACCTCTTTCTATTAATTTCTGATTAAAGAAATTAATTTCCATATAGTTTTGACTCATCACTGGTGCATCTAATTATTCTGACAGTTTCGCCTATAACCAGTCCCTTGAAAACTGATTTGGGGTGCGATGAACTTCGATGCAAATATTGATAATTTTCTGTTGGTTTTCTGTATATTTGAAAATCTAAAGTCCTCTCTTTCTTAAATTCTCTCCTTTAAATACGGTTATATCTAAAAATGTAATGTGACTCTCGTTAATGTCAAAAGTGAACTTAAGGAGAGGATGTATGCTATTCGATATGTCAAAGAATTCAGTTAATTCTGCTTTAGTTCCTTTGAAAATCAAGAATGCATCATCACGGTACACTGATAAGTGCAAGATTTTGTCTCTCATCGTAAACTTGTTTAAAATCTCATTGATAATTTCAAACATCCTGATATCTGTGAGAGAAGGCGAGAGAGGACTTCCCATCGGAACCCCTATTTTCTGTCGAAACAATTCACCATTGAATTCAAACTCATTATTTTTTAGTATGATTCTTATAAGTTCTAACATACTTTGTTTAGGCGGAATTTTTATTTTGAAATTGCAAGATCTAAGCTTATTCCAAGCTCTATCAATGGCATTAACAATTTCGGAATGTTCCATATTTGTGTACATACTTGTTACATCAAATGATGCCATGATAAATTCAAATGGAAGCTTAAGTTCTTCTATTTTATTTATAAACGCAGTGCTGTCTTTCGTGTATGTCCATTGTTGAAAGACTATTTCCCTTAAGAAATAATCTATAAAATGTGCAATTGTCTCTGTAGGACTGCCTGACATAGATATAATTGGTCTGCCGGGTATATTTATATCTTTAATGAGATTTTTGTCTTTTTCGATGTCATTTATTTGATCTATGCTTAATTTATGTGTTTTTGGAAGCATATATAAACGACCTGGTTTGAACTCCTTGCCAGATGTCAAATAATCTAGCGAATGTTTGTCTATATGACCCATGTTGTGTAGAGGAATAATTATTTCAATTATCTTGTTGTAAATATCTTGGCTGTGTGTTTCTGACAGCTTATGATAATGGATTTCACTTGAGAGTTGTGTCATTGCCTGTTTGATATACATATGTTTGTCTAATACTACTATCGAGGAGCATTTATCTGCCTTCTTAATTATTATATTTTCATTTTTCTTTAGTGAAATTAATGAATTGAATTCATTTTTTGTCAGGTTGTTTCTACTGTTAACCATAGGTAATCTTTCAAGTTCTACCTTGGTTTTCCATAAATAAGTTTCAATAGCGTTATTTGCGAATTCAGGAGTGAATTCTGACTTTCGTTTGAAAGGATGTTTTCAGAAGAATTTTCAGTGTTTCTAAATGAGTAATTTAATCTCATTCTACGAGATAAATTTTCCCAGTCACACAGAAGGTCATTTTTGCTCTTTGTAGTATTATTGAATGAGATCACTCCCAATCCGTTCCAATATATTCGACCAGCCAAAGTGTTTCAGGTACCTATTTGGATCAATTATATATTTTAATTTGATCGAGGCCGTACCCTCATCAGCGACTCTAGCCTTGTATATAGGTTTTATTGTTCTTCCTATATGCAGAAATAAAGTAATCAATTGTTATTACACAGAGAGGTATAAGGAGTCGGACACTAAGTGGTCTTATATACATATTTGAAATGATGTTATACATTTGTTATAACTTTTTAGAGTTATTTCTCTTCTTTCAGTTTAGCAGATGTCAGGTATTCTTTGATATTTTTGTGTTTTTTGTATGCAATCATGGGGGGTCTCTCATAAAGACTCTTAGCGGTTGCATCTCTTTCGATAATATTCAATGCTTTCTAATTACTCTGTTTAATTGTTTAAACATTGGGTTGTATTTTGTACAAAATACCAAAGGAGCAGTTTTGCTATTGGAGCGTTGTTTATATTTTAAAGCTTCTGATCTTTTAATTTTGTTGCCTCCGCTATCCAGTTATTCAATTCTTCGTTTTATAACCTCTTTCTATTAATTTCTGATTAAAGAAATTAATTTCCATATAGTTTTTGACTCATCACTGGTGCATCTAATTATTCTGATAGTTTCGCCTATAACCAGTCCCTTGAAAACTGATTTGGGGTGCGATGAACTTCGATGCAAATATTGATAATTTTCTGTTAGGACACATTATAACAAAACTCTAATGAGGAGTATTTATGATTAGCAATTTTCTATACAATTGTGGTCAAACATGTCAAAACGAAATAGACACTTCAAACGTACTGACAAAAACAGAAAAAGTACAGCAAGAAAAATAAAATAAAATAAAAACAAAAACGAAGACACAAAAAGAAAGTATTTATACGTCGAAAGGCAGAAAATTATGTGAAAATGTTCACAAGAGAAAAGTTATCTGATTCAGATATTAACATATTATCCAAAGGGCTAAAATTTATTCCGAGTCCTGTTCTAAAAAGAGCAAAAAATGACCTTCTGTGTGACTGGGAAAATTTATCTCGTAGAATGAGATTAAATTACTCATTTAGAAACACTGAAAATTCTTCTGAAAAACATCCTTTCAAACGAAAGTCAGAATTCACTCCTGAATTCGCAAATAACGCTATTGAAACTTATTTATGGAAAACCAAGGTAGAACTTGAAAGATTACCTATGATTAACAGTAGAAACAACCTGACAAAATGAATTCAATTCATTAATTTCACTAAAGAAAAATGAAAATATAATAATTAAGAAGGCAGATAAATGCTCCTCGATAGTAGTATTAGACAAACATATGTATATCAAACAGGCAATGACACAACTCTCAAGTGAAATCCATTATCATAAGCTGTCAGAAACACACAGCCAAGATATTTACAACAAGATAATTGAAATAATTATTCCTCTACACAACATGGGTCATATAGACAAACATTCGCTAGATTATTTGACATCTGGCAAGGAGTTCAAACCAGGTCGTTTATATATGCTTCCAAAAACACATAAATTAAGCATAGATCAAATAAATGACATCGAAAAAGACAAAAATCTCATTAAAGATATAAATATACCCGGCAGACCAATTATATCTATGTCAGGCAGTCCTACAGAGACAATTGCACATTTTATAGATTATTTCTTAAGGGAAATAGTCTTTCAACAATGGACATACACGAAAGACAGCACTGCGTTTATAAATAAAATAGAAGAACTTAAGCTTCCATTTGAATTTATCATGGCATCATTTGATGTAACAAGTATGTACACAAATATGGAACATTCCGAAATTGTTAATGCCATTGATAGAGCTTGGAATAAGCTTAGATCTTGCAATTTCAAAATAAAAATTCCGCCTAAACAAAGTATGTTAGAACTTATAAGAATCATACTAAAAAATAATGAGTTTGAATTCAATGGTGAATTGTTTCGACAGAAAATAGGGTTCCGATGGAAGTCCTCTCGCCTTCTCTCACAGATATCAGGATGTTTGAAATTATCAATGAGATTTTAAACAAGTTTACGATGAGAGACAAAATCTTGCACTTATCAGTGTACCGTGACGATGCATTCTTGATTTTCAAAGGAACTAAAGCAGAATTAACTGAATTCTTTGACATATCGAACAGCATACATCCTCTCCTTAAGTTCACTTTTGACATTAACGAGAGTCACATTACATTTTTAGATGTGACCGTATTTAAAGGAGAGAAATTTAAGAAAGAGAGGACTTTAGATTTTCAAATATACAGAAAACCAACAGAAAATTATCAATATTTGCATCGAAGTTCATCGCACCCCAAATCAGTTTTCAAGGGACTGGTTATAGGCGAAACTATCAGAATAATTAGATGCACCAGTGATGAGTCAAAACTAAGGGAAATTAATTTCTTTAATCAGAAATTAATAGAAAGAGGTTATAAAACGAAGAATTGAATAACTGGATAGCGGAGGCAACAAAATTAAAAGATCAGAAGCTTTAAAATATAAACAACGCTCCAATAGCAAAACTGCTCCTTGGTATTTTGTACAAAATACAACCCAATGTTTAAACAATTAAACAGAGTAATTAGAAAGCATTGAATATTATCGAAAGAGATGCAACCGCTAAGAGTCTTTATGAGAGACCCCCATGATTGCATACAAAAACACAAAAATATCAAAGAATACCTGACATCTGCTAAACTGAAAGAAGAGAATAAATCTAAAAGTTACAACAAATGTATAACATCATTTCAAATATGTATATAAGATCACCTAGTGTCCGACTCCTTATACCCTCTGTGTAATAACAATTGATTACTTTATTTCTGCATATAGGAAGAACAATAAAACCTATATACAAGGCTAGAGTCGCTGATGAGGGTACGGCCTCGATCAAATTAAAATATATAATTGATCCAAATAGGTACCTGAAACACTTTGGCTGGTCGAATATATTGGAACGGATTGGGAGTGATCTCATTTCAATAATACTGTATAGCTCGAAGTCATACTTCACCTGAGATTAACCCTTGTATTTCCAAGTTGTTCCCACGACTTTGGTGATCTTCGGTCAAAAGGTTGATAAACAGTAATAAAACTTTCAACGAAAGTCTTCAGACCTAAAGACAGTCTGGAACTTATCATCATAAAGTAAATGCCAACTCTAACATAGAGAAAATAACATATAACATAAATCACATTGACACAGGAGGAAAAGGGGTTTGGCCTCAACTTTGGTGGTTTATTACACATTTACGAATTATGAACGTTAAACAACTGCACAACAAATTGAATAAACTCAGTCTCAAAAAGAAAATAATGGAGAATAAAACAGCATCACCTGCACTTGATACAGAAGGCAATTTAGTATGCACCCAGGTGAATAAGACCACAAAAATGGAAGAATATGACACAGATTTCGCTTTACCTGGAATCTCCGTAGACACAAACAGAAATGGAGACGAAGATGTCATTATTAAATGCACAGACGATATCGAGGAAAAGCTGAAAATTAGACACCCAATAGCTACACTGGCGTATAATATTACCAAAGGAGATGACCTACCCAGTTACGCTACAATAGACGTCAAGTTCAGCCCCAAATATGGCTCGGAGAGGGCAAAGACTTTTTTAAACAGTAAACTTAAGGATATTTCGTCAACCTTAAGGAAGAAGTTCCGTGAAGAATTGGTTAAGGAATGCAATAGTTTCATAGCGGAACTAAATACGGAAATTAATGAGGTTGTGAATGACACAAAGAAGGAAATTGGCTATACAACCCAACAAAGTGCTATAGGAAGAGCCATGCTTAAAAGAAAAACAGATGAATTAAAAAATTTTGGGAACTGAAATACAAAGAATCAATAAATTCAAAGGAGGAGGAAAATCTGGAAACAAGGAACTCGATTCCGGGAAATTTCTTGATATTAATAGGAAGTTGGAAAATCTGGAAAAACTGATCAGCCATGGAAGAGGTGGCAGAGGCAGAGGAACTAGATACCGAGGAAATTGGAACTTTCCGTATTAGACTGTACTTTCCAGAGGCTATAAATTTTAAATAAAGTAAAACGTAGTGCTTTGGAATTAACGTACATCAGATTTCTCGAAAGGACTCCGAGTTCTAGTGTTAGGAATACTATCTCTTTGGATTTATTAACTTTAATAAATAGTAAGCCTTATCTCAACATTTATTAGATTTTTATACATGGTTTCAAAAATGTATTTGTTGTTAATGATGATCGACTTGTTTTAATAGTAAATATTAAAACCTCACCTTGTTTTCCAATTTAATTAGATTGACGAAAGATAGGTCAAATGTTTCGTTCATTCATAGATTGTGGTTACATCTGTTCAGGGGTCATTAAGACTCACATGCTTGATTGCTGTGAAATTACTTTATTCCACTCCTCATTACTGTAGATAATTATAGACAAGTCAAATCTCTCGAAGATTCCTTACCGTGGTTACATCGAATACTTGCATTAAAACAATGGTCTTATTCCATTATAATTAAGAATATTACATTAATGTTTGATGTCCGATATATATTTTATATTGGGTCTACGAATATTATATTCAATCATCATTATTTTTAGAGGAAAAAGGAGAGCCCTTCATATATCTTCTATCACTCTCTTTTGTAAGATAATTAATGTCTAGCCTTAATTGACAGTATAAATACATGAAAACGTACGGATATGGGTCAATAGCACGAAGACATAACCAACAGTAAATGCAATACAAAAAGAAATTAATACGAATTGTATTAATATGTTTAAAGGCGACGCACTTAGTGACTATCGCCATTCATATTAAATTATGATTGCGTATTCAATCAATATAGAAGTAATATCAAATTTCTAAATTTATCTGTCTAACACCACACGAAACTGGTTAGAACACACCCCCATCATTTATTCTTCTGCCAGCAGCCAATAGAAATAGTGCTGTCTCATCAGATTTCTTGCTTACAAAACTTGCGATTTCATTATCACTTCTCCCTTAGGTAGGGATGAAATATGCGTCTTTCTCTAATGCAGAGATTTTTATGACACATTATAACAAAACTCTAATGAGGAGTATTTATGATTAGCAATTTTCTATACAATTGTGGTCAAACATGTCAAAACGAAATAGACACTTCAAACGTACTGACAAAAACAGAAAAAGTACAGCAAGAAAAATACAAAGTAAAATAAAAAACAAAAAACGAAGACACAAAAAGAAAGTATTTATACGTCGAAAGGCAGAAAATTATGTGAAAATGTTCACAAGAGAAAAGTTATCTGATTCAGATATTAACATATTATCCAAAGGGCTAAAATTTATTCCGAGTCCTGTTCTAAAAAGAGCAAAAAATGACCTTCTGTGTGACTGGGAAAATTTATCTCGTAGAATGAGATTAAATTACTCATTTAGAAACACTGAAAATTCTTCTGAAAAACATCCTTTCAAACGAAAGTCAGAATTCACTCCTGAATTCGCAAATAACGCTATTGAAACTTATTTATGGAAAACCAAGGTAGAACTTGAAAGATTACCTATGGTTAACAGTAGAAACAACCTGACAAAAAATGAATTCAATTCATTAATTTCGCTAAAGAAAAATGAAAATATAATAATTAAGAAGGCAGATAAATGCTCCTCGATAGTAGTATTAGACAAACATATGTATATCAAACAGGCAATGACACAACTCTCAAGTGAAATCCATTATCATAAGCTGTCAGAAACACACAGCCAAGATATTTACAACAAGATAATTGAAATAATTATTCCTCTACACAACATGGGTCATATAGACAAACATTCGCTAGATTATTTGACATCTGGCAAGGAGTTCAAACCAGGTCGTTTATATATGCTTCCAAAAACACATAAATTAAGCATAGATCAAATAAATGACATCGAAAAAGACAAAAATCTCATTAAAGATATAAATATACCCGGCAGACCAATTATATCTATGTCAGGCAGTCCTACAAAGACAATTGCACATTTTATAGATTATTTCTTAAGGAAATAGTCTTTCAACAATGGACATACACGAAAGACAGCACTGCGTTTATAAATAAAATAGAAGAACTTAAGCTTCCATTTGAATTTATCATGGCATCATTTGATGTAACAAGTATGTACACAAATATGGAACATTCCGAAATTGTTAATGCCATTGATAGAGCTTGGAATAAGCTTAGATCTTGCAATTTCAAAATAAAAATTCCGCCTAAACAAAGTATGTTAGAACTTATAAGAATCATACTAAAAAATAATGAGTTTGAATTCAATGGTGAATTGTTTCGACAGAAAATAGGGGTTCCGATGGGAAGTCCTCTCTCGCCTTCTCTCACAGATATCAGGATGTTTGAAATTATCAATGAGATTTTAAACAAGTTTACGATGAGAGACAAAATCTTGCACTTATCAGTGTACCGTGACGATGCATTCTTGATTTTCAAAGGAACTAAAGCAGAATTAACTGAATTCTTTGACATATCGAACAGCATACATCCTCTCCTTAAGTTCACTTTTGACATTAACGAGAGTCACATTACATTTTTAGATGTGACCGTATTTAAAGGAGAGAAATTTAAGAAAGAGAGGACTTTAGATTTTCAAATATACAGAAAACCAACAGAAAATTATCAATATTTGCATCGAAGTTCATCGCACCCCAAATCAGTTTTCAAGGGACTGGTTATAGGCGAAACTATCAGAATAATTAGATGCACCAGTGATGAGTCAAAAACTAAGGCCGAAATTAATTTCTTTAAACAGAAATTAATAGAAAGAGGTTATAAAACGAAGAATTGAATAACTGGATAGCGGAGGCAACAAAATTAAAAGATCAGAAGCTTTAAAATATAAACAACGCTCCAATAGCAAAACTGCTCCCTTGGTATTTTGTACAAAATACAACCCAATGTTTAAACAATTAAACAGAGTAATTAGAAAGCATTGGAATATTATCGAAAGAGATGCAACCGCTAAGAGTCTTTATGAGAGACCCCCATGATTGCATACAAAAAACACAAAAATATCAAAGAATACCTGACATCTGCTAAACTGAAAGAAGAGAAATAACTCTAAAAAGTTATAACAAATGTATAACATCATTTCAAATATGTATATAAGATCACCTAGTGTCCGACTCCTTATACCTCTCTGTGTAATAACAATTGATTACTTTATTTCTGCATATAGGAAGAACAATAAAACCTATATACAAGGCTAGAGTCGCTGATGAGGGTACGGCCTCGATCAAATTAAAATATATAATTGATCCAAATAGGTACCTGAAACACTTTGGCTGGTCGAATATATTGGAACGGATTGGGAGTGATCTCATTTCAATAATATTGATACAGAATGCCACCTTACAGGGAATAGACTCCTCTCTGGGTGTCACGAATAAGGGACTGTAAAAGGATGTAACATAAGCATGATGAGATGGTTAAAGAAACCAATAATTCAATAGATGGAGAAGGTTATGCTTGGATTTCCTTAATTAATAGCAATATCTACTCTCTGTCTCTCTATCTACTCTGTCTACTCTCTCTCTATCTACTCTCTGTCTCTCTATCAACTCTCTGTCTCTCTATCTACTCTCTGTCTCTCTATCTACTCTGTCTCTCTTTCTACTCTGTCTCTCTATCTACTCTCTGTCTCTCTATCTACTCTGTCTCTCTATCTACTCTCTGTCTCTCTATCTACTCTGTCTCTCTATCTACTCTGTCTCTCTATCTACTCTGTCTCTCTATCTACTCTGTCTCTCTATCTACTCTCTGTCTCTCTATCTACTCTCTGTCTCTCTATCTACTCTGTCTCTCTATCTACTCTCTGTCTCTCTATCTACTCTGTCTATCTACTATCTGTCTCTGTATCTACTCTGTCTCTCTATCTACTCTCTGTCTCTCTATCTACTCTCTGTCTCTCTATCTACTCTGTCTCTCTATCTACTCTCTGTCTCTCTATCTACTCTGTCTCTCTATCTACTCTCTGTCTTTCTATCTACTCTGTCTCTCTATCTACTCTGTCTCTCTATCTACTCTGTCTTTCTATCTACTCTCTGTCTCTCTATCTACTCTGTCTCTCTATCTACTCTGTCTCTCTATCTACTCTGCCTCTCTATCTACTCTGTCTCTCTATCTACTCTGTCTCTCTATCTACTCTGTCTTTCTATCTACTCTGTCTCTCTATCTACTCTCTGTCTCTCTATCTACTCTGTCTCTTCTGTCTCTCTATCTACTCTCTGTCTTTCTATCTACTCTGTCTCTATCTATCTATCTATCTACTCTCTGTCTCTCTATCTACTCTCTGTCTCTCTTTCTAATGAGTTAAATTATTTCTGTCAGGTACAAGTAAATTGATTCTCTTGACTTCATCATCATCTAAAGTACAAAGCAACAGTTACCCATAAATTGATGCTTTTTATTATCATATTCAGTGGGTTACACCTACAATGTTGATGTTTATATACGTGTTACTTTTTTTGAATGGTCATTTTGGACCCATACTTTCTGAAATTGTATAATGTGATAGTTAAACCAATTACTTTTATCAAATAAATAACTTTTTATAACATATCGATCAGCATCAAGTTAAAGCTGATGATGTGATATTAAAAACATAGACATCATACAGTAACATAGGAAATAATGTGAATATAACTAATCCTCTTATCCAGATTAAAGCAAAAGAAATGTATAATAATAAATGTATCAATTTTGACTATCAGCGCTTTAATATCCAACAATATGTGATCCTATAGCAACATATTCATCAATCTGGTCTCAAATACCCATACTTTCGTAAATTATTTTTTTCCTACCTTTCCTGACATCATGGACATGTACCCAATTTTATAACTCTTTCAAGCCAATAGAATATCAGCAACACCAAAAGGCAAACCAATCAGAACTGCTGTTTTGTAATAATTTCAATTGCAAGTAAAAGCTTCGCATCATGATACAAAGCAATAATTTCTATGTATTTCCTGTTAATAAGGGAGATAATTGGATACTTCAACTATTACTTCCGGTGTCATATATATGATAAATTACATTACACTGATTAAAAAAATGTATGGTTTTTATATATTTTTGCCTGAAATAGGGGACATAATTTGCTACTTCCAGTTTACAAAATGTCACTTTCAGTTTAATATGATAGGTTACTTTACACTGACTAGCCAGTCAACACTGAGGTTGTGAGTTAGAACCCCGCTCGTGCGGATGCACTCCACTCAAATCTTAATTGACTAGGATTGCCAGTTTTCCTATCGAAGGTTGGTGGTTTTCTCCGGCTTCCTCCACCAATAAAAACTGGCCGCCATGAAATAGCCCAAAAGCGGTGCTTAAAAGTGGCGTTAAAACACCAAAAATCAAAAATCAATACTTTACACTGATTCCAAAATATATGATTTTTTAAACTTAGTGCAAAAAATAGCTCCTTCCGGAAACATTTTTCATGGTCATATGTTTTCCAACCCAATACAAATAAACTGTTCACACAGAGATATGTCTCGTCTTTTTGTTATTTCGATAGTAAAATACAAATGTTAAATTGAAATATTAATTCTTTAACATGTAAGTTATGCAAAATATTCAAAGTCAATGAATCATGACTAAATGTACAGGGCTGAATAATCTCCATGGAAATGAGATGTGCCAATGCCAATACAACTTCATACCAAATATCATTCACCTACCACTAGTGGTTCCCCATTAACTGACTCAATCATAAACTTATACATGTAAACTAAGCAAAAGTTTCAAAGTCAATAGACCATGACTGAGGGGGCGGGGCCAAATATCTCCATGGAAATGAGATGTGCCTATGCTAATACAACTGCATACTAAATATCAGTAACCTACCACTACTGCTTCCCCACAAAACTGACCTAGTCACAAACTAATACATTGTTGATGTCGCCGACGCCGGAAACAGCATACCTATGTCTCGCTTTTTGACTCGTGTCAAGTCAAGACAAAAACCCTTAGTATGGCTTTATCATATATATACCAGTAGGAAGTTATAGCAAAGGTTAATATCTAGAGCGTCAAATGGCAGCTTCCATATAAGAAAGTAAAATACTCCCAGGCTCCCATAAACATGTTTGGCATCAATAAACACTAATGAATTTCTGTATTGCAATACATGTTATCCTCATACATGCTCATATTAATAAAGACTTTTTTACATAAATGAATTTATTTGCATCTTAGTTTTTAAATAAACTACACGTTAAATACAATGTTGCTATCATAAGAAATGGACAGACATTTTGACAGAAAATTTTTATAGCAACATGAACAATGCTTATGCTTATATAGCACATTGTAGCACTTGCAATGATTTGGCAAGTTTTTACAAACATGTTGTTAAATAAGATTTTTGACAGCCAAGGAGCTATAAATCAAGATATTTGAACTTGAAAAAAAAAATATATATCACAGATGTTTTTGACTAAAAAACAGTAATATATAGATTTTGAAAAAGGGATGTCTAAATTATCAGACTACACTAATAAAAACCATTATACCAGTGAGAATATTATAAACAGACTGCCCTTGGATGAAGGTGTTAGGGTAGATTAACACACAAGCTAAAAAAATTATTACCCAAGACGAAGTCGCTGGTGATAATTTTTTCACCAAGTGTGTTAATCACCCTAAAACCTTCATCCAAGGGCAGTATGTTTTTTATGATACTGAATGCCATATGATTCAAGTGTGCACTATGTTATTAGAAGGACAATTGTAAAAAAATGAAGTCATAAATTAAGATAGTTTTACTAATAACAACAACAAAACGACGGAAATGATGTAGAAATAAGAATCGGTAAACCTCGGCCGAAGCGGGTGTTAATTTTAGGCATTAGCAACAGTTGCTAATATTATCACATGTTGCTATGGGTGGCGGGGCTTCTGAAAGGTTAGTGAAAATTAACAAATGCCACATGTCCAATGAAAAAAATGGATAATATAAGAAATTTGCATAAAGTATAATAAACAGCATTGTAACACATAAACCCGTGTCAAAAAATGGGAGCTAATTCTGTCAAACATTTAGCATTTAATCAACTTTTTTCTAACCATTTCTACTTCAAGAATCATATTCAATAATTATTTTTGTAACTTCATTTAACATTCTAATTCATTAATCATAACTCATTCATAATATCACAAATCAAAAAACATCTCAGAAGACACTGGGACTATTATACTAGGGTAATAGTCACCGGATGACAGAAGAAAAAAATAATACTTAGAACAAAATCAAAAGGTTTTTCCATGGAAAGGTGGACAGACCTAATTAATAATATCAGAAGGCATTTACCATAGTTTCTACAGTCTGTAACTTAATTTTGAGAGCATCTCTTTGTCTTCTTAACTTCACTAATCTTTGTACTGTCAGTTGTGCGTTATCCTGGACTAATGGGTTTCTACTCTGATTTTTAGCTTCTAATACTAGTACTTCTAGGAAGTCCATTTCTACAATGAAATTGATAAAAGTAAAACAAATGTACCCATGTTCATGATGTTACAAAAGAATACACATGTGTAACCAAATTTGAGGAAAAAACACCAGTAATCAGCATGATCAGGATAAAAGTATGTTGGAGTTTTCATACAATAACATCCATATTGAATCTGATGGCTACCTGGCTACAACACACAATTGTCACTCTAATTGGAACCAATTGTGTACCCTTATTCCATTTGTCTGCATAAGACAAGGTATATATATGAGTCACTAGTTGTTGCAACTTTTCCTGTATGATGTGTATATATATATATATATATATATATATATATAAGTCTAAAATTTGCACAACGATACTAACTAATATAAGATGGTATTATACTAAGATGTTGTTATTAAATCGTGTTGACAAATATTTCGGCTTAACAAATAGCCTTCTTCGTGTCAATGAGTTTAACAATACTGATTGTAGGTTAAAATAGATCAATAATACAGGTAAGTTTTAATCTATTGATTTTAATCCATAATCTCGAACATCATAATATAAACAAAACTCGATACTCTAATATACGTGACTGTGTATATTTACATTCCAAAATGAGTGAAAACAAAACTTAGTATTTCTTATTGATGCCGTTTGGATGATGTACATTTAGTTCCTTTATCCAAAAGCTTTCCGAACCTGTCGCTGGGCATCACTCCAGTGAATGTTCTGTTCAATCACTAGGATTTTCATGCGATTAAAGTCATCAAGTTTGTGACCTGATTGTCTGAAATGCTGAGAAACTGGGAGAAGTGGCTTCTTAGAGATATCACTCCTATGGCCATTGAGGCGTTTGTGGAAAGGCTGCTTTGACTCACCAACATATTGGAGGCCACAAACCGAACATTCCAGTATGTAAATAACGTTCATACTTTTGCAAGTAACATTGCAAAATATCTTATAGTTATTTTCGGTTGCCTTACTGTGAAATGTTGATGAATGCTGCATCTGTAGGCAGCATTTGCAGCGTTTTCCTCACCGAACGACATTCTCCAGAAGAACTTCTATTATCAGACACTTCAGCCCGCACTAGCAGGTTCCGCGACAGTTGGGTTGCCTAAAAGCTATCATGGGAGGCTGAGGAAAAATCTTGGATAGTTTGGAATTCTTTTCAACTGTTTTCCAATGCTCACGAATGATACTAAAGCTGTTTTTGAGGATGGGTGGTAAGTGAGGACACATGAGTCCTTTATTTTTCTTTTATCTTTGTATTCTAAAGTTTACTCCTAGGAATTGATTCCGCTTTCTGAAAACTTTTTGATATTTCTGTGTTTGTATCCCCTTCTCTTCAAGCGGGTTTCAAGTTGACGTAATTGTTTTTGGTTGTTTCTGTGTTGGAACATCCCGCTTGACTCTTAGTGCCTGACTGTGCGGGATGCTCTTAGTCAGATGAGGAGGATGGCAACTTTTAGGGACAGATATTGATGAGTGTCAGTAGGTTTAGAATATAGATCTGTGGATATGATGCCATCTGTGAGCGAGCTGGAAGTATCGAGGAAGGCGATTTTGGATTTAGATTTCTCATGAGTAAATTTGATACTTGGATGTATGTTGTTGGCATGAGTGATGAAAGTATCTAAATCCTCGTCACTTTTATTCCATTTCATATCCATCATCTATAAATCTAAACCAGGAAAGCGGTTTTCGATGGAAGATTCAATAAGTTGTTTTCTAATTTGCCCATGAATATGTTGGCATATGATGGAGCCATTTTGGTGCCCATAGCAGTTCCATTAACTTGCAAATAATGATCTCCATCAAAAGTGAAGTTGTTTTTCTTTAGTACCAGCGTGAGCATTTGACCAGGCATTCAGTATTACTTTAGATGTGACAAGTATGTCTTTGAGATTTTGGGTCTGCGATAGGCAATAACTGGAGGTGATGGAAAATTTCTTTTAAGGAAGAGTCATTTTCGATAAGACGCCAGTGCTTGCGGATAGTAGATGAAATATTTGTCAAATCGGGGTGGAAGGTGACAACAAACGGAATTCTATCTGCTGGTCGTCTTATCTTTGTATTCCATGAGGATATCCGATCTTTTCTTGGGCTTTATCAAAAGCGTCTGTGATGTTTTGCTTTGTATCCTCTTGATTTTAGTTGTTTTTAGTTGTCCCAAACGATAGTTGAGTTTGGATTCCGAGGAGCAAATTCGCTTTAGTCTGATGGCTTGACTGTAAGGTATGCTCCTGGAGCAGTGTTTCGGTGACAACTTTTGGAGAAAGGAACTGGTGTTTATCAGTTTTCTTTGTGTGGAGATCAGTTGTAATGACCCGTTTTTACAAATGTGGTGGTGTCGAGAAAGCAATTTTCTCGCTTGAAAATTCAGATGTAAATTTAATTGAATGATGGAACTGATTACAATGATCTAAGAAATCTTGTAAATGTTCTGCAGTATCGTTCCATTTCATGTCAATATCATCAAT
This sequence comes from Mytilus coruscus, assembly GCA_017311375.1. Taxonomy (NCBI): domain Eukaryota; kingdom Metazoa; phylum Mollusca; class Bivalvia; order Mytilida; family Mytilidae; genus Mytilus; species Mytilus coruscus. The sequence goes on along the minus strand of CM029606.1, from coordinate 24,020,670 downwards.
AAACGGAGCCATGACAAGGGTTTGTATGGCACACTCAAAAGGATGCGTTCTTCAAGATTCCCCATAAAATGTTGGCGAAAGAAGGTGCCATTTTGTTCCCATACTAGTTCCGTCAATCTGCAAAAGTGCTTGTCGTTGAAAATAAAGTTGTTATTTTTACTTACTTCCAAAACTCCATAAAGAAGGGATTCCAGGAGACCTATAGTATCAGCTAATGGCCATCCCACGAAAAAATTTCAGAATTTGTTGATTACCACCTTAGACCACATGTTAGACAACTGCCATCTCATATCCAAGATACTACTGACTATTTGAAAAAATGAATTCCTTAAGTCCTTTACCTAATGAAACAATTTTGGTTTCGATGGATGTGTGTTCTTTATACACAAATATTCCAAAAGATGAAGGAATAGCCTGCCAGAAAAGTATGGAACACTCGAAAGGATAAACATCCACAAACTGACTGTCTAGTTCAATTGCTCGCTAGTGCTTGAAAATAACAACTTTATTTTCAACGACAAGCACTTTTGCAGATTGACGGAACTAGTATAAAACAAAATGGCACCTTCTTTCAACATTTTTATGGGGAATCTTGAAGAACGCATCCTTTTGAGTGTGCCATACAAACCCTTGTCATGGCTCCGTTTTATTGATGATATTGACATGAAATGGAACGATACTGCAGAACATTTACAAGATTTCTTAGATCATTGTAATCAGTTCCATCAGTCAATTAAATTTCCATCTGAATTTTCCAACGAGAAAAGAGCTTTTCTCGACACCACCACATTGTAAAAACGTCATTCATAACTGATCTCCAACAAAGAAAACTGATAAACACCAGTTCCTTTCTCCAAAAAGTTGTCACCGAAACACTGCTCCAGGAGCATACCTTCAGTCAAGCCATCAGACTAAAGCGAATTTGCTCCTCGGAATCCAAACTCAACTATCGTTTGGGACAACTAAAAACAACTAAAATCAAGAGGATACAAAAGCAAAAACATCACAGACGCTTTTGATAAAGCCCAAGAAAAGATCGGATATCCTCATGGAATACAAAGATAAGACGACCCGCGCAGATAGAATTCCGTTTGTTGTCACCTTCCACCCCGATTTGACAAATATTTCATCTACTATCCGCAAGCACTGGCGTCTTATCGAAAATGACTCTTCCTTAAAAGAAATTTTCCATCACCTCCAGTTATTGCCTATCGCAGACCCAAAAATCTCAAAGACATACTTGTCACATCTAAAGTAAAGAAACAAGAGACTTCTAAAATTGGGTGTTACAAAAAATGCGGAAGAACCAATTGTAAGTGCTGTAAAGTCGCCAACACTGACCACTCTTTCAGCAGCACAGTAACAAAGCAGCGATACAACATCTATGTTACATCTAATTGCAAAACGGAAAATAGTATTTATATTCTTACTTGTGGAACTTGCAAGCTGCAGTATGTTGGTGAAACAGAAACGAAATTCAACATCAGACTTAACAATCACCGGTCTTTTATACAAAAGGAAGAAACTGTCCAATTACGAGACACCTCTTAAGAACAGGGCATACTTTGAAAATATCACCTTTCAAATAATTGAGGTAAACCAAAATTGGGACTCCCAAAGGAGAAAACAGAGAGAAAGTTCTGGATGCATCAGCTACGTACTTTGAACCTGATGGACTTAATGAGAGAGATGAAAACAGTTCTACCCAAAACCAAAGGAATAAATCCTGAACTTCATTCTATTTAACTAAAACAACTATTTGTTTTGATTTAAGAATTCTATGTACAATAAGCGGCAAAAATATTTTATATATTCTAGACAATTTACAAACATATATTTTTATAGAACATCAATAAATTTTGTTAAACTTTTACTCAAATTTTGTGTAGTTCAAGCTACAAAATGACAATTTACAAACATATATTTTTATAGAACATCAATAAATTTTGTTAAACTTTTACTCAAATTTTGTGTAGTTCAAGCTACAAAATATTTTTTTGTCATGCATCCGATTTCACCTTGAGAGATGCACACGCCGATGAAGCTAATTTGTTTAGCGAAATATTGCGTGAATAATATGAAATATAACAACTAATTTTTGCTCGGTTTAGGATCCAAGAACTCTTTTTATAAATTTGTAGTTGTTTTCGTCTTCTGAAATTTCTGAGTCACTATCCGAGCTTTTGTTGTTATTCTCCTTGACGAAATATTCCTTAATCGTAGACTTCTGCAAAATTGTCAAGGTCTTCCGACAATTTAGTTTCATTGACAGGGGCAGGTAGAGGACAGAAATTAAGGCCTCTGAGAAAGAGATGTTTCGATTCCGTCAACTGGTGTTTGGAAGATTGACCACAATGTTGGAGGGTGAATCAGTCCTTTGTGTCTACGTTTAGCGTCTTATTCGTTTCTCTTTTCTTCAGATGGTAAGGATGGATATATTGATACCATCCCTGCGGAATTTTCGTTTTGTCTTTCACTCAAATTTTTGGATTGTATAGTTGTTATGTCTTTAAGGCGAGTATTGATAGCATCACAATTGTCAGATGTTAAATCTCTTTGCAGCTATTCAAAAGGGTATTAAATTCGCCAGTAAGAGTTTTGAGATGTTCTTCGCAGTGTTGTTTGAGGAGGACCACTAACCGTGTTCACCAATGATTATTTTAAACAACTAAGAGCTATTAAACAAAACAAATTAGAACTGAACACCATTTATCTAATTTAATTCATTATGAGTATAATGAAAGTATTCCTAACGGACTACAAATCAAGATCAAGCCACAAGCACCTGGCAATTTATCAAACACATCACTTGCAGATGGGATCAAACCCTCTACCATTGTTCCAAGCGGTTAGTGGTCCTCCTCAAACAACACTGCGAAGAACATCTCAAAACTCTTACTGGCGAATTTAATACCCTTTTGAATAGCTGCAAAAGAGATCTAACATCTGACAATTGTGATGCTATCAATACTCCTTAAAGACATAACAACTATACAATCCAAAAATTTGAGTGAAAGACAAAACGAAAATTCCGCAGGGATGGTATCGAATATATCCATCCTTCTTACCATCTGAAGAAAAGAGAAACGAATAAGACGCTTTAAACGTAGACCACAAAGGACTGATTCACCCTCCAACATTGTGGTCAATCTTTCCAAACACCAGTTGACGGAATCGGAAACATCTCTTCTCTCGAGAGGCCTTAATTTCTGTCCTCTACCTGCCCCTGTCAATGAAACTAAATTGTCGGAAGACCTTGACAATTTTGCCAGAAGTCTACGATTAAGGAATATTTCGTCGAAGGAGAATAACAACAAAAGCTCGGATAGTGACTCAGAAATTTCAGAAGACGAAAACAACTACAAATTTATAAAAAGAGTTCTTGGATCCCTAAACCGAGCAAAATGCAACCTTGGAATCATTTATTGACAACTTTAAGTCGGACATTATTAGAAATACCAGAAATAACACTAAACCTTTGACAATCTTACCAATGAAGAACGGACTGCACTGAAAAACTTACGATCCAACAACAATATCGTCATTAAACCTGCAGACAAAGGCAGTGCAGTGGTTGTCATGGATAAATCTGCCTATATTCAAGAGGCTGAACGACAACTTGGCGATGCAAGGTTCTACCAAAACTAGACTCTGATCCTACAACATCTTTTAGCAGAGAAATAACTGATAGCTTGGTAGAAATGCACAACGATGGTTTCATCGATGACAAAACTCTTGAATATTTGAAACCAGAAAATCCAAAACCGGCAGATTTTATCTTTACCTAAAATTCACAAGGCCAATAACCCCGGAAGACCTATAGTTTCAGCGAACGGTCATCCGACGGAAAAATATCGAATTGCTGACTTCCATCTTCGCCAACATGTTGAAGACTTACCATCTCACATTAAAGATACAACCGATTATCTTAGAAAATGCAGGCCTTAAATCCACTTCCTCCGACACGACACTTGTTTCTATGGATGTCACCTCTCTACACAAATATTCCACATGCAGATGGCATTGATGCATGTAAAGAAGTTTGGAATTCCAGACCAGTGAAACATCCACCTACTGAATGCCTGGTCAAATGCTCACGCTGGTACTAAAGAAAACAACTTCACTTTTGATGGAGATCATTATTTGCAAGTTAATGGAACTGCTATGGGCACCAAATGGCTCCATCATATGCCAACATATTCATGGGCAAATTAGAAAAACAACTTATTGAATCTTCCATCGAAAACCGCTTTCCTGGTTTAGATTTATAGATGATGTGGATATGAAATGGAATAAAAGTGACGAGGATTTAGATACTTTCATCACTCATGCCAACAACATACATCCAAGTATCAAATTTACTCATGAGAAATCTAAATCCAAAATCGCCTTCCTCGATACTTCCAGCTCGCTCACAGATGGCATCATATCCACAGATCTATATTCTAAACCTACTGACACTCATCAATATCTGTCCCCTAAAGTTGCCATCCTCCTCATCTGACTAAGAGCATCCCGTACAGTCAGGCACTAAGAGTCAGCTAATATGTTCCAACACAGAAACAACCAAAAACAATTACGCCAACTTGAAACCCGCTTGAAGAGAAGGGATACAAACACAGAAATATCAAAAAGTTTTCAGAAAGCGGAATCAATTCCTAGGAGTAAACTTTAGAATACAAAGATAAAAGAAAAATAAAAGGACTCCATGTGTCCTCACTTACCACCCATCCTCAAAAACAGCTTTAGTATCATTCGTGAGCATTGGAAAACAGTTGAAAAGAATCTATTCTAGACGATCCGTACATAGTAAATTTGCTGGTTGGTCCTTTTATAGACTTCTATATATATATATATATATATAAAAGAAACTTGCATATCATGAGTTTTTTGTTTTCATGCACATCATGCATTTGTCAGTCATGAGGATTTTGTTTTAACAAATTATACTGAACAGTTTTTCTTATTCATGTTATTTCTGCATGGACAGTCAGGGTACTCAGGCATGGATCCAGAGCTTAAAGCGGGGTTTTTGAGAAGCGTTTTGAACATTATAGAGGTTTTCTTGTTATACCAAACTTTATGTTTTTCAAAATAGGCGCACTTTTTTCATCTGGCATATGGTTACTCAAAATAAACTTACTTTTTAGATTAGTATAACTATTTGATTACAGATCTTATCCACCGCTTTTGCAATTGCTGTATCAGCCCTTCGCTATTCCACTAGCCGGCTTACCATGTGTGTGAGTAAGGTCTTGTGCTCTTTATAAGGCTGATTGGTGTTTTTTTTTTTCGTGAGATTTGCATTCACCATTTGCTTTTACCCAATTCTGAACTGGTTTCTTAACAAACTATACAAGGTTGCGCCAGTAGCGAACAAAATGCAAAATTTGCAGTAAATTCGTCCTGTGAAGTTGAATAGACAATTCATGGAAAATAGTGCAGCCACGATATTTGAAATATCTTTTAACCCGCTCATTTTCGTTTTGGACAAGGAAAAGAACTAGGTGGTTTCAGTTTTCATTTAGGATGCTAAAGATTTGAGCACAAGGTACAGATGTGGAAATAGAGTTTGCAATATGCTTAGATTCAGCAGGTATCTGAATTTACCGATTAATTATAGAATATGTTTTAATTGTAACAATAATACAATTGACGATGATGAAACGTGTAATTTATATGTGAAGTTGTAATTTTACGTAAATGTGTTGTAAGATTGAGGTGAGTATTAAATAAAATATTAAAATATAGGGATAGCAGTCTTGGATTGTCTTAATTAAACTTTGATCCTCTAATTATTTCCCCAGGCCATGTAATTATGACGGTATATTTAACGGAGTGTAGCGACATTGTGTCACCCTATTAATTAAGTGCTCACTGGATATTTAATTTATGTGAGCATTTTGACCAGGCATTCAGTAGGTGGATGTTTCACTGGTCTGGAATTCCAAACTTCTTTACATGCATCAATGCCATCTGCATGTGGAATATTTGTGTAGAGGAGGTGACATCCATAGAAACAAGTGTCATGTCGGAGGAAGTGGATTTAAGGCCTGCATTTTCTAAGATAATCGGTTGTATCTTTAATGTGAGATGGTAAGTCTTCAACATGTTGACGAAGATGGAAGTCAACAATTCGATATTTTTCCATCGGATGACCGTTCGCTGAAACTATAGGTCTTCCGGGTTATTGGCCTTGTGAATTTTAGGTAAAGATAAAATCTGCCCGGTTTTGGATTTTCTGGTTTCAAATATTCAAGAGTTTTGTCATCGATGAAACCATCGTTGTGCATTTCTACCAAGCTATCAGTTATTTCTCTGCTAAAAGATGTTGTAGGATCAGAGTCTAGTTTTGGTAGAACCTTGCATCGCCAAGTTGTCGTTCAGCCTCTTGAATATAGGCAGATTTATCCATGACAACCACTGCACTGCCTTTGTCTGCAGGTTTAATGACGATATTGTTGTTGGATCGTAAGTTTTCAGTGCAGTCCGTTCTTCATTGGTAAGATTGTCAAAGGTTTAGTGTTATTTCTGGTATTTCTAATAATGTCCGACTTAAAGTTGTCAATAAATGATTCCAAGGTTGCATTTTGCTCGGTTTAGGATCCAAGAACTCTTTTATAAATTTGTAGTTGTTTTCGTCTTCTGAAATTTCTGAGTCACTATCCGAGCTTTTGTTGTTATTCTCCTTGACGAAATATTCCTTAATGCGTAGACTTCTGGCAAAATTGTCAAGGTCTTCCGACAATTTAGTTTCATTGACAGGGGCAGGTAGAGGACAGAAATTAAGGCCTCTCGAGAGAAGAGATGTTTCCGATTCCGTCAACTGGTGTTTGGAAAGATTGACCACAATGTTGGAGGGTGAATCAGTCCTTTGTGGTCTACGTTTAAAGCGCCTTATTCGTTTCTCTTTTCTTCAGATGGTAAAGAAGGATGGATATATTCGATACCATCCCTGCGGAATTTTCGTTTTGTCTTTCACTCAAATTTTGGATTGTATAGTTGTTATGTCTTTAAGGCGAGTATTGATAGCATCACAATTGTCAGATGTTAGATCTCTTTGCAGCTATTCAAAAGGGTATTAAATTCGCCAGTAAGAGTTTTGAGATGTTCTTCGCAGTGTTGTTTGAGGAGGACCACTAACCGCTTGGAACAATGGTAGAGGGTTTGATCCCATCTGCGAAGTGATGTGTTTGATAAATTGCCAGGTGCTTGTGGCTTGATCTCGGTAGTCCGTAAGGAATACTTTCATTATACTCATAATGAATTAAATTAGATAAATGGTGTTCAGTTCTAATTTGTTTTTGTTTAATAGCTCTTAGTTGTTTAAAATAATCATTGGTGAACACGCGGTTAGTGGTCCTCCTCAAACAACACTGCGAAGAACATCTCAAAACTCTTACTGGCGAATTTAATACCCTTTTGAATAGCTGCAAAAGAGATCTAACATCTGACAATTGTGATGCTATCAATACTCGCCTTAAAGACATAACAACTATACAATCCAAAAATTTGAGTGAAAGACAAAAACGAAAATTCGCAGGGATGGTATCGAATATATCCATCCTTCTTACCATCTGAAGAAAAGAGAAAACGAATAAGACGCTTTAAACGTAGACCACAAAGGACTGATTCACCCTCCAACATTGTGGTCAATCTTTCCAAACACCAGTTGACGGAATCGGAAACATCTCTTCTCGAGAGGCCTTAATTTCTGTCCTCTACCTGCCCCTGTCAATGAAACTAAATTGTCGGAAGACCTTGACAATTTTGCCAGAAGTCTACGATTAAGGAATATTTCGGTCAAGGAGAATAACAACAAAAGCTCGGATAGTGACTCAGAAATTTCAGAAGACGAAAACAACTACAAATTTATAAAAAGAGTTCTTGGATCCCTAAACCGAGCAAAATGCAACCTTGGAATCATTTATTGACAACTTTAAGTCGGACATTATTAGAAATACCAGAAATAACACTAAACCTTTGACAATCTTACCAATGAAGAACGGACTGCACTGAAAAACTTACGATCCAACAACAATATCGTCATTAAACCTGCAGACAAAGGCAGTGCAGTGGTTGTCATGGATAAATCTGCCTATATTCAAGAGGCTGAACGACAACTTGGCGATGCAAGGTTCTACCAAAACTAGACTCTGATCCTACAACATCTTTTAGCAGAGAAATAACTGATAGCTTGGTAGAAATGCACAACGATGGTTTCATCGATGACAAAACTCTTGAATATTTGAAACCAGAAAATCCAAAACCGGCAGATTTTATCTTTACCTAAAATTCACAAGGCCAATAACCCCGAAGACCTATAGTTTCAGCGAACGGTCATCCGACGGAAAAATATCGGAATTGCTGACTTCCATCTTCGCCAACATGTTGAAGACTTACCATCTCACATTAAAGATACAACCGATTATCTTAGAAAATGCAGGCCTTAAATCCACTTCCTCCGACACGACACTTGTTTCTATGGATGTCACCTCCTCTACACAAATATTCCACATGCAGATGGCATTGATGCATGTAAAGAAGTTTGGAATTCCAGACCAGTGAAACATCCACCTACTGAATGCCTGGTCAAATGCTCACGCTGGTACTAAAGAAAACAACTTCACTTTGATGGAGATCATTATTTGCAAGTTAATGGAACTGCTATGGGCACCAAATGGCTCCATCATATGCCAACATATTCATGGGCAAATTAGAAAACAACTTATTGAATCTTCCATCGAAAACCGCTTCCTGGTTTAGATTTATAGATGATGTGGATATGAAATGGAATAAAAGTGACGAGGATTTAGATACTTTCATCACTCATGCCAACAACATACATCCAAGTATCAAATTTACTCATGAGAAATCTAAATCCAAAATCGCCTTCCTCGATACTTCCAGCTCGCTCACAGATGGCATCATATCCACAGATCTATATTCTAAACCTACTGACACTCATCAATATCTGTCCCTAAAAGTTGCCATCCTCCTCATCTGACTAAGAGCATCCCGCACAGTCAGGCACTAAGAGTCAGTTTAATATGTTCCAACACAGAAACAACCAAAAACAATTACGCCAACTTGAAACCCGCTTGAAGAGAAGGGATACAAACACAGAAATATCAAAAAGTTTTCAGAAAGCGGAATCAATTCCTAGGAGTAAACTTTAGAATACAAAGATAAAAGAAAAATAAAAGGACTCCATGTGTCCTCACTTACCACCCATCCTCAAAAACAGCTTTAGTATCATTCGTGAGCATTGGAAAACAGTTGAAAAGAATCTATTCTAGACGATCCGGTACATAGTAAATTTGCTGGTTGGTCCTTTTTATAGACTTCTATATATATATATATATATATAAAAGAAACTTGCATATCATGAGTTTTTTTGTTTTCATGCACATCATGCATTTGTCAGTCATGAGGATTTTTGTTTTTAACAAATTATACTGAACAGTTTTTCTTATTCATGTTATTTCTGCATGGACAGTCAGGGGTACTCAGGCATGGATCCAGAGCTTAAAGCGGGGGGTTTTTTGAGAAGCGTTTTTGAACATTATAGAGGTTTTCTTGTTATACCAAACTTTATGTTTTTCAAAATAGGCGCACTTTTTTTTCATCTGGCATATGGTTACTCAAAATAAACTTACTTTTTAGATTAGTATAACTATTTGATTACAGATCTTATCCACCCGTTTTGCAATTGCTGTATCAGCCCTTCGTCTATTCCACTAGCCGGCTTACCATGTGTGTGAGTAAGGTCTTGTGCTCTTTATAAGGCTGATTGTTTTTTTTTTTTTCGTGAGATTTGCATTCACCATTTGCTTTTACCCAATTCTGAACTGGTTTCTTAACAAACTATACAAGGTTGCGGCCAGTAGCGAACAAAATGCAAAATTTGCAGTAAATTCCGTCCTGTGAAGTTGAATAGACAATTCATGGAAAATAGTGCAGCCACGCATATTTGAAATATCTTTTTAACCCGTTCATTTCTCGTTTTGGACAAGGAAAAGAACTAGGTGGTTTCAGTTTTCATTTAGGATGCTAAAGATTTGAGCACAAGGTACAGATGTGGAAATAGAGTTTGCAATATGCTTAGATTCAGCAGGTATCTGAATTTACCGATTAATTATAGAATATGTTTTAATTGTAACAATAATACAATTGACGATGATGAGAAACGTGTAATTTATATGTGAAGTTGTAATTTTACGTAAATGTGTTGTAAGATTGAGGTGAGTATTAAATAAAATATTAAAATATAGGGATAGCAGTCTTGGATTGTCTTAATTAAATCCTTTGATCCTCTAATTATTTCCCCCCAGGCCATGTAATTATGACGTGTATATTTAACGGAGTGTAGCGACATTGTGTCACCCTATTAATTAAGTGCTCACTGGATATTTAATTTATTATAGTAAAGATAACATTAAAATAAGGAAATGATTTATAATACAAAAATTATTTTAAGATTATTCAAGCGGGGGGGTTTTCCCGAACCCCCCCAAACCCCTCTAAATCCGCTAGTGGTACTACTTGCATGTACAAATAATTTTTATTTACTTGAAGAAGTAATATTAATATACTTATATAGGTAAATTTGTAGGATACTTATACAAGTGAATTTTATTGAAGCAATTTTTGAAGGCCTTGCGTAAATACTTAAGATCTTTGCGCAATCAGTTTCTTTGTTGAATTAACATGATTAATGAGATGAAACATTGACATTAATAAAAAATTATGATTGTTGATTGTTGGTTGCTTAACGTCCAGTGGCATAAACAATTATGAGCTAACCTGGGAAAAATCATTAAAGGCATGTTTTTACATCTCAAAACTTGAGAATTTTTGTGGGATTGTAAAAAAATTCTCTTATACAAGTGAATTTTTGAGAAAATTAAGGGGAGATAATTCAAACATTATAATTAACTTATATCATGTATATAAGTATATTTTTTTTACTTTTTCAAGTAAATAAAGATTACTTGTACAAGTAGTACCCCTGACTGCTGGACAATACATATTGTCTGTGGTCACAACTCCTCCTACAGTTTCAACCTACAATTTTGTTTTATATCCCATACTGCATTTGTACTGCAGATTCGTTTATTTTCGTGGGTAACAATTTTCTTGGATTGAGGTAAAGTGGTATTTTTGTGGATATTTGATTCCACAGTTTTGCCAGTCTGCATACAAGCCTATAGATAATTTGTACTTCATTGAACATTAACATTTGTGGATCATCTTTATTCACGATAACTGTTGAACACACTTCAGATAATATCCTATATATGCATATCCATGATATCATGATGCTTTATTGTCTTAAACATGTTTAACAGTTTTTTTCTAGGATATAAAAATGTTTCCTGCAAACACATTTTTTTATTCAGACATTCAAATAGCATAATGATGTGTACTAATAATAAGTTTGGAACAGAACATTCTGTTGAAATCAAACACTTGTGATAAATGTTAAATATCCACATCAAACATGTAAAAGAAATCACTGTCTCTTTAGGTTGCATTTCTGTAAATATTGACAATGCAATTTCCCATAGGAACTCCTTTTACGGCTAAAACTGTACCACTTTTACTATGAAGTTTTGAAAAAAATCATATCCTAGAATGGAAAGTTAAAATGCACTACTATTTTTTTTAAAGGTCAAAATATAGGGCTGTGCGGCATATTTTCAACGTTTATATGACCCGAACTTCTAAGAGTTTAAACTAACACTAAATTTCTTAACTACCCCTACCTTAACTGTAGGATTACCACAGATTTCAATATAAACAATATGCATATGTATATTTACTGGTAACATTTCAGGTTATGTCTCTATGAGATGAAACATAGAGATCATAACTGGGAACCAGTATGTAAACAAAATTAATTATCTATGAATATTCTATATCTCCCCAAAAGAGGCGTGGTTTGAGAAACAGCTGTATTTACAAAGTGGAACCTATACAGACATTTATTCAAATAGAAAACTCTCTAAAAACACTTTTTCTCACATTAATACTTATTTATCAGAATTATAGCCTTAAAGAAATCACTGCATATACTCTAAGTTTTCTTTTACTGTACATTTTATACCCCTCCCTGTTTCAGTTTTTAAAGAATTTGAAAACAATACTTTGATTATTGCCAGCTTACCCTATTTGCATGTTTTCTGACATGGAATGCCTAGAACCTGTTTAAAACTGTTCTGATAACAAATTGAAAGCATTTCAGAATACTGTAAATGTAATGTTTAGCAGTCAATCATTCCAACATTCAAGATTATATAAAGTATCCAATCCTGCCTCTGTCTCCAGTCCACATCTTACTGTATGCCTATTTGTCAATGAAAGTTCACAATTTCTGCCTCAAATGGTCAGTTTAGAATTTTGTCACAACAGTATCATCTCTAACCATATATCTGACATAATTTAGCTAATATATGAACTAAAAGTGTTAAAACAAAGCCATATTTGCAATAGTTGTATGTATCCAGATACCAGTCTGATGTACAAATTCACTTAAAATTTTATAGAAATGACTGCTAACATCTGATTTTTGCATAACTTCCAAGCACAGTTATTGTTTTCTATATAAAGACCTTTAAAATCATAAAATCATAGCATTTACAAGTTATATTATTTGTTTTATGACCCAGGGGGTAGGCAATTTTCTCTGTTTTTTGCCCCTGGGGCCTCAAATTTCCTAAATTATTCTGCTGTTTCTAGCAATATGGAATATTTAGTACATATTCAGGATAGGACACACTATTGTAAGTTTTGTTGAGATATTTTTTTATTTCTAGCCTGTATTTTTATGTCACGGTGACAAAAAAGCAGATTTAGGTGTTACGGCTTACTTTTGGGTTATCGACAGGACAAAAACACCCCACCAATAATATTCAGGAAGGATCTATGAGTTTCAATGACTGCGAAGAGTAAATATAAGCACTTCTAAACAATTTAATTTACAAATATGCATATATTATGAATTTATTTTGCATTCAGGGCTTTAAGTAAACTATGCATACTGTAAACTGTGAAAATATGCTGAGTCATCATAGTTAAGGCCCAGGATTTTCTTAATCTTCATGAAATATTTATAAAACTTCATATTTGAGTTTATTTCATTAAAATCTGTGAGATAAACCAAATTTGGTTAAATTCTGTATGTTCTCTTTTTTCACCCAATATAGGTTGCATTTCTGTAAATATTGACAATGCAATTTCCCATAGGAACTCCTTTTACGGCTAAAACTGTACCACTTTTACTATGAAGTTTTGAAAAAATCATATCCTAGAATGGAAAGTTAAAATGCACTACTATTTTTTAAAGGTCAAAATATAGGGCTGTGCGGCATATTTTCAACGCTTATATGACCCGAACTTCTAAGAGTTTAAACTAACACTAAATTTCTTAACTACCCTACCTTAACTGTAGGATTACCACAGATTTCAATATAAACAATATGCATATGTATATTTACTGGTAACATTTCCAGGTTATGTCTCTATGAGATGAAACATAGAGATCATAACTGGGAACCAGTATGTAAACAAAATTAATTATCTATGAATATTCTATATCTCCCCAAAAGAGGCGTGGTTTGAGAAACAGCTGTATTTACAAAGTGGAACCTTTAGGTATGGACCCCCTTTTTTTGTTTTCCTTTAACATTTTAACTAATTTTAACTTAATCAATGTGTTCTTGCTCAAATCCAAACATTATCTATGATTATTACAATATCAGATTATGTATGCTGCCCCTCTATTCTTATTTTCCACTGTGGCAGTTTACCACACATACAACCAAAGCAAGCAAGCACTTCAAAGCAGGAAATATCATAAGGAACCAAATGACATATCCACAAGTAAAAACAAATTGCCAATGCATGTATATCATTGTATGTATACTTAACTAAGTCCTCTATGCATGTTTTTTTACATTTATTATGAATTAACATTGATTAATAACCTCAAATTATATTTTTTGCAATGATTGTTGATCACAAGCTAATTGACTTTTAAGAGCTAGTTTGAATAAGTTTACCGGATTGTGACATTGATAAACAATCAACACAGATTCATGGAGCATGTGAATAATAAGTGAATTGAGAGATTGATGTTGAATTTTTTTATATTTTCTATGCATCATGATGCATTCACATTTGTTAAACTTTTTCATAACAGTTGTTAAATAATTTGATGTATTTAATTTGTTCTTTAAAAATCAATTATTACTATATATTTACCTTCCAGTGCATGTTTGTTTACATTCTTTCATCATGTTTTTTCCCTCGCACTTGCGCTGTGCGGTGGCTGAAGTTCTAACAAGATGACTCTTAGATTAGAACTTAAGATCACTGCTTACAGAAAAATGTTGGTGAATTAAAGAACTGGAAGACCATAATTCAAAAGCAGTACATTTCTGAAGATTTTGATAAGATATAAGATTTTCTTTTACAAGAAAGTCCACGTACACTTGTTTTATAAAACTTAGCCATTCAATTGTATAAATAAACTGTTAACACAGACAAATGTCTCGCCATTTTGTAATTTTGATAATGCAAATGTTGAAATTAAAATAGCAATACTTTAACATGTAAGTTATGCAAATATTCAAAGTCAATGAACCATGACTGACGGTACATGGCTAAACAATCTCCATGGAAATGAGATGATGAGATGTACCAATGCTAATACAAATGCATACCAAATACCATTGACTTATCACAAGTTGTTCCCTTTAAACAAACCTAAACACAAACATTAACTTGTAAACTATGTAAAAGTTTCAAAGTCAATGAACCATGATGAGGGGGTGGGGCTATATAATCTCCATGGAAACGAGACTTGCAAATGCCAATAAATTTGCATACCAAATATCATTGACTTAACATTAGCTGTTAATCTTAAACTGATCTAATCACAAACTAATACATGTAAACTTAGCCAAAGTTTCAAAGTCAATAGACCATGACTGAAGGGGCGGGGCCAAATATTCTTCATGGAAATGAGATGTGATTATCCTTATACAATTGCATACCAATTAATATTGGCCTACCACTAATGGTTCCCCTTGAACTGACCTAATTGCAAACTAATACATGTAAACTAAGCAAAAGTTTCAAAGTCAATAGACCATCACTGAGGGGGCGGAGCCAAATAATTTCCATGGAAATGAGATATGCCAAAGCTTATACAACTGCATACCAAATATCACTGACCTACCTCTAGTGGTTCCCAATAAACTGACCTAATCACAAACTAATACATGTAAACTAAGCAAAAGTTTCAAAGTCAATAGACCATGACTGAGGGGACAAGGCCAAATAATCTCCATGGAAATAAGATGTGCCAATGCTAATACAACTTCATACCAAATATCATTGACCTGCCACAAGTGGTTCACCATAAACTAGACCTAATCACAAACTAATACAATTGTTGACACTGCCGCCGCTGGAAACAGCATACCTATGTCCCGCTTTTGGACTCCATCAAGGTGAGACATAGGTAAACTATAAAATCCAAATCTTGAATATGATGCAAGGATTCAAGTGAGAAAGCAGTAAATTCTTATTTGTTAAAAATTTAAACAAATAACTATTAATTACATAAGAATGGTAATTAAATGATTTTAATTTTCTATGAACAGATGAACAAATAAGAAAACAATATATATGGAAAATTATTTCAGAGACCTACATGTACATGAACATCATGTACATGTATACTTCTTTTCAATGCTGAAATTGAAATTGATAAGACATTTATTTACTTAAGTGTGACCATGCTAGATTTGGCTACAGCAACACCTGGCTAGATTATAAAACTTAAACAAATGTACGTTAGAAAACATAAAGCATTATTTAGTTTGGGATCAGAGCTATAATTGCTTAGATCCACGTCATCATGATCATGGTCATTTGGACTCTGTTGGATAGTTGTACACATCTCACTGGCAATCATACGGTACCACATCTCTCCATTTTAAATAACAAGTTTAGAATTAGTTAGAATAAGTAAAAACAGTGAACACATGGTGAACAGGGGATTGTATGGATTGTACATGTACAACAAAAATACAAATTTATTATTACAGCCTGTACATGATGTGCAGGTCTGACCTCGACGTATTTATATTACATTGTACAACAAAACAAACTAAACCAAATAATAAAATGAGCTAACCTTGGACATAATATATTGTATTATAGTTTTTGTTATGAATACATTGGGTTTTTGCATATATATATAAATGCTGATTTCCCTAAGTCATATTGCTGGGGCAAATAACGGGGGCCACTATGGGCTTCCAAAACAATCTCAATGGGAGAGCCATATTGGCCCTTGAGTGCAAAATCCATATATCCATGATATCTGCCCTCTTTCAGTTTGGAGAGTTGTGTACAATCTTTGAGAAATACTTAATTATTATTATAATAAAGCAAAACCTACTGTTTATCATGTCTATAAAACTGTTTAACAGCACAGCAAAGAAATAAAATCATCTTTATTACTGAAGGAAGGATTTATAACTAATATACATCATTGATTGAAGTGACGTCCTATATCATGACATTGTTGCTAGAAACAATACATCTTTGTTGATTGTCTTGTAGGCCAGATGTGGTGTACATGTATTCATATATATATATATATATATATACAGGATTATTAAAGGGAATTATTCATGTTATTGGATTGTTATAAAATGCAAAAAAAAAATAATCAAACTACACAAACAAAAACAAATTACCCGGTAAACAAGCTACATATATATAGTCTTGAGCTAATTGTAAAGTTATTCAATTTTCTCGTTCCAATTTCATTCAGGCTAAATATGTGATAAATAGACATCACTGCATGATATTTTCCAATTTGGACTTAGTATCATCCCTCAACCAATATTATGACCTCCGGCTAAAGTACTTGGTCGGATATGGGAGTCTCTAGCTGATACTAGGGCCAATATGGAAAATGTCATGTAATAATCTACAACTATTCCATGAGTTAACATGCAAGTAGTCTAACGTGATTGTTGGCAAATGGACCTGGATTCTTCTGGTCATATGACATTTATCTAAAATAATAAATGTGAGGTGTATGATGTCCATATCTATAATCTAGACAGACTTGAAAAAAACTTGTATCATCTTTGCTGGATAATTATCTCATTTTTTTTAGATTTTAAAAGTATGAGAATATTTAAGCCTATCTGTGGATATTAAAGGTACAAGTAAGTTGTACCTTTAATATAAACAGATAGGCTAAAATATTCTCATACTTTAAAATCTAAAAAAATGAGATAATTATCCAGCAAAGACGATACAAGTTTTTTTCAAGTCTTACTCTATCTAGATATGGACATCACAACTGATACTTGGTGTTCCTAATTGGAAGGATATACAAATAAGAATAGGAGAATAGGAACATTAAGAAGAAGTAGAAGAAGAAGAAGAAAATTCTGTTTAAAATACTCTCTAATTATATGTACTACCTCCGCAAAATGTTTTCCGAATTCGTATCTGTATTTAGTTTTACCGCCAAAACGATAACTGAAAATCTGTTTCCGGTACTTTCTTCAGTTGATTTATAAAATTTCCCCTGCATTTTCCATGGGCCCAAACAACAGGCATTGTTGAAAAAAAACACAAGATAAAGGAACAAAAGGTATAAGGCAGTATTGATACCACGGCTTCAAGTAGATCTGACACCAAGATATTTGTGTTATGACGCACATGTTTGAAAAAGATTGACTTCCTCTTTCTTTTCAGACAGTTTGAACCTGCGTAAAGCTGAGCAAACTCTACAGAATTGTTAATATGTCTTTAATTCATCAGGGGTTCAAATTAGCCAGGTCAGGAATAACCATCAACTGGTGGATTATACCTCAATTCAAGTATAATCCACCATTTGACATATAATGGCATTCACCAATTGAGGTATAATGCAGTTTTTATCCCAAAACAAATTTAAGATATATTGGAGAATCTTTTTGCATTTACCATAACAAGCTTTTATGACCGTCTAGTGATGACATGTAATTGGTTCTGACACTTCGTGCTGTAATTTGTAAGAGATACCTAAAAAACTAGTATGACCACCTTTTCCTACTGTCATACTGATAAACACATCTATTAAATATTATTTTTGCTCTGTAGTCTCTTGCTGTCCATCATGTCCATTTTGACTAACAAATCATAAAGTTTGAATTGATGAAACTTAATGAAGCCAGTCGAGAATATCCATCAATTGAGGTATAATCCATCAATTAGTGGTTATTCCTGACCTGTTAGCGGTGGTCCAAGGTCCATGACCTTCTAACTGTTGCAATCAGACTTTCGTTTTGGTTACTAACTATGCCCAATGGGCCTTCGATTTGAAAGAAATTAAAGATTAACTTTGCCGACCTTTTTCACTATCAGTATCGTCATTTCGAAGCCATATTGGTATTGAAATTAAGATAATAAAATGTTTCATTCCTGACCTTGCCGACCATACACAAGGTTATAAATAGTTGCGATAGGTCATTTGACAAATCATTTAGACATTTTCGAACAAAATGAGTCTGTTTCTCATTGGTGTCACATCTTCCAGGGAAAGCCTGAAGATGATGAACGATGGACTTCAACGCCTTCCTTAGGAACAAAACATAAGAAATCAAATGAAGATCTCACTAAAGACCAAAAATATGATCGTGAAAACGGGAACAGAAATTTAAGCTCAACTGAAAATCGATCAACCGTGGCTATATTTTGATGATCGAATCAACTGGTCTAATGTTGTTTATATACTGCCAAAAGTTCCCTACCCATGCAAAAAAAGAAAGTTCATTAGTAAGGGGAACGCAAAATCTTAAAGTAGACCCAGTAAAAATACATGAAGTGACACCCCAACATTTTTGGTGGAAGAAGACTTCAAGTCTTCTGAAGGCCTATGGTGCCGACTTTAAAATCATTGAACCACCTCCGTATGCCGCATCCGTTTCTGTGTATTACAATTTCATAACAACTTCCGATTCTTGACACCGATTTTACACATGATTAAGCATCTGAATCATTTAATTTGTAAATTAGATTGAAAACAATCACTATCGTTAATATTTACCCTTTTATTTATGTAATTTATTAGATTTCATCTCATCTACATGAACATTATTTGTTTACTTGTAACCGGATGTTTTTAATGTAGATATTTGTAGTACCCATGCGTGAATTTGGTATCGGGACAACTCGCCCTGTTTACATGTTCGCCTTGGTCTGTTCGTCCTGAGTTCTTTCGCCCGTATAGTACGCTCACCCTGTGTTCATTCTCTTCACTCTTATCTTACACAACGTTTTATAATACGTCCTTGCATTTATTAAAAATATTGATATTAAGGGTATCGTTAAAAGCTCTAAAACACGATTTAGTGAAAATCATCTGTTCCTTATTTTGTTCCCAAGGTAAGACAATAGTGTTCAGCCAATCAAATTCTGTGTTTCTCATGATCAAATTAATAAGCCAATCAAAACGTTTTCTCTGAAGATTATTCCAACATGCTAGATTTTGAACTTGTGTTGTTTTCATCTAGTACTTTAAAAATACTTTTAAATAATACAAGTGAAAACAACTCCGCTTCTACTTGGTGTTCCTAATTGGAAGGAAATACGAAGAAGAAGAAGAAGAAGTTGTAAAATCGTGAACATGGCATGTGAATTTTCATCTGCAAGGAGGTTCTTACACAGCTTAAGGATAAAAGCATGACTGATTGACCAAATTCAATGATGCAGTACTACCATAAAGATAATAAATAGTATTTTTTCACTAATTTATTGACATTATACTTTTGAAACATATGTGATTTTTGTATTCAATTAAATCATTTAAAGCACAATGTACTATTCTTTTTCACAAAGACAAACAAACAGGTTGGGACCCCCACCCCACCCCACCCATTATGAGTGGTGTCCCTTAAATGAGGGACTGTCCCTAAAAAAAGGGGTCATTTTACTGTTGAAAAAAAAAGAAAGAAAATTTTTAAGATTTTTAACTCAAAAGTGGGAAAATTCATTATATTTGGAACAACTTTTCTAAATGAGGGGTCAAATTAATAAAGAAGATATAAGTTTAGAAACATCACAAAATTCTTTTGACATGTTTTGACACTTTAATACTTGATAGATGCATAGTTCTTGGGGAAAAGTTTCATCAAATAATATGAATATAGAGGTGCTCATTTTTTACAGTGGGTTGTAATGTTCTTCTAATGAGGGTGACACATCTTTGCATAATTCAAAATTGGAAATTTCAACAAGCATCTAATATTCTTACACAAGAAAATAAACCCTGGTCTGCTAGCTACATGTTCATCTTTTCTACTGATTTAAAACTTAAATCATGCAAACAGACTTAAGAAAAAGGCATGTAAGCTCATCATAAAATATGACACTTTTTCAAGACAATCCAGATCGTGCAAAATACTTGCTAAAAATTGTAACCTTTAAAATTGTTGTCGCATACTAAAAACCCCATGGGAAATTTCAAAAGTTGGCAGGTATGTAACAAGTGTTACTATTTTTATGCCCCATTTATGGGCATTATGTTTACTGGTCTGTCCGTCCGTCCTGCTTCAGGTTAAAGTTTATGGTCGTGGTAGTTTTTAATGAAGTTGAAATCCAATCAATTTGAAACTTAGTACACATGTGTTCCTTATGATATGATCTTTCTAATTTTACTGTCAAATTAAAGATTTTACCTAATTTTCACGGTCCACTGAACATGATTGTATAGATTGGAAATCCATGTACTTAGGACACATTCTTGTTTGAAGAAAAAAAATACATCATAGCGATAATGGAACAAAGCAGGCTGGGTTAGTGGGGCTGCTTTTATGGTAATTCAAGTTACCTTTTAATTTATTCACCTTCTTCCACCTCAGAGCTATCAGCTCTTTGATTCTTGTTTAAAGTCAGTCAGGGGTACTACTTATTCAAGTAATTTTTATTTACTTGAAGAAGTAAAAAAAAATATACACATATAAGTAAATTTGTAGGATACTTATACAAGTGAATTTTATTTACTTGTATAGGTAAAAAAAAAATTGTCTTAGTTATGTCCCTTAGACATTCAGAATTTTTACTTGTATAAGTAAAAAGTCATCCTTTCTTCCTTTCTTGAATTCTTAAGATTTCTTTGCTCTAATAGAATTTTAAATTGTGTACCCTTTGCAGATGTCTTTACTAATCATTTAAGTGTAATTTCATGGACAATGAAAATCCCATTTGTCTGTTATCTTCATAACACTGCTCATTTACAAGCCCCAAAGGAGCAATTTTTGAAGGCCTTGACCAAATATACAAGATCTTTGCTCAATCAGTTTCTTTGTTGAATTAACGAGATGAAACATTGAACTTTAATAAAAAAATTTGAGCAAACCTGGGAAAAATCATTAAAGGCATGATTTTACATCTCAAAACTTGAGGATTTTGTGGATTGTAAGAAAAATTCACTTATACAAGTAAATTTTTGAGAAAATTAAGGGAGATTATTCAAATGTTATTTATTTAATTATATGTGTATATTTTTTTTTACTTCTTCAAGTAAATAAAATTAACTTGTACAAGTAGTACCCCTGACTGAAAGTAGTGGATCCATGAAAGTGACCCAAATTTTAAGTCTAAAGATTTATTGTCAGACACTAATGTATTCACAAGCAGCAATGTAAGCTTGATCAGTTAAATAGATATAATGTTTTCTTCAACACTGCATAGTGTTGCAAAAAAAGGGAAACCCTTCAGTGACTACGAATTTATTCTTGAAATCCAGAGCAAAAATGGTGTAGATGTTGCCACTTTTACATAAATAACAGATTATGGTATAATTGTCAATGATTGAGACGACACACACACAGTGACACCCTTCCCAGCACCAAAAAAAAATAAAAAATAGATTGTTGGAATTTCTGATGTACAAGACAATAATAGAAAAATAGATTGTTGGAATTTCTGATGTACTGTACAAGACAATTACATTTATCATGTTTATTGTTATACATGTAATACCACAGCGACACTGACAGTTTGGTCTATATGGTTGCACGGCAATATATTATTTGTAAACTTGTCAAATACAAATGTATGATGAAACAAGCTAACCTAGCAACAAAAGCACATTAATTTTGTATCTTAATTAGTGTTTCCTGCAGCTTTTGAAAAGGGCAGGGTAATGCACATTAATTTTGTATCTTAATTAGTGTTTCCTGCAGCTTTTGAAAAGGGCAGGGTAATTTTTTTTGTCAGAGGGCAATCAAAACACGATTTGATACACTTTAAGGGCACCCTTTGTGCGGAGGACTTCACTTTTGGGGCACTCTTTACATTGATATAAAGGTACTGTAATGGATAGGAATTTAATCAAATATACCATTGTTTCATATTTATTGGTAAGAAATAAAGACATGTATACTAGGTTGTTTAATTCCTTTTTGTAATAAACATGATAAAATTATCACTTCTAGACTCAGCTAATAGAATCTTGATCATGTTCATTGTGCAACTGCCTCATTTCAATCTATGACTCCAATAATAAACTTTAATACTGGATCACTAAGACTGATTGTCTATGGATGTGTTGTGAAAGTGGACTTTGCATTACCAAGAAGAGCATATGCAATGCATTGCTTTTTAGATGCACAAAAGACATGAAAGAAGTGCCAAATACCTTTTGGATCTCACATGTTTATACCAATCAAAGCTACCTTGGCTCATAATTACAAATAGTTTTAGGATATTCAAAGATTGGTATAGCAAGACATATTCTTCTGTTTTTGGAAAATGACACTATCAGCAGCATGTTTCCGATACCATTGACCAGAACTAACGGAAGTTGATTATGCCTCCGCCTACCGCACTCAGTTTCATATTTACTATTTTACATACTAACTGGAATCTGCTTGTATTACGCTACACTCGAACAAAGTGTTGTAGTCGGACAGGAACCAGTTTACATACTTTATTTTATTTACCAAAAAGATAACTTGACCTGTCCATATGTTTTTTGTTATTAAATGGTATTTGGAGCTATCCCTTTGTTATATTTTTCATATTTATTCGAGCTTTCACTTTTATGCACATGTCTTACAATCGTAAACAATCGGTATGTATACATGATAGATAGATCCGTTTTGTTATGGTGTTGGACTTTTTACCCTCCAATGATCAGCAATCGCTAGACAAAATAATTCTCCTAAATAATGTCAGCCTTTCATGCCATTTCAACTTTACGATCATTAAAAAAGTAATAATCGGAATCATTTTGATATCCATTGGATAGAAACTGGTCTTACATCTTCTTTTTTATATTTATCCAGATTTACGAAGATTTTAATAATCGGAAATTAGTAATACGGTTATACCCACGCGGTGCGTATGAATCTTTGTTTACAAAGTTATAGCAGCAGAGTCTGTAACTGTATCATTATTAATTAACTACACTGTTATTGTACTTAATATGATGAAAACTGCATATGCAATATAAGATGTCAACTTGGCCAATACAGATTTTTTTCCAGATTGGCCGAGTTCTGATCGGAACGTCTCTAGTTTTTAGATCGTAAGTCACGATAAACTCAAACTGAAAGTAAACAGTTGTTTGTACGACACAGTTTTTATTTACTCACCATAAACAAGCTGAAACGTTCAGTATGGCATATATTTTAGGTTAAAGACGGTCCAATTCATTTGAAAAGCATTTTGAAAGTAGACGATGGAATTATTTCAGGTTTGGGGAACGAGTAAATTATCACAAAGTTCATTTCTTGACGACCTCATAATTTCATCATGTCGATGGTACAAATCGAGTTTTACTGTTTACTTTCGCTTCTCATGTTTTGTAAATGGTCTTTTATTTTTAAACCCGAACCAGGCATATGCACTCTGTAATTGCGCAACTCTTCGTTCTTTGGTCAATTGGCTTATGGATAGTTGTATCAATTTCAAGTCTTACATTATTTTTTTTAAAAATATATTTGCATTACACATGCAATGGCAGTACCTTTCCAATTACTTTTTATGTGTTGTGTCTAAATTAAAGTTGTAACACTTTATAGTGACTGGAAAGGGTAGAAAAATTCATCAGATGAGAAAAGGCTGAAGATACATGGAAACGGCACCAAATCATTAGATATTGCATCTTATAAAAAAGAAACTGAGATTTGGATAGTTCCACTTCAAGGTAAAAATGTTTATCTCTTGTGAAATGAAATAAAAAAATATTGTAACACTGTAGTTAATTAATAAAGATACTATTACATGTATTTCTGTATTGGCCTTATTGTTGGTCCTCGGCCAGCAGTATTGGCCTTCGCTCGCCTCAGACCAATACACCAAGACATAGACCAATAACAAGGACAGTACAGAAATACTTGCATAATAATATTATAGAATGACAGTATGGTTCAGCATGTTCAATAGCGGAATCAGCCCTCAACTACTTTTTACATAAATATTAACTTCTGGCTTCAACTCCTTGTTCGTCTTGTCTGGAGATCTTGTTGTAGTTCCAGTTAGGCAAGCATTTTAGAGACGTATCCCGTCCATCCTCTCTTGACTTGTAATTTCTGGTGATAGATTTTGCCGCTTGACGTTGTATCCTTTCAAGCTTGTTTTTTTGTTACCGTGTAGGGGTCCCATACTATGGCTCCATATTAAATTGTAAGATCCATTCCTAAAGGTCTAGATCATTGTTCTAATCTGACACAAATTTCAATAACTGGAATGCTACCCAAGTTGAATATATGGTGACCTACATGTACTAGAACAGCATTATCACTATTGAAATTGTGTTTAATACCATGATTGTTCAATGTCATTAACTTAAATGGAGACAGACATTTGACCTGAAAGGTGGTGTGGGAGTGCAAAATCAAAAACTGACTATTTTAATGAGTATGTGGGGTATAAGAGCTTGATAACAACAGGCTCTTCATAATCATTTGGTTTGAAAAGGATACTAGTAGTCTATATTCTTGATTTAGAAAAATGTAATTGCAAGACAAAATCACATTACTTAGAATACTTTAGATCATTCAGGTAGTCTTTATTTATATGTACAAAAGAACAGCCAGTAGACATTGGATATTGTAGATCATTCAAATAGTCTTGACCTATTTATTAGTACAAAAGAACAGCCAGTAGTCATTGGATATTGTAGATCATTTTGGTAGTCTTGACCTATTTATTTATAGGAAAAAACAGCCAGTAGTCATTGGATACTGTCTTGACCTATACATCTGTTCTGTGGTCGGGTTGTTGTCTCTTTGACACATTCCCCATTTCCATTCTCAATTTTATTTGTGCTAAAAAACCGCCAGTTGTCGTCTTCACATAATACACACATATACGAATATCAATTATATGCTTACGAGACATGTTGGAATGTTAAACTAATTACGGTATGTGAAAATCAAGACTTGCATAAAAAAATATCACAATATTAGAGACAGTGGCGTCATTTTTCCTGAGAGCTTTCAGCTCTTTGATTTCATCTTTTTTTCCATCTGTGTTTTTTTTTAATTTATTGAAACGTTGTTGATTTTTTGTACTAATCAAAACTATATCAGCTATATTCTTAACTTTAATTTTATTAAGATAACAACAGTATGAAAGCCGTCGTAAATTCACACCCAATCCGTTGTTTCGACTGAATAGTATAAACAGGAAATATAAACAAACATCGGATTGTTTACGTAAATCATCAGTGGTAATGTTATCATAAAATTATAACTCAAACGATCGTCTGGTTTCCTTTCAAACTGTCTACATTTTAAATTCGTAGAGGTACAAATCGATGTTGTCCCTATTAGTATTAGATCCAATCATGAATCGTATTTGTACTCCATCACTTCAAAACTGTTCAAACATTACGAAATTCAATAAAATGTCGGCCATTAAAATTTTTGATTTTCATTCCAAGGGAAATAACTCGAAATAGTCTTGCTAAAAGATGAATTACAGAACGATATTAAATACGGGGGCGTTCTAAAATACGACGAAAAAGGGACATGGCGCCAAATTTTTTCCTAAAAAGGGCAGGGCGCCATACCACGCCAAAACATCCTGCAGGAAACACTATTAATGAGAAATATTTCATGTAAAAGTAGGACCTGGGTTTTAGGTTGTGGACCTTTCAGTTTGGAGTGTCAAAGGTCCCGGACCTTCAAGTACCAAATGATAATTTGAACCCCTGATTCGTAGTCATTGTTTATAATATTACATATATTATTAATAAAGTCATTGTTTACAACACTTATTATGTATGATCTGTTATGTAATTAATATGCCATGAGCCTTAACCATGTATTATTGATGAGTTTGTGCTAATAAAATATTTGTATATTTTTTATTTGTAAAAAAAGGCAACATAATTTACCTTTAGCCCAAATAATTAATTATTTTGACTAACATTTCCTAAGGTTCATCATAACAAATGAACAAAAATGGCTGATTTACCATATCTTGATGATTCAATCCAACTCCGATTCGTACCAACCAATTCATGCAAAGCTACTTTGGTCAATTCTTTCTGTTTTAAATTTGTTCCTGGTTGCTTCAATCCAAGTTTATATTGTGTCAGAAATTGTATAATTTCAGGGATCGACATAAGCTTATTTAACGACTTGCCATTGGGCAAGTCACCATGATATATTACTTGTCAGAAAGAAATAACCACTTCGACACTTGTCCAAATTTTGTACTTTCATAAGAAATTTTAAACTGCCATTTAACATTGTTTATTCATGTGTTAATTGTGGACATAAAATCATGTAAATGCAACTTAAAAAGGTATGAAATTTTGTGGATTATCCTCGGAATTTCGTTACCCCAACTCGAAACTGTACAACAAAATCACAACCTTGGAGCAACTATTATCTACTGTGGATGTAAATATTCTTTACTTATTTGCAAACAGTCTGATTCACTTTATTGATGAAAGGCTTCAGAAACATGGTCAATCTGTCTACGCTTCATATTGTGACTTGATTCCGTAAAATAAGTAGACTTGCTTGTAAGTTAGTGACCTTTGTCTTGGACGTTGGCTTTTGCGCATGTGCAACAATATATAGGTCAGGCCTATTGTATTATGTATTTGAATATTACAGAATAAATTTTAGATCAAGTAACAAATGAATATCTTGAAAAAAAGAGAAATTGGGGCATACTTACTTTTTTTTCTCCCTACAACAATTATTCTAATTTTTACACGTGACTTTCAATGGTCATTTGGAAATTCAAGAATTAAACAATTTAAACACGTTCACAGATAACTATTACAATGTCACAATGTCATTAATGCATCACAGTATTTTTTCATTCAATTTGCACTCAATGCCATAGGATTAAATTTATTTTACGAGCCAATATTCCGTAGGTTTTGTTTTATCGAAATACATCAAATCATTGTCTTATCTTAAAAAATCCGCTCACATACAGACTTTAAAAAATAATACTCTTGGCCTTAAAAAAAGAAAAAGAGCGCCACATACTAGTAACCTAAAAATAGATGATGACTCATTGTTGAGATGTCAATAACATTGCTGAAAGGATTTTCCCAAGAATTCTTCGAAATTCTAAAAATTGGTTAACGTCATTTGGTAATATTGTTTACCGTTATTCGTCATTAAGGTACCCCATCACCCCATCACCACCCTCATTTATGGTTGAAGTCATAACATATATTTTGTAGTTTTCTGCTTTTATTTTTTGTTGTGTAATATTCGAGGACTTATTTGTCTGTCCTATACGGTATCTATATATACAAGTTATCAAATCTACATCATCACCGATACCCTTAAAGTGTGTTTCCAGGATTCAATAAATCTCATTCCTCTGTTAACATTTTAATTTTTTTGGTTTAATCATTGTCAGCTTTACGTTTTTTCTGTATTTCGCCGAAAAAACTTCTGGCTTCAGATATAGATGTCTTGCCACTTTAAATCATAGTGGCTCTGGAGTGTTATTTCTAGAACATTATTTGCTCTCTATCCAATGAAAACACTGGGAGAATAAAACAATTTTCCAGGGCCCCATGTGCTTAATCCAGGATCGATACTGTTGCAGCTGTTGTATAATTTTTACCCATTGAAACCCTTTCCTTAAATTGAATACTGCTGAACGTTGAGAAAGCTCATAAATAAATATCACAGGTAAATTAAAAATATAAAGTTTTAAAAATTTACTATATTAAGGAGATTTAGAATTGTTATAAATTTTTTATGTCTCTGATAGTTTAACTAAAATAGATAGGTTCATCAAAGAATGCTTCATCAACTTAATCGTACTCTGATTGGCCAATATTTTAACATTTCTATAGTTAAAAACCAAAATTTGTCAATATTCTGGGGCTGATTAATATTATGATCCATGTAAGGTTTTAGTTAACACATGAGAACATTGCAATATGTGCAATAGTTATGATATGAATCATACTTTTTCAAATACATGAATGTAATTTTCAACATATAATTTGTATTTTTTTATGTTTTTATTTTATTTTATTTTATTTTTCAAATCCTGAAAATACAAGTATCATTGCCGTTATCAATATTAAAACCCTGAAACAATTAAAAAGTTATTCCAATTTTACCGGTTACTTGTTTAATGGTGTTAAAGCAGGGGGTGATTTACACAGTGTACAGTGTACAAATGATATTTGTCAGCTGCAAATGTTTAGAAATTTAGATAGGTTTTTATCATGTTTATGTATAAAAAACTACAAACTACAAAAAAGTCCTTTTGTAAGCAAAATATGGAAAAATGAACATAAAAATCAAAATTTTCATTGGGTACTATCTTTTGATCATAGAAAAGCTTCTGTCCAATTCTCATAAAATTTCATGAAAGTTTGACAAAGTTAGTGATGTCTAAAAAAACTTTTACCACTTACTTAACCTGTTAACCAAAATGTTGACCCCAATGACGAAATGAAGTTCTGATCGTTATGTTCCACTTATGGGACAAAATGTTGCAGGCTCAACAAAAAGGATGAATGTATTGTATAGGAATCTAGAAAATTCTCATCGGTTATATAAGGTGAAAAAAGACCGCCACCAGATCAGTCTGGAATCTACAATGTTAACATACATGTACATGTACACTGATCTATACAAAAAACTATAATATACTGAGAAATGTACATTAAAAAAGAAGGGACATGAACTTGGGTTCCAGATCTTAGTATGCATGAACAAAATAAGTTGGAACAAACTGACCACTGACTTGGAATGAATTGACCAAATCTGGGACAAATTGACATGGAAAGAATCAGACTTTGAACGAATTGGGTTTTTCTCATTGTTGAAGACTGTACTGTTGCCTATAATTGCTTACATCCACTTCATTTAAACTTTGGTGGATAGTTGGCAATCATACCTCATCTCCTTATTTTTATAGCATTCGTTTTTACACCTAAAAACACACTGAATACAGACAAACCTGTGCAAATGGAAAAGTTTTTAATACCTATATATATATATAGCTAGCATCCACTAGATATATATATAAGCTAAATAGATTTTGTTTACAGAAAGATTATTTTTTTATTGAATTTTGATGGGCATTTATTTTTCATCAATGCAGAAAAAGGTAAACTTGCATGAAACTTTTCAAACCTTCCAGTTCCTGTAAATATAAGGAATGCCTTAAACATGTTAAATTACCCATAAAATATCCAAGTTGTTGTGTACAATACTCTGTATTTATGCATCTGTATGTTTGGGTATAATTTTGCTTCAATTCTATGCTATATATTTTAAACATAAACACAAGTAGTACATAAATAAAAATGTGTTACTAAATTCCTACATTATTTGCAAACAAAATTAATGATTATTATAATCGAAAATTGAACCTGAGCTTGCTACATCCAATTATTCTAATTAATCTATTATATTTTTTCAGCCAATTGGCAGTTCCCAACACTAATGTATATTTATTTACATCATATACTTGAAGCTTTACAATTATTTGTTTAGATGTAAAAACAAGGATCTGTAAATCGTGTAAATTTTTTCATACAATATCGGTCATTTTGAAATGACTTAAAAGTTTGGGTCCTTTTCCAAACTGTCAACGTAATTCATAGATTCATGGCATCAACAAACTTTTATTGATGGTTTCATTGCTTTTAATTCATGAAGTTTCTTACCGTTTCTCTTATAACATTTAGGAATGATTTATGGAAAGCAACAGTTTGAAATTGAAATGATTTTAACATGTTTAATGACGTAAAACAATAAATATTTTGAAGTCGAAATGAAAACCGGAAGTTTCAAGGTAAAACTGATTTACGAGTGATATACAGGATTCGTTCTGTTTATCAAATGACAGGAAATCATCATTTTTTTATGCCCCCACCATAGCGGCGGGGGCATTAAGTTTCACCCTTGTCCGTCTGTACGTCCCAAAGTTGGTTTCCTTTCTCTAACTTTAGTTTGCCTCAACCAAATGTTATGAAACTTATACACAATGCTTATTACCACAAAACACAGATGAAGTTCGAAATTGGGTGCCGTCACAATAACGGTTCTTGAGTTATGCCCCTTTATAAACATAAAAATTGCTGATTTTTTCGTTTCCGTTTTCTAACTTTAGTTTGCCTCTACCAAATGTTATTGTCTCGCCTTGACGGAGTCAAAAAGCGAGACATAGGTATGCTGTTTCCGGCGGCGGCGGCGGCATCAACAATGTATTAGTTTGTGATAAGGTCTAGTTCATGGTGAACCACTAGTGGTAGGTCAATGATATTTGGTATGCA
The DNA here is from genome assembly GCA_017311375.1 of Mytilus coruscus. Classification (NCBI taxonomy): domain Eukaryota; kingdom Metazoa; phylum Mollusca; class Bivalvia; order Mytilida; family Mytilidae; genus Mytilus; species Mytilus coruscus. Next base: position 23,989,859 of record CM029606.1, on the reverse strand, counting down.
GTTGTATTAGCATTGGCACATCTCATTACCATGGAGATTATATGGCCCAGCCCCCTCAGTCAAGGTCTATTGACTTTGAAACTTTTCATAGTTTACATGTATTAGTTTGTGATTAGGTCAATTTATGGGGAACCACTAGTGGTAGGTCAATGATATTTGGTATGTAGTTGTATAAGCATTGGCATATCTCATTTCCATGGAGATTATTTGGCTCCGCCCCCTTAGTCATGGTCTATTGACTTTGAAACTTTTGCTTAGTTTACATGTATTAGTTTGTGATTAGATCAGTTTAAGATGAACTGCTAATGTTAAGTCAATGATATTTGGTATGCAAATGTATTGGCATTTGCAAGTATCGTTTCCATGGAGATTATATAGCCCAACCCCTGATCATGGTTCATTGACTTTGAAACTTTTACATAGTTTACAAGTTAATGTTTGTGTTTAGGTTTGTTTAAAGGGAATGACTTATAATAAGTCAATGGTATATGGTATGCAGTTGTATTAGCATTGGCACATCTCATTCCATGGAGATTGTTTAGCCATGTACCGTCAGTCATGGTTCATCGACTTTGAATATTTGCATAACTTACATGTTAAAGTATTGCTATTTTAATTTCAACATTTGCATTATCAAAATTACAAAAAGGCGAGACATATCTCTGTGATAACAGTTTATGAAACTTATACACAATGCTTATTACCAAATAATACAGATCAGGTTTGAAATTTGGTGGCACTTTTACCATTCTTTAGTTATGCCCCTTTATAAAAATAAAAATTGCTGAATATTTTGTTTCCGTTCTCTAACTAGTCTGCCTCAACCAAATGTTATGAAATTTAAACACAATGCTTATTACCACATATTACAGATCAAGCTTGAAATTGGTTGGTGTCACTTTTACAGTTCTTTAGTACATTGTCATGATTATAGGTTTTAAAAACAGTAAGAATAGTTATCTTTAATTTACAGTGTAATTAACGTTGGCAGTTTCAATATCTTTCCAGGTTTAAAGATGTCTTCCAGAACACACTTTGGTGTTGTTGATCAGGCTATGAAGTCTATGAAGACTGTTGAAGAATACATCAAAGTTGGTATGGAAACAACTCTAGATGTTGGTATGGACTTTGTTGAACATGACAAAGGTAACTGTCAGAGCTGTTATAATCCAACAGTAAATATATTTACTGATATACAAAATTAAGGGCAGGGCTCACGCTATCAGACAACTGGGGCGAAAAAGTCCCTTTCCCGTCCGTCACTTCGCTTTGCCCGACCGTCAAAAGCGATATCTAGTCGCCCTGATGTTCGTCATCGGCAATTTCCCCTTCTTATCAGTGAAACAGCAAATTTTTCATTTCAAAGTAAAGAAATTGAAAACGTAAACGATTTATTTCTTTAGAAAAGATATGAAAGTATTGACTTTACAGATTGATCGTATGTTATTTCAAAGAAACACCATTTATGAAGTATTTTCTTTCACTTCCCGGTACTTGTTACTTGAGATCGTATATCAGAACATTCTGATTATCGGCAAAATAAGTTTGTTACTTCATTAGAAAGTGATCAAAATTGGCTTTAGTTAATGTTTGATCCATTGATTGCATTAAAAGAGTCATATTCCTTTCCGAATCGCTTGTCCAACTGTTTATTCTCATGAATTTTCTTCGTCTGCCATTGAAGTATTTGTACGAACCACAGATCGGAGGCAGGATTAATCAGAAGTGGACCAGCTATGGCCGAAATCCGTATTCTTACTATAATAACTACAGACACCTGAATTGAACAGCTGACAAAAGAATAATGACCCAAAAAGTGAAAATTATGCATTCCACATGCTTAAATAGACATTTGGTTAAATCTCCTTGCTAAGTGTATATATTTCCATGTAAGGCTTAAATTAAAATATTGTTTGTTTGCAGTTTACCGACCGACCCTTGAAAATCCCTCCGACTGTGAAAATTTTATTGCTTTAAATTTTAAGAAATTATTTTAAAACTTCTATTGCCGAGATCCGAAATTCAGGTCCTTTCCGAATTGATTTAAGTCTAGGTCGATTACACGCTTTAAATTCGGTTTTCTTCCCTTCCGTCAAGCGTTCATGTGACCGTTTAATGATAAAGCACATGGAAATTGTTTACAGGTATCCATGAAGTTAAGCAGGAGTACTTTACGCTGTCGACTTCTGTCAATTTTAAGACAAATAAAAATATATATAACAAACAAAAAAGTTTAATAAAATGTTTATACAGATTCAAGCACATGGAATGATGTCTTTGATGATATCATTGAAGAAGATGCAGCGGATATTCACAACCGATATGATGACTCATCTTTGTCAACTTTCTGTCTTAAACAAATCGGGTACAGAATCTTTTGAGCCTGACTTTATGGAACCAGTTTCAGTGGTTAAACAATTCGACAGCAGCTTGAAGTATGTCATAATTTCTATAAATCGTTGTGAAGAAGGCAAAGATGAAACCACTCCTCCGTGAATATATGGATACCTGTAAACATGCCTGTACGGAGAAAGAGCTCATTTAAAATGTAAATGGATAGAGATCATGCCAAATCAATCAGAAGACACCTAAACTACACAAAGATGTAGAGAAAATGAATGATTAGCTTGAAAAATAAATATACTCTCTCTATATTAAATCTATCTTCGATTGCAATGAGTATGCTCCTTTAGGATAAGGGGGGCTACCCCACTCATTGCAGTTATTAGCTCACCTGGCCCAAAGGGCCAAGTGAGCATTTCTCATCACTTGGCGTCCGTCATCCGTCCTCCGCCGTCGTCGTCCGTCGTCGTTAGCTTTTTACAAAAATCTTCTCCTCTGAAACCACTGGGCCAAATTTTACCAAACTTGGCCACAATCATCATTAGGGTATGTAGTTTAAAAAATGTGTCCGATGACCCTGCCAACCAACCAAGATGGCCGCCATGGCTAAAAATAGAACATAGGGGTAAAATGTAGATTTTGGCTTATATCTCTGAAACCAAAGCATTTAGAGTAAATCTGACACAGGGTAAAACTGATAATCAGGTCAAGATCTATCTGCCCTGAAATTTTCAGACAAATCTGACAACCTGTTGTTGGGTTGCTGTCCCTGAATTGGTAATTTTAAGGAAATTTTGCAGTTTTTGGTTATTATCTTGAATATTATTATAGATAGAGATAAATTGTAAACAGCAATAATGTTCAGCAAAGTAAGATCTACAAATAAGTTGTCATGACCAAAATCGTCAGTCGACCCCGTTAGGAGTTATTGCCCCTAATAGTCAATTTTTAACAATTTTTCGTAAATTTTTGTAATCTTTTACAAAAATCTTCTTCTCTGAAACTACTGAGACAAATTTAACCATACTTGGCCATAATCATTATTAAGGTATCTAGTTTAAAAAATTTGTCCTTTTGACCCCGCCTTCCAACCATCATGGCCAACTTGGTTAAAAATAGATCATAGGGGTAAAATGCAGTTTTTGGTTTATATCTCTGAAACTAAAGCATTAAGAGCAAATCTGACAGGTGGCAAAAATGTTCTTCAGATTTAGATTTATCTGCCCTGAAATTATCAGACGATTCCAACAACCAGTTGTTGGGTTGCTGCCCCTGAGTAAGTAATTTTACAAAAATTTTGCAGTTTTTTGTTATTATCTTAGATATCATTATAATATCTAATATCTAATACTATTAATTATGATTTGAACCTTATTTTACATGATTTCCAAAGCATCAGTAAATACAGGTGAGCGACACAGGCTCTTGAGAGCCTCTAGTTCTCTTTCTTACAATATTAGATATACCCAAACTTTGTGGCCTGTCACTGTGTGAATTGAACTAAAACATGTTCTTAGGAGCTATGCTGCCAATTTTTAGCTCACCTGGCCCAAAGGGCCAAGTGAGCTTTTCTCATCACTTGGCGTCCGTCGTCCGTCGTCTGTTAACTTTTACAAAAATCTTCTCCTCTGAAACTACTTGGCCACAATCATCATTGGGGTATCTAGTTTAAAAATTGTGACCGTGACCCAGCCAACCAACCAAGATGGCCACCATGGCTAAAAATAGAACATAGGGGTAAAATGTAGATTTTGGCTTATATCTCTGAAACCAAAGCATTTAGAGCAAATCTGACTGGGTTAAAATTGTTGATCAAGTCAAGATCTATCTGCCCTGAAATTTTCAGATGAATCGGACAATGGGTTGTTGGGTTGCTGCCCCTGAATTAGTAATTTTAAGGATTTTTTTCCGTTTTCGGTTATTATCTTGAAAATTATTATAGATAGAGATAAACTGTAAACAGCAATAATGTTCAGCAAAGTAAGATCTACAAATAAGTCAACATGATCAAAATGGTCAGTTGACCCTTGAGGAGTTATTGCCCTTTAAAGTAATTTTTACCAGTTTTTGTAAATTTTGTAATCTTTACAAAATCTTCTCCTCTGAAACTACTAAACCAAATTCAACCAAACTTAGCCACAATCATTATTAGGGTATTTAGTTTAAAAAATGTGTGCAGTGACCCAGCCAACCAACCAAGATGGCTAAAAATAGAACATAGGGGTAAAATGTAGATTTTGGCTTGTTACTCTGAAACCAAAGCATTTAAAGCAAATCTTACAGGGATTAACTTGTTTATCAAGTAAATATCTATCTGCCCTCAAATTTTCAGATGAATTGGACAACTGGTTGTTGGGTTGCTGCCCCTGAATTGGTAATTTTTAAGGAAATTTTGCCGTTTTTAGCTCACCTGGCCCGAAGGGCCAAGTGAGCTTTTCTCATCACTTGGCGTCCGTCGTCCGTTGTCCGTCGTCGTCGTCCTTCGTCGTTAGCTTTTTACAAAAATCTTCTCCTCTGAAACCACTGGGCCAAATTTAACCAAACTTGGCCACAATCATCATTAGGGTATCTAGTTTAAAAAATGTGTCCGATGACCCCGCTAACCAACCAAGATGGCTGCCATGGCTAAAAATAGAACATAGGGGTAAAATGTAGATTTTGACTTATATCTCTGAAACCAAAGCATTTAGAGTAAATCTGACATAGGGTAAAACTGATTATCAGATCAAGATCTATCTGCCCTGAAATTTTCAGACAAATCTGACAACCTGTTGTTGGGTTGCTGCCCCTGAATTGGTAATTTTAAGGAAATTTTGCAGTTTTTGGTTATTATCTTGAATATTATTATAGATAGAGATAAACTGTAAACAGCAATAATGTTCAGCAAAGTAAGATCTACAAATAAGTTGTCATGACCAAAATTGTCAGTCGACCCCTTTAAGAGTTATTGCCCTTAATAGTCAATTTTTAACAATTTTTCGTAAATTTTTGTAATCTTTTACAAAAATCTTCTTCTCTGAAACTACTGAGACAAATTTAACCATACTTGGCTATAATCATTATTAGGGTATCTAGTTTAAAAAATTTGTCCGATGACCCCGCCTTCCAACCATCATGGCCGACTTGGTTAAAAATAGACCATAGGGGTAAAATGCAGTTTTTGGTTTATATCTCTGAAACTAAAGCATTTAGAGCAAATCTGACAGGTGGCAAAAATGTTCATCAGATTTAGATTTATCTGCCCTGAAATTTTCAGATTTAATCCGACAACCCGTTGTTGGGTTGCTGCCCTTGAGTTAGTAATTTTACAAAAATTTTGCAATTTTTTGTTATTATCTTAGATATCATTATAATATCTAATATCTAATACTATTAATTATGATTTTAACCTTATTTTACATGATTTCCAAAGCATCAGTAAATACAGGTGAGCGACACAGGCTCTTGAGAGCCTCTAGTTGGTTATTATTTTGAAAATTATTACAGATAGAGATAAACTGTAAACAGCAATAATGTTCAGCAAAGTAAGATCTTCAAATAAGTCAACATGATCAAAATGGTCAGTTGACCCCTTAAGGAGTTATTGCCCTTAAAATAATTTTTTACCAATTTTTTGTAAATTTTTGTAATCTTTTTGCAAAAATCTTCTCCTCTGAAACTACTGGACCAAATTCAACCAAACTTAGCCACAATCATTTAGTTTAAAAAATGTGTGCGGTGACCCAGCCAACCAACCAAGATGGCTGCCATGGCTAAAAATAGAACATAGGGGTAAAATGTAGATTTTGGCTTGTAACTCTGAAACCAAAGCATTTAAAGCAAATCGTACAGGGATTAACTTGTTTATCAAGTAAATATCTATCTGCCCTCAAATTTTCAGATGAATTGGACAACTGGTTGTTGGGTTGCTGCCCCTGAATTGGTAATTTTTAAGGAAATTTTGCTGTTTTTGGTTATTATCTTGAAAATTATTACAGATAGAGATAAACTATAAACAGCAATAATGTTCTGCAAAGTAAGATCTTCAAATAAGTCAACATGACCAAAATGGTCAGTTGACCCCTTAAGGAGTTATTGCCCTTTATAGACAATTTTTAACAATTTTCATTAATTTGGTAAATTTTGGTAAGTTTTTACAAAATGTTTTCCTTTTGTAATCTTCTTTTCTGAAACTGCAGTAGAAAATCAATATAGAAAACAATCTACTAATGTACTGGCAATAAAAATAATTGATAATTCTATAACATGAAAAAAAAAACCACATTAATACCTGATGATGGTGTTTCTTTCTTAACATTGAACAAAAATGTTGAAAATGATGTCACAACTATAATCCCGAACAATAGGTCGAATGTCAGATATGTTTCATTACTTTGGCTTCATTTTCTACAGATTCCGAAGTGCAAATGATGCTTGAATTCCTACACTAATTTATACAGACTTCATCCCCTTTCACAGGTAATGCCTGCCTCATATTATATTTAAAACTTTAATAGAATATCAGAAATTTTGAGAGAAAATTAATCAACCATGCAAGATCTAAAACTTAATTAATATTGTTCAAATTATCAATTAACTATTAAAAAAAAAAAATTCTCATTAAAAAAATATAGTTCTTCATTTTATATTTTATCAGAAATTTAGGGAAAAAAATTGAATTTAATTGTGTCCCTTGTTCTCATTTCCTGGGATAAATCCAATACAAATTAAAGTATTGGTATTGAATTAATATTTAAGAAATATTTCAAACCTTACCATTTTCTTCACAAGAATGAAGACCATATTTTCAGTGTCATGAGTATCAGTCATCATATTTGTTGTACTTTGTTGTTTAAAAGTTGAATACAAAAAAAGATCAACAAAGCAATTCAAAACCACTTGAATTTTGCAACAACAAATGAGAGTTTTAACGACCTCAGCTGGCTATACAACCCTTGCACAATCAACTGAATTTTGCAGAAATCATTAATAGGAAAGATTGCCCTTAAATGATAATTTTTATTACCTTTTTTGGGGGGTGTTGCAACAACAAAACTTCACAACAAACTTTCTCATCACTTGCATTTCTTGTTAGATAAATTTTACAAAATTCTCCCTGAAACTACTGTCAAATTAAACCAAACTTGGTTTAAATCACCACTAGGATATCCAGGGACCACTGTGTATGATGACCCTGCCTGCCAACATGGCACACATGGCTGAAATAAAACGCACTTTTTAGTCTTATATCTCTGAAACTAAACGACAGTACAACAGTTGCATTTATCATGCATCAATTGTAAATAAAAATATCAGGTGAGCGACACAGGGTCCTTGGAGCCTCTAGTTTTTATGCAGTTAAAACATTTCAGTACAGACCATTTACTTTAATGGGGTGCTATGGATTTCACCCCAAACTAGTAAGTTTTCTTTAGTTTTCATTTAAGCCTGGCATCAACATATCTTTCAAAATATAATCTTATTACATATAATTAAATATTGTTAGAAATATGAAAACAGTCTTTTTATGTTGCCCTTTTTCAATTGAGGAAGATTCAATGGCTGATTTTTTTAATTAAAATACACTCTTTAATACATTGTCTTATAAATCTTTAATATCTACATTTTTTGATGAAAATACTCTACTCATGAAAACATTCTAGTCAAGAAGCATATATGTCCGTGAATATATTTCTTTAAAACAGTTCTAGTCATTGCTTGTTTATAAGTGTGTCAGTATTTAATAATACCATATTTTATGTCATAAATTGAATTAAAGTTTCAATTTTAGTTAAAAAGTTTTTTTTTATCTGACAATACCTGTTCATTTCATGTTGGTTTTCAGTGTTTGTTGTTTTAAAATAGGTTTTTTCTCTTAACAAGAAATTTGGTTTGTGTAACTGCTTGTTTAAACCTTTTGGCTGATAAAATAAAATATTTTTCCTACCTACCGACCCTTCAGTCTGAAGGTACAGTCGGGAAACTGCAAACAAACATATTTTTAAGGTTGGCCTAAATGCATTGTTTCAATTTATTTGATTAAAGTTGCTTAACTTTGTTAAATTTATTATTTATATATATATATTTTAATGAGAAACAGTGAATTTCATTAAGATGATAAACAGTATAGTTTTTTAATTGCATTTTAATTAATATATGATACTTTCTTTTCCTTTTTGAAATAAAAAAGTTCTTTTAAGTGCTAGATATTTAGTTGGTAGATTCTGTCAAGAGAGAGGATTAATATAATTATGCAACTATAAATGACTATTTAAGACAAAAACTGAAACAATTGTTACTTTGATTGACTCAGGTATGAATTGAATACCTATCATGCCTATATAAAAAAAAAAGGATACATATGGCCCTTTATATTATAGTAAAAACCAAACATTGTAGCGCTGCGAGCGAACGAGCACTTCTATTTCAAATCTCACCACTTCTCCCTATGATTTTGAAGTAGTGTGAGTCCTGTAACGGTACCAATTTTTCTCCACCAAATACGCATTTCGATAATAAATGCCAAAATATTTGAAAATTCAAAACTTATTTAAACAAATAAAGTGAAGAGCTTATAGACCAAAAAGGACATAAAGTATAGCCAAAGCCAGGCAAGGAAAAAGAGCTTTTACTGTATATTTCAGACAATCCTTTCAGTAGTCTTCATGAAAACTAGACACTTTATAATGCCAGCAAAACTTTCTATCAACATTATTCAATTTTGACTGTATACCTGACATAGCTGTATTTGATACATGTAGGTCACCTAACACAGCTGTAATGTTTACAACAAAGACAAAAGTTTGCACTGACAAATATAATTTTGCAGTCGTGCCATTGTCATGATTGTTTTGGTTGAAGCATATTCATGACATTTGACAGCAGGGGTGTGGAAATATTTGTTGTGACCACTTGTCCCCGGGCAAGTGAATTGTAAATTTTACCTGTCCGGACGAAAATTTACTTGCCCTGATTTCTTAATGAATTTTGGAATGAAGATGTATTTTACTGTAAACGTGTATGTTTCTAAAACAAAATGAAAATGTTATTCATGGTCTTTGTTTGTATGCAATGGTATGTTAGAATGATAAAAATATAAGTAGAGTATACACCAATAAGATAGAAACCAACCAAAAAACAACTTCAAACTAAAGAATCTTAGAGGCCAATTTTGCAGATTATTTTCAATGCTAGCTTACATGAACCTGCAGGGAGATTATATCATGAATTATATTTTCTTCACTGTGAGCCTGTGCAAAGTTTTAAAGTTAATAAAGAGATGAAAACCAAATAATTGATGGAACTTGAAACTTAGTGATAAACAATACTTTAATATCTCGTTCTGTTGGAACAAATATTCTATACCGTTTATGTCACAAACATTCTCCATGAAATAGGATGTGTAAACAATAACAACAACTATCAACACATGGTTCAAACAGCCCTTGTTGGGGTTAAGCCAGTTATAATTGTGGTAAAACCTCTCCCTGTTTATTACTTTTTTAATTAAATGATAAATTTAAGCACTTGTTCTATTATTTTTCAGACAATGAGAAACAAATAGATGAACTGAGATCTGTGATGAAAGACTATGTTAGAATGGAAAGAGATCTTCAGCAGTTTATGGAGGCTGTTGAATGTGTCAAATCTACTGTATGTGCTGAGTTATATGCCCTAGAATGAGGAATAGTGAGAGTATAATTATCCCTGTCTGCTATTGAACAACACGAAATCTGACAACCCAATGTTCAGTCCCCATGGTCCTGAAAGCTTGTGATATCTATTCCCATTATATTTATACTACCTATTCTTCTATCTTTCATATCAGGCAATCTTAATTGGGGTAAATATTGCATTCATACAATTAAAAGCCTTATGTGGCTGACTTGATAGTTATCAATTTTCCAAACTTTATCACCACTTTTGAGATAAACAAAACATTGTGCACTGAATACAACATTCTATACATCCTATCCATGAACATTTCAAGAACTTAATTGATGAAAGATATACTCAAATATCAGTCAGAGCTCAGACATAAATAAGTCTAAATCTGCTTTTGACTCATTGAGGTCTAAATTTGAAGGTTTCAAGATTTATCTCCCTTTAATTTAAGACAAATTATGACTTCAATAAGTCAATTAGTGTTTAAGCAAGAAATATTTGACCTGAATTAAAAAGTTGCAAATATTGACTCCTACAAGTCAATAAGTTACCAAAATTGGTAAACTTCAAGACCCAAGCATATTTATAAAAAGGTCATGCATCTACATGAAATTATGACAACTTTGAAAGACAATGCTTTGTCTTCTAAGGAAAAATATGCATGAGAGCCTAAAAAACGGAGATAATGTTTATTAACTTTACAATGCAACCATCTGTAATCACACAAAATGAGGAAAATAATCTATGTTAAGTAAAAATGTTCAATTAGATAATTAATTATAGATAGTTCAGGTCCTTGTGAACTCTCAGACAGGCTTAGGATGTCATAGGTGGTGCAGTTTGGCTACCAATTAAAATTAAGTCTTTTCATAAACATAAATAGACCTAAACAAGTCTGTCATTTTCTGACTTAAATAAGTCTGAAAATGAAAGTACATTTTTATAATAAATACATTTTTTGACTTATGCAAGTCAAAAACAAAAATTGACTTGTTTATGACTGAGCTCTGACTGAATATTCAAGTTACAGAATAATGTGTATAACCATACTTGCAAGAAAATACATATGATATATTGTGCATGGTGCATAAATCTAGTATCTGTTCTAAAAATGTCAATGAAGTCATTGTTAAAGTAATATTAAAATTGGAGTTATCTTCCTTTGTCCATAGTTATAGTTGAACCAATCCACAGAATTGCCTTCCAATGATTTATACAATGCAATGTTTGATGTTTAGTTCCCAATATCTTTACCCTTCAGTGCTCACAAATGCTTTGATTGAAAACTTTGAAGCCAAATTTGTCTGAAGAACCGATGTGTTCCATTTTTGTCGAGCCTTCAACTTTTGTTGAAAAAGCGAGACATAGCGATCCTACATTCCGTCAGCGGCGTCCACAAATATTCACTCTGTGGTTAAAGTTTTTGAAATTTTAATAACTTTCTTAAACTATCCTGGATTTCTACCAAACTTGGACAGAAGCTTGTTTATGATCATAAGATTATATTCAAAAGTAAATTTTGTGAAAAAAAAAAATTCATTTTTTCCGTATTTTACTTATAAATGGACTTAGTTTTTCTGCCAGGAAACATTACATTCACTCTGTGGTTTAAAGTTTTTGAAATTTTAATAACTTTCTTAAACTATCCTAGATTTCTACCCAACTTGGAAAGAAGCTTGTTTATGATCATAAGATAGTATCCAGAAGTAAATTTTGTAAAAAAAAATTCCATTTTTACCGTATTTTACTTATAAAAAGACTTAATTTTTCTGCCAGGAAACATTACATTCACTCTGTGGTTAAAGTTTTTGCAACTTTAATAACTTTCTTAAACTATCCTTGATTTCTACTAAACTTGGAAAGAAGCTTGTTTATGATCATAAGATAGTATCCAGAAGTAAATTTTGTAAAAAAAAATTCCATTTTTTAAGTATTTTACTTATAAATGGACTTAGTTTTTCTGCCAGTTAACATTACATTCACCATGTTTACTCTGTGGTTAAAGTTTTCAAAATTTTAACAACTTTCTTAAACTATCCTGGATTTGTACCACACTTGGACAGAAGCTTGTTCATGATCAAAAGCTATTATCTAGAAGGAAATTTTGATAAAATTTGGTTCCATTTTTTCCGTATTTTACTTATAAATGGACTTAGTTTTTCTTCCAGTTAACATTACATACAGTCTGCAGTTCAAGTTTTTAAAACATTTATTAGATTCATAAATTATCCTGGATTTTTACCAAACTTGGACAGAAGCTACTTACCCTCAAAAGATAGTACAGAGAGGAATATTTTATTAATTTTTTTCCTCATTTTTGTTGAGCCTGCGATTAACATCAAAATTTTTAGTATTTGACATTCGTCTCTACTCAGAATTATACATTTTCAAGTAATTTTTCTTTTTGATCTTCTCCTGAATCCTGCAGGCCTTTCAGATTCAAACTTGAATGACTTATCCAAGGATCCGGAAATTTTTTCACACAATTTTGGTCATTTTGAGATATCTTAAAAGTTGGTGCCCTTTTTTTCAAATAGTCGATATCACACTAGATATTAGGAGGGCCCTCAGTCAGGATAATCAAACTATACTGGAGTGGCAGTTTTATTACAGGAAAGGGATTATAAAACATAAACAAGTGCAAATTGGGGATTAAAAATTCAATCTTAATGAGATGACCGAAATTATTTCTGTAAAAAAAAAAAATTTGTCCTAAATCCCAATTTTTCATTAAGGACATATAGCTTTCAGCTTAGGACATGACTGGCAAATATAACTGTTTCAGGACCCTTCGACTTATCCTTATGGGCTCTGCTTTAAGGGTTTAAAAATTTTGGAAATTTTAAGACACTTTATCTGGTAAAAATGGAAGTTTTACCCAACCTTATAAACCTGTATTCAGTTAAGTGCTTACAAAAAATTTCTCTTGGATTATTCTTAAGATTTTGACATTGATTCAGTTTTGATATACACTATAGTAATGTGCAAAGAAAATATACCTTCCTGACTTACTGTGAGAGTTATTTCAATTTGAAATTTACATCTTTTAAATGAAAACACAAAATTATTGGAGTTATTGCCCTTTAATAATAATTTTTAACAGTTTTTTTTTTTATAAAAATGAGGATATGTTGTATGATTGCCAAGGAGACAACTATCTGGCCAAGTTCAAATGAAGTGGATGTAAGCAATTATAGGCAACTGTACAGCCTTTTGCATTTTTCACCTATTATCTTGAAAACTATAATAAATAGATATAAACTTAAGGAAAAATTTTCAGCAGGATAAGATCTACAAATATTTCAACAAGACTGAAATTGTCAGTTAACTCTTCATAGAGTTATTCCCCTTTAATGATGATTTTTGTCGAGCCTTCGACTTTTGTCGAAAAAGCGAGACATAGCGATCCTACATTCCGTCGGCGTCGTTGTCGGCGGCGGCGGCGTCCAAAAATATTCACTCTGTGGTTAAAGTTTTTGAAATTTTAATAACTTTCTTAAACTATCCTGGATTTCTACCAAACTAGGACAGAAGCTTGTTTATGATCATAAGATAGTATCCAGAACTTATAAATTTTGTGCCAGGAAACATTACATTCACTCTGTGGTTAAAGTTTTAAAATTTTAATAAAAAAAGAATCCATTTTTCCGTATTTTACTTATAAATGGACTTAGTTTTTCTGCCAGGAAACATTACATTCACTCTGTGGTTAAAGTTTTTAAAATTTTAATAACTTTCTTAAACTATCCTGGATTTCTACCAAACTAGGACAGAAGCTTGTTTATGATCATAAGATAGTATCCAGAAGTAAATTTTGTAAAAAAAAATTCCATTTTTTCCGTATTTTACGTATAAATGGACTTAGTTTTTCTGCCAGGAAACATTACATTCAGTCTGTGGTTAAAGTTTTTAAAATTTTAATAACTTTCTTAAACTATCCTGGATTTGTACCAAACTTGGACAGAAGCTTGTTTATGATCAAAAGCTAGTATCTAGAAGGAAATTTTGTTAAAATTTTGTTCCTGTTTTTCCAAATTTAACTTATAAATTGACTTATCGAGAGGAATATTTTTAATATTTTTTTTCCTCATTTTTGTTGAGCCTGCGATTAACAGCAAAAATAGGCGAGACACTGGGTTCCGCGGAACCCTTACGAATTTTTATTACAAAATGGCCATTGTCGAAGATGCAGGTTCAAGTGATGCAGGCTCTTTAGAGCCTTTTGTTTTAAGTCTTTGCTAAAATAAAGAATTTTCATTATCAGAAATGATTCTTACAGAAACTACAATAATGCCTTGTAGTGTATCTACTCTTCAGAAACTGTAAACAGAAAACAATTGTAAGGTACCCGTCTATATAATACAAGGTTTGTTCAAATCTAAATTTTCATTGTATTAAAGGGTATACAATGGGGCATGGATTTAAAATAAATTTGATAATAATTTACTGGTACATCTTTATTTTCAGGCAACAAAGAAAAACGAGCCCTTGGATTTGGAGAAAGAATTAGATAATAAGTTGCTGGAACTTAAGCAAACAAACAAGGATGCAGAACTGGCACAGCATGAGAAATATGTGGATCTTATTGACAAAGTTAATGAAATGCAACAGCCAGGTAATGGTTTGATTAGAAATAGACTATTGGTAGTTTAAGCAAGAAATATACCAGTAATGCATTTTTTTCCAAATCATGATTGTATCAAATTTAACAAAATATTTGAAATTATAGCTAACTATCATCCTATTTGATGTAAGTGATTAACTACATTGATGAGTAAAAAAATCCCAAGTGTTAGTATTGTACTTGCTGAACATTGGTTTTGGAATGTCCTGTGTCATCTTTGATGTACTCTTTTCTAATATCAATGCACTCCAACCTTAAGCTTTTTGTCTCTCCTGCAATGAAAGTCGTGGGACGCAAGACAAAGGTTTTGCTTTTCTGGAGGTGGCATTGATTGTTAAGCTTTCTGCTCATGTCAGTATGATAAGCACTACTTGTAATAGATCAATTATATTTTCTATAAATTTGCATTACTATCAGTTTGATGACTGTTTTGAGGTCCTGCCCCTAGGTTATGGTCCAGCGACTTTCAATTAATAAACAATTTTTGGGTAAAGATTGCATGAAATACAATCAAAACCCTATGGTACTGACTTGATATCTATATCTTCCAAAGTTGATCACAACCTTTGATAGTTCAAACAAAATAGTGCAGTGAAGTGATCATTATTTACATCCTATCCAGTCAATGTCATGCAATTTATTGATGATATGTTATACTTTGATATTTAAGTTACAATATGATATGTATTTGAATGACCATACTTGTGAAGAAAACATTTTTTTATGAAAAATTAAACAAGTAATGCATGGTGTATGAATCTGTTATAAAAATAGGTTCAACTACAAATGAACAATAATGAACAAAGGAAGATAACTCCAACTCAAATTGTTAACTTGCCTAGCAAAATAATTCAATGTTTTATTAAAAATTCATAAAATTGCAAAATGAAAGCAATCTTTACCCTTCAGTGCTCACCAAGCACTTTGATTAATTAATCATTCTCCCTATGATTCTGAAGTAGTGTGAGCTCTGATTACATAAATGAATGGGATAGAAATAGGAAGATACAGGTGCCACATGTGAAGCAGGATCTGCTTACCCTTCCAGATCACTTGAGATCACCCCCAGTGTTTGGTGGGTTTCGTGTTGCTCAGTCTTTAGTTTCTATGTTTTGTTTTGTATACTGTAGTTTGTCTTTTGGTCTTTTTTCTTTTTTTGTCCCCACATAACGCGTTGCTGGGGACATGGAAATACTAGGCGTCCATCCGTCCGGTCTTGAAAGCGCTTTCACAGGTACAATTCTTGCCAGATTTTAATAAAAATTATATTATAGGTTAATATCAGCAATATCTTGGACAAATTCTATAATGGTGGCCGATCGACTTTTTTTAAATGAGATGTACCCCTTGGAAATATAAAATTTATGGAAAATGGCCTCGTTTGCGCTCTCACGTGTACAATTCTTGCCAGATTGTTATAAAACTTATACTATAGGTTAATTCCAGCAATATCTCGGACAAGGTCTATAATAGTGGCCGATCGACTTTTTATACGACCGCAAAAATTAAAAATTTTTTGGTCGTATATTGATATCACTTTGTCGTCGTCGTCAGTGTCGTCCGAATACAGATGGTTTCCGGATAATAACTTTAGTATAAGTAAATAGAAATCAATAAAATTTTAACACAAGGTTTATAACCACTAAAGGAAGGTTGGGATTGATTTTGGGGGTTATGGTCCCAACTGTTTAGGAATAAGGGGCCAGAAAGGGGCCCAAATAAGCATTTTTGTAGTTTCCAGACAATAACTTAAGTTAAAGTGTATGAATCTATCTGAAATTATACCACAAGTTTCCATACTACAAAGGGATGGTTAGGATTGACTTTGGGGGGTTATGGCTCAAACCATTTAGGAATAAGGGGCAAAAAAAGGGGAAAAACAAGGGTTTTTCTGGTTAAAGGACAATTGAGACAATTTAAAAGCAGTGTAAGGGAGGTAATCCAAATCAATTTAAATAACAATGTTTGATTACCTAATTACACTGCTTGTAAATTATGTATTAAGAAATGATGATTGTCTGAGATACTGACCATAACTTGAGGGAAAGAATTATTTTTGGAATAAGGGAAAGGGGGAGGTGAACAAAATTGGAGGGGGACAATCTTTCTCATTTCAGATTTCAGAAATTAAAAGAAAATTTCTTCAAATATTTTTTTGGGGTGGTAATATTCAACAGCATAGTGTATTGCACAAACGCAAAAAAACGGGGTAAAATTTTTATTTTTTTTGGGGAGTCAATTCACATAGTGTATTGCACAAAAGCAAAAAATTGAATATAAATTCAAATCATATAACCAATTTGAAGTTCTTTGACTACAGTTATTCTGTATCAGAAACCTATTATGTGTCAAAAATTTAATTACAATCCAAATTCAGACCTGTATCAAGCGTGAATATTGTGTCCATTTTGGCCCCAACTTTTCAGGGTTGGACATCTGCTGTCGTATCCAGCTGCGCTCAGCAAAGCAATTTATTTCAAAGAGTTATGCCCCTTGGAAATCTTAAATTTATGGAAAATGGCCTCGTTAGTGCTCTCACAGGTACAATTCTTGCCAGATTTTTATAAAACTTATGATATAGCTTAATATCAGCAATATCTCCGACAAATTCTATAATGGTGGCCGATCAACTTTTTTTAAAGAGTTATGCCCCTTGGAAATGGAAATATTAAATCTATGGAAAATGGCCTCGTTAGCGCTCTCACGGGTACAATTCTTGCCAGATTTTTATAAAACTTATACTATAGGTTAATATCACCAATATCTCTGACAAGTTTTATAATGATGTCCGATCGACTTTTTTTAAAAGAGTTATGCCCCTTGAAATTATAAAATTTATGGAAAATGGCCTCGTTAGCGCTTTCACGGGTACAATTCTTGCCATATTGTTATAAAATTATACTATAGGTTAATACCAGCAATATCTCGGACAAGGTCTATAATAGTGGCTGATCGACTTTTTTTAAAGAGTTATGCCCCTTGTAAATATTAAATTCATGGATAATGGCCTCGTTAGTGCTCTCACGAGTACAATTCTTGCCAGATTATTATATAACTTATACTATAGGTTAATATCAGCAATATCTCTGACAAATTCTATAATGGTGGCTGATCGACTTTTTTTAAAGAGTTATGCATGCCCCTTGGAAATGGAAATATTAAATTTATGGAAAATAGCCTCGTTAGTGCTCTCACTGATACAATTCTTGCCAGATTTTTATAAAACTTATGATATAGCTTAATATCAGCAATATCTCCAACAAATTCTATAATGGTGGCCGATCAACTTTTTTTAAAGAGTTATGCCCCTTGGAAATGGAAATATTAAATCTATGGAAAATGGCCTCGTTAGCGCTCTCACGGGTACAATTCTTGCCAGATTTTTATAAAACTTATACTATAGGTTAATATCACCAATATCTCTGACAAGTTTTATAATGATGTCCGATCGACTTTTTTTAAAAGAGTTATGCCCCTTGAAATTATAAAATTTATGGAAAATGGCCTCGTTAGCGCTTTCACGGGTACAATTCTTGCCATATTGTTATAAAATTATACTATAGGTTAATACCAGCAATATCTCGGACAAGGTCTATAATAGTGGCTGATCGACTTTTTTTAAAGAGTTATGCCCCTTGTAAATATTAAATTCATGGATAATGGCCTCGTTAGTGCTCTCACGAGTACAATTCTTGCCAGATTATTATATAACTTATACTATAGGTTAATGTCAGCAATATCTCGGACAAATTCTATAATGGTGGCTGATCGACTTTTTTAAGGAGTTATGCATGCCCCTTGGAAATGGAAATATTAAATTTATGGAAAATAGCCTCGTTAGTGCTCTCACAGATACAATTCTTGCCAGATTTTTATAAAACTTATACTATAGGTTAATATCAGCAATATCTCTGACAAGTTTTATTATGATGTCCAATCGACTTTTTTTAAAAGAGTTATGCCCCTTGGAAATTTAAAATATGTGCAGTGCAGGGGACATTGGAACTCTGTTTTTTTTTATTACCATGGCGATGTCAGTTTATTTTCGACTTATGAGTTTGAATATCCCTTCGGTATCTTTCGTCTCTCTCCTATACATCATACATTCTTGTACATAATTACAAATTCATTTTATGCCTGAGAATACCAATTCAGTTGTCTCAGTTTATGTCTTAAATTGCCATTTATAGTTACACATTTATATTTTTCCACTTGTCAGGAATTACCAACTAAATATGTTGCTGATTTCAAGAAAAAGATAAAATGATTTATCAATTAAAGGTCAAGGAGGAAAACTATTCTGTTTTTGATATTCATTGTTTCTCAATAAAAAATTGATAACTTTAATATATTTTAAGAAACTCTAATCAATTAATTGAAACAATGCAAGTGCATGAAATATTAAGTGAATCTAATCAAATGTCTTTTAATTTATGTGTTGAATGCATATTTTTATACGACCGCAAAAAAATTTTGTGGTTGTATATTGGTATGACGTTGGCGTCGTCGTCGTCGTCCGAAGACACATTGGTTTTCGCACTCTAACTTTAGTTTAAGTGAATGGATCTCTATGAAATTTTACCATAAGGTTCAATACCACAAAAGGAAGGCTGGGATTGATTTTGGGGGTTATGGTACCAACAGTTAAGGAATTAGGGGCCAAAAGGGGCCAAAATAAGCATTTGGTAACTTCCAGACATAACTTGTGTGTTAGTGTATGGATCTCTCTGACATTGTACCACAAGGTTCCATATCACAAAGGGAATACTGGGATTGATTTTGGGGGTAATTGCCTCAAAATTTAAGGAATTAGGGGCCAAAAAAGGGGCAAAAAACAAGCATTTTTCTAGTTTCATGACAATAACTTGTGTGTAAGTGTATGGATCTTTCTGAAATTGTACTACAAGGTTCCATATCACAAAGGAAAAGCTGGAATTGAGTTTGGGGGTAATTGCCCAAAACGTTTAGGAATAAGGGGCCAAATATAAGTATTTTTCTAGTTTCCAGACAATTACTTGTGTTCAAGTGTATGGATCTCTCTGAAATTGTACTGCAAAGTACCATACCACAAAGGGAAGGCTGGGATTGATTTTGGGGGTAATTGCCTCAAAGTTTTAGGAATAAGGGGCCAAAAAGGGGCAAAAAACAAGCATTTTTCTAGTTTCAGGACAATAACTTGTGTGTAAGTGTATGGATCTTTATAAAATTGTACTACAAGGTTCCATGTCACAAAGGGAAAGCTGGGTTTGAGTTTGGGGGTAATTGCCCTAAACGTTTAGGAATTTGGGGCCAAAAAGGAGTTTTGGTCCCAACAGTTTAGGAATTAGGGGCCAAAAGAGTCCAAAATTAAACTTTGTTTGATTTCATCGAATATTGAACTATAGGGGTTCTTTGATATGCCGAATCTAACTGTGTATTTAGATTCTTAATTTTTGGTCCCGTTTGCAAATTGGTCTACATTAAGGTCCAAAGAGTCCAAAATTAAACTTAGTTTGATTTTAACAAAAATTAATTCTTGGGGTTCTTTGATATGCTGAATCTAAACATGTACTTAGTTTTTTGATTATGGGCCCAGTTTTCAAGTTGGTCCAAATCGGGGTCCAAAATTAAACTTTGTTTGATTTCAACAAAAAATGAATATATGGGGTTCTTCGATATGCTGAATCTAACCATGTATTTAGATTTTTATACGACCGCAAAAAAAATTTTGTGGTCGTATATTGGTATGACGTTGGCGTCGTCGTCGTCGTCCGAAGACGCATTGGTTTTCGCACTCTAACTTTAGTTTAAGTGAATGGATCTCTATGAAATTTTACCATAAGGTTCAATATCACAAAAGGAAGGTTGGGATTTATTTTGGGGGTTATGGTACCAACAGTTAAGGAATTAGGGGCCAAAAATAAGCATTTTTGTAACTTCCAGACATAACTTGTGTGTTAGTGTATGGATCTCTCTGACATTGTACCACAAGGTTCCATATCACAAAGGGAATGCTGGGATTGATTTTTGGGGGTAATTGCCTCAAAATTTCAGGAATTAGGGGCCAAAAAAGGGGCAAAAAACAAGCATTTTTCTAGTTTCATGACAATAACTTGTGTGTAAGTCTATGGATCTTTCTGAAATTGTACTACAAGGTTCCATATCACAAAGGAAAGCTGGAATTGAGTTTGGGGTAATTGCCTGAAACGTTTAGGAATTAGGGGCCAAAAGGGCCAAAATAAGCATTTTCTAGTTTCCAGACAATAACTTGTGTTCAAGTGTATGGATCTCTCTGAAATTGTACTGCAAGGTACCATACCTCAAAGGGAAGGCTGGGATTGAGTTTGGGGGTGATGAATCATAAGGGGGTTCAAAAAATTTGAGGGGGGATTTTTTTTTCTTTTTTTTTCTTTAAAATTTTCCATTTTAAGTTGGTTATTTCTGATTTATATTTAAAAGCAAATAATAATGATATGGCAGGAGATACACACCAAACAGGATGTGTAAATTATTATATAATAAGTATTGTGCTATAGCAAGAAATTTTCAATTGCACAGTATTGCACAATAGCAAGAAATCTTCAATTGCACAGTATTGCGCAATAGCAAGAAATATCCAATAGCACAATATTGCGCAATAGCAAGAAATTGTCAATTGTACAGTATTGCGCAATAGCAAGAAATATTCAATTGCACAGTATTAGCAATTGCAAGAAATATTCAATTGCAAAGTATTGTGCAAAAGAAAATACTTTGTATAAATTGCTTATTTCTTGACCAATTTCAATGGGGTTTTATTCTTGAACTCTTGGGGTTCTTTAATATGCTGAATCTAACCGTGTATTAAGTTTATGGATTTTGGGCCCGTTTTAAATTGGTCCACATTGAGGTCCAAAGGGTCCAAAATTAAACTTTGTTTGATTTCATCAAAATTGAATTATTGGGGTTCTTTGATATGCCGAATCTAACCGTGTATTTAGATTCTTAATTTTTGGTCCCGTTTTCAAATTGGTCTACATTAAGGTCCAAAGGGTCCAAAATTAAACTTAGTTTGATTTTAACAAAATTGAATTCTTGGGGTTCTTTGATATGCTGAATCTAAACATGTATTTAGATTTTTGATTATGGGCCCAGTTTTCAAGTTGGTCCAAAGCGGGTCCAAAATTAAACTTTGTTTGATTTCAACAAAAATTGAATATATGGGGTTCTTTGATATGCTGAATCTAACCATGTATTTAGATTTTTGATTTTTGGGCCCCGTTATCAACTTTGTCCACATTGAGGTCAAAAGGGTCCAAAATTAAACTTTGTTTGATTTCATCAAAAATTGAACTCTTGGGGTTCTTTGATATGCTGAATCTAACCATGTATTTAGATTTTGGATATTGGACCATAATAGGTGAATGTCTAATTTAAAATTTTTAAGTTCTTAGACCACATTCATTCTGTGTCAGAAACCTATGCTGTGTCAAATATTTAATCACAATCCAAATTCAGAGCTGTATTAAGCTTGAATGTTGTGTCCATACTTGCCCCAACTGTTCAGGGTTCGACCTCTGCGGTCGTATCAAGCTGCGCCCTGCGGAGCATTTTATTGATATTTGGGCCCGGTTATCAAATTGGTCCACATTGAGGTTTAGAGGGTCCAAAATTGAACTTTATTTGATTTCATCAAAAATTGAATTCTTGGGGTTCTTTGATACGCTGAATCTAACCATGTATTTAGATTTTGGATATTGGAATACCACAAAGGGATGGTAAGAATTGTCTTTGGGAGTTATGGCTCAAAGTGTTAAGGAATAAGGTGCAAAAAAGGGGGGAAAAGGGTTTGCAGGTTAATGGACAATTACTTCAAGTACAAAACATAATTTAAAAGGCTTTGTAAGGTTGGTAATTGAAACTCATTTGAATATCTCACCTAAACTGCTTTTAAATTATTTATTTTGGAAATTTGCCAAAAACTTTATTATTAATAAATTCCATTGGAAATTTGCCAATAACTTTAGTTTAATGAACTTCATTGAAAATTTGCCAATATAAAATATTGCTGATGAAGCTTTTTTGTTTATCTCACCTAAACTGCTTTTTAATTATGTATATTGGAAATTTGCCAAAAACTTTATTATTAAATTTCTGATTTATATATAAAAGCAAATAATAATGATAAGGCAAGAGATACACACCAAACAGGATGTGTAAATTAATATATTAAGTATTGTGCAATAGCAAGAAATTTTCAATTGCACAGTATTGTGCAATAGCAAGAAATCTTCAATTGCACAGTATTGCGCAATAGCAAGAAATATCCAATAGCACAATATTGCACAATAGCAAGAAATTGTCAATTGTACAGTATTGCGCAATAGCAAGAAATATTCAATTGCACAGTATTGCGCAATTGCAAGAAATATACAATTGCACAGTATTGTGCAAAAGAAGATACTTTGTATAAATTGCTTATTTCTTGACCAATTTCAATGGTGTTTTATTCTTGAATTCTTGGGGTTCTTTAATATGCTGAATCTAACTGTGTATTAAGTTTTGGATTTTGGTTCCCGTTTTTAAATTGGTCCACATTGAGGTCCAAAGGGTCCAAAATTAAACTTTGTTTGATTTCATCAAAAATTGAATTATTGGGGTTCTTTGACATGCCGAATCTAACTGTGTATTTAGATTCTTAATTTTTGGTCCCGTTTTCAAATTGGTCTACATTAAGGTCCAAAGGGTCCAAAATTAAACTTAGTTTGATTTTAACAAAAATTGAATTCTTGGGGTTCTTTGATATGCTGAATCTAAACATGTACTTAGTTTTTTGATTATGGGCCCAGTTTTCAAGTTGGTCCAAATCAAGTCCAAAATTAAACTTTGTTTGATTTCAACAAAAATTGAATATATGGGGTTCTTCGATATGCTGAATCTAACCATGTATTTAGATTTTTGATTTTTGGGCCCCGTTATCAACTTTGTCCACATTGAGGTCAAAAGGGTCCAATATTAAACTTTGTTTGATTTCATCAAAAATTGAATTATTGGGGTTCTTTGATATGCCAAATCTAACCGTGTATTCAAATTCTTAATTTTTGGTCCCGTTTTCAAATTGGTCTACATTAAGGTCCAAAGGGTCCAAAATTAAACTTAGTTTGATTTTAACAAAAATTGAATTCTTAGGGTTCTTTGATATGCTGAATCTAAACATGTATTTAGATTTTTTATTATAGGCCCAGTTTTCAAGTTGGTCCAAATCGGGGTCCCAAACTAAACTTTGTTTGATTTCAACAAAAATTGAATATATGGGGTTCTTTGATATGCTGAATCTAACCATGTATTTAGATTTTGATTTTTGGGCCCTTTATCAACTTTGTCCACATTGAGGTCAAAAGGGTCCAAAATTAAACTTTGTTTGATTTCATCAAAAATTGAACTCTTGGGGTTCTTTGATATGCTGAATCTAACCATGTATTTAGATTTTGGATATTGGACCATTATAGATGAATGTCCAATTTAAAATTTTAAGTTCTTAGACCACATTCATTCTGTGTCAGAAACCTATGCTGTGTCAAATATTTAATCACAATCCAAATTCAGAGCTGTTTCAAGCTTGAATGTTGTGTCCATACTTGCCCCAACTGTTCAGGGTTCGACCTCTGCGGTCGTATCAAGCTGCGCCCTGCGGAGCATTTTATTCAATTTTGGGGTCATTAATTATTGTGTCAGCTGATCCATGCATGTTTTTAATTATTACCTTAAGATTCGGTCATTGTTGGTCAACCTCTGATCTGTAGTTAGTATAAATTTAACGAAAGGCAATTAATGAAGTAACAAATTTATTTTGATGAAAACCAGAATCTTTTGATGTATGCTCAATTTAAGTGCATAAATATTTGTTCCTTTGAAATAACATACAACCTGTCTACAGAGTCGATGAATTTCCTTACTTATAAATAAAAGATTGATGTTACCTTGGTTACAGTAACTTGAAAAATAGAAAATTACAAACGACAAAAGCGACTGTTGTGAACATCTGGGTGACTAGATATCACTTTTGGGGTCAAGAAAAGCCAAGTGACAAAAAGCAAAGCGGCTTTTTTTAGCCCTTGATCCCCAGTAGTGTGAGCCCTGGTTAACTGTCATAACATGTAATTGATACAATCCTATTAGAAATACAGAATATAATAATAATTTACTTACCTATTTCAGATTGTGTATTCTGTGGTTTGTACAGTTTGATTTTGTGTGCCTATCTTCACTCTGTTCTGTGATAGTTCAATCTTTTCTGTAATGGTTAAATATTTTAATGATAATACCAGGTGTCTAATTATATATAATGGATCTATTCTTTAACTCAGTTGGAAGAGAAGTGGTCTATGGTGAAGAATTTTGTATGATTTAAATCCTGTCTTGACATTACACAGTATCATGTGAACTCATTACTCACAAACAAAATTTGCATCAGCAAGATAGTAATACAATGTATATTTGTAGATATTTAAGTAATCAGTCTCCTACCGAAGAAGTCGAAGGGGACTTTAGGTTTGCACTCTGTCCGTCTGTCCATCCGTCAGTCCGGCAAATCAGTTTTCCACAATTTTTATACCCCACGCAACGGAAATTACGATTCAATTCTTTTTCTAGGAGTTACGCCCCTTTGAACTTATTTACTTTAATGTACTACTGCAACAGTTTGTCATTGCAACTCCTCTCAAACCATACAACAGAATTTCATGAAACCTTTTCAGATAATAAGGACATACTACGTAGATGTGCATATCGACAGGAAATTACGATTCAATTTTTTTTTCCAGGAGTTACGCCCCTTTGAACTTATTTGCCCAATATCATGAATATACTACTGCAACCTTTTGTCATCGCAACTCCTCTCAAACCACACAACAGAATTTCATGAAACCTTTTCAGATAATAAGGACATACTACTTAGATGTGCATATCGACAGGAAATTACGATTCAATTTTTTTTCCAGGAGTTACGCCCCTTTGAACTTATTTTCCCAATATCATGAATATACTACTGCAACCTTTTGTCATCGCAACTCCTCTCAAACCACACAACAGAATTTCATGAAACCTTTTCAGATAATAAGGACATACTACGTAGATGTGCATATCGACAGGAAATTACGATTCAATTTTTTTTTCCAGGAGTTACGCCCCTTTGAACTTATTTGCTTCAATGTACTTCTGCAACAGTTTGTCATCGCAACTCCTCTGAAACCACACAACAGAATTTCATGAAACTGTGTAGATAATAAGGACATACTATGTAGATGTGCATATTGACAGGAAATTATGATTCAATTTTTTTTCTGATACAATTTTTTTTCCTTACACTTATTTTATTTCTCCAATGACAATGTGGGGACGTGGGGTATGTGAGCGCGCTCACTAAGGTTCTTTCATTATTTTTGCGATCGTATATTGGTATGACGTTGGCGTCGTCATCTTCCGAAGACACATTGGTTTTCGCACAATAACTTTAGTTTAAGTGAATGGATCTCTATGAAATTTTACCATAAGGTTCAATACCACAAAAGGAAAGTTGGAATTGATTTTGGAGGTTATGGTACCAACAGTTAAGGAATGAGGGGCCAAAAAGGGGCCAAAAATAAGCATTTTTGTAACTTCCAGACAATAACTTGTGTGTTCGTGTATGGATCTCTCTGACATTGTACCACAAGGTTCCATATCACAAAGGGAATGCTGGGATTGATTTTGAGTGTAATTGCCTCAAAATTTTAGGAATTAGGGGCCAAAAAAGGGGCAAAAAAACAAGCATTTTTCTGATTTCATGACAATAACTTGTGTGTAAGTGTATGGATCTTTCTGAAATTGTACTACAAGGTTCCATATCACAAAGGGAAAGCTGGAATTGAGTTTGGGGTAATTGCCTAAAACGTTTCGGAATAAGGGGCCAAAACAAGCATTTTTCTAGTTTCCAGACTATAACTTGTGTTCAAGTGTATGGATCTCTCTGAAATTGTACAGCAAGGTACCATACCACAAAGGGAAGGCTGTGATTGATTTTAGGGGTAATTGCCTCAAAATTTTAGGAATTAGGGGCCAAAAAGGGGCAGAAAACAAGCATTTTTCAAGTTTCAGGACAATAACTTGTGTGTAAGTGTATGGATCTTTATGAAATTGTACTACAGGGTTCCATATCACAAAGGGAAAGCTGGGTTTGAGTTTGGGGGTAATTGCCCTAAACGTTTAGGAATTTGGGGCCAAAAAGGGGCCAAAACACAAGCATTTTTCTAGTTTCCAGACAATAACTTGTGTTCAAGTGTATGGATCGCTCTGAAATTGTACTACAAGGTACCATACCACAAAGGGAAGGCTGGGATTGAGTTTTGGGGTGATGAATCATAAAGGGGTTCAAAATTTGGAGGGGGATTTTTTTTCCTTTTTTTTTTCTTTAAAATTTTCCATTTTAAGTTGGTTATATCTGATTTATATATAGATTTCATCAAAAATTGAATTCTTTGGATTCTTTGATATGCTGAATCTAACCATGTATTTAGATTTTGGTTATTGGACCATAATAGGTAAATTAAAAATTTTTAAGTTCCTAGACCACATTCATTCTGTGTCAGAAACCTATGCTGTGTCAAATATTTAATCACAATCCAAATTCAGAGCTGTATCAAGCTTGAATGTTGTGTCCATACTTGCCCCAACTGTTCAGGGTTCGACCTCTGCGGTTGTATCAAGCTGCGCCCCAGTGGAGCATTTTATTTTCTTCATTCTTCAAGATATTGATTTGATATTTGGGATATAGTTTAATCATGACAAGTTACAGATCAAGTTTGAATTTTGTTCCGGTCTTATGATTTTGTCCTGAGTTATAGTCCTTGGACTTAAAAAATTCACTGAAATAACTGGTTTTCCGCATTTTTTTTGTCATGCTTGAAGATATTGATTTGATAATTGTATTTTGTTTAATTATGACAAGTTACAGATCAAGTTCAAAATTTTTGCCGGTCTAATGATTTTGTGCAGAGTATGGTCCTTGAACTTACAAAATTCACTCAAATAATCAGTTTTCCACCTTTTTTTTAGTCATGCTTGAAGATATTGATTTGATAATTGGTATATAGTTTTTAACATGACAAGTTACAGATCAAGTTTGAATTTTGTTCCAGTCTGATGATTTTGTGCAGAGTTATTGTCCTTGGACTTAGCAAATTCACTCTAATAATCAGTTTTTCACACTTTTTTTTCGTCATGCTTGAAGATATTGACCTAATATTTGTTATATAGTTTACACCATGTTAAGATATAGATCATATTAACATTTTGTTCCAGTACAATGAATTTTTAACTGGTAGGGGACTATGTATTGCCATGCAATACTCTCAGAATGCTTGTTTACTTTATTTTTGAGTGACAGGTTTGATTTTTGAATTTAACTCCTAACTGTAATCAGCCTTGTATAGTTCGCACTGGTACATTGTCCGCACCCCCTTCTGGCCAAGAGAATTCAGGAAAAAAACTTTTTGTAACTGTTAGAAAACGCCTAATGAAACTCCAATAATTTCAAATCGTGTGTGATCATTTGCAGTATTTTCATGGAAAAACCCGCTTTCCATCATCAAATAGAAGTTAAAAATGCTTGTAAATGATTCTAGAACACTTCATGAGTGTTAAAATAAGTCAAAATCACAAAAAAAAAAATTTAGAAACTTGTGTATGTTTAAACCGGAAGTTCAAATAGCTTGTGTAAATGAAAATAAATACAGTGAGAGTGTACGGAAAATCTCTTAATTAATAGATATCACTAGAATACGACTTTGGAAGTAAAACAGTTCCATCCCTGAGTAAAATAATGTTTAACATATCTATCACATTAATGTTTGAAGGATCTTAAGCTAAAACAAAACACATGCATCAGTATGAAACACCAAAACGGAATGAATAACCGTTTTGTAGTTTATCATGTTTATATGTCGTTATATATAAGCTGGTTCCCGGTTGACTTCTACACTTTTTTCATTCCGTTAAATTCAAGCAGATTCCAGTTTATTTTAAGCAATGCAGTGAAAAGAAACGAGAAATTTGTAGTGAAGCATTTAAATTTGAAATTTAACAGTTTATATTTGATATTGAATAAAAATTACATATTAATATTGATTTAGTAAAATTATTAGTTTTGAAAATGATAAGAGCGCCCTCTACAATTTCAATAACAAACATGGCGGAACGTAAACAAACCTCGCGAAATCAAATTTTTTCTCTTATTTCTTGCTTATGGTACTCTATAGTCCGCACCCTGTCTGGCAGGTTCAATTTTTGAGAATAAAACCCTGGACTATACAAGCCTGAATTCGGTATTTGAGAAACCTTTTGATGATAAAATCTACAACTTTTTACAATTCTTCTAATCTCAGAAACTTATGGTGGTTTGATATGATTTTGAGCACCTTGGTACTATCTGTTTACACATACAAACCCACAGCCATTTGTCATTTATATATTCATATGAATACTTGTACATATGTATTAGAGTCTTGTGACTTTATGATGAAAAATTTGTCCCTTCCTTTAAGTTTTCATGTTATACAGAAAAGAAATAAATATTTTTGAACCTTTTAAAAAAATCTGTTCTTTTTTTTTTTTAAAGCTTGGTCTTTAAAAGAAATGAATGTTTTTTGCTAAAAAAACAGCAACGTTATAATTTATAATTGTACCTTTTTATCCCTTATAGTGGTCAAAATGTTACTTAGCATTTTCTCTTTGATTTTGACACTTTTAAAAACAAGGATAAGAAAAACTGTTAGGTTGTACTTTTCTTTTTTCTCTACTGTTTCAAAAATTAGTGTAGATGAAACTTCAATTGTTTGCAATATTTTTGTTTCAGAAGGATCCTATGCTGGTCCAGCCACATCAACTCAGATTGATGAGGATATTGCCATGACACAGCCAGAGGTCAACACACGCTGTCCATATACAGGCAAAGATATGATTAATCCTGTCAAAAACTCATATTGTGGTCATCACTATGATAAAGAGGGAATCAGTCATTATATCAAAATAAAGGGACGCAAAGCAAAGTAGGTCCTTCAGAATTTATGTGAAGAAGTGCTGTCTTTAAAAAATATTATATTAGTCTAGTGTGGATTCATTATTATTTGTGGAATACCAACTTTTGTGTATTTTATGGGTATTGGTTAACAAAGAAATTTTAATGTTTCAACGAAGTTTATATTTTATATAGGCCCATCATAGTGACTTTTGCAAAACCATGAAATCAAATATCCACGAAAATTGGGAACCACAAAAATTAATGAATCCACAGTATTCCACAAAGGACCTAATGATGTGAGAATTGTTTACTTTAGTCTAGGTAAAAACAAAAGCTTTTGAAAGTTTTATTTCATCACCCATCTAGTGTAGAAAATGGTCAGTCATGTAATGGAAGTTTCAAATAATGGCATGCAAATTTACATTGTATTATTTAACTTTGAAAAAAGAAGGAAAAATGAAGTAGTTTTACTTATCTGTATTGTATTATTATTCTGTCATGTGTTAGGAATGTGAAATTTCAGAAACAATGTGACCAAGAATTATCCATTGCCTATTTCTTGGCTTGTAACCATATTTCTTTTCATGATGACAAAATTTAGATCATAACATCATGAAGTTTGTGAAGTCAGTTGTGATTTGCCCTCATTACACAATCTAAAGAAGTTTGTTCATTTTTAGCTCACCTGGCCCTGGTTAAGTGAGATTTTCTCATCACTTGGCGTCCGTCATCGTTGTCCATCGTCGTTAACTTTTACAAAAATCTTTTCCTCTGAAACTACTCAGCCAAATTTAACTTAACTTGGTCACAATCATCATTGGGGTATCTAGTTTTCCGATGACCCCGCTTGCCAACCAAGATGGCCGACATGGCTAAAACTAGAACATAGGGGTAAAATGCAAGTTTTGTCTATTATTTTGAAAATCGTTATAAATAGAGAAAATCTGACAAAGGAACAAATGTTCAGAATGTTGAGCTCTACCAATTGTCTATATACGTCAAAATTGTCAGACAACTTCTTATAGGAGTTATTGCTCTTAAATGACAAATTTTACCATTTTTGTCTCGTCAATAATGTATTAGTTTGTGATTAGGTCTAGTTTAAGGTGAACCACTAGTGGTTGGTCAATGATATTTGGTAGGCAGTTGTATTAGCACTGGCACATCTCATTTCCATAGAGATTATTTGGCCCTGCCCCCTCAGTCATGGTCTATTGACTTTAAAACTTTTGCTTAGTTTGCATGTATTAGTTTGTGATTAGGTCAGTTCAAGGGGAACCACTAGTGGTAAGTCAATGATATTTGGTATGCAGTTGTATAAGCATTGGCATATCTCATTTCCATGGAGAATATTTGATCCCGCCACCGCAGTCATGGTCTATTGACTTTGAAACTTGCTTAGTTTACATGTATTAGTTTGTGATTAGTCAGTTCAAGGGGAACCATTAGTGGTAGGCCAATGTTAATTGGTATGCAACTGATAAGCATTAGCACATCTCATTTCCATGGAGAATATTTGGTCCCGCCCCCTCAGTCATGGTCTATTGACTTTGAAACTTTTGCTTAGTTTACATGTATTAGTTTGTGATTAGATCAGTTTAACATGTTTAAGATGAACCGCTAATGTTAAGTCAATGATATTTGGTATGCAAATTTATTGGCATTTGCAAGTCTCGTTTCCATGGAGATTATATAGCCCCACCCCCTCATCACGGTTCATTGACTTTGAAACTTTTACAAGTCAATGTTTGTGTTTAGGTTTGTTGAAAGGGAACGACTTATGATAAGTCTATGGTATTTGGTTTGCAGTTGTTTTAGCATTGGCACATCTCATTTCCATGGAGATTGTTTTGCCATGTACCTTCAGTCATGGTTCATTGACTTTGAATATTTGCATAACTTACATGTTAAAGTATTGCTATTTTAACTTCAACATTTGCATTATCAAAAGTACAAAAAGGCGAGACATATCTCTGTGTTAACAGTTTATTTTTCATTTTTGCCTATTATCTTGACAACTATGATAGATAGAGAGAATTTTTCTATTGAAAGTATGATCAGCAAGACAAGGTCTACAAATAAGTCTAATGGTCTAAAATCGCCAGTCGACTCCTTATTAGAGTTATTGCCCTTTGATGACGATTTTTACCAATTTTTTGCGTTTTTATACGACTGCAAAAAATTTGCATTCGTATAATGCTATCATGTTGTCATCCAAAGACACATTTTGTTTCCAGACAATAACTTTAGTTTAAGTAAATGGATCTCTATGAAATTTTACCAGAAGGTTCAATACCACAAAAGGAAGGTTTGGATTGATTTTGGGGCTTATGGTACCAACAGTTTAGGAATTGGGGGCTAAAAAACAAGCATTTTTCTAGTTTCTGGACAATAACTTGTGTGTAAGTGTATGGATCTCTGAAATTGTACCACAAGGTTCCATATCACAAAGGAAAGGCTGGGATTGAGTTTGGGGGTAATTGCCCCAAATATCAGGAATTAGGGCCAAAAAAGGGGCCAAAAACAAGCATTTTTCTAGTTTCCAGACAATAACTTGTGTTTAAGTGTATGGATCTCTCTGAAATTGTACTACAAGGTTCCATACCACAAAGGGAAGGCTGGGATTGAGTTTGGGGGTAATTGCCCCAAACCTTTAGAAATTAGGGGCAAAAAATGGGCCAAAAACAAGCATTTTTCTAGTTTCCAGACAATAACGTGTGTTGAAGTTTATGGAACTCTCTGAAATTGTACATTTTTCCTGAAAAGAAAATAATCTTCAAAATTTTTAAAAAAAAAGTTGGGGGGGGGGTTTCAAAAAGTTTTGGGGGTTCATATTTTTTCATCAAAATTTTTGAAATTTCACATTTTTTGGAGGTTCATACTTTTTTTCTTCAAGATTTTTCAAAATTTCAAATTTTTCAAACATATTTTTTTTTTGGGGGGGGGACAAACTTTGTGGAGGGATTTTTTTTTTCATAATTTTTTTTTTTTTCTTTTCCCCCAAAATTTTCCATTTTTACATTGATTATTTCTGATTAATATATAAAAGCAGGATATGGCAGGAGATACACACCAAACAGGGTGTGTAAATTAATTAACTAAGTATTGTGCAACAGCACAGTATTGCACAATAGCAAGAAATCTTCAATTGAAAATAAATACAAATCTTTTATCTAATTTCAATGGGATTAATTTAAAGTCTTTAATTTTTTGGGGTTCTTACTTTGTATTACTATTTTAGATATTGGGCCCCATTTTTAAATTGGTCTACATTGAGGTCCAAAGGGTCCAAAATAAAACTTTGTTTGATTTCATCAAAAACTGAATTATTGCAGCACTATGACATGCTGAATCTTATTGTGCATTTAGATTTTTTATTTTTGGCCCTGTTCTCAAATTAGTCCATATTAAGGTTTGAAGGGTCCAAAATTAAACTTTATTTGATTTCAACTAGAATTAAATTTTTGGTGTTTTTATATGCTGAATCTAACCATGTTGTTAGATTTTGGATATCAGACCATACTAGGTAAATTAAATGTCCCATTTCAAATTTTAAAGATCTTTGACCACATCTGTTTTGTGTCAGAAACCTATATTATGTCAAAAATTTGATCACAATCCAAATTCAGACAGTATCAAGCTTGAATATTGTGTCCAAACTTGCCCCAACTGTTCAGGGTTCGACCTCTGTGGACGTATCAGGCTGCGCTCAGCGAAGCATTTTTTGCCTTATATCTTAATTAGATAATTAGAAACTTAAATAAGCAAAAATGATCAACAAGACAAGATCTACAATTAAGACAATTTGGAGGAAATCGTCCAAAGACTCCTTATTGGAGTTATTGCCCTTTAACATGTTTAATGAAGATTTTTACCATTTTGTTTTTGCATTTTACCTTATATGATAAAAATCATAATAAATAAATAGACACTTTTAATCACAAAAATGATCAGCAAGGCAAGATCTACTAACAAATCAAATTTTGCCGATAAAGTTAGTAAACTGTCACTCTTTATAGGAGTGATTGCCCTTTAATGAGAATTTTTTTAACTTCTTTTGTGTTTTGAGCAAAAACTAAAGAAGATAGAGAGAAACTAAACAGACTAAATGATCAGTAAGACAAGATCAACAAAACAGAATTTTTTGTCATGAATTCTATTCTCGTCTACAATGTTGGAGAGTGTCCTTTGTAAGATATGCACATAAACCAAGGTGAGCTAGTTAAGTAATTTTTCTGAATTGTAATAACCAATGAATATAGAATTTAGGACCTTTTGTATTTGATAGTGATTTTACTATCACACAAATGTTATCATAAACCAAAAGTATTGAAATTCTATATTTCTTATGTATATAAAAATAAGAAGATGTGGTATAATTGCCAATGAGACAACTCTCCATCAGACCAAATGACGTAGAAGTTAACAACTATACAGCCTTCAACAATGAGCAAAACCCAAACCGCATAGAAAGCTAGAAAAAGCCATAAAATGACAAATGTTAAACAATTCAAATGAGAAAACTAACAGCCTGATTTATATACAAAACAGTATAAATAGAAAAACAAATACGATATACAGCAAAAAACGGCTACCACTGAATTACAAGCTCCTGACTTGGGGACGGGCACGTTTAGATGTCTAGTTTATGCTGTGTTCACAATTTATGTTTAGATATGTACTGTTGGTTATAAAACAGTAATTAGTGTTTACTATGTATTTTTAGATGTCCTGTTGGCGGTTGTGGAAATGACAAACCAATAGAACTCAGTGATTTGATTGAAGATAAAGATTTGAAAAAATTTATAGATAGGAAAAATAGACATAATAAGAAAATAAAGAATTGAAAAATCAATACATATATAAAATTTACAACCTGGCTTGTAATGATGATGATGAAGTTACCTGATGAATGGATGGAGACAGCTAACCATAGTAAAACTGTAATGGACATGACAGTTACCTGTGAGCAGATCGAGATAAAACAGACATGCTACGAAAAGATAAAGACCATGTTGGTTACATGTTTTGTGTATAAATTAACAGCCAAATACATTGTTCTTACATTGTAACAAAACTAAAATCAGGGAAGATGTTGATATGTTGATATGATGAATTCTGTTAATCATGTTAATGTTAAATGTTTTTTCTGGAGAAGGTCTTGAAGAAATTTTTAATTAAATTGTTCAATATTTCTTAAAGGTGTGATTTTTTTTATAGATAGCGATGCACATCTTGTATGTTATGTATATTTGTTATAAAGCAATGGATGAAAATAATGTTATAAAAACTAAAGAACTAGGAAAATTAAAAATTTATTTTAAAATTCACTTCTTATTTGTAAATTTTTCTTCTTTTCTTTAACAAATTATGAAAGTGAAATATAATCCCATTGATAATCTTATTTATTAAAATGTACTACAAAAAGAGAAGACAGTTCACAGTTTACTGACACCCCCTTAAATAAAGAGTTCTGGTAAACACTGTTTAAAAACAGTTTTAATTTGGAACCCTTAAAAAAATTCAATATTATCTGGGATTTTTGTTCCTCAATGAATGAAAATTTCTGCTAGTAATAAACAAAATAATTTTGTAGATTTTTTTATTGAATTTTTAAAGTACCTTGTATAAATTCAGAATTTAAAGGTATAAATCATATGTTTACGAAACATCATCTTACCCTCCTAATTTGATCACATTACGCTGGATCTGTTTTGATGATTTTATGTCTAAATCAGAACTGCTACAGAATCTTGTGGCCATTTTCACCACGTGACAACTAGTTATTTCTTTGAGGTGTAGAAGCTTGCCAAAATTAAAAGGGTCATTTTGACTACAGGCACATTCCCAAACACTTAATTTGCCTGCTCGCTACTTTTGATGATCATTTTACTATTGGTTACTGTAGTAATGTAAAAGGATAGAAATTAAGGCATAAAAATAAATTAAATGGTGATCATTGGGTAGAAGAAACATTTGTTCTTCAAAATGTACATTTCAATTAGTGATCATAATGACTCAAATTAGGAGAATAGAAAACGATTTGAAAAACTGTTATTACAATACATCTTCAAAGGCTTCTATATACATGATATATATGAGAACTGTAAGAATTTTGTAAGATGCACATCTAATATTTAAAAAAAAAAAGTTTATTTTCAGACATTTTTTCATACCCTGCCTGTGATGAATAAAGAGTAAACACTGATTAAAATAGATTTGTCTGTTTGGCTGTCACACTTTTCCAAGATAGAGTTCACAACAACTACTACATAACAATCATTTGATAATTAGCATTTAGTACTATAATATCAAGGTTAAATGATGTAATGTTTTTTCTCTTTTTTGATCAGCTCCTTTCAAAAATTGGAAATTTAAGTGGTCAGATGTAATGTATTTTATTGGCCTTAAATCAATTGGTTCTTTGATGTCAAAACATAAAAAATGTGTATGTTAATTGATTTTAATAAAGGTTGGAACAGCTAATTTTTTTAGAAGTAAATTTCTCAAAAATGATTTCATTATAGACATACAGTTAAATATTCTACAAAAATTGATTGTTCCCACAGTTGGACAAATTTCTGTAATTTTGGTTGCGTTGCAACTGTCAAACTGTCCTGTCAGCCGTCTGAAAGACCTTGGGTAGAAAATTTTCTTCAAAGTTTTCTTGGAATAATGATTTTATATTTGCTCTACAGCTTTATAATGTTGAATTGTAGCCTGTAAGAAATGTTTACATCTGCTGTGCAGCCACTTCTAGTTTACTGATAGTTTGAAAATTTTATAACACTTGTTATACATTGAAAATTATGCTTCAGTACACCTGTTACCTTAATTAATTGCATGCAGCAACACAAAAAAATGTTTTACAAATATTGCTGAAAGTGAAATATTTTGAATGCATGTATACTTGACTTTCTATACACTTTTGGACATTGTTTGTTTGTATTTTATGCATTTATGGTAATCAGTGGATGGTCTAATGAGATACGGTTTAATTTTGTCATTTAAATAGATGTTTCATTTCTCAAGCAGCAATCACATTTTTCAAACCACACAGAATTTATATCATTTGTGATTTTTTACATTTGCTATAACATACTTGTTACCTAGTCCTATTGAAATTATAAGTAAGTATATTTGTCAGAAATTGATAACAAGTTGCCTTTCTGAATTTTGAGAATAAAAAAATAGATTACAGAAATATCATTTGATTAAGATAGAAAGTAATTATTCCTATCTAAATGATGATAGTTATTTTAAGATGAAGGACAATCAGCATTGTACTGTAAATATTGTTTGTTTTAAAAATAAATTTTAAACTTGATTTGTTTGTGTATTTGTCAGAGAAAAATGCTGATACAGTTATGACAAATATTTTCATTTTAATATAAAAATAAGAAGATGTGGTATGAATGCCAATGAGACAACTATCCTCCATAGTCCAAACGACCTGGATGTAAGCAACTATAGACCTTCAATATGTACAATGAACAGAACTCATACCCTATGGTCGTCTGTAATAGCTATATTGCTCTGTGAAGTGTAGATGTCATTTAAAGGTTTTCCTGTTTGAGTCATTTCTTTAGCATTTTTTATCACTTGGCATCCCAGTCTGGTAAACTTTTGTTCTTCTTCACCTCTGATACCAAAGGATTGATTTAAACTGACCCTGGTCCCATCTTCCTTAGGACGTGTAGTCAAATTTATATTTCATGATGTAACCACAGACTAATTTCATGGTTTTGACTTAGTAGAACAAAGGGGATAAAACAGGTAATATGATGCATGTTTTCAATTTACTGTAAATATTTAGCTGGGTTTAAATGCATTCATTTCTGATAAATCTGTTCTAATTATGGCTTTTGGATCTTAAAAAAGTAAAATGTACGTTTAGGCAACTTATTTCATCCCTTGAAATTTAAAAAGTATTACAAATCTACGAAAAAACACCCTTCAGATGTTCACAGGTTATTAGTTTGTAGTGTATATTTGGTATCAATATTTTATATTTTAAAATTTTTATGCCCCTGCCGTAGCGGAGGGGCATTAAGTTTTACTCTTGTCCGTCTGTACTTACGTCCCAAAATTGGTTTCTGTTCTCTAACTTGAGTTTGCCTCAACCAAATGTTATGAAACTTATACACAATGCTTATTACCACAAAACACAGATCAAGTTTGAATTTTGGTGGCGTCACTTTAACTGTTCTAGAGTTATGCCCCTTTATAAATGGAAAAATTGCTAAATTTTTAGTTTCCGTTCTCTAACTTAAGTTTGCCTCAACCAAATGTTATGAAACTTATACACACTGTGCTTATTACCACAAAATACAGATCAAGTTTGAATTTTGGTGGTGTCACTCAAACCTTCTAGAGTAATGCCCCTTTATAAATGGAAAAATTGCAAAATTTTTAGTTTCCGTTCTCTAACTTAAGTTTGCCTCAACCAAATGTTATGAAACTTATACACAATGCTTATAACCACAAAATACAGATCAAGTTTGAATTTTGGTGGTGTCACTTTAACCATTCTCGAGTTGTGCCCCTTTATAAATGGAAAAAAAATGCAAAATTTTAGTTTCCGTTCTCTTACTTAAGTTGCCTCAACCAAATGTTATGAAACTTATATACAATGCTTATTACCACAAAACACAGATCAAGTTTGAATTTTGGTGGCGTCACTTAAATGGTTCTAGAGTTATGCCCCTTTATAAATGGAAAAATTGCTAAATTTTTAGTTTCCGTTCTCTAACTTAAGTTTGCCTCAACCAAATGTTATGAAACTCATAAATGCTTATTACCACAAAATACAGATCAAGTTTGAATTTTGGTGGCGTCACTGTAACCGTTCTAGAGTTATGCCCCTTTATAAATGGAAAAAAAAAATGCAAAACTTTTAGTTTCCGTTCTCTAACTTAAGTTGCCTCAACCAAATATTATGAAACTTATACACAATGCTTATTACCACAAAACACTGATCAAGTTGAATTTTGGTGGCGTCACTTTAACCATCATCAGGTTTTGCCCCTTTTTAAATAAAAAAATTGCAAAATTTTTAGTTTCCGTTCTGTAACATAAGTTTGCCCTAACCAAACATTATGAAACCTATACACAATACTTATTACCACAAAACTCAGATCAAGTACAAATTTTGGTAGTGTCACTTTTATCGTTCTTGAGTTATGTCCCTTTATAATGTTGTATGCAAGCAGGGGCATCATCTGCATCCATGGGGACACATTCTCCATTTATTTCTTCCATTTTGCTTTAGGGCTTCAAACTTCTTGCATTTTAATAATGCAAAACTGAAAAACAGCCTTATTTTGAGATCTTGTAATTAGTATTTAGATATGAAACCAGGCCTTACAGAAAAATATATTTTGCTACAAGATGTCTTATGCAAAAATTTTAATTTGTGTAAAATATCTTTTTGGGTAACCTTGTCTCATTCTTATTTTACCATGTAAACTATGTGTAAACTTTACACTGTAAAGTGGCCGTTTTAGATAAAATATGTTAAATTTAACATGTGAATGACATCATAGTGACATAAACTTACATTTATGTTCTGAAGTGTCCATACTGTATGAAAGAATGGTCAGTTACTGAAAGAAAGATAAAAGTTCTTTACCTGCTGATGAAAAATCATGCCATCAGTCAAAGAAGTGCATGAAAATTTTGTATATGAAATGGCTGCAAGAAATCACCTAAACTTGAGCAAATCTTATTCATAATACAAGTTATGATGGGAAAGACAAACATGAGACAATATCCAAAACTTGAGTAAAACAAACCAAACCTGAGCTCTCTGTATGATTTTCAATAAGAAGTAGACAATAGTTCAATCAGGATCATTTGAATTATTATGTTTATTTTCAAAATAAAAATCTGATGTGGTTTGATTACCAATGAGACAACTCTCCACCAGTGACCAAATGACTGCCGATAAGTTAACAACTGTAGGCCTTCAACAATGAGCAAACTCATAAAAAGAAAGATCAATACAAAGCACAAAAAACAACTAACAAAAACACATACAAGACACAAAGTACAGATCTGAGAGTACTCCCAGTTACTGAAGGGCCAGTGTTAGAGTTTTACATCACTTACGTCTGTTGTCATCCATTAACTTTTACAAAGATGGTCTCCTTTAAAACTACTGTGCCTTATTTTGCCAAACTTGGCCACAATCATTAATGGAGTATCTAGTTTTAAAAAATTGGAACAATGACCCTGCCTGCCAACAAAAATGGCCGACATGGTTAAAAATAGAACATAGGGGTAAAAAGCAATTTTTGTCTTATTATTTTCAAAATCGCTTTAAAGAAATCTGACAGGGCAAAAATGTTAAAAATAATGAGATCTACCTAATGACTATTGACATCAATACTTACAGACAGCTTCTTATAAGAGTTATTGCCCTTAATTGACAAATTTTACCAATTTTTAGCTCGTCTGGCCCAATGGGCCAAGTGAGCTTTTCTCATCACTTGGCGTCCATCGTCTGTCGTCGTCGTCCGTTAACTTTTACAAAAATCTTCTCCTCCGAAACTACTGAGCCAAATTTAACCAAACTTGGCCACAATCATCATTGGGGTATCTAGTTTAAAAATTTTGTCCGACGACCCCGCCTGCCAACCAACATGGCCTACATGGCTAAAAATAGAACATAGGGGTAAAATACAGTTTTTGGCTTGTATCTCTGAAACTAAAGCATTTAGAGCAAATCTGACATGGGGGTTAAAATGTTAATCAGGTTAAGATCTATCAGCCCTGAAATTTTCAGACAAATCAGACAACTTGTTGTTGGGTTGCTGCCCCTGAATTAGTGATTTTAAGGAAATTTTGCAGTTTTTGGTTATTATCTTGAATATTATTATAGATAGAGATAAACTGTAAACTGGAATAATGTTCAGCAAAGTAAGATCTACAAATAAGTCAGCATGACCAAAATTGTCAATTGATCCCTTAAGGAGTTTTTGCCCTTTATAGTCATTTTTTAACAATTTTTTCGTAAATTTTTGTAATCTTTTACAAAAATCTTCTCCTCTGCAACTACATATACAAATTCAACCAAACTTGACCACAATCATCATTAGGGTATCTAGTTTAAAAAATGTGTCCGATGACACGGCCTGCCAACCAACATGGCCGACATGGCTAAAAATAGAACATGGGGGTAAAACGCAGTTTTTGGCTTATATCTCTGAAACTAAAGCATTTAGAGCAAATCTGACTGGATAAAATTGTTCATCAGGTTAAGACCTATCTGCCCTGAAATTTTCAGACGAATCAGACAACCCGTTGTTGGGTTGCTGCCCCTGAATTGGTAATTTTAAGGAATTTTTGCAGTTTTTGGTTATTATCTTGAATATTATTATAGATAGGGATAAACTGTAAACAGCAAAAATGTTCAGCAAAGTTAGATCTTCAAATAAGTCAAACATGACCGAAATTGTCAATTGACCCCATAAGGAGTTATTGCCCTTTAAAGTCAATTTTAACAATTTTTTGTAAATTTTTGTAATCTTTTACAAAAATCTTCTCTGAAACTAATGAGACAAATTTGAGACAAATTTAACCAAACTTGGCCACAATCATCATCAGGGTTTCTAGTTAAAAAAAAATTGTGTCCAATGACCCCACCTGCCAACCAACATTGCTGAAAGGTCTAAAAATAGAACATAGGGGTAAAATGCAGTTTTTGGCTTATATCTCTGAAACTAAAGCAAAAGTATAATGGTTGCATTATTTCATGCATCAATTGTAAACAAAAATATCAGGTGAGCGACACAGGCTCCTTGGAGCCTCTAGTTTTTAATTTCTGTCTGTTTTCTGGAAAATGATAATAGATAGACAGAAACTTCAAAGAGCAAAAATGATCACCGAGACAAAATCTAAAAATAAGTCAACATGATTGAAATCATCAGATGAGAACTTATTGAAGTTCTTGCCCTTTAATGACGATTTTTCACGATTTTTTTTTTATATTTATGCCTATTATCTTGAAAGCTATAATAGATAGAAAATTGATCAGCAAGACAAAATCTACTAATATGTCAACATGATCGAAATCATCAGGTGAGACCTCACTGATTGAAGCTATTAAAATTGAGAATGGAAATGGGGAATATGTCAAAGAGACAACAACCCGACCAAAGAGCAGACAACAGCCGAAGGTCATCAATGGGTCTTCAAAGCAGCGAGAAAATCCTGCACCCGGAGGTGGTCCTCAGCTGGCCCCTAAATAAAATTGTGTACTAGTTCAGTGAAAATGGACGTCATACTAAACTCCAAAACATCTAAATGAACTAAAATTAAAAAAAACATAAAAGACTAACAAAGGCCAGAGGCTCCTGACTTGGGACAGGCGCAAAAATGCGGCGGGTTAAACATGTTTTGTGAGATCTCAACCCTCCCCCTATACCTCTAGCCAATGTAGAATAAAGAAACACACAGCAATACGCACAATAAAACTCAGTTCAAAAGAAGTCTGAGTCCGATGTCAGAATAGGTAACAAAAGAAACTAAGCAAAATGACAATGATACATAAATGAACAAAGGACTACTAGCAGTTACTGACATGCCAGCTCCAGACCTCAATTAAACTGATTGAAAGATTATGTCTTCATCATATGAAAATCAAGTACAATCCCTCCCGTAAGGGGTTTAGTATCATACCATCATAAAATATATGAGAAGAACATAACCCATATCATGCCAATAACTGGTTTTAGAATAAATGTGTTTATTTCCGATGCAAAGACCCTATGAGTGAATCAATATTAATACCAAAATATGCAATCCTTAATGACTTGACAACAGTATCATTACTATATCCTTTCTGAATAAGTCTGTTTAAAGGTTGCCCTTAAATAACAATTTTTACCATTTTTTTGCATGTTTGCCTATTATATTGAAAACTATAATGGATAGATAGAAACTTTAAATAGCAAAAATGATCAGCAAGACAAGATTTACAAATAAGCCATTAATGGCTGAAATCTTCAGTCGACTCATTTATTGCCCTTTAATGATAATTTTACCATTTTTTTTGCTTTTTTTGCCTGTTTTCTTGAAAACTATAGATAGAATAAATAAAAACTTTTAATAGGAAAAATTATCAGCAGGATAAGATCTACTAATGTGTCAACATGACTGAAATTGTCAGTTAGCTCTTAATAGAGTTATTCCCCTATGATGATGATTATTTACTAAAATGTGGCCATTGGTTAAGATGCAGGTGAGTGACACAGGCTCTTTTAAAGGCTCTTGTTTTTTGAAGTGAACTACTTTTTGTTATATTCAATTGTGTTATTAGGGCCTGCCAACTAGTTAGCAGTGCCCTTTAGTAATCTGTATGTTTGTCAGCACTTCTATGTCATACTATAAGTCCAGATTGACCAATATTTTAATGTTTTATGCAGTGATAATACCTATAAAAGGCCCTTTTCATTTTTTGTGAAATTCGTGGTATTTATAAATAAACAAATTTTAGAAACATCAATCATGTCTTTTTGTCATAGAACTTTAAAAAAAGTAATTGACAATCATATAAGTTATGATATATTATTCAAAATTGATTCTCAATGACAAAAATTGATTTTTTTGTGATAATTTAGGGGTAAACCATTTTTTGAGAAACATCTTGTGGTAGGATTTGAATTAAAATTGATCTATAGATAAATTAAGTGTTTCAAAATCATAATTAACTAATGGAGTAGTTAGTTCCCAGTTCCTAATATGTAAATGTACTGAAACTTTCAGGGGGTCGTCTTTTGGTTTTGCATACTATTTGTCTCATTGATCTATACCCTGATCACCTTTTATCCATAAATTTAAACTTCATTTATAGGCCAAATAAGATACTTGAAATTCCCCCAGAATTGATTATTGATTAAAAGAATCCAAGTAAAACAAGTGACATCATCATTAGACAAAAATTTAAAGTGAGTGAAGTCTCTTTCTACATCCTAACAAAGAAATAATCATTTTCCTAGGTATTTTGACTGTGTGATAGAAAAAAACAAAACAACAGGAATTAATTGTTAATGTTTTATTCATAAAAAAAACTTGAGGCTGCCAGCAGCAAACACTACTGGAGTGTTGTATCCTTGTGTCATAGAATTTGTTAATTCTACTCACTACATATAAAATGCTTGACTGATGGATAAGAAAATAATCTTGCATGAATAAATCAGTTTTATCAATTTCATTGAAATTAACTCATTTTAATATATGACATTATAATCAATTGTCCTTAAAAATTTTGAAAGTTTTGTTGTCTGCCAAATATGAATTTAAAATTTTTTAATATGAAAAAGATCGAAATCATTGTATCTTCAGAATATGTTTAAAATATGTATAGTAAGAAAGATAACTTTTTTCAAACTTGGTAAAACTGTTTTATAAGTGAGTGAAAGATTGCAAAGTTTATATTGCACAAATCAGTGTACATAAAAAAAGCTATCAATGAATGGTCATAAACATTACAAATATATGTGTTAATAAAATATAATATAAAATGTCTATAATAATTGAAATAATTATCACAAATTAACCTCTAAGTCCAGCTTAGGTTGCATGTTGTCCACAACACTTTTAACAAATAAAAAT
Organism: Mytilus coruscus; assembly: GCA_017311375.1. NCBI lineage: Eukaryota > Metazoa > Mollusca > Bivalvia > Mytilida > Mytilidae > Mytilus > Mytilus coruscus. The sequence goes on along the minus strand of CM029606.1, from coordinate 23,945,619 downwards.
ATAAGACCTTCAACAATTCAAAAATAATTTTAACACAGCAGCCTTTGTTCTATTTTAAATCATCTTTTTAATTAATTTGCATGTAACAATTCCTGGAACATCAAAACATTGATACATTTTAATTTGCTATGAAAAAATACATAAAAATAACTGGTATTTGATGGAGACTATATGTTTTTATTATATATTTTATACTATGAAAATCATTTCATATGGACAAAAATCTATGAAGTGTTAATCTGTATTTAGTCATAAAAACTTATCTTTAAATTCTCAATAAAGGCAGACTAATCCACAACCTATTACATTCTTACAGACAACATTTTCTTTATGGAACAAAATATAAGCAACGCCTGTACCCCCTCAAAAGATATTGGACTTGCATCAACATATTTGTATAAGACTCCTTGTGGCAAAACCTCTTTCCTGGATAAGACTGTTGCTCATATCACAATATTTCTTGGAAGATCTCATTATTAGGCATTTTTGGTACCTTTTCAATGTAAAACAAATTAAAAATAAATTATTATGTACTTATTTAGTCAGATCCATGTTTTGTAAACATCGAAAAGTATACTTGATAGATCTAAAAATACAAATTATATTCTTAGATTTTCAAATTCAAGAAGCAAAAAAATGACTTTATAATACCTTTTCTTTCAAAGAGGGACATGTATGCCAAATGCTTAATTTTTTCCCCTTTATTTGCTGATATCAGTTCTGTTTTATCACACTACAGTCAAACAATTTAAATGACCTTAGACTCATTAAGAGCAGCTTGTAAAACAATCATAAAAATTTGACAAATTTATTACTTTACATTCTTTTCTTTCGGACAATTCATCTTTTCTAGCCAAATAGAAAATAAAATAAAAATAAAAATATTTTAAAGTTTCATGTACCATACTAAATAACAATAAGAAAAGAATTAGGAATAAACTTCCACAATACAATCTGGCTATAAACTGATTTAATCTGAACAGTACATAAGCAAAGGAAAAAATGTTGCATTTAAAATAGATCTGTACATTTGACTTTACCATAATAATTAAGTATGTATTTAGTTGTAGAATAAATAATTCAAAATGTATTTAATTGTAGAATAAATAATTAAGTATGTATTTAGTTGTAGAATAAATAATTCAAAAGAAATAAGTAGAACCTATTTTTGGGCAAATTAATAAATTTACTATTATCATACACAATCACTTTTACAAAAATATTGGACGGAATTGATATATGCATACTAATTTGAATATAAAGATATAAAATAAAAATATAAAACAAATAAAAACTTCTAGTGTGATAAATAGTTCTCTATATATATATATAGTACATGTATAATGATTCCTGTGCTTGAAGTTTGTATAGACTTACTTTATTCATCAAAGTTTATAACAATTTTATTTTAAGAACTGGAAAATAAGATAACCCTTCCTAACATTTAGAGAGAAAAAACTGTAATTTATATATACATTTCTTAATACATGTATGTTTATTAATGTAAAATAAGTTTAAAACCAAAAATTATGATAGAATATTTTTACACTTGTAGATTGAATCATGCTTTTCAAAATTAAATTAAAACTACTTTTTTCAAACTACGAGTAGGAAAAGCATTGTACTATGTGATACACATAAGGTAAACAAACAAAGTGAAAACAGAACAAATAATTGATAGAAGATTGATTTAAAAATTACACAATTTTTCTTTTAAATTTTCAATTAAGAATTTTCTAAAGTTTTTCTTTTCTTGCTATATAGTGTACATTGAAAAGACAACTAATTTATAATGTATGGCATATTAAGAAGTTGAACAATAAAAACAATAGAAAAGCAAGTATTGAGAATAATAAGTATAAGTAAGAAGATGGTAGCTTTGGATTTGTTCTGAAATATTTGATTAATATTGAAGTAAAAGAAATTTAAAATATAAACAAGTTGCACATGATGTCATGTAAAGTATATCTTTATTAGGCATAGAAGAAAAATTCAGTACTCAGTTGGTAAAATTAGAATTCAAATAATCATCAAACAGGAAGTGACTGCCCAGCAGATCTGAAAATTGATCAAGACCAAATATCATTCCTCAATGCTGGCAAAAGTTGTGAACAGACAAATGAATGCTCTGAAAGATGAACTGACTGATAAGGTAATTGCAGAAATCTGTGAGTTGGAGTATAATAATAATAACAGAGAGTTGTCAAAGCTACTAATCTCTGCTGTTAACTTCTTAAATAAAATGTAAATTTCCTACAAACTTCACTGTTTAGTCAAAAAAATTCAACTTCCTGCACATCTTTAGGTAAGAATATTAAAAATAATGAATTGTGCCAAGAGGTAAGAGTGGAAATAATGCAATATGCCAAAAGATAAGTGTCAAAGTATTAAACGCAATGTGCCAATATTTCTTCAGTCACACTTGACAGAAATGAATTGTACAATAAAACATCAAGCCATTTTCTTTTTCCTGATGGATCCTGGACTGCTGGAAGTTGGTGAATTTGGCACTGCAAATCCACTTTTAGACATTGATGTGTGACGTCCACGAATCTAAAATAAAATTTATCAGATTATTTGCAAAATTGTGATTTATGCAAAATTGAAAACTATGTCAATCTGTTTGCAGTAACATTTAATTCTGTTGCATCTTTTCAGGCTACACTTATTTTTTTATTCCAGGAAAACTTTGATTTTTAAACTTTTTGATATTTTTCTTTAAAAATGCAAAAAAATGTTAAAGTTAAATATAAGAAGCAAAAGACAAAAAACTAAGAAATGATCAAGTTATATACATATGAACAAATTTCCTTGCAGTGGCCTAATACAAAAAGTCCAAACTTTAGAAAATGAACACTGTTTGTTATCTCCTGATGATTTTTTATTTCAAAGTTTACCTCTATCATATGCATTGCAATGAAACCTTTGAACCCAAAAATACATGGAATGATATGTTGTGTCATACATTTATAATAAAATCTATAGTAATTAGCTAGATATTAGTTACCATAATACTTAAAGATGGATATAGTTTGCCAGCTTAATCTTTTAATCTTATACTCTATAATCCACATCTTCCACTTAACCAGCATAAGTGAAAGTTTGCATACTTTGAAATTTATTGCGTCTTCACACTGTCAGAGCAATCCTTATGTATAATCTAATTTTTCTAAATTTTGAGCGTCTTAAATATGTCAAGTAACTACACTGTAAGCTTTACCCTGTGCAAGCTGGTCTGTGATCCTAGGTTTTCAATCCTTTTTGCTCCTTTCTCCAATGCAAATTTTATATCCTTGTCCATGCCAGGTATTGCTATATCACCAAATATCTATTAATAATGTAGAGTTATTCAGTTAATAGAAACTTTGAGAAAATAAAAAACTGATTAGTTATATATATATTTTTATATTTCTATAAACCATATAGCATTTTATAATAATAATTTTTATTTATCTAAGTTTATCATGAAATAAAGGTTTTACAAAGAGTATAAATAACACAACAAGACCATTATCATGTCTTGACCTGTGTGGCATGAAGCAGTTTTAGAATAGCCTTCATTGCCATAAGTTCTCAAGAGTAAGAATTTCATTCAATCATTCAAAATGCATGAATATAGTAGTTCCCATGGAATCCCATGGAAGAAATTCTCAGTCTATAGAATGGACTTTCTTTAGAGCACTGAAACCAGATATCAAGTACAGCAAGATTTGTGTGTTGTGTAGGGGATAGTCAGGCAAACTTGACCTGCCTTTACCTCTGGAGATGCAGGTAAAAATGTTTTAAACTGCTACAACTTGACAATATCAACTTTTACCTTTTGTTTTCAGTGTGTATTTTAAGGAAAGACCCTTTGTTTTTGTTCTGATCGTTATTATATTTTTTTTTATTTTGTGTTTTCTTCCACCATGCTTTTTTTCCCTGTATTGTTGTTTTGCAAGATTTCAATTAGATATTTGGCATATGATATTGAACAGTTTCAGTATGTATTTGAAATTCACCCTGTTTAACCAAACACTTTTCTTTGTAAGAGTTATCTCCCCTAAAACTGAGTGTTTCTCCTTCGTAACAGAAAAAAGAAGATATTGTTTTAGGAAGCTTTGGTCAATCTTGACCAGTTACATCTTGTAAGAGTTATCTACCTTGACTTTTTTACAATAAAGTGATATGTTGGTAGTCTCAGGAAATGCCTGTATAAATCTTACCTCTACAACACCACCATCAGGTAGTCTGAGGAAATGTCTGTATAGTTCTCTCAGACCATCCAGATGTATTGTATGGATAGAGACATGTGTTGTGATCTCCTTTCGACCATGTTTTACTTCACGATGTTCCACACCTTGCTCATCCCAAATACTCTCTTCAACCTGACAACATTCAATTTAAACAAAATAAATGTTGTGATTTGTTAATATGAATAAATCATAAAAACAAAGATACAACAAACAATAATGAAGGGTAAAACATTTTTATCAGCTTTTTGCAAAACAGCATTGAAAAACTTGCTATTACATGTTCTTTAAATAAGCAAATCTATTTGATCTTTCATGAGCTCCTAAATTTTACTGTAGCCTTTAAAATACTATGGTACCGATTTCTGTGTGCAAGATACTTGTTCTGGAATAAACTCTAGACCAAAACCCCAAAAAGTCCAAACTATCAAACATTTGACAGCATGAAAACCAAAAGGGCCTACAAAAAAACAGCTAAAACTGTCTAAAGTTAGCTCATTCTTTAGATGACAGTTTCAAATTTGTATAAGGTAATCATTATTTTCAAAGAAAAAATGTAAAACACTATCTTAATTATTACATCTTCCTCTTCCCAGATATAATCATATACAGCAGTTTTTCGTCTCTCCCCTTCCTCTCCTCTCCATGCCTCAGACTTTTTAACAATAAAGTTCAGTTCCTGATTGGATACTTCAAGGTCATAAGGATTAAAGAAGTTTTCCTCAGCCCCATGTAGACGCCAGTAAACATCTAACATTCTTCCATTATTGTGCAGCCTAGAACAATTATTATTCATGTTATAATTGATATTCATCTTGACAACAAATAAAACAATTTTCAGTGAAGCCTCTTAAATACACACTTTGAATTTCCAAATACAAAATGCTTAGATAATCTAGTACATCAAATTTTGAGCATGAATCAAACATTTGATATTCTCTTTTGAATTGTTTCACATTTGTTCATGCCAGGGCTTTTAATAAGTTTACTTTACAGTACAGTATGGGTTTGATCATTGTTAAAGGCCATAGAGTTCCTGATTGTTGTTTATATCCTTGTCCTTTTGGTCTCTGGTGGATATTTGTCTCATTGGCAATCATACAACATCTCCTTATTCTAATATATTGTGTAATATTTTGGTTCCTTAACTGAAGTGGTTCTTGTTTCTCCTAGTATCATATACTGTTGATTCATTATTCTTTGTTGGATACCAATTTTTGTTGATTTCATGGGTATTTATAAGTAAACCAAAAAAATCAAATGTTCAATGAAGTACAGTCGACTCCACTTGATCGCATAGCGCTTAATTGCATAATTCGGTTAATTGCATAATTTTCTCCTGCACAAAACAATTTCTCATTCATCTAATGTTAAATTATCCAGTTATCTGCATAGCCTAACAAGTGGCCTTTTGGTTAATTGCATAGAAAATAATTGCCAGATAGATATGCTTAGTTAAAACTGACGAGATTTTTGACTGGAAATGGCAACTTGATAAGTATATTTTTCTTGAATGCATTATTATTTTCTTTATTATTTCATATTCACTCTTGTGTTGTTTAAATAAAGTTTTAAAACAGTTTATTTCGTGTTTATGTGATGGGATATTGATTAATAACCCTCGATGTGTACACAGGTAAAGTTTCCCTTTTTCTATTTTAAGCCTCGAGGTAAAAAATGTCAAACAGGTAATTGTTGTAAAAACATGACCATTCTCTCTCAAAAGGTGTTAATTATTGATTGGATTACAGACATTGTCCATAGATTAAATTTCGGGGGAATTTAAAAACAATGACGCCTGCTAATTCACTTTGAAAGCAATCTGATGTGTACAGTCGTGATTCGGCTTGGGGTGATTTGTAGTCATGTTAAACATTACAGGGCATTTATATATGGTTGAAGAATTTTATACGTCAAACATTTATTTTTTTGTAATTTTGGAAAAGACCATTTACTTCTAATTATTATATTTTCTCAAGTTCAACGCTCGGGTCAAGCAAATAACCCGTAAAGAGCCCCAAACTGCTTTGCATATACGAAACTAACAAGGTTAAAAAAAAATAGTGTTATATCAATGTGCAAGCAGTAAATACTGCATATCAAAGGCACTTCATTACACATTTATTGTTAAAAAAGATAATAAACTGAGTAGCATTGTTAAACAGTTTATTTTAACCAAAGCATAATAATGTACATTGCGCATACTGGTCATGGAAACAGGGTTGGCAAAGTATTACCCGGGAGGGAAACCCCGGGTGGGAAAACCAAGGATTTCCCGGCCTAGGCAATACTCCCTGAAACGGGTAATACTGGGCAATATAATTTTTTAAGCTTATTTTTACACAAAATTGGTAAAGACTTGTTGTAGTTTAATAGTATTATAGCTAAATATACACATTTTATACAGATATAACCACTGAGAGTCATTTCTAGAGGATTGAAAATTCAATTTCCTCCTTTTCTCCACTTAATACAATGTAGGCAGAATATAAGACTTGCACATTTTAGGATACCTTGTTAATTGCCAAGCTTTGTTTCAATAATCCAGCCTTTATTTCAGTGTTGAAGTGAATTGTAAATTTTTAATTGTTATACCATCATATTGCTAAATAAACAACCTAAGGGGACATGTCATGAACACTTATAGTAATGAAAAGACTGATTATTGTTATATAAACAAATCTGTGTTCTAATCTGAATAATTACTTATTAGTTAGTGATGTACATATAAATATGCTGAAACTTAGTAAATATTTTATTTAAATAATAAACAGAAATAGTTTAAAAGTAATTTTCCTTACATTAATACATATAATTGTTAATTATTAGTATTAGCTATATACATTTGAAAAAAGTACAAATTGAATTCTAAGGCTTTATTTTATCAGTTTGATCAATCTAGATTTTTAGGTGGATTATTGAGAAAAGCTTTTCCCATTTGTCGTATGTGTCTTCATGTACACACGTCTCAGAGTTGCTAGAACAATACTTTCTCAGATTTATACACTTGTACATGTATTATAAGAGTCTCAAACAAGTAAACTTATTCATAAATCTAATTCATATGTCTTATTTTTATAAATATCTTTAAAATTCAGGCCAATATTTCATATTACCAAGTATTACCCAGTAAAACCCAGTAAAACCCGGGTTTTCCCAGTATTTCCCACTGGGCTGGGCAATACTCATAAAACCCGGGTTTTTGCCAACCCTGCATGAAAACAAATCTATTTTTAGAACAATTATATTACGGCCATTCATCTTTCTTCACTGATCTTTACTATCAATGTTATTTGACTCCGTAATTTGACATTTCGGATATAAGCATACTCCACTTAATTGCATAATTTTGTCTGACAAATAGGCTATGCAAATAACCGGACTCGACGGTACAAGTTTTCTATAGATTAGTATATAAAAATAAGGAGATGTGGTAAGATTGACAATGAGACAACTATCCGACCAAGTTCAAATGAAGTGGATGTAAGCAATTATAGGCAATAGTACGGCCTTTAACAATGAGAAAAACCCATACTGTATAGTTGGCTATAAAAGGCCCTGAAATGAAAAATATGAAACAATTCCATTGAGAAAACTAACTGCCTAATTTATAACAAAACAAGAATGTGTCCACAGTACACGGATGCCCCACTCGCACTATCATTTTCTATGTTTAGTGGACCGTGAAATTGGGGTCAAAACTCTAATTTGGCATTAAAATTAGAAAGATCATATCATGGGGAACATGTGTACTAGTTTCAAGTTGATTGGACTTCAACTTCAGCAAAAACTACCTTGACCAAAATCTTTAACCTGACTTGACCAAAAACTTTAACCTGAAGCGGGACAGACAGACAGACTGATGGACGAACGGATGCACAGACCAAAAAACATAATGCCCCTCTACTATCGTAGGTGGGGCATAACAATTTACGAAAAACAAGTATGACAGACATGAACCAATGACAACGACTGAACTACAGGGTCCTGACTTGGGACAGACACTTAAAGAATGTGGCGGGGTTAAACATGTTTGAAGGTGTTAACCCTCCCCTAACCTAGGATAGTGATGTACAGTACAAACTATAAAAATCACTTGAAAAGGGCTTAACTCATGCAGTCTTTGGCAAATCCACTAAATCAAAAATCAATCCACGAAAATTGGATTCCACAGTACATTAATATTTACCTTCAATTTCTAATCTTTTTGTCTATCATAAGAAGTTTAATTCAAAAGAACAAAGCCTTGTAAATGTCTGTTTTACATAATAAGATACTATTACATTAAAGTTCTCTAACCATTAGTATTTAATTATTTCAAAGTTAATCAAAAACAGAAAACAACACTTTGGTTAGACAAAAATCTTCAAAATTCAAAGCAAGCTTCATTTCCCCAATCATATAAACATTTTGTGAAAAAAATATGAGAATTTACAAAAGCAAACCTACTAGAGTTATAGAAACCAAACTTTCAGAATTTTTGAAGATGAAGAGCCATAACTAAATTTTATTGTATGCATACCTTAGGAAGTACATGTAGATAATAGAGGCTGTCATGAACATGGTAAATAAGTACAGGAATGAGGTTATAAATATGCCTGCCAGTCCTGAACCTTCTGCTCTTTCAAAGTGCCAGTAAAGCTTCATGAAGTCTGCCTCTGGGTTTACTGCATCATCAATGTATCGCTTGAGTAAAAATACAATAAATGAGTCCTTAATAAATGTTTGACAAATACTTAATCAATAATGGTGGAATGTTGGAATATCAGTGTGACCTACTTTTAGTAGACTGTCATTCTCCTCCAGCATACAACCTAATACCAATTATATAATTGTAGGTCACTGAATACCTAATATATGATTGTAGGTCACTGAGTTATCTGAGAACTGACAAAACTTTTAATTAAATGGCATAAAAAGTAAAACTTAATGAATAATGTTAAAAATGGTAACTATTATGGGTCCTCCATCTTATGACATATGGTCTACAAGATGCATCTGCACACCACATAATATTGCTGTACAATAATTAGATTCTGAGAAAGGATCTCAGATTTCGATGCAGATGGGGAAATGAATGCAAGGGGTACTGCTATAATCCCCCTGAACTTTGCTGAGGCATACTAAAAACAGAACTATACATATTGTAATTAAGACACAGAAATAAAGCATCAATACAAACAGGGAATCTAATTAGAGAGCAATTTAACTTATTCCGTAATTAAAATACTAACCTTCAAAATACAATCCACAATCATTATAAAGAGTGGATCCAGCAGAGTCATAAGTCCATAAGCCACAGTGAATTTACAACCAATGTCTGGGAAAAGTCCAAACAATTTCTGAGATATCCAACAAAATATCACCAACAAAACAAAAATAACAATGTTCATAATTGGACCTAACCAAACAACTGCTATCTCTTCTCTGGTCTTCATCAGGTTACTTTGATAGTTCAGTTCCACAGTGTATGGTAAAAAGTTGAACCTGAAATTTATAGATACTATAGTTTGAAAAAAATACTTTCTACAGAGAATCAATTCTTTTTTATTTGACTTTGTCATAGGTGTTCTTTTATGTAAAAGTTTTAAATTGAATTTTATTGAGAAAATATATTATTTTAGAAAATATGAAATTATGAAATAATTGTTTGACAAATTTTAATTTAATTACTCAGGTAAATTTTATGAAACATGTCGCGTTAATAATTGCTCATAGCAACACTTTGATATCTTGTCAATTGTCATTAATTAATCTGAGCAATATTATGTTTTAATTAGTATTATAAATGTAATTAACTTGTATCTCTGTAATTGACATTATTCATATTTCACTTTTGGACATTGTAAACAATAGTATTAATACTCAAATTATCTCAATTATCAAAATTATCAATGTATGTCATTTTATGAGTAGTTTTCAGCATTGCCTTAAATATCGGAGTCGAACAGTTATTCGTCAGTCTAGTCTCGTTGGTGTCATCCAGAAAGGAGTGCTTCCAAAGCCAACCAGGCTCGGTTACTCTGAGGAAAATCATCAACTCAAAGACTCAAACTCGATCAACTCAACTCAACCATTCTTTGGACTTCAAGTGAAACATTTAGTGGAAATATTTTAATTGAACTTTAACTTTGGACATTTAGAACTTTCAACTTTAACTGTGATTTTAGATTAATGACTATATAATTTAGAACATTTGGATTTTAATTATTTGTTTATTGTTTTGAAATTATTATCATCATTTAGATCTGTTATTATATAAAACTGTTACAATTTGCTGCTTGCTTTATAGTTTTGCCTGCCATTGCTTAAGTCTTGCGAAAGACTGACCTCCTGTCCCTTGGGTTGTGCATGTTTGATAGTCCCCCTTAAATTCGACGTGCACTGGCTCTTGGTGACAGATTTGGTGGAGGACCCGTTGGGCAGAATTTCGATCCCTTTAGCTTTGGCATGGCATTATTATTAGCAACAGCTTTCAAAATTACTGTCAAATTATCTACTTACAAAATTTTGAAGGAATTTCATAACCAAAATTTAACCGAAGGAACAGCAAAGAGTGAGGATCTACTATCGGAGATAAGTAACTTATTATTTATTATTTATCTTTACAATTATTTAAAAAATTTTAAGTTTCAGCAAATATTGTGCAGGATTGAATCTTAAATAGATTAAAAATAAAATTAGTTTTAAATCTGTAAAAGTCATTGGTAGTATTCAAATGAATTTTTTTTCATTGTCTACCATTTACAGAAGTCTAATTATAATCTTGTTTAGTTTCAGTTTTCAACTTTAGAAGTTGCTATACCAAAGTTGACAAACTAATTGTAAAGAAAGACAACTGCAGTGTGTGAACAAAATAGAACTACTACAGAGACTAAAGATAAGTAGCTTTTGAAATAATAGTTTTCATAATATTTCTCGAAATTAAATTGCTAGTTATTAAAGCAAAAGTTTCTTCAAAGAAAAGTTGTGAACATATAAATTATTGAGACTGCTAATAAATTTAAAACATTTTGTAGTTTTACACACATTTTATGTAGCATATTGCCTTTTATTCTGTGAATAGATTTTAACTAATATAGCCAAAATTCTTTTAGTAGAAGTCATGGGAAAGAAAAGAATTAAGAATATATGGTGCTGCAAAAGATCAAAATGTGCGAGTCTTTCAACTGTTACAGCAAGAGAAGCAGATATAGAATTTAAATCATCTTTAGAAAGAAACTTTATGTACCTGAACATTGAAAATTCAAATCAAAAGTGCTTAATTGACAGTGGTGCAACAATAAGTTGTATAAGTCAACATCTTTAAAACAACTAAAACCTCAAGCTGACATACAGAGATCATCAATTTTAGTGGAGTTGGAGTATGCGGAGAAGTACACCCAGTGCTAGGACAAGCTACTTTGGAAATAAGATTTGGCGAACACAAAATTTTACAGAACTTTCACATTTTCAAACGCTTCATTCAAAAATACTTCTTGGATTGGACTTTTGATAACTCATAAGGTGAATATGGATTTTGGAAAATGACAATATCTGTGCCAAATGTAACAGGAAAAGATAGTGCTACACTTGAAGAAAAGGAGAACATGGTTTCTACAGTTACTGTTCCAACATTCATAGATGACAACATTCAGATTGCCATGGCAACCACAGTGGACCTAGTAAAAGTACCAGCTCAATCTGAAATCATAATTCCAGTACATGTTGGAAAGTTTAAACATGGAACAACAGTAATTTTGGAACCGAAGGAAACTTATCCATTGAACATCAAGTAGCAGGAGGAAAGACAATTTCTACAGTGTTAAGAGGCATAGCTTCATACAGACTTATGAATCCTACAAATTCAACCGTTTACATTCCCAGAAGAACTAAAATTGCGAAAGCTGAAACTATACAGTCTAACCGTGTTACAAAGTTCACAGAAGGATCATCTGCTCCTACATGTATAAACTCTCTTAGTGAAACAACTAGTAATCAACTTTGTAGTGAATTTTCAGACTTAGGATTTAATTTGGACAATTTGGAACTTACACCTGAACAAAAACAACAAATTCAAAACTTTCTAATTCAAAATAGGGACATATTTGCAAAGGATTTAAGTGAACTGGGACATACCAACTTGCATTACCACACAATTTATACTGGTGATGCAAAACCAATTAGTGCTGCTCCATATAGACAATCTCCACAAATGCGCAGAGAACTAGATAAACAACTTGATGAAATGCAAAGATACAATATTATTGAGGAGTCTACTTCACCATGGCATAGTCCAGTGGTACTTGTTAAGAAAAAATGGAAGTATACGCGTATGTGTAGATTTTAGGGCTTTAAACCGTATAACAGAACCCATGTCAGCAGTAATTCCAACTATGACAGATATATTTGACACTTTGGCAGATTCAAAAGCAGAAATATTTTCATCTCTCGATTTAACGTCAGGATTCTGGCAGGTCCCGCTAGACCCAGCAACGAAGCATAAGAGTGCATTCATTACACATAAAGGTGTATATGAATTTAACAGACTTCCATTCGAATGATGAACTCTCCATTGACTTTTCAGTGTTTGATGACAAAAGTGCTAAAGGACTTAAATTTCAAAATTGCGTTAGTTTACATAGATGACATTCTAATTTTCTCAAAGAACTTTGAAGACCACCTTAATCACCTTCAACAAGTGTTTTCCAACCTACGCGAAGCAAACCTGAAACTTAATCCTGAAAAATGTAAATTCGCGACAAGAACAATCAAGTATCTCGGACATGTAATATCAAAAGATGGCATCCGTCAATCCTGAAAATACAGAAAAGTTAAGGACTTCTCCAGACCAACTACTGCAAAGCAAGTTAAAAGTTTTTTAGGAATGGCAAACTACTATAGGAAATTTGTAAAGGACTATGCCCACATAGCAGCTCCATTAACAAAGCTTCTAAAGAAAGATCAAAGATTCAGGTGGACTCCAGAATGTGATATTGCGTTTGAAAATTTAAAAGACTGTTTGACATCAGCTCCAATTTTATCGTTTCCTCATTTAGACAAACCTTTCATCTTAGCAACAGATTCTTCAGAGTTTTCAAATGGATATATTTTAAGTCAGATTCAAAATGGATTAGAACATGTGATTGCTTATGGCGGTAGACAATTAAGGGGTTCAGAACTTAAGTGGCATATTACTGACAAAGAGGCTCTAGCATTAGTAGAAGGAGTTCAACATTTTAAACATTATTTGACAAATCAAGAGTTCACAGTATATACAGACAATATTTCAGTTAAATACCTTCAGAAAATTAAAGATTGTCAGGGAAGACTTGGTAGGTGGAGTTTGCTATTACAAGGATATAATTTTAAAATTCAACATCGTGCAGGATCTAAAAACCCAGCAGACTGCTTATCAAGACAAAACATTTAGAAATTAACAATAGTGCTTCTTATGACTCAAGTGAACTTGCAGACCATTTAGGCTCCATAGATATACCGAAGAATATACTGAAGTGACATTTATATATAAGGGTGAAAATGAAGACGCAGTTATTTCCAGTTTACAAACCGTGACAATCAATGATATTCAATTAACAAATCTAGTCAAGAACAAGAGACATGTAAAGACTTTACCGATATTATTAAATACAAACAGTTAGGAAGAGTACCACAGAATCCAGAACTTGCAAGGGCAGTCGTAGCGAATCATTCAACTTTGAGTTAGAAGATGGAATTTTAAAACACTTCTACTCAAAACGTTGTAAGAAAGTGCCAAAAGATGAACGACTTGTCAAACAGATTGCAGTTCCAAGGAATCTCCGTGACACTATACTCAAAGCCTATCATGACTGCATTCTGGGAGGAGGACATCAAGGATTTGAACGAACATATGCTGCAATTGAAACAAATATTTCTGGCCATCGATGTATAGTGACATTAATCAATATGTAAAACATGTGAAGTGTGCCAGCAGTCCAAACGTGCTTTCAATTCAAAACCACCACCTTTACAACCACAACCAACAAATGACATTTTCGGCCGATGGCATATGGATATTTTAAGTGGACTTCAACAACAAAAGACAAATATAAGCATGTGTTACTCGTAGTTGACAGTTATTCGAAATGGTGCGAAGCTTTTCCGTTAAGATCTGAGGAAGCAGGTGAAGTTGCAAATATTTTATATAGAGAAATAATATCCCGTTATGGTGCTCCTAGGACTCTATTATCTGACCGCGGACGTAATTTTGTTTCAAATTTAGTTAAAGCGCTTTCAGAACTGTTTAATATTAAAAGACACCTTACTAGCTCATACCATCCACAGACAAACGGTGCATGTGAAAGAATGAACTCTGTCATTTTACAAGCTTTAAGAGCCTATACAAGGGATCAACAAGATGATTGGTATGATTTACTACCAGGAATTTTAATGGCCTATCGTACTACGCCCGCCACTCAATCAACTGATTATTCACCATTCTTTTACTTTATGGACGAGAAATGACATTACCCATTGACACTGCACTTATACCCAAAGATCGTTTGGCACAAGACCACAAAATATTTTTAAGCAGAATTCTTCAAAATTTAGAAACTTCAAGAAAAATAGCTGCCAAGAACATCAAGCAAGCACAAGAAAGATATAAAAAACAATACGACAAAAAATCAAAAGAACCTGAATTTCAACCAGCTCAACGTGTTTGGCTTTATTGTACCAAAGTTCCTGTCGGAAAAGCACCAAAATTACATAGAAAATGGTCTGGACCTTATTATATTACCCGTATTGGATAGTACTTACAAACTTAGAAATTGTGCAACAAACAAAGAGGTTAAGTCAATGGTAAAGCGAACGAATGAAGCCATATTACGATCCAAAAGACAGACCGACTAATTTACCAGATGAGTTTCAAAATGACAACGAAGAACTGAATCCAGAAGAAATACAAGATGACAACATCAATGATAATGATCAACTTTACCAAACAACAATCAACAACATCCTGTGCCACCAATCAACAATGGAATAAATAGACAACAACCACCCATTCCTGTAATTAATAATAAAAGGCCAACTCAGAACCAACAACAACTTCCTGTTGATAGAATCAACAACAGACAACAAAATCAACAACCAGCACAAAATAGTGAAACAAATAAGAGAAATGCTGGCCCTTCAAGAGATTCAACCGTAAATGCACCAGTAAAGACAACAAGCCATCTTGTCAGGATTGTAAGAACAATAAGTGCAAAGCTTTCAAAGAAGAGGAGATTCAACAAGTTTTATCATCAGTCAGAGGTAATGGTACATTGTATTATAAACTTAAGTTTACCGATAAATCAAGAAACACAGAATGGTATTTTCCATGCAAAGTCCCAGCAAAATTAATTAGAGAATTTCATGTGCAACGTACAATGAGTGGTAAGAAAAGAAAACGTCCATTACAGCAAAATAAACATAAATTTTCACAAAACCGGATCCAGCTGTTAATAGTGTACAATATATCTCAAGTAAAGTCACAGCTGATGTAAGCACACAAACTGAAACCATAAATGAACAAGATCAAGGAAATGAACATCAACAATTATTAGCCGAAGAATTGTTAACAACCGACCATACTTTTAATTAAATCTGGAAATACTACAAAATACGAATCAATGACTTCAGTACCAAATACTGCACGACAAGTTTTAATAGATCATAAGGAACATTTCAAACAAGCCCTTTTACAACAAGACATTCAATATACTATGGAGAAAAGATTAGGAAAGGAAAATCAACGCGACTGCAGTTTTCAAATAGCCTCCGATGGAAAAATACATGAAATTCGATACAACATAGATGGCACAAAGGAATATTTATCAGGATACAGAAATCCAGTCATTGCACCAGAGTGGGATACATTTGATAGTCTGTCAAATGCGTCAATTAATAACTTTATAAATGTGTTAGAAACCCAATACAAAATAGAAATAAGTATGAGGAGAACATAAATTTGTGAATTATTAGTACATGTACAATTGTTAAATATGATAGTGTTTTATAGAATGAAAATAATGAAAAGTAGCTACTTAATTGAATAAAGCCACAAAGATTGGCAAAGAATAGATTTTGGAATAAAGCCACATAGATTGGTATAAAGAATATTATAGAGTATAGCCACATAGATTGGCAAATAATGAATTATAGAATATAGTTATTGTAAAAAGATAGATACCGGTATTGTAAATAGAGTGTATGTCTTGTATTTTTATTGTAATACTAGCTAGTATGTATTCTTTTTTGTATGTTACAATTTTTTAAAGTATATTAATGATCTATGATTAAAACCATTTGGAGTTGGACTGGTCATTCAACTCCACATCCTGCACTTGTATAGGGCTGACCACCTTATACAAGGAGCATACAGCCTAAAATTTTGTTTGTTTTATGTAAGTTTCAGTCTAAAATTCTTTTAGCATATGTCTTGTCTTATTTTTGATTTTCATTAGTCTGGCTTTTCATATCTTATCTGGCAATTTTCTTTATTTAGCAATTTTGTCTCAAATTGCATTTTTCATCTTGTCTTGCAAAATATGTTTTCTTTATATATGCATTTTATTGTGTTTATCATTTCATTCTTCGTGATTATTGTATATATTTTCTCTTATGTTTAATGTTTTGCACATATGTATATTTTCTCATGTTTGAGGACAAACATATTGGAGAGGGGGAATTTGTCATAGGTGTTCTTTTATGTAAAAGTTTTAAATTGAATTTTATTGAGAAAATATATTATTTTAGAAAATATGAAATTATGAAATAATTGTTTGACAAATTTTAATTTAATTACTCAGGTAAATTTTATGAAACATGTCGCGTTAATAATTGCTCATAGCAACACTTTGATATCTTGTCAATTGTCATTAATTAATCTGAGCAATATTATGTTTTAATTAGTATTATAAATGTAATTAACTTGTATCTCTGTAATTGACATTATTCATATTTCACTTTTGGACATTGTAAACAATAGTATTAATACTCAAATTATCTCAATTATCAAAATTATCAATGTATGTCATTTTATGAGTAGTTTTCAGCATTGCCTTAAATATCGAGTCGAACAGTTATTCGTCAGTCTAGTCTCGTTGGTGTCATCCAGAAAGGAGTGCTTCCAAAGCCAACCAGGCTCGGTTACTCTGAGGAAAATCATCAACTCAAAAGACTCAAACTCGATCAACTCAACTCAACCATTCTTTGGACTTCAAGTGAAACATTTAGTGGAAATATTTTAATTGAACTTTAACTTTGGACATTTAGAACTTTCAACTTTAACTGTGATTTTAGATTAATGACTATATAATTTAGAACATTTGGATTTTAATTATTTGTTTATTGTTTTGAAATTATTATCATCATTTAGATCTGTTATTATATAAAACTGTTACAATTTGCTGCTTGCTTTATAGTTTTGCCTGCCATTGCTTAAGTCTTGCGAAAGACTGACCTCCTGTCCCTTGGGTTGTGCATGTTTGATAGTCCCCCTTAAATTCGACGTGCACTGGCTCTTGGTGACAACTTTATAAAGGGAATACAAGTAGTTTTGATATCTTTGTATTTTTGACTTTTTGATGAGGTGGACACAAGAATTTATCAACTCAAGAATTTTATGTTTACTAATATAAATTATAATTTTGCTTTGGTTAATAAACCTTGTATCAAACATCGAAAATTACATATTTTTCTGTTTTGCTTATACGCTTTACACAAACTTTAACCAGTCTTTTTTTCATTGAGAAACAGTGTTTTATCAATTAATGTTCCAAGGACCTAAGCCAATCAGAAAATCCCAGGAGCTGAAATTATGTAATAACCAGATTTAACAACTGATAGCATGTCTTAGTAATTCCATAGTCATTTTTTCTATCATTTTAATAAATCTTTTTACATGGCTTGCTACTAATATCTGCCAAATAACTGGAGCACTATAACTTACTTATTGATTGGTATACTGATAGCATTAAGGAATAACCACTGTCCAATATAATGCATGTACATTCTGAGGAAAAAAACAATAATAAACATCAACAGCATGCCCCAGAATTCTCTACTTCTCCACTGTGATAATCCAAGTTCTGCTAGGAACTGACGACCAACATACTGTAGCTTCTCATGGCTGCCTCTAGCCAGTCTACCTTTTCCAGCAAAAGCTGGTCTACAAAACAAAAATTTTGACTTTATCACCAATTTTTATTTCCCATGAGCAGCACAACAGGTGTCACTAGGAACTGATTACCCTTTTGCAGCACCTGAGTTCACCCAGTTTTTGCAAGGGTTGGTGTTTCTCAAAATTCAGATAACCATGTACCGGTAGTGTTTTGTGAACAAATATTTGTCTTATTATTGTTTTTCTTTCAGGCATTATTTCTTTTTTTCTTCAACTTATGGTTTTTGATTGCCTATTTGTATCTTCTCCCCTGTTTTACACTTCACAAAAGAGAAAGTATGATAAGAATACTTCTTTGGTCTCTTGAACATGAAAATCAAAAAGTAGTATGAATCTATCAAATAATATCTTTTCAGGTGTTCACAAGACAATTAATAGACATTAAAATATTTGTAATATTATGTTTAATTTGACTTTTGTCTTTTATAAAAAATAAGATCTGCTGTGATTGCCAATGAGACAACTTTCCAACAGAGACCCAATGACAATATGTCACTATACATCCTTCAACAATGAGCAAACACATACCGCATAGCAAGCTATAAATGGGTTGTAAAAAAATTCATAGAGAATAAGGTAGCCTAATTTACATACAAAACAATAAACGAAAAAAAAAAAAAAATGATATATAGTAACAAATGACTACCAAGTTAAAAGCTCCTAATACATATGCTTTAGGCCATCCATTTTAGGAAAATTGTAAAAGTCACCAAATTCTCCATTTTTATTCTCCAAAGTAAAATTTAGAAGAGATGCTCTACCCAAAAATTGTTTTTGGTCAACTAAAATCTTTTGAACACAAATGTTTTTTATGCTAAATAATGTGGTTAACAAAATAAATCTTTACATAGTTAGATCTATCATTTGACCTTTATATATGTCAGTACTTACTGAACTGCAAAGGAATGCTCCTCTAATTCTTCAACATGTGTCAACTTCTTCTTCTTCATGTTTGGAGCCAGTAATGGAGTTTTAGGCAGCATTGAATACAATTTCTTGTGATAAATATCAACAGGTTTGCTGTTATATTGCTTAAAAATAAATAAGGTGTGCTTCTGGTAAAGGAACAACTTTTTTATTTCTTCTTTCCTAAAAATATTGATTAAAAAGACCCTAGTGCTTAATAGGCTGTTGAAAGGAACTTAAAAATGCTAACCATTTTATTTTTTTTTTCAGTTATTTAACCCTTCAGAGGTATATTAATACAGACACACATGACCTGTCACACGATAAGAATTACTTTTGGTATCACATTATTTCCATTAATTGAATAATGACAATTATCAGGGGTCGGAACAGCCATTTCATACACAGTCAGGTGACCTCTGACCATGTTAGAAAAGTGACCACTAAGGCAAGTTAAATATTTGTTGGACAGGATTCAAATTGACTCTTGTTAGATGATGGATTAACTGATTTGATTCTGCTGTATGGGCAGGTTTTACCAAAATCTTTGGACAGAAATTGCCATTTACTAATTATGACATGACAATTGTGTCACTTTTATTAGGGTCTATGTATTGTTTGTACTATCCAGGGTCAAACTCATATAAACCTTGTAATACATGCCCTTTACAGGGTCAAACTCATATATACTTTGTAATACATGCCAGGCATGCCCTTTACAAGATTAAACTCATATATACCTTGTAATACATGCCAGGCATGCCCTTTACAGGATTAAAATCTTCCTCTTTTCTAATGGCTAGGTCAGCCAGTTCATCATCACTCTCATCAGAACTATCACCAATAGCCATGTTTAGTTTCTTGTCTTTGTGTATGATACGAGAACCATAAGTAGTTGCTTGAGCCTCTTTACTCTAACCAAAATATAAACATACAAAATGTCATTTGAATTTTAATATCTGTTAGAATTTTCTTTGCTTCTCTGATAAAGGAAGTTAATTTGTGCCTAACTGTCACTCAAACTCACAAATAAAATATATTACTTTTGATTTTACATTAACTATTGAGTATATTCTTTATACTTTAAAATATTAATCCTCATCAGTTTTGATCATGGTTCTTGATTTGTTTAAACAAGAAAGAACCCCCCAAAAAAAAAAAAAAAATTGAAGTGTCCTAACCTTGTTTTTATCTGCTAGTTTTACTTTAGAAGTTGTTGCTTCAGATCTCACTTCAATAGTTCCTGAGTCTGTTGGACTTAAACTTGTTGATGATCTGCATTTAATCAAAATTAGAACATATATATATAACGCAATCATAGGTTTGAACATTGTTTTCAATTTAGACTTATATATAAATATATATATATGAGTCTAAAAGATTGTGTAACAATACCGATAAATAGATGGAAAACAAAACACTAAAAAGTGTTGAATATCATCGCACAAAGATGGAAAAACTGAACAGATGATATAAATTATACAATAATTGCAAATATTTCGGCTCAACAAATGGCCTTCCTCAGTGTTAAAAGTTTTAACAATACTGATATATAATGTATAAGGTGTAAACATAGATCAATAATAGTACAGGTGAGTTTTGGTCGATTGATTTCAATCCAAAATCCCGAACATCATAATATAAACATTAGACTGTCAATTTAATTATTTCTTTCTATTGATTCCATCTGGATGGAGGACACCCAGTGTTTTTATCCAAAACTTCTCCCGATTCTCTCTTTGCCTATTTTGCCATGTACAGTCCTGTTCGATCACAAGGATCTTCATGTGATCAAAATCTTTCAGATTGTGATCTGGTAACCTGAAGTGTTGGCTGACAGGAACATACGGTTTTTTTGTGAGGTCACTCCTGTGGCCATTAAGGCGTTTGTGAAATGGCTGCATAGATTCACCAACATATTGGAGACCACATATAGGACACTCAAGAACGTAAATCACGTTTGAGCTTTTGCAGTTGACATTGCAGAAGATCTTGTATGTCTTTTCTGTGGTCTTACTGTGAAATGTTGACGAATGCTGCAATTGGTTGCAACATTTGCAGCGCTTATCCCCACAAGGCTGGCAATTACCTACAGTATGGTTAGGTTTGGAAAGGTCAGCACGGACAAGTATATTTCTCAGGCTGTTAGGTTGTTTGAAGGCAATCATGGGAGGCTCAGGAAAGATTTTGGATAACTTAGAATGTTTCTCGATTGGTGTCCAATGATCACGAATGGTCTTGAAACTATTTCTCAGGCATGGATGGTAAGTGAGCACACATGGGATTCTTTTACTTTTCTGTTTTTTTTTGTAAGTTAGCAGACTGCTTCTGGGGATGGATTCCGCTTTTCGAAAACTATTTTTGATGTTTTTGTGTTTATATCCCCTTCTTTTCAAATGTCCTTTCAGCTGCCCCAGATGTTGTTTTGCAGTGTCTATAATTTATATCATCTGTTCAGTTTTTCCATCTTTGTGCGATGATATTCAACACTTTTTAGTGTTTTGTTTTCAATCTATTTATCGGTATTGTTACACAATCTTTTAGACTCATATAATTTTCCCTGTTTGTGTAGTATTGTCAATTTTGACGATCCAATACCTATTAAGTTTACTGGTTGGTAGATTCTTATAGACTCTATATATATATATATATATAGTGTCCAAAAATAACAACAATCAACATTCAATCTATATAGGCGTGGATCAGTTTGAAAATAAACTGATGCAGTTACTAAATTAAATTATATAAATGCCTAAGAATGCTACTTTAAAATGCTAATGAGTGTTATAAAAATAGTTGTTATTTTTTATAAATTCACACAATATTTTGCTAAACAGATTAGCTTCATCAGGCGCGTGCAGCCATCCAGGTAAAATCTGATGCTGTTATCAAATTTTTGCAGCTTATCGTACATGTCCTTTAAATATATTTTTGCAGCTTGTTGTACATTGCTTTTAATAAATCAAAACAAATAATTGTGTAAGTTAAATAGTATGATGTTGAAGATTTTATTCCTTTGGTTTTTGATAAAACTGTTTTTCATCTCTCTCATTTATTAATTAGTCCATCAGGTTCAGGGCTATTCCATTAAAAAGGAGGTCATAGGGTCGGAAGGCATTTTTTAAGTACCGCCATGACCAAGAGGAATGTACCATGTATCTTAACACCAACCAACAGGAAGTCGTTTCATATAATACAAGAACCAACTGGAATATATCTAACTTATTTTATTCTAATTTACCACAACCAATAGGAATTGTTATTTAAACATTATAGTTGCTGGACATTTTAGAGGGGTGGACAGGGTTAAGGGAACCTGGGAATGAGGGGGAGGGAAGTGGGAGTTCAGGGAGGGAACTGGGAATTGAGGGGGAGGGAAGTGGGAATCATTGACCCTTCCTGTCCATCCCCTCATTTTAAGAGGAAGAAATGAGATCAAACTTCACTGTGTTTTAAATCTTTAATATGAAAAATATAATTTGGTCACCAGGGTTTGAAACATTTCAAAGCTTATAAAAATCACTGATGAAAATTAGAACTGTGGTCTATAGAACTGAAAATGGATTGTTTTGTTAACTTAATATATGTTGTGGGTGTATACATTTGTTTTATTAAATGTTTTGGATCTATACTTTTGTTATTATCTTATATTTGTGTAGAAGTAAACATAGTAAAGCTAAAGATGTCATTTTTAGGTGTATACTATTAATTCTGCTATTAATTTTTGGTGAATTAATATGCAAACATGATGTTGCATCCTATTCAATCTCTTGGAGCACAGCCATGAAGACAGCAAAAATCACATTAAGCATGAAATATAAAACTAGCATACAAGTCTCTCAAGCCAAGTCAAGGTCTTCAACAATGGTTGTTTAGGATTTTGACCCAATGGAAACTTTATATTACTATTCACAGATTTTCTTTATCTGTTTTGGTTTGCCAGGTATGGACCTATATTGTGTGGTTTTCGCTTGTTCTATTTTAAATAACAGTTGGTGTATCATTTGGTTAATCAGAGTCAATTGATTTAACTTTTAAACTAGATCACTAGGGATGGTTCAGGCCACGTTTGGTTCCAATTGGCTTTGTTGGCTCAGAGATGTTTGTAAAAAGTTTACGATGATGGATGGACAAAGGATGCGAAGAATCAACAAGTAAAATTGTGAGCTACTGCTCACTGATGATACCCCACCCAAATATGCATTTGGAATATTTAAATAGTTATTGTAAAATGATGTAAGTGTTCGGTAAACAGGAAGTTGTTGAGTGATGAATCTGAAAACACATCACAAGGTATAGCTGAATTATATAAACCCTGAGACAAAATTTCAGAAATCCTTATGATGTAGTTCCTGAGAAAGATGCGATGAAAAATATTCATGGGACGGATGGACAGACAGAGGTGAAACAGTATATCCCACTTTTTTTAAAGCGGGAGTATAACTATGTATTCTGACCATTCTAATTTCTTTAAGTCATACTTATGTTATTAAATTATAACCATGTTAACTGTGCCAAATTTTCACATGCCTGTCCTATGCAAAAGTTGCTGTCCTGTCCTCTGTAATAATTCTGGTGTTTTTCTTATTATAATGATTTTTGTTTTCAGTAGGTTTGCCACAAATGGTTTCTTTTCATGATAAAAACTTTGAACTTGAAACTGAATAGCTATGGTTCTGTCGTTCATTCTTTCAGCATAAACAAAGCATTGTTAAGAGCTTGCTTCTAATGGTTTCATTAGTATTCTGTGAAATATCCTTCTAAAAAACGTCTTATAAAGCAATTTCATACGATATCTAACTTCTGGATTTATCATTTTCATACAAAAACATTGATTATTTGCCTAGAATCAGGGTTCAAATAACATTTGGTACTGGAGGGTCCAGGTCCTTTGACACTCCAAACTGTTTAATATTATACATCGCGGGCCCGCGGTCCTTTAAGGGCCTGGGGAGAACACTGTGCAATATCAATATTTATTAATGATAAAGAAAATTACTGTCACATTTTATGGGATTTTGACATGAAAATCTGTGAACTAAAAGTAAATTTGAGTTTCTGTATAAAATATTTCATGCTTTTTATACGCCCGTCAAAATTTTGACGGGACGTATTATGGTATACAAATGTCGTCTGTCCGGCGTAAACAGGTCGCACCGTAACTTGAGAACGACTTATCCAAATTTCATGAAACTTAACATAGTTGTTTCTTATGATGGTCAAACGATCTGTATACTTTTTGGTGAAAATAAGATTAAAACTTTTTGAGTTACGGGACTTAGAAACAAAAACAGGTGTGTGTTTTTTTTCACATGTCGCGCCTTATCTCAAAAACAATTTTTGATTATTGCTTAAAACTTTACACACTTCTTATTTATATCAATCATAAGATCTGTATACTTTTTGGTGATGATTCAAAATTTTATTTTAGAGATATTGTGTATTTTGTTAAAAAAGGGGGAGGGGTTTTTCACATGTCGCGCCGTATCTCAAAAACAGTTTATGATTATTGCTTAAAACTTTACACACTTCTTAGTTATATTAATCTTAAGATCTGTATACTTTTTGGTGATGATTCAAAATTTTATTTTTGAGTTATTGAGTATTTTGTAAAAAAGGGGAGGGTTTTCACATGTCGCGCTGTATCTCAAAAACGATTTATGATTATTGCTTAAAATTATACACACTTCTTAGTTATATTAATCCAAAGATCTGTATACTTTTTGGTTTTGATTCAAAATTTTATTTTTTGAGATATTGATTTTTTTTTTTAAAAAGGGGGGTTTTCACATGTCGCGCCTTATCTCAAAAACGATTTATGATTATTGCTTAAAATTTTACACACTTCTTAGTTATATTAATCTAAAGATCTGTATACTTTTTGGTTTTGATTCAAAATTTTATTTTAGAGATATTGAGTTTTTTGTAAAAAAGGGGGTTTTCACATGTCAGGCCGTATGTCAAACTATTTATGATTATTGCATAAAAATTCACACACAAGACGACGGGCGTATCATGCGCTCATGGCGCAGCTGTTTATTCTTTCTTTTATATATATCTTTTGGTTTTCAATTCTAGTGTTTATATTTAATCATCATAGATGTATTTTGTCACCTGTCTGGAATTTTTTTTTTTTTTTTTTTATTGTATTTGATCGGCAAACCCAGAATTACCCTTATCCGACCCCGGAATCTGATCCAGTATTGTAATTGTCTCCATTTCCGGTTTATGGCATCCATTGTTTTTCAATGTCAGTCAGATACGATTTTACTCGGATTTACACATTACTTGTTGGCGATTCTCGGTATAAAGCTAGCGGTTGAACAAAATAAACATGGCCGTCATGAATAATAAATATACAAATAAATTTTGAGATCGTTTGGAAATTTTGGTCCCAAATTGAAAATAGGAAAAAAATGTAGGGTATTTTCCATTGCGATTGGGAATGTGTCCGAATACCGGACCCTGTGGAATGCTAGAAAAATCCCTGGAGGGGTATATGATCTCAATAGTAATAAGGCTTTAGAATTACCATACTGATGGTTAAAAAGGTCGGCAGAGTTAATTTTTATTTTCTTTCAAATCGAAGGTTCGTCGGGCGTAGCTAGTAACCAAAATGAAAGTCCATTAGCAAAAGTGGAAGGTCGCAGACCTCGGACGACCGCTAATTTCAACCCCTGAATTATTTTAATTTATTTAATCTTTTGACATTGTTTGCCATTCCCCATGTGCTTGTCATTAAAAAAGGGAAGTAGCTCTTGCACTTCCGGAACTGGTACCATTGTTAGAATACAACGTTGCGCCTACCACTGCGTAAGTCGCGGGAACAGTTATGTTTTTCGAAATATCACAATAAGAGCAGGCGACAAAAACAATCGGTTATACAAGTCCTTTTAAAAACAAATAATAATAAATAACACAATGAAACCGACAGCCAAGAAAACTGACTTTCAAATAAGACCAGCAACCAACAATACTTGTTTTCTCTAAACACCAAGGGCCACTGGCCATAGATGCTTCAACACATCAACAACCAATGGAATTTTTTTTAATTGCCGTCCGACCCTGGTACATTCTTTTTAATGGAATAGCCCTCAGGATGTAGCTGTGTATTTAAACATTCCATACAGCCCAACATACTCCCCATAGCAAGAGTAACTGCAAAGGCCAGATAGACAAACTATCTTATTGACTTTTTTCCATATCACATCCCATGTAACCCCAAAGCTAAGACTGTAGGTTTGATGTTTATTATTGTGGATTTACTATTAGGTGTGATGTGATATGGGTATACCCCAAGAAACTTTTTTTTTACTTGTTTGCACTTCTGTCTTACCAAAGGATATCATGTATAAAAGAGATGAAAAATTATTTACATGTAAGTTATTTCATAGTTTTGTATTTTTTTCAAATCTTATCCCGCATAGTTTATTTGAGTATTTTCAGTTAACATTATATAAATGACACATAGCTGAGAGGGTGATAGAGCAGATTGTTAACGAAACATTGTCAACAGAGGCAAAGCAAGGTTGACAATGTTTTTTCGAATGGTAACAATCTGCTCAATCACCCTTTCAGATATGTATTATTTAATTTATTATACTGAATGTTCTGTTATCAGTCTGGTAAATTGTAAATTGAAAGTAATAAACTATGATGTCTTGTATATAACAACCATCAATATTAAATAAAAGGCACAACAGATCAAGTGTCTCCACAAATGGTAATAGAATATAAGAGTCAATTATCACTCTGGTAGTAAACAATCAAAATCTGGCATTTTGACATGAAGTATAATAAGATGTATTTTCAACCTTACTCCTCATAAGAAGCCATAGTAGCTGTTATGTCAAAATTCTTTTTTACAGTTAAAATGACTTGTTTTTAACCTTACCCATCATCAGAAGCCATGGTAGATATTGAACCTGGAAGTGGTTTCTCTCCATCTCTATACTCCTCGGCTGATCTCACTCGATCAGGGTAGCCTAGCAACCCAGATGTAAAATGTAACTCCACTTCATGTTCTTTTTGTCCTGCCAAGTATCTGAATAAGGGAGACCATTCAGTTAAAAGCATATCCTTTTTCTGACAAATTCGTCAACATTTTTCATGAATTTAATCTTTTTTTTAATTTCATTGTTCATTATGGAATATAATGTAGAGTATAAAATAATATACAAAATATCCAATAATAAAATAACTTATGTTATTTGATATTAAAAAGTTTGCTCTGTCCCCAAAGTAAGCTCTTAAAGCCTCATATAATCATTCAAAAGGCTATGAAAGTAAAACTTTATTTCAATGTGAAAATTTAACTGGCATTGCCTACATATTCATCCAACGTTTAAAACTCACCCATTTTGAATAACTGTTCTATAAAGGAATATTTTAACAAAGTTTTAAACAGGTCAGGGTACATTAAAGTTCATCATTATATAGTGCAATTAATATATACCTAGGAAGCTTTATAATTTCAAAGTAGAGATTAGACATCCAGTGATCCAGATCTGATGCCATTAGTTCTTCTATTTTGTCATGTTTGTCTAAAATGGGATCCATTTCTCCACGCAACATTGGGCATCTATACCTGAAAAATTCATAAGAAGCATATATATTATATTTAGTTATCACAAAATACAACACTAGTACATCTCCTATAATCATGATAGTACCACCTAATCAGCACCTTGAAAGCGGTCTTATAATGGGGTTTGTCTGAAAGAAGGTATATTTGATTAGTAGATTTCTGACCCACTTTAATAGTATTATTAAAAGTGATGGAAATCAGTCAGATTTTTCAAATGGATGATCCTTGAATGAACATTGACCAAATATCCATGACCATGAATTTCATTCACTGACAGTCAAAACCAGATTGATGATGGTTTAAATATTAAAAGTTATTTGAAAATGATCATTTCCTTCAAGTTTTGTACCATAAATGATATGCAAATATATTTTTTTAATGATTTTTTGATAATTAAGGTGGCTCACCCCAATAAGGACCCCCGGTAGAATTTTTTTATTTTCACATATTTTGTAGATCTTTTTATGCTGAATCCAAAAATGCAAAGAAAAAAGGGGGTCACCAGGCTCGTTTTCCCCTCAAATGGAAGCGAAATGTGCGATTTTGACCCTATTTCCAAACATTTACACCCTTTCAACAATAACGGCTACATCAAATTCAAAAGACTTTTAGAACCATGTAAATATGATTATTATGTGAAAAAACATTAAAATTTGAAATGTAAACGTTTCTCTTGGTTGTTTTAGACCTAAAAGTCCTTTTATTTACAGATTTATGTCTAAATTTTGCATTTTCTAATTTCAGTTTAAGGCTAAAAATATTGGTTAAATCAATTTTTCGTAAAATTTCCCCGGTAGATTTTTTAAAAACGGATATGTCAAAGCTATGAACTTTTCGAGCATTTTAAGGTAAAATAAAATGGGGGTCACCAGGCTTTTAAAAAAGTTACGGACTTTTGTTTAACCCCTCTACCCCATGAGGTCTGATTTCAATGCACTCGGATAATTACTTTGTTGTGAATTCTTTATTGATGGCTTTATTAAAATAATGTTTGCAATTATATCAATGGACAATAGCTGAATATAAATGTGATTAACATATTACTGTTTGTTATAAAAAAGCGAAATTTTGATTATTTTGGGGAAGTACGGTAATTTTGTCTGGCGCGAGTTGTTTCCCTCTAAATTGGCGCCATAATCGGACAACAGAAATTTCAGGGTCGCCATTGTGGATCAGCATACACCACTGATGAATACGACCATGTACATGAATAACAGACAAAGTGGCGAATAGACAACGATGCAGGTAGAGTCATTACATAAGAAAACATAGATTTTAATATTTAAGGCAACCAAATGTTATCAGTATCACGAAAAATACAAAGTAGGGGTTGTCTCAAAATACTCGCTACTGTAGAAAATCTCTGCGCCTGAAACCTTGCATGGCTAAATTTCTGTTCTATGTATAATCGTTATGGCTGGTATCTTATTTATGTGTTTATTTGATCATTAACAGGCAAGTTGTGAACATGTATAGTCTGTTGGAGAAAAATACCGAGGGGATGGACAGGGTAGGAATGCCCTTTACTGCCAAGCATCACAAATGTCCTTTTTGCGCTACCGTAAGGCTCAAATGAACCTTGGTTTTTAATCGTCATTTGTAAAATCTAATTTCGTAGCTACGTTAGGGTCAAATCGAGTAAAATATTTATCGTTAACGTCTAATGTGGGGTACCTTTATAACTGCCCTCGGACAGGGGTCCATAATTCCCATTTCCCTTCTCTTTTAATCTAAAATATTTCCCCCCTACTTCCACTTCCATCCCCCTTGCTCCCATACAAAAAATTGGCCAAATATATTTCCCAGAATATTCATCCCTCTCTTTTCGAATTCTGGTCCTTTCACCCAAAATCATGTTAGCTCGCATTCACGTTCACCCCCTTTTACATTCGCACCGGTGACCCCACACGTTCGCACACTGGGTCTGTTTGCACCCTTCCTTTTTTTAATTGTGCTTTAGTTAGTATAATTCTATTATAAACCATGATAACATGATAAAATAAAGTTATTAAGTTTATTTTATTGTTTAAAAATAAAGTGACACACACAAGATCAAAGGGCACAGGCTGTTAAAAACAATTATCTGGTCTTTTCTATTTATAATCTTCATAAGATTTACTTCTACCCTCAGCTTCTACCAAACTAGTTACTTTTATTTTCACTTGAGACCAAGCTAACAGACCCAATACCCCCTTTTCACGCTCCCTGACTCCCTCTTCCTGATCCCTCATTCCAATGTTTGTTCCCTTACCCCTGTCCACCCCCTCAAGAGTTTGATTGTTTATTTGTTTTCTTGGGAATATAAATGGCCTAATTTGTAAATTTTTACCCCTACAGTATGAGGCAATACATTTTATTGATGGATTCGTCTTGATAATAATTTGTTTACAATTACCCCCCTCTCTCTTTGGTATAAAAAAATTTCTTAAGGTCAAGTATTAGGTTTAAACATACATTGTAGGGCTTATTTAGTTTACCAAATAACACATATATTTGAGTTGAAAAGTTCATTATTGTTTTGTGCGTAGTATTTTTAAATACAAAATTTGTGTATCCCTTATTCCAAACAGGGTACAAGTAACCTCAACATAATTTGGTTGACCGAGAAATCTGTATTCAACATATAAAACAAAATCATTATTTATACTTGCTGTGCATGTAATTTTATTTTGTTTGCTCATCATGCTCATTATTGATTGCCACAAATTCTTCATTTTTTAGCTCACCTGGAACAATGAATTCTAACCAAACTTGGCCACAATCATCATAAAGGTATCTAGTTTAAAAAATGTGTCTGATGACCCTGCCTGCCATTCAACATGACAGACATGGCTAGAAATAGAACATAGGGTAAAATACATTTTCTGGCTTATATCAATGAAACTAAAATTTAGAGCAAATCTAACATGGGATAAAAATGTTCATTAGGTTAAGATCTATCTGCCACCAAATTTTTAGATGAATCAGACAACGCTGTTGGGTTGCTACCCCTGAGTTGGTAATTTAAGGAAATTATGCAGTTTTTGGTTATCTTGAATATTATTAAAGATAGCGATAAACTGTAAACAGCAATAATGTTCAGCAAAGTAAGATCTACAAATAAGTCAACATGAAAATTGTCAATTGACCCCTGAAGGTAGATTCATGGTACACCAGCATCTTGGATTGTACAATCGCAGTACACAATCGGTCTTGATCTTTGCCCAAATCTGCAAATTTGGAGACAGATAGGCAATTAATAGGTTAGACTGTTTATTTATTGAAAGAAAACTTGGTGATTTATTCATTATTGCATTATTCAAAATGTTTAAATAAATACCAAATATTTGTGTTTTCTAGAATCATTTTTCCAACTTGGCCATTTAAGGGGAGATAACTCTTTTAGTAAAAAATTTATACTGGACAACCAACATGGCTGACATGGCTAAAAATAGAACATAGGGGTAAAATGCAGTTTTTGGCTTATATCTCTGAAACTAAAGCAAAAGTATAATGGTTGCATTATTTCATGCATCAATTGTGAACAAAAATATCAGGTGAGCAACACAGGCTCCTTGGAGCCTCTAGTTTTAAAATATGAACTACATTATGCATTTAAATGTCAATCATGGTTGATTTTCTGACAGAATTACTCACACATTTAATTTCAGGCTTCAAGAGTAGTGATTTGTTGTAAAAGATCTTGGAATGTTCAACTTGACATGGAAACTATTGGCAAAGTACCGACATAATTTACATGAGAAGTCAGGATCATCTTGTCTTGCAATTGGGAACTACATTGTATATAAGTAAAGTGCTCAAACTTAAGAACAACATTAGAAGCCTAGATCAACAATACTCAGAACTACATGTATAATCAAAGTACTGTCAGAATCCATATGAGAACCCAAGATCATCTACACTTGGTGTCTATATGCAATGTGTTCAGAATCCACTTAAGAAGCCAAGATAAACTATAATTTGGAACTATATGCTAAGTGCTGTCAAAATCCATAAAAAAAAATCCAAGATCAAAAGGACCCACTGTACATGTACCTACATGTCCCAATGATTAATAGATTATTAAGTCATATAAAAAAAACACTGAAGAGAAGAATATTGATATAAAATTATGAAAATATGGAGCTGATCAATTAATGATTGTACATGTACATGATGTATACATGTCAACAATTACTAGTATATTGAAAATAACAATGTTAATAAATGTTTTATAAATTTGATCTCATATATAGACATTTGAGGAATAAAAATCAAAATGTTTCAAAAATGAATTTTAATAGAGCTGTTTAAATTTATTTTTGCTGCTTGAGTGAATTTTGCTGCAAACATGATTCATGATATGCAAACTGCAATATATGCAGTTGTCTTTAATACAGAATGTAACTAATGAGATTTGTAGATTTGAAATCATAATACCAAGTGACAGTTGTGGTAAATGCACATACCTTTCCTCATCTTTTACCTCACCAACCCTTGACCCATATGGTCACTTGAATTATTTTACATCATTTGGCATTTTTTGTCCATCCATATGCTTTTCATTTTCTATTTCAAAAGTTATATTTTCGGGATAAAAGGAGAAATAGAATATATAGTTTTGTTCAATGAGACAGCAAGCAAACAAAATAATCAAACGAATTATATATTGTCTGGAAAAACTTGTGTCTCACTAACTGACAACCTCATTACCTATCACAATGATCAAGATTACTGAAATCAGATAAATATGGTTTTGTAAAATTAGATATGCACCCAAATTGATAGAGATTGCAACAAAGATTTCAACCTCATTTCATGGATCAGTGATCAAGGTTAGAGTTACCTGATTAGATATACATGTAAGAAGATGTGGTATGAGTGCCAATGAGACAGCTCTCCATCCAAGTCAAAATTTATAAAAGTAAACCATTATAGTTGTTAATCAGATACTGTTAGCAATTGGTCATTTGTCAATGTCAAGTTTTGTGTTTTGTCGGTTTTCTAGTACTAAAAGAAGTAGATAAACTATATTTGATGTATGCAATGATTCACAAATGTAAGGAGTACATGTCTGTCTGGCAGTTGTCATTGACCACATTTTCATGGTTCATTAGTCCATGGTAAGTCCTCTTTTAATATGCTACATTGTATAATCAATAAGTCAACTATATTTGGTGTATGGAATGATTATTAAATGAATGTATTCAAATATTAAATAAGAAGATGTGGTATGATTGTAAATGAGACAACTCTCCACAAGAGACCAGATGACACAAAAATAAACAACTAAAGGTCACCATATGGATTATGGCCTTCAACAATGAGTAAAACCTATACTGCATAGTCCAATATAAAAGGCC
Source organism: Mytilus coruscus (assembly GCA_017311375.1). NCBI lineage: Eukaryota > Metazoa > Mollusca > Bivalvia > Mytilida > Mytilidae > Mytilus > Mytilus coruscus. The sequence goes on along the minus strand of CM029606.1, from coordinate 23,912,364 downwards.
TCGAAATGACAAATGTAAAACAATTCTTATGAGAAAACTAACAGCCTGATATATGTACAAAATAATGAATGAAAAACAAATATGCCTGTCTTGCAGGGTTTATCTGAACTTAGCCTCATTTTCATGGTTTTGTCTGTTTCTTGCATACTATATGTTTCAAAATATTTGGTTTAAGGAATGATTGTAACAGAGGTGGATTTAGGGGGAGGGCCCATGGTGCCCCCCTTTTGTGGGAAAAATTTTGTTGCTTATATAGGGAATCACTGAAGCATGACTGGAGCGGGCCCCTCTTAGGCAGTCAGTGCCCCCCCTCCCTTTATGAAAATTTCTGGATCTGCTACTGTGTAAGGCTGGCTTGGTTTAACTGACCTTGGCCTCATTTTCATGATTATTGATAATTGATAATATTAATTTTTTCTGATACTTGTAGTAAAACTTTATCTTTAGGAATATCAACATAAAATCAATCAACAATGATGATTAGTAAAGCAGGTGAGACATTTCAGCTTGTGCACTCTTGTTAACACAAAAAATGTGCTGAAAGGTGTGACTGTCATACATGCAGATGTATCTAGGAATATGTCTTAACAACTTGAAAATATGTGATCTATCCTAATACGTCTTGTTTGTATTGGAACAAGTCCTAATAGTTCACACCTTTTCCTTGGAAGCATTGTTTTTTAAGAAAACTTATTTCCATATTTTGTGTTCACAGCTATCGTGGTTGAAATCAATATCGCTGTAATCCCAACAAATCTGTCTACTCACCATTTTCAAATTTGGTACATCAAGTTAACGTTGGTCTTTCAGATATATTACAACTGCGATATTCAAGGTCTAAGGTGACCCTCAAATAAAACTTTTCACCATGAAATATAAAAAAAAATTAGGAAGATGTGGTATAACTGGTAATGATGCAACTCTCCACCAGGTACGGCCTTCAGCAATGACCAAAACCCATACCACGTAATCAACTAGTAGTATGATAAAAGGACCAGAAATGACGTTCTTTTGTATATAGTTGCACACAAAATAACAGTTTAATTTGTGCTTGCTGAACGTTCAGTGGCAAATATTTCAAGCATAATACGGATGAGAACATATGGATGATAAGTACCATATGAAGGTTCTGCAAAGTAGGAGGGCTAGATATATGGACTGCTACTGGAAAATGAATGGACAATCTATGTTGGGTATGGCCAAAATTCCCCCTTTTTACCCTACAAGGCTGCGTATTTATACATCCAGCTGTATGAACTCCCTGACTAAGCAATGGTTATCTGTCGGATTAGGAAAGTCTTATTTCTATACCCATGTTAACACTACGATATAAAAATAAGGAGATGTGGTATGATTGCCAATGAAACAACTATCAACCAAAGTTCAAATTTAAAAGTCCAGTTAAAAATATCATTTTTTTCTCATTGGCAGTGGCTATTTTGCGGCTCTGATTAAAATATCTTAATTCAAGCCTTCAATTTCTATAGAAATGGCTATTTTACCGGCAACAGCAATACAGTGAATTTGCAACTCATGCTGGAAAAATAGAAAATATGTTATTTTGTTGGCATTAGGTAGCGGAAGCCAAGTTAAAAACTATTTTGTTTACACATATGCAACGCAAATAAATAACTATTATTCCAAAAGCAAGTTTAATTGAAACATTTTTGATTTTTAAGCTATGTGATTGACTTTGTTATATTGTATAATGTTTTATTAAATTTATACTGCAATGAGATTTTTACTTTTGATAACACACAGTTAACAAATCTGAGATTTTATTCTTATGCATATATGTAGTATTAGACTGTCACTGACTGATTTTAGAAATAATTTCAACTACATGTTTAGATATGATTTCATTGCAACAAATGGATGCTCAATATTTTTATTTTGTTTTTTTTTACTTGTTACAAATTCTTAATAGTTATTCATACTTTGACTGATAAATGTTACGTTCTCAAACGATTACATGCGTCTCAAATATTGTTAGCAGTTTTCTTATTATAATAACTACTGATAAATCAGTAATTATTTTTATTTTATGTTGACAGTGCACATAATTTTTCATAGTACTTTCAAAAGTAAATAAAATATTAAATTTCACTCTTTACAAAGAACCTACAAAATAACAAATTCACTTTTTAGCGGTGCTGGCAAAATAGCCACTGCCTTTCTTATTATCATCATAGATCGATAATTACTTTTCTTTGCAGCAGGTGGGTCAAACACATGTCCACACATCATTAAGAAAATTGTCATTCATATTTTTTGCCGCAATGACACACTCCAATTTCATTTTTTTAAATCAAGAACATTCCTTATTCATGTTATTAGCTTCCCTTTAAAAAAACGCATGTCAAAAATTAAGACAGAAGTTAAAGTGTGCCAATATCACCGACTAATATATATATATAGCGTCCCTGTGTATTGGGCGAGTTTTAAAATTACAATCCCAACTTTTCCTGAACCTAGTAAGTAGTATAGATTTTGTTTATACATAAAGTCTTTAGATGGAAGTGTTTGAAACTGCCGGTAGACTTGGTGTATCGCTAAATCCGACTTGGTCAGACCAAATATATTATGCTTCTCCATAAAGCATGCGGTATTGAGGATAATAGCATAGACCGATATACAATGTAGGTCGGAATTCTAGGTCCAGGTTACTATTGACCAATTTTCATCTACATGATCAAAGGTGGAAAACAGCAAATAATTGAAGTGTCGGGGTTTTTTCTCGTAAAACAAAATATTTTGCTCGAGTTCGTAGTCTATTATAATAACACATTCTTATTCAATTATTTAAATTTTACGCTGATGTTTCCTCTTTTTTTTTAATACGAACTCGGTTGGCATATTGATAGATAAAACAGAAAATAGAAAATTAACAAAATAGCAAAATAAGTAAAAGGAAAATATCATAAATAGAAAACATTGACCCGAGGTCTTATGTTAAAGGACTAGAGTTCGAATTCATAGAATTATGATACGAGAAAATTTGTTAGATATTTTTTGCCCATGAGTTGATAAAGTATATAAATCTTTAAATAAAATGTTAGGTGTGACTGTCATGTATTTAGTCTTTGCTTGAAAATTGTCATAGTTCAAAACTATTATCAACATTTTGCAGTGAGAAAATATTTCACATACTCCGAATAAAATCCTACCAATACTTGGAAATGAAGATATTTCAAGTAAAAAGAGATTTATGGCAGTAACAAATTTTATAATACGCCAAATGGATAGCGTGCAGATGAACCCCGATGCCTTTTAATACTATAGCATACTATATGGGTTTTACTTGTTTTTAAAGCCGACGGTGACATGCAGTTGTTTACATCGCTATCCTTTGTTTACGGTTAAACATTGCGTCATTGATAAAATATATTCATATATACATCTAAAAGACATCTTTTAATTCAACGGTATTTAAATGAAAATAGGGTGCGAACGGACCCAATTAAGGATCGAATGTGTAGGGTGAGAATGTGTTTTCGAGCGAACGCACCAGATACCGTCGTACATGTCAATATTTATAATTTCTTTTTTAATCTTATGCTCATATCATGTATATTTATGTCCTTTTATGTGAAAAATGAACAAACCACTCTGTATTTCTGACCGTATTTCCTTTTTTGAAGAAAGTTTTGCATCGTTTGTTGACATCGGAAAGGGTGCTCTCAGACACGTCCGCGTTCCAATGTCGTCAACACTACTTTTGAGAAGACCCCTCAAAGCGATCGTTTCCAAGGTGCTCGTCGTTAGAAACATGCGTTAAAAACTGCGCACTGTTAAAGGGCTGAGCCACCTTAATTAGTTTCTTTGTGAAGGCCAGGGCAGTCCCTGCTATTCTCAAAATAGTAAAAAAAAAAAAAAAAAATCAAACATTCAGATTATTCTACCCCCAGGTGTAAAATTCCTTAGCCAGATTTGGCACAACTTTTTGGAATTTTTGGTTTTCAATGTTCTTCAATTTTGAAATTGATTTGGCCTTCAAATTATGTTACTTTAATGAGTCGTATGTGGAAGAACAAGTCTGGCATACCAAATTAGATAAACCTGGTATCTTTGATGAGATTTTACAACCACTGGGTCAATGCCACAACTGGTTGGTGTTTTGTCCCTGAGGTTATCACCAGCCAAATAATCAGCACTCCTGTGCTGCCATGAAAAATCATTTATGTTGTCATTTGCTGTAAAATTTCTCTTCAAAAGGTAAAAGTGTACTGTCCATAGTCATCTGTGACACAGATATACCATAACAATCAACCAAATCAATATGGCATCTTTTAATATTTTGAAGGATTATATTCAACCATAATATATTTACCCTAAATACCCTTGGTTCTATAAAATTGGAAATACCACTATAGTAAAATTAAAGATCTCTTTTTTTATCTTGAAGTTAAGTTAACAGACTATCAATTTCAAATCTAGGTGACAGAGCTAAAAGTATCTGTGATATCCTTTATCTAAAGTTCAATTTGATAGAATTTTGTGTAAATTTTAACTACATGTAAAAAACGCTCACTTTCCCTCTATCACATCGAATTGGCCATCACAGATTGGAAATGAGCCCCATGCAACAACTCTGTCTTTTGCTACTACAGATCCTCGTAACAGGAAAAGTTCAAAGGTCAGTACCATACCAGGTCTCAGTGATGCTTTAGCAGGAAGAACTGTAAAAACACTCTGGTCCATCTAAAACAGAAATTTTAGTCTTGGATATCAATTGTGTTCTTTCTTGAAAATAGTTTCAAAATAACTAACCTGCAAGATATCAGTCTATTTGGGGATTTTGGTCTAATAATGAATCTGAAAGTTAGTCTTAGAGCTCACAATTTTAAATTCAGTGCCACATGAAGCCTGTCACATAGTGCAATAACAGTGCTTCAATTTTGTTTTTCTTAAATTAGAGGTTCCTGTCTGACTTATTTTAATTTTCATATGTCCCCTGCCACTACAGGTCAATTAAATGTTTTTAAAGAGTTCTGAAAAAAATATGTGTTTCATTCATCTTTATTTTGACAAGTTTGATATTCTGACTTCAAATGTATACTTATCTAAGGCATTTAAAGATGCTGGACCTCTGCAGACATATTTTTTTTTATTAACCAGTGGTGACAAAAATACTTGCATACCCAGCTACAGGTTACATTTATTAATCAATCACTGGGAGTGGGTAATGGAGCCTTTGGTTTAGTGAACATTATACAATATTTAGTACAGAAAATTTATCAAAATGAAAGAAATCATTGCTAGAGCATTGACTACTGAGCAGATGATACCAACATTTAACAAGATGACAAACAAACAAGGTGTCATTTGAATCATGGAGAATAATTACCTTCATTTCCACATTATAGAATTGTCCATCATGATCTATGGGAAGTGTTGCAGCTCCCCACATCTGGCCTTTCAACTTTGACCATCTTAACACATGACCTCCAAGTCTGTTGTAAAGGGAAACCATTAACACATACCTTCCACCTGTAATTCAGTAAAACAAATCATTGTTGAGGAGTTTGGTGGAAAGCAGTGATTTTTTTTCACAGCAAAATATTGACTGAAATTTGCAAAAAGCAGACTACTTTACAGTAGTATTTATTAAGAAGATTGCAATGCAATTTTTTTGAAAAAAAGGGAATACTTAAAGGTACAAATATATGTTAAAGTTTAAAAGAAAATATACAGTAGCAGCCTTGCATAGTTTCACCTGTACTAAGATTACATGTAATATACTATCCCTGTAATGATTTTTTGCTTTATATCCTTAAGACTGTCAGCATACTTTATGAATTTATATACAGAACAAGATACCATGCCCTCTCATACTATTACATTTCCAAATTCAGTGAACTGGGAAATCTTGATTAAAACATCAATTTTGCAAACTTATTAGAAAGTACATGCGATAATCAACATGTCTACAAAGTTTCAAATTGGTGTGACCACAACTTCATGGTAAACTACCTAAAACCTATACTACAGTAGACTCCAGCAAATCGGATACCCAAAATGTCAGCAAAAAATATCCCATTACCCGATATATTCAATTAGACGATAAATGTATATTCATTGAATATTCTGCAATAATGAATAGACCTAATCCTGAGATGTTACAAGCCCTGACCACTGCTATATATATAAAGGGCTGGAGTGGTTTTTATCAGATACATCACCACGATGTTAATGTAAATTATCAGCTGGTTATGTAATGCTCATTTTTGTTTTCAGTTTTTAAATCCTATATTTATTAAAATAAATCAAATGTCCTGAAATATTTATGTGAATAAATATCTACCATCCATAGTTTATGTCTTTATTTGTTTTTTTTAAACAAATTAATTTCCATTATTTACATTTATCACAGGTAAGCTAATTGGGCTATAAATAGATCACAGCATGTTCTGTGTAATCTCTAAACTGAAGTTGTATTTGTTATATATTTTATTTCTTTAAATAATCAAATTTAAATTTATAAAGATATTATTGCATCAAGTTTAAGTTTTCTGAAGACTGTTTATGTTTAGGTCATGGCGTCCATGACATGTGGTCATGCACGTTACAAAATTATATCTGACAAAAGTCCGATTTCTCTTGTTAAAAGGGATTTATATATTTATTGCAATAAATTATTCAGTTTAAATTATATTTCTGATTATTTGAGCATTTAGAGTTTTTATCAAATTTCTCCCAATGTACTGCTCTTGTATATATTTTATAAATCAATTCAAACCATTGAATTTAAAGGGCATCTAATTCACATTATCAATGAAGACAATGAATAAAGACAACAACTTATTAAGAAATAGTTCCTTTTTGAGTAAAAACTAAATTTTCTCGTATGCAAGATTGTAATTGTGTAACTTCTGGATCCATTTCCTGTCAGAAAAACATTGAAAATATCCGATTGTGCATGGTTATGAACGAAATTTCCTGAATATTCTTATCCTATTTGCCGATATATTCTTATATCCGATATTCAATTACACGATAAAATTAACATTAAACATATAGGGAAGTGTTTGGTGTTTTGAAATAATATTATAATAGCCGATATATTCGTTTAGCCGATATCTGATTAGGTGGAGTTGACTGTATAACCTGATGTTGGGAAGAACGATGGTCGAATGGACGGATGGACAAACAAATTGATGCATAGATTGGAAAACATAATTAATGCTACCATACAATTGTAGATTGAGCATAAAAATGTGATACACATTCTAACTTTGATGTCTGTATTTATTACCACAATTTACTAACCGGGAAGCTTCTCTCTTACACCTCTCAGACATTTTAGTTTCACTTGAATAGGTTGTGGGGTTTTGTCCCAGTCGACCTTCCACCTTCGACCTTTACTTCCACCGTAAGTGCCATCTGCCAGCATTAAATCACCATAAAATGTCTAAAATATATATTAAGGTAGAAAAATGAGAATGAACAAGTGAATACTGTAGTTACAGCTGTAATATTTGTTTTTTCCCACAAGAATCTGGATTTTGGATAATTCTGTTTGAAATGTTTGTAATTTTTAAAAATAAAGTTCAATAAAAAATTATGGTGCTTTTTTGACTTTCCAAATCAGGATCCACTCATCTGTTATCACATGCAGCAATTAATTTTCAAATTATCTTGCTGGACAAGACAGTTAATTTTCAAATTATCTTGCTGGACAAGACAGTCTTGCTGGACAAGACAGTTAATTTTCAAATTATCTTGCCAGACATGATAGTTGCTCAAAGATGTCAAAGTGACCTTATTTTGGCAGTTTTTATTCAATTGAGGCAGTTTGAGACCAGAAAATAAATATATTAAAGATCAATGTAAAAATATTACCAATGACTGATTTATTAACTGATTCATGATAGATTAATAAAATTTTGATTTCAAAATAAGAATGGCTATAGGAACCAGCCCTATCATTAATTTGCCATTGCATTATAAACCAACTTACTTTGACTTCCCCTTTACGACTCTCTAGTGTACTAATAAGTTGACTTTCAGCTCTTCTATAAGCTCTGTGTAATCTGTCCATCAACAATTTTTCCTTTTGTCTCAGTATCTCCTGTAGTTATTAAAAACTCTTGAAATACAACGCTGACAATGTCTTATCACTTAGGAACCTAATTTGTCAAATTAACATCCACTATCATTTCCTTATTTAATTTCTGTTCTAATGTTAACTATAACTAAAGGTAATAATGTTGTTTATTACAATCTCTGTATGATAACATCTAACATTACCTGGATCTAGACAATAAAGCAATACATGTAGGTTTGTTCTTAAAAATCAATATAAAATGAAGGTAAAAAGTTACTGTACTAGTGTTAAAACATATTACATTTCTTCAGATCCCAAAAATTTCCTTTATTTTAATACCTCTCTCCTAGCAATGTCATCTCTCTTCTGTTTAGTAAGTAAAGCTAATCTTTTCTTTGCTTCTTCTTCACGTTGTAACACCTCCTCTTGAAGGTCTCGTTTTCTTTTGGCCTCTTGATCAAGGTATCTATAAAAGTTTATTCAATGCAATATTTTAAAGCAAGCTTTAACTAATAAGTTAACTTTATGTTAACAATTTAGCTGGCAACAATCAAAATTAGTTTGCTCCAATAATACTATTTCTTAAAATTTTGTTTCTTTCTCTCTATATTAATCAAAATGATGCAAATGGGTACATTGTAAAGGATTTGAGGCTGGTATAAATTTAAGACACTATATTATATATACAACCAAAGATCAGGGTTGGCACGGGTGGGAAAACCAGGGTCCTGGTGTTGACAGGCTAGGCAATAACCCCAGAAACTGGTAATACTGGGCAATATGATTTGTTAAGCTTATTTTTCAAAAAATAGTTAAGACATCTTGTAGTTTCACAGTATTATTGCTAAATATCAGTTATGTCAACTAAGTGAAGAATTATTTATCAAGTACACGTTGGTTTTACTGAGCTATACTCAAGTACTATGAAATAAACACACAGAGATATGTCTCACCTGTCAGCATAAAATTCAGAAAAAGACAATCTGAAGGACAGCAACATTTCTAAAATCAATTCAAAGTCACTGGACCATGAACCAGTGGGCAGGGCCTCGAAATGGTAGACAAACTGAGATGTACAGACAGTTATGTAACTTTATAGAAAATATCATTGTTTATTGTAAGCAGTTCCTATCAAACCAACTCAAGCAGAAAACTTAACATTGAAAATTGATAATTAATTCAGTCACTGGACCATGACCTAGGGGGCAGGGTCTCAAAATAGTCGTCAAACTGATATGTACTGAAAGTTATGCAATTTCATACAAAATATCATTGATCTATCACAAGAAGTTCCTATCAAACTAACTAAAACAGAAAACTTAATATTGAGAATTGCTAATTAATTCAGTCACTGGACCATGACCTAGAAGGCAGGCCCTCAAATAGTTGTCAAACTGATATGAACTGATGGTAATGCAACTTCATACAAAATATCATTGATCTATCACTAGTAGTTCCTATCAAACTAACTTAAGCAGAAAACTTAACATTGCAAATTGCTAATTCATTGACAGTTACAGGACCATGACTTAGGGGGCAAGGCTTCAAAATAGTCATCAAACTGATATGTACTGATAGTAATGCAACTTTGTACAAAATATCATTGATCTATCACAATTAGTTCTTGTCACACTAACTTTAGCAGAAAACTCAACAATTGTTGACACTGACGTTTCCGGAAAATCAACACATATGTCTCGCCTGCCGCATTTTTCGTCACAGGCAAGACAAAAAGGAGACAATGTTCTAACAAGAATCTGATTAGTTGAGTACTATTTTGGTATTGGATACTTGGTATTACCAAGCAATACTTGAGTATTTGAGTTCTCATTGAAATCCCTATTAAATATATACTTTTTACATAGATAAACACTGCAAGTCATTTTCAGAGGATAAAAATTCAGTTTCGTCCTTTCCTCTCTTATAATTCTATATTGGCAGAATAGAAGTTTTGCATATTTTTGGATACCGTTAACCAACTAATTTTTGTAAGTGTTTTATTTTAGCATGAGTAAAACCTAGCATGAATATAAAAAAAAAATCATCGCAAATATTTAAAACATAGATCTTCCCTTCAATACATTAATACATCAAGAAAATTTCAAAATTATGAAAAAATAAATCAATGCGAAGTCAGCTAGAAAAGGCTAATCAGGAAATAAAATATCTGCTAAAATAGTTGATTGACAGTAACTGGTTTATCTTCAAGCTTTGATTGAATCAACCCAAAGTTTTAAAATGCATTTTAGTTCAGTGTATTAGTGAAATGTAAAATTTGTCAACCCCACTTATAGTGATAAAAGGCTAGTTATTGTATCATAAACAAATCTGTCTCATACCTGAATAACTTCTTATTTGTAAGAATGTACATAGATATAAGAAGATGTGGTATGAGTGCCAATGAGACAACTCTCCATCCAAGTCAAAATTTATAAATGTAAACCATTATAGGTCAAAGTATGGTCTTCAACACGGAGCCTAGGCTCACACCGAACAGTAAGCTATAAAGGGCCCCAAAAATTACTAGTGTAAAACCATTCAAACGGGAAAACCAACGGTCTAATCTATATAAAAACGAGAAACGAGAAACACTTATGAACCATATCAACAAACGACAACTACTGAACATCAGATTCCTGACTTAGGACAGGTGCAAACAAATGCAGCGGGTTTAAACGTTTTAATGGTACCAAACCTTCACCCTTTTTCTGAAACAATAGTGTAACATCACAACATAGAAAAACACACTATAAAATATATGTTAGGATGTTAAATTGAGTCAATAGTTTTATCCAATGAACATAAAATTTTATATAAAATAAGGAGACGTGGTATGATTCCCAATGACAAAATGAATGAGACAGCTATCCACCAGAGACTAACTGTTTCTAGAACATTTTTACAAATGTTTACCACCAGGATTCATATAAAAAATACTTTTTATCATTGACCTAAGGCTGATGAATAATTCTGATCCTTAAACACTTTGCACTATTCCATTCACACAAGCTAATCTTCAATACTTTGAAGAGTATCAGAATTTTCAAATGTGAAGCATTCTAATGGGATTACTGTGAAAGATTCCAATTGATTTTATAAAGATCAGAAGAATAGTTTCAATTTACTAACTCAATATGTTCATCTCGGAGTCTTTTTTCTTCTTCTTGGACTTCTTCAAGAGAAATCTGACCTAGCATTACTACTTCATCTTTAACACCTTCTTCAAAATGATCGAGATATGGATCTAACTCAGACTTCTCAATCTGCAGTTTTAATTCTGAAAAATAGAAGCTAAATTTACCCAACTTAAGAAAAATTCAAAACATTATCTATAGAATCTTAAAATGAGCTATGAAAACCAAGAAACCCACTGATTAACACAAATATCTGCTTTTTTCTAATAAGTTTTGATATTTCTTAAAGTTTTAGGCTTAACATAGTTCTTGTATATGAAAACACTAAAATATCTTGCATGCTTTACTGATCATAATTGATTTTATGCTGAAAGGTTAAGCAGAGTTCCAGATAAGAATTGCAAATTGGGGTTTTTACCAAGGGTCCGGAAACGGTCATATTTGCCAGTCATGACCTAAACTAAAAGCTATTTGTCTTAAACGTAAATTCGGATTTAGGACATATTTTTATTTTTTTTACAGGAATAATTTCTGTTATATTAAAACACTTTTAAAGGATAATATATAAAATTAAAAAGCTGGTAATTTCCTGTCAATTTGATAAACAAAACGAATCCCGGAAATGAATCCAGAATTATTCGTACTTTAGTATTGTTGCAAAACTTCCGGTTTTAATTTCGACTTCAAAATCGAAAGAAACGTTAGCTATGTCTGAGAAATTAACCATTTTGAGTCATTAAAATCATTTCAATTTTAAACCATTGCCTTCCAAAAACTGTTCTTGTTTTTAGAAAAATGGTAAGAAAATTCCCAAAGTACATGCAATGAAACAGTCAATACAAGTTGGTTGATGCTATGAATCTAGTGTGATATCGACAATTTTAAAAAAAGCACCAACTTTTAATTCATCTCAAAATGACCAAAATTATGGGAAAAAATATCTGGATCCTTGGTTTTTACCCATAATTTTTTACATAAATGAGTGAAATATGTTTTCATTTGCATCATCCTCCAGACAAAGAATTAATTGGGTTTTTCACCAACAAGCTCCTGAATATGTTGGATTTTACAACATAACATTCCTGAATCTATTGGGCTTTTTTCATCATCAAGTTATTGAATTGAGACATGCTATTATTAATGTCACTAATCTTAAATAAATTACATTGAAGTATATATATGCGATAGCTATTTTATTTGGTATATACACTGTCGAGCAAGTATTTTTTTTTTAATTTATTTTATTTTGGTTTTTATAAAGTTTTCCTATCAGTTTTGTATTTGAAAGACCAATCAGCACTATAGATAAAATCATATAGTGATTGAAAACAAGCAGAAACTGAACAAGTGTGCACAAAGTTGACAAATGTACATGTACTATAACCATTTGAATGGTCTGGATGCATAGAGTTAAAGTCATATTTCTTAAAAAAAAATGTAAAAGACACTTTCAATAACCAAATTTAGGTTTTCTTTTGGCATTACACCCTCTGCATGGCCTTATTTTCTCTCTGATTCATATTTTCAAGATCACAGTTCACAGGGAGACATGTCACACAGACACATTATTCTGACTTCGAGCTGACAAGTCTTGGCTTTCTCTCCTCAATGCCTAGTGCTAAGCAATGAAGCATCAAATACCAATTTTCAAGTCTTTTTCGTTTGACATGTCGTGATTTAAACCACAACCTCCTACACTAAATGCGAGAACACTACCATCAGGCCACCAAGGTGGTAACTTTGCCTCAGAATACTGGTTTGTTGTCATATTATTCAATACACTATACAATTTGAGCGCTAACAATGCGCTTTCTTCCTATCTCTTTGACTCATCTTGTGGTCGGGCAAAGGAAATTTTATGAACTGGTGCCTATTGTTAACTAGGAATACAAAATTTGAGAAAAGGGCAAACAATTTAGAAATTCCAACAGAGACCCAGATAGCTATTTGATTAAGTGCTTTAATTTTAGAATGAAAGTAAATTTCTCAAAATTACAAAAAAGATAACATGACAACAATTTATCAATTAGGGTAAATTATGCTCTCAACAGTGGTTAGAAAGGTCAAGAATGCAAAGTTTTGATATTTAATTTGGTTCTTCTTTGCATGAATTGGGTTTTTTGAACACTTAAATTGACAAATAAATTGGGTTTTTGATTGTTTTATTGTTCAATCACGTAAATGCACAGCTTATCTGGAGCTCTGCATGTGTTTTGGACTAGTAGACTTTCTATCTTCTTACCTGAAATCTTGGTATAACTTAAGTTTGTGAGTTGGTCCAGTAAACTTTTTATTTTCTTACCTGAAATCTTAGTATAACTTGGAATGTGTGTTGGTCCTGTAAAAAGTGCTGGAGGGTCGTCTTTTGCCTCCAAGTCAGTTTGGCCATCCTCTAATGAGTCCATCAGTCTACGTAGGTCTGGTAATGTGTCATCTTTTTGTGGCGGCTCTAAAATACAAGTGTATTGCAAGAAGGACACTTAATGATCCAGTGAAGAATGACTGAAAAGTCGCATGTACATATTTTGACATTTTATTCGCCAAAAAAGTATGTAAAATCTGCCTTTGATTTTCAATTAAACTTTCCTCATGGGAGACATAAAATAATATATCAAATTCAAATAACTTTAATTCACTGTTGAGGAACGTACTACTCAAAGAAGATGCCTCAATATTTTACATAAAATGCTCTAAATATAGATACTGAATTTTTTCCCATGAACACAGTTTTCAAATTAAACAAGAGGCTGTCAGAGTGACAGCAAATCAAATTTCCTGCAGAGGTCGAACCCTGAACAGTTGAGCAAGTATGGACACTAAATTTAAGCTTAAAACAGCTCTGAATTTGGATTGTGATTAAATATTTGACACAGCATAGGTTTGTGACACAAACTGAATGTGGTCAAATAACTGAAAAATTTGAAATTGGACATTTACCTATTATGGTCAAATATCCAAAATCTAAGTACATTGTTAGAATCAGCATATCAAAGAACCCCAAGAATTCAATTTTTGATGAAATCAAACAAAAGTTTAATTTAGGACCCTTTGGACCTCAATTTGGACCATTTTGATAAAGGAGCCCAAAATCCAAAATCTCTAAATACATGGTGAGATTCAGCATTTCAAAAAACTCTATAATTCAATTTTTGTTGAAATCAAACAAAGTTTAATTTTGGACCCTGATTTGGACTAACTTGAAAACTGGGCCCAAAAATCCAATATTTAAATACAGGTTTAGATTCAGCATTTGAAAGAACCCTATATATATTTAATTTATGTTGAAATGTTATTAATTTTCTGTTCAAAGGGAAATAACTCAAACTGAATAAATGATAAATAATAAATAAATAGTTCTCTATTTTTTAGTGGTTAAATCATATCCAAAATTAGATATGATTTAACCACTAAAAATAGTTCTCTAAAATTAGATATGATGTTATATATTTTCAAATTATGGTAGCAATACACAGTTAGGAAAAAAACTTAAAATTGACACTCATAATTTTTAACCACCCTCTTTCCCTTCCTTTCTAACAAATACATGAAATAAGGCTTAATATTTGTGTTATGCATGTGTATATTTATGGAAAGAGCATCTTCCATAGATTTGATTTCCAATAGTTATAATGGTGAAATATAATCTCTTTTTGGTGTAACCATGGCAACAATCTGCATTTATTTGATACAAAATATTGCAAAAAGGGGGGTGAAAATGCCACAAAAGTCTCAAAAATTTGGTCCAAAGGAGAATTTCAATCCATTAGAGTGATACCTTTCCTGAAACTGTAGACATTTATTTATCAAGAGGTCCAAAAAAAGTCATATGCATTTCTGATCGTTTTTCCATAAAATTGAATTGAAAAGATCGAGGGTCAAATCTTTTTTGAAAAACACTACTATAATTTCTGGACCTATGGGAGGTACAGATGTGAAAATACAGATTGTCAAACAGAATAATGGCCTATAAAACATGCTAAAAACAATCTAAATGTTCATATAAACCCACTTGGAAGGCTATATCATTCTTCAACTTTGTAAAAATCAATTTTATTGTACAAAAACTTTCATATTTAAAAAACTCACCATGGCCAAAATGCGAAACTAATTTCTAACTGTGTATTGCTACCTATAATCAATATGATATGATTTAACCACTAAAACATTGTTAGAATCAGCATATCAAAGAACCCCAAGAATTCAATTTTTGATGAAATTAAACCAAAATCAGAAATCTAAATATATGTTTATCAATAGACAATATAAGCTTAGTTTTTAAAGGAGTTCACTTCATCAAAAAAAAAATATATATATAGCATTCAGAAAATTAGTTTATACAGAATAACAAACAAACCTACCACAAAATTCTTCAAACAATTTACCAAAGAAAAGAAAAAAAAAATCCAAAATGTCATTTATCATTAATACAATGTCTTTTAAAAATCTATAAAACTTATCTGTAAGTGTAATCAAACTTTACATATATAATTAACAATTTCTGTTCAAAGGGAAATAACTCAATCACATAATAAGTACAACTTTTGACTATTGGAAAGGGATATAACTCAACAACGAGAAAAGCTAAAAAAAATTGAACTTGACCTTTATTTGGTCACAGGAAACAACATATCTAAATTTGAAAAAATTTCGTCAAAGCGTTTTCATGTTAATGAACGGACACTGTTTGGCAGCCGCCCGCCTGCCCGCCGTACATCCCCATATCAATAACCGATTTTTCCTTCGAAAATCCGGTTAATGAAAAATGAAACTGGCAATTTCATCATAAACAACTTATGTCACTCATTTCATAACAAAATCATGAACTTATATATTTAAAGTGTTTATCATATTTTTAAATTTTACGATTATATGTGGATGACTATTTAAAGCATGCTGATATGTCTCGCCTGTTTTACTTATGATTGAATTCATGTTGAAAGTCTGTAATATGAAGGTTTTACTACAACTATCACATAATCTTAACATTATCAATGATCCATGAAAATGAAGTCAGTCAGATAAACCATGCCAGACAGAAAAAACTAGTTTAACCCTACCACATTCTATATGAGCCTGTAATTCAGTGGTTGTTGTTTGTTGCTCTGTTAGAGTTTCATTCATTATTTTGTACATAAATTAGGGGATTAGTTTTCTTGTTTGAATTGTTTTACATTTGTCATTTTTGGCCTTTTATAGCTGACTATGTGGTATGGGCTTTGCTCATTGTCGAAGGCCCTACAGTGACCTATAGTTGTTAATTTCTGTATCATTTGGTCTCTTGTGGGGAGTTGTTTTATTGGCAATCATACCATATCTTCTTATTTTTATATGTACACCTACATGTAACAATCATTTCATACACCAAATATAGGGGTCCTATCACTTATAGTACCTCAGATACAGATCAAACCACAAAATCTTAACATTGACCAATGAACCATGAAAATGAGGTCAAGGTAATGTGAACCCTGCCAGACAGACATGTACACATTACAATCATTTCATACACCAAATATAGTTGACCTTTCGTTTATACTAACTGATAATCTGACATAACCACAAAAACCTATCATTGACCAATAACCTATGAAAATGAGGTCAAGATAATGTGAACCCTGCCAGACAGACATGTACACATTACAATCATTTCAAACACCAAATATAGTTGACCTTTCGTTTATACTAACTGATAATCTGACATAACCACAAAAACCTACCATTGACCAATATCCTATGAAAATGAGGTCAAGGTCATATTAAACCTGCCAAACAGACATGTACACCTAACAATCATTCCATACACCAAATATAGTGGCCCTACTGCTTATAGTATCTGAAATATAGACCAAACCATAAAAACTAAACATTATCTAATGCACCATGAAATTGAGGTCAAGGTCAGATGAAACCTACCAGTCGGACATGTACACCTTACAATCATTCCTACAGTATCTGAGATACAGACTTCACCACACAATTTTTACCTTGAACACTGATCCATGAAATGAGGTCAAGGTCAGGTAAACCCTACCTGACAGACATGTAGACCTTGCAAGGAACCCATATACTATATTACTCAAAATAAGAGAATATTTCACTTTTCAAAAAAACAGTATTTTTTTTTCAAATAGTCACTGAACCATGTAATGAGGTCAAGGATAATAGACATATGATAGATGGAAACTTCATAACATAAGATATCTGCATAAAAGGTATGAAGCATCCAGGTTTTTTAGCTTCTGAAATATAAAACTTTCTACACCGTCACCATATGGTAAACTTTTACATAAATAGCATACAAGAAATGTAAACATTAAATAGATTTCAAAGCAATTTTCCCTATAATACCTATTTCCAAGGTGCATAACCACATAAAAATAGTTATTTGACGCTGAATATCAAATTTGTTCCAGACCTTGCTGAATTAATCCAGATATAAATTTCACAAGATTGCACATGCTGAAATGTCTCGCCTTCTTTACTAATCATTGATATTATGTTGATAGTCCTAAATATAAAGCTTTATTACAACTGTCACATAAACTTAACATTAACCAAGTAAACTAAACTGTGACCAATGAACCATGAAAATGAGGTCAAGGTCAGATGAACCATGCTAGGCTGGCATGTACAGCTAACAATTCTTCCATACAACAAATATAGTTGACCTATTGCTTATAGTTTAAGAAAAACAGACCAAAACACAATAAAAACATAGCAAAAATGCGAACCCTGAACAGTTGGTGCAAGTATGGACACAACGATCAAGCTTGATACAGCTCTGAATTTGGAGGTAAATATTTGAACCCTGAACAGTTAGGGCAAGTATGGACATTCACCTTTAATGGTCCAATATCCAAAATCTAAATACATGGTTAGATTCAGCATATCAAAGAACCCCAAGAGTTCAATTTTTGATGAAATCAAACAAAGTTTAATTTTGGACCCTTTTGACCTCAATGTGGACAAAGTTGATAACAGGGCCCAAAAATCAAAAATCTAAATACATGGTTAGATTCAGCATATCAAAGAACCCCATATATTCAATTTTTGTTGAAATTAAACAAATTTTAATTTTGGACCCCGATTTGGACCAACTTGAAAACTGGGCCCATAATCAAAAATCTAAATACATTTTTAGATTCAGCATATCAAAGAACCCTCAGAATTCAATTTTTGTTAAAATCAAATTAAGTTTAATTTTGGACCCTTTGGACCTTAATGTAGACCAATTTTAAAACGGGACCAAAAATTAAGAATCTAAATACACGGTTAGATTCGGCATATCAAACAACCCCAATATTTCAATTTTTGATGAAATCAAACAAAGTTTAATTTTGGACCCTTTTGACCTCAATGTTGACAAAGTTGATAACGGGCCCAAAATGAAATATCTAAATACATGGTTAGATTCAACACATCAAAGAACCCCATATATTCAATTTTGTTGAAATCAAACAAAGTTTAATTTTGGACCCGATTTGGACCAACTTGAAAACTGGGCCCATAATCAAAATCTAAATACATGTTTAGATTCAGCATATCAAAGAACCCTAAGAATTCAGTTTTGTTAAAATCAAACTAAGTTTAATTTTGGACCCTTTGGACCTTAATGTAGACCAATTTGAAAATGGGACCAAAATTAAGAATCTAAATACATGGTTAGATTCGGCATATCAAAGAACCCCAATAATTCAATTTTGATGAAATCAAACAAAGTTTAATTTTGGACCCTTTGGACCTCAATGTGGACCAATTTAAAACGGGACCAAAATCCAAAACTTAATACACAGTTTGATTCAGCATATTAAAGAACCCCAAGAATTCAAGAATAAAACCCCATTGAAATTGGTCAAGAAATAAGCAATTTATACAAAGTATCTTCTTTTGCACAATACTGTGCAATTGAATATTTCTTGCAATTGCGCAATACTGTGCAATTGAATATTTCTTGCTATTGCGCAATACTGTACAATTGACAATTTCTTGCTATTGCGCAATATTGTGCTATTGGATATTTCTTGCTATTGTGCAATACTATGCAATTGAAGATTTCTTGCTATTGCACAATACTGTGCAATTGAAAATTTCTTGCTATTGCACAATACTTAATATATTAATTTACACATCCTGTTTGGTGTGTATCTCTTGCCTTATCATTATTATTTGCTTTTATATATAAATCAGAAATTGAATAATAAAGTTTTGGCAAATTTCAATATACATAATTTAAAAGCAGTTTAGGTGAGATAAACAAAAAGCTTCATCAGCAATATTTTATATTGGCAAATTTCTAATGAAGTTCATTAAACTAAAGTTATTGGCAAATTTCAATGGAATTTATTAATAATAAAGTTTTGGCAAATTTCAATATAAATAATTTAAAAGCAGTTTAGGTGAGATATTCAAATGAGTTTCAATTACCAACCTTACACTGCCTTTTAAATTATGTTTTGTACTTAAGTAATTGTCCATTAACCTGCAAACCCTTTTCCCCCCTTTTTTGCACCTTATTCCTTAACACTTTGAGCCATAACTCCCAAAGACAATTCTTACCATCCATTTGTGGTATTACAATATCCAAAATCTAAATACATGGTTAGATTCAGCATATCAAAGAACCCCAAGAATTCAATTTTTGATGAAATCAAATAAAGTTCAATTTTGGACCCTCTAAACCTCAATGTGGACCAATTTGATTACGGGCCCAAATATCAAAAATCTAAATACATGGTTAGATTCAGCATATCGAAGAACCCCATATATTCAATTTTGTTGAAATCAAACAAAGTTTAATTTTGGACCCGATTTGGACCAACTTGAAAACTGGGCCCATAATCAAAAACTAAGTACATGTTTAGATTCAGCATATCAAAGAACCCTAAGAATTCAATTTTTGTTAAAATCAAACTAAGTTTAATTTTGGACCCTTTGGACCTTAATGTAGACCAATTTGAAAACGGGACCAAAAATTAAGAATCTAAATACACGGTTAGATTCGGCATATCAAAGAACCCCTATAGTTCAATTTTCAATGAAATCAAACAAAGTTTAATTTTGGACCCTTTTGGCCCCTAAATCCTAAACTGTTGGGATCAAAACTCCTTTTTGGCACCAAATTCCTAAACGTTTAGGGCAATTACCCCCAAACTCAAACCCCGATTTCCCTTTGTGACATGGAACCTTGTGGAACAATTTCATAAAGATCCATACACTTACACACAAGTTATTGTCCTGAAACTAGAAAAATGCTTGTTTTTTGCCCCTTTTTGGCCCCTCATTCCTAAAAATTTGAGGCAATTACCCCCAAAATCAATCCCAGCCTTCCCTTTGTGGTACGGTACCTTGCAGTACAATTTCAGAGAGATCCATACACTTGAACACAAGTAATTGTCTGGAAACTAGAAAAATGCTTATTTTTGGCCCCTTTTTGGACCCTTATTCCTAAACGTTTTAGGCAATTACCCCAAACTCAATTCCAGCTTTCCTTTGTGATATGGAACCTTGTAGTACAATTTCAGAAAGATCCATACACTTACACACAAGTTATTGTCATGAAACTAGAAAATGCTTGTTTTTGCCCTTTTTGCCCCTAATTCCTAAAATTTGGAGGCAATTACCCCAAAATCAATCCCAGTATTCCCTTTGTGATATGGAACCTTGTGGTACAATGTCAGAGATCCATACACTAACACACAAGTTATGTCTGGAAGTTACAAAATGCTTATTTTGGCCCCTTTTGGCCCCTAATTCCTTAACTGTTGGTACCATAACCCCCAAAATCAATCCCAATCTTCCTTTTGTGGTATTGAACCTTATGGTAAAATTTCATAGAGATCCATTCACTTAAACTAAAGTTAGAGTGCGAAAACCAATGTGTCTTCGGACGACGACGACGACGCCGGACAACGACGACGCCGACGTCATACCAATATACGACCGCAAAATTTTTTGCAGTCGTAGAAAAACTTAACACTGAGCAATGAACCTTGAAAATGAGGTAAAGGTCAAATAAAACCTGCATGACTGACATATAGATCATAAAATATTTCCATACACCAAATATAGTTGAACTATTGCATATAGTATCAGAAAAAAAGACCAAAACTCAAAAACTTTGACCACTGAACTATGAAAATGAGGTCAAGGTCAGATGACACCTGCCAGCTAGACATGTACACCTTACAATCATTCCATACACCAAATATAGTAGACCTATTGCATACAGTATAAGAAAAACAGTACACAACACAAAAACTTAACTATAACCACTGAACCATGAAAATGAGGTCAAGGTCAGATGACACCTGCCAGCTGGACATGTACACCTTACAGTCCTTCCATACAATGAATATACTAGACCTATTGTTTATAGTATCTGAGATATGGACATGACCACCAAAACTTAACCTTGTTCACTGATCCATGAAATGAGGTCGAGGTCAAGTGAAAACTGTCTGACGGGCAAGAGGACCTTGCAAGGTACGCACATACCAAATATAGTTATCCTATTACTTATAATAAGAGAGAATTTAACATTACAAAAAATCTTAACTTTTTTTTTTAGTCACTGAACCATGAAAATGAGGTCAAGGACATTGGACATGTGACTGACGGAAACTCTGTAATATGAGGCATCCATATACAAAGTATAAAGCATCCAGATCTTTCACCTTCTAAAATATAAAGCTTTTAAGAAGTTAGCTAACTCCACTGCCGCCGCCGGATCACTATCCCTATGTCGAGCTTTCTGCAACAAAAATCGCAGGCTCACCAATAAAAATTTGGCAAGAACTATATGCATTTCAATGGTGGACATTATACAGTTATGGTTTTTGGAAAAGTTGCTGACTCTTGTAAGTTTATAAAAATGAACAACCAGATTTATATTAAGTTATTAACATTATAAATTTTCTTTAACTTTTAAAAAGGCTGTAAGAAAATTAACATCATCCAGGCTTGCTAAAATAATAAGAAAGTTTAAATGTTTTATGGTTATGTAACAAAAAAATTTTCAAAACACTTAACATTGTTTTATCAAATTTTATAGATTTAAAATCATGAAAGTAGTCTTCTGCTTATGTTTATTTCGTATTGGTAAATTTAAATCTTCAGAACATGCTTACCAAATTTAAATTCCTCTTCCTCAATTTCAATGCCGTATTCCTTTGGATCAACCATTGTAAATTCTGTTGTTTGATATTCTCTTTTTTCAACCTGGAAAACAAGTGAGTATTGAAAGGAGATATGATATTTAGTACATAACAAACAATAATATGTGTCCATAAGAAATCATGCCCTGAAAACTTAATACACTTCTATCATAGGTGGGGCATACAAATCAGCTCTGAAAACTTAATACACTTCTATCATAGGTGGAGCATACAAATCAGCCCTGAAAACTTAATACACTTCTATCATAGGTGGGGCATACAAATCATGCTCTGAAAACTTAATACACTTCTATCATAGGTGGGGCATACAAATCAGCCCTGAAAACTTAATACACTTCTATCATAGGTGGAGCATACAAATCATGCCCTGAAAACTTAATACACTTCTATCATAGGTGGAGCATACAAATCATGCCCTGAAAACTTAATACACTTCTATCATAGGTGGAGCATACAAATCAGCCCTGAAAACTTAATACACTTCTATCATAGGTGGAGCATACAAATCAGCCCTGAAAACTTAATACACTTCTATCATAGGTGGAGCATACAAATCATGCCCTGAAAACTTAATACACTTCTATCATAGGTGGAGCATACAAATCATGCCCTGAAAACTTAATACACTTCTATCATAGGTGGAGCATACAAATCATGCCCTGAAAACTTAATACACTTCTATCATAGGTGGAGCATACAAATCAGCCCTGAAAACTTAATACACTTCTATCATAGGTGGGGCATACAAATCAAATAAAAATAAATATTTTCCTTTACAGTTTTATAAATTTGTACTTTTCAATAGACAATTTAAAAGACCTTTGATGCAATTGACCTGTTGAAATTAAAACAATAAAGCAATAAAAACAAATGAAAAGATACTGACTTTAGTGAACTTTCTTGGGTTTCCAAAAAAGTTGACCGGATAAATGTTTTTTGTTAATTCTTTTTGTTATATATATAGTTGTTGTCATATTGATGTTTTACATCACTTTTTATTTCTATGAAACAACTTGACCAAAATACATATATCAAATATAAAGACAGATAAGAGGAATTCAATATGACATATAGATTCTTTCACATGGAATAACATTTTACAAAGAGCACCCTATAGTCTTTAACAATTAATTTCTTATTCATAATACTGGTGATCAGAACATACAGTTAACTCTCATTGTCTCGAACTCGGTTGACTCGAAATTTCGGATGAGTCGAAGTTTTCTCGTGGTCCCGAACTTTGTTCCATATAAATATATGTATTTCGATTCCTGATGAGTCGAAATTTCGATTGACTCAAACTAAATTTATGGTCCCAAGGTTAACGAAAGCATTCAAAATTCATTATTATCTCGAACTAATACACATGTCAAAACATGACCTCGGGGATTTAAATGGATTGAAGAGTTAATCTGACAATACATGTGTAATTAAATTTCCGGTCACTAACCACTGTATTGATTTATGACATGCATTTTCCACGAGTGTTTACCTAAGATTATCTTTTATCACCATGATGAATAATTAGTGATACATTGTTATATTTATGAAAAACTATTTAAATTGTTTTAAAAACGATTAATTGTAATCATACACTAATGAGCTTGGTTGTGTATAAAGTAAGGATCAAGACTTCCGTTGATGATCACCCAAAAACTACTCAATCGGCGTCTTTTATCTTTTTGTATTTTCTCGTGCAAAAAAAGATTGAGATTAAAGAAAATGGAAAGAAATTTAAATTTTCTAAAATCACTTGTATACGAAAATGAACAATTTTGTCAACTTAAAATAACTTAAATAACGCTAAGATCGATTGGAAATTACTCTCTCGGCTAAAAGTCATAGAGAAAAAATGGTAATTGTTCAATGTTATTATAATAACGACAGACAATACCATACAAATACATTGATCTGAGACCAGAATATCGATTCCCTTCCCCTATTCATCAGGATTTATTTTAGCTTTACCAAGCTAAGCAAGAGTTGTGTCCCTTGGTCTGTCAAACTTCCAGTTTTCGTTTGAGTGGAACTACAGGTATCTCGAAATATTTCTCTGGTCCGACTGACTTTGAGATAACAAGAGTATTGCATGAAAGATTAATGTTTTTTTGCTTGAAATATTTGTCACTCACAAACAAATGCTTATGTTGTGCCGTTACACCACTGTCCCAGGTTAGAGGGAGGGTTTGGTGCCAACAAACTAGTTTAATCCCACCACATTCTGTATGTGCATGTCCCAAGTCAGGAGCCTGTAATTCAGTGGTTGTTGTTTGTTGCTGTGTAACATATTTGTTTTTCATTCATTATTTTGTACATAAATTAGGCCTTTAGTTTTCTCGTTTGAATTGTTTACATTTGTCATTTTGGGGCCTTTTATAGCTGACTATGCGGTATGGGCTTTGCTTATTGTTGAAGGCCATACGATGACCTATAGTTGTTAATTTCTATGTCATTTGGTCTCTTGTGGAGAGTTGTCTCATTGGCAATCATACCACATCTTCTTATTTTTATATGGATGAAAAAGATGAT
The DNA here is from genome assembly GCA_017311375.1 of Mytilus coruscus. Taxonomy (NCBI): domain Eukaryota; kingdom Metazoa; phylum Mollusca; class Bivalvia; order Mytilida; family Mytilidae; genus Mytilus; species Mytilus coruscus. The sequence continues at coordinate 23,887,480 of CM029606.1, read as the reverse complement.
TTTTTAATATTTTGCAGATAACATCTTTGAATATACAAACAATAATAGATGATTCAAAGTACATTAATCTCTGCATACTTACTTCAACTGTTCTTTTGGTTTCAGTTTTTGGCTCTTCCCTTTTTATTTCAGTTGGAAATTCTTCTTATATAAAGAACAACAAAAATGATTAATTGTCAGCATTACAAATGTGTCGTTAGTGTAGAGTTATCTATGTGCAGTCTTACTCTGTATCCAAGGTTACTGTCATCTTCACTAGCAAAGGGTTACCATCCAGTACCATCCTCTCCACCCTTGGCAGATTAAGCCATCATTTGTGATTACAATGCTGAGCCATCTACCGGTAGATAAAATGGCAGCACTTGAAATTTCTTAAGTGTGGAGGCATGAAAATGGTTGTGTCTAGTGTTTACAGATTTTGTGAAGCAAGAACCGACGGAAAACATTACCTCATGGATCCGAAATTCTATCTTAATCCATCAAGGGTAGAGAGGAGGGGGACTGGATTGTAACATTTGGCTAGCTAAGATGGGATACCGTGTATACACATTAATACAGGATATTAAAAAAAAAATTGTATTGTTTACGTCCATCATGTTCATTTCTGATCAACTTCATTGTGAGTACACAAAATCAGACATGTGATCCTTCCTGCGGGAGTCAAAATCTCTCGATTTTTAAGCCCTCTTCCGTCCCTCCCGCTAATAATTCAAATCTTTTGGTTTTTTTTCAACCCCCAAAAATTTGTCATCTCTATTTTTCATTACCATCCATGTCAACATTAATTACGTTTTTGTGTCACTGATGAAGGTAATTTTTACCTGTAAAACAAAGAACTTGTATAATTATATGGCTTTACTTGACAGCTTGGGTGTCAAACATACTGTTAATCAACAATTTTTACCTCAGGCTAACTGTCGTTATGTAATAAAAGCTTTGTGTATTTGAAAACACATATTTTCAAGTTACTTCCCTTGTTTTATCATGTTTTAAGCTACTCTCCTTAAATAATGTAAATTGATAAAAGAATATAAATGAAATACGAATTGAACAAAGAATCATGATATAAGGATGGTAGTTTAATAATTTTAAATGTCTTAGGACAAATAAAAAATATTATTTTGAAAATTATTTGAGAGATCTACACTTCTTTTCAATGCTTAAATTGAAATTTATAACATATGTATTGACCTTGTCGTTAGAAATTTCCATATATATATAAAAGACCTTCTGACCGTGCAAGGGCTGTATAGCCAGTCAAGGTCCTTAAAAACTTCCATAAATATATATATAAGATCTTGAGAGTGTTTACGCTGAATCTGGCTAATTCAAAATTAGTTAGTAAAATGGAATTACACTTTATAACACATAAATAATTAATGAATGATGGAACTGAGAAACACACTAATGTTGACAACGATGAGGCAAGGAAAAAAATCACATACAAATGGTACAGCTTAGTGTTGACAAATATTTCAGTTGGTAACAATACAGAGAGAATGCATTAATTGTAATACTGTTATCTTAAAAAAAAAGGGGAAATATGTAGCTTTATTAAAATGAACTATGAAAACGGCGATAAATATGTCGATAAAAAATCTCCAGTTATGAGGCCCAGCTGAAAATTTTCAAATCTCCAGTTGTGACTTGACAACTCTGTCACATGTATGCAAAATGTATTTCTGTAAATTAAATGCTATATTTTCTGCTGATATTTTCATGAAATTTTGCATGTACATTACTGTTAATTGTTGCTGTATCAAAGATGTCAATATTTAAATGCTCCTTAATTCATATGTAATGGTCTATGAATAATCTTAACCCTTCAAATTCATATTTAAAAAAGGAAATATTTTCCAATTAAATGCAGTACTTGTAGTACATGTAGTAGCATGTCTGCTGTTTAGAGTTCCTACAATTACAGATACTGAAATTTACAATTTGTTTTAAACATATAAATATGCTGGCATATTAAAATAAAGAGAGGTGTATGATTGCCAATGAGACAACTATCCACCAGAGTTCAAATGACGTGGATGTTAGCAACTATACAATGTTGGTCATATCTTGTTCATTGTATGATTAAAACAAATTGACGGTAGACAGGCAATTTATATAGGACTATCAACAAATATGACAATGACTCTTGTACTGCATAGCTACCATATTCTGACTTTATTTTTTAATTTTTTATGTAGTGTTGTGCCTTTTCATCGTTATTGTTGATTTTTAATTATTTTGTTGGTCTCTTTTCAACTTGTGGGTTTTAATTTCTTTTGCCTCTTTTTTGCTTCTAAAGCTTGTATTTGGATGAAAAAATAAATATAAAACAAATTGCATCTTCTTGTCCTTCAAAATATCAGAATTGAAATAAAGTAAAAACAAAACATTTTGTATATATTTACCTTGTGGTGGTGTAACAATAGGTTTTCCTGTTTCATTCTCAACTGCTGCTGACTGCTGCCGACTTTCTACTGAAACTGAAGGTTTCCTACTGTCAGGTTTACTGTCCATCTTCTTTTGCCTCTTACGATCTAAACATCAATTTTCAAGTTATTATCATGTCCATTAATTTTAATTCCATTTAATATAAGTTTAGATTTATAATGTCTACACAAGTGCTGCCTTTTCAGCACACATTAATTATATAGATTAAAATAAGACCAAAGGAAGTTACAAGTTCCCTAGAAGTAAAGGAAATTGTTGATTTACTGAAAATGGCAACCTCCTATCTTCTTTAAAAATATTATCTTATCCATGTTGTGTTATTCACAACTGATAAAATTATAAGTGATATGATAATACATTAACAGATGAGCAGTGTTTTACTTTGAGCCATTAGATAGCTAAGCAGATTTGAACGTTAAGCTTTTGGCTATCAGCTGCTTGTCTGTCACTTATATAAGTTATCAATAAAAATTTGTAAGGGTTCCGCAGAACCCAGTGTCTCGCCTACTTTTGTTGTTAATCGCAGACTCAACAAAAATAAGATGAGGAAAAAATTTAATAAAAATATTCCTCTCCATACAATTTTTTTATTGTAAGAAGCTTCTGTCCAAGTTTGGTAAAAATCCAGGACAGTTTGTGAATCTAATAAATGTTTTAAAAAATTTAACTGCAGACTGTATGTAATGTTAACTGGAAGAAAAACTAAAATTGAGAATGGAAATGGGGAATGTGTCAAAGAGACAACAACTCGACCACAGAACAGACAACAACAGAAGGTCACCAATAGGTCTTCAATGCAGCGAGAAATTCCGCACCGAGGCGTCCTTCAGCTGGCCCCTAAACAAATATATATACTAGTTCAGTGATAATGGACGTCATACTAAACTCCAAATTATACACAAGAAACTAAAAGTAAAAATAATACAAGACTAACAAAGGCCAGAGGCTCCTGACTTGGGACAGGCGCAAAAATGCGCGGGTTAAACATGTTTATGAGATCTCAACCTCCCCTATACCTCTAGCCAATGTAGAAAAGTAAACGCATAACAATACGCACATTAAAAGTCAGTTAAAGAGAAGTCCGAGTCCGATGTCAGAAGATGTAACAAAAGAAAATAAACAAAATGACAATAATACATAAATAACAACAGACTACTAGCAGTTAACTGACATGCCAGCTCCAGTCCATTTATAAGTAAAATATGGATAAACAAGTACAAAATTTTAATAAAAATTTCCTTCTAGATACTAGCTTTTGATCATAAACAAACTTCTGTCCATGTTTGGTACAAATCCAAGATAGTTTAAGAAAGTTATTAAAATTTTAAAAACTTTAACCACAGAGTGAATGTAATGTTTCCTGGCAGAAAAACTAAGTCCATTTATAAGTAAAATAAGGAAAAATAGGTATTTTTTTTTTTTTAATTTACTTCTGGATACTATCTTATCATCATAAACAAGCTTCTGTCCAAGTTTGGTAGAAATCCAGGATAGTTTGAGAAAGTTATTAAAATTTTAACCACAGAGTGAATATTTGTGGACGCCGACGTCGACGCCGATGGAATGTAGGATCACTATGTATCGCTTTTTCGACAAAAGTCGAAGGCTCGACAAAAACTACTGTAATGACACATGCACTGGTTGGAATAATTTATATCAATATACATGTATACATAACCCCTACTGTTACACATGTATATACCTTTTTTCTTTGGATCTTCTTCCATCCTCTATGTTACAAAAAATATTCGGCAATTCAAGCTAAATACAGCCTCAAATGACACAATTACCAACTCTACAAAAAGAAATGTAAGGTTTAGAATTACACTTTTATAAAGTTTGTTTAAAATAACACTTAATTGTGAGATATCTCCTCAATTTCAAACGCATACAGTTTTTATTTCAAAGTTCAACCTTTTTTCTCAGTAAGAACTGTACAAATCTATCTACTGTGCACAGATGTTATAAAATAACTATATGTCTGGACTTTGTATTTGTCACACATACAAGGAGAATCAGATGTGTTTAAATATAGACAAAGTCATTGACTGCTTTGCTCTAAAGAAAGACACTCACTGACAGAAGACTAGCTTTTCTCTTTAAAATTCATGACTAGTTTGTGTGTGACTTCATCATCATATATCATTACATATTTCATGTATCATGTGTATATATACTCTTCTCCAATTTTAGTTTTCATCTAGTTTATAGTTCTTTTCTGAAATGCAATATACATCCAATTCAGATACTGGTCTGGCTAATTTTAACCCAATAAGATGTTGTGATTATATAATCCTCTGGATCATGTACTGGTCTATTCAAGATATATCTATAGTCATATAGTTTCAACTCCCATGACGCGCATTGAGTTCTCAATACACCCTAACTTTTTTTATCAAGCCCAGAGTACGCTGTTAATTTCCATCTTTTTAACCTTAAGCACCAGCACAAAATGCGTAATGATTTTGAATGTTTTGATGGAACGTTGTTTCATGAACATATTTAAAAACAAGCATTCTTAGAGTATTACATGGCAATACATAGTCCCCTACCGGGTAAAAATTCATTATACTGGAACAAAATGCTAACTTGTTCTATAACTTGTCATGGTGTAAACAAAAAGAAAATATCAAGTCAATATCTTCAAGCATGACTAAAAACAGTGTGGAAAACTGAATATATGAGTGAATTTTTTCAATTCCAAAAACCATAACTCTGCACAAAATTATCAGAATGAAACAAAAATTTGAACTTGATCTGTAACTTGTTATGATAAAACTATATACCAATTGTCAAACAATATCTTCAAGCATGATGAAAAAAAGTGTGGAAAACCTATAACACTCTAACATTTATAAGATATGATTAATAGTTCTCTAAAATTAGATATGATGTAATACAATGTATATCTATTTTCAAATTACAATCAAATATAATTAATAGTTCCAAATGTTTTTCTTCATTTGTCACAAACTAATATAGATTTGTAACTTATCTATAAAATGTCAACAACTTTTATCTACACAAATGTAATGAAATATATACCTTAATAAAAAGATTATTATCTAATTAAAGGATTTCACTTAATAAAAATATATATATATATATATATATACATGTAGCATTCAGAAAATTAGTTTATACAAAATAACATATAAACCTGCCACAAAATTCCTCAAACAATTTACCACAGAATGTCTTTTAAAAAATGAGTTATCTCCCTTTGTACAGATTATATGGTTTAACATAGTACTCTAACATTAGTTATGGAGTTTTTTTATGGACCATAACTCTGGACTAAATCATCAGACCGGAACAAAATTCAAACTTGATCTATAACTTGTCATGATAAAACTATATACCAAATTTTATATCAAATCAATATCTTCAAGAACGAAGAAAAAAAGTGTGGAAAGCTGAGTTGCCGGACTGACGGATGGACAGACGGATGGAGTGCAAACCTAAAGTCCCCTTCGACTTCGTCCGTAGGGGACTTATAAGGAGATATCTGGTTTATATCAAAAATAAGATGTGGTATGAACGCCAATGAGACAACTCTCCACCAGAGACAAAATGATGTAGAAGTATAAACAACTATATGTCACTGTACAGCCTTCAACAATGAACAAAACCCATACCGCATAGTAAGCTATAAAAGGCCCTGAACTAACAAATGTAAAACAATTCAAACAAGAAAGCTAATGGCCTTATTTATGTACAAAACAATAAACGAATATGATATACAACAAAAAACGACAACCACTGAATTCCAGGCTCCTGACTTAGGACATGCACATACTGAATGCAGAGAGGTTAATCATGTTTGCTGGCACCAAACCCTCCCTCTAACCTGGGACAGTGTTATAACCATACAAAATCAGTTCAAAAGAACTCAAAAGTTGTGTTTAACATGTTTAAGAACACCCTGTAAAGTTCTCAAGTATGATAGAATGCAGGATTTTGCCCCATTTTTGTTTCAGCTTCTGAGGGGCCTAGATAGACACCCTGTCTAGTAGTACTACTAGTACCTAGCTTCCACTTCCTTAATTGCTTGGCTACGCCACCGACTCCAGTTGGATATTAAAATAGACTTTTTATCAATAAAAATAAACGATCAAAAACCTTGTGGACAGCGAATGTTTCGTTAGTCAGCTTTGATTCCCTTTAATGCCTTGGGTTTCCGTGTCCGGAGCGATTTTTTCTGATTTGGCCATCCAAAGTTGGCAAACTGCCACTCACTATCAGTACTTTATTCAGAGGCCAAGAGCTATGATACAATAAAAAAAAACATTTACTGAGACTATTTATCTAAATCATTTGTTTTGTCAATATGATTTCCTTGCACTTACTTTAAATGTACCAATCGAAAATTTCAGCGCACTAGCTCCTATATTCCTAGTCGGCCATTTCTAAACAACTGTGACGTCAATGGAAACCAGAGCATTATATGGTAATATCAAGAAAAGTTCCGAAATGAATCCCGAATGATTACAGAATAAAATTATAGGTGTGTTTAGATATTAGACCTGAAGTGTCCTATGGTTATATGAATCTGACCACGGGATTCCTATGGTACCAAGGGTTCAGTTCACCCACGGTTTTTGTTCATTCATTATCCCTAGGTAACCAGCTCTACCCACACTTAAGGATGTTCGCTACTCTTGTTTTTGACTTTGTGTCAAAAACCGACTAGAGATGGCCCAGAGACGAGCAGCACGATATGTGATGAATAATCACCACGATCACTCAAGTCATAAATGTTCAATCACTTAGAATGGAGATCTTTGGAACAAAGGCGAAAAGATGCAAGACTCACCATGCTCTTCAAAATCATAAATGAGAAAGTTGCAGTGACAAAGGAAGGTCGCCTAATGCAACCTACAACTACTGTCAAGAAACATACATGACAGAAGCTTCCAAGTTCCAGCATCATCAAGTGATTACAGGAAATTATATTCTTTCTTCTCACGCACCATCAGAGATTGGAACACTCTCCCTCCTAGGGTTGTATCATAACCGTCAGTCGAGGCTTTCCGGCAAAGCCTCGGTGACAAAGCTGAACTAAATTCAAACATTACTGGGGAGGGGGAGGGGTCCGTACGCGCACCAAAGTCATGGCAAAATATTCAGTGTGTTGATTGTGGCCATTAATATCTGGTAGGAGTAGAAGTCAGATTTGTGGAATCCTCTAATTTTATCCATGTAGTGCCAATAAAATTTTGCCCGCTAACCCCTATTTTCTTTTCATAATTTTGTTACATATAGTTTAAAAAGCCATTTTTAAAATCTTATAAAATCTTTATTATTTTTTCATAGTTTTTGGAGAAAAAAGGTGCCAATGTTAAATGAACGAAAAATCCAGAGAGAATCATTTCCCGCCAAATTTTTAATTGATTATATCACGGACCTTTCATTTTTTCTTCTTTTTAAGTTTCTTATTTTAATATACTATCAATTTGTTACAGTTTTTTAAAACGGAATTCATGATTTTACTATTGCTAGGTCGGCTTATTTGATTCGTGTTCGATTTTATATGCAATTATATCCTGCGTTTTGTGGGACAGAATATACTATTTTTATCCTGTCTTGAGCAATATTTATAGATTAAAACATGTCCTTTCCATATCTTCCATGGTATTATCTCCAGACTCTGTTCATGTGTACTGTGCTTTTAATAATGATTGCTTACTGTACTTTTAAAAGTGTCCTTACAGTATAACATAATTACCTTTTTCATGTCATTTGTATAGAATATGTATGCTTCATGTCATGCTTTGCTTTGGTTATGTAGTTCTTGTGTGATTCAGGGTATGCTTGCTTTGTTTTAAACGTGCATCGATGTTTTAAGTGTTTTGTTTGTAACAAGACGATATAATTTGAAAGCTCAATAGAACTTAGGTTTTCTGTATACTTTTATTCGTCTATAAATAAAGTTTTTGAACTTTTTGATATTCGATTATATAGATCTGCCAGAGAGCTTTAACCAGCGAATCTGTTATAAAAAGATCTTAATTATTTCAGTGATTTTGTAAAATCCTAAATCAAAATCATTGTACAAATTCGCTTTAATATTTAAGGAATGACTGTAATATTTTTTCTGCATATATAGATTCGAAATAACATAAAAAATGTGGTGCACACTGAATAACCCGAGTAGCGGCTTATTTTGAAGTGTGCACCACATTTTTGAGGTTATTTAGAATAGACAGAACAAATATTACAGTCATTCCTTATAATTTAATTCTAAGTTCCGTTTTTTAGGAGTAAATCATGAAAAAACTTCGACGACGTCACGGTCACATGACAAAATTATCTCTATGAGCTGATAGACAAAAACTGTAAACCAATCAGAAGACGTGTTACATCCAAAATTAAATTATATATGGATATGAAAATATTATGCATTTTCGCATGCCTGTTAGATATTGGCATTTTTTCATGCATTTTGCATAATTTGGCAATTGAAATCTTTTAGTAATTAAAATAAGTTCTATTATATATTTTTTAAATTCTCACAAGCACTGAACTCGACAATTATTTGTTATTTCATGTCATGTTTTGATGGAAGGGGCTGTTAAAATTTGTCCAGTTGTTATTGCAAATACACCGTTTTGGTGTTGCATCTGGTCTTATCAGCACTCGGACTACAACACCATTATGTGAAACCCTGACCATCACACAGTCAGCTCTGTCAATATTGATTTTGATAAAAACACTTAACGTTCCAAAACACGGGTTTCCGCAAAATTATCTACCACTATTTCCTGTCTTCTGAATCTTTGCATTACACCAAAAATATATGGTAAGATTTTAAAGTAATTTCAATCGCAAGGGCTGACTGGGATATAAAAATGTGGATTTCTTCTATTCGCCAGTAGAATTGGTTGCATCAACATATTATCATCATATTAAGTTCTATATCCTGTTACCGATAGCAGTATTGTATTTTGTGTGTAAAAAACGTTGTAATCTTTTATTGTCATGGAGTTCAAATAATCAAACATTTCATATTGTTTAAAAAGTATATGTATTTATATACTTTTTGAAGACGTTTCAGTCAAATATTGTCTATCCTTTTACTGTAACTATAGTAACAGGATAGACAAATTTCTTTATTTATGAATGCTGTTGTGAAATAACTATACTCCCTTGTATGTAGTGATAATGTTATTAACGGTTGATCTAGTATCGATAACAGGATAGACATGCATTTCATTTACACCGTTTGAATTTAGTTTGTTGAAAAATATTACATAGAATAATAAAGAAACTGATTTTTTTCTTTAGATTATCATAAACATTCTAAAATAGTTTATTGTGCATTTTTCATTTTAAATCAGAAAACAGGAAAACAATCTTTTGAAATTTGTTACCCAGACACTGTAGTACGCACATAAATTACGCTAAAATCTGACGTAAATATATTTTAATCTTATTAAAATAGGTCTAAATCGTGTTTTTTTTTTATGTTTTGGCTCATAAATCCTACAAACTTTTATTTAAACACTTACAACTGCATTTTCCATTACAAATAAAATTTATATCATAGTGGTACTGAAAATTCGACATTTTTTAGTAATGACTCATATAAATGCCTTATATAAAAACATCATACACGAAAATGACTTTACTTTCTTATTCTTATACACCACTAGTATTTTGCCTAGAATCCCGTAAACCGTTGTTTTAATTTAGACTAGTAAAATAAAAAAGATCTACGTTGATGTTACACTTTGGTTGAACACAATGGATATGTATTACTATCTTAAACCCAACTTATTCTTACTGATCTGAACTAACTTTGTAAAGTCGTCACTGTTTTGTGACCGTCGACCTCACGTCGTGCAATTTTGTGATGTATATATCTGATAAAGAAATCATAATTTTTATCATTTGCGAACATGTTTATATTCCCAAGCATCTTAGAATGATTATTACCAAAAATGGGTTAAGGATGTTATTAGGTCGTCAACACTTTTCTCTGTTGATAAATCCAATTAAGTAATGGCTCGGTAGTTGGAAAAATATAGATAAAGTTTTGCAATTACATTCTGATAGGAAAATATCTGGGAATAATGTGCTTTTAAGGGACGCATGGTCGCTCACCATACAGACTGTTGATGTTCCTCATAATGATTGGTCATTATCCGAATAAGAGCCACATACACGTATAACTCGGAAAATAGGATGGTCATCATGAGCATCATAAATATATTTACGTCAGATTTTACCACATCTTCTTATATCTATTTGAGATGTTATCGGATATACAGCACATTCAAAAAGACACAAATAATGTGCGCTTTCAAACGAGAAAACTAACAGCCCGCTTTATTTACAAAACAATAAACAATGAACAAATATGGTATACAGCAACAAACGACAACCGATGTTAATTTAATATTTCCATCCCACTTGTTTCACATTGCATTAGGGAGCATATCTTTTGTTTTATTTTTAAGCAATTTCTTCAATCTATAGAATTCAAATTTTTCTGAGAAGACTAAAATTGCCTCGCCTATTCATGCCATGAGGGATCTCATGATGACCATCCTATTTTCCGAGTTATACGTGTATGTGGCCCTTATTCGGATAATGACCAATCATTATGAGGAACATCAACAGCCTGTATGGTGAGCGACCATGCGTCCCTTAAAATAAAGTCAAGATGAGAAATTCAATAAAAACAGTCAGCAGACAGATAAAAAGGGACAATAAAAATAAAAAGTCGAAGAAAGGCACATATAATACCTCGACCAAGACAGAATCGATTTGAGTTCGTTGAAATGAGGGTGCAGTTTGATTTAAACTGACTCCTGTCACAAGGTAAGTATTAAAGTTAATTTTATTTAGGGTTGGCACATTTATAAGAGGATGTGAATGAATAAAAAAGAGTGCGTACATCCTGGAAATCTGCTTAGCCTTGCCTTCACCAAACAACTATTACTTGACACGTCCAGTGAATGCTACCACGCAACACAAGAATCCGAACTTTTCTAACATAATATTCTAGCACCAAGACGAAGATACGTTGTAGTAAAAGGTTTATGTGAGTTAATCTTATTAGTTCACTACATCGTATTAATATATAGTCCAATACTAATTCGAAACAAGTGCTGTAGAATAGATTTACCAGATAACACTCGCACTAAATAATAGTCAAACTTTCAAAATGCGGTTTATCACGAACATATTATCATCATTGCAACCACCATTATGAACATGAAAAATGCAGCTATGACAATCAATGGAGATAAAGAGGTACACCTAAAATAGGATATAACAGCAAACATCTTATTAACAACAACAAATAGGTTAGAGTCATCAAGAGCCTATCCTTATATATGTTAGCGGCAATAAGTGAAATTAGGCATTACGCTTAAATCCTAGGCAATAAGCTAACGCCTAGGCAGTAAGGCTATTGCCTAAATGATGTTGATCATTAGTCTTAAACCCTAGGATTTAAGCTTAAATCCTGAAAAATGTGTGCAGGCATTAAGCTTAATGCCTAAAATATAAATGGGGGTAAATAAAAGACATTTATTCATTAAAATAAAAATACATTTGTTACATAATAACATAATGAGAATTGAAGTTTAAAATGTCATCTACCGGAAATAAAATCACTTATAAAATATGTTATTTATATTAAAAATTTAAAACTCATAAAATTATACTTTAGAATATATGCAAACTTAATAGAAATGTGTGTTAAAATCATTTATCACATTTGCACCGGTTACTTAAACATTTGGATTTACATGCACATATGAAAATTCCCTGAACTCCGGACAATAACTGATGGGTTGCTGCCTCACGAACACTTAAAGTTGTTTCACAATTGATTTCCTCTTTAGAATAAATTTTGCTTACAGATGCCAATCTCAGTTTATCCAAATGTTCCTAGGAGTTGTCTATACTTTGTAGCAACAACAGCATTGCCCTTAATATCATTTACTTGAAAAAATAAACGGATGAAATTCTTATGAAGGCAGTTTGAGTATTCTCATTTAAATATCGATAAAATAATATTTGTTGAGGATAGGAAAAATTGGATATTTACAACTTAATTTTGTCTACTTTTGATCAGTTCAAACCAGCTCGACTAGTGAGGTGTAAAACAATTTAAATTATTATTATAGTTATTATATAGAATCTCAACCCCTTTTTTATTGGATAAAATCACCTTTAAATCTTTATTTTTGTAATACCACAAAAAGAATGAGTTAGTTCTGTTTTGAATATAAAAAATACTAAAATTTGAAGATCTGTCAAATGAATGTATATTAATATTAGAAATATAATTAAGAAACTACTTTATATCAAGAATAAATCACCGAATATACATAATTCCAGAGTTCACTTATTGCCTAAAATTATGTTCGGCAATAGGTTGAATAATCATCATCATCAGATTTCAGGAAATAAGCTTAATGCCTGAAAATTTCAGGCAATAACTTAATGCCTAGGCGTTAGCTTATTGCCTAGGATTTAAGCTTAATGCCTAATTTCACTTATTGCCGCTAACATATATATAAATCTGTTATATCATATTTATTGCCAATACTATAATAGTACACGCAAATTATGTAAATCCAAACAAACAAATACTGGACGACAGAGACATTCGGTGCGATACTTTTGACCAATGGTTTCATATCATCTGCCTAAAAGTTCACAGCAAAACTTGTAGATACCTTGTGGATGATAGAAACATCTCTGTAAGATGGGACTGTATCATTTGTGACAACCCAACGTATAATTCATATATATATGTCTTGGTTCGACAGCTATTCCAACTAATAATAGGTCTAGTTCACTTCTAGAGAAGGTATACTTGCCAGTACATCATCCCGACAAGAACATGTAAAACCAAAACACACATCAATCCATAAGAAATAAACAACACCGAGTCAAAAACAGTAGTAGACAGTATAAAAGCTTGGTTTATATCACCAATCACAAACGGCCCAATATTCCCCCGAGATTATAACATCTGCCACAAGGACAGAAAGGAAAATAAAACTGGAGGTGGAGTCCTTAATACCATAAACAACAAGCTCCTAGTACGCTGAAGTACAAGAATTGGACACAAACAGTTAAATAATATGGACACAAATCCAACAAGAAGGCATAATTAAAATATCTCTACATATGCTCATACTATAATCCTTTAAAATAATGTAACTAAGAGAGCCTCTCCGAATTTCAAATAACTGTTAATAGAGCTCCACTAAATAATGAATGCTTACATGCAGATCGAGGGTGACTTCAATCTACTGGGATGGAGTTGGTCGAACAAAACCATGATTATACCACATCTTCTTATTTCTATAAAGGACAAAAACCCGTGGATAACCCAGGATGTTAGACAGAGCATATAAAAAGAAACAAAAATCAAACCTTTCTACTGATATCAAAAGACTTTAGCAAATAAAGGAACCCGACCAATAAAAGCAAATCAAGGCAAACTTATAAGAAATATACAGAGGACATATAGTTATCCCAGAAGATCATGATGACACCCGTTCATCAACAAAAAGATTCTGGACCTACATAAAAAATAATAAAAGTGATAGAAACGGAATAGCGTCACTATAAAGAAATCGGGAATTAAAAACTGACCAAATAAATAAAGCAAATATACTAAACAATCAATTCCAGTCCATTTTCTCCGCTGCATGTCCCATCAGTATTAAAAAGAGAATTACTTTTGGCTATATAGTGGCGGCCCGTTTTGGTGGAGGAATCAGAGTGCCTGAAGAGAACCATCGACCTTATAGTTTTATTCTGTTTTGGGTAAGTTTATTTATATATTTTTTATTTTGATTTCTTCCGAGGCCAGAATATTCTTTTTCAAAATCCTCCTGCTTATCACATGCTAAATATTAAGTGTAATGACAACAAGAGATTTTATTTTGTTCAACTTATTCATAGCTTTTCTTGTACTAAGTAGACATATATGAGCTCTTAAAATTTCATAGACACAATCACATAGCACATATGTTGACCTCTAGATGTCTGTTAGGTGTGCCTGTGCATGTGTGTACATTTTATCATTCCACTGATTGAAATAAAAGTGAGAATTAAGCATTCAAACACTAGTTTTACTACCCCATGTAATTATTTTGTTGGCCTTCGGAAAATTGGTATCAAGAGTAATCTCAACTTAAACTCATGGATATTTAGAGCATTATTGACATTGTTGAAGACTGTATATAAACTTCTAGATATCTTTTGGTTGTTTGTCGTTGGGTTGCTGTCTCAATGTTGTTTACTCCTCATCTCTTTTTTTCGGTTAACATCCATCATTCACAGATTGTCTAGGCTTTGATTTGTTTATAGCTACAAATGCAGTTACTGAAGACATTTGTCAATTGTTGAGCATCGTATTTTGACCTCTACATATTTTTAAAATGAGTCAACTATCCACTACGGCACTAGAGACCAACGGACAAGGATGCAAACAACTACATGACAATGTACGGCCTTCAACGATGAGCAAAACCATACCGTATAGCAAGTCCTGAATGACAAAATGTGAAATAATTCAAACGAAAAAAACAACGTCGTAATTCATTACTAAATAAAAAAAAAAAAAAAAAAAAAACAACTACCACTGAATTACAGGCTCCTGACTCGAGAAAGTCTCAAACAAACTGTGGTGGGGTCAAACATGCCTGCAGGTACCAAATCCTCTCCTAACCAGGGGCAGTGGAGCAACAGCACAACACAAGAAAATACTATAAAAATGTTTGGAAAAAGCTTGAACTAGTCTACCAGATCGGCACTAAACAAACAAAAAAACGTAACAAAAAGAAATAATGTGGATTGTGTCCACATGTGGACACAGATGATGCCCCAACTTGCATATCATATAGTTATAAAGGGACATAACTGAAGAATGGTAAAAGTGACGCTACCCAAATTAGAACTTGGCTTGATCTGAGTTTTGTGGTAATAAGCATTGTGTGTAAGTCTCATAACATTTGGTTGAGGCAAACTTAAGTTAGAGAACGGAAACTAAAAACTTTGCAAATTTAAAAAGAGGCATTACTCTAAAACGGTTTGAGTGACGCCACCAAAATTCAAACTTGATCTGTATTTAGTGGTAATAAGCATTGTGTGTAAGTTTCATAACATTTGGTTGAGGCAAACTCAAGTTAGAGAACGGAAACCAATTTTGGGACGTACGGACGGACGGACGTACGTACGTACGTACGTACAGACGGACAAGGGTAAAACTTAATGCCCCCTCCGCTACGGCGGGGGCATAAAAAAAACATAAAAAAAACTAAAAGGTACTGATCTAAGAGTTCTCACAGTTACTGATACGAAGGCCAGTTCAAAACAAATTCCAACTTACAAATAAAGCATATTTTCCTAGACTAAACTTTCAATCAGATCATCAAATAAATTTTCATTAACAGTCTGAGAAAAGCATGGCCTTATGCAATCCTAAGATATAAGAATCAATAAGAGGAAGGACAATAAGTGCCCACAACTGTACAGATATTCACACGCATATGTTTCACTTGATTAAAACAAAATCAATGTCAGCACTTACAAAGACAACAAAGATTCCAAGTAATGTGGCATTGAAATTCCTAATCCAATAATTCATCAGTCATACGAAGACCCTGTTCACAGCAAACGAGCTGGGATACATATATACTGCAAGAAGGGGCCAAAGGTACACCACTTTCTAAAAAAGGAAATAAATGCCATTTCAAACCTTACTGGTATCTCTTTGATCTATACCCCCAAATCTATTATTCATCCCAGTTTGGGGATACAAGTGAATGATGCCTTAACGTCTGCCTATTAAAATAGTAACTTTTTTTTATATCGAGTCAACTTTTGAATACAAATACAAACTACTATGATTTAAAAATACAGGAGGGTCATTTTTAGAATTAACATGGGACTGGAAAGAGTGAAATGTTCAGGTGCTATCAGGAAGACAAGTATGTGAGATTCCAACACAGATGAAATGCAAAGTAAACTGTTGACACAGAGATATGTCTCGCCTTTATGTAATTTTGATAAGATAATGCTATGAAATTAAAATGGAAATACTTTAACATGTCATCTTTGCAAAACATTCAAAGTCAATAGACCTTGACTGAAGGTGCAGGCACAAATTACCTCTGTGGAAATGAGAATGACAATGATAATACAACTGTATACCAAATATCAATGATCTGCTACTTACTAGTAATCTAAAACACCTAATCACAAACTAATACATGTTGACTAAGAAAGGTTTCAGAGTCAATAGACCATGACTGAAAGGGGCCACGAAATAATATCTATTGTAATGAGATGTGCCAATGCTAATACAACGCCATACTAAATATCATTGACTTGTTATAAGTGGTTCCCTATCAAACTGACCTTAACATAAACTTTATCATGTAAACTATACACAAAATTCAGTTAATGAACCATGATGAGGGGATTGGAGCAATAAAATCTCTATAGAACTTTGATGTACACATGCTAATACATCTACATACCGGTACCAAAATTCAGTGACTTACCATACATGTAAGTGGTCCATCTTAAACAGAACTTATCACAAACTTTAACATGTAAACTAAGCAAAAGTTTCAAAGACAACAGACCATTACTGAGGGGTGCCCGTGGGTCATATAATCTCCATGGAAATGAGATGCGCCAATGCTAATCCAACAGCACACCAAATACCATTGACCTACCACTAGTAGCAAGCTTAAGTCTCACTTTTTTTACTTCTTTGAAGTTCGAGGCGAGACAAAAATGAGAAATAACTATCCCGGCTTCAAAAAACATTTTAATACTTTTTAAGCTAACAATTATTGAACAATAACATATTTCCATCCCAAAGAGGTAACATTCTCGTGAAGTATTACCAAATGAACAATAAATGAAGTTACTAACTAATGTGTTTGTATAATACAACATTACTTCAGTCGTTATGCATTTGGTATGGCAGATTACATTTACAACAAAAACCCCACTGAAAACAAATTCTATCAGTTTAATTGAAATCGGTTTTGCTAAATTTAACAGGATCCACAATATGAAACTAACAAAAATTAATTCAACTTGTTCATGTTGTTTAATTATAGTAAAAAAAAAAAGAGAAAACTAGAT
The DNA here is from genome assembly GCA_017311375.1 of Mytilus coruscus. Lineage (NCBI taxonomy): Eukaryota > Metazoa > Mollusca > Bivalvia > Mytilida > Mytilidae > Mytilus > Mytilus coruscus. The sequence continues at coordinate 23,869,894 of CM029606.1, read as the reverse complement.
ATGGACGATGCCCCCTCTGCTCTGTCATTAACGACCGTGCGAGGGTGGTATAGCCAGTCAAAAGATTGTTAAAAACTCCCATCATCATGCTCTGTCATATGAATGAGTATAGTTGCACAAACTTTAGATTTGACAAACAGTGATTTTGAAGTACAACTTGAAATTGTTGCACTGTCTATGAGACACAAATGACCATAAAAAATTATAAATTTAACACTATGTATGATTATCTATCCTTTATTTTTAGTCCCCTACCGACGAAGTCGAAGGGTACTTTAGGTTTGCACTCTGTCTGTCTGTCTGTCTGTCCATCCGTCAGTCCGGCAAATAAATTTTTCAGACTTTTTTTCTTCATGCTTGAAGATATTGATTTGATATTTGGTGTATTGTTTTATCATGACAAGTTACAGGTCAAGTTAGATTTTCACGATTTTACCTTTTCTCCTTGTTCATTTAAAGCCCTTTCCCTAGAATTAAATTTTTGATGAAATACTTATTAATTACTAGATTTCTGTTCAAAGGCAAATAACTCATTTTTTTAAAAGATTTGTAAAAGACATTGTTTTATTAAAGATAAACGACATTTTGAATTTTTTTCCTTTTCTTTAGTAAATTGTTTGAAGAATTTAGTGGTAGGTTTGTTTGTTATTTTATGTAGTTTACACCATGACAAGTTATAGATCAAGTTAGAATTTCGTTCCATTACAATGAATTTTTATTATTCTGAATGTCTACACTTGCAGGACTGAAAGTCCAGTCAAAATTTTTCAATTTTCCAGTTTTAGTAATCACCAAGTTCAACTTTCTTTTTCCAGTGGTCATCAAGTTCAACTTCTCAGTATTGATTAAATATTTAACAATACTAAAAAATCTTATCTATTGCATTAGGGACATTAAACTGTAGTCGTACAAACCATGTTTTCAATTATAAAGCAAGTGAGAAGGAAATGAAGTCCAACTACCGGTTTTTGTGAATATCTAACATCTCTCCTTTCTGTTGATCCAAATACCTGGCATATTGAGAATATTTGAAAAAAATCAAAATCCTGTGGACATTAAAGCTGTAGCTCAAAAACGTAAGTGGAGATAGCTGGACATATCATGTATCCATATCTGGACAGACTAACGGATGGACAGGGGTAAATTAATATGCCCCTCGACATTTTGTTGTGGGGGGGGGGGCATAAAAACTTATTTCTAAGAATAAAGCGAGAGACCAACTCAGTCGAGAGAAGGGATTGTAGTCTACATTTGAATTATTACAACAAAATATATACATATGTAGTAATCATTGTAATGAAGTGGTTATTTGATAGTTTGGTTTATAATAAAATCTAATCCTCCAAACAGACTAATTTAATTCATCTGTGTCTTTGTAATCTGAATACAGGTATTGATTGTAAAAGTAAAGTCAGTATAGTTACATTAGAACAGTCAAATCAGTAAGGGCACACTGTAAGTGTCAAGTCAGTATGGTACATAGTAACAGTCAAGTCAGTATAGTAACCTAGTAACAGTCAAGTCCATTTGGTACATTGTAACAGTCAAGTCAGTATAATTACAATGTAACAGTCATGTCAGTATTATACATTGTAACAGTCAAGTCAGTACAGTCAAGTCAGTATGGTACATTGTTACCGTCAAGTCAGTATAGTTACATTGTATTAGTCAAGTCAGTATTGTACATTGTAACAGTCAAGTCAGTATAGTTACATTGTAACAGTCAAGTCAGTATGGTATGTAGTAATAGTCAAGTCAGTATGGCACATTGTAACAGTCAAGTCAGTATAGTTACATTGTATCAGTCAAGTCAGTATTGTACATTGTAACAGTCATGTCAGTATTATACATTGTAACAGTCAAGTCAGTATGGTAAGTAGTAATAGTCAAATTAGTACAGTTACATTGTATCAGTCAAGTCAGTATTGTACATTGTAACAGTCAAGTCAGTATGATATGTAGTAATAGTCAAGTCAATACGGTACATTGTAACAGTCAAGTCAGTATAGTTACATTGTATCAGTCAAGTCAGTATTGTACATTGTAACAGTCAAGTCAGTATGATATGTAGTAATAGTCAAGTCAGTACGGTACATTGTAACAGTTAAGTCAGTATAGTTACATTGTATCAGTCAAGTCAGTATTATGACATTGTAACAGTCGGGGCCTTTTATAGCCGACTATATGGTATGGGTTTTTCTCATTGTTGAAGGCCATATGGCTGCCTATATTTGCTTACATCCACTTCATTTGAACTTGGGTGGATAGTTGTTTCATTGGCAATCTTAACACATCTCCTTATGTTTATAAGTCAGTATTACACATTGTAACAGTCAAGTCAGTCAAGTTACATTGCATCAGTCAAGTCGTTATTGTACATTGTAATAGTCATGTCAGTATTGTAAATTGCAACAGTGAAGTCAGTATAGTTACATTGTAACAGGCAAGTCAGTATGGCTATACTATACACTGTAACATGCAAGTCTGTATGGGTACATTGTGTTGTAGAGTGGTATCAGTCTGAATGACTATCATTTAGTTCAAAAGTCCAGGAGTCTAAAGAGCAGATATTATTTTTTTAAATTGAGGACTACATAAATGCATAAATATCAAGGTTCCCAATTTTTTTTGCAATAAAAAAAATCCGCTGTGTTTTCTATGATTTCTCAAAATCCATCTAATTGAAGGATGGTATCAGAAAACATTGATAAAGAAATCATAAGTTTCTTTTGATTGTAAGACATCATAGCCATGGTATATAACTAAACACTTTAATCGGAGTAGCCATGGTGATTAACTAAACACTTTAATCGGAGTAGCCATAGTAACTAGCTAAACACTTTAATCGGAGTAGCCATAGTAACTAGCTAAACACTTTAATCGGAGTAGCCATAGTAACTAGCTAAACACTTTAATCAGAGTTCAATACCACTCTTACAAATTTATCAAAGACAATACAAGCAATTCTGAATTGCCTTCTCAAAACAACTTTAGTTTTTTATCCTTAAAGAAGACATGGTAAACATGAAAATATATATCATAATATTGGTTATCTTCTTGGAAAGCTTACAATTTTTTTTTACAAAATTAAAATTGAGATTATTAATTATAGCCCCAGATTACCATTATAAAGATATTGCAATTCCCATAATTTTTATATCCAATAATGAATATGACAATGCTAGTCTCCTTTCTCTTTCTTTCCCACTTTATCTGTACTGTTCTCTGAAGTTTGAATTGGTTCACTATCATTTTTCCTTTTTGAACGATGTTTAACATATCTGACCTCTGACATCAACTTGCTCATATTAAGTAACCACATTATCTGTAATAAAACATGTTATAATTAAAGTACAATACACCAACTTTTTCTACAATATGAGGCATGAGTCAATATGTGCAAATAAAGTCAAGATATCAATAAATGTACCAGGTTTCTGACTACCTATCATAGTTTTTGAGATAATAAGCAAAAATTCAAACAAATGGATTGAAATTAAAAAGGGGCATTAACTATTGCAAGGAGTTTTTTATGATTACATTCATATTAACTTATGATTGTGTAGACCATAGTTGTTTATCCATTTTGTTGTACAAAGTTTCAGTCTTTCTATTATAGTAATAAAGATAAAAGGTTGGTCCCCCCCAAAAAAATCATCAAATAAGGGAAATAATTCGTACAAGGAGTCATTTTCACTTATTTGCAGACATTATTTTGAAGATCACTTTTGCTATTAACAGATCTCCTATATCATGTATATGGTTATATTTAATTATAAACACAACAATGGGTAGAATTCATGATTGAAGGGAAATAATTTATAAGAAATAGACTGATGATGTTTATTATAGATTTTGTCTAAATAACTGAATAAAGTCTCTCCATTCATTATAGTTTTCAATATTACAGCCAAAAACACAAAAAAATAGGAACACACTGTAATTTGATGACAATATCTCCCATCATTGTAAGAAGTTGACAGATGATTTCTATCATTTTGACCTATTTTCAGATTTTTATCTTGCTGATTAACTTTGCTATATATATTTTCACTTTATCTTTTATAATTTCCGCAAAAAACTAACAATAACTGGCAAAAATTATTTAACAGCAATAACTCCTATAAGGAGAGGATTGACTATGTAGGCTGTGTAAGCTTAGTTTTATATTTTTAAAAATCATCTGATTATATTTATATTTGTGTTGTTTTCAGTTACTATCTATTTTCTAAAGTTTAAAAAAAAAAACACAAAAAATGGATAAAAATTATCCTTAGTATCAGCTTTTGGTGGCCTTCAACAATTCAAGGGTTCATATGAGTTGAGGGATGATACCAGGGCTAATATCATGAATATGGAAAAGGACATGTCATAACCTCTTTATCACACATCAAACAAAAGCTTAAAAAAGTGGGAAATTTTAAATAAATATCTGGGAAAATACATGTTCATTTCCTCTAATGAATTATTTATAAGCATGATAAGGTTTAGGAAGTCCTCCAACAGTTCCAAACTCTAGTCCTTGAATACTATAAATTCAGAATTTTTTCATGTATTTTTTTTATTGTGATTGTTGAACAATAATGAACAAAAATGTGAGATTAATCAATGCAATTCAAGGAAATGTTGAACAAAATATTGCTATCAAAATTTGAAATGTTAGTATTCATTTTTGCAAAACTTATCCCGTCACAATTTGATTAAAAATATTCAATAATAAAAACATAAAAAAGTATTCTGAATCTACAGTATAATAATGTTAATGTCAGATTTTTTTTTAATGGAAGTATTCTTTATTTGTTTAACCAATAATTCTGTTTAATTTTGCTTGTATAATTTTTGGGAAACAAGAATCTTCTTTATCTGCAATGTTGTTAAAAAAGCTCTTATGTCATTAAAAGTAAGGCTATTAAAGTATTTGCTCAGTGCATTGATATGGATACTATTTCCGACCGTGCAAGGGCTGAACAGCCGGTCAAGGTCGTTAAACACTGCCAGTAGTTGATATGGATCTTTATTTCTACTCTTGCCCATGGGTAGCCTGTTTGGCTATGTAGGATGTATAATATGCAGTGACGTCCAGTCTGTTAGAGAACATTAAGTTCTACACGTGTGTTGCAGTCTTCCAATTAAAAGAACCTTCAGTGAGCAAGCTCACATACCCAACCCAGTCCATATAAATTATGATTTTAGACAGTCATATTCTTTTACACAAATATATTTTTAGTAACTTTATAACCTTGACCTTAGACTAAGTGACTTTTAATCTTTATCTTAATCCTCTTATTGTATATTACCACAGATACATATATAGGAAATAGATTAATTTGTGTACAATTTACATTTCCTATTCTTCCTTAACAAAAATATTTACTTACTACCATGATCAAACAGTTAATAAGAACTGGTGTTGAAAAAACTGTTGATATAAACAAGCCATTACTGTCAAAATACTGTTGTCTCGAGAATGACCTGTAAATCAGATATTTAATATTAAAATAAAAATTTTGCAAGTAGAAACACTGATTAAATTAATAATATATACTCATATAGTTCACAACATTTAAAACAAAATTTAAAACACTGATGTAGTAGCAGGCACTGCTTACGCTTTCATTTCCTGTTCATCCCTGGTTTTTGATAGGTTTTATTTTTTGCTCACTTTCACTCATATCTTTTTGTGTACTGATTTGTTGACTTTTGTTTGTCTTTTCACTTTGGCCATAATGTTGTCAGTCTTCTTCCACTTGAAATTGATTGCTAATTAATTGGGCTTTTTAATATGACTTAACTTTGGGGAAAACAAATACAAAATATAACAACTACAACACTCATGACAATAGATGACACAAACAAGATAACGGATGACACAAACAAGACTATAGATGACACAAACAAAACTACAGATGACACAAACAAGACAACAGCTGACACAAACTAGACAATAGATGACACAAACAAGACAATGGACAATAACTTCTATGTGTTGACCTAATTTTTATTGAGCACATTATATTTGCACTTATTAAACCCGGGTTTTCCTGGGCTGGGCAATACTCCCAGAAACGGGTAATACTGGGCAATACTGGGTAATATGATTTTTCAAGCTTATTTTTACACAAAATAGTAAAGACTTGTTGTAGTTTAATAGTAATATAGCTAAATATATACATTTTATACAGATAACCATTGAGAGCCATTCCTAAGATTGAAAATTCCTTTTTTTTCAACTTCTCCACTAATTCTATGAAGGCAGAGAATACAAGTTTTGCATATTTCAGGATACCTAACTTTTTCAAGCTTTGTTTCAATAATCCAATTTGAAACTTTGAAAACATGCATTTCATGCAGTGTTTAAGTGAATTGTAAATTTTAATAGTTATACAATCATATTGCTAAATAAACACCCTAATGGGACAGGCCATGAACACTTATAGAAATCAAAAGGCTGATTATTGTTATATAAACAAATCTGTGTTATAATCTGAATAATAACTTATTAATTAATGATGTACATAAACATGTATGTTAAACTTAGTAAACATTTTTAGTAATGAACAAAAAATGTTTAAAAGTAATTTTCCTTACATACATGTATAATTGTTAATTAATTCTTAATATTAGTTATATTTATTAATAAAACAAATTCAATTCTTTCGACTATAAGTCAACACTTAGACCAATCTAGACAGAATGGTGATAAGATAGATTTTAAGGAGGATTATTAAGAAAAGCTTTTCACATTTGTCTTATGTGTCTTCATGTTCACTTGTCTTACAGTTGCTGGACCATTTATATTTTCTCAGAGTTATACACTTTATATTAAGTCTCAAACAAGTGCACTTATAAATTAAAAAAGTATATCTTATTTTTATAAAAATCTTTAATGTATTGCATTTGTGATTAATCCTCTTTAAAATTCAGACCAGTATTTCATATTGCCCAGTATTTCCCACTGGGCTGGGCAATACTCATAAAACCCGGGTTTTTGCCAACCCTGTTAATATACCGACCATGCAGGGCTTTATAGCTAGCCTAGGTCCTTGAACACACCCATCAGATCTGATGATTAATATGAAGAAAAGTTTGATTGGATAATGATCTCTTTATAAAGTTATTTCATATTCTAATATTGTGTCAGAAACCACAAAATTCAGCTTTGTTATCAAAAACAAAGTGAGGATCAAATCATTATTAAAATTCGCTTGATTAAGTTGGTGAATTTGTATGTCAGAGTATAATATTAGAAAAGGTGAAATACAAGTTATGCATGTAGTTGTAAAGAAAAATTATAAAGGGACATAACTGAAGAACGGTAAAAGTGATGCTACCCAAATTTGAACTTGATCTGAGTTTTGTGGTAATAAGCATTGTGTGTAAGTCTCATAACATTTGGTTGAGGCTAACTTAAGTAGAGAACAGAAACTAAAAATTCAGCAATTTTTCTATTTGTAAACACGCATAACTCTAGAACGGTTGTGTATAAGTTTTATAACATTTGGTTGAGACAAACTAAAGTTAGAGAATGGAAACGAAAAATTTAGCAATTTTTATGTTTATAAAGGGACAAAACTCAAGAATGGTAAACGTGTTCTCACCAAATTTCGTACTTAATCTGTATTATGTAGTAATAAGCATTGTGCATAAGTTTCATAACATTTGGTTGAGGCAAACTTAAGTTAGAGAACAGAAACTAAAAATTTTGAAATTTTTCCATTTATAAAGGGGCATAACTCTAGAATGGTTAAAGTGACCCCACCAAAATTCAAACTTGATCCGTGTTTTGTGGTAATAAGCATTGTGTATAAGTTTCATAACATTTGGTTGAGGCAAACTCAAGTTAGAGAACGGAAACCAATTTTGGGACGTACGTACGTACGTACGTATAGACTGACAAGGGTAAAACTTAATGCCCCCACCACTACGGCGGGGGCATAAATATTGATATATCAAAACTGTATTTATCCTATAAATTCCAAAAATTAAGTGGCATTCTACATTAATTTGTTCTATGTCAAATGAATGTGCACAACTATAGGAACTTGTAAGACCAAAGGTTATTTGATTAATAATGCTACATTAAACTCACTTGTAATTTCTTGCAGCCCATTCATTTATATATTCTGACAAAAATACCATCATGACTGAAAAGTAGAATTATAAACTGTCTTTTGTCATCAAAAGTAATAAAACATGTAGTATCATAAAATTAAAGATTACCATTTTGCCCCCTTATGTTCTATTTATAGCAACAGCAAAGTCCATATTTTTTTTAATTTCACCCTGCAACTGTGTTTTTTATGCAGAGATTAGTGTTTTTTAATTTTTTATTAAAGTTTAATTTGGGATTTTTGTTGATGAATTGATACAACATATCCACTTTCCTTTAAAAATAGTAGGAAGCGTGGTGTTCTTTTAGTCTTTATGTCATAAATAGTTCTCCACTTCAATCATGCCAACGATATAAAACTATCTTCAATAATTTATAAACACAACTTAACATTCTCCTCATGTGAATTGTTTTGCTTAATGTTTTTTTGGAAGCAAATACCATCAGCACAAAGTGAGATGAAGTCACAATAAAAGGGTCAAGTTTAATTATAAAATACCCTTTAATTCATTTTTTACTTCTGTTCAAAAACAACATTTAAAGGTAATCAGTATTCAAGGTACATGCACGTCATTTTCCTTTTTTGGGACCCAAGTAGTATTTATAGTAGTTTTTCTGTGCAGAATCAAAATTTGTTTTTTTTTTATTCTTCTCTGATCTTATGATCAACTTGCAATTTTCTTAATATGTGGGTTTGTGCTAAAGCCAAATTACCCTCATCAGATCCAGGATTTTTTAAGGAGACTTTATTCCCAATAAAGATATAGAGCAGTGCAAAGAGGCGAAACAAAATTTGGACAATTTTATACTAAAGATTTATATTTTTCAATAACAAACATATTTCTTATTTTTTTTAGATCAAAAGAGGAGGTGTGCACACCCTCTACCCCCTGGATCTGCCACTGATAACTATCTTGTTAATAAAATGCTCCGCTGGGTGCAGCTTGATACGACTGCAGAGGTCGAACCCTGAACAGTTGGGGCAAGTATGGACACAACATTCAAGCTTGATACAGCTCTGAATTTGGATTGTGATTACATATTTGACACAGCATAGGTTTCTGACACAGAATGAATGTGGTCTAAGAACTTAAAATTTTTAATTTACCTATTATGGTCCAATATCCAAAATCTAAATACATGGTTAGATTCAGCATATCAAAGAATCCAAAGAATTCAATTTTTGATGAAATCTATATATAAATCAGAAATAACCAACTTAAAATGGAAAATTTTAAAGAAAAAAAAAAGGAAAAAAAAACCCCCCCTCCCAATTTTTTGAACCCCCTTATGATGATTCATCACCCCCAAACTCAATCCCAGCCTTTCCTTTGTGGTATGGTACCTTGCAGTACAATTTCAGAGAGATCCATACACTTGAACACAAGTTATAGTCTGAAAACTAGAAAAATGCTGGTTTTTTGCCCCCTTTTGGCCCAAAATTCCTAAACGTTTCGGGCAATTATCCCCAAACTCAAACCCAGCTTTCCCTTTGTGATATGGAACCTTGTAGTACAATTTCATAAAGATCCATACACTTACACACAAGTTATTGTCCTGAAACTAGAAAAATGCTTGTTTTTTGCCCCTTTTTGGCCCCTAATTCCTAAAATTTTGAGGTAATTACCCCCAAAATCAATCCCAGTCTTTCCTTTGTGGTATGGTACCTTGCAGTACAATTTCAGAGAGATCCATACACTTGAACACAAGTTATTGTCTGGAAACTAGAAAAATGCTTATTTTTGGCCCCTTATTCCTAAACGTTTTGGGCAATTACCCCCAAACTCAATTCCAGCTTTCCCTTTGTGATATGGAACCTTGTAGTACAATTTCAGAAAGATCCATACACTTACACACAAGTTATTGTCATGAAACTAGAAAAATGCTTGTTTTTTTGTCCCTTTTTTGGCCCCTAATTCCTAAAATTTTGAGGCAATTACCCCCAAAATCAATTACAGCATTCCCTTTGTGATATGGAACCTTGTGGTACAATGTCAGAGAGATCCATACACTAACACACAAGTTATTGTCTGGAAGTTAAAAAATGCTTATTTTTGGCCCCTAATTCCTTAACTATTGGTACCATAACCCCCAAAATCATTCCCAACCTTCCTTTTGTGGTATTGAACCTTATGGTAAAATTTCATAGAGATCCATTCACTTAAACTAAAGTTATTGTGCGAAAACCAATGTGTCTTCGGACAACGATGCCAACGTCATACCAATATACGACCGCAAAAAAATATAATAAAATGCTCCGCAGGGCGCAGCTTGATACGACCGCAGAGGTCGAACCCTGAACAGTTGGGGCAAGTATGGACACAACATTCAAGCTTGATACAGCTCTGAATTTGGATTGTGATTAAATATTTGACACAGCATAGGTTTCTGACACAGAATGAATGTGGTCTAAGAACTTAAAAATTTTAAATTGGACATTCACCTATTATGGTCCAATATCCAAAATCTAAATACATGGTTAGATTCAGCATATCAAAGAACCCCAAGAGTTCAATTTTTGATGAAATCAAACAAAGTTTAATTTTGGACCCTTTTGACCTCAATGTGGACAAAGTTGATAACGGGCCCAAAAATCAAAAATCTAATTACATGGTTAGATTCAGCATATCAAAGAACCCCATATATTCAATTTTTGTTGAAATCAAACAAAGTTTAATTTTGGACCCCGATTTGGACCAACTTGAAAACTGGGCCCATAATCAAAAATCTAAATACATGTTTAGATTCAGCATATCAAAGAACCCTAAGAATTCAATTTTTGTTAAAATCAAACTAAGTTTAATTTTGGACCCTTTGGACCTTAATGTAGACCAATTTGAAAACGGGACCAAAAATTAAGAATCTAAATACATGGTTAGATTCAGCATATCAAAGAACCCCATATATTCAATTTTTGTTGAAATCAAACAAAGTTTAATTTTGGACCCGATTTGGACCAACTTGAAAACTGGGCCCATAATCAAAATCTAAATACATGTTTAGATTCAGCATATCAAAGAACCCTAAGAATTCAATTTTGTTAAAATCAAACTAAGTTTAATTTTGGACCCTTTGGACCTTAATGTAGACCAATTTGAAAACGGGACCAAAATTAAGAATCTAAATACATGGTTAGATTCAGCATATCAAAGAACCCCATATATTCAATTTTGTTGAAATCAAACAAAGTTTAATTTTGGACCCCGATTTGGACCAACTTGAAAACTGGGCCCATAATCAAAATCTAAATACATGTTTAGATTCAGCATATCAAAGAACCCTAAGAATTCAATTTTTGTTAAAATCAAACTAAGTTTAATTTTGGACCCTTTGGACCTTAATGTAGACCAATTTTAAACGGGACCAAAAATTAAGAATCTAAATACATGGTTAGATTCAGCATATCAAAGAACCCCATATATTCAATTTTGTTGAAATCAAACAAAATTTAATTTTGGACCCTTTGGACCTCAATGTGGACCAATTTATAAACGGGCCCAAAATCCAAAAACTTAATACACGGTTAGATTCAGCATATTAAAGAACCCCAAGAATTCAAGAATAAACCCCATTGAAATTGGTCAAGAAATAAGCAATTTATACAAAGTATCTTCATTTGCACAATACTGTGCAATTGAATATTTCTTGCAATTGCGCAATACTGTGCAATTGAATATTTCTTGCTATTATGCAATACTGTACAATTGACAATTTCTTGCTATTGTGCAATATTGTGCTATTGGATATTTCTTGCTATTGTGCAATACTGTGCAATTGAAGATTTCTTGCTATTGCGCAATACTGTGCAATTGAAAATTTCTTGCTATTGCACAATACTTATTATATAATAATTTACACATCCTGTTTGGTGTGTATCTCCTGCCATATCATTATTATTTGCTTTTAAATATAAATCAGAAATAACCAACTTAAAATGGAAAATTTTAAAAAAAAAAAGGAAAAAAGGAAAAAAGGAAACCCCCTTTTTGGCCCCTAATTCCTGAAATTTTGAGGCAATTACCCCAAAAATCAATCCCAGCATTCCTTTGTGATATGGAACCTTGTGGTACAATGTCAGAGAGATCCATACACTAACACACAAGTTATGTCTGGAAGTTACAAAATGCTTATTTTGGCCCCTTTTGGCCCCTAATTCCTTAACTGTTGGTACCATAACCCCAAAATCAATCCCAACCTTCCTTTTGTGATATTGAACCTTATGGTAAAATTTCATAGAGATCCATTCACTTAAACTAAAGTTAGAGTGCGAAAACCAATGCGTCTTCGACGACGACGCCGGACGACGCCGCCGACAACGACGCCAACGTCATACCAATATACGACCACAAAAATTTTTTTGCGGTCGTATAAAAACAGGCACAGGAGATTTATTAGGTAGCTGTTCAAAATCACTCAAAATTCAATATGATTAATAATTTTCATCTACACCATGATTAAATGTTGCATGGTGAATCTCATATTTACTGGTTTTACTTACTTAAGAAACCAAAATAAATAAATTGTATATTGGACTTTTTCCTGATCAGTATTGTAGTTAAGCAGCATATAACATGAAACAAGAGCAAATATCGAAACCATGGATCAGTCCAATCAATCTGAAAACAGAAAATAAACTGTTATCACAGAGATATGTCTCGCCTTTTTGTAATTTTGATAATGCAAATGTTGAAATTAAAATAGCAATACTTTAACATGTAAGTTATGCAAATATTCAAAGTCATGAACCATGACTGAAGGTACATGGCTAAACAATCTCCATGGAATGAGATGTGCCAATGCTAATACAACTGCATACCAAATACCATTGACTTATTATAAGTCGTTCCCTTTAAACAAACCTAAACACAAACATTAACTTGTAAACTATGTAAAAGTTTCAGTCAATGAACCATGATCAGGGGTGGGGCTATATAATCTCCATGGAAACGATACTTGCAAATGCCGATACATTTGCATACCAAATCTCATTGACTTAACATTAGCAGTTCATCTTAAACTGATCTAATCACAAACTAATACATGTAAACTAAGCAAAAGTTTCAAAGTCAATAGACCATGACTGAGGGGGCAGGGCCAAATATTCTCCATGGAAATGAGATGTGCTAATGCTTATACAACTGAACACCAATTAACATTGGCCTACCACTAATGGTTCCCCTTGAACTGACCTAATCACAAACTAATACATGTTAACTTAGCAAAATTTTCAAAGTCTATAGACCATGACTAAGGGGGCGGAGCCAAATAATCTCCATGGAAATGAGATATGCCAATGCTTATACAACTGCATACCAAATATCATTGACCTACCACTAGTGGTTCCCCATAAATTGACCTAATCACAAACTAATACATGTAAACTATGAAAAGTTTCAAAGTCAATAGACCTTGACTGAGGGGGCTGGGCCAAATAATCTCCATGGTAATGAGATGTGCCAATGCTAATACAACTGATACCAAATATCACTGACCTACCTAATCACAAACTAATACATTGTTGACGCCGCCGTTTCCGACACCGGAAACAGCATACCTAAGTCTCGCTTTTTGACTTCGTCAAGGCATTGCAAGGCGAGACAAAAAACCATGTAAATTATACTATTACAAATTTGAGACAATGAAGTCTGTATATTCATGATATTCAAATATAAATGTCCCAGTAATTTATTACAATGCCAAACATCCACTTTGTCCATCATAAAAATTATTATTAAATGATGAATGGACCTTATTCATCTTATCATTATTTGTCCACTATTACTGGACATCACAGATGGTCTCTTAGATTTTGACCTCATTAGAGAAATGGCTGAAGCCACAATGCTAAAGTGATTGCAGTATGCATATGACATGAATAGTTCAAATGTTACAAAATCTCTTCTTTTTTTTTGTTAAAAAAAATAATAGTGATCAGGTTAAGTGTCATTAGAGTCAAATAAACACCCCCTTTATAGTTTTGGGGAGTTTTTGGGAATTTGGGGTACTGGTTCAGGGGCAGATCCAGCCATTTTTTAAAGGGGGGGTTCCCAACCCAGGATATAGGGGGTGTTCCCACTATATGTCCCCATTCAAATGCATTGATCGTCAAGAAAAAAGGGGGGGTTCCAACCCCCGGAACCCCTCCTCTGGATCCGCCACTGTGGTTGTAACCAGTTTTCAGGACATGTAAACCCAAGATGTCTTTGACTGTTAGTGTTATAAATTTTATACTACATGTACTACATTAAGTGCAGATATAAATGAATATTCTACATGAATAAAACTTGTACATTTAACTCAATAAATATTAAAACTAGAAATGCCTTACTTAGCAGCATTACCATATGTATTTATTTGTAACCAGTTACAATAACAATACCTTAAAGTGTTTCTTCTCATCTAATAGAAAAACAAAGGATATGGGGTATCCATCCATGAGACAAAATCTGTATTCACAGCGAAAAAAAAAAACACACAAAAAGCAACGGTACAGTGCTTTTATTGCTGTTCTTCATCATGTTCATGTCAGTCACAGTGAGGCAATCAACATGGAGCAAAAAACTCTCACCTAACATGCCTAGTATATATAGTCATAATACTATTCCCAGGTTTAACCAAATACATCTTTATTTCCTACAACAATATACATGATATATCATTTGTACCTACACATGTACATGTACTTGAAAATAGTTAAAGGAATGAAATATTCAACATGTACCATTTGTACCTGGGTACAAATAATAGGGGGATATTGATTTCATGTCAATCCAGCCCCAAGTCGATCTGTCCCAAGTGGTTCAGAGCCAAGTCATTTCAGCCTACATTTAAAGTCAATCTGGTACCAATTTAAAACAACATTTACAAGGGATAAAAATAATATATATCTGACATGTAGTTCATAAATATTAACAACAGCAAAGGTCAGAGACATATAATACAATAGATGAGTCATCAACAATTGAATTAAAGAATTCCAATCTTAAGCATGCCTACTAGAACAGTAAACATGGTAAATACTAAACGATAAACACATATGTTTTTAAACCTTGGTCACAAAAATCCCTTAAAAATGCTTAAAATTATATCATATGTCTCTGCAAAGGTGGACGATCAAAAATTGTGCATTTGATGCATATTCAATTACATAATTTTCAATAGGCATGTTCATATTATGATGTTAGAGAAGACATTAATTTACCTTTGATGAGAACATTATTTTATCACCTTTAATGAGTAGGGATAATTATGCAGTATATATAATATACAGCAATTATGTTGATGACAAATCACGATTTTATTACATGGGCACATGCATAATCATGATTATTATAATAAAATCATTTATCATGATTTATTACAGAAGTTAGTGTAATCATTAGTCAACATTAATCATCAACTTTGATCCAGTTGCGGATCCGGGGTTGGGGTTTTGGAACCCCCCCTTTTTTGGGACGATCAATGCATTTGAATGGGGACATATAGTTGGAACCCCCCCCCTTTATCCTGGTTTGGGAACCCCTACCTTTTAAAAATGGCTGATCCGCCCCTGTGATCTTAATAATCTT
Source organism: Mytilus coruscus (assembly GCA_017311375.1). Classification (NCBI taxonomy): domain Eukaryota; kingdom Metazoa; phylum Mollusca; class Bivalvia; order Mytilida; family Mytilidae; genus Mytilus; species Mytilus coruscus. The sequence continues at coordinate 23,854,216 of CM029606.1, read as the reverse complement.
TTCAACTGGTTACACACAAGCTTAAGCTGATCCCAAAGCTATTATAAAAACGCAAACACATTTTTTTCTTTGAAAGTTGTAAAACTACTCAAATTGAAAAATTTTGTTTGATTTGCCCAAGGATTTGGATAGTAATACTATACAAATCCTTGATTTGCTGAATCCCATCCATAAAAAGTTAATAACCTGTTGTCATTGATCATCAATACTGTTTTCAAAAAATCATTCCTCTGATCAGCAAATAGTGCAAACTATTATACCTCAGTTATCATTTTCTAAATAAAATAAGTACACAATATTTTGACTATTTTTTAAATTGCAAGCGTTGAACTATTTGACCAGTCAATAGTTTCCAACTATAGGACCTCGATGAAACTATTTGACCACAAGTGTCATTATATTTCTCAGAATTTCAACTGCAGCTTCGGGATTGGAGGATGTTGAGAATAGCACAGAGTTACGACGTTGTGTTGACGTCAGTGCGGGACGTAGCCTTAGCATTCAGAAAATATATGAAGTAAACGTTAAACAGTATGGTTGTGTTTCTGCTTTTTATATATTGATAGTTGATTTAGCTCCGACATTTATTGTCTGTTGTCTCTATCAGTATAATAAAACACTTACTGACTGGATATTCGTGGAACAGTCAGTTTATTCAATTATTGTTCCTCGGATACAACTATTGCCCTTGGCTACGCCTCAGGGCAATAGTGGCACCTCAACGACCTCATGACGAAATATTCACCACCGATTTCTGGACAAAAAGGTGCATGCGGATGAGCTTATTGTTAATGTTATGAAAAAGAGAAAAAGCATAATTTACCGACGTAAGATATGTCCACAATCCTTGTATTTCATCAACTCTTATTGGTCTTTCCATTTCCTTAAAACAGTGGTATTATCAGGACTATTAGGGGAATATAAGTAAGGGGGATGGAAACCAATGATACTATGCTGGGAAGATTTCATTCGAACCTCTCTGACTATAATTTATGAGAAAATATCAGAGCTGTTCGAAAAAAAACTTGAATTAAATGCAAAAGTACCCATCAGCGTGTGTGAAAACAGAACCTATGTCAATAAAGAGCCGGAAGTGAAAATAGAACCATATGTTACACATGCGTTATTAGCCTACTAATAGACATGTATATCTACCCAAAAGATGAAGTGAACTGTCACGATACAGGATTTATTATCAAATTAAGTAGATGATATAAACACACTTTCTAAACATTTATCATTGGGCATCATTAAACTGCTGAACTGATAATAATAAAATGCACGAATTAAATGGCAACATTTAAATAAATTTCTCTGTTAAAGACACATAAATTTATGTTCTGTTTGGCATGAATGAGAGTCGGATGGGGTTTACAGAAAAGAGAATAATGGTAAAAAAGGTGCAGAATAAAGGGTAAAATAAATAAAGAATAAAGAAAAATTGGCAAAATGATAATAAAAATATAGAGAAGAGTATGGTGTACAATTATAAAGAATTAAGAATAATGGGCATGCAAAATAAATAATATATATAGAAAAATGTTTTAAAAAATTAAAGAATAAAGATATAAAGGACCCCCCATCCAGACCGTCATGAATATTTGGTTCCAGTAATTTTTACAAACGCTTGTTGACCTTAATTTTGAAGGTACAATTGTACCAAAATAAAAGAAATTATTGAAAGCTTAGGTATTGTGTTGTACAGTAAAGTAAAAAAATGTATTTATTTTATATCTTGGACCAATTAATACATTTATCTATTAGTCCCAGTTTTATACATATTAAATTAGTCTTATTCAATATTAGAATGTAATATGTGTTTTTTCAAAGATATCATGACACAATGTCTATAATTACTACATTTATGAGTATTTCAAAATATTGAAATACGATAATTACTATTACACAAGCATTTTCTCCCCGTGAAAATTACTTTGATTGAAATAACTTAAGTTCATTGACCAGAAACTATTTTGCATATGAGTAAAACAGAGGTTGGAATTTAAGAGAAAGATTAATTTGGCGTAGTTTATTTATGTTGGCATGTAAATGATTAAAATCTTTAAATGACAAAAAAATTAATATGATTATCTACGAAATGTCTACATTATTAAAGCGTCAAAACGAAAGCGATTTTTTACTAAGTTCTGTTTAGTGGACGACTATTTGATTTTCGGGGGAGAGGTGGGGGAGGAAATCCGCTAAAAAAAATATGCATGCGTAGCAACAGATGTAAATAAATAGCCAATCCACAAAAACCCAGAATATCAAATGCCCGTCCCCTTAAGTAAAATAAGGATGAAGCCATGTAAGAGGGTATGGATGGGAGATCCTTAATTTCTGTATTCTTTAAATTTTTAGGGCATTTTTCTTTATCTGTAAGAATAACACTTATTTTGTAAAATTCTCATTAAAATAATTTTACAATTCAAATTTTCTGCAATTGGAGGATTTCTTTATTCTGTACATCGTTCATTTCTCTAATCAGTAAAGTATTACATGATTCTTTTGTTTTCCACAGTTATTCTCTTTTCTTTATATTTTCTGCTCATTTTTCTCTATTCATTATACGTGTTATATTTTGTTGCCATATTTCTCTATGAATACCCCATCCAGACCCTCATGTTATTGTAACATAAATCTCTATAATTTATTGTTATACTTAACACTGTATTTTTCCCTCTGAATTTTCAAAATCTTCCTTTCCTTCGAAAAAAACTGAACAACGATACACCTATGTCTATATATATCTAAGGTGTATATATGAACCAAGTCTGTATATGGAATATATAAAACGTGTTAATCCAGAACCAAACATGCAAATTTAGAACCATCGCATTGTTAATCCAGAACCAAGTCTCTACATGGTATATATATATATATATAACGTGTTAATCCAGAACCAATCATGTAAATCTAGAACCAACACCATGTTAATTCAGAACCAAATCTGTTCATGGTATAGATATAACGTAAGCATCCAGAACCAAACATGTAAATCTAGAACCAACACCTTGTCAATCCTGAACCAAGTCTGTATATAGAATACAAAACGTTAAAATCCAGAACCAAACATGTAAATATGTATATAACGTGTTAATCCAGAATCAATCATATAAATCTAGAACCAACACCGTGTTAATCCAGAACCGAGTCTGTTTATGGTATATGTATAACGTTACAATCCACAACCAAACATGTAAATATAGAACCAACACCTTGTCAATCCAGAACCAGGTCTGTATAAGGTATAAATATAACGTTATAATCCAGAATTAAACATGTAAATCTAGAACCAACACCTTGTCAACCCAGAACCAAGTCCGTATAGGGTATAAATATAACGTTATAATCCAGACCCAAACATGTAAATCTAGAACCAACACCTTGTCAGTCCAGAACCAAGTCTGTATATGGTATAAATATAATGTGTTAATTTAGAACCAAACATGTAAATCCAGAACCAAACAAGTAAATCTAGAACCAACGCCTTGTCAATCCAGAATCAAGTCTGTACATGGTATAAATATAACTTGTTAATCCAGAACCAAACATCTAAATATAGAACCAACACCTTGTCAATCCAGAACCAACTCTGTATATGGTATAAATATAACGTGTTAATTCAGAACCAAACAAGTAAATCTAGAACCAACGCCTTATCAATCCAGAACCAAGTCTGTATATGGTATAAATATCACGTGTTAATCCAGACCCAAACATGTAAATCTAGAAACAACACCTTGTCAATCCAGAACCAAGTCTGTATATTGTATATATATAACATGTTAATCCAGAACAAAGTCTGTTTATGATATATATATATATATATATATATATATATATATATATATATATAACGTGTCAATCCAGAACCAAACATGTAAATGTAGAACCAACACCTTGTCAATCCAGAACCAAGTCTGTATATTGTATATATATAACGTGTTAATCCAGAACCAAGTCTGTTTATGATATATATATATATAACGTGTTAATCCAGAACCAAACATGTAAATCTAGAACCAACACCTTCTCAGTCCAGAACCAAGTCTGAAGTCTGTATATGGTATAAATATAACGTGTTAATTTAGAACCAAACATGTAAATCCAGAACCAAACAAGTAAATCTAGAACCAACACCTTGTCAATCCAGAATCAAGTCTGTACATGGTATAAATATAACATGTTAATCCAGAACCAAACATGTAAATCTAGAACCAACACCTTGTCAATCCAGAACCAAGTCTGTATATTGTATATATATAACGTGTTAATCCAGAACCAAGTCTGTTTATGATATATATATAACGTGTCAATCCAGAACCAAACATGTAAATCTAGAATCAACGCCTTGTCAATCCAGAACCAACTCTGCATATGGTATATATATATAACGTGTCAATCCAGAACCAAACGTTTTAATCCAGAACCAAACATGTAAATCTAGAACCAACACCTTGTCAATCCAGAACCAAGTCTGTATATGGTATATATATAACGTGTCAATCCAGAACCAAACATGTAAACCTAGAACCAACATCTTGTCAATCCAGAACCAAGTTTGTATATGGTATAAATATAACGTGTTAATTCAGAACCAAACATGTAAATCCAGAAAAAAACAAGTAAATCTAGAACCAACGTCAGGTCAATCCAGAACCAAGTCTGTATATGATATAAATATCACGTGTTAATCCAGAACCAAGGATGTAAATCTAGAACCAAGACCTTGTCAATCCAGAAACAAGTCTGTATATGGTATAAATATAACGTGTTAATCCAGAACCAAACATGTAAATCTAGAACCAACACCTTGTCAATCCAGAACCAAGTCTGTATATGGTATAAATATAACGTGTTAATCCAGAACCAAACATGTAAATCTAGAACCAACACCTTGTCAATCCAGAACCAAGTCTGTATATTGTATATATATATAACGTGTTAATCCAGAACCAAGTCTGTTTATGATATATATAGAACGTGTCAATCCGGAACCAAACATGTAAATCTAGAACCAACGCCTTGTCAATCCAGAACCAAGTCTGCATATGGTATATATATATAACGTGTCAATCCAGAACCAAACATGTAATTCCAAAACCAAGACCTTGTTAATCCAAAACAAAGTCTGTATATGGTATATATATAACGTGTTAATCCAGAACCAAGGTTGTAAATCTAGAACCAAGACCGTGTCAATCCAGAACCAAGTCTGTATATTGTATATATATATAACGTGTTAATCCAGAACCAAGTCTGTATATGATATATATAGAACGTGTCAATCCAGAACAAAACATGTAAATCTAGAACCAACGCCTTGTCAATCCAGAACCAACTCTGCATATGGTATATATATATAAAGTGTCAATCCAGAACCAAACGTGTTAATCCAGAACCAAACATGTAAATCTAGACCTAACACCTTGTCAGTCCAGAACCAAGTCTGTATATGGTATAAATATAACGTATTAATTCAGAAACCAAACAAGTAAATCTAGAACCAACGCCTTGTCAATCCAGAACCAAGTCTGTATATGGTATAAATATCACGTGTTAATCCAGAACCAAACATGTAAATCTAGAACCAGCACCTTGTCAATCCAGAACCAAGTCTGTATATTGTATATATATATAACGTGTTAATCCAGAACCAAGTCTGTTTATGATATATATATATATAACGTGTTAATCCAGAACCAAACATGTAAATCTAGAACCAACACCTTCTCAGTCCAGAACCAAGTCTGAAGTCTGTATATGGTATAAATATAACGTGTTAATTTAGAACCAAACATGTAAATCCAGAACCAAACAAGTAAATCTAGAACCAACACCTTGTCAATCCAGAATCAAGTCTGTACATGGTATAAATATAACATGTTAATCCAGAACCAAACATGTAAATCTAGAACCAACACCTTGTCAATCCAGAACCAAGTCTGTATATTGTATATATATAACGTGTTAATCCAGAACCAAGTCTGTTTATGATATATATATAACGTGTCAATCCAGAACCAAACATGTAAATCTAGAATCAACGCCTTGTCAATCCAGAACCAACTCTGCATATGGTATATATATATAACGTGTCAATCCAGAACCAAACGTTTTAATCCAGAACCAAACATGTAAATCTAGAACCAACACCTTGTCAATCCAGAACCAAGTCTGTATATGGTATATATATAACGTGTCAATCCAGAACCAAACATGTAAACCTAGAACCAACATCTTGTCAATCCAGAACCAAGTTTGTATATGGTATAAATATAACGTGTTAATTCAGAACCAAACATGTAAATCCAGAAAAAAACAAGTAAATCTAGAACCAACGTCAGGTCAATCCAGAACCAAGTCTGTATATGATATAAATATCACGTGTTAATCCAGAACCAAGGATGTAAATCTAGAACCAAGACCTTGTCAATCCAGAAACAAGTCTGTATATGGTATAAATATAACGTGTTAATCCAGAACCAAACATGTAAATCTAGAACCAACACCTTGTCAATCCAGAACCAAGTCTGTATATGGTATAAATATAACGTGTTAATCCAGAACCAAACATGTAAATCTAGAACCAACACCTTGTCAATCCAGAACCAAGTCTGTATATTGTATATATATATAACGTGTTAATCCAGAACCAAGTCTGTTTATGATATATATAGAACGTGTCAATCCGGAACCAAACATGTAAATCTAGAACCAACGCCTTGTCAATCCAGAACCAAGTCTGCATATGGTATATATATATAACGTGTCAATCCAGAACCAAACATGTAATTCCAAAACCAAGACCTTGTTAATCCAAAACAAAGTCTGTATATGGTATATATATAACGTGTTAATCCAGAACCAAGGTTGTAAATCTAGAACCAAGACCGTGTCAATCCAGAACCAAGTCTGTATATTGTATATATATATAACGTGTTAATCCAGAACCAAGTCTGTATATGATATATATAGAACGTGTCAATCCAGAACAAAACATGTAAATCTAGAACCAACGCCTTGTCAATCCAGAACCAACTCTGCATATGGTATATATATATAAAGTGTCAATCCAGAACCAAACGTGTTAATCCAGAACCAAACATGTAAATCTAGACCTAACACCTTGTCAGTCCAGAACCAAGTCTGTATATGGTATAAATATAACGTATTAATTCGAAACCAAACAAGTAAATCTAGAACCAACGCCTTGTCAATCCAGAACCAAGTCTGTATATGGTATAAATATCACGTGTTAATCCAGAACCAAACATGTAAATCTAGAACCAGCACCTTGTCAATCCAGAACCAAGTCTGTATATTGTATATATATATAACGTGTTAATCCAGAACCAAGTCTGTTTATGATATATATAGAACGTGTCAATCCAGAACCAAACATGTAAATCTAGAACCAACGCCTTGTCAATCCAGAATCAAGTCTGCATATGGTATATATATATAACGTGTCAATCCAGAACCAAACATGTAATTCCAGAACCAAGACCTTGTCAATCCAGAACCAAGTCTGTATATGGTATAAATATAGCGTGTTAATCCAGAACCAAACATGTAAATCTAGAACCAACACCTTGTCAATCCAGAACCAAGTCTGTATATGGTATAAATATATGGCGTGTTAATCCGGAACCAAACATGTAAATCTAGAACCAACACCTTGTCAATCCGGAACCAAGTCTGTATATGGTATAAATATAGCGTGTTAATCCAGAACCAAACATGTAAATCTAGAACCAACACCTTGTCAATCCAGAACCAAGTCTGTATATTGTATATATTTATAACTTGTTAATCCAGAACCAAGTCTGTTTATGATATATATAGAACGTGTTAATCCAGAACCAAACATGTAAATCTAGAACCAACGCCTTGTCAATCCAGAACCAAGTCTGCATATGGTATATATATATAACGTGTCAATCCAGAACCAAACATGTAATTCCAGAACCAAGACCTTGTCAATCCAGAACCAAGTCTGTATATGGTATATATATAACGTTTTAATCCAAAACCAAGGTTGTAAATCTAGAACCAAGACCGTGTCAATCCAGAACCAAGTCTGTATATTGTATATATATATAACGTGTTAATCCAGAACCAAGTCTGTTTATGATATATATAGAACGTGTCAATCCAGAACCAAACATGTAAATCTAGAACCAACACCTTGTCAATCCAGAACCAAGTCTGTATATGGTATAAATATAACGTGTTAATCCAGAACCAAACATGTAAATCTAGAACCAAGACCTTGTCAATCCAGAACCAAGTCTGTATATGGTATAAATATAGCGTGTTAATCCAGAACCAAACATGTAAATCTAGAACCAACACCTTGTCAATCCAGAACCAAGTCTGTATATTGTATATATATTTAACGTGTTAATCCAGAACCAAGTCTGTTTATGATATATGTAGAACGTGTCAATCCAGAACCAAACATGTAAATCTAGAACCAACGCCTTGTCAATCCAGAACCAAGTCTGCATATGGTATATATATATAACGTGTCAATCCAGAACCAAGACCTTGTCAATCCAGAACCAAGTCTGTATATGGTATATATATAACGTGTTAATCCAGAACCAAGGTTGTAAATCTAGAACCAAGACCGTGTCAATCCAGAACCAAGTCTGTATATTGTATATATATATATAACGTGTTAATCCAGAACCAAGTCTGTTGATGATATATATAGAACGTGTCAATCCAGAACCAAACATGTAAATCTAGAACCAACACCTTGTCAATCCAGAACCAAGTCTGTATATTGTATATATATATAACGTGTTAATCCAGAACCAAGTCTGTTTATGATATATATAGAACGTGTCAATCCAGAACCAAACATGTAAATCTAAAACCAACGCCTTGTCAATCCAGAATCAAGTCTGCATATGGTATATATATATAACGTGTTAATCCAGAACCAAACATGTAAATCTAGAACCAACATCTTGTCAATCCAGAACCAACATCTTGTCAATCCAGAACCAAGTCTGTATATGGTATATATATAACGTGTTAATCCAGAACCAAACAAGTAAATCTAGAACCAACATCTTGTCAATCCAGAACCAAGTCTGTTTATGATATATATATATATATATATAACGTGTTAATCCAGAACCAAACATGTAAATCTAGAACCAACACCTTGTCAATCCAGAACCAAGTCTGTATATTGTATATATATAACGTGTTAATCCAGAACCAAGTCGAATAAGTTCGATAGTCGGAAAAATCTAAAATGGGATAAAGTTTTCGAGAGGGGGACTTAAAAGAATCCTATTTAATTCAGATGAAGGTGTCCGAGAATTTTCCACTAATCAAATTTACGGATTTATTCGAAAGATCTGTTATTTTAAACAATTTTAGCTATTCCCATCATGAGTGTCACGAAAGCTATCAGGCGAGATTTTCTTTGTTTTCACATTATATTATATGTTATGTTGTTTTCTTCCAGGGAACTTTTCGCTCGACTTTATTAACAATTTCAGTTACTATTCGAGCTAGGACTATCTCCTTTTGGGGTGAAATAAAATTATGTACAATGCATTATTATATCTCTAGTTATTTTACTATTTCCATACATGTATTTAATCCTATTCATTTATTCTATACAAAAGAGAAAAAATTGTATTGCTTTAAAATTTCACGAAAATACTCAGTTTTTTCAATTGTATTCTTTAAAACCCTTTACATACACAAATAAAAGTGTACTTTCTATAGATATGAAAAGTGGGTTCCTGATATTTTATTTATCTTTACAATATGTGATACCCGGTCAGTTTCACTTTAAATTCCTTAAATTCCTTTTATCATTATATCATGTGTTTGTACCACACTTGTATATAATTAACATTCGATTTATTGTTTTAAAGTCTGTGACTTGATGACTTCGTGGTATAAATCTTTTTCAACATTGAGATAACCATTTGGAATATTTTCTTTGGCAATTTTATTTATTTCTGGCACATGTCAATAAAGCTTTCTTGGGATATTTAAACATTTAGAGCTAATAATATTTCATTACTACATTTTTCCCTATGCAAATAATTTTGATATCTACAACATGTATATGTATTTAAATGGTTTCTTCATTTTTTGTTGTCTGAAATTTAGTCAACATTACTGTAGTACTTTTAAATACACAAATGTTGAAAGATAAATCGAGATTTTGTTTTACTTTATTTTAAGTCAGGAGTTGTGTTGCTAAACTTTTTTTGAGTAGTAGTATATATATATATATATTAAATTTCAAACAAGACATCACAAATACGCACTACCATTTTTTTTTTTTTTTAAATTCATGTAAATTAGGGAATCGTCTATTTTTAGGCAACCTAATCTTGATTTGCATATTATTTTATCATGTATCTTTTCCGAAGTATTTTTCTGTAAATAAATCATCATAAAAGTTTATTGAAAAGTTCTTAAACTTTACAGACATATAAGTGCTGAAATCGTGTTACAAAAGATTTATTTATTTATTTTCGAGCAAATCGACTATAATTATAGTTTCGTCTTTTGAATTTCACTTAATCGTGTGTGTGTGTGTAACAAGTCGAAGTATGTAAATTTTTTTTTCAATTGGGTAATAAAGTTATTCTATGATTTTTTTAATATGAGTCATTTATGAATTACATTGAAAGAAACAATGTTTGCTAATGATAACAATAGCACGTTAGCCTCTGCATAATGTATAAAAAATGAATAAATTAGGATAATGTTAGGACCGACTTACGACATGTCTCAGCTTGCACATCGAAGCTATCCCAGGATGATCTTAGCTAGGATGTCCTAACCGCTGTCCTAAGTGTTAAAGTAAATGAAAAGGGATATAGAAAATTAAAAACAAATGAAAATGCATCGAATTTCACCAGTAGCTAGTAGAATTATAAGATTAAAAATTAGAATTATTATTACTACTATTATAAAGTCAATAACTAATATTTATCTAATAATTGTACATTCCTACTTTATGAAACAAAAACTAAAACACAAACAAATGTGACTACGTTTTATATAAGAATTGAACAGATTATTTGTAAACAGTGACAACTAAATATAATCGGTAAAATCATCATATATTTTTGAGTGAGTTTAATTGAAAGTGTCACGATTTTATACTTTACCGAGTTCAAACATGCAAAGGCAAGTCTCATGCATCTTTCATATAAATACGGAGTACATAAACTCTTTCATTACGGATCATAGGCACTTGGGAATGGACCCTTTTTCTGAGTCTTTTTTTGTGTTTTAACTTTTTTAAAGTAAATATTCTTTAATATTTTATCCTATTTTCATTTATTTAATGTGATTTATTTATTATATGATGTCTCTCTCACATTAAATAGGTTAAAATATTAAAGAATATTTACTAAATAATAATTAAAATAAAGGTCTATTTCTACAAAAAAATATTTTTGTTCTGCTCCCTAAATACCACCCTTATATAAAAATAAGGAGATGAAGTATGATTGCCAATGATACAATTATCCACCAAAGTTCAAATGAAGTGGATGTAAGCAATTATAGGCAACCGTACGGCCTTCAACAATGAGAAAAACCCATACCATATAGTCGTCTATAAAAGGCCCCGACATGAAAAATATGAAACAATTCAATTGAAGAAATTAACGTCCTAATTTATAACAAAACAATTTACGAAAAACAAATATGACAGACATGAACCAACGACAATCATTGAACCATAGGCACCTGACTCGCTTTTCTCTCTGTTTTTAAAGCTCGTCAAATAAATCTTATATTTTCTTCATTGTACGAATATTGTATATATAATTTGTTTATCGTTAACCATGTTGAGTATAACTGTAGGCGTAATTATCCACTGTCAACATTGCAGTAGGCGTGACTATCGCTGCCAATTCAAACCAATCAGGATTGTGCATTCTAGAAATCCACTGACTATTTTATTGTAATAAAAATATTTAATGAGGCATATGCGATCATTAATACTAGGTTTTAATTTTAAAAAATCCTTATTCTTTTGATTGGCATACTAAAACTTTAAAATCCTTAATTCTTTCGTTCAGAAATATGCCTCAGTTCTTCTTTAAAAGAAAATATTGCTTTTTTCTAATTACATGTATTTACTTCTAATTAAGAAAGTATCCATATATATTTCCGGGTATTGTGACTTTTAAATCATTACTTTTTTGTTCTATGTATATTTAGAAATTGGAAATCTTGTTGACGCCAATTAAAATCCAGTACAAATCTGAATGCTGAATATGTATAAGGAGAAATTAGGATATCCAAATTTGTACTAGGAGGATCTTGAAGCCTGTCTATCGAAGCGGTCTTAGGACTAGGACATGTCCTAAGACCATCGTTTATCAATCATTTAGTAACTAAGGAAATGTCATAGGAATTGTCCTAAGTTTGGGACACCAATTTAGGTGTCTTATGATGGTCTTAGGATGGTCCTGACTTTGGGATATATTTCATTACGGTTGATTTGTTAACAAATACGGCCGCCGCCTATATACGGTTTATTTAATGAGAAAGACAAATAATTTTGCTCAGAAAGGGGTCTGACATACTGAATTTAACTTCTGGAGCACTTCTTTGAAATCAAAATATGTGTGTACTATTTTTGTCACATTCAACAGGAAATTATGTTTCTAGTACGTAGAAATCACAAATTTAAAATAAAACCCTTCAGGTCTGTCACAACTAGTAAAAAAGCCAATATGTATTTATATTATTACCTATGCAAAATAAAAATAATTCAAATTGATTAAATATGGAAAGTGATTTTATTTTTTTATGTTTTTTTTTTTAATTTCATATTTAGAACAACAAAATTTTGCAAGTATTGAAAGAGAGCCGAAAGATACCAAAGGGAAAGTCAAGTGTTCTATTGTATTATTTTTGTCTATTTTTCCAAATTTCATATTTACTACAACATAATTTTGCAAGTATTGCATTGTTCTTTCTTATTCTGAAGGAGTAATTTTTAATGCTATAAATACTGACTGTATTCTACCTGTAATAAATTGTTATGTGTTACACAGGTAAAATAGCTACGGACATATCACGGACGTAGAACAATACGTCCGTTTCACGAATGTTTTACGGACGTATGGCACCACGTCCGTAAAACGGATCATATGTATTACAGACGTTTTAAAAATCCGTTTTCCGGACATTTCTCAAACATCCGTATTATGTTTTAATTTCATTAAAATAGATTGCATTATATTTGCTTTATTCACTTCTTTCATTGTAACATTAAGTAACTGACACTTCAACGTGTAAAAATGATTTAAAAGAAAATATGATGTTTTGGTTTAGAAAGAAAAGTTGGCGCTGTCATGATCAGTTAAAAGCAATCTTTATTTCTCGACCAAACAGGACACTGTATTCTCTAACACCTGACTAACAGACCCAGACTGCCCTAATTCAATTCTTATTAGTTACTAAAGTTAGAATAGACTGGCACGACTTTAGGCACATGAGCAAAGTGGAAATGTAACAGTCCAATTGGTCACGGAACATTTTATAATTATCATCAATAAGACCTATATAATAAGATTCCTTACGGTTTATCAGTGTATACAAAACAGTATATATATATACATATGACATATTCCTAACAATATTAAATAAATGTATATAAAGAACAATTTTCAGAATTTTATGTTTACACTTCAAATATCTTCAGTTTATTATTTAAGATATTTTCGTAGGTAAGACTCAGATGTTTTTTCAACAGACAATAATTGTATTAGCCTGAAAGACGCAGTTAAATAACTGAACAGTACCCATTTTATTGCACCAGATGCGCATTTTGACAATTAGTCTCTTCAGCAATGCTCGAGGCCAACATAATTGAAAGTCCCAAACCTTAAACAAACGATGAAGAACTGATAAAACAAAAAGGACCAAAAGTAAAGCCGAAACCGGACAACGAATCAGAGCTATGCATGATGGAGATGCATTCCTTAACTTAAATGATTTCGAAATCTTATAAAGATTTAAAAAGGTCTCATAATTTAGGAGGAGGGCCTCGGTGGCGAGTGGTCTAAGTAGTCGAACTAGCCTGTCAACACTGAGGTTGTGAGTTCGAATCCCGCACGTGGCAGGTGCGCTCGACTCCAATTTTAATTGATTAGGATTGTCAGTTTTCCTACCGAAGGTCGGTGGTTCTCTCCGCACACTCCAGCTTCCTCCACCAATAAAAACTGACCGCCACGAAATAGCACAATAGTGCTGAAAGTGGCGTTAAACACCAATCAATCAATCAATCATAATTTAGGAGTTATTTAGAGAATAAAAACTTTAATAATAATTTTACTTAAGGTGATAAATTGTTTGTTCAGAAAACAAAATACACAAAAACAATAATAAAGTTACTCCAAGGGAATATATAAAGGTTTTGTATTATATTTCCTAATTTTCTTTCCGGGAGAGAATTTTAAAACTATTCCATGCCAATTTGTTTAAATCACATGTATTCTTTGGTAAATTTTTCAAAAACTGCTTTGGCATATTGATAACTTCTATCATCAAAAAACTAAATAGATCTAATGTTTTCATGTTTTGTTTTTTTTTTTTGCATTTCAAGTTGTAATTATTATTATGTAGTGTCATTATCATTTTAATTACAGTCGGTGATCCTTTGGGATGAATGTACATCAGCAGTTTGAATCATTTGATGAAATCTTATCACTTAGACGAAGATGTACAAAATGCTGTGCAGGCAGTTACACTGTCCTTTTTGTTACACATCTAAATCTAAACCGGCAAAAGAATGTAAACTTTTAAGCCATCTTGAAAGTCATTGGAAGAACTGTAACCAGGAAGATTTGGACAATTGGGTCTTAGAAATAAATCAAATTGAGACAATATATTTTAAGTGCTATAGTGACAATTTGTTAATCCGTTTATCTAACCTTTCACATTTCTTTGTGTTCAATTAATTCTATTGTTAAATATATGTTTGTCGTAATGGAAATTCACTTTGACGATGACAAGTTAATCCGTTGGACACTAATCCTTTTCTATAGATACTGTTTTTTTATATATACTTTTGTATGTTATTTTGTGGTCAGTTTAGATCTTAGGTCTGGTACTGTCCGGACCTTGCTAATAAAGTTTAAAGTATTGGTATTCCGTCTTTGAGTTACTATAACACGGAAAACTCCCGGTTATCTATTGGTTGAGGTTACCCGCGGCACGATCTTGAGCTAGTTCCCCCAAACTAGCATATATGAATACCTTCAGAAGCAACAGTATGGAAGGACCTTGGAATTGCCAGCCTTGTAGAAATGGACATCCGTTTCCGATGAGAAAAGCAGATACCTGTTTAGACTTTCTGTGCAAATATTGCGGAAAGACATTGAATGTTTTCACATACCATCGGTGTTATGCAGTTAACGCTTATTGTTACAAGTACAGACATCATGGACATTTTGCCCGTATGTGTAATTTTCACGTTAAGTCATGTGAAAACCCAAAACCGAAGAATAAGTCAAAATCAAAAATTCAAAGAGACAGCGACCGAATGAGAAAGTTTATAGAGAAGAAACAAATGTCTCAATTTCCGTTTCAAGGACTTGAGGACAAGGAACTCATCGCTTTTACGTGCTCCACAGAAAGTGAATCAAAACAGCAACTGAACAAGTTAAAAGCGTCTCATAGGATCTCCCTCAAAGAAATCGCTGTGCTCAAATGTGGAAATTCAAAATTGGATACCGTAATGAAAGACAATGTGATGTTAAGGAACAGTTTGGACGAATTAAATCTGGAACGATTTGATTTGTATGATTTATTTGGCAGCCATCAGATCTTAAGGTCACCCGGGTTCTCGCTGTAAAAAGTGTAATATGAAAAACACATTCAAAATTTATGGCGTTTATTTTCTTCATAATACTTCATTACTCGGGAAAGTTAAAGACCAACACTTGGAGCTGTACAAAATTGACCTAAATTCATCTAAGGGCAGCACTTCAAAATTAAGGTTTCAACTTAGTTTTAAACCAAATGACCAAATTGTTAAACTTCTAAATTATAAAAAAAAAAATGAATATATAATAAAAAAAATTGGCGTTAATAGTGAATGTTACTCACTTTTACTGATGATTTACCAGTTTCAGGTAAAATATTTCGGTACTGTACCTAGTCTTTTAAAGGGGCATTAGCTACGATTTAGAAACAAAATTAAAATACGATTCTTTTTGTTTCAAGTATTAATAAAAACGGAATTTTGAAATAATATTTCATTATAAGCAGTCAGTTTGGCCCGAATTTGTCAAAATAAGCTCAAAACTTCGCTGATGTATTATTGATAATTCAATAATTCAGCCTCGTGTGAATCCGTATTCATGTGACCTTCAACTTAACCCCTTTGCTGGAGATGGGTTGCGCATGTACTAGACGTGTTCAGCTATTGAAAGGAAAAGAATGTCAAAATTGAACGTGAAACAAGGGTGAACCATTTCGTTGACTGATTCTAGCCACAAAAAATTATGATTAACATATTTGTTAACCTCTAACATGAAATCAAACAGACCTAGAAAAAATCAAATTGCACGTGCTCGCTATCTATTTATATTTATGTTTATATCGGGTAATATAACTGTCGGCAGTCTTCGGAGGTCATCTCGATGGTTAATTAGATGGAGTCTAGACTAAAATCGTACGAAATGCTGATGCATATTATCGAGTCCATGCATTGTTAATTGTTAATTTTAGACTTTTTGTAATTTGGATATACCTTTCAGTATGATATAAATCAAATATGAGAATTTGAGTCAAACCGGTGAACATGAATTTGACAGCTCATGCCCCTTTAAAGCCTGGGTTATACATTGATCGTGTTCACCAGAACAATCTACAATATATTTGTTTTTTTTAAAGATTATTAGTGCTCTGCTCAAATATCTGACAGACAATTTGGTGTACAATTATCACGAGCCCTTCAGATTCGGCGGTTGTAAGTTTAACTAGTGGCTGAAACGTCGAGTTATACCAGAAAATTATATTATTATGTCAATAAAAGGCCATGTTTTTATAAATAGTTAGGTTCTTACGAATATTTTTAAGCATTATATAATAAAGAGGTACTCATATATAAATTGTCTCGTTCGTCTTGATCTTTAGCTAAAGTTATCACTTTTCGTTGATCGTTAGGCAATTTACACTGACAATTTGAACCAAACTAATGGCGGGAATAATGAATAAAAGGTCGTTTTTAAGTTTTCCTCTGTTAGTTATTATGACATAAAACATATAACCATCAGAGGCAATTTTTAATTCTGATGGGTTAATGTGGGAGCTAATGCAGCAGCATTCGCATTGGTGGCACATAGTTCCATTTGAAGCCAGCCCTACGGAAAATCACTCTATTTCTTGTATGAAATAATTTGGCCAATTTTGGTCATTATTTTCATCAAAATAGTACAATTTTTATGGAAAGGAACAATTAAACAACCACAGGGTATATATATACGAAAACGTTGGACAAAGCGCCGCGAATGCAGCCTTAGATGGGCGGATATACTGACGGCATGGTATATATATATATATATATATATATATATACCCAGTCTGCTAAGTAAAGTATGTTAAGTTTTGCAATACAAATGCTGTTTTCTGTTATTATTTATAAATGGTAAGTCGCAGAAGGTTATAGTTTTTTTTTCACATTTGCAATAATGTATAAAAACGTCAATGTCTTAAACTGACTTTACAAACAAAAAGAACAAAAAGATAGGAATTACAATGTTTAACCATTACATACTAAAGTTTAAATTCTTGATATTTCACTTTCAGTTTTGCTGACCACTATGTGACCTTTGTTTTACATAAGGAGACAATCATATACTTCCAACAGAGGAAGACAGGGTGTCCATATGAGTTAGCAAACCAAAAATGTATGGATGCAGAAGTGAATATGTATATTGAATGGAAAAGAAGCATAGAAAATAACTATGAGCATTCAAATTGAATATATTATATTTTATTTTTTTGTTTGTATATAGTAATTATGATGGTCTTATAACATCAATATTCAACGTTTTATGATGATATTATTATTTTCTTATTGTTTTAAAAGCTGTAGCTTATTAATAAAAAAGACATTGTAAAACAAGATAACAGCAATATTAATGAAAAGAAAAAACAAGACAACAAATGCAGAGAATTTATATGAAGTAGTGGATATAGAAAGGAAAATCAACAAGCGCCTTTAATCGCAAGTTGATTATCGTTTCTGAATTGACTAAAACACCGTTTTAAATTTGGAACATAAACCAATAGAATTATCTAAAAAGAATTTCAATTTTATCTTTTTATTCTTGAATGTGTGGGAATTAATACGGTTCACATCTATATTTAGGCATATGAAAATTAAAGAAAGTTTAATCTTGTAATTTAATATTTTTTATTATTGCTACTATTGTAGGGTACATGTATCTACGGTCAAAGCTGCTAGATATATACTATTACTTGAGACTCTGTTATATTACCAAGAAAACGCAATTATTGGCTATAATAAAACAAAAATATTATTTTAAAACAGAAGAATTAATTATGCTTTAGTTAATGGGTGTATATAAGAATATGTATTTTTTCGATATCTTACCAACGCGGTGACGATAGGCAACATAAGTGTATGTTCAGATAGAACGATACATGTTGAATAAACGGGAGATCGAATCTTACACCGGAATATAAGTATTAGATTGTTGCTTACCCCATACATATTATTTTGATCACAGGAAATAAAACATGTATTTTGTGTTACTTTTAGTGGTAAAAAAAAATAGGGTCACGACAGTAGCTGTCGTTTTAGACTTTATTGTACAACAGCAACACCCTATAGTAACGTACTGTATTTGCTGAGGAAAAATGGTTTTGACCCGGTCGTCCGTCACTACGTTGATGTCGCCTTGACAGCACCTTCAATTTTTGTCGCAGCCTCTTCAAATCTGGATGAAGGTTTCAATCATCATAACCAAAGATGAGTTAGACACTCAGAAACATTTGAAATGGAGCACTATTTTGAGCGGAAAAGGCTTTCAAAGTCAACCAATACTATGTTTTATCGCCACACTACCTCCTCTATTTTTGTAGGATTCTCTTTAGATTTGATTGAAGGTTTCTGGATGATTTTGATAAAAATCCGAAAGAGAGACAATTTTTCCGATATATCATGCAATATATCATGTGTTTATGTGTGAACAGCATTGAGAATTTTATCCGTTTCTCTTTTTTTTCTTTTTCTTTTTAGAATATTTAACATGCAAGAATATTTTATTTTGGTATTGCGATACGATTAATAGTACTACTTTATTTCATATGGTTAAAGTGTGATTATTATATAGATATAAGAAGATGTGGTATGAGTGCCAATGAGACAACTCTCCATCCAAGTCAAAATTTATAAATGTAAACCATTATAGGTCAAAGTACGGTCTTCAACACGGAGCCTAGGCTCACACCGAACAGTAAGCTATAAAGGGCCCCAAAATTACTAGTGTAAAACCATTCAAACGGGAAAACCAACGGTCTAATCTATATAAAACGAGAAACGAGAAACACTTATGAACCACATCAACAAACGACAACTACTGAACATCAGATTCCTGACTTAGGACAGGTGCAAACAAATGCAGCGGGTTTAAACTTTTAATGGTACCAAACCTTCACCCTTTTTCTGAAACAATAGTGTAACATCACAACATAGAAAACACACTATAAAATATCAACTGAAATAGCTTAACTCAATCAAAGGACATATTAACACCATTGAACATACACTGAACAAATAAATTTGACCTATGATACAATGTAAATTCAAAATAAATAAACTAAGGAAGAATAATAAAAGTAACATATTATATCGGTATGAAATGTTAAACAATTTAAGAAAACAATATGCTCGAACAAAAATATCAGCCATTTGCAATAACTTTAAACACAGGTAAATAAAATAATTTTGTTGTTAGGTATACGTATACAGTTACAATAGAGAAAGGAAATATTATAACAAAATAAATAATTTTGATGTTCATAGTACGAAGTGGAAATTTATATTAGTACCAAACACTTATCAAAGCTGGTATATAGACAAGATATAACCCTGAATAACATTAAATAACAAAAAGCATTACAATTAGTATCAACAGGTCAAATAAACAAGAAAGTACGATTTGAGAGTACCGCAGTTACTGACAGCTAGTTAAAAGCCAAAACAATTAATAATAAAAATCATGCATCAGAGACTAAAATCAACTAAAACACATCAAGTTTGGTTTTCGAAAGGTCCATTTCCAACAGTTCACAGAGAATGTGTAAAATGAAATAATATTAACACAAAGAACGACAACATTATAGTAAAAAACCAGCCATAATATATATACTGTATATAAATGAACGATGTTAATTGATTGAGTTCATGTATAACCAAGTTAATGATTACTTTTATCATATGTTTTGTTTTGTTTAAGTATATTGCAGTATTCATGTATACTCAAACTTTTCAAGAGTATTAAGCACATGACAATGTCATGTGGGTATCCAATTGGATATTTTGATATTGTAATTTGTTGGTTTTTATTAACCTAAATGAAATGTACTAGAATTTTCTTGAGTATGTGTATTGACAAGTTTATGATTATTTTATCATATGTTTTGTGTTCTTTAGGAATATTTTAGTATTCATATATGCACACATTTTTAACTTAAACTTGGCAAGAGTATTCAGCACATGATACTGTCATGTGGGCATCAAATTTGATATTGTAGTTTGGTTTTTATTAGCCTAAATGAAATATACTAGACTTTTTTATGAGAATATGTTGTCTATGGGCGTGGTAATTGTAGCGTAGTACAAGTGACATAAATTTCAACGTGTTGAAGGCGTTCACTACAAAGTAGAAGTAGAAGAAATATACTGAACATATTGACACATTGTGTTTGTTGCATACATATTCTATTTTACACATATTTTATGAATTATGATGTTTTGATGTCAATCCTGCATTTGGATTTTATATTTAGTTTAATTGCTATGCAATGTTTTTTTTTTGTAAATTTTGTTGGTCTTTTCGTCGTTTTTTGTTTTTGTCGATGTCTCTTTAACTAACAAATTTTGATTGTCCCTTTGGTATCTTTCGTCTCTTTTTTTGATCTTATTTTGACACGAAATGCCAATATAAGCGCAGTAGAAGTATAACTTTTCTTAACACGGTTATGTTAGCAGTCATGGTCGAGTGGTCTCATTCCCGGACTTTAGACTATGATTTTTTTTTAAGGAAATGCGCTTTGGAGAAGGTATATATGATAAATCCTTGGATTCGAAAATCAAAAAAAGTATTATAAATCTATCATATAACATCATTCAGATGTTCATAAGACAGAATTATTCTGTGAGACATCAGTATTTATAGTTTGAATGTTGTCTTACATATATGCATTAGGGCTTCAAACTTCTTACAATTAGCTCAAAATTACAAAACTGCCAAAGTGGCATCACAGTTCTGAGAATTGTCATTAATATTTAGAAAGGAGTAAAGGCTTTATCCAAAAGGTACTTTGCTAAAAGATGTATTTAATAAAGGGGTTAATGTGTAAAAAAATATCTAATCCTTATCTATTTTGTCCGAAAACTATGTTTAAAGTGGCCACCTTATATCAACATTGTCGATTTTGTCAACTTTATGACATCACAAGCAATCGTTTTGCACTAATGTGTCAGGACTATATAATTACTTGTTAATTTATCAATGAAATCAGCAAAATTATTTATTTTCGGAGAATAAGGGGCCAAACAATCACCTGCTCTTATCACAACTGTCCTGTTAATTTAATTTATTTTTCAAAATCGCCATACATGTGCTATTCGATTCTGAGAGGTACAAACGTAAGTTATATATATATACAGTAAAATTGGTACCGTTAATGTTATAATAAGTTTTATGTTCTCAACTTAGGCTAACTTCAGTCGACAGGGGATTCTCGAAAAATTAATGACTCTAAAGTTAGAACAATAAGCATCTGTAAGAGAAAATCTGGAATCAAAATTTTCCGAGTGATACCAATAATTCAACATAAATTTAATTACATTGTATATTATAATATAAGAAATCTCCAAAGTTAAGTACATGAGCAACTAAAAATAACTTAATACTAAATAATATTTTAAGTGATTTCGCTCACACTTTGAAATCGAATTGGTATTTAAAAAAAAACCACGGTAGACTTTTAAGGGTGGTAGGATAGGAGAGCCAACAGAAACATTTACATAAAAAAGAGCGCAATACTCAACAAAGAGCCATAAAGAGGGATCCTGCCGCTTTGCCTTCTGGATCAGCATTTGCAGTTTATGTTCAAAGGTGTGAATTTATATAATTTTTAGGTTGATTTTAATTATTTATGGAATCAATATTTTTTATCCATTACAGCTTTACATGTGTTGTTTCATTGCCATTAATTACACTATGTGATTTTGCATATCTGTTGTTCTCATTTTATTGTTTTGTTATTTGTTTTGGCAAAATAAGAGTAAACAAACAGGTCCATATGTTGCCCTCTAGATGTCTTTTGGTTATTTTTAATTGTCGGGTTGCTGTTAACTCGCATTCCCACATCTAGATAATGATATCCAAAGTTATATTTGGCAGTTAACAGAATCCATGGTTAACATCTAAACAATAAGCGGATATTATTTGTATAAAAAAATGATGTGTTCACTTAATTTATCTATACTTGCTCTTATTGCATTTGTAGTTTGCATGGTGTAAAAGTGTCTTTATTTCAATAGATACTTGACAGATAATAAAGGCATATTTATAAATCTGCTAAAAACATGGTTTCAAATACTTTTATTTTCTATATATTGATACCAATAATAGACACGTGAGGAAAATGATGATGATGGGTGACTTTATAACGTTCAGCGTTAAATTAAATTAAAAAATAAGGACATCTGGTATGGTTGCTAATGAGAAGATTATCCACCAGAGACCAAATGACGTTGATGGAATCAACCATAGTTCATCGCACGCCCTTCAACAATGATCAAATCCCATACCGAATAACAAGCTATAAGAGACATGGCACAATGTAAAACAATGCAAACAAAAAAAACAACGGTCTGATTTATGATAAAACAATAAAAAAAAACATGACAGACAGCAAAAAAAAAACATGACAGACAGCAACAAACGACACTGAACCACTTGATTGTTACTCCTACGTCGTTCGGGTCAAGTAGGGTTACCCGAGCCGTACAGATTAAATGACAAAATATACCGACTTGCTTGGTCTGTCAACGTATATTTGTTCCGCCTAACATTCTCGACTAATAAAGGGTCACATTTTTCATACTTTTCTGTCAGTGTTTCGAAAATGATACATATGACAATCACCTTTATAGAAAATAGTAGAAGAATGGAAAAAAGGCTTTATATCAACATATTAAATATGTAGTGGCAATATTAATAGATTTGTCCAAGGCTTTCGATTGCCTACCCAATAACCTTCTCTTGCTAAAAATAAATTTTTTGTCTCCACCTCATCTCTTAATCTTTAGTAAAGTTATTTAAAAAAAGAGAGGCGAAAGATACCAAAGGGACATTCGAACTCATAAGTCGAAAATAGACTGACAACGCCATGATAAAAAAAGAAGACAAAGACAAAGACCAAAATACAAACAGTATACAAAACACAGCTTTATTTTTTAACTATAATAGAAAAAAAGTGTGTTGAAGTATGTTCTCATTCCCGTTATCGTGAATCAATGTTTAAAGAGTTGCCACAAGGATCTATAAATAGACATTTTATTCGGAATCCGAGCCGACCAGTATTTGCTCCTTCTCCTAAATGTCGCGAACTAGGCGGATAAGCGGTAATAAAAATTTTAAAGTATTTGTTTGGACCCGACTGGGATCGAACCCATGACCTCCCGCACTCGATGAGATAAAAATGGTCTGCCTTGAAAAGGCCAACATTAAAGACACATACGGATATAATAAAATGTTGGCACATTTCTAAGGAATAGTTTGATATACGTTCTTCTTCTAAACTTCAAAGTTGTTGACACAGGTTGGTGTTTGATCAAAGCATTATTAAGTACGATACTATTCATACTAAAAGTGTTCGTACGATCAACGCTTTTCAAAGTTAAAAGTAAAATTTATGCATCATTGGAAGACAGTGTTAAGGGAGCTACCATTTGATTTTTATGGGGGGCTAGGATGAAAAATTTGTCCTGCCTATTTATTTTTCCCTCTATTCGGTCCTGCCTTTTTATTTTTCACTCTATTCGGTCCTGCCTTTTTTTTTTTAGTTTATCCTGACTTTTTATTTACATAAATTGTCATCCTGCCTTTTTTTTCAAATAATCTCATCCTGCCTTTTTTTTTTACTCAAAACTCCTGTCCTGCCTATTTTTTCAAATTTCATCCTAGCCCCTAGCCGAGGACTCAAAAAAGTTACAACACCTCACCTTTGACGTCAGAAGAGTGAAAATAAAGGATTTACTTCTCATCTGAATTTTCTCATATTTTTGTTTATTATCGAGTCAGGATGATAATTTTGGTTAAAAAAAGTCAGGATAAACTTTAAAAAAAAAGGCAGGACCGAAAAGAGTGAAAAATAAAAAGGCAGAACAGAGATTACAACTAAAAAAAAAGGCAGGACAAAATTTTTCATCCTAGTAAACAGTAAACAGGTAAACAGTGATTCCCGAATTAACGAAAATGAAAGCATCCATTCCCGAGTCCCGATAAGTGTAAATCCCGAATTCCAGCAAAAATAAAGGCCAAATCCCGATGTGTTCTTCAGCTGAAAAAAATCTTTACGTTAACCTCATTAAAGTGACCCCATTATTTCAATAACATAATTAATTTGAATTTAGTACAGAAAGATTTTTGACATTCAGTAAATTAAATTTTCGATCTTTTTTTACATGTAAATAAAATTGAAAGGATGATATATAAAATAATCAAAATCACATATGTTAAGCCATGTCACAGTAACAGTTAAAGGGAGATAACACTTTTAATTCAAATTACCAACCGATTTTTAATTACTATTACTGATTGTTTTGTAATATAATTCGTTGTTAATAAGTCATCAGGAGTGAGATACTGACTTGACCAATGATTATTATATATATATACACTTCCTCGACCAAAATAATAATACATTTATACCGTTTCCAAAATTTTGGTTCTTAGTAGCCTTATATATATGGTATTAAGACATTTATTGGTTCCAGAATCACTTCCGGGTCTCAAATAACTTGGTTCTGAATTAACACACGCTGACGTCTACTTATCATTAAATGCGTTATATTTGTTGGGTTTTTTTTGGGGGTGACCTCAGGTACCCCTGTAAAAAGAGAATAGAAGATACAACCCTGATGTATGTAATTATGCTGTAATAAACTAATTTCTTCAATCTAAATGTAAGACTTCATGAACATAATGGACATTGCATAGTTTATGTCATGTATTTGTTAAGGTGACCTGAGTTAACTTGAGTTAAATGGTTATATTTTTTTTTACGTCCTACATTTAAAATGAAGATAAGTTTTTTACAGCATATTTATATACCCTAGCATAGTATCTACTATTCTTTCATTACAAGAGTACCTGAGATCACCCCCCCCCCCAAAAAAAAAAAAAAAAAAAACAAAAAAAAACATATATAACTTATTTAACGCAAGTTAATTAACCCAGGTCGCCTAAACAAATACATGTCATAAACTATGCAATGTCCATCATGTTCACGAATTCATACATTTAGATTGAAGAAAATAGTTTATTACAGGATAATTATATACCCTAGCATTGTATCTTTTATTCTTTCATTACAGGGGTACCTGGGGTCACCCAAAAAACCCTAACAAATATAACCCATTTAACTCAAGTTAACTCAGTTCACATTAACAAACACATGACATAAAAAAAAACCAACAAATATAACCCATTTAACTCACATTAACCCAAGTCACCTTAACAAATACATAAAATAAATAATTCAACGTCTATGAAGTCCTACATTTAAAATGAAGAAATTAGTTTATTACAGCATAATTATATACCCTAGCATTGTATCTATTATTCTTTCATTACAGGTGTACCTGAGGTCACCCCCCGAAAAAACATAAAATTTAACCTGTTTAACTCAAGTTAACTCAGGTCACCTTAAAAATATATGACATCAATTATGCAATGTCCATCATGTCCACGAAGTCCTACATTTAGAAAAAAGAAATTAGTTTAATACAGCATAATTATATACCATAGCATTGTATCTATTATTCTTTCATTACAGGTGTACCTGAGGTCACCCCCAAAAAACCAACTAATATAACCCATTTAACTCAAGTTAACTTAGGTCACCTTAACAAATATATGACATAAATTATGCAATGTCCATCATGTCTACGAAGTCCTACATTTTAAATAAAGAAATTAGTTTATTACAGCATAATTATATACCCTAGCACTGTATCTATTATTCTTTCATTTCAGCGGTACCTGAGGTCACCCCAAAAAAAAAAAACTTATTTAACTCAAATTAACTGAGATCACCTTAAAAATACATAACATAAACAATACAACGTCCATGAAGTCCTACATTTAAAATCAAGAAATAGATTTATTACAGAATAATTGTATACCCTAGCATTGTATCTATTATTCTTTCATTACAGGGGTTCATGAGGTCACCCAAAAAAAATTATATAGGTCACATTAAAAAATATATAACGTAAATTATGCAATGTCCATCATGTCCACGAATACCTACATTTAGAATAAAGAAATTATTTTATTACAGCATAATTATATACCCTAGCATTGTAGCTATTATTCTTTCATTACAGGGGTATCTGAGGTCACCCTTAAACAAAATAACGTATTTAACTCAAATTAACTCAGTTCACCTTAAAAAAACACATAACATAAACAATACAACGTCCATGAAGTCCTACATTTAAAATCAAGAAATGTGTTTATTACAGCAAAACACCCTAGCATTGTATCTATTATTCTTTCATTACAGGCGTACCTGAGGTCACCGAAAAAAAACCAACATTATTTAAACCCGCTGCATTTGTTTGCACCTGTCCTAAGTCAGGAATCTGATGTTCAGTAGTTGTCGTTTGTTGATGTGGTTCATAAGTGTTTCTCGTTTCTCGTTTTTATATAGATTAGACCGTTGGTTTTCCCGTTTGAATGGTTTTACACTAGTATTTTTTGGGGCCCTTTATAGCTTACTGTTCGGTGTGAGCCTAGGCTCCGTGTTGAAGACCGTACTTTGACCTATAATGGTTTACATTTATAAATTTTGACTTGGATGGAGAGTTGTCTCATTGGCACTCATGCCACATCTTCTTATATCTATTAACAAATATAACTCATTTAACTCAAATTAGCTCACTTCACCTTAAATAATACACAACATAAACAATACAACGTCCATGAAGTCCTACATTAATTTGAAATGAAGAAATTAGTTTACTACAGCATAATATATATCCTAGCATTGTATGTATTATTCTTTCATTACAGGGGTTACCAAATCAAATCAAATCAAATCAAATATTTTATTATTCCAATCAAGGTCCCACAGGGGGCATTTACAATTAACAATTATGATAGTAAAAGCAACAAACATGAGACATTGTACAGTATATAACGTGACAGATATTATACTAGACAAATAAAAATAGCATTAATAACAAAAATACATTAAGAGTACTCTTGAGTATTTTTTTCCCTTCCTTCCTTATTACATGTAGTACCATTATTATTTCTATGTCCAGCAGTGCAAAAATAAACAAAAATAAAAATATTAATAATAAAGTTTGAACAAACTTAAATTATCTATAAAGATGGAAATTTGTTCATCTGCAGGAGACACCAAGGGACGGTGCTCTAGGATATACAGTTGATTGCGATAGGCAATAACAGCTATCCTCCCCGTGTCAGAAGCAGATGAACAAAATAAATAGAGAAACTGAATCCGGTCAATTAACAAATATTTTTTTTTTTTTTTTTTTTAAATAACAACAATTGCTAATATGCGAAACATGATATATGAATCTGCTATTTGCAGTGTTTAATCAGGAATATACACAACTCCTACCTGAGGTCACCCAAAACAAACCCACCAAATATAACCCATTTAACTCAAATTAACTCAGGTCACCTTAACAAATACATAACATAAACAATACAACGTCCATGAAGTTCTACATTTAAAATCAAGAAATAGGTTTATTTCAGAATAATTGTATACCCTAGCATTGTATCTATTATTCTTTCATTACAGGGGTTCCTGAGGTCACCAAAAAATATATATAACATAAATTATGCAATGTCCATCATGTCCACGAAGTCCTACATTTCAAATGAAGAAATTAGTTTACTACAGCATAATTATATATCCTAGTATTGTATATATTATTCTTTCATTACAGGGGTTACCTGAGGTCACCCAAAACAAACCCAACAAATATAACCCATTTAACTCAAATTAACTCAGGTCACCTTAACAAATACATAACATAAACAATACAACGTCCATTAAGTCCTACATTTCGAAAGAATGAAGAAATTAGTTTATTACAGCATAATTATATACCCTAGCTTTGTATCTATTATTCCGTCATTACAGGGTACCTGAGGTCATCCAAAAAAAACAACAAATATAACTTATCTAACTCAAGTTAACTCAGGTCACCTTAAAAAATATATGACAAAAATTATGCAATGTCCATCATGTCCACGAAGTCCTACATTTAGAATAAAGAAATTATTTTGTTACAGCATAATTATATACCCTAGCATTGTATCTATTGTTCTTTCATTACATGGGTACCTGAGAACACAAAAAAAAAACACAAATTTAACTTATTTAACTCAAGATAACTGAATTCACCTTACAAAATATATGACATAAATTATGCAATGTTTACCATGTCCACGAAGTCCTACATTTAGAATATAGAAATTATTTTATTACAGCATAATTATATACCCTAGATTTGTATCTATTATTCTTTCATTACAGGGGTACCTGAGGTCACCGAAAAAAATCCAACCAATATAACTTATTTAACTCAAATTGACTCAGTTCACCTAAACAAATACATAACATAAAAATACAACTTCCATGAAGTCCTACATTTAGAATAAAGAAATTAGATTATTCCAGCATAATTATATAAACTCGCATTGTATCTTATATTCTTTCATTACAATGGTACCTGAGGTCACCCCAAAAAAAAAACCCAACAAATATAACCCATTTAACTCAAGTCACCTAAACAAATATATTTCATAAACTATGCAATGTCCATCATGTCAATGAAGTCCTACATTTAGAATGAAGAAATTAGTTTATTGCAGCATAATTATATACCATAGCATAGTATGAACCATTCTTTAATTCCGGGGGTTACCTGAGGTCACCCAAAAAAAAACACAAAATACAACCAATTCATCTCAAATAAACTCAGTTCACCTTAACAGATACATAACATAAACAATACAACGTCTAAGAAGTCCTATATTTAAAATGAAGAAATTAGTTTATTACAGCATAATTATATACCCTAGCATTGTATCTATTATTCTTTCATTACAGGAGTACATGAGGTCACCCAAAAAACCTAACAAATATAACCCATTTAACTCAAATTAAGTCAGGTCACCTTAACAAATACATTACATAAACAATACAACGTCCATGAAGTCCTACATTTAGAATAAAGAAATTAGTTTATTACAGCATAATTATATACCCAAGCATTGTATCTATTATTCTTTCATTTCAGGGGTACCTGAAATCACCCCCACCCTCCCCAAAGAAATATAACCCATATTTAACCTGACCATGTGCAATAATACAGAGATGAACTTGGGTAACCTGAAAATATTTTTATTTTTGTAAAGCTGACCTTGGGTAATGTGACCAAGTACAGTAATACAGAGGTGACCTGAGGTAACCTGACCATGTTCAGTGATACAGAGGTGACCTCAGGTAACCTGACCATGTTCAGTAATACAGAGGTTAGCTGGAAATATCTATGCTTTGTAAAGCTGATCTGTGGTAACCTGACCATGTATGGTATTGCAGTGATGGTCTTGGGTAACCTGACTTTGTATGGTATTGCAGTGATGACGTGGGGTAACCTGACTTTGAGCGGTTTAGCTAGCTATAAAACCAGGTTCAATCCACCATTTTCTACATAAGAAAATGCCTGTACCAAGTCAGGAATATGACAGTTGTTATCCATTCGTTTGATGTGTTTGAGCTTTTGATTTTGCCATTTGATTAGGGACTTTCCGTTTTGAATTTTCCTCGGAGTTCAATCTTTTTGTGATTTTACTTTTTTTTGCATGGTATTGCAGTGATGACCTGGGGTAACCTGAATATATATATGTATTGCTAAGGTGACTTTTGGTAATCTGAATACACATATATATATATATATTCAGGTTACCCAAGGTCCTTAATGCAATACCATACATGGTCAGATTACCCTAGGTCAGCTTTACAAAGCAAAGATATTTCCAGCTAACCTCAAGTCACTTCTGTATTACTTAAATGATCAGGTTACCTCAGTTCACCTTCGTTTGACTAAACATGGTCTGGTTACCTCAGGTAACCACCGTATTACTGTACATGGTCATGTAACCCAAGGTCAGCTTTACAAAACACTAATATATTCAGGTTACCTCAGGTCACCACTGTTTTATTGTACATGGTCAGGTTACCTCAGGTCACCACTACATAACTGTACATGAGAGAGGCGAAGGATACCAGAGGGACATTCAAACTCATAGAAAATAAACCGACAACGCCATGGCTAAAGAAGAAAAGGAAAACAGACAAATAATAGTACACAAAACACAACATAGAAAACTAACGACTTAGCAACACCAACACCACCAAAAACTTGGGGTGATCTCAGGTACTTCGGAAGGATTGGGAGATCCTACTTCACATGTGACACCAGTCGTGTTGCTCATGTTATTACAAACCGGGTAAATAGTCTTATTCAGAAGGTCACATTTTGAGAAGGGAACGGGATTGTAGTTACGACATAAGGAACATATCCAATATCATCTGTGAAACGGATATTCCATAACAGTCAACCAACTCGTGATGGCGTCCGTAAAATTTACGTTGGGATGATTTCAACTTCACCATGTGGAAATCTTGGTGTACTAGATTCCTTGTGTGCAGCAACTTTCTACCAAAGAAATAATGATAGGAAATACAAGCCCGGGAATATCGTATTAATTGGGAGATATATACTCCGTATACAGGCGATGCTGCAATGTTGCTACATACAAATGGAAAGTTCATAATTGGGAAGCTGAATTCATCTCTTTTGTCGTAAAGTTTTGTTTTCAACCGACCCTAATTGTCAATTTCTAGATGTAAGTCAAGATATGAGGCAGACTTAACTACACTTCCACACAATCTTATCAAACAAAAGTTTTCCTATTTAATTAAATGGTCGTTTGGTAGATCTGAATGCAAATATATTTGCTGCAACTCATTTAAAGCCTTCTTCTCTAATGAGAAAGGTAAATATGCTAAATATACTTACTAGAGGTGTGATGAGATAATTGAAGCTGTTAATTTTCTCCTTGATAATATTTATGTACGTTTCGGCAACAAAGTTTATCGACAGGTTGTAGGTATTCCTATGGGCACCAATTGCGCTCCTTTAATAGCAGACTTGTTTTTGTACTGTTATGAATCACAGTTTATGACCAAACTCAGTAAAGACCCGTCTAAATTGCATTTAATTGATAAATTCAACAAAACTTACCGTTATCTTGATGATATTTTTTCGTTAAATAATCAAGAATTTTCTCAATATACTGCTGAAATTTACCCAAAGGAACTTACTTTAAATAAATCAAATTTAAACGGTAATAACTGTCCTTTCCTAGATTTAGATATTTCGGTTTTAAACTGGAAACTCCACACTAAAATTTACGACAAAAGGGTCGATTTCTCGTTCCCTATTGTTAATTTTCCCTTTTTGGATGGTGATGTTCCTTTGGCACCATCTTACGGTGTTTATATTTCACAACTCGTTCGCTATGCCCGTGTCTGTTGTGACGTTTTTGATTTTAACGAACGTAATATATGTATTACTGGTAAATTATTAAGCCAGGGATTTCGTTACCATAAATTACTTAAAACTTTTACTAAATTCTTCCATAGATATAAAGATTTGGTTTCGAAGTTATGGTTGTACCTGTAGAAAACTTATTTCAAACGGGATAGCACATCCTCATTTTTACGGAATCGTTGTTTACCGTGCCCGGAAATTTAGAAACGATCTTGGTATATTTATCGATCCTTTAAATAAACTTATTCTAAAAGGTTACCAATTCAACACTGTAATTAGATCATTGAATATTGTTTTTATTGGTATTAATATTGATTTTGTTATCAGTAAATTAAAAGCAAACTGAATATTATTGTTATATACATATACACATTCATGGATCTACAATCTGTCGATACCGGTATCTTGGCATTGCACAAGGTCATATTTTTCTCTGACTGTTTATGACGTCTTTACACTAAATCCATTGGATGTTTGATGTGTACTGATTGATAATTTAGTCTTAGATGCATGATTTTTTTTTTAATTGTTAGTGGCTTTGAACTAGCTGTTAGTAACTGCGAGTATTCTCAGATCTGTACTTAGTATCTTTTTGTTGTTGGGATGTACAAGTACCTGACCACGTCCACTTGTATTTGTAGTATTTGTATTTTTATCCATCTGATGAGTTAAGCCTTTTCAACTGATCTTTATAGTTCGTTCTTATGTTGTGCTGTTACACCACTGTCCCAGGTTAGGGGGAGGGTTTGGATCCCGCTAACATGTTTAACCTCGCCACATTCTGTATGTTTGTGCCTGTCCCAAGTCAGGAGCCTGTAATTCAGTGGTTGTCGTTTGTTTATGTGTTACATATTTGTTTTTCTTTCATTTTTTGTACATAAATTAGGCCGTTAGTTTTCTCGTTTGAATTGTTTTACATTGTCATTTCGGGACCTTTTATAGCTGACTACCGGTATGCGGTATGGGCTTTGCTCATTGTTGAAGGCCGTACGGTGACCTATAGTTGTTAATTTCTGTGTCATTTGGTCTCTTGTGGAGAGTTTTCTCATTGGCAATCATACCGCATCTTCTTTTTAATATTAACTGTAGTTGTTGTATCCTTTATCTCTAGTTCGATCGGATAGATGCGTTCAACATAGTCACCAAATGTTGAATTATTTGTATTAGTGAGAGAACATCATCTATATAGCGGAAAGTAAAGTCAAAGAATATTGCTAACTTCTTTTCTTTCTTCCTAAGAAGTTCCTGTATGAAGTCTGCCTCATAAGAACAAAGGAACCCTTCGGCATAAAGAGGACACAATTGGTTCCCTCGGTCAGCTTTACAAAACACAAATATTTTCAGGTTACCCAAGGTCACCTCTGTATGACTGAACATGGCCATGTTAACCCAGGTCACCTCTTATTACTGGACATGGTCATGTTAACCCAGGTCAGCTTAAAAAACACTAATATTTTCAGATTAAATCAGTTCACCACTGTTTTACTGTACATGGTCAGGTAACTCAGGTCAGCACTACAATACTGTACATGGTTATATATTAATGTAGGTCAGCTTTACAAAACAGAAATATTTCCAGGTTACCTGAGGTCATCTCTATTACTGTACATGGTCAGGTTACCTCAGGTCACCACTACAATACTGTACGTGGTCATGTGACCCCAAGGCAGCTTTACACAACAAACACTCATATTTTCAGGTTACCTCAGGTCACCACTGAATTGCTGTACATGGTCAGATTACCTCAGATCACCATTGCAATACTGTACATGGTCAGGTTACCTCATGTCACCATTACAATACTGTCCATGATCAGGTTACCTCAGGTTTCCATTGCAATACTGTACATGGTCATGTAACCCCAAGTCACATTTACAATACACTTGTATATTCACTCAGATTTATACCTGAGGTAAACACTTCAAAAACATACATTTGCACGGTCAGGTTACCTAATGTCACTTTTACGCAAAACAAAAATAGTATCTGTAATACAATATTTGATCATGTTACCCAGTTTACTTTTGTAATGCAAAATAAGACCAGGTTCCTTAATGTCACCTTTACAATATAATTGCTATTCGGGTTACCACAGGCCTCATTTGCAATTACAGTACATGGTCAGTTTATTCAAAGGTCACCTTTTAGTACAAAAAAAAAACAGCTTTATAAAACTCAAATATTTCCAGGTTACCTCAGGTCACCATTAGAATACTGTACATGGTCAGGTTACCTCAGATTACCACTGTATTACTGTACATAGTCATAATACCCTAGGCCAGCTTTATAAAACACAAATAATTTCATGTTTTCCAGGTCAGCATTGTATTACTGTGCATGGTCAGGTTACCTCAGGTCACCCATTGGTCGATCCAGCACCCCCATCCCCCAACCCCACCTCCCTTTCGTGGGAAAACTATGGTTGATTATATCAGGAATCACTAAAGCATGACTGTAGCGGGCCTATTAAGGCAGTCAGTAGCACCCCCATCTTTATAAACAGTTCTGGATCCGCTACTGTCACCACTCTATAGCTGTACATGGTCAGGTTACCTCAGGTCACCACTGCATTACCTAAAAGGTCAGGTCATTTTAGCAATTTTATTTTTCCTGAAAATCCTATTTAATTCTACCATCCACCCCTAGTCAACACGCACACATCAGATAAATGATCGGTGCCTTAGGTATGAAAATAAATAAATCGCCTGGTAATTTGGTTAACATCTTTGGTATCTAGTCACATTAAAATTTGGTGTTAAGATTGATCCAAATAGGGAACTATATTTTCGTGCGAATAAATCGATGACAAATTCCCCCGGATACCTGAGGGCACCAAATACCTGAGGTCCAACATCAGCGGACCTTTCATCCACCTGCGGTCCGCGGTGTATTCGACTGACTGTTTCATTTTACCAAGGATTTGATTTCACTATACAGACCCTTGATTTTACGTACGGTTTCCACTGTATTCTTGTTTGTTTTTCTCTTGTTACACTAGCATGACTAGTCCGGAAACGTGCGCATTATCCTTTTTTTTTTTTTTTTAAAGTTTTTTGGTGATATTTTCATTTTTCTTTATTTTTTATATTTTTTTAGGGGGAGGGGATGCATTTGATCGTAAAAACGGTATATAGAAAATGAAATATAAGAAATAGTAAATATGCAATGAGAATATTAGAAAACAGAAATAGAAAGTATTGACTCCGAGGTCATAAATGATTGGCCTATTATATTATAATACATGCAATTTAAATTTTGTGACTCCCTTTCTATTTCTTTATAACAATCGCTGTAGCCGTAACCTTTGATATTGGTATTGTGTTTGAAGTTTAACACACGGTTTTCATTACCTTTATGGTTTATTCCTATTTAAAGAATTGGTCAGTCTAACTAATTGTAATTTTTCTCATTATGGATTTAAAAATTTGAACTCTTGGTAGGTGGTACTTTGGTGATCCTTTCACAAAACTCCAGCTAGGATATGCAGATATACGAATGAATATATTTTGTAGAAATTCATAATTTCCCTTAATACGTTATTTCATATCTTACTTTTTTTAATACACGTGTTGGCAAGCGATCCGATAGGTATTTACTTATTTGTATTGATGACGAAAAGGGATTTAACCACAGATGTAGGCCTGCTCTACATGCATTTGCTCGAGTTCCAATGTGTGTTTTCAAAATACTCTTGAAGAGTAATATATATGCATTGCTTGTCATCATATTTTACCCTGTTTTCATCCTCAATCAATGTTTCATATACCATATCCGGTGCGGATCCAGGATTTAAAAAAAAGGGGAACCACTAAAAACCATTAGGAGTGGGCATACAAAGTCTATATGCAAGAGACATGTAGCCCCATAAGCAGGGGGCGGATCCAGCCATTTTTAAAAGGGGGTTCCAACTATATGTCCCCATTCAACTGCATTGATTGTCAAAAAAAAAAGAGGGGGTTCCAACCCATCCCCTCACCTCAATCCAAGTATGTATGGATTAAGGGGGGCGTAGAATGCGTACGCCCCCTTTAATTGGATAATATATCATTTTTTAGCATTAAATCGTATAAGCAATTCTTGACCGCCCGAAAATCTTAACAAATTCTTTTGATTCTTGTTTTGAAAACACACTATCAGAATCAGAAATGAAAATAAAATATGAAAGCCAGCAACCAACGACAGTCACCGAAATACAGCAGCACCTGTGTTGAAGACCTACTGGTGGCTATGGGCTGTTTTCTGCACTTTGGTCTGGTTGTTGTCTCTTTAACACATTCTCCGCTTCCATTCTCAATTTGATCTTCCATGACATGGGACAAACGCATACAGAACCTGGCAGGGTTAATAATGTTTGTTAGTGCCCAGTCCTCCCTATGACTCGAGACAGTGGTCAATTTAATTCATGACCCACTCTTTGTGACATTTTAAAGATAAAAAATACTTCATCAGAAAAACACAAAGTATATAAGCCCAGCACTGGTGCTGATATGAAGCTGTTATCAGTTAGCACAGCAAAACGGTAAACTACAGGTTCCATGCGCCTAAAATGCGGATCTATTTTTGTTTCAACTCGTCTTTTATTGACATACAATATTTAAGCTATATTTTACACACCACTAAGCACCATCGATCATGTTACTTTGGTTTGAATTGGTTCAGTGGTGTCAGGGAAGCTCTTTTAACTAGACACTAGATCTAGAGTCTGTGTCACTCACTTGGATCTATCTGCATCTTCAAAAATGGCCACTCTCTTACAGTCTGCCTCATATCTTGACTTGCACCTAGAAATTGACAATGAGGGTCGGTTGAAAACAAAACTTTATGACAAAAGAGATGATTTCAGCTTCTCAGTTGTGAACTTTCCATTTCTATGTAGCAACATTCCAGCAGCGCCTGCATACGGAGTATATATCTCCCAATTGATACGATAATCCCGGGCTTGTATTTCCTATCATGATTTCCTTGATAGAGGGTTGCTGCTCACAAGGAAGATTTTAAACCACGAGTTCCAAATGGTGAAGTTGAAATCATCCCTTCGTAAATTTTACGGACGCCATCACGATTTGGTTGACCGTTATGGAATATCCGTTTCACAGATGATATCGGATATGTTCCTTATGTCGTAACTACAATCCTGTTCCCTTTCACGAATGTGACCTACCGAATTTGACTATTTACCGGGTTTGTAATAACATGAGCAACACGACTGGTGCCACATGTGGAGCAGGATCTGCTTACCCTTCCAGAGCACCTGAGATCACCCCTAGTTTTTGGTGGAGTTCGTGTTGCTTATTCTTTAGTTTTCTATGTCGTGTCTTGTGTACTATAATTTGTCTGTTTGTCTTTTTCTTTTTTAGCCATGGCGTTATCAGTTTATTTTCGATCTATGAGTTTGAATGTCCCTCTGGTATCTTTTGCCCCTGTCTTATAGACTCGATTCTAATTCAGCACTCATATCTTATTTGTTAAAAATGCATATTGCTGATCATATTTTGGCTGGTTACAGTTTCTCTTTTAAACTACTATTGAATTTGCCCAAGATGCAAAAATTGATTAAATCACCATTTTTAAGGGTAATAATTCCTTAACGACTCATCCAAAAGTGTTTGCTCTGTACAGACTGACCAGAGTAAAAAAAACAACAAAGTTTATACTAGACACCATAAGAACCATTCACCTCAAGTTTGGTAAAACGTTTACAATGGACAACAAGTAAGTTTATACGGTAGTTCAGTGGCTTTATGGGGATGTGAGCTAAAAGGTTTACAGACGACATACAATGAACTGAGTATGATGACACATTTAGTCACTTTTGCCAGATTAGCTTAGAAAAAAAGATTCTCTCATAAATCATCTATTTTTGATGTGTGTATATGTAAAATTGAGAATGGAAATGGGGAATATGTCAAAGAGACAATAACCTGACCAAAGAGCAGACAACAGCCGAAGGCCACTAATGGGTCTTCAACGCAGCGAGAAAATCCCGCACCCGGAGGTGGTCCTCAGCTGGCCCCTAAATAAAATTGTGTACTAGTTCAGTGAAAATGGACGTCACACTCAACTCCAAAACATATAAATGAACTAAAATTAAAAAACTTACAAGACTAACAAAGGCCAGAGGCTCCTGACTTGGTACAGGCGCAGAAATGCGGCGGGGTTAAACATGTTTTGTGAGATCTCAACCCTCCCCCTATACCTCTAGCCGATGTAGAATAAAGAAACACATAGCAATAAGTACAGTAAAACTCAATTTAAAAGAAGTCCGAGTCCGATGTCAGAATAGGTAACAAAAGAAACTATGCAAAATGACAATGATACATAAATTAACAAAGGACTACTAGCAGTTACTGACATGCCAGCTCCAGACCTCAATTAAACTGATTGAAAGAGTATGTCTTCATCATATGAAAATCAAGTACAATCCCTCTCGTTAGGGGTTAAGTATCATACAATCATAAAATATACGAGAAGAACATACGGTAACCCGTATCATGACAACAACTGCTTTTAGAATTATAGTGTTTATTTCCGATGCAAAGACCCTATGAGTGAATCAATATTAATACCAAAATATGCAATCCTTAATGACCTGACAACAGTATCGTAACTATATCCTTTCTATCTTTTCTATAAGTCTGTTTAAAGGTTTGGTTAGCTTTTGAGGTGAATGCCGACATTTTTGTGCTTTGTAAAGAATATTACCATAAAATATTGGATGTGAAATACCTGAACGTATAAGATGTCTACATGTTAATTTATACTAGTATTTACGAATGATGTCCTTGTACCGATGATAAAATTTAGTAAATGTTTTGACTAGTTTGTGATATATCGAAAACCCTAGCTGGTGTAACAATTTTTCAGTAATACAGAGATTTCTTTCGTTGAAATCAAATACGTTGTTACAAACACGAGCGAATCGAACAAGTTGAGATATATAAACACCATAAGATGGTGACAAGGGAACGTCACCATCTAAAAATGGATAATTAACAATAGGGAATGAAAAATCATCTCTTTTATCATAAATTTTGGTATTAAGCTTCCCGTTCAAGATATAGATATCAAGATAGGAAAGGGCAGTGTTCATTGTTAGTATTAGCTTTATTTAAAGTCAGTTCAGCAGGATAAATCGCTTTTGTGTAGATACTGAAGTCGTCATTATTGAGGGCCAATATATCATCTAAATGTCAATATATACATTGTTTATTGTATTAATTTGAGTATTTTCTTGATCCAAAACAAACTTGTTTCATAAGTTTATGACACTTGCCTTCATCATGTCAGGTCAAACTTGATATCATTATGATGCCAATGATGATTCCAACAGTCTAAATTGTTATCAGGTCAAATATATGCAATATTACAAAGCCCTGATGCAGATTTTTTTAAAAATTTGTTGGACAAAATCATATATTTTCAAAGGAAATAAAAACAAAGAAGGCAAAGACAGCATTATTCTTTAAAACTTATAAAAATTTTATATAAGACAATTACTTTATTTTTGGATATAATGTAATGTGTGTGTCAGAACTAGATCCTATCAAACAAACTTAAGTAGTAAACTTTTTTGTTTTAAATATGTACTACTTTCCAGTATGTTCTTATTCGACGGGGCCCGATTGGGTGGTGTTACATCTTACAAAGTCTATCCAAATTATTTTTGCAAAGAATTCCGCTTAAGCCGGTGCTAGGGGCCGTCTTAAACTTGCAGTGAGGTGAGAGTTTTTTTTTGCTCCGTGTTGAGGTCTCATTGTGACATTGAGATGAAGAACAGCAATAAAAGCACTGTTCCTTTGCTTGTTGTATGTTTTTTTGTTGTGCATTTACTGATTTTGTGTCATGGATGGATACCCCATATCCTTTGTTTTTCTATTAATATTGAAAATTGCTAATTAATTCCAAGTCACTGCACCATATCCTAGGGGACAGAGCCCCAAACTAGTCGTAAAACTGATAGTAATACAACTTTATATTAAATGTCAATGATCTATCACAAGCAGTACCTGTCAAACTTACTAACTTAAGCAGAAAACTTAACAATTGTTGATGCCGGAGCCATCGTGGCTAGAAAAATGACCCTTATGTCTCGCTTTCCCGGACGAGAAGTCGCAGGCGAGAAAAAAAATAAATAGTCGATTGATTACAGCTTCTCATACAAAGAATAAAATTATTAACATACCATATAACAAAATATTAATTTTTCTGTCCACCGCGCGCGGAAGAAGTCAAGAAGACTCGGGCATTATTATTTTTTCAGGGGTTGACAGGATACAGTACTAGTAATCGTTATAAATTTTAACTTCACGGTTCTTATGCAAGCAAATTTAATAAACAATGATTTTATACAGTTGGGTTTTTTGTTTTCACCTTACATAGGGTTTTATTTCTGATCTTATTTCTGTGTACACAATTCTAAATCTACATATTTCACCTTTATCAATATTATGAAATCCGTTTGGACGATTCCATATACCATTATGTTTTAGGGGTTTTTAGCTTCAGCGTCGAGTTGGTGTATAGTATTAAGGGTTGTCTGCGAGAAATGAATCATTTTTCTGATAGATTAACTAAATTCAAAACCAATATAAATATAGTTAACATATATATTTTATTTAACTGAGTAAATTGATCGGAATGTGAATGATACATAGACATAAAATTCTTTTTGGTCTATCCTAGTCATGACATTTGCGCGGGAATTTCTTCCATTGACATCGTAATATAATTTACTTTGGATTATTGTTATCTTTAAATGTAATGTGATAGGATTTAATGTGATATTATTTGTCTCTTCTTCTATAGTACATAGTTTGACGTCAGGTTTGTACACATGAAGCTTCTAGTCTAGTCAGATCTGAAGTATACATGTACTTATTCTCAATTTTATTCTGCATATCCCACCCCTTCCCTACGCCACCCTGCTCAGTCGCTCCGTAATTCTCGTATCACTGCTTTGAGACGAAAGCAGGCATTATCAGCAACGTCATAACTCGCGTCATAATGTCTGAGGAGATGTTATCAGCGACGTCACAATTTGTGAGGAGTCGTTATCAAGCTTGCTTTCGTCTAGCGTAAAACTGTCTTAGGGCTAGGCCGAGTTAGGGAGGTGAAAAAGTCAGTAATAGAACGATAAACAGATAATCAGGTTTTCTTAGTATAACGTGACGGTACCCAAATTGCACCTATTTTGACAGTTTTTTCACCTAAGTTTTTTTATGATAAAGACAAAAATTTCCATTCTGTGTTTATTTTGTAGCCGTATCCTTCTTTATTATATAGGTACACCAATTTGATTTTTAATCCCTATTGAGTCATAGAAAAATGGGTTTGAATCGACCTCAAAACTATCCATGATTCCGTAATGAGGAGTACCCAAATTGCATCCATGCTTAAATTCACATCATTAAAAATCAAATAACAGATATTTTGTTTTATTTTTTCAAATATTTAGAACAATTTGACATTAGTACATGCTCACTATTTATTTCTTTTAAAATGGATGCTTGTTACATATTTTTTTTGTTCATTTTTAAAAGATGACTTTTTGTGAACGTCGCATGGCGGCGTTTTCGTACATTTTTCTTTTCCAGTGAAAGCTTCAGCTGTTGATAGGGGGTCTCATTGGGGGTCTAATCCCGGATCCCGCTTATTGTTTGTCAGATTCCCGTATCCCGCTTATCATTTTTTTAGTTTCCCGTTTCCCGCTTATATATTTTTTTTCTATAAGAAGTCGCCTTGCCAGAGCCCTCCTATCGGTATATCACACTTGTATTACCATTGGCAAGATATCAGGGAACCGATAAATGGCTTACTGGTGTCACAAATTTAGGAATGATACAAAAAGATTGTTAGTGACTCGCCAAAGGTGGGTGGTACTCTGGGCGCCAAGACTGTGAGAAGCGTAACTACATGTCCAATAAACTGTGGGTAAAAATTGCGGCAGGGGATCTGGGGCCGCTGAATGCACCCAGCAGGTCTAGGGTAGATTTGAGAGTACTCGAAGTTTCTGAAAGCTAGTTGATTGATTGATTGATTGATTGATCAATTGCTAAAAATGGCAAATAGTTCATGATTGTTCAGGACAAAAACAAATTTACAATAAATACAACAGGTAGCTAGGTCCTGATCGTCGAGGATGAAGGTCTGAAATTTTAGAAATGCAATGCATAGAAAATGTTATTTTCTTGGATAGGAACATAGATTTTGCCTTTCAGTATACCACCTACGAACCCCTCAAAGAGTTGTTGCAAGTTGCTTAACGTGTAGAGAGCGTGGCATTCTCTCTACACTAGCGGCATCGGATTTAACGTCACCATTCTGACCAGACGTGACTGCGTAATTACGCACAATTATACATTACGCACAACCAAACGAACGCCTAACTTCGCAAGGATTTTATTGTAGGTCAGATAAGGACCAAGTGGAAAGCTAGTTGAAAGTCAACAACAATTAATAAAAAATAAATCATGTATATAAAAAAGGCAAGGTTTTGAGCATGATGAGGCTAATTCAAGTATTTGTTGACAGAAATGAAATGATCTGAACCAAAGATCTAATTTTTAGTTTATATAAGGTGG
The DNA here is from genome assembly GCA_017311375.1 of Mytilus coruscus. Lineage (NCBI taxonomy): Eukaryota > Metazoa > Mollusca > Bivalvia > Mytilida > Mytilidae > Mytilus > Mytilus coruscus. The sequence continues at coordinate 23,811,460 of CM029606.1, read as the reverse complement.
AATATAATGACATTTTATCCAATACTCAATTCACTAAGGATGATAGACTAGTGCACAAATGACATTTGATAATTAAAGAGTTTTACCGAGTTCACATGTATCTACAGATAATGTTGTTTTTATTTTTTGTATATTAAAAAAAATATTTGTGAAAAAAATATGTGTATAGGTACGTGCCTAAAGTGCCTAACGGCAGCTACGCCCCTGACTGTCATAAGATTATATTGAGAAAAAACGGATTTACATTTGATATGATAAACAAACAAAAATTACTTATATCCCCATTACACTAGGACCACGATCCCACTACGATCTCAGAAATTATAAAATTTTGAAAGCCATAGTAAGATCGTGGTAAGGTCGTAATAAGGACATGCCAAGTCTTCATGATCATGGAGCATTGAATATGCTCAAAACATTCGTAGTGTAGTCATGGCCAAAACTAGTTGAAGTAGAACCGTATGAACTCAGTCGTAGTAAAGACGTAGTTAGATCGGGATGGGCGTAGAAGCATCGTATTGGAAACGTGTTGCAATCGGGGTAGCCAATGGAAAATATTTCGCTGCAACCTTAGGTAGGCCTATAAGATTTTACTGCGACTATCCCGCTTTCACTATACGTCTTAATTACGCTTCTACAATATTGATTCGATTATTCTACGATGAGGAAGACAATAATGCGCAGCTACTTTGCCCTTGTCGTCCTCGTCCACATCACTACGATTCAACTACGTCCTAGCCACGAGAATTGTGTTATATTTCCTAATTTGTAAATTGGAAATTTCAAAATTGCATAACTTTTTTTTTAGTACCTCTGCTTTTTATTTAGCACCTCGATCTCTAAGTGTTTTTAATACCTTTAGTGGAAAGTTATCTCCAGGAAACTGATGTGTACAATGGGAAAGTCAAGATATTTATAGGGACGAAGAGCGTAGTGACAACGAAGTGGAGTCGTTTTTCGATCGTAGTAGACACGTATTGAAATCGTAATGCGATCGGGAAGGTTTTGGAAGAAGCGTTCAGAGATCGTGTAAGTCGTGGTAAGCTTATTAGACGCAGCAAGAGCGTGACAAGATAGTAACTATAGAACGCGTTACTGTCGTAGCGAATTCGTAGCAGGATCTTATCAGGATCATAGCAAGATCGCAGTATCAACGTAAAAAATATGAAATAAATTAATGAATATTCAAGCCAACCATACCACGATCTCACTGCAATCTTATCTATTTTAGTTAGTAAATCACTCAAGTATGAGGTCAACTCCTTATTTATGGTATTTGTCTAGTGTGGTGGGGGCTTTACATCCACTTCATTTGAACTTTGGTGGAAATCTTTCTCTTTGGCAGTCAATCCACATCCCTTTTTTCATTTTTTGACAACAAATTTTGATTCACGCCTAATAAAATGATGATTTTCCCGGATTCCCGGCTCATTTTTTGGTAATTTCACGTGTTCCGCCAGACTTTATTTCCCGTTTTCACGGACAATAATTTGACTTTCACGTGTCACGCTTACAAAAATCGGCCAATCCCGCGTCACGCTTAGACCCCAATGAGACCCACTTGATATAAACTGTGAACGTTTAGTGTATATTTGAATATATTCACCTATTTTGTAAGACGTGTATAATGTCAAATAACTTAAATATAAATTGTTAAGTCTCAAAGAAAACTTTTAAGAATTTCTCAGCTGTTTATGTTGAATAGGTGCAATTTGGTACTCGGTGCAATTTGGGTACCGTGACGTTAGATACCTTAACATATCACCCACTGTCGCTGAGGACACAATTTTATTCATTTTAGCTCATTAGCTGCTCTCACTCACCAAAAATATTTATTGCTGCTCACTGGCTAATATTTTACGATATCAATGAGTAGAAAAGCTGATAATCTATACATATGTGTAAGGAGTCGTTATCAAGCTTGTTTTCGTCTAGCGTAAAAACTGTCTTAGGCCAAGTTAGAGAGGTGAAAAAGCCAGTAATAGAACGATAAACAGATAATCAGGTTTTCTTCATATAGATACCTTAAAATATCACCCACTGAGGACACAATTTGATTCATTTTAGCTCATTAGCTGCGCTCACTCGCCAAAAAGGTTCACTGCGCCTCACTGGCTAATATTTGACGATACCAATGTGTAGAAAAGCCGATAATCTAGACTGTCCCAAGTCAGGAGCCTGTAGTTCAGTGGTTGTCGTTTGTTTATGTGTTACATATTTGTTTTTCGTTCATTTTTTGTACATAAATAAGGCCGTTAGTTTTCTCGTTTGAATTGTTTTACATTGTCATTTCGGGGCCTATTATAGCTGACTATGCGGTATGGGCTTTGCTCATTGTTGAAGGCCGTACGGTGACCTATAGTTGTTAATTTCTGTGTCATTTTAGTCTCGTGTGAACAGTTGTCTCATTGGCAATCATATCACATCTTCTTTTTTATATATATGGTCAGATCATTTTTTCGAACGTCATACATTTGTCATATGAATTCGTAATATGCATGCCTTTTCAATGGAAATTGTGACACCATTAATAGCACGAAAACCCATGAAAAGAGGATATATATACATATGTCAACCAAAATTTTTCAGCAACGGCATAATGTGCGAGGACACCCTATCAAGCTTGAGTTCATCTTGCGTTAAAACTGTTTTAGGGAGGTGAAAAATACCAGCAATAGAACGATAAACAGATGATCGATATTGTAAAATATCAATGTGTAGAAAAGCCAAAGATCTACATGTATACATATATATATATATATATATATATATATATATATATAAAATTAAAATGACTGAATAATAGTACGGGGCGATGGATCATATAAATATGATACAGTACACTACAAAATATAATATATAAACCAGTCTAAAAGGGTACAACATCACCAAAAATGACAATAAACGAACAAATGTAACTATAAATATTTCGGATAACAGATATCCTTCATCAATATGAGCACGATGTAAAATGAATATATATATATGTATACCATCATTGCTTAAATTTATAGTTAAGATCCATTTATTACACCTTGTGATCCGTTTATTTGGCAATCGCCAATGGCAGTCAGCAGAGTTTAAGAACATTTGTTGTTCGACTGTTAGTCAAATGCGTTTTGTTAAAATATACTTTTTCACTTTTTTGGTCTTTTGGAAAATGTTGTTTGTGCTGTATTTAGACCCCTCTAACAAGAAATTTATTTTGCATGCACACGTATAAAAATTGCGGTTTTTATCCAACGCAACCATAGGTTTGAACGTTGTTTTCAATTTAGACTTGTATATATATATATATATAAAAGTCTTGCGTTGCATATATATATAAAAGTCTTGCGTTGGATAAAAACAGCAATTTTTATACGTGTGCATGTAAAAAAAATTTCTTGGTAGAGGGGTCTAAAAACAGCACAATCAACAATTTCCAAAAGACCAAACAAAGTGAAAAAGTCTATTTTAACAAAACGCATTTGACTAACAGGTCGAACAACTGATGTTCTTAAACCCTGCTGACTGCCATTGGCGATTGCCAAATAAATTGATCACCAGATGTAACGAAATGGATCTTAATATTAATGTAATACCAAACAGAAAACAATAAACTTGTGGAAAAGATGGTATACCACAAACATGAGGTGCAAAAATTTGTACACCATATCCGGATTTCGACAATTAATGTCTATTCAGTGATGTTAGGGATCGAAACGGTATTTGGAAGGCCATATAATTTACCTCAATTTAGGATAGACTCTTGAAGTTTGAGGAGTCGAAATAGGATGAACGGATCATATAAACCCGAAGGAAAATATAATACAAGCCCAAACGAAAAAATATATAAAAGTCTTAATTGAAAACAACGTTCAAACCTATGATTGTGTTGGATAAAAACCGCAATTTTTATACGTGTGCATGTAAAACAAATTTCTTGGTAGAGGGGTCTAAATACAGCACAGACAACAATTTCCAAAAGACCAAACAAAGTGAAAAAGTCTATTTTGACAAAACGCATTTGACTAACAGGTCGAACAACTGATGTTCTTAAACTCTGCTGACTGCCATTGGCGATTGCCAAATAAATTGATCACCAGATGTAACGAAATGGATCTTAATATTAATCTAATACCAAACAGAAAACAATAAACTCGTGGAAAAGATGGTATACCACAAACATGAGGTGCAAAAATTTGTACACCATATCCGGATTTCGACAATTAATGTCTCTTCAGTGATGTTAGGGATCGAAACGGTATTTGGAAGGCCATATAATTTACCTCAATCTAGAGGTGGCGTGAATCAGATGTGGATACTAAAAAATTCCAAAGATCTTTTAGAGTACATACAAACTAAGACTCTCTCATCTTGCAATAGTATTAAAACATTTGACTTTTCTACACTTTACACAAGTATTCCCCATTCCAAACTAAAAGACAAATTGAAAGAGTTGGTATTACTTTGTTTTATTAAAAGAATGGCGAACGTAGATACAAGTATCTTGTCTTGGGAGGATAAATCCTACTTTGTAAAGAATCACTCTGATTCAAACAAAAATTCTCTGAAACTGACATTATCAAGATGCTTGATTTCTTGATTGACAACATATTTGTTACGTTTGGAGGACGTGTTTTCAACAGACTGTCGGAATTCCAATGGGAACCAATTGTGCCCTCTTCTTGCCGACTTGTTTCTTTATTATTATGAGGCTGACTTCATACAAGAACTTCTTAGGAAGAAAGATAAGAAGTTAGCAATATCCTTTAACTCTACGTTCCGCTATATAGATGATGTTCTCTCACTAAATAATACAAAATTTGGTGACTATGTTGAACGAATCTATCCCATCGAACTAGAGATAAAGGATACTACAGATACAGTTAAGTCTGCCTCATATCTTGACTTACATCTAGAAATTGACAATGAGGGTCGGTTGAAAACAAAACTTTACGACAAAGAGATGATTTCAGCTTCCCAATTGTGAACTTTCCATTTCTATGTAGCAACATTCCAGCAGCGCCTGCATACGGAGTATATATCTCCCAATTGATACGATATTCCCGGGCTTGTGTTTCCTATCATGATTTCCTTGATAGAGGATTGCTGCTCACAAGGAAGCTATTAAACCAAGAGTTCCAAATGGTGAAGTTGAAATCATCCTTCGTAAATTTTGGACGCCATCACGAGTTGGTTGACCGTTATGGAATAACCGTTTCACAGATGATATCGGATATGTTCCTTATGTCGTAACTACAATACCTTCCCTTTTCACGAATGTGACTTACCGAATTAGACTGTTTGCCGGATTTGTAATAACATAAGCAACACGACGGGTGCCACATGTGGAGCAGGATCTGCTTACCCTTCCGGAGCACCTGAGATCACCCCCAGTTTTTAGTGGGGTTCGTGTTGCTTAGTCTTTAGTTTTCTGTGTTGTGTCGTCTGTGCTGTTGTTTGTCTGTTTGTCTTTTTGTTTTTGGCCATGGCGTTGTCGGTTTGTTTTTGATCTATGAGTTTGACTGTCCCTCTGGTATCTTTCGTCCTCTTTTAGGATAGACTCTTGAATTTTAAAGAGTCGAAATAGGATGAACGGATCATATAAACCCGAAGGAAAATATATATATATATATAAACAAGTCCAAATTGAAATATATACACATATATATATATATATATATATATATATATATATATATATATATATATATATATATATATATAAGATGGTATTATACGTAGATGTTGTTATTAAATCGTGTTGACAAATATTTCGGCTTAACAAATAGCCTTCTTCGGTGTCAATGAGTTTAACAATACTGATTGTAGGTTAAAAACTACTATGTCAACCAAAAATACAACTGATTTACACCACAACTGTTGAAAAGACCTTTATGTATATATATCTAATCTCATTCTAGTCCGTTCAACTGACAGAATCTGTTTATATTTCATGAACTCTTAACAAGAATCCTCATGGACTATTCTTTATACCAATATCTGTTAGCCATTTAGGGGTCATTTGCATTCAAAGTTGAGTTATAGTGGGTTTATTTTGCGAAAAAGAACTCAATTTCCCGATAGTTAACGTTTTCTTTATATTTTGCTGTGTCAAAATGACCTTAATATAAAGGACAGTATATAGTCCTAAAAATGGTATATCGCGATCTACACATTACTTTTTAGCAGGAAAGACTGTCATTGGAGTATATCACCACTGGGTCTTTTTAATTTGATCTCATCCACTAAAGTCATTCAAGTAGAACAATTGCTGTCGGGTTTGTCCACAGTTTGGAATATATTAATACATGTATAGAAATACTGTTGAGTCTGTTCCCAAATGCCTCCACAATTTGGAATATATTAATACATGTATAGATGTACTGTTGAGTCTGTTCCCAGATGCCATGGATGCCTGAGATACACTTCAATATTTATTATTTATTGGAAATAAGTGGAATCATCGTTTAGAAAAGTTGTTCCTATGGTAACGAATCCCCCCACTAATTATAAGGTAAAAAGACTACATCTATTTTTCCTTTTTTTAAAACCGCAAAATATCCCTCATTTTTTGGGGGGGGGAGAAGGAGGGTGTTCCCTACCTGTTTATTAGTGGATTTGTGAATCAGGCCATTACTCCTCAATTGTATTGATGCATACTTTTCATGTCGGGACAGTTTTCCTCATTTTTGAAGGCTGTATGCATGGTTGCCTATAATTGCTATGTCATTTGAACCTCTGTGGATAGTTGTCTCATGATGCTCATTGGCAATCATATATATTAAATACATGTATTGTAAATTTTATATGTATCCATCCTTTAGAAAAGTTGTTACGAATGTAATGAATCCCCTCCAGATCCCCCGTTATAAGTTGAAAAGGCTACATCTTCTTTTTATCTTCTTTAGAACGTTTTTTTTTTTGGGGGCAACCTGTTGTTTATAAGTTGTAAATCAGGCCATTACTTTTCTCAATTTAATTGTTGCATATCTAACATGTCTGGACTGTTTTTTTTCTCATTTTTGAAGGCTGTATGGTTGCCTATAATTACTTTGTTATTTGAACCTCTGTGGATAGTTGTCTCATTGGCATATGACATATACTGATTTTTATATGGATTGCAGACCTGAAAAAGATGTTCAAAGTTGAATATGCTGCAAACTTCAAACAACCTACTACAACTTATTTACCATGAAACTGTTGATCAGAACTATATAAATTGATTTCATCCCAGTCCTCATACATGTACCACTATCAATCAACAGAACAAATGCAAATAACTATGATGTCATGAAAGGTGTTTTTTTAATAAATCTTGAATCTTTATATCAATATAAACTGAATCCCAATATAAACATGTTGGGCTCTTTTACAGCAGAATATACAGTATGGGGTTTTCTCATTTTTATACGCCTGTTTACGGGACGTATAATGGTATACCGTTGTCCGCCTGTCTGTCCGTCTGTTGTCAACATGTCAGACATTAACTTAAAAACGCTTTAATAAAATTGCATAAAACTTTGAATTGTTTATATCTATTGACCTGAGCTCCCTTTTTTTTTTAATAAATTTTAGGTTTTACGTTTCCGAGTTTATTCTTAAAAAAAGGGGGATTTTCCAGTTTTCAGACTATAACTCAAAAATCTTTCAGCAGTTCTCATGAAACATTGGTGAACTGTTTATATCTAGTGATGTAAGCTGCTGCCTTTAGAATTTTATAAATTTTACATTTCCAAGTTATGGGGTTTTATATATTAAAAAGGGGGGATTTCCCAGTTTTGGATAATGTTTTCAGCAATTCTCATTAAACCTTAGTGAATTGTTTATATCTATTGATGTAAGCTCCCTTTTTGATTTTCATAAATTTCTAATATGACATTGAGAAGTAATTGAACTTTATTCTTTGTAAATGTGACGAGGGTATCATGCGCTCATGGCGCAGCTGTTTATTAAAGGTGGTATGCATATGGTTGCCTATAATTTCTTACATCCATTTTATTTGAATTTTAGGGAAATAGTTGTTATTTATATAAACAAATCCCACGTCGATATATTACATATACAACAATCAGACATCAACCCACGCCAACCTGGATGTAATTGAAAGACATCTAGAGGTCAATATTGTTACGCCAGAAAATCGCTTTTTAATTGTAGCCAACAAAACACACAAATCAATAATAAAATGAAACAAGATTTATTATACACAAGTTTACAAGAAGTATTACATAAAAAGAAATGTCAACTTAACTATCAAAATATATGTCCAATCTTTTATCTTTTCTTTATCCGGAAATCTTCTCGGAATCCACAGAATATTATATCCAATATGTCACAATCTAGTATGATGTAGTTTGTAAAGAAAAGTGTCAATCCAATTGCTGAGAATGTTGATGTCTATCGATGTTTAAGTCTATCTATGTCTAAGTCTATCTATGTCTAAGTCTAACTTTAGGGTCTGCATTCTTATATATATACTCAAACAAACTTCTAGACAACGCTAGAAATATAAATTACGCATCTTTTGTTATGATCATTCTGGAAACGTTATGTAAGTGAAATAGAAAGTTCTAATCATTCCATGAGTATCAATGATTGTTCCAGTGAATTCTAAACTGCATAGTTGTAACACAATGTATATTATTTTGTACACAATGTATATAATAGGCCACACAAAACAAATTAGGCCAACTAAATAAATATGATAGTTACAATATCATAACACCTCCCCCCTTAAAAAAGTTTGAGTGTAACAAAAACTTTTCATGAATAATATGTACAAAAATACATAGTATATACACAGTGTTTTAATAAGTTCTAGATAAAGCATCTGCTATTACATTATCTTTACCTTTAATATGTTTTACAATAATATCATATTCCTGTATTAATAAACTCCACCTAGTCAATCTCATGTGCTTGTTTCTCATTTTATGTATGAAGGTGAGAGGATTATGATCAGTATAAACAAGAATAGGATGCACAGTGGGATTTAAATATACATCAAAATGTTGAAGTGCAGACAACAGTGCAAAACACTCTTTTTCAATAGTCGAATAATTTTTCTGATGTTTATCTAATTTCTTAGAAAAATATGATATAGGTTTCTCAACATTATCATCTGTCTCTTGATATAAAACAGCTCCAACTCCTACATCGCTTGCATCGATGGCAAGTTTGAATTGTTTTTCAAAGTCTGGAGTGATCAAAACTGGACTATTAATTAAAAGTGATTTGCTATTTTCAAAAGCGTTTTGACAATTTTCACTCCAGATGAATTTAGAATCTTTCCGTAAAAGATGAGTCAATGGTTGAACAACAGTAGCAAAATTTGAACAAATTTTTCTGTAAAAAACCAATCATGCCTAAATATCTCATAAGTTGTTTTTTATTTGTAGGAAGAGGAAATTTAGTAATTGCGTCCACTTTAGCCGTTATAGGTTTCACTTGACCTTGGCCAACTGTATGCCCTAAATAATCAACAGTGGCCTGGCAAAATTCACTTTTACCAAGATTAACAGTCAAATTTGATTGGGACAATCTATCAAAAGTATCATATAAATGTGTTAAATGTTCTTCCCAGCTATAACTACATACAATAAGATCATCAATATAAGCATAACAACAGTCTAAATCTTTTATAACATTATTGATCATTCTTTGAAATGTAGCTGGAGCACTTTTCATGCCAAACGGCATTACAGTATATTGAAATAAACCGTCTGGTGTGACAAAAGCTGATATTTCTCGAGCTCTCTGTATCAATGGGACTTGCCAGTAACCTTTCAATAAATAAAATTTGCTCACAAATTTTGCTTTTCCAATGTTATCAATGCAGTCGTCTATCCTTGGAATCGGATAGGAATCAGATTTTGAAACAGAATTTACTTTTCTGAAATCAGTTACGAAACGAAAGGTTTTATCTGGTTTGGGCACAAGCAGACAAGGAGAGCTCCATTCACTGTTACTCGGCTCAATAATATCATTGTCAAGCATATATTTAATTTCTTGTCTCATAAATTCAAGTTTGAGTGGATTGAGCCGGTAAGGATGTTGCTTGATTGGAGAAGCATCACCAACATCGACATCATGACAAACAGCAGTGGTTTTGTTTGGCACATCTGGAAACAGATTTTTAAAAGAAAATACCAAAGCTTTTAATTTTTCTCTACGATGAAAAGACAGATGTGCGAGTTTTGAATCTAAATTTGACAAAATTTCTGAATTTTTCAATCTAACTGTCTCTTCCATAGTTTTAGAACTAAAAGTTGATTCAATTATATCTGGTTTGTCATGATTGTTCTCCAATTTAACCATGGCTAAAGTGGCAAATGGTTTACCCTCACCTTCATTAGTACGCTCAAAATATGGTTTTAACATACCGGTATTAATGTGACACACTCTATTTTGTTTACGCCGACCTGGTGTTTTTACAATATAATTCAAATCATTAATTTTACTCTCTATGGTATAAGGACCACAATATTTAGCTTGTCATGGATGTCCAGGGACTGGCAAAAATACAAGTACCTTATCACCAGGCTCAAAAAATCTGTCCCTGGCATCTTTATCATACCATATTTTCATCTTATTCTGAACAGTTTTTAAATTGTTCTGAGCAATTTGACAAGCAGTATACAATTTTTCTTTAAATCTAGATACATAGTCTAGAAGATTCAAGTCAGTGTGTTCAGTAAGTCACTTTTCCTTTATCAATTTTAAATGTCCCCTTACAGTATGACCAAATACCAACTCAAAGGGACTAAATCCAAGAGATTCTTGAACAGCCTCTCGGACCGCAAAAAGTAAAAAGTGAACACCATCATCCCAATCCCTGTCAAACTGAAGACAAAAAGTTCTGATCATGTTCTTCAATGTTTGATGAAAACGTTCTAAGGCACCTTGAGATTCTGGATGATAAGCACTTGACCTATACTGAGCAATCCATAACTGGTACACGACTTGCTGAAATAAACCTGACATGAAATTTGAACCCTGGTCGGACTGTATAGACTTTGGAAGTCCTACTAGCGTGAAAAATTTGATAAGAGCTTTGACAATAGTAGCTGTCTTGATATTCCTTAACAGAATAGCCTCAGGAAAGCGAGTGGAGGTACACATGATTGTCAATAAATACGCATTTCCAGTCTTGGTCTTCGGTAAAGGTCCAACGCAATCAATGAGTACTCGGCTAAAAGGTTCTTCAAAGGCTGGAATAGGCAGAAGTGGTGCTGGTGGTATTTTCTGGTTAGGCTTACCAACAACCTGGCATATATGGCATGATTTGCAGTATTCTGCGACATCATTTCTAAGTCTTGGCCAGTAGAAATGCTGCAAGATCTTAAGGCAAGTCTTCCTTATACCTAAGTGTCCAGCCAAGGGGGTGTCATGAGCAAGACCAATAATGTCTTGCCTATTAACTTTAGGCACCACCACTTGGTATACCACTCTCCATTCCTCCTCTGGGGTAGCATCAGGGGGCCTCCACTTTCTCATTAAAATGCCGTCTTGATGGTAATAGCATTCGGCCACTTTGTCTGCTTCTTCCTGTGGTTGAGGCCTCTTGTGGAGCTGAAGAACCTCAGGGTCTTTATTTTGTTCTTCGACAAATTTCCTTCGGTCTAATGAATGGCTGTTTACGTCTGGCCATGGCATAATTACATTCTTGCTAATGTTAGGTGGTCTTATTACGGCCTTCTCTGAGCTACCGGGACCTTCAATGTTGGCTAGAAAGGTGTCAGAAAGGTCCATGTAATCAAACTGGTCTTGCAAATCCTCATTTTGTTGTTTTCTAGCCATCGCCCTAGTAACGACACAAGCTGGATACAGTTCAGCATCATCTTCAGGTGATTTAACATCCACATCCGGTTCACTGGTAACAATTGGTTCAGTAACCACTTTGTTCCTAGCTAGATCATTTCCTAGCAATAATGAAACACCCTCAACAGGGAGATTATGACGAACACCCACAACAACTGGTCCAGTTATCAAATCTGACTTCAGATAAATACGATGGAGGGGAACATCTACACAACCTAACTCCACACCTTGTAACAAAACGGAGGCACCAACAGAAGTCTCCTCGGACAAAGGCAACACACCTTCTAACAATAAAGACAGAGAAGCTCCAGTGTCCCGTAAAATCTTAATAGGCTGAGGAGTAGTATTATTGACAATAGAAACAAACCCATCAGACATAAAAGGTTTATAATCCTCCATGTAATCACAAAAACTGGACTTAAAAGTCTGACTCGCAGGACATTCCAACGTATTGGTAACACGGGGTGTCGTACAAGCACTGGTCTTGGGCTTATTATCTCTTTCATTCTTCTTCTGGAGTCTAAAACAATCAGCCATCAGGTGACCATTCTTCTTACAATAAGCACAAGTCAGTGACTTCTTTTCAAAAGTATCAAATTTTGGACTAGACATATTATAACTAGACTGACTCTTATTCTGTGCAACAGGCTTACCATCAGTACGCTCAGTGCTTTGATTCTTGTAATTTCCACTCGAAGTATTAAAATTTTGACCTTTGAAACTTCTTTTATGTGAAAGGGTATAATTATCGGAAATAACAGCTGCGTCTTATAATGTCTCAACAGTTTTGTCATCTAAATGTGTTTTTAAGTCTAAATAAACACACTGCTTGAACTCTTCTAATAACATCAATTGTCTTAAGTTATCAAAATTTTTATCTATTTTCTTTGACCTAAGCCATTTATCAAATAGATCTTCTTTTTCCCTAGCAAATTCAACATAGGTTTGTGAATCAAACTTTTTATAAGACCTAAATTTCTGTCTATATGCTTCTGGCACTAGCTCATAAGCTTTGAAATCCTCTTTTTTAACCTTGTCATAATCAGAACTATTTTCTGATGAAAGTGCTGAGTAAATTTCAGCGGCCTTGCCCTCAAAAACACTTTGCAGCATTGTAGTCCAAAAAGCTTCGGCCATTTCAAATTTTGAGCAATTTTCTCAAACTGTGGAAAAAATTTATCAACTGTTTTTTCACAAAATTTGGGAACCAAACGTATGTTTATTGCTGCATCAAAATTAAAATGTTCTGATTTTGATTGGAATTTAGTGTTGCTTTCTTCCTTTGCCATTTCAATTTTCATTTTCTCAATCTCTACCCTATGGAAGCGCATATGGTACACCCCTTGTAAAGTTATTTTGTTGCAAATAAGTCGGAATTATTAGTTATGTTGTGTGTTATAAGCTGGAATCAAATCATCATGAGGAGGCAACTTGTCGGAATGATAAAGAAAAAATTGCATTACAATGTCGACTTGCTAGAATAAATATAATGACAAAGTAATAAGAAGTCGACATGTTGAATTCAACTTGTTAACTGATTAAGTCGACAACTTGCTTATTTGATGATGAGGTAAAACCACGTGACCATTTTGGAAAAACATAGGTCTATTTTTAAATCGATGTCCATATCAGTCGTTTTTTAATGTGCTTCGGGTGTTTGAAGCTATCCATTGAGTTCAAGTTCAAATTAAAGTTCGAGTTGATGTTCAGAGCTATTTGGTATGAAAAGGGATACGGCAGTCTCATAACAGAAAAAAAGTTCTGAAAAAATAACAATATTTCGGTCATAAGGGGGATATACCCACACCACTTAGTCCGGCCGTTTATTTTCCTTAGTTTTCAAACGGAAGCAGTATCATAATGATAATAAATTCGTGGATCTAGAAGATAAACACCTATACAAGTTTCATAACAATTCATGGAGGTTTGTTTACTTGTCAGGATAAAACAGTTTTATTTACTGCATAAAAACCTGTCCTGTTCCTAGCTACATGTAGTATCTATGTAGAATCGCAGTGAATTATATACAAAGGAAGCAAACGGGAAGGGATCCGCTAGCTAAATAAAAATAAGAAAATGAACAAAACCTTTAACGCACTGATAGACAATCATAGTAAGCTATGAAGAATCCGAAATGAAATATAAAACAACTTAAACGAGAAACCTAACGATCAAAATGACGAAGACGCCAACGTCACTAATAAATAAAGTAAGGAGATGTGGTGGTGGTGATTGCCAATGAGACAACTAGCCGCCAGAGTTTAAATAAAGAGGATGTCAGCACTCGGTATTACTGCCCAATATAAATTCATCAAAATCCGGCGTAGATCTCGATGCTCCGGTAGAGTAAGCTGATCCTGCACAACGTGAGTCACCTCTCGTGTTATTCGTGAAATTACAAACCCAGTTATTTGGTCTAATGTGGTAGGTCATCCTCGAGGAAAAGAGGACGGAATTCTGGTTACAAAATTGAAACATATATTATCCGTCGTTTCCTGTAACTTGAGTGATAGTTGATTAAAAGTGTTTCATTTGTTGACAATGAAATTCAAGTCATTTGATTAATGTCACGGAAATGAGAAACAACAAACCTTTATTTCGTCGTCGGAAATGGCGTCGGCGTCTTCGTCATTTAGATCGTTACGTTTCTCGTTTTTTTTACATTTGTCATTTCGGGATCTTTTATAGCTTACCATGCGGTGAGGGTTTTGCTCGTTGTTGAAGACCATACAGTGACATAGAGTTGTTAACTTCTCCGTGATTTGCCACGGTATGTGGTGGAGAGATGTCATATTTGCTATAATACAACATCTTCTTTTTTTTTTTTTTTGCAGTTAATAAAACTTTTTTGTCCTGATAAATGTGTAACTCTCCATGAATTGTTATAAAACTTGTATAGAAGTTAATCTTTTAGATCAAGATAAAGAATCTACAGAAAAAAATATTTTCAAATCTTGTATGTTACAGAGGTATAAACTTTTACAGTCAACATTACAATTTTACACAGACATCAGCAATCGAAGGCGAGACAGAGGGTTCCGTGGAATCCTTACCGAATTTATTATAATACTGATTCCATTGAGAAATGTATTTTCCGCATTTCGGAGTATAGCGGGAAAATATTGTCTAAAAGGAACGTTTTTTAAGAACGGTATGTTTTTGGCGTTTTTTTTTTTATACGACCGCAAAATTAAAAATCTTTTGGTCGTATATTGGTATCACGTTGTCCGAAGACAGATGGTTTCCGTATTATAATTTTAGTATAAGTAAATAGAAATCAATAAAATTTTAACACCCTGTTTATAGCCACTAAAGAAAGGTTGGGATTGAATTTGGGGGTTATTCTCTCAACTGTTTTGGAATTAGGGCCCAAATAAGCATTTTGGTAGTTTCCAGACATTAACTTGTGTTAAAGTGTATGAATCTCTCTGAAATTATACCACAAGTTTTCATACAACAAGGGGATGGTTAGGATTGACTATGGGGGTTATGGCTCAAACCATTTAGGAATAGGAGACAAAAAAGGGGGGAAAACAAGGTTTTTTCTGGTTAAAGGACAATTAAGACAATTTAAAAGCAGTCTGAGGGAGGTAATCCAATCCCAATTTAAAACAACAATATTTGCTTACCTCCCTTACACTGCTTGTAAATTATGTATTAAGAAATGGTGACTGTCTTGAGGTGATTAGCTGTCAATTTATTTTAAAAGTTAAGTACGATTAATTAATATCAATTTTAGCCATAACTATGTATGTCATTTTATATTTTAAGACTTGTATGATGTATTTAAAAGGGTAATTATGGTTGCAAACTTTATTAAAATTTGAATTAAGATTATGACTATATCTTAAGGAATGATTTTTCTTGGCATAAGGAAAGGGGAGGTGAAAAAATGGGAAAAGGGGAATAAGAATTTGTGGGGGGACTATTTTTCTCATTTCAGATTTCAGAAATTAAAAGAAAATTTCTTCAAATATTATTTTTGGAAGATTAATATTCAGCAGGATAGTGTATTGCACAAAAGCAAAAAAATAAAAACAGGGTCAATTTTATTTAGGGGAGGGGTCAATTTGCAACAGCATAGTGTATTGCACAAACGCAAAAAATTGAATATATATTCAAATCATATAACCAATTTTTAAGTTCTTTGACTACAGTTATTCTGTGGCAGAAACCTATTATGTGTCAAATATTTAATTACAATCCAAATTCAAACCTGTATCAAGCGTGAATATTGTTTGGACATCTCCGGTCGTATCCAGCTGAGCTCAGCGAAGCAATTTATATTAAGTGTAATTCTGAACATGGTTACGTGGACCAATCATTTGGATTGTGTCAATAAGTATTCTTATGTTAATGAGGTGAAAGGGTTTTAACTTTCTTTTGTTTGAAAATCATTCTAGCTGCAGACGTTCAACACTAAACTTCAATATTTTATAATATTTGATATTTATATATTATTTTGTTTTTGATGAAGTTCGGCATCAATGTCCTGAGGCGTGCCTTGCACTTGCTCCGTTAGTAATCTTTATTGCAAAATTACACCCATAAGGGTCAAGCAATACAATCAAACAATTATATACAATACAATGCAATACAATACAATGTAATACAATACAATATATAGAATAATAGAACATATTTTAAGAGTTCAATTATAAATTTATGTAAAATACACCATCATAAGCTTGTCTGACATGGGTCTGACCCCTCAGTTCTAAAGACTGCTTAATGAAGACCCAATATGACAAATAAGTTCAGGAACGGGGTTTAAAATGTGTTTTAGTTTATTAAATGCATCAAGATGTTGAAATAATGGTACATATAAAAAAAAGATGTGGTATGAATGCCAATGAGACAACTCTCCACAAGAGACCAAATGACACAGAAATTAACAACTATAGGTCACCGTACGACCTTCAACAATGAGCAAAGCCTATGCTGCACAGTCAGCTATAAAAGGCCCTGAAATGACAATGTAAAACTATTCAAACGAGAAAACTAACGGCCTAATTTATGTACATAGTCTTTAGATAAGCAAACAAATTAGAACGCAATGATATGTTTATGTCACAATACAAAAAATAATAAAATTCGTCATCTAGGACTCCACATTTTTTACATAATCTTTGTGCTCTTGGAATGTTTCTGTACCTTCCCAATTCAATGCCTAGGGAATGATCACTAAGTCTAAATTTTGAGGTTAACTGCCTATGTATAAAATTATTGTAATTTAAACATTCCCCAAACTGACAATTATTTTTTTGAATTTTCCATAAAGATAAAGTTTAGATGAGGAATCCATTTTGGAGGTTTATTTAAAGCAGTTTTTCATACTCCTCTGAAACACACTTTTAATGTGATATTTTAACACGTTTTATGGTTGTTTAAAAGGTATATTAATATTAGAGTAATTTTCTGAGTTTATTTTCATATCTTTAAAATTTTATCTGCAAATGAGTACCAAGAATAAATTCCTGCGGAATGTAAATTTATGTATGTTTGCAGAGATTCTTTAACCAGGGATTAATATCAAAAATACATGAGTGTTTGAGTTTTATATAAGAGTCCAAAGTAAATCTACCTAATTCTGATCTAGCACCTATGTTAGTGGGTGTCTTTTTCAGTCCTAATACTGCTTTACAAACTTTAGAATGAACCTGCTCAAAGGGATATTTTCTGCTAATGCAAGAGTATCACAAAAGTATTATTTACTGCAGTTCTATTAGATGCCATAAAAGCTGAGTGAAAATTATCCATAAACCAAATTTCAGAGTTGTATGTCAAAATAGGTCTTATAAGAGTATCAAATAATTTACATGACAAATTAGTGGGAAAAAAATTAAAATAGTCTGCACGGCTAAATGCATTGCTTTGTGTTTGTTATTATCATAGTGTATGTAAGATCTAAGGAAAATAAACAGCCACTAAGTGATGTGGGTATATCCCCCTTATGTCCGAAATATTGTTATTTTCTTAAGTACTTTTTTTCTATTATTTGACTGCCGTTCCCCCTTTTTATAACGAATAACTCTGATCATCAACTCGAACTTTAATTTGAACTTGAACTCAATAGATGGTTTCAAACATCCGAAGCACATTAAAAAAAACGACTGATACATGTATGGACATCGATTTAAAAATAGACCTATGTTTTTCCAAAATGGTCACGTGGTTTTACCTTATCATCAAATGAGCAAGTTGTCGACATAATCAGCTAAAAAGTTGAATTGAACATGTCGACTTCTCATTACTTTGTCATTACATTTATTCTAGCAAGTCGGCATTTTAGTGCAATTTTTTCTTCATCATTCCGACAAGTTGACTCCACATGATGATTTGATTCCAGCTTATTACACACAACGTAACTAATAAGTCCGACTTATTTGCAACAAAATAACTTTACAAGGGGTGTACCATATGCGCTTCCATACTACCCGTTCCCTCATTTCAAGTTCTGCCTGTTTTAATTTCAATTCATCTTGTTTTTCTTTTTTCTCCATTTCTAACCTTTCTTCTTTTTCTTTTTTCTCCATCTCTAACCTTTCTTCTTTTTCTTTTTTCTCCATCTCTAACCTTTCCTTCATTTCAAGTTCTTTTAATTTAAGTTCATGTTCTAATTCAAGTGTTTTTAATTTGATAGCGTCAACATTTTCGACCTTAAGTTCAAGAGCCTCTTCACCCAAAATTTCTGCGTCAACTAATTTGTCAATTACCAAATTTTTTATAATTTGTTTTCTCATAGATACTCTAAAGTCTAATTTCAGATGTTTAGCAAGCAACACTAATTCCTCTTTCTTTAAATTATCAAACCCTTCCAGGACTGGCGTTTTCAAAAATTTACCGGCATCAAATGCCATATTGTAGAATTTTGTTGGCTAGTTCTTATAAAAATACTGAAAAAATTTTTAATAAGATATTAACGTTATCCCGGACACGAGCCCCAACTTCTGTGACGCCAGAAAATCGCTTTTTAATTGTAGCCAACAAAAGACACAAATCAATAATAAAATGAAACAAGATTTATTATACACAAGTTTACAAGAAGTATTACATAAAAAGAAATGTCAACTGAACTGTCAAAAATATATGTGCAATCTTTTATCTTTTCTTTATCCGGAAATCTTCTCGGAATCCACATAATATTATATCCAATATGTCACAATCTAGTATGATGTAGTTTGTAAATAAAAGTGTCAATCCAACTGCTGAGAATGTTGATGTCTATCGATGTCTAAGTCTATCTCTGTTTAAGTCTAACTTTAGGGTCTGCATTCTTATATATATACTCAAACGGAAACTTCTAGACAACGCTAGAAATATAAATTACGCATCTTTTGTTATGATCATTCTGGAAACGTTATGTAAGTAAAATAGAAAGTTCTAATCATTCCATGAGTATCAATGATTGTTCCAGTGAATTCTAAACTGCATAGTTGTAACACAATGTATATTATTTTGTACACAATGTATATAATAGGCCACACAAAACAAATTAGGCCAACTAAATAAATATGATAGTAACAATATCATAACAATATATAGTCTCAAACAAAAGACAAAATAAGGAAAAATATAGCGAATTTTTTAGAAGAATTATTATGAAATGTATTAGCAATATTTAAAACATATCGTTTAAAATATTTCGAGTTTTAGGTTCCACCTACCATTTTAGAAAACTGGGATTTCATTGCGGCTAGTCTATAAGAGGGGTATTTCATTGGTTGTAGATATGGAATCTTATTTTATCATGAAGTCAGATTTGAACATTGACTTGAGGAATGAAGGTGGAGTACAGACCGAATGTCAGTTTTAGTGCTATATATGTATGTCAATTTTACTCTTATATATGTATACATATATTATTGATTCAGTGGTGATGGTAAATAGACACTGACAAGTCTTCGATAACATTTTATAGTTTTGAATGTTTCTTGATCAGTTAACTAAAATTAGGTGGAGGTATGTTCTTATGTCCGACAGAGGGGCACTCAACCTGTATCAATTTGTGCATGAAACGATTGATAGTTGCTAGATACTGAATGCTTTTACCACAAATTTTTGAAAGTTTTAACCGGTAAATACGATAATAAAATTCATGTCTTTTTCAGGACTTCTGATCCAACCATGTAGTATGGCATGTTATTGAGATATGGTTTCGGTCGATGGATGTTCATGAAGGACCTGTAGTACAAAGTATATCACTGGATTGAACTCTTTGTCTAAGTGTATTATGAAAGTGCTTTGCTTTGAGCTCAGTGCATTGTTATGGAATTCATTCTTTGTGAAATAAAGATTTGACAGACAACTCTCATGTACAAGGAATTGTCAAAGTAGTATCCATTCTATGTACAATGTAAGTAATAGGGAGATAAAAGCATTTTATTTAGATTTGAACCAAACATTTTTTGTCCATTAGCCAAATTTAAAAAAAAGCACAAATTAACCAAACAATGCTACTCGTGCTACTAGCAATATGATGCTAGGTTGTTTTGTTACACTTTATTTTTACATATCTGTACTGCCTACTGACGACCCAGTCCTGAGTGTAAAGGGTCATTCAGTATGTTAAAAAAAGACCAAAATTCATAAAGGCCTATCTGGCCTAATTGATTTCTAAAACTATATTTCATTGTACATGTTCAACATTTATCATGTTTATCATTCATTTGTTTATTTCTTAATTTGTGTGGATTAACAGTAAATGTTAATTACTACAGTACACTTTCATACCACAACAAAACTGCCTTACTGTATTGGTATCACTTATATTTGTATCCATATAACAAAAAAATTGAAAAGAGAATATTTTTGCAATACCTTTTTCATATTGAATACTATAACTTTTTAGATCTTTAGACATATTAAGTAGATGTTCATATCCACTTGAAATTTTATCAGATGACTTCTGTAGCAGTTATGAGTCTTTGAAGCATGCTCACAAAGGTTCTTTTGTTGATATCATTTTCATACTAGTCAAAACTTTTTTTTGCTTTGACCAGCTTTGGAGGAGATATTTTCAAAGAATTAATAAAAAATAACTCAGAGGTTTACTTTCTAGCTCATCTAGCCCAAAGCATCATGTCAGGCATTGTCATTACTAAAAACCATTGAATGTCTTCTAATCTGAGAAACAATTTCGACATTTAAACGGAATCTTTTACTTATGATACTGATGATCCACCACAAAGTAATAAAAAAGAACCATACAAATAGTAAGCAAATACATGTTCTCAGATACCATCTCCCATATACAAAAATCACATCATAAAAAAATGAACCTATTATGTGTTCCTCTCCTAGCTACAACATGTATCCAAAATCAAAGATGTGGAACATATTCTATCATAATCAGTTGGTAATTAATGCAATTAGTGTCTCTTCCCTACCCGTCTTGAACATAAAAAACTAAATATTAAATAAACAACACTCCTAATGCTCAGGTTGGTTGTCATTGTGGAACACAGTTAATAATATAGAACCCTATGGAAAAACATAGAACTTCTTTTGTCATACAAAACACTGTCAAACATCCAAACATACTATCAACACTGATCTGTGTCCACACTTGTTAGTGTTTAAATAACTTATAAGTAAAAAGTCCAATAAAGATAAAGTCACATATACATGTACATAAAACTATATAAGCTCAGTATTCACAATGAATTCAATTAATTTGCTTTCATACACTCAAATGGAAAAAAAGTTAGGTCTTTAAATAGGAATATAGAACTCCTTACACAATTTGTTCCTTGTGAAGAAGCTAATGAGGAACTGAAGAAATTAATTAATATCAGTCATTTCTTATGATTCAAAACAGCATCTGTATGTAACTCCTTCTTTCCATTACACAAACTTCCACAATCGGATGAGTCTCTCCTGCAAAAATTGAAATTGAGACATGAAATAAAGAGTAAAACATTTTATAGCAAAAAAGGTAAACTGTTTTATCAAAATCAAAACATAACAACTTTATTTTAATTTAACTACAAATGGTTCAGTGGCCAATTACAATGCAAAATATTGATACCGATTTAATTTTACTATTGAAATGTCCCCTATTCAAAAAGAACAAACAAATTTACTACTGTGAAAACTCACCTATTTCACCTGTACTATAAAGACTGTTTAATATTTTTATCCAATCAGTTTTTCCCAGTTACACTAAGTGACCAACAGTGAACAAACAATTTGTAAATAAAAAAAATATTGAAATATTACACTACTCGTAATATTCTTTGAACTGGAAAAAAAAGTTTTTTTTGTTCAAATAATGTTCTTTGTTCCATTCTGTTAGGTCAGGGTCTTGTATAAGGTATGGGTTTTACTCATTATTGAAGACCATTTGTTGACTTATAGTTGCTTTAATCCTGTCATTTAAACTCTGTTAGATAGTTGTCTCATTGGCAATCATACCACATATATCCTTATTTTATACAATACTTGTTCTGTGCATTTAATATATAGAATTGTTTGAGAAACTGAAGAAATTGATTTTTTTTCTCCTCTTAAAATAACTCAAGGTTTATCTGTGTAAAATATTTATATATGGCACTGGTATTGTGAAACTACAATATGTCTGAACTATTCTGTGTATAATTAAAATTAAATAAAACATGACAATACTGAGTCTTATTGACAGATAGTTTCCATTGTTGCACATATTTTATCTGTCCATGGACAATTATACATTACTTAAGACAAATTTGTTGGGTTCTTATATAGTTCTATGTATCAAATATCTTACAAAATGTAGTCAAGAAATCCCTAACAATCTAACAATGTAATTTTTCCTATAATATCTATTAACAAGCAGCATAACTCCTGTATTGACCTTTGATAATAATTTAAATAACTTCTGACACCAAAAAATGTACAATGTATACCTACCATCTGATGGACACAAGGTACAAAATATTCTATGTCCCCCATCCAGCATGGGTCAAGAAAACAACAACCACATTACCCAGTACAACATGTATTTTACCAACTTCTGGGGGTATTGCCTAACCTTAGAAAACCAGGTTTATAATAATTTGCAAACCCTGTAAAATTCAATAACAAACTTTACACGTTATGTAATGCGACTATGAATACTGCTTTGTGCTAGACAGACACACTTAGTCAGCTTTTTAACATGCCATTTCTACTGTAAACATTCTACAGGAAGACATAAACGGCTTAAGGTATCAGACATTTCACAGAGATGGATTTTGTGGGCCAGCCCCCCGATGGAGCTACATTTACGGTTAATACAGACTTTTTACCCGTTTCACTCCAAACATTATCTAGCTTGGGGGAGGGGGTTCAACTCTTGGATCCACATCAGTTTAATTAATGTCCTCAGCTGCCCAAGTATTTACTCTAGTTACCCCTTAAAGCAGGGTGCTTAGCAGAGAAGCAGCAAAACCATTTTTCAAGTCAATAGATTGACTTGGCCCCAGATCCAACTTATAACTTCTCATGATTCATGCCAGCACGTTACAGTTTAGTTACCTGACACTTCTACAAGACATCTGAGGCAGTTCATGTACATTGTACATATACAAACTGTATATACATGTATGTGTAAATGTAGCCACTAGTCTGATGCCCTAGACTTATAAAATTTTATTTGGACTAGTTAATTTTTGCTGGGACTATTAGTATAACTTTGTTTAGACACATAAGGAAAATGTCTGAATATTTGCCTTCGGACTAGTAGTTGGAAAAGATTTTGGTGCAGACTGTAGAAGAGGAATGTACAATGTATTTCTATTAAATAATTAATTGCAATTTTGCCATATATAATGTAGGATCCTATTTTATGGAGCTTTTCTATTGTGGTAATGTGAATTAAAAAAGACTAGAACACACCCGCGAAATCGCGGGCATTTTAAGCTTGGTTGGAAATATGTAAACTATTGTAGGATGAATTTTTGTAAAAGAAATATGTCTGGAGAATTTCAGAAAAGATATCAAAAGTCAAATAGGGACATGGAGACAGGACAATATTTTCAAGCCCTCTCCCTTTTTTTCAAAGTCCGTTATTTTTTGTTTTCTGTTGTATTCCATTATTTTCGCGTTTCTGTATACTATGAACATACATATATATATTATAAATAAAGTGTATTTGCTATTAACTATCAATTCTAAGTTTCTTCTCCACGGCGATCACTGCTATATTATTATATTGAGAGTCTCTATATATTATAGTAGTATAATCATAGTATACATCCAGATAAACGCGAAAATCATTGTCCTGTCCCCGAGTATTATAAACTTGATTTATTTCACTTGAGCGGGCGGGGTTTAACCCGTTCGTTCATCATAGACCAGTCCATCTATAGATAGGTGTTTTGGGACAAACTCATCAATGAAGTGTCCAATTATGGTCATTGATCCGGTTAAAATATGTAAACACTATATGTGTGTTCGCAAAATAAATAATGAGACACAGCCGTTTATTTTCTTGTAAAGCGGAGTTTAAACAGATGAAAAAATTGTCACATTTTTGAAATTGTGGATATGAAAGTAAAACCATGACGACCGTAGTTGCAAATAATGCATATTTCGTTATTCTATAACGATTTGAAATACTGTATCTTCCTTTAAGAGGCGGATTTTTTGGGGGATGCCCCCTCCCCCCTTTTTGTGGAATTTTTTGTTGTTGATTATTTAGGGAATCACTGAAACATGACTTGCGCGGCATCCTCTTAGGCAGTCAATGCCCCCATTTATAAACATTTCTGGAGCTGCCACTACTTATATTCCAAATGCTTTAATTACTTTTTTTTGAGGGGGACTGGGATAAGTTGCAAACAGAATTGATCATAATTAAGGAAGGAATAATTGGGTTTAAATATTATTTTTTTTATATTTTATATATATTTTTTTAAATCACGTTTGAAATGAATCTCACAATCAGAAAGGTTTGAAACAGAATAATACAATAGCTGATACTTTAAAATACCGTCTGCCTTAGCACAAACAAACGGTATAAATCTTAAAATGTTTTTTTTTTCGGGGGTTCACACATCGTTCCCTCAGTTCTTGTGTATATCTGTTTGGTGACACTGATAGGTGATTAGCAATCAGTAATAATAATTATAATGGCAATCAACCTTATCACACACATCTTCATATAGACCGTCCTTATGCAAATTAAAACGTAAGCTCCGCCCGATCAGTTGAAATCACATTGGTATACTTATGAAAATTATGTGTAAGTTTAAAACCGGTAGTCA
Source organism: Mytilus coruscus (assembly GCA_017311375.1). NCBI lineage: Eukaryota > Metazoa > Mollusca > Bivalvia > Mytilida > Mytilidae > Mytilus > Mytilus coruscus. The sequence goes on along the minus strand of CM029606.1, from coordinate 23,786,426 downwards.
TGTCTGAATTAAAAGTCGGTCTGATGACGGAAACAATATCCGGACGCCTTTATTTTCGTTTTTCTCCCAGAATTACCCAATCATAAGAATAGATGACAAATGCGACTATGCATGGTACCTATAGGACACAGAGGCATGATGATTAGTTTATTGTGGAAGGAAGAGAAGCGACACACAAAATGAGGTCTTCTCGTTTAAAAGTATAGATACTGCCAAGGTATATATCAATGTATGCTGAGACAGCAACCATACGACACAAATAACTAAATGACATCTTCATGTACATAAAACTTTGGGATAGATGATCAAATGGACACATATGATAGCAACTGACCTTGGCTATGGATTATACCTTCAGATAACTACCAAACACACTACATAACTCAATATCCAAGCTGAACATGTTTTGTACATCATGCATGTAAAACACTTATCATTGCATCATGGTTGTAAATTGCAAATCACTTTTGCTTTTGAACATCCTTTTTGCTTCGCATCACGGTGCAGAGCTATTAGGAAGTACACCACTAATTCATGGCCCCATTGCTTTCTATGTTAAATTCCTCAATTTCAAGCAGACACTGCTCTTTTGTTTTAAGTTCAAATAAAGTGACAATCATTGCATGTCAAAGCAACACTTTATGGTGTCTTGTACTGAAAAAATCAACATACCTTTAATGGCATATAAGAAAGAACTGGTTCCCGGAACTTAGGATGTACCAAAACAGGTACTTCAGATCTGACAAACAGGCAAATGTACCTCTTTATAAAATTTGATGCAGTTTTTAATATTCAAAATTATAAGTCAAAAGTATTCTACAATGATCACTAGTCATTCAGCTTTCATTTGATACCAACAATACCTAAATATTCTACATATTTTGAAAGTAAAACTCATGCGTAGGAACTATTTTGTGTTAAATATGTACTACTTTCTGGTATGTGCTTTCTGGCCGGGCCGAATTAGTGGTGTTACACCATTAGTGTCAGTCGATTTACACGCCATCTTGAAATAATTACTTATCACATATAGATTCTGATTGGTTGCTTTATAATGCGGCTGAGATACAGCAACAGCTATTGGCTTAAACGAGATTAAGAATTACAGACTTTTCTCGCCTCAGGATAAGAAACCAAATGCCGGAAAATTAACTATGTGTTTTTTCAGTTCCGATCAACTGTCATTAATTCATGTTCGTTTTATTATGCATATATTGCACACTGAAATTCAATATTGAAATATCAATTACTAATACGTGTTTATTTGCTTTGTTAATCTGCAATATGCACAATTTGTTTTGCTAAACAAAGATCCTATACAATGTTTCCAAACTGCATTATCTATATTTTATAACTTTTGCCAATCTAGGAACTCCTCCAGAGAGGCACACCTCCAAAGTCGTGTCTATTTGTAAATGTTTTAATTTTCAACAAGTAAAGTGAACAAAATTTTAAAAGCATGGGTGTATAACGCACACTCTTAAAGTAGAACAACATCATTTTCACTGAAACTAAATATTTATTGCTGTTTACAGTAATGTTTATGGTAAATCGTCGGTGATACGAATACCACGTGATAATTGTTTTCGCGCGGAAAATTGTACAAGTCTTTGTTTACTCCTTGGTTTTGATTGTTATTGTTTTCATCACTCGAAATCATGCTACTATTAACATATCTAAACATGCATATATATCTAAATAAATTATAAACAGAACTAGCAATCAAAATCGCAAGTCAATGACCAGCTGAAAGAACTAGAAAACCACACTCCACAAAAACACATTGACAACTAAACACTGAACAGCCAGTTTAAAATTTCAGAAAAGTTTATCTTAATATATATACAAAGATTGATATTCCAAGTCTAAGACATCCATTTTATATCAATCAATATCTAAAAATACCACATTCCAATACTAAATCAACAACCACATGCACACATATTACCTTAACTTAGGATACAGCGAATCCGTCCACAGCTTTTTAGAAAGCTCAAACTTGTCAGAATTAGGGACTATTTCTAGAGTTGGGCATGTACTGGGTGCATGGTAAACAATTGTTGACGTTATGTTTCATTAGCATATCAATAAAATAACAACATGCAACATGTGCAACTGAAAACTCGTTATTTTATTTACCGACTTAGTTTTTTAACATATAATATCAAGTAACAATAATATATCAATTTTAATTTAAGTTATAACGTAAAAAAATATGAAATTATATCTTTTATACGCCAGAAAATTGAAAAAGTTGAAATCCCAATTACCTTTGGATTTCAATTTTAACATTTTTCAATAGCACAACTATTTTGAGGCCAGATTTTACATATTGGCACCGTGTGATTATTATAGGCATATAGATAAACCGAAAGATCATGATCTTAAATAAATTATGGCAAAGTAACAAGTCATTCTTCTTCATACGATCTGCATAACCAACCTTTTCGTAAACACAAAACTTGATCTTCTCCGCATCGCCGCCATGTTTGCATTAGATTAATGAGTTGTTTTCGAAAAATAAATTGTATCTTGCCATTGGTTTAAAAACATTTACGTCAATATGACAATAAGTTAAAACATATATTGATATATTTGAACTCTATTATTCTAAAATAAAAGGTCAATACACAGTTTTGTTTACTCGCTAACGCGTATTAATCACAGCCATGCACATGTTTAAATTGGGATATATATATAAAATGTCAACATTTAAATAAAAGATCTTTAATTTATTTGTTTCCGTTGCATATTTTTGTACATTATTAACGAATTGGTGACAGGTAATTTGCATTCGCCTTGCAATACTCCCTTACACGACGTTTCACCGGGGTGGTGTATTCGAACTGTTCGATGGTTGTTAAATTTGTTATTGAGTCAGTGATGATTATTTCAGTTTTTCGTCTTCGTCTTTATAGACTTTTCTTCTATTAATACACGGATGCATAATTTTTTAATCCAGTTTTCAATATTTTTAGGATCACTGTATTTATCAATGTGAAATCATATAATATTTATATTAATAAAATTATTGTGTCTTTTTCTTTTCTTTTTATTTTATCAATAAAATATTTGAACTTGAATCTATTAAAGAGTTTATAGTTTTTATTCTCCTTGCATTTATTTTATATTTATTTAATAAACAGGCTAGCTTCACCCTTTCACCATAACCTGTGATATATTCCAGGCGCGGATCCAATCATTTTGAAAGGAGGGTTCCGACCCCCGGAACACCCCCTAGATCTTCCAATGATTTCACGGGTTTCATTGTGTTTAGTTTTTTTTTTTTTCTATTTGAGGAATTAGGCAGTCTACTTGTTTGTAGGTTTTCTTAGCGTGAATTTAAATTGTGAAAGATCAGCAGGCAGATGCATGTAGGGAACACTATTAACACTTAAAACACCAAGTCTTAAACTCAAACACAGACTGTATGTACATAGTTTGTAAAACTGGATTCCCCACTTTACTTTATTTCCATAGGGACTCGACTACAGGTCAGACATATAGCCCGTTTATCGTCTACGTGCATTTAAAAAAAACTTATGCCCCTACTATCCAACACCCACGTACGTGTTACATAGTAGGAGGCATCCGTTTTTTTTTTCAATGTACGTAGACGATTAACTGGCTATATATCTGACCTGTAGTCAAGTCCCTATGTTTATTTCCTGTCATTTGTTATTTACTTTTGTGTTACAAGAACAGAATTCAAACCCTCAAAACAACCCGCTTACTACTTTTTCATGTATTATATGTCACTACTAGCTGGGACATAACATATTGTGAGCAAGTACACTATCCATGTTGTAAAGAATATCTACAATGCTAAATATAAGGTTCTCCGGGGTAATAAGCGATGTCGTCTCTGTCCACTCTGACATCCGTCCAGATACTCATGATAAAATTCCAATAGTAAGAAACCAGGACGGGTTCATATAGAAACTTTTGAAAGCATAGAAAACTGTGCACCTTATGTTCGGCATGACTTTATCAGATGACAATACAAATACTAAAAATCCAGGCTATTAATAAGACGTAAGTTATTTGGTGTGTTAATAGTTAGTAAACTATTTCCAGGTATTAATAGACGTATTAGGAAAGTCAATACGATTTTGACGCTGATTTTAAATACCAATACCACTACAGGCTATAGTGGGGACCATCTCAAAAATCACAGATAATCATTCAAAATAGTTGCCTGTATGGGTTTGTTTGATAATGCTGAGATGATTTTTAAACAATAAAATAGTAACAATTTATTCCGCAATACACAGACGAGGATCCAGCAAAATAACACGATCATTATTCTTAAAATCTTACAATTGCATTGTTTCATAGTAGAGATCGATTAAGTTTAAGATTGGTGTTCCTCAATTTCTTTACTATTTTGTTGAACGACTACAAGGAAAATCTACAAAGTGATCAAAATAAATGAATAAAAAAAAAACCACACGAATCAAATCACATTCGAATCCGATTTTTTACTCTACATCAATATTAGTTCAAATAAACTCATCATAGATACCAGGATTGAAATTTCATATTTGCGCCAGACGCGCGTTTCGTCTACAAAAGACTCATCAGTGACGCTCGAATCAAAAAATGTTAAAGAGGCCAAATAAAGTACGAAGTTGAAGAGCATTGAGGACCAAAAATTCCTAAAAGTTTTGCCAAATACAGCTAAGGTAATCTATTCCTGAGGTAGAAAAGCCTTAGTATTTCATAAATTCAAAGTTTTGTTAACAGTTAATTTATAATTATGAACATATCAATTATAACTCAAGTCAACACAGAAGTGCTGACTACTGGGCTGGTGATACCCTCGGAGAATTAAAACTCCACCAGCAGTGGCATCGACCCAGTGGTTGTAAATAAACTCATCATAGATACCAGGATTGAAATTTTATATTTGCGCCAGACACGCGTTTCGTCTACAAAAGACTCACCAGTGACGCTCGAATCAAAAAATGTTAAAAATGCCAAATAAAGTACGAAGTTGAAGAGCATTGAGGACCAAAAATTCCTAAAGGTTTTGCCAAATACAGCTAAGGTAATCTATTCCTGAGGTAGAAAAGCCTTAGTATTTCATAAATTCAAAGTTTTGTTAACAGTTAATTTATACTAGTAATTATGAACATATCAATGATAACTCAAGTCAACACAGAAGTGCTGACTACTGGGCTGGTGATACCCTCGGGGAATTAAAACTCCACCAGCAGTGGCATCGACCCAGTGGTTGTAAATAAACTCACAGTAGATATTAGGATTGAAATTTTATATTTGCGCCAGACACGCGTTTCGTCTACAAAAGAATCATCAGTGACGCTCAAATAAAAAAATGTTAAAAATGCCAAATAAAGTACGAAGTTGAAGAGCATTGAGGACCAAAAATTCCTTAAAGTTTTGCCAAATACAGCTAAGGTAATCTATTCCTGAGGTAGAAAAAAAGCCTTAGCATTTCATAAATTCAAAGTTTTGTAAACAGTTAATTTATAATTATGAACAAATCAATGATAACTCAAGTCAACACAGAAGTGCTGACTACTGGGCTGGTGATACCCTCGGAGAATTAAGCTCCACCAGTAGTGGCATCGACCCAGTGGTTGTAAATAAACTCATCATAGAAACTAGGATTGAAATTTCAAAACGTTCGTTTATTTGAAATGTATTTGAAAAATAATTGTCATGTCACAACAAATGGAAGTTTTTAACGACCTTGACTGGCTATACAGCCCTTGCACGGTCGGCAATTGTCATGTCGGGGCCTTTCTTAGCTTTTATATGCGGGATTGGTTTTGCTCCATGTTGGGGGTCTGTCATACGGTGACCTATAGTCACAAACATTTACGTCATTTGGTCTCTGGTAGATATTTGTCTATTTTGCCAATCATTATGCCGCATCTCCTTATTTTATATCATTTTCTAGAATAGATAAATGTGTTACACAGTAGCGTAAAATTCTACAAATAAACCAAACTAGAAATGTGTACTTGACAATTGAAAAAAAAGACTGAAACAAAAGCCTTTTCAATTTGATTATCTTTATATTTTTATTTTATGTAGAAAGGTCACTGGGAATTTAATATAATGTTGAAAAGCGACAATACTTAAAAAATGTTAAAATGTGTGAATTAATTATTCTTATTCGCATTTTCTCTGACATTTTCTTTCTTTCAACTTAAATCGGTTAGTTTTTCGGAAAAGAGAGGTTATCGAATGAAGTTTTAAAAGATTACAACGTTTGGACATGATCAAGCATGTTAAATTTACGTTTCGTTGAACGGTCGGAAGTTGGTTTTTTTTCTTGTTATCAAGGTTTCCTCCACCAACAAAACAGAACACCACGATTGAATTGAGATATTGTTGAAAGTGGCGTTAAACTCTCATATGGAGAAGTTAATGTTAGTATCTTTGGGTCAAGAGGTTATTTTGAAAATGGAATATTCATTTTCACCTCTTGCAAAACAAAGTCTGCTAAATTATATGTCGGGCATTTTTTTTCTCAATTTGCTTCATTTTGTTTTGCCTTAGATTCACTATACACTCCGCTTTCTAAATTGGACGGTATATAGTGATGGGTGAATGGGTCCATCCGTCCGTTCTTTCGTCCCTCTGTCTATTCATTGCATTCATACCCAGATAGAAGTAGACAATACGAATCACATATAGTTCGTGAAAACTGGTTTTCTTGAACATTAAAACGATGCGCAGCAAGACAACTTTCTTCTGTAGCCCCCTGCTTCTTAAAGTTTTATATATAGAAAAAGCACTGTATCCACTTGTGTCCACTTTTTATTTCCTGTTTTATATATAGATATAACGATGTGTTCAGATTAGTACTGGTTTGTTTAAGCCACACATACGCGTCCCTGTATCTCTGGACACAAAATGCATGCCAACTATATTTTGCAACGAAAATAGGACATATCTATTGTGGAGAGACAAATTGAGTTATTTAACTATTAAACATATTCTATTCATATCGCTTAATGTATATATTTGGACTTGTGGCCGTAAAATCCGTCATTCCCATTCTTGACTCTTACATATATTTTTGTTAAGTTTTGTTTTGCACTCATAAATCAAACAAATACAAATTAATGTATGAATGTATGAAGATTTACGTAAGGCCAATGTACATCTTGAAATTTGGAGTCGACGTTAACTGTTCGCTTCATGTTGTATCAAACACACCACAAAGCTAAACTATTATAAAATATATCTCTATGGAAGAAATCATGAACTAACCATATGTTTGCCCTGAAACTGAATTAATCAGAAACTTCAACATTTAAACTATGCAAAATCCATGGATACGAGATACGCCAATATATGCATGCTTATACAACAGCATGCCAAATATGATCGATTTGCCACAAGTTTTTTTTAAGTAACCTAATCACAAAATTGTCCAAGCAGCGACACCAACGCCATAAAGCGCACACACAAGTCTCCCGTTAATGAATTCTTTCCGGCAAAACAAAAACTAAGAAGAATATATTCATCACAACTAGGTTTTTGTTGGCATGCACCTCTTTCTTTAACATTTCATGAAATCATAAGGAAAATCAGATTTATATTTTTATATTGTGGAACACATGAAGGATAATCACCCTGGAATGTAATTTAGAAAATATTTTAACAATATGTTTTCACTTTATTACCTAACAGAAAGCCCAATATGGTCGCAAGAGCTTAACGGTATCGGATTGGTCTTAGCTTTAAAGAGCCAGTAAACCAATACAATCAAACCTGTCAGATATCAGTGTTTGCGTTTGAAGTTACCCATAAGTATTCTATTTTGTTTCCGATCGGAGACCCACCATGTACTCATGGTCACCATAGGCGGTCAAACGTTTATACTTCAACCAAACGAGACCTTTTTTTATTCTATTTTCCAAAAGACATCAGAGACATATTGGTACTATATATATATATGTCTCTGAACATGTGAACTGCAATGAAATCAAACCATGAAGGAATAGTCTATAGGTGATATTTACTAGGTGTTGTTATTTGATCATGAATCGATGAAATTTGCTATGTAGGATGTGGTAAAATTTAATACATGTATGTTAATTTTCACCTTCCGAAAATATTATTTCACCCACTGATCAGATTTCTGTATCTGTTATGGTTTTAAGTGATTACCTAATTTTACTATTATGTTCATTTTCGGCCATGGTGGGCCTTTTGATCACATTGGCATATAAAAAACAATTTATATTCTACACACCCTGAAAAAGTATAAGGACGACAGTGTATAACACCATACGATTGCTCATTTGGTCCCTCAGGAGGCAGAATGAGCAAAAAAAAGTTTGAATTGGTTGATTATTATTTGTACATGTTGTATGCCGGATACATATATTTGTTTCTGTATTCATTTGAGTGTTTTCTTGTTCCAAAACATACTTTTTTTCTAAAGTTTTGAGTTATGTCAGGTCAACATTTGTATCATTTTGATGAAACATTTAAAATATGAAGTCACATATAACACTTTATATATACCTCAATGTCCAAATTATTATCAGCAGGTTAAATCTTTGCAATGTTGCAAAGCACAAAACAGATTTTTAAAAGTGTTGGACAGACTGAATATTCCTGCATCATTTGATTCCATTTCATTTGTTCTTGAAAACTGGAACCATTTGTATTAAGCCTAGGTGAAAATAAGCCAAAAGTCAATATCCTATTGGGTTCTCATGTAAATTTTCATTGCCTATGGTGGCCATTTTGAATTCTCTGTTGATCCAAAATAGTACCAATTCCGAATATGACTGTTATGTTTAGTTTCAGTGAGTTGGCTCGTTTAAGAGGAAGCCTTGAACTTTAGCTCTATCCAACCCCTTTTGTCAAGAATAGATCTTAAAAATTCGAAGGGCAAATAAAAACCTGCAAAACAAATTCAGTCACATTCTGTATGTGCCTGTGCCAAGTCAGGAGCCTGTAATTCAGTGATTGTCATTTTGTTATTTTGTTACCTACTGTATATCAATTTTTTTCATTTGTTGTTCTGAGCATGAATCAGATAGTTGGTTATCTTGTTGGAATTGTTTTACACTTTGTTATCTTTGTGTCTTTCATAGATTGCTACACAAGGCCATACATAACTGTGACCTGTATTTTCTAACATTTACTTTGGTCTCTGGCGGAAAGTTGTCTCATTGGCAATCATACCACATCTCCCTATTTTATACTAATACAGGTCCAAGAAAAAAAAGCTACAAGTATCATTCTATTAAACATACAAAATTTCTGAGAAAGATTCTGTACTTTTGGATATAAGGTATGTTAATAGACAATTTTAGTCAACTTACAATGGCGGATCCAGGAGGGGTTGTTCCGGGGGGTTAGAACCCCCCTTTTTTTGGACGATCAATGCATTTGAATGGGGACATATGGTTGGAACACCCTTTATCCTGGGTTGGGAACCCTCTCTTTTAAAAATGGCTGGATCCGCCCCTGACTTGAAATTTCATATAGAAAGTTAATTTTTATGTTTAATTTAAATGGTTGACAACATACCATGCATCCGTTTCATATCCTTGTGACAAAATATTCTTAGCATACATGTAGCATGACATGGGAAGAAAGATAGTCAGACATACCAAATAGTTCTTATATTTGGGATATTACATGTGACTGTATTATATATGTTAGTTTTTTTTATGATAGCAAGTCTAATAACCACTTGACAGCCAGCTGAAAAATACAAATACAACGGCCCACCAACATCTTTCAAAAAGAATCTGCATTTGTTGTACTTTTTCTATGGAAAGGAATGCTTTCATTTTTTGATATGCAGCTTGAAAATGTTGAGTTGATGCTTATTAGCTATGTTAACATATGCCATGTCTGCTATGCAGCTACTTCCTGCTGGTATTTTAGAATTAATTGCATGCAGCCACACAGGTCAAGACCTGGTATTCCTTTTTTTAATATTTTTTAATGTGCTTGTTAAAACAGTTTCAAAACTTTCAACACCTTTTCTGGTACCTCATTTTTACCTGAAAAAAAAGAAGAGTCATATAGATATTTTGATAATATAAATCTAGAAGTAACAAAATTGTCATCTAAAGATAAAATTGTCTTATTGTTAGTGCTGAGTCATTATAATATGAATTGTGTATATGTTGTGTACAAGGTTATCATTTTGTACAAATTATAATTTGAACAAAAAATTGTACACATTATAATTTGTATTTTGACTTTGTACAAATTGTAATTTGTACAAAAGTGCTTGTACAAATTACAATTTGTACAAAATTTGACTAAAATTCACTTATAACTTGTACAATAATTCAAAGTATGTATTTAAAAAAAAAATAAACATTGATACACACTATAGAAATTTTATTCAATGACTACACAATAAACCTTATTTACAAAGTACAAAAATACCCAGATGGAGACAGGAAATGTAATTGATACATGCATGGCAGTTAATTCTGATAGTACAATCGAAATTGGCCCCAGTGACAAATCTGACAGAATAATCAAAATTGACCTAGTAACAATTCTGATAGTACAATAGAAATTAACCCCAGTGGTAATTCTGATAGCATAAGAGAAATTGGCCCGAGTGACAATCAGGATGACACTGACGTTGAAACACCAATCATACGTGCCAGGAAGCATGCGCTGTCTGGCCAACAGATCCAAGCCGAATACGAAACGGAAATAATAATAATTTGCTGTGGGGGATAATGTCATTATACCAATTCCTCAGTGTGATCGTGCCCCAACTGATCCTCGAAGTATCTTAGTTGTAATTACTGAATCTGGAGAATTTGGGTATCGCATTGGAGCAGCTTTAGGAATTTTAACAGGATATTTGTCGAGAAATCAAATTGAAGCTGTTGAAGACACATCTTTATTTGCAGCAACAGTTCCTGAGCTTCAATTCTCGCTACGTGAAACAGTTAAAAAGCTTTCAAAAACTGATGGTCAGCATTCTAAATGTAAATGTAAAAAGCAAAATTGTTGTGCATTTCTGATTCCTTAATTCACTCACATGCTCAAACAAATGATACTGAACTATTTTTGTATTTTGTAAATAAGGTTTATTGTGTGGTCATTGATTAAAAAATTCTTTAGTGCGTATCAATACATTTTTTATAACAAAATCCATACTATGAATTATTGTACAAGTTATAAGTGAATTTAAGTCAAATTTTGTACAAATTGTAATTTGTACAAGCACTTTGTGTACAAATTACAATTTGTACAACGTCAAAATCCAAATTATAATGTGGACAATTTTTTTGTACAAATTATAATCCCAGTCAACCATTGGGTGGGGAGTGATTCAATACATTGTATAAATTAAAATACACATTCATGTAGCTACATTTGTAAATGTGCATGTAGTTCTTTTATTATGTCTATGTGATGATAGATTGGTGTTTAAGGTCTAGTGGCAAACATTACATGCATATCAGGACAAAACATGTAAATGTAATTCATGTATGAGTATTGATATTCTTCTGATAAATATATATATACATGTTGAGCCAGATTTTCAATGTGCCGGTTTACCAGATAACAGTCCACAAGAAGACTATGAGACAAGTCATATAATCAGACATATTATTTTAAACAAAGCAGTCCAGTCTTTACCTTTACTTTTACTCCGAAATGCTGTATGCTGAGTTAAGAAAAAGCAACTACTAATTGTCAAGCACTTATGTTGACTAGGCCCAAGTATTAACCCATGCATGCCTCACTTGAAGCACCATGGATTTGATTTTAATCAATCAATATCAGAGAACACTGCATTGCAATTGTTTTTTTATGGTCATGATCATGAATTAAAGGGCACTAGCTGTCAAATTCACTTTCCCCGATTTGACTCAAATTCTCATATTTGATTTAGAACAATGTTAAACATTTATCCATAAATTTATCAGTTTTCACCTCAGAATTTACAGACAAACCTGTACATCTGGAAAAGTTTTAAGGCATAGCATGTCCTAGATAAATAAAATTCAAATGCACTGTATGTTTTAGATAATTTTAAACTGATCTGGATTTTGCCGTGCACTTTTTTTCGTCCCTGCAGAAGATGATAAAATCAACAAACAGTTGAGTTTCACTTGAGATGGTCTACTCAGGTACACAATTTAAATCACCAATTATTGTCAGGTATCTATTGTCCATCTATCGGCCATGTCAATCAATACAGTTCATTTCAATTATTACCTATGGGGAAGTTCTCAAACCTCTTTCCCAACTTAGTTTATTTTGGCACCTTCTGGAGGAATGAAAAAAAAGTGCACTGCAAAATCCTGTTAAGTTTTTAATTTTCTAAAAAAATAAATATATTTGAATTTTATCTATCTAGGGCATGCTATGCTTTAAAACTTTCCCAGACACACAGGTTTGTCTGTACTCAGAATAAATAATGAGGTGAAAATGCAGCCATTTTGACCAAAGGGTCCACATAAACCTTAAGAAATAATTCATGCAAGCCATAGATTTGTTGAAAATTTTCACATGGCTTGGGTCGTTATATTGAAATTTTATCCCGAGCTTAAGCAAGGGATAAAATTAACGAATATAACGACCCAGGCCATGTGCAAACGAAAACAAATCTATGGAATGCATGAATTATTTTGATTCTAATACTAGTATAGTAAAGTTTCCTGCTGAAAAGTCTGACACCATTTCAGTAAAATATGACGTTTTTGTGCACAAATCGCATTGTGATGTCGTCGATTTATAGTGGTTGTGGTTTATTGAGTATTTTATTATGGCTCTATTCATATGACGTAATAAGCACCCCATATTAGAATTGATTTGCTTTCTTAAAAGTCAACACCTTATTAAGTCTGACACCATTTCCAGATTTCAGTAAAATATGACGGTCTTGTGCACAAATCGCATTGTTTATTGAGTATTTTATTAAGGCTCTATTCATAATTCCAATCTTATTTGCAAATATCACATAATAATCTGATTTCATTAGTGGAATCCGTTTCGAGTGACTAAAATTGAAAAGGTTAACATATCGATTATTCTGTCTGTACAATGAAACAAAAAACATGGTGACAAAGCAACTCGCCTCCTAAAAATTGTACGTTCATGTTACTACCAATAGTTGACCTTTGCGTTGACATTCTTTAGATTTACATCCAATATTTTGAACTGGTGAAAAATTCAAAATGTTATATTGACATCAGTTCATGTTTAAGATACTTTTGATACCTTTCCTGAAATTCTCCAGTCATAAATTTTTTTACAAAAATTCATCCTACAACAGTTAACATTCTTTCAACCACGCTCTAAATGCCCGCGATTTTGCGGGTGTGTTCTAGTAAGAATGATTTTTGTGGATCGAATCAGTCAATCAAATGATTTACCTTTGTTTCGCTTTCGATGTTGACATTTTTTTTCTTTAAATAATTGAACACGCACAATTCATGCGTTATCCATTTATAGCTAAGGGGTTGAACTGAAGTTCACATGAATACGGATTAAATGAGGTCGAATTATTCACTTGCAAGTGAATAATTCATCATCAATGTTTCTTAGTTTATTCTGACAAAATTGAACTTTACTGGCTGCTAAAAACGAATTATTATTTCACTATTTCACTTTCATTAATGATTGAACAAAAAAAATCATATTTTATATTTTTTCATATATCTCGTAGCTAGTGTCCCTTTAAAAAAAAATTCTGAGTAAATACATATAAAAGTTAATCACTTTGGTTGCCTTTTATGAAAGGAGCAAAAATGCTTACCATGTGCAGAGACATATATATACATCATGAAAAGGTTTTGATAAAAAATACGACCTTGTTCAAAATTTTCATAACGTCCGGTATCAGGTCAAACTGGACCCCTGTTGTGTTCACTTATCGCTACACTAACAACAGGTACGGCCTAAATCTCGTGGTCAGCTTTCTGACAACGGGATTTAATAATTTGACGAGACTAGTGCATCATGTGATGTGTTTATTATGTATTATATTGATAGGAACTCAAATGTTAAATTAACACATTTATATCCCTACTGAGTTCTTAAGGAAATGAAAGATACCGGCTCAGTTTGTCAAGAATATGATAACACGCTTGTGGGGAATATTTATCTGCGCTGCCACCATGGGGTTAATTAACAGATACTTATTTATTTTTGCGGCATCACACTCACAGTATTAACATTTGTGGCCAAGTTCCTGTCAATATAATTGGTCAATTTCGTAGCGAGTCGTTAAATTTATAAGACTCGTCCAATTAAAGACAATGTGACAATGACTCCAACCCGTTCCTTCGATGCGAAGCTTTAGATGGAACGGCGGACCAGTTTAGTATCAGGTCCGTTCGCGCCCAATACACTTTCGCACCCTACACGTTCACACCTCACACGTTCGCACCCTACACGTGCGAATGTGTAGTGTGCGAAAGCGAAAGGGGGCGAACGTGAATGGGCGCGAACGTGTTTTTGGGCGAACGGACACGGATTCATAACGTCCATTTTGACCAAGCTTTCCCCTTATTATTGACTGCAATAAAACGTTAATCGTCACAATATGTTCAACTAATAATTACTACAAACTGAATAAAAGAAATTAAAAAGTATAAGAAATTGAAAGATATACTTACATTATGCTGTTTTGAAATGCTTGATGTTAAATTAAAATCAAATGGCAGTTGCGAACTTGTCGTTGATAGTTTCAAAATGGCGGTACACCCGCTCTCGTAAAGTCTCGTTGTCGGATGCGTGTTTTCAATTAGATTTCGCTGACCACTGTTACAGTTGCCAATCTCTGTGTATATATGACTCTGCTATGTGCAATACAAATACTCAATATTGACCTGACAATTAAACACTGACTGAGAGTACAACATTGGTACATGTACATTTTTGTTTAAACTATATATCAAGCAATGTAAATATAATACAATCTAGGATGTTATTCACTTACATTCTGCCAACACTTACAATAGGAACTATTTCTAGGATTCGTCATGCATATTCATTTCATAACTGTGTGGTAAACAATTTATGAAGTGGTATTTGATTAGCATATCAATAGAACAACAACATGCAACTGCAAACTCGTTATTTTGTTGATTGATTTTATTTTTGTCATTCAATATCGAGTAGTAGAACTTTATAAACCAATTGTAATGGACATTATTTCAAATAATAGAATATTTTATCTTTTTATGTTATATTTTTGAAAAAAGTTGAAATCGCAAGTACCTTGCGATTTCGTTTCAATATTTTTCATTATCGCTACTTTACAAAATTTTCCTTTGATCTTACTGACTGATAATTCCTTTCTCAGCACTAATGTGGTGTTCGTCTCGGGAAAGACTATTTCCCCTGAAAGGACCCGACCTGGACTAATGATGTATAAAGGTGTAAGGCTTTACACTTACTATAATTACCTCTATATTTCGGGCGTTGTGAACTGTCTCTTCTAGATTACGTCTATCTCGCAGAGGGTCAATCACAAGAGGGCGCTGCAGGCGTGCGCAGACTGCATCCTCAGCTTCATCCATCAAGAGGCCCACTGGTGTCAGTTGTCTGCTCATAGCTTGGAGAACCCCGGGCTTAGGGTAAAGATACAACACCCCCTCCTTTCTAAAAAGGAGGAACTGTAAGTTCCGACAAAGGCCTGACAACTGAAGACGCCCCTATTTCATTAAAAGTCAAAATCCTTAATTATTTCACATAACCTACGAATGGGTTATCTAACCCAGCAAATATCATAAAAATGCTGTTTAAAATCCACCCCCTGTTCCTGGGTATGGGGTTTCTAAAAAAAAACTTTTATCCTTTCCCTAAAAACATGGCATATAAAAATCACTGTAGACAACTCAGCCCTGGACAATCATTAACATTTTTTTCTTTTTTTTTATCACCCATCTTTCCTTGCACTTAGCCACTATAAACTTGAGCTACAACTCCGCACCGGCCATAGGTGCAAGCAAACCCTCAAGACCGAGTCCTGGAAACATATCACCATGAGACGATAGCTTACTGTTCTTGCTAAAAACTGAGTCCAATACAAGATTAAAAAAATTTGAGTTGTCCAACCCAGAATCGTCCTAATTATTGATTGCGTATGACATATATCAAAAAACACATACGACAAAAGATACTTCCAATAATCAATATATATACAAAGGTATCTACATAACTTCCAGTTCATTAATCTCCCCTTGAATTTCCAATTAATCTAAGCTAAGTACTACTATAACTACTAAATCTCCATAATTAACATCAAAGCACCTGTTCCAGTATGGAACAAAAGGGAAAACCATGACCACAAAAAACCAAGGATACACCAATACCGTTCTTCAATATGGCGATAATATAAAAATGTCCAACACTACTCTACTATACTACAATTTGTACAATGGTCTGGCTTTCAAATCCTGTTGAGTACAGCTTCCAGCCAGGAAGCGGAGGCAAAACCAAAAAGTCATCTGACAAGTTCTCTGGCTTCCAATTGCAAGAGCTCACTTTCTCACAACCACTAGGAGTTCTGCCATTGCAGGCAGCAGCTCAATCTTGACAGACCTGGTGATTTCGGCCCCTTGGTAGGTTAACACTACCTCCTCCTCCTCCAGATCGAAGAGATCTCTGGCCTGCATTAATGCGGTCTCTACATTTATCACAGTGACCATCTTTCTGGTATTTCTGTATACCAGAACCACCAAGGATTCACGGGAGGTGGGTGCTGCCACTGCCACTGGCTCCTCCACTGGTGGGGTAACCCTTCCGACTGACTTCATATCTTCCTCTGGAATGGCAGGTTGTACCTCTGTTACAGTAGGTGGTACCACGGGAGTGCTGGACGGAACTGTGGGCTGGACCACTGGAGCACTGACCTGAACGGTCAGCTGGACCACTGGAGCACTTTGTGTGGACTGAGCCACGACGGGCTCTGCCACACTAGGTGAACTGCGGAATCTCCAGTTCATCTGGCAGATGACATCATAGGACGGGTCGTTGTTCCCCTATACTCCTCCAATGCCACGCAAACTCTGCGGGCAGGGCTTAGATGACGCAGCACCGACAGAATCACTCTCCAGTATAAGATAACTACAGGGCTATTCACTGGATGCAATGAGTAAATGCTGATCTGTGGCCATTTCATGGCTGAGCACACTGCTCGTAGTGGAGGCATGTCCGGTCCTTGGATTCTGCATCCCCCAGGAATGCCTGCTCGCTGCTGTTGCCACAGAACAAACTCCGCTGAAGTAATGTCATCTCGCCCAGTCAGCCACCTGGCCAGCAAGATGACCATGTAACCCCTAAATCGTTGGAACCTCTGGTCTTGCATGACCTCCCTCGAGAATTTAGTCTCGAACATGGGTGACAAGTGGTCAGCAAGAGCATGTTCTCTCAGGTGCCTGGTGATGACAGGGCACTCGGGTACTGGACAGACCACATCCCTGTCACTCACCCGCTAGGTACGTTCCTTGAACCCGCTGTAAGGTCCAGTCCAAACCTGACTCTCCTTACCCTTCCAAGCGTCTGGGATGACCTTCTTGAAAGCCATAGGCGTAGTGTTGGCGGTCACTGCAGCTGACTGCTCCCCTTCCTGAGCTACTGGTGCCTCCTCTGGAGCTGCTGGTGTCTCCTCTGGAGCTGCTGGTGTCTCCTCTTGACTACCCTGCACCACAACAGGTACCTCCTGCTCCTCAGATACCATTACCTCTGGTATCGCTGGTACCTCCAGCGATACTGTGTCTTCCTTGACAGGTTCTTCCTTCCTGACAACTCTTCTGTGGCTGCTCCCATCCAACACCGAAGTGTCAAATGGCTGGATGCCTACTCCCGGCTGGGAGTTACCACTGCTTGGCCTCCAGGACCTTGGTTCTTCATCACTGCCCTCGTCGGAGCACGATCTAAATGACTCTGAATCTGACATTCTGAAAAATATAAAAAAATTAAACCTTAGATGACCTGACAATTTACCTATCTCCCCCCTTCCCCTTTTCTATTGAGGTGGAGTCAAGCAAACAAGTTGGCAATTGGGACATATATAAGGATCTATCTCGTTGGCTTCCTGCCCTGACATGCCTATACATGTCAAATGAAACCACTCTTTGCAGTTATTGCACTGTACCATAGTTTCCCCTGTGTCCGAGCCACGACACACACAGTACTGTGGACTAGCAGGTTTGGTCTTATTATTTGCCAAAACATCCTCACCCTTTTTGAATTGGTCCCTACATGTTTCCAACCAAGCCGGAATTTTCCTATCCCCACATGGCTTCAGCCTGTCATGATTAGTATTGAAAGCCACCCGTTGGAGTTTCACCTTGTAAACATAACCGGTAACCTTACCAATAATGATACCTGGCCCCTTCCATGGTGACCCCAATTTCTTGCATTTACCCTTAATCTGGGCAGTGTCAAGAACATAAAAAAGATCTCCCGGCTGGTTTTACTTCTCTAATACTCTGAGATCATAGTCCCTCTTGATTTTTTCTTGAGAGGTCTTAAGTTTGTACCGTGCTATATTATGTGCACTTTTGATAGCTTTTTCTAGCTCTAAGATGAAGTTGTCAGCACCCTCATACTTCTTTTCACTCTGACTGCCGAACATGAGATCTGCTGGCTGATTGGTCTCTCTGCCTAACATGAGCTTGTTCGGTGTGTACCCTGTACTCCTGTTTATACTAGATCTCATGGCTCCCCCTAGTTGAGCAAGGTGTTGATCCCAATTATCTTGTTGTGAGTCAACAAAGCATCTCACTGCATCCATGAGACTGCGGTTCTGTCTCTCCACTTGTCCATTTGACTGAGGACGATATGGTGTTGTTCGAGCCTTATGAATTTACAGCAATTCACATACTGCTTTAAAAAGTGCGCTCTCAAAATTACGTCCCTTATCTGAGAATAACTGGAACGGGTAACCAAATCTTGTGGAAAACTCTTTAATGGCAGCCTGGGTGGTCACTTCAGCTGTTTGTGACGGAAGTGGGATGCATTCTGTCCACTTGGTGAACTGATCTGTCATCATCAAGATATGTTCGTTATTTTGTTTGGTCTTTGGCAAAGAGCCCATAAAGTCTATGTGAACTCTCTCCATAGGGTACCCAGCATGGTACTTGGTAAGAGGACACCTACCATGTCTGCTTGCTTTCTTGTTCTTGTTACAGGTATCACAACTAAGTACAAACAAGTTTATGTCTTTGGTCATATTATACCAGTGATATTTGTCCTTGATCATGGACATTGTCCTTGATACACCTTGGTGTCCTGCGCTCCATTACAGTCTCTCTTAAAGTAGCAGGTACAACAAGCCTTGAATTGGCTCCCTCCTTCTTGGGTTGACTCTTTAAAACACCATTATCGTCCATAAAAAACGTTGTTCATTAATCCAGTGACTCTTGACTGCCGGTAATGCCAAGAACAAATCATTGGACAGAGGTTCACTGCCATCTTTTAAATCAGGTAGGATGAACATCAGGTCTCGATCACTCTCCTGATGCGCTTTAATTTCCTCCTCACTGAAAGCTGAGATGGTTATTCCATCTTCTTGTGCGGTTGCTGCCACATAGCAATCAAAAGGACTGTCCACTACAATTCTTGCTGTTAAAGGAGTAAAAATCAATTCCATACCTGTACTGAACGGTAGTAAATCACATTGTGGGGTCAGCTGGCTGTCTACTGGCTCAATTGAGTCCAGGCGACTGGTGTGGCAGCAATCTTCAATAACTGCGGGTACAACTGGTACTACAGGTTGTTCCAAGGTTGAATCCTTTTCTGGTGTTTCAAATAACAGCAGCATTGCTGTTGCTACCCTTTTAATTATTCTTGGTTTCTGCTTTCTTTTTCTAGCCAGTGGGACTGTTTCATCTACTTCACATAAAAACTGTGCCCAACTTTAATGTGCTCGCTGGCAGTAATTACAGCCCTTGCAAGGTAAACTTGCCAGTATGGTGTCTGCAGTATAATCTGGACATTCTTTTAACCTATCCGGGAGACGGGACAAGACATCAGCATCAATGTGTTGTTTTCCTGGCCTATGCTTTATAACAAGGTTATATTGGCTGAGCTCTTGCAACCATCTAGCCAGCTGTCCCTGGGGCTCTTTGAAATTGACAAACCATGTCAAACTACTATGGTCTGTTCTCACCGTGAATTGTCTTCCCAGAAGGTAGTGTCTAAACTGTCTAGTAAATCTAATTACTGCCAACAACTCCTTTCTAGTTGTACAATAACTTTTTTGTTCGGCATTAAGTACAAAACTACCATATGCTATGGTGCGTTCTTCTCCATCTTGCACCCAAATGAGTTCAGCGCCTGTTGCGTTTTGGGAGGCATCTGTATCCAGGAAGAAATAGTCCTTGTTGTTTGATAACGTCAGTACCGGTGCAGTTAAAAAGTTGTCTTTTAACGTCTGGAATGCAAGTTGACGGTCATGGTTCCATGAAAACAAATTTTTTTTCCCGTTACTTCATACAGTGGAGCAGATATTCTGGCATAGTCCTTGATAAATTAACGGTTTTAGTTCACAAATCCCAGAAATTGTTCAACTTCCTGTGTGCAAGTAGGCACCACCCAACAGCGAACTGGTTGCAAATGTTGCTGACCTATTTGGAGACCCTGGTTACTTACACTCCTCCCTAAAAATTCTACAGTCGTTCTAAACAAAGCACACATTTTAGGCTTTAATCTGAGTCCGTACTCTCTAAATCTTGTAAATACATTTTCTAAGTTTGTGAGGTGTTCATCGAAAGATAGTCCTAAAACCAATATGTCGTCTAGGAAGGCCAAGACAGTCTTCCACGTTAATCCCCTGAGGACAAGGTTCAACACTCTGGCATAAGTACCTGGTGCATTGCACAGTCCAAAAGCCATCTTGACACACTCAAACAACCCATACTTGGTAACAAATACCGTCTTCTTACGGTCCTCTGGCTTGATCTTGATTTGCCAGTACGCACTATAAGGGTCCAGTTTGGAGTACCATATGTTACCCGTCAAGGTATCAAGACATTCATCTATTAGGGGCAAAGGAAATAGGTCACGTGATGTCACTAAATTAAGCCTTCTCAAATCTTTGCACCAGCGCACTCCGCCATCCTTCTTCCTGATAAGGACTGGTGCTGAAGCCCATTCTGATGTTGAAGGTTGTATAACTCCAGCATCTAACATTTTCTTGAGGTGCGCCTCCTCCTCTTGAACAAAACAAGCTGGGGTCCTCCGCATACGCAGCTGAATAGGTCGGGCATCGCCAGTGTCAATCTCATGTTCTACATGGCTGAAATTACCAAGGTCAAACTCTATCTTTGCAAAGACATCACTGTAGGTGTAAATCAAGGTTCTCAGTTTTGATTGCTAGTCTATTATCAAATCCTGACTGGATGTAGTAAAGAGTTCTTGGAGGTGATTTGTTTGGTCCTCCTGTTTGGGTGGTGTCCCATTTGGACTGGTACCCTGCTGACTGGTTGAACAAGTACCAACACTTGGCTCTTGAGGATCATCCATAGATTCTATTACTGTCAATGCATGCGCCTCCGCTATTTCTATTCCACTCTGGAGGCGGACAGGGTTGTCCGTTACATTCATAAAACAAACAACTGGACTTTGTCCTTTAGCACAAACTGATCTAGGAATCAAAAGTATAGTCTTCGAGTTTGGTTCTATCACAAAATCATTGTCTTGTACTGGTATGGTACAATTCATTCGCATTACTGAATTAGGTTGGACAACTACTGAGGTTGGTATTGTAATTCTGTTTACAAAGGGTTTAGCTGATGGTGTCTCTCCTCCCAAGACTAGCTTAACCGTCTTGTCGTTGATAGACATGTATCCTTGACCAATGTTGAGTATGACATTATTACTAGCTAGAAAGTCATGACCCAGAAGCATATCACAGTCGATTGGAGCAATATATAACTGATGGCTGAAAAGTAAGTTATCTATCCTGAAAAGAGTAGGATTAGTAATCCTGCAGGTCATCTGCATGTCTCGGCCTGCACCGTGCATAAGTGACTCCTTAATAACATAGGGTTTTACTTGTAGGGAATCAAAAACTTTGGCCTGCATAATGGTAACTTCCGAGCCTGTATCAATCAAAGCCGTCACTAGCTTGTCCTGGACTTGTACCTTCAAGTTGTTGAGCAGTCCCAATTGTCCTGACAACGGTAAACCCATTAGATGGCCCTTCAGCAACTGAGTCCTCTGGCACATTCAAGGTAACTGATTTGCGTGCTGTTTGATTGCTCTGATTGGGTGTCTGCCTGCCAGGTGAATTTTGTAAATCCGGGCAATCTCTTTTGTAATGTCCCTGTCTATGACAATAAAAACACTCCCCATCTGGAGTCTGTGTCCTGAGGTTACCTGAACGATTATTATAACCACCTCTCCTGCCTTGTCCACGTCCACGAGATGTATGGTCTGATCTGTAGTCACGACTGGGCGAAGTACCACTAGATCAGTTAGATTGTCGCATCTCCTCAGTGAGTGTTGTCATAGAGGATAGTAGGCTTTGCATCTGCTGCATGCTCTGTTGTTGCTCTTCTCGTTGTTGTTGAAGCTGCTGCTCCATCTGAGACACTCGTGTGTCTATGGCTGATTTGGAAGACTGTGTAGTGAGTCCTCACAATAGGACCTATGCTCGTCTGATATTCTGCATTCGTTCATCTCCTGGGAAGGATATTCATTTTCATCGCAAGCATTCCGGATGCATGATGGCATGGATCTTGTTGACTTGTGATCTACCTGCGAGTTCCACACTGCTCGTTGCACAGCAAGTGTCGAATCCATGACAATCTCGGAGTCAGAAAAAACTGGTTGATCCAAAGTAGGTTTTTGATGTATGTCTCCACCCTGGACAGGTGCATACGTGGAACCATGTTGGTCTATCCACCTCTGCGTGTCAGTCTTAAATTGTTGGAAATGAGCAATTTCCTGCCTGATAGTTCGAGGAGTACAAGGTGTTGATTCGAAGTTAGCTGCCCCTTCCTCATGTTCCAATTTTACATGCGTATCTGTCTCACACTCCTGTATTTGGACATATGACCCTGGCAGTTGCATTCCCTGCTCCTGTGATAAATATGGTTGACCCTGATACTTTGCATCAACGTTGTCCATTCATGCAATTCACATGGGGAAAATCACATATCTAACCACACCTGGGCCATTTTATTTCTCATGTATGGTATTTGGGACAATATTTCTTGTGTAATTGTTATGCCATTATTTCTCATAACCATGATTCTATGGGCGGTAGCCGTACCAATGCCAGGCACATGTAAGAGAACAGACTCCGGACTGGAGTTAATTTTAATTTTATACCCACTCATTGTGTTTCATAATGACCTATATGCAATGATATTCTAAATATAATTAAATGACAAGACAATAACGAAAGAAAAAAACAAGTCTTTATTGATTCTAAATCCCGTTTACAAATAGCACAGATGTGTACTGCCTATGTAAACAAATCACGGAAATCACTTCCGGTATTGATCTCCAGTATCGTCGTTACCTGGTAACGCACACTCACGCAAGACTCAATCTGAAAAAATCAATACTTTGAACAAAGTTTGAAAACTTTCACAGACAGTGAAAAACCTATCCTAAAACGCGTAATTCAGTGAGGTACTGCTTCTTAAGCTTTAGTTTTGAGCCTAAACCGACTTCCAAAGTCACATCATAGCCAAATAAATTTTGCAAGTCACGCTTGATTGCACCTGGTCAAAATCTTTGACCAAAATGACTACCCAGGTCACACGATGTGTGTTCGAACCACCCGGACTACCAATAATGTGGTGTTCGTCTCGGGAAAGACTATTTCCCCTGAAAGGACCCGATCTGGACTTATGATTTATAAAGGTGTAAGGCTTTACACTAACTATGATTACCTCTATATTTCGTGCGTTGTGAACTGTCTCTTCTAGATTACGTCTATCTCGCAGAGGGTCATTCACAAGAGGGCGCTGCAGGCGTGCGCAGACTTCGTCCTCAGCTTCATCCATCAAGAGGCCCACTGGTGTCAGTTGTCTACTCCTAGCTTCGAGAACACCGGGCTTAGGGTAAAGATACAACAGTACAGTTGAGTGATATGAAAAATTATCGCTAGAAACTAAGGGCGCACGTTGCGTTGTCAATGAAATTAACAACGTCGTCATAGGTAAAATAGCGATAAACAGATTATTATTGGTCATCTCAACTCGATTGCTTTTCTCACTTTCGCCGTACCGGCTCAAACGAGAAAATCTCGTTGAGATGTCCACCGATATTCTATATAAGCACAACTTTTTGGCCGTCTGGTTAAAAGAGTTTTTACAGTGCGATTATTATTGTCATATAGATAGATCGAAAGATCATGTTATGAAATATTATGTGGCAGACTTACGTGTCATTCTGATATGTATGATCCGCTAAATTTACCTTTTTGTAAACACACAACTTGATCTTCCCCGCATAGACGCCATGTTGTTGTTGTTGTTGTTGTGGGTCTCACCAATTAGCGAAAGAAGTGACAGGAAGAATAATTTAGCGACAAGAAAGCTTATTAGCGACAAGAAAATAAATTTAGCGTTAAGATATCTAAATAATGATTATTTGAAACAAATAGATATAGAAACATGCCTTAAAATATGTGCGGTTTTATTTTAAATATACGAGAATTTTCATAATTTCATGAAACCAGAGACATATATGTCTCTGATGATACTGAGCGAAGAAAATAATGTTCTAGAAAGAGTTTTTCAAGGATAATATGTTTAAATAGATATATTTACAGTTTACTGTATAAATGAATAAATCGATAATACGTAGAGTCGGCATGGTTGAAATATCAAAGGTTCAAACCAAATTATAAGATAATCTAATCTTTATTTATTTCACTAAAAAGGTCCATATATATAATATATATATATATATAGGATGGGGCATGGGATTGTTAAAAATGTTCAGATTGATACATACATTAAAATAATGTAATAAAATATTTTTTTCTAAAAATTCATTAAAAGACTATATTGTACGTAGTGATACTAAATCTAACAAACATTGAAACTTTATAAAACAACAAACAATCAACTGTGATTAACTGACTTATTCCATATATATATATTTTTTTAACAATGTTTAAACTTTTTTGTCGCTAAATTTGTCTTCTTGTCGCTAATTTTTTCTTCTTGTCGCTATAATTTATTTCTTCTTGTCGCTTCTTGACGCTTCTTGTGGCTAAAATTCTTCTTGTCGCTAATTAGTGAGACCAGTTGTTGTTGTTCTGTATCTTTCATTCACTGTCTGGAGAACTGTAGTGTTGAATATGGTTACACAACACTTCATCAAATATATATGCACTGTCCCACTTTTATACAATACTAAATAGAGAAGTCTATGTTTACACTAAGAGCGGGGTGGTCCCTACTATATTTCAATCACTCAATCATGAAAGTATGATAAATGTCAAATGAGATTTAGCACTTTATAAAAGCAGGTTACTTGTAATGATATTCCAAAGCTGTACTGCGTGCTATATGTAGGGCATAGCATAGTCCTCGACTTAAACACTCAAGTCTGTTGTAATATTGAGGTTGTACGAACGGGCTAGACGAGCAGTCTAATATGACCTGCGTAACCTGTAGTGGATCAGATGTTATCTGTTGATGTAGATCTGGTAACATTTCCCGTATAAAATTTTTCAGGGCATCCATAAATGGTTGTCTGACTGTAGTGAGGTGCTGACATAGAACTAGAAAGTGAGTTCTGTCCTCTGGTCCTTGTTTACACAGCGGACAAGATGGGTCTACTTCGATCTGGTTAAAACGATGTCTATTTGCTTGTAATGTGTATACTCCAAGTAACATTCTACATTTAACAGACGCTTTTGTTATAGCACAAGTATCGGAACCAGCACTACTCCAAATCAGATGTGTTTTGCCAATTGAAAGACGGCCAATGTCTATGTATTTTAAGGATGACTTGGTTTTTGCACCAAGCTTTAGTTTTTGTTCCCAATATCTGTTCACGGTACTTTTCACAATGTTTTTCCAAGTAGACTTTCCCGGCGGATTTTGGAGTAAGTCATAGCATGAAGGTAGATCATACATTTCCAGTAATGATTTCACCATAATAAACCAGCTGTTTGAGGAGTTTGAATTATTTGCAAGTTGACGCCATGCAAGCTGATGTTCAATAGAGTCGTAATTTCTGACAATATTACCAAACGTGGTGAAAATCCTCTTATGTATTTCTGCCTTGATAGGTGGTTCACCAAGAAGCAGGTAGCTGGCGGAGTCTGCTGCTTTGTATGGTAGATGCTGTAGTTGTTTTAACAGCCGCTTGTGGTATTTAGTGATTGAAGTTAGATCTTTAGCTGCCAGTCGGATGGATTCAAGCCCATATGTTAGACGAGGAAAACATGTATATACGTATCAGGTGAAGTGAGACACACGGATTAAGGCCATTAGCACCATGTAATCTAGCTCCCATCATTGCATAAGTTGCTCTGTGGCCAGTACCGATACGCTCCTGTACAACAGCATTCGAGTCAAATCTAGTTTTACTATCTCTTGAAATACCAAGGTGTGTGTCAGTTTCTGACTGTTTGAGTTTAGAGCAATTAAGCATGAAATCATGAGTGTCCAACTGATTTCTAGTTACAAGAACTCTAGACTTAGTTTCGCTGATAGTATAGTTCTCCTGACAAGCGTAGTGTTCGTCTAGCATAGCTTGCAACTCATATGGACAATTTGATGCCAAGTAAATATCATCAGCTACAGTTGGTGTTCCACAATAGATGGAGCCAATATAACATCCCAATCAATTCTGGTGAAGCTGGTTCAGTAATGGATTTATAAAGATTTTGTACGCCGTGGATGACTTCACGCCACCTTGTCTAACGCCCTGTTTTTCAGAAAATGGTCGAGATAAACCACCGCTCCATTTTACTTGGGATGCAAGTTCATGATACCATGCCTTTAACATCAGCCATTTGTCACCATCAATTGCAATCTGATAAGTTTTTCTTAATAAAGAGCTAAGCCATAGTTTGTCAAAAGCCTTCTGCGCATCCGGTAGTGCAAGGACAAGTAAAAGTTTGAGTTCTTTTACTTCAGCGGATAACTCAGTTATGATGATCGCAGCAAATATTGGCGATACTCCAGTGGTGAACCCTCGTTGTAGGTAGTTTTGTATTTTTTCAATGATGGCACTATTGTCATTCAGGTGTAGTTTTTCAGTGACCTTGTTAATTACGCTCGAAACTGTGATTTTCCTGTACGAGTTAGGGTCTGTGGCAGGTTTAGCTTTGAATTAAATACCGGACTGACTAACCCCATTTCAAAAAGTTCTGGCAAGGTACAATGTCTAAATATAAGGTTGAATAGTTTTGTAAGTACGTGGATTAAGGTTTCTCCACCGTATTTCAAATGTTCACTACAGATTCCTGCGCTATCAGCGGCTTTTCCATTTTTCAATTGACAAATAACTTCTTTAACTAGATTTTTACTGACAATAATTTGTGATTTCTGATTAGATTTAAAAATATCTTCTAATAAGCAGTCCAGTTCAACTTGGTTGTGATAAATAGTTTTATTGTGATGAGGGGTAGCCAGTTCTTGAAAGTAATTAGTCCAGCCATTACGAATTTCGTGTGGCGTTGTTAATGGTTCGTTATCAACTTTAAGACATGATGTTTGTGTTGATCCATCTTTCCTTTAATTAGCTATAAGGCGGTAAAAAGTTTGTAGGTCACCTTTGTGCCCTTTCGTTATCTTCGCATGGTTGGATTTTTGTAGCACTGCCTCATGCTGCCTTTCTGTAGAGCGTAATTTCTTTTTCGCATCCTTCATGTTGCAAAAGGTTAGACTATTTGCATTCGGTGGACGTCCATCGCACTTCCAATCTCAGAACTTTTGTTTGCTGTGTTTACAGGCTTCATTTATTGCCAGAGACCAGGGACGAGAGGCTCTAGGTTTTCCTGGTTTTTGTTGGAGCACATGCTCTGGCAGCGGTGTAGAGTACAGCACATATATCGCTAGGGATGTTTGATATGTCACTATAAGAAGCTTTAGTTACTTATAGGTTCACTTCTGAGAGTTTGTTTGCGACTAGTTTCTCATATTTATCCTTGTTTACCTTTTCCCATTTGACTCTTGGTGGTAAGGTGGAGATGACTGGCAGGGAGTCACAAGTATCGAGTTCTATGTTGATGCATCCAGCTACTGGGTCATGTTGAGAGGTAATAATTAAGCGGGTGACGCTGGAAAGCTTTGAAGTTATTTACTAACCCTGGCGTACTTTCAATGATGTAATCGATTTGAGTTGAACATGTTCCACTTGGATGAAAGTATGTATTCACATCACATAGACCATTTGGGGTGTATAAACAATGTTCTTGTATAAAATCTTAAAGTATCTTGTCTCTAGTATTTGGTTTATCCCTAGCTGTACTGGCATTCATATCCCCAGCAATAATAATGTCCCATGAAGATTTATATTTTAACACAATTTTGGAGAGTTCATCAACAATTTCCCGGTAGTCACTGTCAACATCAGCCCCCCTTCCCCTCCCTTTGCAATTTCACGCCTGTAACAAACAGCTGTCCCACTTATACCTCTGGGCCCCTGTAACGGTGATATTGGATTTGTGTCGTCAACACATTTGACTTGACATTTAAAATTTCCCAGAAAATATTCTATTTCCTCCTTTTCAAAATTGTATAACCTATGTTCTTGCAGGATGAATATATCAGACATTTTTCTAATAAGGTTAACTATGCTTTACTGGAACGGAGACGTTGTAGGATACCAGTCTAAGTTTACGTTGTTTGTTGGAATTTGCTGCCTGATCACTTGTTGGCGTAGATGTGGATTCTGGTTTTGACGGACAATTTGTGGTTGCCGATATATCATAGGTACTACAGGTGGTTGGTGCGTCTGCATGATTGTTGTTTGATGATGGTTGTTGTACTCCCATGGTGGTTTGATTATGGTTTGAGCATTCCCTAAAAAAGTCTGGTTCTTTATGCCTAATGTTGGCAGCTGTCCGCTTTGAGTACTATCGGACTTCCCTGTTTAGGCATTATAGTGTTATTTGTTGGTACGGTGTTACAGCTGGTGTTATAATCTCTGTCATGGCAGGTTGTGCAGGTTCGGCAGTATTTCTGTTTTCTGCATGACCATGCAGTGCTTTCGGTTATAATACCTGGACAAGGATGATTGACAACAACAGGGACCTCATGATTCCACGGTTGAAATGCCGGAGTAGTTGTATTGTTAAGGCCTATTTGACTTGTAGTACTAGAAACATTACTTTTACTAGCATTTATCTGTAATGTGAAGTTTTCAATTTTAACTAAATTTTCTGTACTGTCCATTCGGCATGCATTAGGAATATTCTCAAGTTCTTATGACGAATTCTCTGTTCATAGATCTGCAATGTTGGGTTGTTAGTATTTGAATTGCAACTACATTGATGTTGTGCAAATTGGTTACTTTTTTGGCTGGTTACAGTCAGAGTTGTCATGGATACCCTCAAGCAATAGGATTTTAGTTTTTTGAATACGATTTGACTCTTCCATATCTTTACATTTGTCTTCTAATTTTGCAATAAATGCCTTTGCAGTAGCAAGTTGTTTCTTGGCTTGGTTGAGGTCCAACAGCATGTTTGCATTAGAGTAATGAGTTGTTTCCCCTTACTTTTTCCACAGATGTTGCCGGAAGCAGTTAAATTTAAACTAGTTTCGGTGATGAACCGGATTATCATTTTTTTAAGAGTTGGCCAGTTCATAACTTGGCCAAAACAAACTCAGCCTATCTGAAATTTGGATTATAATCACTGTTGTGGTCTGAGTTCTCAGGGAGTCGTCCATCAGTACAATATATGTCCCACTGTATACCCAGGGGCTGGATGAATTCTAGAGGGGTTCTTCATTTATATATATGTTTTTTAATTTCAAGGTATATTTCGTTAATTCTTACTTTATGTTAAATGTGAATTAAATTATCTCCTTTCTTTATATTTTAGCAAAGTTATACTTCTTTGTGTGCATCATATCGCTCATCAAGGCGATAGATGATTTTTGACGTTTTTACGAATAAAACATAGGAAAAAATAATTGAAATGTTTCAGTTTTGTTTCTTATGGATTCAGAGGCAAGCGATTAAAAAAAAATTGACCCTCTACGCTATTTCAGTACGCGCAACACAAAGTGTTTTAAAAACCTTGAGGAAAAAAAACAAGTGCTCCTGGAGTCCGCTTTCTATACCCAAATCCACACAACAAATTTTACACACAAAACCGTAGCAATTTATAAAAAATGTGCATCTTCTCAGTTTAGACATGTCCTGATTATTTGATGGTGGGTCCCTGCGTTGTGCTGGTGGATCCTAATACGGTGCTGGTGATTTTTGACAAGACGTTAGTCCTATTTGAATCAAACGTTACAGAATCGATTGGGCAAAGAATTAGATTTGATGATATTTTTGTCCTATTTTTACTTTTGGACATTCATTTGACTGTTTAAAAAAATCGTAACTTCATATTACTTAAAAGGACAATACCATCAGTTCTATATCAGATGGAAACATTTTTAATTAGAATAGTTTTATAGAAGTATTAAATGTATCTAAAATGAAATTTTCACCAACAGGTATCGTTCTAAACTCACCTAGCGCTAAGCCCGGTCATGTGAGCTATTGATATCACTTGGCGACTGTTGTCGTTGTCTACTTATAAATCATTAAAAAAACCTTTCTCCGAAACTAGCCAAGTTTAACCTCATGCATTTTTCTAAGGGAAATTGGGTTAAAGTAAATATCAAAGAATTTAAAAAAAAATTGTTCTCTTTTGAAGGTTTTCCACCTGACATGTTGATAACTGAGATTAAATGAATTTTTAGACAGATATGCAAAAACCTCTTTTAATTACAATAGATAAAATTCGTTAAAAAAGTCTTTATAACAAAAATACCGAACTCCAATGCAAAATAAAAAAAAAGAGGAAGTCCATAAAAACTGACAAAATCAAATGCTATCAATCAATGGAACAAGTGAAAAGAACTGCCTAATTCTGACTTGGTACAGGCATTTTCCGAAGAAAATGGTGGGTTAGACATGGTTTTATAAAAAAGAACTGTGTCAGAAAATAACTTTTCTTGCACAGATTCCAAAACATATGCAATGTGTCTAGTTCCTTTCGTTTAAAGAAAGGAATTGGTCAGCGACTTCCGGTATAAAAAGTCACTTCTGGTGTTATTTATTAGCTTGTTTTGCAGTGATTACAAAAATATATGGTCTCTGTGTATTTCCCTTTTATATAGGGGATATATTTGACTACTTCCGGTTTAAAAACAAATGCCACTCCTTGTGTCAAAGGAAAGTTTATATTACACTGATTCGTAAAAAAAATTATATGGTTTATAGAGGGTTTATATGTATTTCCCTTTGAAATTAGGCAAATAATTTGCTACTTCCGGTCTACAAATTACCTGTTCATGTGTCATATTGTAGCTTACATTTAATATAAAAATAAGAAGATGTGGTATGATTGCCAATGAGACTTGGGACAGGCACATACAGAATGTGGCGGGTTTAAACTAGTTTGAAGGCGCACCAACCCTCCCCCTAACCTGGGACAGTGGTGTAACAGCACAACATAAGAACAAACTATAAAAATCAGTTGAAATGGGCTTAACTCATCAGATCGATACAAAGCAGAAATACATCTAACAAAAACACAGAGTGGACGTGGCAGGGAACTTATACATCCCCGCTATGAAAAAGACACTAAAGTACAGATCTGAGAGTACTCGAAGTTACTGACGGCTAGTTCAAAGCCAATAACAACTAATACAAAACATCATGCATCTAAGATAAAATTATTAATCAGTACACATTCAACATCCAATGTATTTAGTGTAAAGACCTCATTAACAGTCAGAGAAAAACATGACCTTGTGCAATGCAAAGATACAGGTATCGACAGATTACACTGATTACATTACACTGATTCGAAATGTATTTGGTTTCTATATACTTTTGCTTGAAATAAAGGAGATAATGTGCTACTTCCGGTCTACAAAATGTCACTTCCGGTTCATATGATAGGATTCCTCACACTGAAGTGAATCTAAAAATACATGGTTTCTATGTACTTTTACATGAAATTTGCAAAAATGGCTATTCCCAGTTTACAAAATGTTCCTTCCGATTGACTTTTTCAAGGCCATATGTTGTCCAACTTTATACAAAATACTGTATGGTATTTTCAAGTGCAAGAGTCGAAATCGAGCACGTCAAATTGACCTTTGACACCGACCTTAATTTCAAGGTCAAATATCAAGGATCTCAAACCAAGAGGACCCGAAGTCTCTTCTATTATGTCTATATGTTAAAAGGACATCACATCAAAAGTCTTAATCGGACATACAGTCTCTGTCAAACACAAAAAGTGAAAAAACCCTCATAACATGTAACCATATCAATTTGATCTAAACTGAACAGATCATTCCAAAGAAATAACGAACATTTTGGAAAAAATATAAGCAATAAATTTTAGGGTGTCTGTAAAGTAAAATATCAAATACACAGAATGGCAAAATTAAAAGCTTAAACACATCAAACAAATGGAAAACAACTGTCATATTCCTGACTTGGTACAGGCATTTCCTTATGTAGAAAATGGTGGATTAAACCTGGTTTTAAAGATAGACAAACCTCTCACTTAAATAACAGTCGGAGAAGCAATGACAAGTATACGGGGAGATTACTCCCATACGGAAAAGTGTTTTATTGAACAGGATGAGTTTCAAAAGTGCAATAACCATATGCTAAGCAGAAAGAAAAAAATATTAGAACAAAATCAAAGGTTTTGTACACCATATCCGGATTTCGACAATTAATGTCTCTTCAGTGATGCTAGGAATCGAAACGGTATTTGGAAAGCCATACAATTTAAAAAATTTCGACTCTTTAAAATTCAAGAGTCTATCCTAAATTGAGGTAAATTATATGGCCTTCCAAATACCGTTTCGATCCCTAACATCACTGAAGAGACATTAATTGTCGAAATCCGGATATAGTGTACAAATGTTTGCACCTCATGTTTGTGGTATACCATCTTTTCCACAAGTTTATTGTTTCATGTTTGGTATTAAATTAATATTAAGATCCATTTCGTTAGATCTGGAGATCAATTTATTTGGCGATCGCCAATGGCAGTCAGCAGGGTTTAAGAACATCAGTTGTTCGACCTGTTAGTCAAATGCGTTTTTATCCAAAGCAATCAAAGGTTTGAATGTTGTTTTCAATTTAGACTTATATATTTTTTAGTTTGGGCTTGTATTATATTTTCCTTCGGGTTTATATGATCCGTTCATCCTATTTCGACTCTTTAAAATTAAAGAGTCTATCCTAAATTGAGGTAAATTATATGGCCTTCCAAATACCGTTTCGATCTCTAACATCACTGAAGAGACATTAATTGTCGAAATCCGGATATAGTGTACAAATGTTTGCACCTCATGTTTGTGGTATAAACGCATTTGACTAACAGGTCGAACAACTGATGTTCTTAAACCCTGCTGACTGCCATTGGCGATTGCCAAATAAATTGATCACCAGATGTTACATGGATCTTAACTATTAATTTTAATACCAAAATGAAAACAATAAACTTGCGAAAAGATGGTATATCGCAAACATGAGGTGCAAAAAAATTGTATACACCATATCCGGATTTCGACAATTAATGTCTCTACAGTGATGTTAGGGATCGAAACGGTATTTGGAAGGCCATATAATTAACCTCAATTCAGGATAGACTCTTGAATTTAAAAAGTCGAAATAGGATGAACGGATCATATAAACCCGAAGGAAAATATAATACAAGCCCAAACGAAAAATTGAAAACAACGTTCAAACCTATGATTGCGTAGGATAAAAACCACAATTTTTATACGTGTGCATGTAAAACAAATTTCTTGGTAGAAAGTAAAATAACAAAAATACTGAACTCCCAGGAAAATTCAAAAAGGAAAGTCCCGAATCAAATGGCAAAATCAAAAGCTCAAACACATCAAACGAATGGATAACAACTTTCATATTCCTGACTTGGTACAGGCATTTTCTTATGTAGAAAATGGTGGATTGAACCTGGTTTTATAGCTAGCTAAACCTCTCACTTGTATGACAGTCGCATCAAATTCCATTATATTGACAACGGTGCGTGAACAAAACAAACAGACACAATAGGTAAAAATGTCAAAAATAGGGGTACAGCAGTCAACATTGTGTTATCATCTTAATCACTATAAAAACAAACAAATGTAACGAAGAAGCACAAAAAGGCATACATCAAAAATAATATCCTCATTTTGCTTATTTATTATACGATTTTCTTTATCTATGTAAAAAGTTTTTAAGTACTGGCGTAAAATCGCGCGTTTGAAATTCACACACGTCAGGTAGACATAAAATAATTTGTCGTTCAAAGTATGACGGGATACATAAGTACAGTCAGCTCAAATGAATATCACAAAAAACAGACTTAACAATAAAAGTAATATCAATAAATAAAATAATTATGTCGTTCAAAGTATGACGGGATACATAAGTACAGAGTCACGTCAAATGGATATCTCAAAAAAACAGACAACAGTAAAAGTAATATTAATAAAGACAAATAAAAGAATACTATAACACGTTATTAAGATGATAAAGAACGTCAGTACGCAGAATCTATACTTCAAGACCATCGTGTATTACTTGTTAAGTTGATACGGAATATTTATCAACAAGGTCTTGGTACCTTCCGATGATTTTTTTTAGAAAAAGGACGAGACGTTCTTTGACATACCCCTGGTTCATCAACTTTCTGCTCAGACACTGGTGACGTTTTACAAAGTCTGAGTAGGAGCTGCAAGCTCTTGAGTACCGAATAAGTTAGGAAATGTATATCCCATATGCAGGTGAAGTTGGTATATTGCTGCTAAGGTGGGGGAAATTGATAATTTCAAAATTAAAATCGTCTCGTTTGTCACAGAGGTAGAGGGGTCTAAATACAGCACAAACAACATTTTCTAAAAGACCAAAAGAGTGAAAAAGTATATTTTAACAAAACGCATTTGACTAACAGATCGAACAACGGATGTTCTTAAACCCTGCTGACTGCCATTGGCGATCGCCAAATAAACGGAGAATTTAATACCAAACAGAAAACAATAAACTTGCAGTAAAGATGGTATAACGCAAACAAACGGTGCAAAAATTAGTACACCATATCCGGATTTCGACAATTAATGTCTCTTCAGTAA
Organism: Mytilus coruscus; assembly: GCA_017311375.1. Taxonomy (NCBI): domain Eukaryota; kingdom Metazoa; phylum Mollusca; class Bivalvia; order Mytilida; family Mytilidae; genus Mytilus; species Mytilus coruscus. Next base: position 23,751,168 of record CM029606.1, on the reverse strand, counting down.
TGTTATATAATTATTCAGCACAACAATGTTAAATCAGCAAATTTGCGGAAGCAAATTTTTGTTCTTCCCTCGCCGGGATTCGAACTCATGCTATTGGGATATCGTGACAATATCGATTGCACTGCGCGCTGTACTCTTGACCACTCGGCCACCTAAACTGAACTAAAAATTCATCTTTCGGTGGCCTAGTGTTACCTTTCCTCGTCAGTAGAATATAGAGTTGTAACACAGTACATGATATATTAGGCATAAAGATGGAATTGATTGCAGATTAGCTAAATTATCTGTCGTAAAGGATCGTGAGATGCAGTCACAGAAATAATTATTTGATAAGCACGTCTAAACAAGTGATAACTCTACGACAGATCCATCCATTGGATCACCAGTAAAGGTGATACACGGCTGTATATATATAGTCATTACTTCTATTTTCAAGCTTACCATTTTTTATGCAAAACCTTTTACCTATATTAAATCAATATTAGACAAAACGATTATATAAAACAGAAGATTAGTATAGTCAGAGACCAAAAGACAGGGATGTGAATTTTTTCTTTCTAATATTCCGAAGCTTAGGATGCTTTTCTAGTATTAATGATAACACATTAGAGCCCATTTTTAGCTGACTTTTGCAGTATTACTTATGTTGTCGTTGGTTGCTGTCTATCATATTTGTTTGTTTATTGTGTTGCACATAAATCAGGCCGTTGTTGAATTTCTCATCTGAAATATTTCATCCATCAAATGTTTGATAGGTGTCTTTTCTATCAATAACATGAATTTTCTGCATCATTCTTCTTCAGTATTTGCCACTTTTACAAATCAAATCAAATCAAAATTTTATTGCCATATAAACCAACTTATACGATTTGTGACAAAACAACATTAACATTGAAACGAAAAATTGGAAACATAATGGTTGTTTTATTGCTGTTCTGATACAATAAACATTGCACAGCACATAATCCAGGTGTGGGGGATCCAGGATTTTTAAAAGGATGCGTAATTCTAGAAAACATAATATTTCATTTGGACGACTTTGCTAAAAATTGATATATTTTCCAATCCAAGGAACGCCCTCTAAGCCCCTTCAATCCGCTACTGGAATCACGGATCAGGACCAAATCACCAGCACAGAACATTTTCTTGCAGGACCACATTACCCACCGAAAAAAAATCTTAATCATTTCAGGCGTTTTGTAAAATCATGTAAAATCCTTAGTCATTTTACAAAACTCTTTTAATTTCATGGATTTTAAAACATACGAGAACAATGAATGCATGTTTTATGCCTCAAACAGGAAGTATAGTAGGGGGATGAAATTACACTGTAAAAATATTTGGGTCATGAATTTTATAGAGTAAAGTAGTGATTTGGTCCAGTTAAAAGGGTTAAAAATTAGTATGTCTTGCGCTTTTAAAGTTCATAACAGAATTCAAAAACCCCTTTACATAAAATTGTCCATATTTTGAGTGATGAATCAGCAATAAAATGACACTTTATTGTATTTTTTGTAAGCAAACAAAACATTTTTGCAAAAGGTTTCAAAGTTCATCTCTGTTTTCACACCTTTCCTACGAAATAATTTCCAGTTATAAGTGTTTAATGGCACACGGTTTTAGAAAACCGAAAGCCACTTATATTGGCCTCTACCACTCCTCCTTGCGAGTGAGTCTAGCCCGTTCGTAGATGAAGCAGGATTGATCTTTCTATGTTGTGATGTTACACTATTGTTTCAGGTAGGGTGAAGGTTGGTGCCTATTAAAACGTTTAAACCCGCTGCATTTGTTTGCACCTGTCCTAAGTCAGGAACCTGATGTTCAGTGGTTGTCGTTTGTTGATGTAGATCATAAGTGTTTCTCGTTTCTCGTTTTTTATATAGATTAGCCCTTTGGTTTTCCTGTTTGAATGGTTTTACACTAGTCATTTTTGGGCCCGTTATATATAGCTTGCTGTTCGGTGCATTTCATACTTTACAAATATTTACTGTTAAAATGACATATTTTTCAAAAATATCATTTTCCGGCTTTCTTTGACGCAAAAATAATCTACGTCTCTGTTGTTATAGCATACAATGTATTTGTTTAAAAACCTTATATAGTAGACAATTTGCATTATTTCCTCGGAGAAGGTATTGAATAATTTTGTTTTCGTTAAAATACGTTCGTTATACGTATACAGTGTTTTCACATTTACATCTTTTTCGCTGATGCTGTGGATTGCAGATTAAAAAGAAATTATTAAAAAATTCAAAGGTAATGAATCAGCAATAAAATGACACTTTATTGTATTTTTTGTAGGCAAACAAACAATATTTTTGCAAAAGGTTTAAAAGTTCATCTCCTTTTTCACACCTTTTCAATGAAATAATTTCCAGTTATAAGTGTTTAATGGCACTCAGTGTTAGAAAACCGAAGAAAGCCACTTATACTTGCCTCTACCACTCCTCCTTGCGAGTGAGTCGAGCCCGTTCGTAGATGAAGCGGGATTAAATCGTTTTAGCTCATGTCCTTATTTTCTTTTCTAGAAAGAAATCTGTACGATTTCTTTCATTTTTCTGTCTGCAAAGATGGTTGACAAATTGTTTTATCTTAAAATCAAAAAAGAGCGTTGTATGTTAGCTTTTATGTTACAAAATATCAAATAAAAAAGTTTTATTAATAAATGTTTGAATGGGAAAGAACACGGGTGTCATTCGGTTTATCGAGAGATATGATCGTGAAAGAATACCTAACGGTGGTCAAGCATTGCGATCGGATCGTGAAAGATCTAGTATCGGAACAGAAATGTAATTAATTGAAATTTTACTTCAAAATCTTTGAAAAATCTCATGTATTTTCAAACGCGGAACAAATCGAAATAACAACATTATGTCTGTCAAAATGATTCAACTTTCTCAATAATACTGTGCAATAAGATAAATAAAATATGCTGTACTTTAGGAGAAAACACAAAAGGCGCAACACAAGTCTATGGGATTTATTAAAAAAAGAACACGTTTTGTACCTATAATGACTACATTCCAATTTATAATGCTATACTTGAAACTGAATCTTTAGTGTGACCGATAATACAATAAAAAGTTTTTTTTCCTTTGAAACCGTTCATTTTGTTTTAAAAAAACCCTGAATTTTGTTGATATTTCATAAAAATTAATCGTGAAAGATCGGGCAACGCATTGTCTCGATCGTGAAAGACAGTGCGTGACCAGACAGACGCAGGACGTTTGTGTTTTTTTTTATACCGGTACCTGTAACACTAAAGGACATTTGCGCTTAAAACTTTGATACACCTGAAAAAAATTGACAAGACATTTGCGGTTTTTACCTATAATAGTTGTATACCTGTAATCTTCATGTAAAAGCCGGTTTTTCTCAGGCTTTTAGTAATAAATAACTGACTTCGATCTAGGGTTCTGTAACTTTTATTTCTCAGACGAAAACGAAGTAACTATATGAATATGTAAATACAGCCCTGTAAAATATAAATGTACTTATAAGTTACAGATAGATAAATCTGTTTACTAAGTAATAATTAAACTAATGTTCGTAATTCATTATCATGCAAACTTATTTAGCTGCATACTTATGTATCAAGTCACAAAAATATATACTGTGGATACAATAGCCATTACTTGTCTCTATTACAATTATACCAATTAGACTTAGATATTTTAGTACATGTTCTCATATGCTGTCTCATACCAATGTCTATTATAAATATTACTTGTGTTAGTAACATAAACTACACAAAAACGTAAGCTGCGTGCTTGGTTAAATCAAGGAGGTTATATGAGAAGGAGAGAGGACGAAAGACGCTAATTACACATAAAATGTTACCGCCTTTTCTGTAAGTGGGTGTTAATTAGTTAAGATCGATCGGTAGCAGAGGGAGATTTTGTCCTAATTACACATCCGAGTAAGAACGGATACACCCGGTGTAATAAACCGACCGAGATTTTACAAAATAAGGCTGAGACATGGCTCAATTCTCGACTGTATACACACACACATATATATATAGCCTTACTTACAAGAAGGGAAGGTTTGGCCAGGATCCCAGACTATTAAAAAATACACACCGGATGTTTTCTGTTGACGTATTTCAGTCATCATTTGATCATGGTCGACGATGTATCTATAAGCGATGCCTAAGTGTTGGAGCTCGAAAAAGAATTTGATCCAGAAAGATTCTGCATCTGCAAGACGCACGACTCAGTAGACCTGAATTGCTTCGTAAATCATGTATATATATGGAATTAAAATTTAAAACATAAAATATTTATAAAAATGTGCAGGAAAAAATGTCCGTAAATAAAAGAATAGACACGCTTTCCTGTCGTAGTATCTTTATTAACACACTGACATATTTTTTTTTATATATTATAACCGTGCATGGCCTGAAAAGAGTATTGATTAAGAAGAAGTCTACACATACCACGTGTATTGTCGGAAAAAAAACATATATAGAGGGGTACCAATCTACATGCCTTGCAATCCTAGTATTAATGTACAAAATGCATGTGTAATTTTCTGACTTTTTACCGTTTTATTAAGCCAATGAAGAACTGGTTTTAACAAAACCTTAATTAAAACCATGCAGTGTATAACAAAGTATTTATTTGGCGTGGTCACATTGAGAATTTTCAAAAATTAAAATTGTTATCATATTTCTTTATTTTTTTTTTTTTTTTTTTTTTTTTTTTGTTTTTTGTTCCTTTGCTTTCAATGAGAGCCCGTCAATTCAAAGCGAACCAAAATTAAAATATTGGAAAATAAGATGAACCGATGCAAAAACATTTTATTTTGCACAGAAACGATTTTAATGAGAGAAAAAACTGCCATGTCCTGAAAATTAAATCGCTCCGGTCGCATCCGGTCACTTTAACTAAGGATACATCACATATTCCTTTCGAGGATATAACCTACCACTTCCCATTTCAAGGAGCAAACATGGGAAGTGAAAATCTAAGCAGCTGTATGCCTACATCTACAGCCTAACGCAATGAGAAACAAACTTTTCGCTGGCTCTCGATAAATTTCTCTTCGTTTCAATTACAAATATTCGCTCCGGTCGCAGCCGGTCACCGTAAGGACAGTACCTCACATATTCCTCTATTTTCTATGATATTACCTACCTACTAATTATCATGGGCAGCATCACACAGGTGAAGCGAAAATCTTTGTTTAAGGCAAGGTGGGGTTCAATAGAAATTGCATTCTTAAATTACTTTAAACCCTCATAACTTTGTCATTTCTTAGTCGATTTTCACCGTAGTTAGACGATATACTTTCGAATTTCGCGTCAACTGATATTGCACAATAAAACACATTAAAACTGATTAGTTACAATAAGTACACCTGAATTTTGATGACCCACTCACCGATTACAATCACGTGACATTAGCGATTCTCTTAATCACACGGACCGATCGCGGTAACAGCCTGGTACATCAGAGGACCATATCAAGTGGGTGATAAACATGTCGGTTTCTTTATATTTTTATCATTTTCCTCTGATCGAATTGTTATCCTGGGGATGCTAATTTTGTATCAAGCAGAGTGTTCACTCTCCTTCTCATATAACCTCCTTGGTTAAATCAAAAAGCAAATAATCACAAAAAGTAACAATATAGCAAAGCTAATATTAAAAACTAAAGCTAAGCGAAACAAGAATACAAATACACTCAGCTTACCTCAAATATCGTGCAAGTGGCACATTTCCATATAAACCATTATATATTATAACACTACATCTTTGGTAAGGTTTAAATATACCTGTATAACAAAAAATGATTATTATAAATCTCTGTTAAGCATTATTTATTGTTTATAGTACAAACTCATGTTTACTATAAAAATCAATATTAAACCTAGATATCTATTTTTAGCTCTAAGATATATTTACTTTAATTCGATTAACCTTTAAAAATTACAGCATTCATACCGGGCCGCTCGATACGTACATTCATTCAATTTTTATACGTAAAGTTTTATCTTTAAATTATTATACCAGATTTAAATAGGTTAATGAAGTATTATTATATCTGATCGTAAAATTCTACTCTTCTTATGTTTTAAATACATTTACGATCTCTTTTGTTATAAAATTTAACACTCGTTCTCGACATTCAATCTAAACATGCATACGTGTAAAATATGAACTATTGGACACTTATTGCAAAATTAATAAAGAAAGAATAAGACTGACCTTATATAAGAAACTTTCCAATCAGAGAATTGTTATTTAAGATATTAATTTCTTTAAGTTGTTAAATTGCAGACAGGTAAATATATAGGTGTTGACCACAAGATGTCTTCCCATAAGATCTAGAACAAAAGAATTAAACCGCCAAAAGTACTGACCAATAGTAGAAATGTACGATAGCGCTCAAATCAACCGTGAAAATAAAGTACTAACTACAGTGAAATCAGACTTAACCAAAGCATGAGATGAGAATTCGTCCGTCAATAGTCCATGTCAATAAGTTAAAACAGAATAATACAAAATGCTAATCCTTAATTACAAAATGTAATTAATAAGCTAACAATATAACTTTATTCAAGTATATACTAAGAATATAAAAATATACAAAATACATAAAATAACAGGCTATCCCACATTCAGAAAATTTACCAAAGTCATGGAAAGATGTTCACATATTCTTTGGCAGTTCATTTGAACAAACGAGAAATTCAGAAAAAAATACTCGGGTAAACCAGACATATTATAAAGAATATAGTATTATACCTTAATGGGGGGGATTAAATTTGCTCGCATTTGGGGATTAATTTCTGTTTACGCTTGCGCGCCGCCTTTGCTTACATTTGCGAATATTTCAGAGTAAATAGCATTCTGTTTCATTATTTCACCGATTGGCAATTTAATGAATACTTTAATTCAGTTTGTAAAATTACACCAAGACACAAACATGGAGTTTCGTTTGTCAGAAACAAATTGGGGGGGGGGGGGATTTATGTACGATGGAATTACTTTCTGTATAGACAAAACACTTAACTCAGGGGATATTTCATAGAGATGCATCGTAAATAATTTCAAAGGTATTTCGCCGGATTCCCATTTTCCTTCAAGTCTTTGGGAATCCAGCAGAATCCAAGTGTACTACGCATAGTTTTGAGCATGTTACGACGTGTGAAGTTAGTACTTTTAATCTTAAGATATACTATTTTCTACATTTTTATCTGTATATTGTTCTAGCACTATGTGCGTGTGCGTAATAAAACGGACTTATCCTGCTCGAAAATAATAGTTGAATTAATGAATAAGTATGATCTACCTTATTTATCAGAGTTTACCTCTAAAAGAATGCGCCCAAATGTAATCAAAAGCTGTGCACAATCGTGATTTTTTCCCGCAAATGTAATGGCAATGGGCGCAAATGTAATGCGCCGGTTTCTCGGTAAACGATAGAGAAAACGAAACTTTTATGGATGGAACAATTAAATTTTTGTCCGAAATTCTTCAATTAGCTTCCTTATTAGTGGGTCAAAATTGGAAATTGTGTTCCTCTTGTGGTTATTCTGTTGCATTGATAGTCCGATGAACTGTGCCATCATAGTTCATCTAAGATTGTTTCAATTTGTGAAGACTGAAATTTGATTTTTAAACCACCTGCTGTACCTGTTGAATTTTAGAAAGTGTCATGGTTGTTATTAAGGATTTTACTCCCATCAACTCTCTTGGAGTGTTGTCGTTTTCATCTGACAAAAGCATGATGGGGAAAGGTTGATGCTTTTAGCTGGATATAAATGTATGAATGTTTTGTGTGTGTTTTTTTTTTTTTTTTTTTATATTAATTGATTTTTTATGTTATAGATATAGGAAGATGTGGTGTGAGTGCCAATGAGACAACTCTCCATCCAAATAACAATTTATAAAAGTAAACCATTATAGGTCAAAGTACGGCCTTCAACACGGAGCCTTGGCTCACACCGAACAACAAACTATAAAGGGCCCCAAAATTACTAGTGTAAAACCATTCAAACACCAACGGTCTAGTCTACATAAAAAACGAGAAACGAGAAACACGTATAAATTACATAAACAAACGACAACTACTGTACATCAGATTCCTGACTTAGGACAGGTGCAAACATTTGCAGCGGGATTAAACGTTTTAATGGTACCAAACCTTCTCCCTTTTTCTGAAACAATAGTATAACATCACAACATAGAAAAACACACGATAAAATATCAATTGGAAGGCTTAACTCAATCAAAAAACGTAAATCAACACACTATGAACGAATAAATTTGATCTGTGATACCTGAATGTAAATACATAGTTAATAAAATATTAGGGACAAACATTCAAGGCCAAAAAGCAAACAAACAAGTCCAAACAAAGCCATGGCAAGACACCACCGCGAAATATTTAACCCTTAGAAAAACCGGTTTTCATAATATATACAGGTAAATGAAAAATAACTTTGTCGTTTTATGGTATACTACTTCTGTCTATATAAAATCTTCCAATAATTAGGAAATTATGTTGAGAAAGCGCAAATGTCCTATTGAAAAAGCGCAAATGTCCTTTTTAAAAAAAGTGCAAATGTCCTATACATTTAAGCGCAAATGTCCATTTAAAAATACAAATGTCCTGTCAAAAAGCGCAAACGTCCCGCGCCGGACCAGACTTAATAATCGGAAAACAATAATTATATTTATTTTACTAATTGATATACCTGCAACTAGTTGAAGCGTATAATGTTTTTGATAAGAATGGACATTAATGCTGTCATTTTGTTTCACTTTTTTTTATTCAACACTTTTCCTTCAAAGTTATTAAAATATCTGAAAACGTGTCTAGATAAGTAGATCTCCAAGATAAAAGGACCTGCAGGAGCATAAATTTTTGAAAAAGTAAAAGTATATATGTATCTGTAATGCTTAATGCATCCGCCCTGGAAATATATGCATGTGTACGTTATTTTTTTGGTTTCTTTTTTTTTGTAAGAGATGTTAATCTCAGTAATAAGGAGTATCGTTCATGTCTACATCGTATGACAATATTGGCTAATTTATTGTTTATTTCGTGGCTGCGCTGACATAAGCTAAAAAGGTACCAAGATAACATTATTTATACTCGATTGTTTGATCAGTCTGTTCACAATAGCTTTACGTTATTGTACCAACTTAGTGGGGAAATTACCAATCAATGTACCTCGCGATCGATTGTGCATAATGCCCAGCTTGAACTGTAATTTAGCAAATTAGGTTCTATTCTCAATCTTAAATTTGTATAAGAAATCAAAACTTATGAAGGACAGAAAATAGGACTGATATTGCTAAAAGGCCAAGGCTCCGTGTTGAAGACCGTACTTTGACCTATAATGGTTTACTTTTACAAATAGTGACTTGGCTGGAAAGTTGTCTCATTGGCACTCATACCCATCTTCTTATATCTACTTAGTCGGTTTGGTATTATAAGATAATCAGATCAAATGGCATTAAATGATTCACTAACAAAAGAGAACCGGAATAAGTGAGTCATGCAAATCCAATATTTGCTACATCAATTAAAAATATAAATTACCATATAATTAAATAATGAGTTGAACATTATCGTAGCATCAGATCTTTCACGATCCCTTTCACGATCGTCAAAAAGCGGTACACGATCTTTCACGATCCAAAAAGTTAGTTTTATGTAAATATTACCATTTTTTGCAAAATTTCTGATTATATTAACCAAAGATAACTGTCAGAACCATTTAAATCATTAAAAAGGAATGACATTTTTCAAAGAAAAGTTGTTTAGTCATTCGAATTATGAAAAAAATCTTGTTTGTTTACATATTTAATGTCATTAATTGTCGAGGAGCAATCTGCCTTTGTAGTTATGTAAGAACGATTTACTCTTAAACATTAATTTTTATCAGATACTGATCATTATGTTGAACCATTTTGTCAGACAGTTTTATTTTTTTGTAAATTTGTCCGTATAATTCATTATATTAAATTATTAATAGACCTTGCATATGTCTTCTCAATAAGATTGAATTCACGATCCTATACAACAGCTTTCACGATCCAATCGTAATACTTGACCACCGTTAGTTATTCTTTCACGATCTTTTTTCTCAATAAACCGAATGACACCCGTGAAGAAAGGATATGGTGGATAAAAGTCATGTCAAAAAAAATCACTATATGCACGTGATAAAAAGTCTTTTACATAATTTGTATTTTTTTCTGAGTGAAATAAAAAGAACGATAAAACCTTCGCAAAACACACACACTTACATCCACTCAGTCACCAATCAAAACACACCAAAACCCTCATCCAGAAACCCACACACACTCACTCAGTAACCAACTCAATAGATATAAGAAGATGTGGTATGAGTGCCAATGAGACAACTCTCCTTCCAAGTCAAAATTTATAAATGTAAACCATTATAGGTCAAAGTACGGTCTTCAACACGGAGCCTAGGCTCAAACCGAACATACCAATACCTACATCCATAGCCAATTAGTCACCAACCCACACAACATCATCCACATCCATAACCATTTAGTCACCAACCCACACACACCAATACCCACATCAATAACCACTTAGTCACCAACCTACAAACCAATACCGACATCCATAACCACTTAGTCACCAACCCACACACCAATACCCACATCCATAAACACTTAGTCACCAACACACAAACCAATACCCACATCCATAACCACTTAGTCACCAACCCACACACTACAATACCCACATCTAAATCTACACCCAACCAACATGCATTCACAATGTCCAAAATTTCTTCAAATAGCACATTTCTATTCTAGTTTTTTGTTGTTGAATAAAAGTAAGTCTAAAATGAAAGACGAAGAATAAATATAAGAACACATATATATTATCGGGTTTTTTTCTGCAAAATGTTATATGTGACACGTTTTTAACTCTTTTCGAATTGATTTAGTGGCCGAAGAAAAAGCTATTTTGCATACTGAACTGTCCGTGCTCTCTGTGCTTCTGTCTGGATATTGTCGCTATAGCTTCTTGTTCAGCTTTACAAACACCTGATTCTTTCGCCTCCAATTGTAAGGAGTAATGATTGAATTCTGTTTCATCAAAGGTTTATTAAATCATCTTCATCTGTGATCGACCGAGTGTGTTGTTCTGTTTATATCTCGTTTGAATCCTTTAACTTTAACTTCGAACGGTTTCCGCCATTTTTGTCGATGAATGATTATGTTATTATGAATTTTGACTTCGACTGAAAATCGACTTTAGTAGCTTTTTTTCGATGTGTCATACAACCATGCTCTTATATATACTGTGGTACAAATTGTACATCTATTCAGACTACCGATATTAGAGATAACTGTAACTGGCCTATTTACGTAGATCTGTTCCGAGGACATTACCTTGCTGAAACGATTTATCTTATTCTAGCTTTTTGCTTATATCAAGCATTACTGAGTCGCCATTACTCCAACTCGCAGTTTGCACGTGAAAAGTGGTGTAGATTTGAAGTGTGAATTTAACACTTTTTTTCTATTTTTGACATTTTTACCAATTGTGTCTGTTTGTTTTGTTCACGCATCGTTGTCAATATAATGGAATTTGATGCGACTGTCATACAAGTGAGAGGTTTAGTTAGCTATAAAACCAGGTTCAATCTTCCATTTTCTACATAAGAAAATGCCTGTACCAAGTCAGGAATATGACAGTTGTTATCCATTCGTTTGATGTGTTTGTTTTTTTGATTTTGCCATTTGATTGGGGACTTTTCTTTTTGAATTTTCCTCGGAGTTCAGTATTTTTGTGATTTTACTTTTTAAAAACAAAATAGAATAAAAAATACGTCATATCATCAATGTATGTGTTGTTGGGTTGTTGTTTCATTGACGTACAATGTACATGTATACCGTACATTATTTTATATTCACACTTATTTTTAATTTGTCAAAAAGTAGTTATAAAGTGCATTTCATACTTTACAAATATTTACTGTTAAAATGACATATTTTTCAAAAATATCATTTTCCGGCTTTCTATGACGCAAAATAATCTACATCTCTGTTGTTATAGCATACAATGTATTTGTTTCAAAACCTTATATAGTAGAGATTTTGCATTATTTCCTCGGAGAAGGTATTGAATAATTTTTTTTTCGTTAAATTGCGTTCGTTATACGTATACAGCGTTTTCACATTTACATCTTTTTCGCTGATGCTATGGATTGCAGATTAAAAAGAAATTATTCAAAAAATCAAAGGTAATGAATCAGCAATAAAATGACACTTTATTGTATTTTTTGTAGGCAAACAAACAATATTTTTGCAAAAGGTTTGAAAGTTCATCTCCGTTTTCACACCTATTCAACGAAATAATTTCCAGTTATAAGTGTTTAATGGCACACGGTGTTAGAAAACCGAAAGCCACTTATACTTGCCTCTACCACTCCTCCTTGCGAGTGAGTCTCGCCCGTTCGTAGATAAAGCGGGATTAAATCGTTTTAGCTTAGTCCTTATTTTCTTTTCTAGAAAGAAAACTGTACGATTTCTTTCATTTTTCTGTCTGCAAAGATGGTTGACAAATTGTTTTATCCTAAAATCAAAAAAGAGCGTTGTATGTTAGCTTTTATTTTACAAAGTAGCCAATTCAAAAAGTTTGATTAATAAATGTTTGAATGGGAAAGAAAGGATATGGTGTATAAAAGTCATGTCAAAAAAATTACTATATGCACGTGATAAAAAGTCTTTTACATAATTTGTATTTTTTTCTGAGTGAAATAAAAAGAACGATAAAACCTTCGCAAAACACACATACTTACATCCACTCAGTCACCAATCAAAACACACCAAAAACCTCATCCAGACATCCACACACACTCACTCAGTAACCAACTCACACATACTAATACCTACATCCGTAGCCAATTAGTCACCAACCCACACAACATCATCCACATCCATAACCATTTAGTCACCAACCCACACACACCAATACCCACATCAATAACCACTTAGTCACCAATCCACAAACCAATACCCACATCCATAACCACTAAGTCACCAACCCACAAACCAATACCCACATCCATAACCACTTAGTCACCAACCCACAAACCAATACCCACATCCATAACCACTTAGTCACCAACCTACACACTACAATACCAACATCTAAATCCACACCCAACCAACATGCATTCACAATGTCCATAATTTCTGCAAATAGCACATTTCTATTCTAGTTTTTTGTTGTTGAATAAAAGTAAGTCTAAAATGAAAGACGAAGAATAAATATAAGAACACATATATATTATCGGTTTTTTTTTCTGCAAAATGTTATATGTGACAACAATTTTAACTCTTTCCGAATTGATTTAGTGGTTCTAAAAAGAGCTATTTTGCATACTGAACTGTCCGTGAACTCTGTGCTTCTGTCTGGATATTGTCGCTATAGCTTATTGTTCAGCTTTACAAACATCTGTTTCTTTCGCCTCCTATTGTAAGGAGTGATGATTGAATTCTAAGATTCATTCTCTGTTTCATCAAAGGTTTATTAAATCATCTTCATCTGTGATCAACTGAGTGTGTTGTTCTGTTTATATCTCGTTTGAATCCTTTAACTTTAACTTCGAACGGTTTCCACCCTTTTTGTCAATGAATGATTATATTAAGTTTTGACTGACCGCAAATGTATAGAAATCTGTAGAGAACATTATCTGTGTGTGAGTTAAAACTGTAAAACAAGTATCTATTTAGATCACTGATAAAGACCGCAAAAGTAATAAATATGTCTCATTGGCGATTTGTGGCAACATCACCCAGTGGAAAATCAAGTACTTCTAAACAGACTACTTATTTATAATAAAGGATATAGCTGCTGACAAGAAGTTGTTAAAACAAATTTTATTCAATAGATATATACATAAGTTTATGATGATACAAATAGTTTTTGGCTCTTGAGAATCATCTCAGCTATGTATAAATTTTGACCGGTCCCTGCCTAAAAAGTTTTTTAGCATTCATGAGAAGCAAACTTCAAAGGCAGTGACACACTCCTCAGTTCGAAGGAACACAGCATGGTTCCGAGGGAGTACAGCATGGCTCCCTACTGCTTTAGACAGCGTAGCATGGCTGCCGAACGAGTTGAACTGACGGTGGTGATGAGACAACTGAATTCTTGGGGAATAAATGAAATTTGGTTTATAGATCCAGACAATAAAATTTTATTAATGTCCAAAAATTCAGATGAGAATCAACTGAGTGCCCCAAGGATGGTGTGAGGTGGTTTAGCCTTCAATATATCAACGATAATAAAACATGCTTCAAAGACAAGTAAAATTAACCACTAAAACTAAAGATAAGTGTATCAATATACATAAGTAAACAATTTATATTACACAATGAGTATATACAAATATGAAAAATTTTCAAAACTCAGTTAAACTTTGTTGAGCATATTTGATAGAAAGTGGGGAAATCTTGATATATCTACAATAACTATCCGATTTCCATCGACCAAGTACTTTGATCATATGATCTTCTACGCGTGCTTTTCCCGCACTAGTTGCGGCACCCGATCTGAAAGAATGGCTATTATACAAGTTTGGGTCATAACCGCAGAGTTCTAAAATATTCTTCAATTTAACTAGAAAACATTGTCTAGTTAAAGCTTCCTTTTTACCTGTTATGAAAAGCTGATCAGATAGAAACCCAATTCCGAATTCTGAATGCCTAATACTTAAATCTCTCTTTAAAGCCAAAAAAGGGCAAATAGAGTTATCTATCTTAAAAAGTTTAATATCTATTCCCTTTCGGAATGGATCAGTGTTAGACTCTTTAAGTCTCAGAATAGCATGATCAATCTTTAAAATAATATCAGATATGCACAAGCTAGTTAAAGGGTCAATCTTATCGGCATTCATGACGGTAAATTCTCGACTTCTCAAAAAAGCAAAAAACGCAACTATGCAAGTTGTTTCTATTAAACAATCAATATATTTATTATACACGCCCCTTCTCAGTCTGAGGCAAATTTCCTGTAAAATTGGAAAAGTAATCGGCAACCTAGTTCTAGTTTGTGAACCTTGTATGCGTTTAACAGATTTTAAAATCAGAGTGAGTCTTGGTAAAAATTCGCCAAGAGGTGTTTCTAGAGGATTATGATATCCTAACTTCAAATAAACATGTCTTATACCACATAAATAAATTTTTATTATAGTAGTATGTTTGAGTTTCAAAACTTTTAAACAATGTGCTATAAAGTAGATTAGTACGTCCTCTGATATAATAAGAGGTAGGTTATGTGAATTATATGTAATACCATTCAGCAACAAAAATCTAACAAAGTGAGAAAAACCTATATTATACAAAGATCTTGTTATATTAGCAACAGCATGTGTTCATAATTGTTCGACTGTTTCATTCAACACCACATTACTTCGTAGACACTCGGACAGTTGTGTGGAAGCTTCTCTGCATGTGGAGCGAGGCGGTGGAATTTTTCCATCTGCAAACGAGATAAAGCGTCACTAATGTTATTTTTACGACCCTCAATATGTTTTGCAGTTACCTAGAAGTTGTTTACACATGCGCACCACGTTAACTGTCGCATAAGCTTCATTATCTTCCCTTTTTAACAATTGCTACAGTAGCCTCATTGTCACAAAGAAAGAGGATTTTCTTGCATTTCCATTCTCTACCCCATAAAAGAGCAGTTACTACTATCAGATATAGTTCTAGAAATGCCATGGATAACGATTTATCGTTTAAAGAAGGTAATTCTTTTGGCCACGTCGAGCAAAACCATTTCCCTTGATAATAACCTCCGTACCTAATTGTAGAAGAGGCATCGGTGTATAGTTGCATATCGAAGTTAGAAGTGTAATTGGAGTCGTAAAACATGTTTATTCCGTTCCAATTATGTAGAAATCGGAGCCAAAATTCTAAGGCAACTCGACATTCCTTGCGCAAATTTACATAGAAATGAAGTTCTTTTACCTTAGTGGATAATTTTATAAGATAGGAAACAAAAGATCTACCTGGCACGATAACACGTGATGCAAAGTTCAAATGGCCTAAAAGTTGAAGTAATTCTCTTTTCGTACATGTTGACTTTTGAATTATGGAAATTATAAACTTGCAAATTCTTTCTACTTTGTTTGCAGGTAATCTAGACTCTAATGTATCTGTATCCAACACAATACCAAGATATTCAATGCACGTTAGTGGGCCCATGGTTTTGTTTGCCGCAAGTGGAATATTTAATCGATTAAATAGCATGGCCATTAACACCATTGTTCTTTCAGCATCGAACTCTGGAGGGTCAACAGTAAGGAAGTCATCCAGTAAATGTAGAATATGTTTAACTTTGTGATTATGTTCTGCCATAAAACAAATCGCTGTAGAAATATTGTCAAATATTTTTGGGCTACTACAGCATCCGAATGACAATCGCACATAAAATAATAGAGATTCCCATTTTAAACAAAATAATGGCCATTGATTTGGTGCCACTGGACATATTCTAAATGTATTTTGAATGTCGAATGTACAGAGTTTTGTCCCTTTTTCGTATTTGGTAATGAGACGAATTGCGTCATCTATCTTGACATACGACATAGAGCATAAATATTTGTCTATAAGGTCGTTGATGCTAACGTTTTTATCGTTGTGCGGTGCGGACAAGTCTAAAATAAGTCGCTTTTTGAAAGAATATTTACCCTCCGCAACTCCCAACGAACTTACTCGATAATCATCAAAAGGTAAATTTTCAAACGGACCATATTCGACACCGTTACATAGTTCTTTATTAATAAGATCTGAAACTGTATCTTTCTGTGACCTAGCACTTAAATTATTTCTACATTCCATCGTTTTAATGTTGTCATATTTAACCATAGTTTCAAAGCTATATTGTAACCCATTACATAAATAATCAACGATATGTTTGTCGGGATGATTCATTAGTTCATGTTTTAGCTGTTTGACATTGACCGGGGTAGTAGCGTGCATATCAAATTAAGTTAGTCACATTTTGCGAGATGTCTTTGGAGTTTCTTTGTCAACCGGAGCTGTCTGATTGGATGAAAACGTTGCTGATGGGCGTTTCCCACAAAGAGCCTGTGAATGTCCTTGCGAACGGCATTTGGTGCAAACATCGTCGGACCTGGCTCCCTTGTTGATGTCTGCGGATACACAATTCTCATGTATTCCTGAATGAGAAATAGTAGCGTTGTCAACGGTACTAGACTTGTTGTACCAATTTCGAAGGGTAAATCCTTCTTTGATTGTGTTTTGCTGCTTTTCTCCAGGATTCCTCAAAAGAAGTTGGGTAACAGTACTTTATAAACCCGTAAAGCATTGGGACTTAAGAGACGAACGCATTACACTTATCGGAATAGCCTCCGGTTCTGGGTTGATGACTGGGCGTTGCTCCGGGGGGATTGTTGGGTTCCGATATCTGGATTTACTTCTGTTTTATTTTCAATTACGGTTGTCTCCTTTCTTTTCGATTTAATGTTACTGTTGAATAGTTGTAAGATGAAGGGCTTACTAAGATCGGCAGGAACTTTTATATCAATCTCCTTTAATTCCTGGATTAGTTTAGTCTTACTCCACGTGGATGGGTCCTCGTTAGCGTCTACAGACGGACGTTCGTAATGTATTTTCCTTTTTGTTTGACTCTTCGACTTTCTGGTAGCCATAATGTTAATAGATGGAACTTGATTATAATGTTACAAAATAAAAGATCCCACTCACGTGTGAAAAGGAATACGAATATCCAAGTTTACTTAAACCAAAGGAAGGAAACTTAATCAAACTTAAAGTTCCATTCAAGATGACGATAAACATATAAAATCTCTCAATCGTAGAATAAAAGAACAGAAGCAAACAGTATTTATAACCACAAAGTTTCTCCAAGAAGGTATACCGTAAATAAACTACGTTGTGACATAGTTAAGAACTCATTGATTATCGTCTGAAGGTTACAACTGGTATACACTTGTAATTGACCTTAATAACCTGTACCAAGTTAAGCAATGCTGTCTGTAATTAAGTGGCTGGTGGTGCTATAACAGAGACAAAATGTCTGACTGAAAACGAATAATTTCAACAGAGAAAACTGACAAATATAAAAGAAATATAAAATTTATTACAAAAAAATGAAATAATATAGTATTGCCCTTGGGAAATCATCTCAGTTAATTTTGAAAATATTTTTCCGTCGAATTCCCTGAATCCTGAGCTGTTGTAAAGCGTCGTTTGCGCGAACTATTGATGCTTGCGAAACAGTGGTTGACAGGAAATTCGACGTGACCTGTCCTATCAACTGTAGTATAACTAATGAAATGTGAGTTGTAAGTTGATAGAACTTGGGGGATAAAAAATGTCATTTAAAAGACTGACCAGTGATAAAAAATGCAATGAATGGCCATTGCTCAGATTATATATGAGAAAAAAATATATATAAGCTGAGTAATCCCCCAAGTTGTAAGATATTAAGTGAGGTGGAATTCAAAAGGTGGTATAAAGGGAGCCTTCAAGTCGCAGGTGGTGAAAATGTAAAGAGAGAGAGAGAAAACAAAATGAATATACAAAATATGATGCACAATAACATAACTGTAAAGTTTGAATGTATCTAGAAAAATAAAACAGCAACTCGTCACATGGCTGAATATTAAGAAAACTATAAAGTTCACATGTGTTACTTTTCACGTTTCCTGCAGGCTCTAAATTGAAATACGCATTTCTCGGCAAAAACTCAATGATACAAGTTCCGTAAATTACAGTAAAATATAAGTCCACATGTATCAGGGGAAAAACAACAACTCTTCGAACGGCTGAATATTCTATGAAATCGGTTAATTCGAATTCAAATAATTGTCACTATAGATAAGGCTTAAAGTTAAAATACATTGTTTCTTCTGCTAAACGATATTGTATAAAGATATGTCCAAGTGTCCACTCTTCGAATGGCTGAATACTTCATAACAAGTAAAGTTATAAAAGTTAATTCACATAAAAGTTCAATTATGGTCAACAAGTTCACAGTTAAAGTACATTTTTTCTTTGGTAAAATAACACACATTCAAGTTCGATAATGTCCAAATATCAAATATGACTCAGATATGATTAGACGATGTCAAAGACTTCTGTGCTTTTCGAATCGTGTCCTTGGAAATACGAATATAACGACAATAACTGTCTGATGTCCATCGACCAAGTGTTTTGATAAGATGATCTTGAATATTAACAGATCTTGCCAATGTACTGGCACCAATTCTAAAGGAATGACCATTGTAAAAGCTTGAGTTGTACCCACAAATATCTAATACATGTCTTAGACTTCTGATGAAAAAGTCCCTGTCTAAAGCGCTACCATTCTCTTTGACAAACAATGGATCTGAAAAACAAAAAGATACTTCTCTTCCCTGCCTGATTGCGAAATACTTTTGAACAGCAGAGAAAGGACAAATGGTATGATCGGATTTGTGAAGCTGTATACTGACACCTTTACGAAAAGGATCTGTCTTTGACGTTTTAAGGTGTAGAATAGCATAAGAATCGAAAATCTCAACATCCGTTACACTTAGATTTACCGTAGAATCAAAATGTTTTGAAACTGTAAATTCACCACATCTAAGAAATACAAAAACGGCTACTGTACAAGCCGTTTCTAACATACAATCAGTAAAGGTAGAGAAAACACCTGCTCTAAGAGAATTGCAAATTCTCCCAAGTACCTGAAAAGTAATAGGAAGACGTGGTTTTGGATTATGCTCTCCTTGTATACGTTTGACGGCGCGCATTACCATATTGAGTCTATGGAGTGTCGATTCATTTGTATTATCAAACGGATGGTCACAGTTACTTTGGATATAATTAAACCGAATTCCACATAAATACAATTTAATGGTTGTATGTAAAAGTCTCAAGTTTTTGTAACAATGTGCGACAAAATAAATCAAAATATCCTCAGAAATCGGAGGCATGGGTTTACCTAACCAGACAACCCCGTAGCTAGCAAGAAATGCAGTATAAGCTCGATATCCAACTTTATAAGTCTGAGATGTTCTAGTTGATAACACATGTCGCCATAAATCCGACACTAAAGACTTTAATGCCACATTACTCGTGAGACTGGCGGGCACTTGTGAGGTACTTTGTCTGCTAAAGGTGCAAGGATCTTGAAACGCTCTAGCGGTAAACGAGAAAGAGAGTCACTGGTATTATTCTGAACTCCAGGAACGTGTTCGGCGCGAAAGCAAAAATTATTTTTACAGGCATACAAAGTAAGAGTTCTCATAAGTTTCATTATCAATAAACATCTGGAACGACCTTTATTAACAATATGTACGGTGGCTTCATTGTCACATCGAAATAAGATTCTTTTAGTAGTCCATGAATGACCCCATACGATGGCTGCAACGACTATAGGATAGAGTTCTAGAAAAGCCATGGAATATTTCTTTTCACGTGGAGAATATAAATCATCCGGCCAAGGAGAGCAAAACCATTTCCCCTTGAAATAACCACCATAACCAATGGAAGAAGCCGCATCTGTATATAATTCGATATCCCTAACACTAGTATAGTCAGAATCATAAAACATGTTAATGCCATTCCAGTTTACCAAAAACGAGTACCAAAAACGCAAATTGTTACGACATTCATCGGTCAAATAGATTTTGTCTTTGAGATCCTTGACAGTTGTTGATAAAGATAATAGGTATGAAACAAATGAACGACCCGGAATTATAACCCTCATGGCAAAATTTAAATGCCCTAAAAATTGTAGAAGTTCACGTTTAGTACAAGATTGTCTGTTTAAAAACTTCTTGATAAATTCACTGATGCGACTTGTTTTATCTAAAGGCAAGCGGGTCTCCATCTTTTCCGTATCAAGTATAATACCCAAATATTCAATAACTGTACAAGGGCCAACAACCTTGTGTTTAGCCAGTGGAATATTAAGTCTTTTGAAAGAGTAGTTATTAATGCCATAGTTCTCTCTGCGCAAGAATCGGGTTTATCTATAGTCAAGAAATCGTCTAAAAGGTGAAATATATAATCAATTTTGTAGATATTAGTAGCAATCCAACAAATTGTTCTGGATAAGTTATCGAAAATAATTGGCGAGCTCCTACAACCAAACGGTAGTCTATTAAAGAAATAGTATTCTTTACACCATTTAATGCAAAATAAATGCCACTGGTCCTTTCTAATACCTAATTGTTTGAAAGCGGACTCTATATCGAATTTTGAGCACAATGAAAAACGACCTAATTTTCATATAACTTTGATCGCATCGTCTATTCTGACATATGTCATTGAACAATCTTCTCTACTGATCAAGTCATTCATACTACAATTATCATCATCGTCATGTGGGGCTGATAAATCCAATATAAGCCTTTTTTCCCGGAGTACTTCCCCACAGCAAGTCCTAAAGAGCTGACTCAATAATAGTTAAACGGTGGAATTTTATACGGACCTGACAAGAAACCTCTTTCACATTCTTTGTCAATAAGCTCCCGCACGGATAAAGGTTGAGAGCGAGCTGAAAAGTTATTCTTACATTCAAGTGTCGGTATATCAGTACATTTAATCATTGTGTCAAACCCCTCGTTTATCCCACTACAAAGATAATTAACAAAATTTATATCCGGATGTGTTTGCAATAAATCACGTAACAAGTTAACATTGATCGGTGAATTTTCGATAAAGGGAATTGTTACTAGTCATTTTTTATCTTCGTTGATTGTTGTCGACCCTCTAGAAGATTTGTTCTTTTGATCGAGTATCTTTGCATGCGGAGCTAAAAGCGTAAGAATTTCATTGTCTTTTACTCCCCAGTCAAATTTAACTTTGAAATCGCGAAGTGCAGTTGCAGCTTTGGCGGCAAAAAGCTTATGATATTCATAAAATTTCTCACCGTAGCTAGATTCAATCTGTAAAATGTTAGCTAGGTAACAATCTAATTCTTCGCTGTGTTGAAGAAAAACCCTACACATGACGCGCTTATATTTGCCAAAAACGCATACGAACTAAGTAATAGTGAGCGATCTATGAAGCCGGATATCCTGTTTTCCTGGCAAATTAATTTCTATACCACTGCTAGTAAGTAAAATACTAGCTGCCTGAACAGATTAGAAATCTTTCATTAGTAATCCGGCAAAATTAACGTCCCTACCTTCAATGATTCGCTTTTTAAGCGCTGGTGAAATGATATCCAAAAAGGGAACAGACGATGATAGTAGCTGTAGATGTGTTAAGGGTGGGATTTATCCCGCAATCGCTTTCACTAGGAGATACACCGTACCATTTGTATAATGTAAACACATGATCATCTGCTGTGTGCACTTGATGAAACCTATTTCGTCTTGTATCTTGTATATTCTCAGAAAACTCCGCTGATAAAGGAGTATTAGAATTATTCCTGTTGGTGTTAGAATACATAGAATCCCTTAGTCCTATTCCAACTTCTGTTAAATTTCCTATCAGATGTGGAAGTTCATTAGACGAATGACTGGTCACAGTTTGTAAAGTTGGCGAGCCTTCCTGGTCTTCGTTTGAAAATTGTTCAGGTTCGGAAACTGATTTGAGATTATCATAATAAATTTGTTGTAACACTGTTTAACTTAATTTTGAAGTAATGTTTATTCCAATATGTGTCAGTTCTTCCTTGGATTTCTTAACTGACCAAGACGAACAGTCACTTTCTTGTCTGTTGATTTCAATTGAATCCGGAGAAAACCGACTTGTAGATTTCCTTTTTCTCCGAGAAGTCGTAATGTAAAGTAATCCATAAAAGCATTCAAAAGTTAAAACTAAACTTTAGATATATTAAAGGGTGTAATTCCAGAATAATAATATTTTGGTTAGACAAGAACTGCTAACGAAACTGATCGAAACAAGGAGACAGCGTTATCTATCAAAATAATTTCAATAATAATTATTTTAACGGCTATGATCTGACCGCTATCTGACTGCTAAGCTATAAATTCTCGACGAGACACAGAAACAAAACAAACACCCGAAAGTCGTTATGGATCATTAAGAGAAGAACTTCTCAAACGAGCAATAAAATGCAGCTGTCGAAACAATTATAAACCAAATTATATGCTATATATTCAAATAATTTAACACTGTTATGGTATAGCACAATTAAAAAAAATTGCTTCATAATATAAAATAGCGTCCTTCTTTCCCAACAGAATTATCAAAGATGAGTTCTGCCACGTGTATCTCTTCTAAATAATGAACAACAAATAAGCACATGCAGACACGAGCTTCTTTACACGAATAAACCACGCATAAATTATTTGTAATCTAACATTTATTATACACAAGTCTACAAGTAATATTATACAAATTGAAATGTCAACTTAACTATTAAAATGTTTGTCCGATCCTTTGTCTTTTCCTTATCCGGTATTCTTCTTTTAACTGTACGGAATCCAATGGAATATATATGTTCAATAAGTTCACAATCTAGTATGATGTTGTTCGTAAATAAAAGTGTCAATCCAACAACTCCAGAGATCTTCTGAGAATGCAAGTATATCAATGTCTGTCTGTCTAATTTCGGTGTCTGTATATATAGTTGTCACGGAAACTTCTAGAGGCTGTAGAAGAGAAACTCCTAGAAAACTGTAGAACGGAAACTTCTAGAATACTGTAGAAGTTTAAATTACACATCGTAAATTATGGTCATTCCGGAATTATTATGCAAGTCAAATAGAAAGTTCTAATCATTCCATCAGTATCTATGATTTTTCCAGTGATTTCTAAACTACACAATTATAACATTATTTTGTAAACAACTATAAGGCCACACAAAAAAATTAGGCCAAGATAAATAAATATGATAATTACAATATCATAACACCTCCCCCCCCTTTAAAAATATTTTTAAGTGTAACGAGAACTTTTCATGAACAACGTATACAGAAATATATAGTATGTATACAGTGCTTTATTAAGATCTAGATAAAGCATCTGCTATTAAATGATATTTACCTTTAATATGTTTTACAATAACATCATATTCCTGTAACAATAAACCCCACCTAGTCAACCTCTGGTTCTTGTTTCTCATTTTTTGTGTGAAGGTGAGAGTATTATGATCAGTATAAACAAGAATAGGATGCATAGTGGGATTTGAATATACATCAAAATGTTGAAGTGTAGACAACAGTGCAAAACACTCTTTTTCAATAGTTGAATAAATTCTCTGATGTTTTTCTAATTTCTTAGAAAAATATGAAATAGGTTTTTCAACATTATCATCTGTTTCTTGATATAAAACGGATCCAACTCCTACATCACTTACGTCAACGGCAAGTTTGAATTGTTTTTCAAAATCTGGAGTGATCAAAACTGGACTGTTAATTAAAATTATTTGCTATTTAAAAAGCGTTTTGACAATTATCACTCCAGATGAATTTCGAATCTTTCCGTAAAAGATGAGTCTATGGTTGAACAACAGTAGCAAAATTTGAACAGAATTTCCTGTAAAATCCAATCATGCCTAAATATCTCATCAGTTGTTTTTCATTTGTAGGAGGAGGAAATTTGGTAATTGGATCCACTTTAGCCATAATAGGTTTCAGTTGACCTTGGCCAACTGTATGCCCTAAATAATCAACAGTGGCTTGACAAAATTCACTTTTACCAAGATTAACAGTCAAATTTGACTGTGACAGTCTATCAAAAGTATAATATAAATGTGTTAAATGCTCTTCCCAGCTATCACTTCATACAATAAGATCATCAATATTAGCATAACAACAGTCTAAATCTTTTATAACCTTATTGATCATTCTTTAAAATGTAGCTGGAGCAGTTTTCATACCAAAAGGCATGACAGTATACTGAAATAAGCCGTCTGGTGTGACAAAAGCTGATATTTCACGACCTCTCTGTGTCAAGGGCACCTGCCTGTAACCTTTCAATAAATTAAATTTGCTCACAAATTTTGCCACTTTAGCCATGGTTAAATTGGAGAACGATCATGACAAACCAGATATAATTAAACCACCTTTTGATTCTTAGACTATGCAACAAACAGTTAGATTGAAAATTCAGATATTTTGTCAAATTTAGACTCAAAACTTGCACATCTGACTTTAATCTTTTCCAGATGTGCCAAACAAAACCACTGCTGGCTTGCCCAATGTTATCAATGCAGTCGTCTATCCTTGGAATCGGATAGGAATCAGATTTTAAAACTGAATTTACTTTTCTGAAATCAGTTACAAAACGAAAGGTTTTATCTGGTTTGGGCACAAGGAGACAAGGGGAGTTCCATTCACTCCTCAATAATATCATTGTCAAGCATATATTTAATTTCTTGTCTCATAAATTCAAGTTTTAGTGGACTGAGCCGGTAAGGATGTTGCTTAATTGGAGAAGCATCACCTACATCAACATCATGACAAACAGCAGTGGTTTTGTTTGGCACATCTGGAAAAAGATTAAAAGTCAGATGTGCAAGTTTTGAGTCTAAATTTGACAAAATATCTGAATTTTTCAATCTAACTGTTTGTTGCATAGTCTAAGAATCAAAAGGTGGTTTAATTATATCTGGTTTGTCATGATCGTTCTCCAATTTAACCATGGCTAAAGTGGCAACTGGTTTACTCTAACCTTCATTAGAATGCTGAAAATATGGTTTTAACATATTAATGGAACACACTCTTTTATGTTTGCGCCGACCGGGAGTTTTCACAATATAATTCAAATCATTGATTTAACTCTCTATTGTGTAAGGACCACAGTATTAAGCATGTAATGGATGTTCAGGGACTGGCAAAATACAAGTACTTTATCACCAGGCTCAAAAACTCTGTCCCTGGCATCTTTATCATACCATATTGTCATCTTATTCTGAACATTTTTAAATTGTTCTGAGCAATTTGACAAGCAGTATACATTTTTCTTTAAATCTAGATACATAGTCTAGAAGATTCAAGTCAGTGTAAAATTGAGAATGGAAATGGGAATGTGTCAAAGAGACAAAACCCGACCACAGAACAGACAACAACAGAAGGTCACCAATAGGTCTTCAATGCAGCGAGAAATTCCCGCACCGGAGGCGTCCTTCAGCTGGCCCTAAATAAATATATATACTAGTTCAGTGATAATGGACGTCATACTAAACTCCAAATTATACACAAGAAACTAAAAGTAAAAATAATACAAGACTAACAAAGGCCAGAGGCTCCTGACTTGGGACAGGCGCAAAATGCGGCGGGGTTAAACATGTTTATGAGATCTCAACCTCCCCTATACCTCTAGCCAATGTAGAAAAGTAAACGCATAACAATACGCACATTAAAAGTCAGTTAAAGAGAAGTCCGAGTCCGATGTCAGAAGATGTAACAAAAGAAAATAAACAAAATGACAATAATACATAAATAACAACAGACTACTAGCAGTTAACTGACATGCCAGCTCCAGACCTCAATTAAACTGATTGAAAGATTATGTCTTCATCATATGAATATCAGGCACAATCCCTCCCGTTAGGGGTTTAGTATCATACCATCATAAAATATATGAGAAGAGCATAACCCGTGTCATGCCAACAACTGGTTTTTAAATAAATGTGTTTAGTTCCGATGCAAAGACCCTATAAGTGAATCAATATTAAAGCCAAAATATGCAATCTTTAATGATCTGTGTTCATTTCTTAATTTTTATAGGGTGGAAATGAAAGGAGAGAGTTGAATTAATATTTTAGATGCATTATTTTAACTATTCAGTAGTGGGAATAAGTGATTAGGCCAGTTGCAAAAGGTAGAATTTATAGTTTTCGGAACATCTCTTGACTTGTCCATACCAGTATGGATGTGTTTTGGCTAATTTTATGACTTGTATAGAAGGGATTTTCCTAAAAGTGGGATATAATGTGATAATTCTTAATAAATAAATATAAAACAAGGTTTATCCCACCATTTTCTTCGGCAATGCCTGTACCAAGTCAGGAATATTACAATTGTTTTTCACTCGTTCCGTTTGTTGATAACGTTTTGATTTTGTCAGTTTTTATGGACTTCCCTTTTTTTTAAATTCACCTTTGAATTCGGTATTTTGTTATATTTTTAACAACTTGAGAAAATTACACGAATATGATTTAAAATCGATCTGGATAATATCAAACGATGGCATGCAATTTATATCTGAATTCAGTAATTACCTTTATTCTTTATTCGAAATAAAAGGGCAAAAGATCTGATAACAAAAATTGTATCTTGACAAAAAAAATAATGTAATTAACATTTGTCAGTTTTATAAATATTTGATATGGACATAGAGTTCTCCTCTTTGTATACCATATAGACTGACTCTACTCCATATTATTGAACAATTATTATTTGAAATCATAATTATATTCTATTGTCTGTGTCTGTCACAGTTACTTGAATATATGCTTGTACTGAGCCCTATGATTAGGAAAATAAAAAATATTTATAGATTATTACATGGCATTTTCCATATTGGCCTGGTATCAGCCCTAGACTCCCATATCAAGCCCGAGGGCTTGATATGGGTCGTGGGCTGATACCACGGACCATATGGAAAATGACATGTAATAATATATTTATCACATATTTTCAAGCAAGAGAAAAAAGATAGCATATACCAAATTATGTCTGATATTTTCAACAAACATTCAAAAAAACATTTAACGAAAATAATTTTAAAAACTATCAAAGTGAGTTAACAAAGTTCGTATCCCAGTGAGTAAACAAAGTTTTGTGAAAAGTTTAACAAATAATGAACAATAAATATATTAATTCTCAGAATTGTAAATATTAAACGACTTAAAGTGTTACATTTCCAATTAATGCTGACGAAGAATACACCATATCGCTACTATGATTTGGAAATATGTTCCGCTTGAACTTCGATGTCATACAACAATCACTTTTCATTGTGCCGTCATATATTTTCTAAATTCTTTATGACGTCCAAATTTTACAGGAACTTTTGTGATTTCCACTGTTGATTTTTACATTTTTCTACTACAGCAGATTCGTAAATTTCTAAATTTCTTTTCATTGTGTTCTCATTTTCATTTCTTGTATGAATTTACATACATCGTCATTTGATCTGTGAGAAACCTCTCCTGATCGTCTAACTGCTTCGGATGACAACTTGTTTACAAATAGTTTTGATTGACAGGTTACCGGAAGTTAAACTCGGGGCTCGATACGAATTTCAAGGGCTGATATCGATATTGGCCCCGAGGGCTGATAACCAACCTTGACTTCCGGCTATTATTGGCCATGCAAAACGTACATATCAGTACAAAATATGTGATAATATAGTTATCTACGTTCATATCTACGGATATGAACGTAGATAACGAATTTATCCTAGGACTTAGTCCAAATCTGACGATTTTTAGAGAAATTCGACCACAAAGTGTAACGTGAAAGCAACTTTTTTCATTATTTAAAAAAGTTTTATTAAAATTTGGGAATTTGACATATTTTTAACGGGGTGTAGGGTACGACCTTTGGTCGAACCCTACAGGTAATCAAATATAAGACTTTTATAATCCAGAGACAGAGAAACTGGAATGGGTCAAATTTGGCGCTCCATGTTGTGAGAGTTACGTCATAGACGGTGTGATGTCAAAGTGGGTCATTTGCATAGCTAGGTCGATAGTCCCATTCATTCAAGTGATGCATTTACTAAAATGAGTGCAAATGATCGACATAATAAGATAAAATCGTTAGTGGATTAAATATTTAATTACAGACATCATGGATAATCTACAGAATTCAATATTTCACAAGGAACAACCACGGATATAAGGAAAACGCGCGTGAAGTTCCCCGGTGTAATGGGTAGCAACGTCCGGGTATATGGGTTAGCAACACCCGGGGCTATGAGTTTTGTAACGACGTGCGTTAACCAATCAAAATCCTAGAAATATACAAAGTTGGTATAATATACAATTATGGCCCGTAGAAAGTGAATATCCAAAATTGTCAACACGAATTTCACTGAGGGCGCAACCCGAAGTGAAATAATTTTTAGGGTTGACAATTTTGGATATAATTGTATCTTGACAAAAAAAAATAATGTAATTAACATTTGTCTGTTTTATAAATATTTGATATGGACATAGAGTTCTCCTCTTTGTATACCATATAGACTGACTCTACTCCATATTATTGAACAATTATTATTTGAAATCATAATTATATTCTATTGTCTGTGTCTGTCACAGTTACTTGAATATATGCTTGTACTGAGCCCTATGATTAGGAAAATAAAAAATATTTATAGATTATTACATGGCATTTTCCATATTGGCCTGGTATCAGCCCTAGACTCCCATATCAAGCCCGAGGGCTTGATATGGGTCGTGGCTGATACCACGGACCATATGGAAAATGACATGTAATAATATATTTATCACATATTTTCAAGCAAGAGAAAAAGATAGCATATACCAAATTATGTCTGATATTTTCAACAAACATTCAAAAAAACATTTAACGAAAATAATTTAAAAAAACTATCAAAGTGAGTTAACAAAGTTCGTATCCCAGTGAGTAAACAAAGTTTTGTGAAAAGTTTAACAAATAATGAACAATAAATATATTAATTCTCAGAATTGTAAATATTAAACGACTTAAAGTGTTACATTTCCAATTAATGCTGACGAAGAATACACCATATCGCTACTATGATTTGGAAATATGTTCCGCTTGAACTTCGATGTCATACAACAATCACTTTTCATTGTGCCGTCATATATTTTCTAAATTCTTTATGACGTCCAAATTTTACGGGAACTTTTGTGATTTCCACTGTTGATTTTTTACATTTTTTCTACTACAGCAGATTCGTAAATTTCTAAATTTCTTTTCATTGTGTTCTCATTTTTCATTTCTTGTATGAATTTACATACATCGTCATTTGATCTGTGAGAAACCTCTCCTGATCGTCTAACTGCTTCGGATGACAACTTGTTTACAAATAGTTTTTGATTGACAGGTTACCGGAAGTTAAACTCGGGGGCTCGATATGAATTTCAAGGGCTGATATCGATATTGGCCCCGAGGGCTGATAACCAACCTTGACTTCCGGCTATTATTGGCCATGCAAAAACGTACATATCAGTACAAAATATGTGATAATATAAGTTATCTACGTTCATATCTACGGATATGAACGTAGATAACGAATTTATCCTAGGGCTTAGTCCAAATCTGACGATTTTTAGAGAAATTCGACCACAAAGTGTAACGTGAAAGCAACTTTTTTCATTATTTAAAAAAGTTTTATTGAAATTTGGGAATTTGACATATTTTTAACGGGGTGTAGGGTCGAACCCTACAGGTAATCAAATATAAGACTTTTATAATCCAGAGACAGAGAAACTGGAATGGGTCAAATTTGGCGCTCCATGTTGTGAGAGTTACGTCATAGACGGTGTGATGTCAAAGTGGGTCATTTGCATAGCTAGGTCGATAGTCCCATTCATTCAAGTGATGCATTTACTAAAATGAGTGCAAATGATCGACATAATAAGATAAAATCGTTAGTGGATTAAATATTTAATTACAGACATCATGGATAATCTACAGAATTCAATATTTCACAAGGAACAACCACGGATATAAGGAAAACGCGTGAAGTTCCCGGTGTAATGGGTAGCAACGTCCGGGTATATGGGTTAGCAACACCCGGGGCTATGAGTTTTGTAACGACGTGCGTTAACCAATCAAAATCCTAGAAATATACAAAGCCGGGTATGTATTAGATACAATACAAAGGTAACAAAGAAACAGGCCGGTAACAACCGTTGCCGGATAGTTTTCTGCACGTAGTCAGGTCAAGGTCCGAGGCGCTGGCCGAGGACCTGACCTGACTACACTGCAGACAAACCATACGGCAGGTTGTTTCGGCCTATTTTGTTACCTTTGTTTTGTATCTGACTTGTACGACGTTTCAGGAAGGAAGTAGTACATTTTGCCTTTAGAAGAGGTTGCAAAACTAAACATATTAGAAACTTCAATGGCCATATACCAGTTAATGTAAGTTACAGTTTAAACGCATTTTTTTCACTTCCTTAAGCCGAGAATTTTTTCTCTAAAAAATTTCAAGAATTTAATAACTTTATAAAAAGAACCATTTCAAGGAAAAGATGAATGTCGTTTACATTTGAGACTTTTAGAATGCAACTTCGCTAGTAGTAATTCATTAAAAAAACCAGAGCTACCATTTGATTTTTTTATTGTGGAAAAACAGAAGGAAAGCGCAAAGGGGAAGGGGGTGTTAATCAATTTAAAATAAACAGAACTGATATTAAGTGAATGAAATGTAATGAAAAACTGGATTTTGTCTTGTTATTTGATATATATATATATATATATATATATAGGCATATATTTTGGATTTTTTAATAGTTCATACATATAGGTTTTTTTATATGTCTCTGATAGTGTTGATCAGGATTTAACACGTGTCACTATATGATCCAATCGCAGCTACCGTTCAAAATTGATGACATTAGTTGAATGATTTTTCATCACGATTTGCTGCATATTTGAACATGTATTACATGGACACTTTTATTTATAGGATCAATCGTGCATTGGTGAGTTGATAGGAGTTTATCTTTTGATTAGATTTGATTTTTATATATATTTCCTGTCTTTTTTATTGAAATATAAACGTTGGTACCAGCATTTCTTTACTTTCAGCATTGTCCAGAATACTATTCATGTCCATACGTTGAAGGAAAAAAAAAACACTTACGGACCGACCATTTAGCTTCAAAGGGGTATTTTCATTTCTGAGTAAGAACATTATTTATTTTTCAATCTGGAATCAGAACATTATTTTGTCATCTGCTTGACCACAATATATTTTTCTCATAAAATTGGGTATCAAAATATTTTTAGAAAAAGACATACCCCCTTTTTTAAGTTAAATGGTCAATCCCTTAGTGTACTGATATGAATAGTAATTTACTGGAATTGTTTGAAATGTAGGTATTGATGCTAACGTAAATATTTTAATCAAAAAGACAGGAAATATGTCGGTGAAATAAAAAGTTCAAATCTAATTGAAATTTAAAGTGCCCATGAACTCTCTGATCATGCACGAGTGATTCTATTCATAAAAGTGTCCGTGTAACAACTAAAAGTGTCCGTGTATCATCTAAAAGTGTCCGTGTAACACCCGTTAATGTACTGTTTTTCTATAGCTCTGCTGGGGGTAAAGTCGTACAAAATATACAATTATGGCCCGTAGAGAAGTGAATATCCAAAATTGTCAACACGAAAAGGTTATTTCACTGAGGGCGCAACCCGAAGTGAAATTATTTTTTAGGGTTGACAATTTTGGATATTCATCGCTTCTAAGGGGCCACAATTGTTTTATTATACCGAACTAACAGTGGAAGGGACTTTTGAAACATTGAAAAAGCACGTAACCTACTGTATCGTAACAAACACAAGTAAACGTTCGAAAATAAATTTGTATCTTAGAATTTCTCATATGTACAACAAAGGTAGAATCTTTTTGTGAAATATTGATGGCCCTGAAAAGGACCGTTTACAAGAGATATCCTCGGCACTAGATGCATTTTCAAAGCCTTGTTTCCTCGTCAATTGATGGGCTTCCTGTAACTTGAAGTTGAACGTTGCCATTTTGTTTACTTACGTCTGTGACGTCATTTCATGGGAGATAACTCGTGTACAAATCAAGAAACTCAAAAGGTTATTCATCGGTGAATAATAGGGTAATTCACCGCTGGTGTAAATTTTTAGTTTTATTCGTCCCTCCTTGCAATTAAATGAAAATTAACTGAACTAGAACACACCCGCGAAATCGCGGGCATTTAGAGCTTGGTTGAAAGTATGTAAACTGTTGTAGGGAGAAAATTTTGTAAAAGATTTTATGTCTGGAGAATTTCAGAAAAGTTATCAAAATTCATAGGTACTTGGAGACAGGACAAATTTTTTTAAGCCCTCTCCGTTTTTTCCAAAGTCCTTTTCTTTTATGCCCCCGCTGTAGCGGAGGGGGCATTAAGTTTTACCCTTGACCGTCTGTACGTACGTCCCAAAATTGGTTTCCGTTCTCTAACTTGAGTATGCCTCAACCAAATGTTATGAAATTTATACACAATGCTTATTACCACAAACACAGATCAAGTTTGAATTTTGGTGGCGTCACTTTAACCGTTCTAGAGTAATGCCCTTTACAAATGGAAAATTGCAAAATTTTTAGTTTCCGTTCT
Organism: Mytilus coruscus; assembly: GCA_017311375.1. NCBI lineage: Eukaryota > Metazoa > Mollusca > Bivalvia > Mytilida > Mytilidae > Mytilus > Mytilus coruscus. The sequence continues at coordinate 23,717,905 of CM029606.1, read as the reverse complement.
CTAACTTAAGTTTGCCTTAACCAAAAGTTATGAAACTTATACACAATGCTAATTATCACAAAATACAGATCAAGTTTGAATTTTGGTAGCGTCACTCTAACCGGTCTAGAGTTATGCCCCTTTATAAATGGGAAAATTGCAAAATTTTTAGTTTCCGTTCTCTAACTTGAGTTTGCCTCAACCAAATGTTATGAAACTTATATACAATGCTTATTACCACAAAATACAGATCAAGTTTGAATTTTGGATTGGTCACTTTAACCATTCACGAGTTATGCCCCTTTATAAATGGAAAACAATGCAAATTGTTTAGTTTCCGTTCTCTAACTTAAGTTGTCTCAACCAAATGTTATGAAACTTATACACAATGCTTTTACCACAAAATACAGATCAAGTTGAATTTTGGTGGCGTCACTTTAATCGAGTTTTGCCTCTTTAAAATCGAAAATTGCAAGATTTTAGTTTCCGTTCTGTAACTTAAGTTTGTCCCAACCAAACATTATGAGACCTATACAATACTTACTACCACAAAACTCAGATCAAGTACAAATTTCGGTAGCGTCACTTTTATCGTTCTTGAGTTATGTTCCTTTATAATATTGTATGCAAGCGGGGGCATCATCTGTGTCCATGGGGACACATTCTCCATTTTTATTTTGTTTTCTGTTAAAATTCCATTATTTTCGTGTTTCTGTATACTATGAACATACGTATATTATAAATATAGTGTATTTGCTATTAACTATCAATTTCAAGTTTCTTCTCCACGGCGATCACTGCTATCTTATATAGAGAGTCTCTATCAACGCGAAAATTATTGTCCTGTCCCCGAGTACTCTTATGAAAATTATGTGCAAGTTAAAACCGGAAGTCTTGTATGACTTAAAAGTTGGTCTGATGACGGAAACAATATCCGGACGCCTTTATTTTCGTTTTTCTCCCAAAATAACCCAAAATGAATAATCATAAGATGACAAATGCGACTATGCATGGTACCTATTGAACACAGATACATGATGATTAATTTATTGTGGAAGGAAAAGAAGCGACACACAAAATGAGGTCTTCTCGTTTAATAGTATAGATTATTCCATGTCACGTGATAACGTGTTACCCAATAGAATTGTTTATAATATATGTAAGGTATAGGGTGTGTTTGGATATCTACCTATAGGTAACATATCGACAGAAAATAAGTAGACCTTGGTTAAAACGTAGACAACCCACGGGCTACCTATAGGTTTAGCTTTAGAACATGTTGGTACCTATGGTTTGCAAAGCAATTCCAAACGAATTTTTATCACCTGTGGCTATTAAAATGGCACCCAATCAACGACAACGAAGGCTATTAAAATAAATTTTAATGATGAATGTGACTCAGATGGAACTCAATGTCATGGCCTAACTCACTACCATTCATATGAAAAACGCACAGCAGATATTGTTTTTCTTGGACAACAAAAAAGTAGACTTGTTCCAAAAGTAACTAATTACTATTCAGAGACGATACCAAGATTCATTTTCGATTAAGCAAGACATCTTGTGAGGTCAGTGGCGGATCCAGAACTTTTCATAAAGGGAGGGGGGTGTGGCACTGACTGACCTAAAAGGGGGCATCCAGTCATGCTTCAGTGATTCCCTATTTAACCACAAAATTTTTCTATCGAAAGGGGGCGGGCCCTAGCCCCCTGGATCCGCCTTTGTCGATATGGTTTCTGCATATTGACCTTAACAAGTGTCTAATAGCTTAAGAGTCGGCGAGGCACATGCAGGAGATATTATAACTGTTTACTGTTTCAGTTTTAGAAAATCAAGCTTAAATAATTCTAGAGTCTTGGAAAGTTAATTGCGGTCGTCATTGCTCACGTTGCTATGTGAACAACAGAAAAGGCAAATGATCAAAAGGGGAGGAAACTATTTATACGAGAGAAATGCAATTTATGAAAAAATCTAAATAAGTAAGCTAGAGAGTCTTGAATAAGTTTAAATTGATTGTGAAGGTTGTATATAATAATGTATATGTATGTGATGTAAACAAGTCTAAATTGAAAACAACGTTCAAACCTTTGATTGCGTTGGATAAAAACCGCAATTTTTATACGTGTGCATGCAAAACAAATTTCTTGGAAGAGGGGTCTAAATACAGCACAAACAACATTTTCCAAAAGACCAAAAAGAGTGAAAAAGTATATTTTAACAAAACGCATTTGACTAGCAGGTCGAACAACTGATGTTCTTAAACCCTTCTGGCTGCCATTGGCAATTGCCAAATAAACGGATCACCAGATGTAACAAAATGGATCTTAATTATTAATTTAATACCAAACAGAAAACAATAAACTTGCGGAAAAGATGGTATACCGCAAACAAAAGGTGCAAAAATTAGTACACCATATCCGGATTTCGACAATTAATGTCTCTTCAGTGATGTTAGGAATCGAAACGGTATTTGGAAGGCTATATAATTTACCTCAATTTAGGATAGACTCTTGAATTTTGAAGAGTCGAAATAGGATGAACGGATCATATAAACCCGAAGGCAAATATAATACAATATGTATGTGATGTAATATAGCATGTCTTCTGTGTACTTATGTATTTGGTGATGAACTTTAAGTTTACATAATTTTATATAAATACAACGTCGCATGTTTTAGAACCCATACCTCGTCGGTGAATTTTAGATACATCTAAATTTTCTTACGTTTCTATGGAGGATCTTCGATCAAGCATAGGATCAATTTAGGGCTTTTCATATCCTACAGATAACTGTTAATTGTTGAGGACTGTGCTGAATGACCTAAGGGGGACCGCTCAAGTCATGCTTGAGTGATTCCCTATATAATCAAGCAAATTTTTCCCAAGAAAGGGGCGGGCCCCAGCCCCTGGATCTGCCTATGGAGGTATTACTGATGAAAGTACACGAGGCCACTACGCGTGTATGGCAGCCTGGTCGTCAGATTGACATAGAAAAGAGGTTACTGATGTTTTTTTTTATGGTACATGGGTATGTAAATATACTATTTTGTCGAATACATGGGTTTTAAAAACTTGGGAACAGTATATCTGTTAGTATATAGGTTCCTGATACAACTTTGTTGATGAATATTATCGATAAGGCGACAAAATGTCGTGTATATCCAACAAGCATCTACATATCATTATATACAATCTTCAACAATGCTGGACGTTTAATATGAGCAATCATCAGTCAATCAATTCAAATTTGACTGTGTTAAATAAGTGAAACCATTTGATTTTAAGCGGAAAATTAGAATGAATTGAAAACCACAAAAATCCTCCTGTCCCCTACCGCTCCTTAGAATATTAAATATATTGTTATATTTATCCAGCTTATTGTCTCTACAGAGATGTCCTACTAAGGCAACCATACCATACAAACGTTTATCAAACATCTTACATTCTATTATATCTGCATTCATAAATTTATTAATGTCATTTAAACTAAACGCCACCATGTATGTTATACATGTGCCTCATCGTCTAAACTACCTATCTAAAAGGAATAGGTAGAAGACAGCCCGAAGATCTTTCAAATGCCAATACAAAAGACGGAAATGGACCTCTTCTGGCTCACTACCGAAAAACAAAAAAAACACGCCGCAGTAGTACACTGGTTTCGTTGCTTCATGTTTGTCAAATTTGTTTTTCGTAAATAGTTTTGTTGTAAATAAGGCAGTTATTTGGATGGAGAGTTGTCTCATTGGCACTCACACCACATCTTCCTATATCTAGTTAGTTTCCCGTTTGAACTGTTTCACACTTTATCATTGTTGAAGGCCGTAATGAAGCCTCTAATTGCTTACTACCACTTCATTTTAACTCTGGTGGGTGATTCTCTCATTGAAAATCAAACCAAATCTTGTTTATATTTTGGAAACGATCGATCTGCGTGTAATATTTGTAGTAGACTTATTCTTTGTATCGTTGTTATTGACAAAATAGGGACAATAGATATCTACACAACTTGACAAATGGGAATTTAAGCCTTGCAGCTAATTGGACGGTAATAAGTGATATTCATGTGCATGTGTAGTGAATTAAACTTTCTCCACAGACTTGAAAATAAAACGCACGCAATAATCCAGAATAGTGTTCAATGTTCTGTCCTGTCCTACGCAAAAATCTTTCAAGATACACAGGTTTAATGTTTGTCTGAACTTGGGAGTTTACAGTAAAATCAGAGAGGGTGGAGGAGGAAAGGGTGACATGTATTTTTTTTTATTGTTTTCTATTTGTCTGCCATGTTTGTAACGTTATATTCATTTAACCATGCTCTTAAATATGGGTAGTAATGGTAACCTATGGTTAGTAAATGAACAAAACCCGTTGGTGAACCCTAGGTACAAAAGGCCATCCATGGCTAGATTTATTTTTCAATATAACTAACCATAGGTACCCTGAGTTACATATAGGTAACCATAGGACGCATTAGGCGTATATCCAAACACACCCAATATAATAGTATAGATTATTCCATGTCACGTGATAACGTGTTACCCAATAGAATTGTTGATAATATATGTAAGGTATAATAATAGTATTTATCTAAATATAACAGTCCAGGCGATTATTTATTCAAGTAATATTACGCGTATCGGTAATATTACTAAAACAAGTAATTTTACTTTTATTACGAATATCTGTAATATATTTGAGTAAAAGTTTTATCTCCCTTTAGTCAAAGATTGTTTGGACAAATTCAAGACAAAAAAGGGAAACAAACAAAAACACATAAATAAACCACGCAAATAAAATTAACACAAGTTCTGTTTCATATATACTCGATGTCTGTCTCCGTATTGCGTTTGCTCTGTTTAAATTCTGTATAAGGATATCCCGGGTTTACTGACATATTGCTCCCATTTATTTACTGAACGATATCATCCGTAGACAGCGAGTTCATGATTATGTTGCACGTTATAACAGTCAACGAAATATATCTTCCTGTTCGACGCTGACATTCTTTTGCAATAACTGAACTTGCTGACACGTGCATGTGCGCTACCATCTTTAACTAAAGTCAAGTCAAAGGTTGCATGCATATGCATTTTAAGTAGGACGAATTATTGTTTTGCAATTCAATAAGGTATCAGCGATGTTTTGAATCTTATTTTGAGGAAATTGAAGCAAACTTACCTCTTACAACGAGTAAATATTTGATATTTCGTGCATATGGTCCAAGAAAAGCATACTTTAATTAATTTAACTTATATTGTAAAATTGTAGCTAATGCCACTTTTAAAAACACTTTTCAGTGATGAATAAGCATTTTAAAATTTATTATTGAAATTTCAGCAATACATCTTGGTGTCATATAAAATGTTCATACGGTATCCCACGTTTTCGAAATCTATTTGCCTGTTATACTTGATTCACATATTGTTGTATTATAATTGGATCGACATAATACAAAGTAGGCGACAGCTATCACCTCAGATGTCAATCAACACCATTAAAATATATATATATATATATATCTATAGGAAAGAAATGGCAATTTCAGACGACTTTAATACTGTCAGTGCTAGAAATATTTAAATTCCCATTGTTTATGATGCTCATGACATGTAAGAAATTACAACTAGGAATTGCTTGCATTTATTTGGTAGTTTTGTCTACGTTTGAAATCTCCGCAAAGAGTGCAAATATTGGATACAAACCAAACAGAAGAGGAATATCTCAAGAAAGTCGATTCATTTCCACAGAAAAGGTATGACATTTTCATATTTACTGTTTTACAGGACAACAGGTTGAACTAAAAGGAAATTTATTAATGCTTTGGTTTCTGTAAGAGAAATGTTTACTTCAAGGCATAAATGCACTAATGTTTAAGTGGAATAACCGTATTAGACCAGTATAAATAAATATATAAAACCATCGAAAATCTGCTTGAATCTGGTTTTGAATCACATGTATTTAGATGAACAACAACAGGAGAGTAATATTTTATCTCATAACCACTCATACAAGTCAAACAGGGGCTCAGAATTTTCTCTTTTAATTGAAGATTGTTGAAATAGGTGTGTCAATTTTGAATGTAGGCAAAATAGTCACAGGAAAAAAGTCACAGGATATTAAGTCACAATAATAAAAAAGTTTCAGAATATTTCAAAGATCTTTTAATTTTAGAATACAGGGTTATGGTAGTTCAATGTTTGTGTTCTTTGCAATTTGATATATTTTCCAAGATTATAAACAAAATGTTGTCCATGAAAATGTCAAGTTTTTAAAACAATTCAGCAGACGGATTAACTGGCCTCTATTTACTATTTACATTTCATGTAGTGTAAATTGTCTACTGTATGCTGTCTGCATGCTTTAAAACCTTAATAAAATATATAATTTTTTGATAATGTGTCATTTATTTACCATTGAAAATTGCATTTAACTTTAAAATAACATGATAAGAGAAAAGATATTTATAGAATAATAGCGGGCTCGCTTGATATTCTTGCTGATAAAGTCAGTATAAAAAAACGAAATGCCATTATTCTTCTTATCGGCAATTTGTCTTAACTGTAGATTTTTTTGGTTCAGAATATGAAGAAAAATGGTTTAGTTTCTAAAACAACATTTACGCGTACAAAACGTTGTGATTGTTGTTCGGTTGTATGAATGAAGTCGCGTGCATTTCATTGATAAAATGACGCGGATGAACTTCAGCACGTGTCGTTCCTGTACTGATACATGACGTCATTGCCTAATATTTTGGAGTATCAAGTCCTGTCCATGGTCTTAAAAATATAAGAAGTAAGATCAAAGGGGAAATGTACAAATTGCCGATAAAAAATACTAAATGGACATTATTTCTTAACAGGTTTGTGACTTTTTTCCTACATTTATCAAATGTGTGACTTTATTTCCTGTGACTTTTTTTTATTTTCCTACCAAATTTGTGACTTTTTCCCGTTTACTGTCAATTTTATACATGAGATTTTTCTCTTATCAATAATCTCTGAAAAAAAAAAAATTCTTATATTTTTATTATTTAATTATTCCAGCAAACTCATTATTTTGAAACTTTGAATATTTAAACGGCCATCCTCCTTCAGTGTGAAGTTATGAGAGGTCGTTTTACAACATTAACCCTCTTGCTGTCGGAGGGACACATATGCCCATATGTTTAATGTATGCAGGCGTCTGTTTAGTACTGTATCTCTTCCAAATAAAATATCGAAAATTAAACAGTGTAATATTTTTCTTCAATGAGGGTGGGAATGCCCTTTATCGTCGAGCATCAAACGTCCGTTTTTCGCTAGACCTCAAGCTGCCGTATTTCTGGCACATGAGGGTAAATAAAAATGTTCGGACTTTCTGGTCCTCATGAGCGACGTTTTCAATGTCCAGTTTTCTTTGTTCAGTTTTATAATGTCTTTCATTATTTAATTAGAAAAAATCAAATATCATCTTTTTGTTAGTTGATTGATTGATTGCCCGGTGCTTAACATACAGCGGCAAATATTACATTCATATCTAGAACGATAAAAGTATATGTTATGATTTCTACGTGCACAACAAGTGAAAGATCAACAGTTCAGAAGGAATTTGTAATGTTACATGGATTTTCATTTATTTACTTTACACTATGTCAGACTTTTCATATTTAACAAGGTAACAGTCTGCAATATTATATATTACTCTACCTAGACACATCACAAGCATCCCGACTGCTACCAGAACATTCTTTGCTCTTCAAACCTGAAAAACATGTAAAATGACACACACAAAAAAAAAAAAAAAAAAAAATAGCTGAAATGTTTTCATGTACAAAAAAGCAAACTGCTTTATAGAAAGTACTGTCTGCTTCAACTACAGAAATGAATAGTCAGGATATTTTTGACAAATTACATTGTTCGTCAGACTAACCATCAACTGGTACCATCTATGTGTACCTCTGCATTTCAGAAGGAAAACAATGAAGTGATCGAGGCAATTTAGGAAGCAACTCTTTCGGTGATAAGGTGGGGGCAACATTTCAATAGACTTTTTTCATATTACCGACTTTTGACTCCGGATTATATAATTTGTCGACTGGTTACCTTGGACATCATGGTACCAAGTCAGGTAAGAGCAAGCTAAAGAAGTAAAACCAAGCGTTCAATCGGTACAATTTTGGGGGAAAATTACTCGCTTAACATTTTTTTTCACTACAAAATCATCGGAAAACAGTAAACTTTCCCCTCAAATTACACCGATTATATGTTTGATTTTACTTATTTTGGTTGCTCTTACTTGACCGAGTACCATGATGTCCAAGGTAACCAGTCGACAAATTATATAATCCGGAGTCAAAAGTCGGTAATAAGAAAATAGTCTATTCCATTCTTTAAGATTTTATTTCTGAAGATATCTTCAAACTAATACGATGATTATGGTAGAAAACAATACAAATAACTTGTAGTTGTGAATACTCGAACATCCAAAATATAACATTTTTTTCCCCTATCTTTCGTCTGATAGTTTGCCACTTCAATAATATCTATTACATACATTACAAGATTAGCTCCCTTAACACTAAAGAATATAATATTGATATATCTACTGACGTCAATAAAATTATATTGTAGTCTATGATACGTTTTACACCCATTCTCTTATCAATAGGTTTCATATTATCTGAAAGAAAATGAAGTCTAATATAATAAGTGTGTCATATATTTTATGAATAAAGAAATTGTGTATAATAATGGAATAATATATAGGCGATGCCCAGTCTCTAATTAGCTGAACTACAAGCCTTAAGGCAAAATAATGTTTTATAGTAACGGGGCCACCTCTCTCTAAACAGTTTTTTTTCTTACACAAAGTATCTTTCAATCTGTAATAAAATTGAGATTACGTGTCAGTAACGAACTTCGAATGCTTCCTGACAAAATAAGGGGAATTATTGTGTGCCGGAGTGTAACTAAACATAATTTGACAATAATTTACATACAAGAACTTTTAAGTATTCTCTTAAAGTTTAATCTTTATTCCAGCTGATTCTGCATTAGTAATACCATTCTTTTTTACACTCTACATCATATTTAGTAATTTTCCCTGGAATCGGTTATTTGATTCTATTTTTATCTACATAAGGAAAAAGACACATGAAAATAAACACCAAAATACATGTACATAATCAGAAACGTCATCAAATTTAATGATGTAGCCATTTACAAAAATGAATTAAATCTGTAGGTAGATCATTACGTTGAAAACTATGCTTGCCTTTAGACAACCCTCTTATAAAATTGCTTTGAAAACCATATTCTATATGAGGAAATCCGGTGCATTATTGGTATAAACCTTTGCTAATACAAGGTAACAGCTTGGGCGTTGTCGCCGATCTGTTTTTTCCGACTGGTCGAAAATAATGTCATTGTTGATGTTCAAACATAGTCTTGTTTAAAATTATACAATTGTTATCTGTTCGTAATATAAAAGAACTTAATTTGGGAAGTATTTATGTATTTGCCGAAAAAATTCGTAATTGTTGAAGATTGTTAAATTATATTAATTAATATCATGCTCCTAAATTTATCAGCTGTATTGCTTTTGGAATAAATATATATATATAAGTCTAAATTGAAAACAACGTTCAAACCTATGATTTCGTTGGATAAAAACCGCAATTTTTATACGTGTGCATGCAAAACAAAATTCTTGGTAGAGGGGTCTAAATACAGCACAAACAACATTTTTCAAAAGACCAAAAAAGTGAAAAAGTATGTTTAAACAAAACGCATTTGACTAACAGGTCGAACAACGGATGTTCTTAAACCCTGCTGACTGCCATTGGCGATTGCCAAATAAACGGATCACAAGATGTAACAAAATGGATCTTTATTATAATTTGATACCAAACAGAAAACAATAAACTTACGGAAAAGATGGTATACCGAAAACATGAGGTGCAAAAATTTGTACACCATATCCGGATTTCGACAATTAATGTCTCTTCAGTGATGTTAGGAATCGAAACGGTATTTGGAAGGCCATGTAATTTACCTCAATTTGGGATAGACTCTTGAATTTTGAAGAGTCGAAATAGGATGAACGGATCATATAAACCCGAAGGCAAATATAATACAAGCCCAAACGAAAAAATATAAGTAAGTCTAAATTGAAAAACAACGTTCAAACAAACCTATGATTGCGTTGGATAAAAACCGCAATTATATATATTAGGCAACCCAATAGTCTGCGGAACCTGCTGGTGCGGGCTGAAGTGTCTGATAATAGAAGTACTTCTGGAGAATGTCGCTCGTGTGATGAAAAACGCTGCAAATGCTGCCTACAGATGCATCACTCATCAACTTTTCACAGTAAGGCAACCGAAAATAGCTATAAACATGTTCTTGGATTAATTTGCACTTCTCATAAGTGCAAATTGGAACCACACTTTTTTTAATCGTAGAATCATCAAATTTGGCAATAATGTACCTCTGGGGATAGGTAACACAATACCAAATTTTTTTTTGTGCGGCTCGCCTGGTTCGGCAACTTGAGTGAAAACAGTGACAAAATCCTGTAGGATATTTTTTTCTCCCTTAGGATATTTATAAATCCTACAGGATTTTGAGCAATCCTATAGGATAAAGTCATAATCCCATAGGATATTTTTATATCCTACAGGATATTTAAATCTAAGGGATTACAAATCCCTTAGGAGAATAAAAATATCCTATAGGATATATTTTCTCCTTAGGACTAAAAACATCCCTTAGGAAAAATAAAACATTTCCTACAGGATATTTTTATCCTATAGGACATTTAGCTAACAAAATAATCCCGTGGGATAAAAATATCCGATAGGATTAATAAAAATCCTAAGGGATTTCATTACAGAAAAATATCCTGTGGGAAAAAAAACTTCCTAAGGATTTCATTACAGAAAAATATCCTGTGGGATAAAAAAAATCCTAAGGGTTATAAATAAATCCTAAGGAAAATAAAAATCCTATGGGAGATTAAAGCAAATCTTAAGAGAAAAAAATCCTATGGGAGAAAGAAATCTCCTATGGGAGAAAGAAATATCCTATGGGAGAAAAATTTATTTGGGAACAAAACAAAGAAAAGAGAATATTTTATATGTTCTGGTAGTAAGTAAAGGTATTATTTTATTTGACCAAATATCCCCAGATTTCATTGTTCAAGAAATGTAAATTTAACTACCAATGACACTAAATCCCGATTATTGTACTTCAAGAATGGAGATTGCATTCAGTTACAATGTACTGCTACTGGTCCTTTGTTTTTTATGTGTATTATTGCAATTTGCGTAGTTTCTTCTTTTACCTATTCTAACATCGGACTGTGACCTCTTTTGAATTGAGTTTTCTTCTGTTTAATGCAGTATGGTTGTTTATTCCTCATTTGCTTAAGGAGTAGGGCCAGGTTGAGATACCAAAAGTCATAAATTACATTGTATCGCCTGTCCCAAAGCAGAAAGCTTTATCCTTTGTTAATCTCATGTGCTTTTGGTTGGGTTTTTTTCAATCTCAGTTCAAAAGCGTATTTTGGTGTTTAGTGTAGCAACCATTTCACTGAACTAGTATACTTTATTGTTAAGTGAACAAAAGAGGTCCCTCTCCATGTGCGGGATTTTCTTTCTGCGTAGAGGACTCAATTTGAACTTATCAGGGAAGATTTATTTTTATTTAAGGTGGAAATATCTGAATAGTTTTGCCAGTTACTATATTTCTTCGTTTTTGTATTAAATATGCATGTAGTATTTGCAACTGAACATTTACATTAACTTACAACAATAAATCCTTCAACATAATTTGATAATAACTCAAACTTTATGAAACCAAAAACTAGATGTTCTAAAGACTGAGAGTGTGTTTTTCACCTAGGTCTATGTGCATCTCCGACAACAGACACGTCATCACGTTAGACTAGAATATTATACGTGACTAAAATTTTCTTTTTTTTAAATTATTATTGCTTTTGGTTTTTTTTTCTCTTCCGATGAACTTTTTTGTGTGCATGGCTTTGATGTGCGTCAACTCTCAAGTTAGAATATTGTCAGTTTGTTAAAATGATTATGTATTAAAACGTTTTATCAAGAGAAAAAGAATAGAAATGTCGACAATAACAAACTTTGATATTCTATGCTCAAAATAGATATGAAAATAAGTGGTATGAGTGCTAAAATTACAGTTGATTTGGCAATGCAGGAAAAGGTGTTCTTCTTCATCGAAAATTTTACAAACTTTACAGACTGTTCTCTTTGAATTTTTTATATCGACCTATTTCAATTTCCAAGTAATGGTCACTTACGCGGAATTTTGTTAAAAGTTGACGACTATTAAAAAAAAATATAGGTCACAGAAAGGCCTTCAACACGGAGCCTTAAATGTTGGATGTAGAGGGCCTCAAAATGACTAGTTTACAACCGTTCAAACAGAAAAACCAACGGTCTAATCTATACGAAAAACGAGAAACGAGAAACACTTAATTATGAAATATACATTAGCAAACGGCAACCACTGAACTACAGGTTTCTAACAAACGGCAACCACTGAATTACAGGTTTCTGACTTAGAACAGGTGCAAACAAATACAGTGGGTTTGTATGTTTAAAAGCCTTAATATACTCCCGAGACTTAAGTTACAATGTTCTTGATTTTACCAGAACCGTATGTGTTGATTTAGAGCAAGAGATGTAATTTTATAATCTTTTCTGAAACGACTTCTCGTCCTGAATATGCATGAAATGTTTGCCACTGGACGTTGAGCAACCAACAATCGACCAATTCAAATTTTGCTTTAAAAATCAATTAAACAATGTAAACTTGTATTGTATCCATCACTTGTTGTCTGTTGTCTGTTTGTACAGTAAACATATACTGAATTCGTTTTTGTCCAGAAACATATTGCTTAGACGAGTTCAAGTGTGTAAAGAAATGTATAGGGTATCATGTGGTAGTCGAAATTTTTCAGCGCAATCATTTTGTGTACGTCGTCGTCTTCCATACATATCAAGTATTGTATCCACTGTTTGCTGGTCGTTGTCTGTCAGGCCTCGGTCTGGGAATTATAGCCCCTATTTAGGTATTGACCAATCATAAGAAGGGGAAGGGGTCTCGGGTCAAACATTTTTTCTCAATAAAAAAAAAAAACACTTACCAATTTTCTATATTCTATCAGTAAATTAACGATGTATACTTTTGAATTAAAAAAAGATTGCAAATCAATAATAAATACTAAATTCCAAAGTATTTTATGGTAAACATATTTAATGTTTGGATTATATTCTTATGCAAATAAGATTATCAGTTATGTAATTTGACACGTGTCTTACGGTTCACCGATTTTCGGCAAAATCTAAACATTGTTCAATTTATTCATTTATTTGTGTGAATCTTTTTCGATAAAATTTGGAATATAAATCTCTACCATAATATGAATTTTGTTTACATGTAATACCACTCCTTTTGGTCCTTAGTACACTGAGGAGTTCTTAGGATTGTTTAGACGCACCCATAGGAGGACATTATGTTTTCTGTTCTGTGCGTCCGTTCGTTCATCCGTCCGTCCGTTCGGTTCGTCCGTGTGTTCGTCCGTTCGTTTGTCGGTCAGGTTCGTCCATCCGCTCGTTCGTTCCTTCGTCCGTCCGTCCGTCCGTCCGTCCGGTCGTTTGTTCGTTCGTCCGTCTTTCCTGCTTCAGGTTAAATAGTTTGTTCAAGGTATATTTTGATGAAGTTGAAGTTCTATCAACTTGAAACTAAATACTCATTTTCCCTATGATAATATGATCTTTCTAATTTGATTCCAAATTAAAGTTTTGATCCTAATTTCACGGTCCAACGAATATAGAAAGTGCTAGTCCGTGTATTATGGACACATTTTTATATTTTAACTCAGAGAGATACATATATCTGGTTAACAACACAAAAAAAGAGTGATATTTGAATTTGATGTTTCTTACTGTACATCTTTTTCCATGTTTTTGGGGATCGGGTTGGGGGCGGGGAGGGGCTTGGGGTATGTATTGTTTAATCGGAGAGTCACTTTATGATTGCAACTTTTCTGAAAATAAAGGCATTGTTCCAAAGGGGAATTAAAAAAAAAGCCACACCTTTATCGAAAGTTACAGATAAAAACGTAAATTTACAAATATAAATAGTTCCTAGGTGTAATTTAAAAAAAGCTAAATATTTATTTTAGTTATTCAAGTTAAGTAAGAGTTTATAACATTTATCCCACCTAGAACACCTCTTAAAAGATGACTGGTGATGCTTTACAAACGTGATAATTTCTGAGACATGGTATATTCTGTATAGGTAGTGATTTACTTTGACATGTTCGGGTATTACAGCGGAGTTACATGTATATTACCTGTATATGGTAAGGTACTCTCCAATGAAGTTCCACGTATATACTGGTATTGGTGTTCAGTATCTATTCGTAATAATAGGGTATTCTAAATTCACATTTATGTTCATAGTCAATGAGGATATGTAATTTTTGAAGAAAACAATTTGGACTATGAAATTGATTTCGGTGTTGTTACTATGTATTAATGAAATTAAAAAAAAAATAACACGGCTTGTCCACTAAGAACTGAACCCGATGTAAGGGAGTATTTTATGAATTTCAGGGATGTAATTAATTTGTTTTTTTTTCCTCAGTTAAGTGATATAAGTTAAGACCCCTCTTAAATCATGAATGGTCATGCTTTAAAATCGGGAGAGTTTCTTTGACATGGTACATTCTGAATAGGTAGTGATTCACTTTGATATTTCCGGGTGCTACAGAGCTACATATATGTTACCCGTAGATGATAAAATGCCGTCCCATGAGGTCTTACGTATAGAGGTTCACGTTAATAGTGGTGCTTAAAACTTCTGTTTTTAATCATAAAGTTATTTTTCTCTCGAGTAAACAGCCAAACTCTTATTATAACACGTAATTATTATTGTTTCCAAGATTATTTCTTCCTTTTAAAACTACACATTGTAATTAAATACAAAAAATATTTTGGTCTTAATAACTTCTTCTTTAGATTTATAAATTTGAACATTATTTATCATTTTATAACATCGGATTCAACCATCCTACATGTATATGAAATACATGTTTAAAATCATTATTTGGTAATCATCGGACCAAACCCTAAATATAATCTGTTAATATTTCACGGCGATCTATTTGTATATGCCTCCTCCTTACTATGTATTTTAACTTTGTGTGTTAAACTCGACCATCCATCTTATGGTCTATTCGAATTGACAGTCACACCTGACATGTGTGCCCTAGAGGCCCGGCCAGAGAATAATACACACACATCGCATATTTAAAGATAGTAAAAGGCCAATAAGTGTACACCTATATATCGTCTTAACAGTTTAAGTTATTTACTTTAATTTGTTCATCATATCCGTCGGAAAAGCAAATATTAAAAAATATACAAAATATTTAATTTTTAACAGGGATCCCGATTACGGAAATCTAGTTTACAATTTCACTTCACTTAGTTATTTTCTGGGAACATTCCTGAAAAATAAAAGTTAAACCAGAAATCACAGAATAAGGGAATGATTATTTAACTTCAAAAGGCACGGGATAGGGTTGTGTTTTCTTCTTAAAAGATATATATGGTGATCCCCAATTTAATGCCTAAAACAAAATGGCCAGGAGGTAAACAAAAATATTTTGAATCCACATTTTCCCCATAACTTATAGTGAAAATATTTAAAAAATGATTTGATCAATAGCATTAAAAACTTTAAAAACATCTAATCAGACAAAAACATCATGACCCTATCCCTACTTTTGAAGTTAAAAAGTTGCTCTAAAAATTGTAACAACTATATCGCTGCATTATTCCGATTAAATCGATATTTGAAATTCATTTTTATAAAGTTGGAACGAGTCAGCAGAAAGACAGTATATTTAATTTAATAGAATAGATAATGTTCACTTTCGATTTTTCAACGAAATGAAATCAGGAAGTGAAGAGGGATAACAAATTTAGAATGAATCCAGATTCATATACAGATTGGTGTTTAATAAAAAGGCGGGAATTATCAATTTTTGAATTAATTTGCTCAGTAAGAAATATATGTGTGTCTCTCGTTTAATTTTATACTGACTGATTTCGTATTTTACGTTTTTTGTGTCTATTAGATTTTTAAGAATACGTTCTCGCATGCGTAGAACATCATAAAGAAAGCACTTGTTTGACTCGTGACATTTTAAACGGCTTCACCTTTCATGTCTGCTATCGAAATTGTCGAAAAATTCTGATGAAAATTTTAATAAAATGTGACGCAAGTACAAGGAACCAGATATGATATAATTGGCACAAAGGACATGAAATATAGAAGTAGACTATTTTAAAATAAATAATTCAACATTTTATCATACATCTTTAAAAATTACGAATTTAAAGTTTTATCGACACGTGCCACGCAGAGCGTGCCACGTTCAATATTGATTGCCGTCTGTGTAATCGATTGAAATTCGTGATCATTCAACCAGGGACAGTTTATTACGCACGTGTTTACATACAGTTTGAGCATGTATAATTATGTTGTTTCAGCACGTATTTTGTATTTGGTTTATAAAATAAAATTATGGATGAGGTCAATCGAAAATAAAACAAAAATACTCTATTTATCACTAAAAGCTTCGCAAATTCCAAAAAAGGTTTGACAAACTGTTGATCACTTTATACGTACTATTCTATATTATGTTAATCAAAACTGCGAAAAAAATCCAACTGAATCCATTTATCGGTAAAAAATTTGTTATCATTAATTCTAGTTTATAAATCAAAGTCGATCCCCTATAACAGGAACATTTGTGCTAAACTATTGTGATGTCGCGCAAACCCTCTCCTGACAAGAAAAAAAAAATAGTCGTAAAGGGCTCCACTCATCATGCATGTCAATTCGCAAAGAAACAAAAAGTTTTAACTCTGTGAACATATACATGGAGTATAAAACTCTCTTAGAAAATGATATTTACGTTGAGTAAACTTCAGCGGTCATACATTGTACTTGGCCTTATTTAGACTAGAAGGTATTCAAACGTAACTTTACATAAAAGACTATGATATTTTGTAACAGTTGAAAAAAATACAGAACTGAGCTCTATTTCATCTTTGACTGCCCTCTCTCTATATATTGAATGCCAAATTAACAAATTAGCAATATGTATTGTTCATGCATGTCATATAATACTCCAGTTGCTGTATGACCAAAAACATTTTAGTTATTTCAATATTCAAACAAAATATTTGAGAATTTATTTCAATTTTGAATCGAATGAGATATATATTATATTTGTGGAGCAGGATCTGCTTCCCAAATCGGAGCACCTGAGAGCACCCATAGTTTATGGTGGGGGTTCGTGTTCCAGATAGGATTAATTCAGCACGATGATTTGAAATGTGTACTTTATAGTGTGTCACATCCCGGTTGGCACGCACTGATTAAAAGTCATTTAACTGCACTTGAAATCAAAATATCTATTGATACTAAATTTCATATTAGTTGCATGTTTAGATGCTTGTATCTTCTTTTTTCCATGTAAGTTGTGCTCCTTAAACACCGTTCAACTGACGTTAGCGCAAAAAATTTGTTTGTAATGCACTAATAAAACTAAGTCCTTTGTGGTATTTCTACACACTGTTATGCGGAGTCGTTTTTTTTAAGATATTCAGTCAAACAAAATAATTTTTGGTAAAAATAAGTTCCTATAAAAAATGATATCTTGTAATCATGTCACTTGTCACATCTTAGCTGACACTCTCTTATTTACAACAAAAGATAATAAATAACACCTCTGGTTGGTGTACAGGTAAATTCAAACTAATGCCACATTCAAGATGGTTTTTTCCCTTACGGTTCATTAAAAAAGAGGGTCTGGATGGGGTTTACGGAATAGAGAATAATGGATAAAAAGTGCCGAATAAAGGCAAATAAATAATGACTACAGAAGAATCGAAAAAAAAAATAATGAATAGAGAATGACGAACATATGTATATAAATTATACAGAAAAATGATAGAATACAGTGTTGAAGGACCCCCATCAGGGGCGGATCCAGCCATTTATAAAAAAGGGGGGTCCTAACCCAGGATAAAGGGGAGGGGGGGTTCCAACTATATGTCCCCATTCAAATGCATTGATCGTCAAAAAAAAGGGGGGTTCCAACTCCCGGAATCCCCTCTGGATCCGCCACTGCCCATATAGACCCTCATAAAATTGAATCTTATTTCTTACATATCTATTTTATTTTCACACCTAACAGTTCCTGGGTATATACACGAATACCATATACACATGGTGGTAAGCGTACACCTTCAATATTTAAGTAGGTGTGACATTTTAATCTGGTAATTGAGATTAAATATAAATATACAATATTAGGTTTTGCGCCGAGTACAAAAAAGTTTATATTTATATGACATTGACCTAATATTGTTTTTATACTGCAACTTAAATTAATAAAATGATAGCTTTTTTAATCGTAACACAAGTGTTAAACTTATTTTCATCCCTTAAAGGAGACATGACACGATTTTCAATTTGTATTTCAAAATGTTTATTTATACTTAACTTTCCCCCAAAATACATCGATAGCAATATAAGTGTCAAATATTTGGTAAAATATGTATTTTAATGAGATTTTAATGCAACGATTTATCGACCTGTCAAATATGCATATTTCCATCCCGGAAGTCACTCAGAACGAGGCTACTACGTCAGTGGTTCCTTTCATTCATATTGACATATGGGTACAATGCAAATTTAGTTTCGATTATTATCCAATATTACGCATGACAGTGATAAACAATATGATTATATGTGATGCCTATGGATTCAACAATATAATTAAAAAGAATATTGACATGATATTTTCTGTTTTTCGAATGACACGCGGACTTTGAAGGTGTAAAGATGGGACTTTTTGACAAGCACAAACTACACTTCTTTCCGCCCACTTACATATAAGGAATCCAGATTTGGGGTCTCGGGTGCCATGCCATGAGTTCATCATAGGTCACAGGTGTACGTTACAGGTGATTGAGTATCGCAATTTCAGGTCTCGTTTGAAGTTGCAAGCTTCAGGTGTCACGCCACATGGGGGATTGATAGTTATTACGCAATATTACTTCATAAGCTCTTTGTGAACATCCTGGATGTTGGTTTTGCCGAGGGCACAGGTGAGATTGGAATATATTATTGTTACAGTATTACAGGTACAACTACCTGATGTTTAATGAATACCTGTAGTACTTCCATACAATACCCTATGCACCACCAATATTAAATACCCTAACCAGTGTTGATAACTAATTATAGACAACCTGTATATAGATCTTATTTTTATTGCTTTTAAGAATATGCAGATATAAAAAGGTTTATAACAGATGCCCTTTTTTAACTGACCTCTTGAGATGGAAAAGTAATATTCCTGTATACTTGCAAGTCTATACCTTCATAAGAAATTATTAGGCAAAAGCATAAAAAGCAAACAAGGAATTGATACGAGAATGTGAATCATATAAGTCTTATACATTCTTATATTGAACATCGAACATAGTTATTGACAACTATCTAGTTGGTAAAGATTCAGATGATGAAAAGCATGTCTTTTTAAAATGGAAACTTAATAATAAATGAAGAAAGTAACGTTTGAACCAATTATTTGGTATAACCGTAAAGCCTCCAACAATGAGAAAACCCTATATCGTATATTCGGCTATAAAAGTTCTCAACATGAAAATGTGAAACAATTTTAACGAGAAAACTAACTTATTTATAACAAAATAATTTCCACAAAAAACATTTGACAGATAACCACTGATCTACATGCTCCTGATTTAAGACAGTCACATTCAAAATGTGTCGGGGGTATATGTATGTGAGCGCCAACACCAAAAAAAAAAAAATAGTAGTCTTACAGCAGTACATTACTATAAAACAGTCTAGTTCAAAAGATCGGTACGAAGTACAGAAACCACTAACGTAAAACAATAGAGATAACGCACAAATACAAGTAATATATAACTCATGTTCTCGAAGACTGAAGTATGTTACATGTAAACATTTTCATGCTCAGTCCGATTGAAAATTTAACATTATGTGTTGTGAATATTTTCCTGGACGCAATAAACAAATTGATTGCTAAATGATATTTGGAAGAGCGGTCTTTAAAAACACCGCAAATGACCTATATATGTGAATTTGAATTTACTTTGTGTAATTGCTTAAATTTGAGGTTAGATTTATAAGGGTTTGGATGGAATTGCATACTTTAGAAGTGTAATATAACTTTATTAATTATTTCAACATAAGACTATAGTATTTTTTTCTTTAAAATGTATGGTTTTAAAAGGTAAATAACATAATTCGTGACTTAATCACAATACAGGTGCCTTCTTACCTTTCACCTGGTCAAGTATGCTATGGGTGTCAAAATTTAATTACTAACAGCCTCAATAAATGTTTTGTATTGTTTAATTTTATACATAAGGTGGGACGTAAATAAAATATTGAATGGAATTGTTTACATAAAAGGGGAAAGTAATAAAAGTGTTAATTGAATATCCTAATGCAGAAAAAGTGTGATAAAGGATTTGTCACTATAGAAATCCTTGGCGTGATGTATGGTTTCCAACAAAAAATATTATAAGCATAACTTTTGGTGATAGTTTATACCTATTTAAAGTCTCTACGTAAACAAAACAAAAGAAAAAAAATTATCCTTTGTGAACGCCTTATTTGACTTTTACAAGCGCACACATAGTTATAACATTACCGTAACAGAGAGAAAAAAGAACAATTTGATTATCAATAATTATAAAATTTATATTTTCAATCATGATTAAAAGTAGTTTTATTTAAATAAAAAGAAATGAGGAAAGCGGTTTATTAAATTTATTCATCAGACAAACCCATATGTATGGTAACAATCCGATCAGTATTGTCTGAAAAATCGTCGTTGTTGGACTTTTCGCATGAAGAATTAATATCCTTTTCTTTGTTATTTTCCACACACAATGGCTCAAATTGATGAGGTCAATTGTCTTTATAGTTTGTCAGTAATCGGGAAAAGTGCTGTCAATACCGTGTATCGACATCGTCCAGTTAGAGACATTTTCCCAGCTTGTAACCACTGACGTAAGCACGATCACGTGATCGTTACCTAATTAAAAATCATTCATTATGACAAGCGCTAGATTCTTTGACCTAAAAAATGCCAATTGATCAGGTTTCGACCAGCAAAATTGTACAAAACATGTTTAAATACTAATATTTATTAATTTATTAAAAAAAAAAAAAAAAAAAATCGTGTCACGTTTCCTTTAATGGACTTCTGATTGTGGAGAAAGTGTTCCATGATGAAATTGACATTATACAAAATAAAGCTATGTTACTATATTTAGAAATAAACACAACTAGTTGCAGTATAAATAAAAATACGAAGATGTTAAAAATATTTAAACCTTTTCACGGAATTTTTCCTAACGTGTACTACTGGATGATATTCTTGTGACTTTTATACTACTAATATCAAACATGTGTGGCTTTTCCCGCATCATATATGTAAATCATGTATAGACAAATTTCTTTCGCCCATTTTATTCCGTTAATAGAGTAGAAATTTATTATAGGTTGAGAAATATTGGGTAGTTATAATTTATTATTTCTATAGAATTTGTAAAGATTAAAGATAAAGAATTAGAAGATGCACCTTAAATACAGTGGAGATCACTTCTAACCTCTCATTAAATCTGTCAGAATCTGTCAGGAGAACTGTTCTAGGACTGTACGTAGAACTGTCAGCCTGACACCTTTTAGTCAGTTCTAGCTAGAACAGTTCTAACCTAGAACTGATTTGGTCAGTTCTACCTAGAACTGATTTGGACAGTTCTACCTAGAACTGATCCTGACAGTTCTACCCTAGAACAGTTTTAGACAGTTCTACCTAGAACTGACCAAATTTTTGGTCAGTTCTAGTTCTAGAACAGTTCTACGGTTTTGGTGAAAAAGTGGGGCGATTTGGTGTGGGGCGATTTGCCAGTGGGGCGATTTGTCCTGCTTCCAATTGATTACAAATTGAAATTCTACGGCTAGAATTGATTTATAAATTATACGGTTAGAATTGATTTATAAATTCTACGGCTAGAATTGATTTATAAATTCTACGGCTAGAATTGATTTATAAGTTTTAAGAACTCTTTGTCTAAATATAAAGGATTCGGCAAAATAGCGATTAATATTATATAGAGTTTTGCTATTTTGACGGTTTTATTTCAGATTTTTAATCAAGAGAACATGTTTAACCCCGCAATATTCTGCATGTATGTGCCTGTTCCAAGTCAGGAGCCTGTAATTCAGTGATTTTCTTTTGTTGATGCGTAACATAAATTATTTGTTTTTCGTTCATTTTTTGTACATAAATAAGGCCGTTAGTATTGGGGGAGGGCATTATTATTAGAATTGTTTTACATTTGTCATTCCGGGAGTCAGGATGGCTCGTTTCACATAACAAAATTATCTGACCTCATTAACCAAATGTAATAACTTGTTTCCCAATCCACTATGACATGTATTATAAATAAATATGTTTTTAAATTAAACTTAAACTGACCATATTATTTGCTCTTCATCATGTAAATCTATATACATTTAGCCGCACACTGCAGTAATCCAGTTATATTTTTAGGCAATGATGTATTGTACAAATGACAGCAATTATATTGGAAAACAATGACTTCAAAATTTTGTTTGCACTCAATTTATAGTACTAGCATGTCCTCTTTTTATTCAAAATATTGAATCGTAAACAAATGCGATATCTGTTTACGAGTAGTTTTCATACCTCAGGCGGACCTGTTTAACACAAATCTTTTGATCGCATCAATCTAAACTGACATTATTTGCTCTTTTTTTCTGCGAACCTATATAGCTGCACAGTAATTCAGTTATAATTTTAGGTCAAGAGGGACTGTAATATACTACAAGTTACAGCAATATTGGAAAACAATGACCACAAAATTTTGTTCGCATCAATTTATAGTGCCAGAATGTCCTCTTTTATTCAAAATATTGAATTGTAAACAAATATCAGTAGTTTTCATACTTCAGACTGAGTCGTGTAATAAAATCTTTTGACCGCATCAACCAAAACTGACCACATTTGCTTTTTTATGTAAATCTATATAGCTGCACAGTAATTCAGTTATAATTTTAGGTCAAGAGGACTGTAGCATACAAATAACTGCAATATTGGAAATCAATGACCACAAATTTTTTTCGCATCAATTGAGAGTGCCAGCATTTCTATTTTTATTCAAAATTTCGCATCAGAAACAAATATCAGTAGTTTTCATATCTCAGACTGACTCATGTAACAAAAATTATTTGTCTGCATCAATCAAAACTGACCATATTTGACAGCATCAACCAAAACTGACCATATTTGACCGCATCAACCAAAACTGACCATATTTGCTCTTTTTTATGTAACTCTTATAGTCGCATAGTAAATCTGTAATATTTTTATGCAAGGATGGATTGTATAATACAAACATTTTGACAAATGATAGAAATATTGGAACACATAATGCTACCTAATTTCGTTTGCATCAATTTAGAGTGCCAGCATGTCCTCTTTTTATTCAAAATATTGCATCATAAACAAATATCAGTAGTTTTCATACCTCAGACTGACTGGTATAACAAAATTATTTATCCGTATCAACCAAAACTGACCATATTTGCACTTTATTATGTACATGATGTTAATCTTAATAGCCGCAAAGTAAATCACTTATATTTTTATATCAGGATGGATTGTTTAATATAAATGAAAGCAATATTGGAAAACAATGACTACAAAATTATGCTCGCATCAGTTTATAGTGCCAGCATCTCCTCTTTTTATTCAAAAATTGAATCGTATTTTGACTTAGTCATGAATTATGATTCCATTTTGCAGACTTTCCCTGAATCGTTTATTCCTTCTACATTTCGTGAGTGGAATAAACTTGATCCAAAAATTCTCAGTGTCGACTCTATTTCTAAATTTAAGAAAAAATTGAAAAACAATAGTCTACTAAGTAAAGTTGAAACGTTTTATTTGAACATCCCGAGGAAAATTGAATATTATCTTAACACAATTGCGATGCTCAGCTTCATTCTAAAATTATGAACTTTTTCGAGCTTAATATATTATCAGATTATAAATGATCTCTCTTGCCAATATGGATCAGATACTCGAGATCAGATATTGAGGATCGGTATGTCTACAAACCGCCCAAGACTTCCTGGGTGCACTCAGGACAAAAAAAGTACACTCAGGACATAAAAAGTACACTCTGGACATGTTATAGGTATGCATTCGATAGAAAATTAATTTTTGATCTTATATTTTTTGATTTGATAAAATCAATTCAATATTTGAGAAGCTATTTAAAAGTTTTTATCGACACGCGCCGATATTTTGGATTTGCATGACCGATGATCATATTCACTACCAAATATCGTGTAGATAAGGTCGTTTGATATTAAATGATAGTGTGATTAGGGCTGGGGTGGTAATAAACACATAAAAATAATAAACATATTGTTTTGGCAAAAACGTTAAATAAACTTTTCGTTTTGTTTCAACTTTGTTATAGTTGATAGTTGAAACCATTTGAGAAATCTTCAAAAAGTCTGAAAATTTTTCATTCAATTTATTTCATTTGAAAATGTTAAAAAAAAAATAAAGATCGAGTTCATTAAAAAATGTGGCGTCCCAAGGGATCAAAACCCCGTTGTAACAGCGTTTATCTACTTTCGCTTATTCCTGAACTTGAAACTCGTCCTCAATTTCACCGAAATTATGATAAAGTATAAATAAAATGTTCTCTCTGATTATTTTACCATCTACCAATTTCAATACACTTTAGTGCGTTCAAAGTTCTAAATCTACAAAGAATCACTATTTTGTAAAATTGAATACCAAAGAAAGCTTGGCAAGTTAGACTGTATTTTGTATAGTCTTTAATCGTTTTATTCCATTCTTTTGGAAACTCCTACAGTTGAACATTATTAAAACACCTTACTCATGCAAATTTTGTTTAAAAAATGTATTTCGCCATTAAAACTCTTTATTGTCCAGTATTGCATTTCTTGAACGAGTGCAAATCTGAAATAATCATTTTATAAGGCTTATATCTTTATTGCGATAGCCTATTAATGAAAAAAAGGATTTAATTTTAAATTTCATGAAGTAAGATTTATACCACCGGAGACATATAATATACTACGGAGAAGACTTCATAAGTATGATTTACTTGTGTCTAATTCATTTTGCTTTAATTCAGCAAATAAAATATGTTTAAACTAAACACATGTACCGCTTAGAAGCAGGGGGTCCAAAATAGGATCGGGAAAAAACAGGCAAGTGAAATATCTTAATTTCAGACATTTAAATTGCTTTTGTTTGATTATTTCCGTTTATATCGATAATCTGACGGTATTTAAGTACAAATCCAGACTTTTTTGTACTCTTTTGTCTCTTTGATGTTGGGATCTACATGTACCAGGCCACGTCCACTCTGTGTTTTTAATTTGTATCCATCTGATGAGTTCAGCCCTTTTCAACTGATTATTATACTTCGTCCTTATGTTGTACTGCTACATCACTGTCCAAGGTTAGAGGGATCAGGTTGGGATCCTGCTAACATGTTTAACCTCGCCACATTCTGTATGTATGTGCCTGTCCAAATCAGTGGTTTTCGTTTGTTGATGTGTTACATATTTGTTTTCGTTCATTTTTGTACATAAATTAGGCCGTTGGTTTTCTCGTTTGAATTGTTTTACATTTGTCATTTCTGGGCCTTTTATAGCTGACTATGCGGTATGTGATTTGCTCATTGTTGAAGGCCATACTGTCACCTATAGTAGTTAATTTCTATGCCATTTGGTCTCTTGTGGAGAGGTGTCTCATTGGCAATCATACCACATCTTCTTTTTTATATTTGCTTTCATCAGCTTCATCTGAACTTTGATGGATAGTTATAGTGTATTAGTTGTCTCATTGGCAATCGCACCACATCTTCTTTTTTATTCTGTCCAAAACCGGGAAATAAAAGCTGCAATAGGCATTGATTTAAAAAAAAAACACACACACATTTACTGAAAGTGGCCTAATAGCCTGTTAACTCATTTTCATTTTCTTTAATCGAATGAGATATATATTATATTTGGTGAGCAGGATCTGCTTACCAAGAAGGGGGCAGAGGGGTGGGTTTGTCTACCGTTGAAAAAAAGATAGGTAAGAGTGGTAATAGCTTACCGTCAGGTTTTAATTATGGTTCAACTGTATTCTAGAGAGTTTTATCCTTGCCCAAGTACAATCGTATTCAAACGGACGTAACTTTTTCAGCAAGGTTTACAGTCGAGCGGGAAAATTCAAGAGTGGACACTATTTCTATACTCAAGTCAACCCTTTGGGTTCGAATAAAAGGAGATAAGGGTAAATATTGATGAGACAACAACCCAACGACATAGACAATCACGACATTAAGAGTCAACATGCATTTTTTATAATACAGGGATCCCTATACAAAATATCAAGCTAAAACCGTCCCATGTATAAATAAAGTAAGAAGCTAATTTAATATTACCTATCATTGAAGATATCCCAACAGACACAAAAATATTTTGTGTGGATGAAAAGTTTAACCATATCATTTTTATAATCTCAACCAGTGGAAATCAAAGCATGTACATGAAATAAAAATCAGAACAAGAAAAATCTTCCACTATATATTAATGGTAGAGTAGACGATGAATGTGGATGATGCCTTATGTCCAGCGACAAATTCATGTTCCGGACGAGAATATGTAAATGTTATATCAATATGAACCCTGTTCTAGACCGATACGATGAGAAAGATTTTTAACGCGCTTGTTTACAAGGTAAAAGTCCTCACACTAGAGGCAAAGACAGTACCTCGAGATATTCGAAGCTACCAGAAAAATAGAATATCATACCAAGAAAACTAAAGTGCAATAAATAATCCAATCTCAAAGAACTCTCCCTTTTATTTAAGCCAGCAACAAGTATTTTACCAATTGATGTCATTGAAAACTTCATTTGAATGACGATGGTCGACTACAGAGTAAATTTGATGCACGAACGCTTTCTGCACATTAGGTTCTCTTGCAGCAATTCATTTACGGATCCGAGTGTGACCAGCTGTTGCAAGGCTAAATTTCTGTTTTTATCCAATACACCCTCATTTTCCATTGGAATTCCAAGTTCCGTGTCCATCCTCTCAGTCGACCTTTTATATTTGCTCAAAAGACCTGCATATTGTATTTATAATTAATGTGTTCTCGTTATGAACATACATGAAATATTTACCACAGGACGTACAAAACAAGGTTTATCAAACAAACTCATAAATAATTTCTAAAAAACAATATACGAAGGCAAGATTTTTACAATGCTATAAAGTAATATTTCCATGTGTCCGTTTCAATAATTATGGAAACTTTAACGACCTTTTTCAGGTATCTCTTTGAAAACCACTGCATAGATAAACAGTAATATCAACTTCTTTTTTCTTTTTTTTTCTTTCGTTCTTAGATCTACTGTTCACGATCTATCATATGCGATTGTGTCAATAAATTATGGAACTAAGACATGTAAGAATAGATTTTCAAGGGATGATTTCTTAGTAAAAACGTGTCAAGGAAATGACGGAAGACTAAAATAATAGTGTTTATTTTCATTTATCATATACTAAGCATTAAAATGATAGCTTTTGCATATGTGTAAAGAACGAAAGTACACAAGCCATAATTTCACACCCGGCTAATAACCCATATCAGGGGCCTCTCGTGCAAAAAACCCATAACAGTGCCTCTCGTGCAAGTTACTTCCGGTATTTCCGGTATCGTCTGTTTACTTTTCCATTGTGACGTCAGATCTTTTTCATTATGACGTCAAAATTTCACGGGAACTTTTGTGATGTCTATTAATGGCGGACAAATAGTGATAAGGGTAACTGGATCCAGTGGTTAATCTGTTTGTACAGAACCAGCTGTCATCGAAAAACAGATATAAACATGGCTAAATCCAATGATAAAGATTTTCAAAATGATGATAGTTTATCATAGATTTACAGGATCTACAGGATCTATGCTGCCATAAATATACATGGAGGTAGTGATGCTATTGTTGGACAATTATAGTGTATATGTTGGATGCATAATTTAACTTCTTTGTAAAGTTTTTTGACTGTTTTATTTCATTTGTTTATTTGTCTTACATAAAACATTTGTCGGAAGTATATGATAAAGAGATTAATACATGGCCTTTCCATATCGGCCCGGGTATCATCCATCGACCCATATCAGCACCTCGACTACGTCTCGGACTGATATGGGGTCTCGGATGATACGCGGGCCGATATGAAAAGGCCATGTATAAATCTCTATGTAATACATTGTATTTCAATTTAAGAACGATTCAATGTCAATCTGGCCAAAATATCTCATCTATACCAGTTTTGAGCGAGCCACTCAAACCTACATTACTTGATTCTAAATATATTACAATTAGGCCTTTTCAATACGATTTTATTCATTGAAGTTAACAGGCACAGTTTTGAATTAAGACAAACAAACAAAACAATATCTATTAATCAATCGGACTGA
This sequence comes from Mytilus coruscus, assembly GCA_017311375.1. NCBI lineage: Eukaryota > Metazoa > Mollusca > Bivalvia > Mytilida > Mytilidae > Mytilus > Mytilus coruscus. The sequence goes on along the minus strand of CM029606.1, from coordinate 23,689,214 downwards.
ATAGAGAACATTTATTAATGTTGAACTTGCGTGTCACGTAGTACAGGCAATGAACATAATCAAAACCAAAACGAACATTTACTAACCCTAACCCTATTTGAATATTCTTAAGGACCCTGTGCATCTAGGTCTGTTTGATCAGAAGTTGTGTTACAATCTGTTTAAATTTATAATTGTTGGCGAGATTTACTTAACTGTTTTCGTATGATCTGGTCCTTATAAGATTTTAAGAATAACATGTATGGAATATTTGCCACTGAACGTCCAGCAAATATCAATAAAAACAAGAATGTGTCCATAGTACACGGATGCCCCATCCTCACTATCATTTTCTATGTTCAGTGGACTGTGAAAATGGGGTAAAACCTCTAATATGGCATTAAAATTACAAAGATCATATCATAGGGAACATGTGTACTAAGTTTCAAATTGATAGGACTTCAACTTCATCAAAAACTACCTCGACCAAAAACTTTAACCTGAAGCGGCACAGACCAGAAAACATAATGCCTATAAATGGGGCATAAAAATCCATACAACATCCAACGGAAATTACCGAAAATAGCCATTGTATATATTGCATTAATGATAATTTTATATCATATTGAAATGTTATTCATTTTGTTTAGTACGATTCACCAATGAAAATGAAAAAAATAATGATTTGATATAAGTAAATCATTTCGGAATCGTTATGATATATATAAGACTGCTATCTTACAATACAAGCTAAACAGTTTTTTATTGTCTTAATATCTTTCCTATTGATTTGTGATCTTCTTAGTCTGGACAACACAATTATTTGCATTGACAATCGTATAGTAAACGTTTGTAAAATACCAACAAAACTTACAAAACCATCTTAGATGACAAAATGTATCCAAATTAAATCCTATGGGAGAAAAAAATAATCCTATAGGACAAAGTTTATCCTAAGGGAGAACAAAGTATCCTACAGGATAAAATTTATCCTAAGGGGGAAAAAAAATCCGGTAGGAGAAAAAATATCCTACGGGAGAGAAAATATCCCACAGGACAAAATAAATCCCTTAGGAGAAAAAAATAATCCTAAGAGACATTTGTTTCTCAAAAAAAAGTCGTTCATGATAATCCTATAGGATAAAAATCCTATCGGATTTAACACTTTTGGAAAATCCCACAGGATTTTAAATCCGTAGGATATTAATTTTATCCCATAGGAGATAAAATTTCCTATAGGATAAATAAATCCGATAGGATTTAAATATCCCATAGGATATAAAAATATCCTACGGGATTATGACTTTATCCTATAGAGTTTCATAAAATCCTGTAGGATTTTAAATATCCTAAGGAGAAAAAATATCCTACAGGATTTTGTCACTGTTTTCACTCCAGTTGCCGAACCAGGCGAGCCACACAAAAAACAATTTGGTATAGTGTAACCTATCCCCAGAGGTACATTATTGCCAAATTTGATGATTCTACGATTAAAAAAAGTGTGGTTCCAATTTGCACTTATGAGAAGTGCAAATTAATCCAAGAACATGTTTATAGGATATTTTGCAATGTTACCTGCAAAAGTATGAATGATATTTACATTCTAGAATGTTCGGTTTGTGGCCTCAAAAAAGTTGGTGAGTCAAAGCAGCCTTTTCACAAACGCCTCAATGGCCATAGGAGTGATATCTCTAAGAAGCCACTTCTCCCAGTTTCTCAGCATTTCAGACAATGGGGTCACAAACTTGATGACTTTAACCGCATGAAAATCCTAGTGATTGAACAGAACATTCACTGGAGTGATGCCCAGCGACAGGCTCGGGAAAGCTTTTGGATGACTTATATATATATGATATATATAATATAGTGATGTACAGGAGGCGAAAGTTTTAGATATATATATATATCGGAGTTAAAATCTATTCTAAAACAATGGTACAAATGTATTTTTGATAAACAGCTTTTACTAAAATTAAAAAAAATAAAATTTACCAGTGGCAAATTTCGATTTTAAATACAAACTACACTAGAACGCACTCATCAATGTTGGTTTTTTTCTTCTTCACAGGAGCTATCATAGAGAACGTATAACCTTTCAGACCAAAGAAAAAAGACTTCAATTCATTCAAAATGAAAAAAAAAAAAAAATACTTACGGAAAATATAACTTAAAGAGCTCGAGGTAAACATTCAGATAAAATAACGAAGGTAGTGAGATGGTCATTCCATCATTGCGATTTTGTTTCGAAATTTGTAGGTTTCCACTGCGCGTTATGTATCGTCTGTGCAGATAAACTTTTAAAAATTTTATCAGATTCAGTAAATCTACACATATTGGGTCAATTCGCGTGCTATGACAATATCTTCATTGACATTTTTTCAAGGAAAATTTCAGTTTCTCTATTAATACATTAATAAAGAATTGATAGATGAACATTTCTAGGTTCAAAGTATAATACTTGAAATAAAGAATGTCAATATATTTACATACTCAGATCGACGTCCAGTCTCTAATCCACGTCCGTTCCAAAATCGACGTCAAACTCTTAGGTCAAAATAAAATTAAATTTAAAATCGACGGCCAATTCTATGCCACTCTAGTCGACGTCTTTTTGTTTTCTCAAATCGACGTCCAATATTTGGCTTATCTAATCGACGTCCTTTTTACAGACTTGCCGCAATGACGTCACTACTTTATTTAATGGAAACAACTGTCATACCGGGTATACGCCTGATTTGATACAGGCATTTTCCGAATGCAAATGGTCGGTCAGTGAACCTAAAACTAAAACAAAAACAAATTAAAAATAAAAGATTTTAAATCATGTAGAGTAAAAATAATAATATATCAAATCAAATCAAATCAAACTTTTATTGCCATATAAACCAACTTATACGATTTGTGACGAAAAGAACATTAACATAATGACAAGAAAAAAACATGTATAATCATATTAAACAAACTAATGAAAATAGTTCAAAATTCAATTATGAGTCCCCTATCCTTAGTGCCAATGACTTTTTTTTATAAAGGAACCTATGCTTTCTACCTGTTTTTGTGTTGATGGGCAAAGAATATTTATCATTTTTTCATTTTCATTGAGGCTATTAAAATTTTCTATACTTTTAGCCTTTGTTATTTTTTCAATAAAAACTTGTCTAATGGAAGCGTATTTCCTGCAATACAAAAGAAAATGTTTTCATCCTCAATTGTATTGCAGGATTGACACAACCAGTTTTCCCTAGGGAATTTTAGGTGTCTCCCTTTTTCTATTAATAAATTATGATCACTTAATCTTAATTTAGTGATATTACGTCTATTTTCAAATATATTAGAATTCAGATATGTTTCTATTTTGTTACTTTGTTTTAATGTTTTATATAATAGAAGTTTACTGCTTTTATCTATTTTCTCAAATTTATGTTTATATAATTTTTCATAATGATTAAGGAGTTTAACTTTTAATTCAGTTTTAAGTGTTTTTATATGGTTTAGATTCTTACACTCCTCAATATGTTGAAAATCTACATTTGCTTCCTTTGCAATGTTTTTTTATATACGTAAACAAGTGTGGACACAGATCAGTTTAGGTAGTATGTTTGAATGTTTGACACTCACAGCGTTTTCTGACAAAGAGACTTCTCTGGTATTTTTTTCCGCAGGGTTCTACATTATAAGTTATATGGTTCGCAACTGACCCCCTACGGATCCATAGAGGGTTAGTAAAATCCATAGGGGGTGAGGCCGAAGGCCGAATCCCCTATGGATTTTATTCACCTCTATGGTCTGTAGGGGGTCAGTAGTGAACCGTATAACGAATATATCGCACGCGATACTTTTTCTGCAGCGTTTTGTAGAAAAATAAACAATGAAATACAAAAACATCAATAGATAACGTCACCATTAACAGTAGCCGTGACGTCATGAACCCACTATGAAATTACTAACCCCCTACGGATCCATAGGGGGTCACCACGTGACGGCGTTAACCAATCACAGCGTAATAATTTACCCGCGGTGCGATAATAAACTGTGTTGCACAATGACAGCCAACCTGAGCCAAATACTAAACATTAGCAGTGTTTTAATTTAATATCTAGTTTTAATGTTCAAGACTGTCATGGAGGAGAAACTAATTGCATTGATTTCCAAAAAATCATGATAAAATATATTCAACATCTTTGATTTTGGATACATTTGTAGCTAGAAGAGGAACACATTAGGTTTCTTTCTGCATGACGCGATTTTTTGTATGGGGTGGTATCTGAGAACGCATATACATGCATGTACTATTTGCATGGTTCTATTTATGTTACTTCGTTGTTGATCTTCCCAGTATCATTATAGTAAAATATATTTCATTTAAATATCGAAATTGTTTCTCAGATTAGAAAATATTTAATGGTTTTAAGTAATGACAATGCCTTACATGATGCTTGGGTCTAGATGAGCTAGAAAGTAAACTTCTGTGTTATTTTTATTAGTTCTTTGAAATGTCTTCTCAAAGCCTGGTCAAAATAAAAAGTTTTGACCAGTATGCAAATGATATCAACAAAAGACCCTTTATGACATGCTTCAAACACTCATAATTGCTGCAGAAGTCAACTGATGGAGATTTCTAGTGGATATGAACATCTAATTATCTTAAAAGTTCTAGTATTCAAAATGAAAAAGGTACTGCCAAAATATTCTTGTTTCAAGATTATTTTGTTATACGGATACAAATGTAAGTGATACCCGTACAGTGAGCTAGTTTTGTTGTGGTATAGTGTTTCCTGCAGCTTTTCAAAAGGGCAGGGTAATTGTTTTCTCAAAGGGCACACTTAGCGCGATTGAATACACTTTAAGGGCACCCTTCGCACAGAGGACTGCACTTTAGGGCACTTTTACATTGATATAAAGGTACTGTAATGGATAGGGATTTAATTGAATATACCATTGTTTCAAATTTATTGGTAAGAAATAAAGACGTGTATTAGGGTGTTAATTTAATTCCTTTTTTGTAATAAAATTATCACTTCTAGACACAGCTAATAGAATCTTGATCATGTTCATTGTGCAACTGCCTCATTTCAATCAATAACTCCAGTTATAAGTGATCCAGATTGTTGAAGGATGTGTGAAAGTGGACTTTGCATTACCAAGAGCATATGCAATGGACAATGCTTTGCTTTTTAGATGCACAAAAGAAGTGCCAAATACCTTTTGGATCTCGCATGTTTATACCAATCAAACACTACAAAAGTCTTAAAGTCTGAAAAGACCAGTTTTTGTCTTGATTTGCATGAACTTTTACTCGACATTCTCCAAAAGTATGACTCGTGTCTTAATTTTTCTTGACAAATTCTCATTTATATTAAATTTGTATGAAATTTACTCGACATTCTGAATATGGTCTTAAAATTTCTTGACAAATTCTTGACATTTGAATACTGTCTTGATATTTCTCGACATATTCTCGACATTTTTATTTTTTCTCAGTATGGCTTGACACATTCTGAACATTTTGAATTGTGTCTTAAATTTACTTGACAGTTCTGAGTTTTACAAATCATGACCAATATTCATGATATAACTTTAATCTTTATTTCTCTTTATATGATATACTGTTGTTCCAAGTTACACTTCTTACAACAAAAATAAAAGATGGGCATGTAAAATAATTGAAAATTTGGGTATATAGATATTTTACAAATGCAAATATGGCTATGAAATCTAAAGTATAAAATAATTCAAATGAGGGTGTGTTGATATAAAACAATTTGAATGTGGGTTTTAAATAATTACAAATTTTGATTCCTAAATCTTATAAATCAAATGATTAAAACCAATCATACTGTAGACATATTTCATATTCAATGTTGATATGGTAAATAATTATTATACCAAAATGTGGTTTATATAAATAGCAAATTATGATGATATACAAATCATTCATTTAACAGAAGTAAAATTTGTGTAATGTCATCTGTTGGAATATATATATTAGGTATTACACATGCACAGGATGTTCCCCATAAAATTAAGGTATTCCACACCAAGAGTACACGCAACTGTCAAATAGAAATTACTGCTTTACCTGTAATCAGCCATACAACTTATCAGTTGACCGAACATGCCACTACAATTCAAGTTTGTTGATAGATGGAAATGAAAATCATCATTTTGATGAAAAAAATTGAATTAAAATGGATTTTTCCTCAAAATTATGAAGTTAATTATTTTAACATAAAAAAATTGAAAAATTCCCAAATATTAAAAGAAAATTATTATCTACTCCAGGAATAATTAAAAAGGTATTTATAATGGGTTCCATCAATGATTTCTATAGAAATCATTGGTCTTATGAAATGGATCTCAAACAGACATGCAAAATATAGTTCTAAACATTCGTTTTCTTTTCAGGAAGGAGTTATCACAAATATTTATTTTTGATAAAAATTATAAAATTCAACACTAAAATTTGAATAAAAATGTTTTGGGTTGTTCTAAAAATGAATAAAGTTTTGAATCAAGATGGGAACAAATTCTTTGACCTAAAAAAGCCCCCTCTTTTTATCCACATAAACCAAAAGATGAATTGAGGGGTCCAAAGAGACACATGGTCACATTTTAAAACTGCCTATAAGACACCTATTTTAGTAAAGCAAATTTGACTGGCAGTTTTGCGAACGGCAAAAATCTAAATGCTGTTTGTTAGTAACTTTGACTTATATTCCAAGTGAAAACAATTAATTAAATGTTTAATTAAAATAAATCAAAATTAAACTACATGGGAATTATTCAGGGTATTCCGACTTAGTTGCACCAAAAGGTATCTTACTATACCAAATTGATCCTTGATTCTTCAAAGTTTAGTTTAGCCATAATAAAAGGAGTAAATAACAGCAATAGAATGTCATAAACAGTGCAGAATAAGTCTGTTCACATTTCAGGCCAAATTTATACTGTTGAGATAGAGTCAAGACATATTTAAGACTGTCAAGAATGTGTCGAGACATATTCAGACATTATTTAGAATGTCAAGAATATGTCGAGACATATTCAGACATTATTAAGAATGTCAAGAATATGTCAAGACAGATCGAGACAAATTTAAGACAGTCAAGAATTGGTCGAGACTAATCCAGACTCTTATCAGATGATACAGGAAGTGTCGAGAAATTTTAAGACAATGTTCATACTGTCAAGACACTTGTCAAGAAAAGTCAAGAACCTTCTTAGACAAATTTATACTATGTCAAGAATTTTTAAAAATTATTTAGACAAATTAAGAATGTCGAGTAAAATTCATGCAAATTCAGACAAAAACTGGTCTTTTCAGACTTTTTGACTTTTGTAGTGAAAGCTACTGAGGCTCATAACTGTACAAATAGTTTTAGGATATTCAAAGATTTGTATAGCAAGACTTGCTATACAATTATTCTTGTGCTGTTCATCTCCGTTTCCACCTGTGTTTTTATTTTATTTATTGAAACGTTGTTGATTTTTGTACAATTCAAATCTATATATAGCAGCTATATTCCTTTATTTTTATTAAGATAACAACAGTATGAAAGCCGTGGTAAATTCACACCCAATCCGATGTCTCTACCGACCTTACAGTATAAACAGGAAATATAAACAAACATCATGTTTACGTAAATTTTATCGATGGTAATGTTATAGTAAAATTATAACTCAAACGATCGCCTGGTTCCTTTTCAAATTGTCTACATGTAGAGGTACAAATCGATGTTGTCCCTATTAGATCTAAATTCTTCAATTGTATTTGTACTCTGTCGCTTCAAAACTGTTCAATTACATTCAATAAAATGTCGGCCATCAAAATTAAATTTTGATTTTCATTCCAAGGGAAATAACTCGAAATTGTCTTGCTAAAATATGAATTACAGAACAGATATTAAATTACGGCAGGGCGTTCTAAAATACAAAGGAAAAGGGGCATGGCGCCATACTATGCCAAAACATCCTGCAGCAAACAATAGTGGTATGAAACTGAACAATGCTGTAATTAACATTTACTGCATTATTTCACACAAATTTAAATTAACGAATAAATGATAAATGTTGAACAATAAAATATAATTTTAGAAATCAGTTTGGCCAGATAGGCCTTATGAATTTTGTCCTTTTTCTGGCGCCCTTATTTTACATACTGAATGACCATTTACACTCAGGACTGGGTCGTCAGTAGGAAGTACAAATGTTGAAAAAAATATATAACAAAACCACCTAGCATCATATTGCTAGTAGCACGAGTAAATTGTTTGGTAAATTTGTGCTTTTTTTAATTTTGCTTCTTGATAAAATTTTTTGGGTTCAAATGTAAATAAAATGTGTTTATCTCCCCATTACTACTTACATAGATTGGATTCTACTAATTCCTTGTGAAGATGAGAGTTATCTGTCAAATCTTTATTTCACCAAGAATGAATTGCATAACAATGAACTGAGCTCAAAGCAAAGCAATTTAATAATACACTTAGACAAAGAGCTCAATCCAGTGATATACTTTGTATAACAGGTCCTTCATGAACATCCATCCTCCATAACCACATCTCACAAACATGCCATACTACATAGGTGGACCAAAATTCCTGAAAAAGACATGAATTTTTGGTAAACGGACAGAAAGTCACAGGACATAAAGTTACAAATTTGATAGGACAAAAAGTCACAGGACAAAAAGTCACAAATAATTTGTTGACAATTTTTCGAATATATAAGAGAAAGATCTTGAAATATTTTCTTTTATTACATATATACATTTTTAGTTTAGGAAATTGTTCATAAGCCTTGATAAATGAAAATTTATTAAATTTTAATCAAGGAAAAGATATATTTATTGGCACAATGAAGCCATTTAAGTACCTAGCCACTTTGACATCTTGTTTTCATAACAATCATTTGATCAATATTGATATTTATTGAATAAATTTTAATAACAAAAAAGTTCAATAAAAAAACAAAAAAAAAAATATTTAAAAATTTTTTAAAATGAGTGTTTTCTTGTTCAAAGAAAAAAAATCTCAAAACTGAATTGTGACTTTTTGTCCTGTGACTTTTTGTCCGTGACTTTTTGTCTGTGACTTTTTGTCCTGTGACTTTCTGTCCTACATTCGAATTTTTTATCATATTTTCAGTATATGCACTGGTTAAAACTTTCATAAAGTTGTGGTAAAATCATTCGGTACCTAGAAAGTAACAATCGCTGAGTGCCTTTCTGTTTAAAATAAGAACATACCTTCATTGTAAACTGGCGAACAAACATTCAGAACTATTAAAAGGCTATAAGACTTATCATTTCAGGGCCTTTTATAGCTGACTATGCAGTGTCAGCTTTGCTCATTGTTAAAGGCCGTACGGTGACCTATATTCGTTAATTTCTGTGTCTTTTAAAATTTGGTATCTTCTTTTTATAATTATCAGTGTCTATTTACCATCACAACTGAACCAATAATAAATGTATACATATATAAGACTCATATTGACGTCCGGTCTCTAATCGACTAATAATTCTTTTCAATAATTCGCTGTATTTTATAATTTTGTCTATTGTTTGAGATTGTATATTGACCTCTAGATGTCTTTCAATTACATGCGTTGGGCTGATTGTTGTACAAAATGTACATGTAATATCAACGTGGAATTTATTTACGTTAATAACAGCTATTCGAGAAAGTTCAAATAAAGTGGATGTAAGCAATTATAGACACCCAACCATACAGCGTCCTAAAATGAGAAAACCCCATAGTGGCATACAGCATAATCGGCTGTAAAAGAACATTTATAGCCGAGTTATCTCATTGGCAATCAGACCACATCTCCTTTTTTTTTTTTATATATAACCTGTTTATAATGCGATACAGTGTTCTCCCCAGGGCAATATGACGGTGTGGTCCCGCAGCGCCTTTTAAATATTTTCGTTGATCCTGCAGCGCCTTAATTGGCTGCTGTCCCTAGTAATTGATCCTGCAGCGTGTTAATTTTCACATGTTAATTATAAATATTGGTTAAAATTGTCAAGATGTTGAACACCGCTGAGACTAAGAGATCGGTCAAAGTTGCGCAATAAGTGATAATTAGCAAGTCTCTGCTTTACCTGTGCTAGCCTTATCAGACCATGTAATCAGGTTATAGGGTAAATGATCATCAATGCAAGAAGATAGATATTTTTAGTAGAAAAATATTCAAGCTTGATACAGGTCTGAATTTGGATTGTATTAAATATTTGATATATTATAGGTTTCTGAATAAATGAAGTCAAAGAACTTGAAATTGGTTATATGAATTGAATTTATATTCAATTAAAGATTTCTTGCTGTTGTGCAATACACTGTGCTGTTGCGCAATACTTAGTAAATCTGTTGTCAGACTATATATAAACAAATAAAGTTCAATCAATTCCCAGTCATATTAGAAATTTATGAAAATGGAAAGGGAGCTTACATCAATAGATATAAACAATTCACCAAAGTTTCATGAGCATTTTTGAGTTATTGTCCGAAAACTGGAAAATCACCCCTTTTTTAATGAATAAAACCCCATAACTCAGAAATGTAAAATGTAAAATTTATAAAATTCTAAACAGAGCTTACATCAATAGATTTAAACAATTCACCAGAGTTTCATACGAACTGCTGAAAGCATTTTTGATTGTTTGTCCGAAAAACTGGAAAATCCCCCCTTTTTTATGAATAAAACCCTGTAACTCAGAAATGTAAAATCTATAATATATAAAAATCGAAAGGGAGCTCATGTCAATAGATATAAACAATTCACTACAATTTCTTGCAAGTTGGTGAAAGCATTCTTGAGTTATTGTCCGAAAACTGGAAAATCCCCCTTTTTTTAATGAGTAAAACCCCATAACTCGAAACGTAAAATTTAAAATTTTTAAAAAACGAAAGGGAGCTGATGTCAATAGATATAAACAATTTACCAAAGTTTTATGCAAATTGGTTAAAGCGTTTTTGAGTTAATGTCCAACATGTTGACGACGGACAGACGGACAACGGTATACCATAATATGTCTCGTAAACGGACGTATAAAAATGACAGGGTGTCATACCACACCAAAACCTTCTGAAGGAAACACTAAGTTGGCAAACAAATTAGTTTTTTTTTTCATTGACAACCCTGTATAACCTTGCAGCAGTATCAAGTTTATATGCATTACCTTGTATATTACATGTACATTGAACTTAAAAATATGTGGTCATTGTCAAAGTTAGTTTTGTCAGTTATAAATTACACATTTACTGAAACATGCCAGAGAAGTGCATGTACAAACTTTTGAATTTGATCCGCAAACTGGGAAATCCACCCTTTTTTATGAATAAAATCCCACAACTCTGAAATCTAAAACCTTAACTTTATAAAATTGAAAGGGAGCTTGCATCAATAGATATAAACAATTAACCAAAGTTTCATGACAAATGACAACTGCTTAAAGCATTTTCGAGTTAATGTCCGAAAACATGGAAACCCCTCTTTTTGAATGAATAAAACCCCTTACATTGTAACTGGATAATGTAAAATCTAAAATTCCAAAACAATCTAAAGGGAGCTCACATCAATACATGAATACAATCCCATATAACTCTGAAACGGGAAACCTAAAATTTATAAAATAATCAATTCACAACAGTTTCATGCAAATTGGTGAACGCGTTGAAGAGTTAGTGAACAAAGCATGTTTAGAGCAAATGGGCGTTAACATGAAAATCCCCTTTTAAATGAATAAAACCTCACATTTTGAAAACTTTAGTATAAAATTCCTAAAAATCTACTTCAACTTCAAGGGAAGCAAATGCTCTTTATATTATGCGTGTTTCAAAAATTAAGGAAAAAATACACAGAGAGTTGAGTCATTTTTTTTTCAGAAAGTTAAATAATGACTTATGTAGACACCTTCTAATTCTTTAAAAAAAATTCACAACTACATGTACTGTAACTACTGAACAGGAACAATGGTACTTTGTCTATGAAACTACACTATGACATCTGATCTGAAAAACCTACAAACAGACACAGAAATATCATCAAATAGTGAAATAGAAGATTGATTGCACCTTGTATGGATAGTTCCGACACGTGTTACATGGGGAGTCCGTTTGTTTACAAATAATAATGTCACGTGATCACGCACTGACGTCACAAATTTTTATCGTCCGCCATTATTCTTATTACACAATTACCCCGGTACTGTTATTACACAATTCACAAATGCATAACCCATTTATCTTGCGGACATGCAATGGGAATGTGCACGGTTATTAAAAACTACAAAAATATTGCATGTACAGTTAATGAAGAAGTTTTTTCATCAAATAGATAAGATTGTCACTCATGACACAAATCGACTGGGTTGCCATTCTGTCATCGGGGATAATTGATAAATGGGATTAAATTGACCGCCAAGAAGGCCTAGAGAACCACCTCTGGAGAATCTTAACATTAATAAGTAATACTTACCAAAATTTCTCTATACTAAACGCTATTTTCTATTGGAAAACTTCAGAAAGATGCTGATAAACTTATTTGGTGATACCAGAGACATATAATACATTATGTATTATATGTCTCTGGTGATACAGGTTATTTTCTTGTTTTGGCGCGAAATATTCTAACTCTTAACATGCTTAATACTTGACGTAACAAAATTAGTATAGAATTATAGTTATTTAACTAAAGCTCAGCGTAAATATGCAGAAGCATGACAATACATTAATGATAAAATGTGTAAATATTTCTGTAAAAGAATATAATTTTACTTTACCAGTATACTTCACTTAGAATTACATTTGAGCGCAAGAAAATCTCCTTGTGAATCGGCTGAATCCCGGGGTCGAAGTTCAACATATCAACGGAAATTTTTGCGTGTGCTTGCGTTGCTTTACATTGAGGCCACAGCTTTTCAACCAATCGGGAAATGTTTACTTGGGGCATACATCTATTTTTACTGCAGGTTTTGACATGTTTAAATCGGGATTATAGAAAAATGGAATATGCTGTTGGTAGATACAAAACAGAAAATGATGAACACTTTTAGCAAAAGATAAATTGGATCGGGGGTCTGTGTATTCACATTATTTGTACAACTCTCCTTACTCTTGGGAAGCGTGTGCTTTACATCGAGGCTTGCGTTGCTTTACATCGACGCCATAGTAGTTCAACCAATCGGGGAATGTTTATTTGGGGCATACATCTATTTTTACTGCAGGTTTTGGCATATTTTAATCGAAATTAAAGCAAAATGGAATGATGTTAGGAGATACAAAACAGAAAATGATGGATACTTTTAGCAAAAGATGAATTGGATCGGGGTTCTGTGTATTCACATTACTTGTACAACACTACTTACTGATGGCAAAAAATGGAATTTCCGTGACCTAAATGGTTCGCGAAAATTAATATTTTTATATATAGTATAGTAACCATGTGTAACATCCTGCTGAGTCTAGTTTCTTTGATAGAGTGAAAGCCTCATACAATAAGGAATTTATACAATTATTTAGAAGTCTTGTTAAATATAGTAAACTTTGGACCTTTATTTTTAATTCTAATGGATAGCGACTTAATTCTTTTCTAACTGCTAAATTTTGTGCAATTTATCGTGTTCCCAAAATATATTTAGAAAATGATAAATGAAGTTTTTCAAAACAAGTTTTATCAGTAAAATCAAGAAAGTCAATTTCTTTATGGAATACATTTGCCCTCTGGACAGCTTTATATAGAGTTATATATGTATCCATAAAAGTAACCTCTGAATTATATGTAGCAATTGGTTCCACCATAGTACTAAACAAACTACATGCTACTTTAATAGGGATATTATTTAAAAAACCAGTATAGGATTTAATAGCAAACATTACTTTTTTTGCCTTTTTTACTAGTTCTTCAGAGCTGTGATTAAAATTACCATTACATTTAATAAGAATGCATAAAAATTTATATTCTGAAACATTTATCAAATTTATATCTTTATATTTAACAAAAGATTGTTCTAATTTAATGTTTTGTTTGGCAAAATCATAGTTTTAGTTTTGTTAACATTTAGTGTAAGTTGCCAGGTGTCAAAATATTCTTCTAAATTATTTAAGCTATTTTGCAAACCTTGTTTATTTTCTGAAAGTATAAGTAGATCATCTGCAAACATAAGACAATTTACCTCAGAAGAAACTTATTTTAAAGGATAATTATCATTTTTTGAGAGTTCACTTTCAATATCATTAATAAAAGGATTAAACAAAGAGGGGCTTAAAGAATCTCCTTGTTTCACCCCTCTTGATATTTCAAAAAAGTCTGAGTGCTGATTCTGCACTTTGACAGCTGATTGAGTGTTAATATATTGTTGTTTAATAATATTATAAAATTTTTACCAACTCCTAGGTTGTAAAGTTTATAAAGGAGGGTTTTTCTCCATATGGAGTGAAAGGCCTTCCTTAGATCTACAAAGCATGCATATATTTTCTTTTCATTTTTATGTAAATATTTATTTATTAATGATTTTAATACAAAGATACTGTCAGAAGTCCTATGATTTTTACGAAAACCAAATTGACTTTTACTGACAGCAGCTTCCATTTTTTATAAGTCTTTCATTTAAGATAGCATTAAATAATTTGGGTAGACAATCTATTAAGGAGACACCTCTATAATTATTAGGGTCGCTTTTATCTCCTGCTTTGTGTAACAAAACTACAAATGAGTTTTGCCATGAAGAAGGATAAATACTAGTATTTAATATCAAATTAAAGAGTTTGACAATACTTTTCAGTGTTACATTTTTACTATATTTTATAACTTCATTTATTATATTATCTGGACCTGATGATTTACCCTTTTTTAATCTATGTATTAAATTTTTAACCTCTTTACATGTGATGGGGGCATCAGTTTCTTCTTTAAATTCTATGTTATTCTCAAACTCCTTTAATTTATTTTCTATTTCCTGACTAAAATTTTCATCACATGATTTTGGATTGCCTTGTTGTTGAATGTGTTTTTTAATTTTATCTTCATCTTGTAAAATTGGTGGAATTTCCTGGTCAACTTCTTTTTTCTTTTTAAAATTTTTAATTATATCCCAGTAGTCTTTTGGTTTTTTATTAAATGTATCTGTAAGATTATCAAAAATTTTCTTCTTATATTCTGCTTTCTTTATTTTAGTCTTTTTTTTAGTTTTTTTTATCATTTCAAAGTATTTGTTTTTCAAATGATTACTAGGACATTTTTTAATTTTATTTCCAAATTTTTAATTTTATTTCCAATACTGTTTATTTCTTTTTGGTTTCATAAATTGAATTGTCTGATCAAACTTCTTTAAACTTTTTCTTTTTTCTTTTTATCCCTGTTTTTTTTTTATTTTACATGAAATTTCAGAGATTTTTTCAAATATTTGTGTTAACTTTTCTTCTGCTCCATCAACACCTGTTTGACATTCAGAAAAATTTTCTAGTTCAAAATTGATTATATTATTTTTTTATTTGTTCTGAAATTAAGGCCCCATATAAAAGTTTTTCAGAATCCTCTTTCCAAATGTATCTTTTTACATTTTTCCATCTTTTTTTATCCAACTGTATATTAGGATATATTTTTATATCACACTTTAAGGTGATCTGTATATGTACATGATCAGACATATATGAAAAACAATCTGTTTTAAAATATTTTACCAAGGATAGGAGACTTTCACTAACAATACCGTAGTCAACTGTACTTGACCCGTTTACAGACATAAATGTGCAATAACCTAAACTGTCTCCCATATATCTGCCATTTAATATGCGCAACCTCGAAGATATACACAAGTCTAATAAAGATTTACCTTGTGAATTATGAATTTTACCTTTTTCAACTATTCATTCTGATTTGTTAAGTATAAATATAAATGAAAACTATTAGTGTCTTTTAGCAGCTTTACACAAAGACAAGCCGATACCCGTAAGATCAAACTCAGAATAAACATAATTAAATGATATTGGACTTCGATGAGAGGAGATTCCAATCGATAGAATGACGTTTTGTAATATATGACGTCACGTTGGACGTCGATTAGAGGGTAAAAATATTGGACCCTGATATGAGAACATGACTTTACATTGGACGTCAATTAGAGACCGGACGTCAATCCGATTCTAACATATATATCGCACATTTAAATACCTGTCAAAAGACGTGTTATAGATTATTTCCCCTCGTTTTCCGTCCGTTTTACGCATCGAAATGGTTTGCCGTCTCTAATTGATTAATCTATCCTTGTTTAGTTATCTTTTCCTCCGGGTTCTAAACCAGTTCATTTCAAGTTTTTATGTCTTATTCATTTTCACAGAATAATATTTTAATTTGTACAGTTTTCCTTTGATGTGTACTTGCTGATAATGTCAATATCAATGGACTGGTCGTGATCAAAAAAATTATCGGGTCAGTTCACAATTATTGACATGCGCGAGTGGTATCGCGCAAGTATCTGCTTTTACCTTCCATGCACAAAAGCCATTGGTGATTTTTTTTTTCGCAGAAACGCACGAGTGTTATGTGAATGAAATATTTGTCACTGTTTCAATAAAATTTCTGTAGCTTCTTTGAAGCACACTTGTCAGAATGATGTGATTGTGTCTGGTGTCAAAATTGCATCAGAAAGGAAATGTGCTGAAAACCCGATAAACTAGGGAATTGCATTCAAAATGATCGACTTTTTTTTTAATTCAATTGTCATTTCTCTCCTTAAAAGCATTGTACGAAGCGTTGTTATAAAAATAAAATCAGTAAATGAACAACGACATCAGAAGTATTTTTGTATTGTTCAATCTAATTATCGCAGTGACCAAGTATAAAAAAAAATGAGCAAGTGCAGACCAAGTATAAAAAAAAAATGAGCAAATGCGGAGATTAGATTGCTTGAGTGTTCATTTTATAAAAGGAACGTTAAATGATCGGGTACTAATTCGAGGTGTTTTCCTCTTTTTCTGTTTCTTGAGAAGGATTTGTTTAACCTGTCCAGTCACTATAAAGTGTTACAATTCATATTCAGACGCAACATATAAATAGTAACCGAAAAGGTTCCGCCATTTGAAGCAATCATCAGAGATGCTGAAACAAAAGAAAACAAAATGTACACACATTCGATAACGTTTTGTTGAATTACCATAGAAGAATAAAGAGATGAGGAATAAATGCCAATGATACAACTATCCATAGACCACAACACAAAGATGAGAACAATAACAGTGTGGGCCTTAGAATTTCACATTCATGCTCCTGGTTGCAAATTGAATGACATGATCTTGCAAAAACATGATTTATGCGACAGTAAATAGAACAAAGTTGAACAACATCCATTTAAATATTTGAAATACTGACACGATTTCCGATAAACTACAGACTCTTTGCCCAAATCTGACTGTCATACAAGTGAGAGGTTTAGCTAGCTATAAAATCAAGTTTAATCCACCATTTTCTACATAAGGAAGTGCCTGTACCAAGTTAGGAATGTGACAGTTGTTTTCCATTCGTTTGATGTGTTTGAGCTTATGATTTTGCCATTTGATACAAGACTTTCCGTTTTGAATTTTCCTTGGAATTCGGTATTTTTGTTATTTTACTTTTTGTTAGATCTGCTGATGATTGCTGAATGGGAACACCATGTTTGACCATGCTTACTGTATTGTGACCAAATTTAAAAATGATATGATGTAACCTGTGATTTCAGTTGTGATTTGCCGTGATTCGATGCAATAAAGTAGTTCGTTCGTTGTTTCCTCTAGTTTTTATGGTAATTTTCTTTTTTTGTAGATTACCGATAAAAGAAATAAAAGACTTTTTGTTTTTGATACTGGCTATGTATGAAATACCCTTTTATATGTTGCCATTTGTTATTTTTGCAGAGCGAATTATTTCATTAGAGAAGAAAAATATCCACAAACAGATAGAAGAAATGTGTCCACCAAATATAGACATACGGGACTGTTACAATGGATTAATGAACTTGTGGATGCGATACATGCTATCACGGAACATTGTCTGATTATTTACAACAAAACTTTCAGATAATTGCTGACTTGCAAGTAATTTTTGAATAATTTAATGTATCCGAAAAGAGAAACTAGTTTATAAAAAAATTACTACCAATTTGTCTTTTTCATTTTATTAGTTATTCAAAATTTTGATCAATGGATCGTAGATTTTTTTCTACTCTTTTGGGAACTCTTTTGGGTAAATACCTTTTCCTGTGTTTCTGTATTCGTGACATTTCAATGTTATGGATTGTTGCTGATGAAGGTTACTCGAGACATGTAGATCGAACGCACAAAAATTACTTTGATTCAAGTTGATAATTGATATGAAATTCTATTTGTACTTTCTTCTGTTTTGTGACTTTTATAGTTCATTTGAGTTCAATGAATCTTACAAACAAAATCATTAAAAAAATAAAAATGTCATATGTGGCGGCTAAATTAATATTCCACATTTTTCATATTGTTTTACGAACTCTGACAATTTTTGTTAGATTTTTTTTTCAATAAATAAAAAACAATGCCCAAGAGGTATGCATTTCACAATCCAACCATTCAGAGGAAGGAAAGTTAATATAAAATAAGACGATGTGGTATCATTGCCAATGAGACAACTCTCCACCAGAGACCAAATGACATAAAAGTTGACAACTATAGGTCACCGTACGGCTTTCAACAATGAGCAAAACCCATACCGCATAGTCAGCTATAAAAAGTCCCAAAATGACAAACATAAACCAATTCAAAAGAGAAACCTAACGGCCTGATTTATGTACAAAACAATGAACGAAAAATAAATATGATATACAGCTACAAACGACAACCACGGCTCCTGACTTGGGACAGGTACATACAGAATGAGACGGGGTTAAGCTAGTTGCTGGCACCAAACCCTCCCCTAACCTGGGACAGTGGTGTAACAGTACAACATAAGAACAAACTATAAAAATCAGTTGAAGAGGGTTTAACTCATCACATCGATACAAAGCAGATAACCATCTAACAAAAAACACAGACCGGACGTGACAGGGTATCTATACATCCCCACAACAAAAAAGACTCTAAGTACAGATCTGAGAGTACTCGCAGTTACTGACAGCTAGTTCAAAGCCAATAACAACTAATAAAAAAAAATTATGCATCTAAGACTCATATATTAAACTAACACATCCAACATTCGATGGATTTAGTGTAAAGACGTCATTAACAGTCAGAGGAAAACATGATGTTGTGCAATGGCAAGAAACATGTATCGACAGATTGTAGAGCCATGAATGTGAACATGTATATAACAATAATATTTAGTTTGATTTTAATTTACTGATAACAAAATCAATATGTGCCAATAAAAACAACATTCAAAGATCTAATAACAGTGTTGAATTGGTAACCTTTTAGAAGAAGTTTATTTGAGGATCGATAAGTTTACCCGGATCGTACCTAATTTCCCGGTTCGGTAAACAACATCTCCGTAAAATTAGGATGTTCTATCCCGTTTGAAATGTTTTCTACCAGTACATCCAAACTTTCAAACCAAATCATTGTATCTTTTGAAGAATTTAGTAAAGGTTTTAAGTTATTTGTGGTAACAAAATCCCTGACTTAATAATTTACCAGTAATTATACATAGATTACGTTCGTTGAAATCCAAAACGTCACTACGGACCCGTACGGAAATAACGAACGAGTTGTGATATATAAACACCTTAAGATGGTGCCAAATGAATATCACCGTTAAAAAAAGGGTAAGTAGATTTGTGTCCATATGAATACCCACAACCTGTCGATAAACTTAATCGCCGAAACGTACATAAATGTTATAAAGGAGAAAAATTTACAGCTTCAACTATCTCATCACAACTCCAGTAAGTATATCTAGCATATTTACCTTTCTCATGAGAGAAGAAGGCTTTAAATGAGTTGCAGCAAATATATTTACAAGCAGATTTATCAAACGACCATTTAATTAAATAGGAAAACTTTTGTTTGATAAGATTGTGTGGAAGCGTAGTGTAAAGAGTTAAAAAAACAAAACTGTCAACAGAATCAAAAGGACCACCAAAAGCACGTAATTTATCTAAAACATCCAAAGATTTTTTTACAAATGAACAATAGTTAATTCAATTAATTTCATATGTTTTATTCAAAAGTTGATGATAAGTTGTTTGATAGTAGTTAAGGAGTAGTTAGAAGCACTGAAAGATTAGTTGTAGAACACTTAATAGAGGCAGAGATGAAACGATATTTTACATTTTTTTTTGTGTAGTTTAGGTAAACAATACATATACATATAGTAAGGACCTCCGAATGTTCAGATGAGGCTTTTAGCTGTGATGTGGTAATGATATGATTATTTACTATATGACTCTCTTTTGAGCGCACAGGTTTGAATGTAGAAGAATTTTAAATTTCATTCTTAAAAACTTCCGTGTAGTATTTACCGTATACCACCACCATATTGTTAGTTGCTTTGTCGGACAGTACAAACACAGACCGCTTTGCGAGTAAACATGCGTAGTATGTACTCTTATTTATTTCTAAACTATTTTCAAAGTAATATTTGAATATCCACCACATTCATACATTTGTTTAAATAAGAATCAAGCGATTTTTTATCAGATATTTTTTAGGGAGTTATGCCACCTGGAAATGTAAATAATATGAAAAATCAATATCTTAATATATCAGATAAGTTGATATTATCAAAACCTCTGTTAATATATTTTAAAATCTTTAGAAAATGCCGTTTTTGATCTTCATGTTTATCGATGCGCTGGAACAGTCTATCTGTAATTATACGCGTATATTAATAGAATGGGCTGAAAAACAAGATTGTGTCGGAACTCCTTGAAAATATCATGTAATTTACTAATTGGTATTTGACCCAAATACATAATAATTGATGCCTACCGTTGTTTTTAACTATAGATAGGAGATCGTCAAGTGTATAATTTATACGATGTTTAATTCGTTGATTTCGGTTGATACGTTTGCCATGAGACCTAATATTACGTTTTCTTTTATCAACAATATTCGTGATATCAATAGAAGAAATTTATGATATGTTCCCATGTCCCATTATATTGTCATTTAGACCACGGGTATATGTTGTCTGCAGTCGTTTAATCTAAGATAGTTCGATAATTTTACGGGAATCTTCAAATTGTAAGCAGTTTATGTGATTGCCCTTGTTGTTTCTGGATCGTTTTGAGTGGTTGGAATTTTATAAATTTTATATTGTGATTGTGTTTTCCTAAATGTTGGTAAATTATACTTTTGATTTTCTTCGTTTTTCGGAAGCGGTATATATGTTCCTCTAAAAATCCCCATCCTGTTTGTCCTACATATTGTATACCACACTTTGGCTTTGTTCAAGTAACCAGATAAATGAGGTTTTGAGTTTTTCATGTAATATCACAGGAAAAGGAGGGCGAAAATGCTCTCCCGTTCAGTATTGACCTAACAGTATTATTTGAAAATAATCTAGAGCAGGTTAGTCATTCTTGCATTGCACAGGCATATTTGTGGATATCCACGTGCATTTTTATTTAATAATCTGGCTGCAGCTGCATTGCCACCTTTGACACAATTGTGAAAAGTGCTAAATTTAGAAGAGGAATTTCTATTGGCGGCGGTTGAATTTATATTAGGAATGCGTTTTTTTTTAGCTCATTAATATCCTTGAAGCAGTGGTGTATTAAGTTTTCTTGCCATTTCGTAAAATCATGATTATCTAAATCGCTCTGGGTGCACGTGACACCCCTCTGAGGTTGGCAAAAATGGTGCACCATATAGAGTATAATTTAAATTTTCGAATTATTTAATTTACCAATTAGTCTATCACTAATAATAAACTTGTCATATTATATCAAATTCGTACACTTATAACCCGCGAAAGAGAAATACATGCGAAATCGCATTGTGGAAAAATGAAAAAAATAAATAAAAGTTAGAAGAAAGGTCACAAATTATTCAACAACTTTACTAAAGTTTATCACAAATAAAGGAATTTATTGTGAAAGTATGATTCCACGTACAGAAATTATTTTGCATCAACCTTTCACGCTACTATTGTTTATAAAGCCTAAAAATTTAGCAATTGTCGTTCAAATCTGTCTCCTTGGCTTACTAGACTTACTTTGTAATAAAGGTTATCATTATACTGTTGTTGTTTAATCACTAAGTCTTTGGAACACATATTAATTTGATTTTTTTAATAGTTTTAAGCAATACTATTTCATGTTGTTCTTCTGTATAGTTTGCTTTGGGCATTACACAATATCCTGTCTTCCTGTACTGTTTATGACGTTGGTGGTTGCAATCTTCTATGAAGTACGTCAAGCGATATTTGAGTGTAAGATTACATAACTTGTTGTCAACACTTTGAGCTTGCTTTCAGTTATCAATTTTTTATACGATAGAATTTGTTATTCATTTTGTGTTTGTGTTATTTATTACACGTTTCTTTGTATGTTACGTGGTTTTCCTGTTGCGGTGTTTATTGTATCTTCTTTTGCGTATGATTTGTTTACCTTCTGATTGAAATTAAAAGGTGGGAGGCTTGAAAAAAAAAATAGTTTAACTCCGCTTTATTATCATGCGGCCTGTCCCAAGTCAGGAACCTCGTCAACAGTTGATGAATGGGTTGCTTTAGCATAGACGTATGACCCACAACTCCATTGTAATAACAAGAGGTTTGGAACATATACCAAAGAGGTAAATTAAATACTCAAACAATATAGATAAACAAGATTAGACCTCTAGTGCTATATTTGATATATGATTGTACTAATATTTATTGTTATGTTGGAAATAAGGTGTTTCTTTTGGTACAAAATCAGTGTTGGTCAGACGAAATCTGAAAAATTATGGGGTCATTCCTAAATTTGGAATAACGGCTTAATTGGTAAAATAATAGTTTGTCACTGAGTTATATATTAACTGATTAATTATCGGAATGATCAGTTAATTCTAATTGTGTTTCAAGTAATGTTATGACTGGAATTTACTCGTGGTGACAAATTTGCATGTTTTCCATGGAATACCGATACCTATATTTCTGTTCCTGATTTGATATCTTAACCTTTCTAACGTCACCATACCCAAATTGCACCAATTTAGCAAAATATAGCAGCGGAAATCTTACAAGTTTTCTTAGAGACTAAACAATTAGTAGTTTTATTATTTGACAATATACACGTCTTTCAACATAGCTAAATATATTTAAATACACACAAAACATTCACAGTATATATCAACAGATGAAGTATTCACTGGAAAAAGTTAAATCTACGGAAATGTCGCCATGCGACGTCAACAAAAAGTCAAGTTTTAAAAATGAGCAATTAAAATATGTTACAAGCATCCATTTCTTAAAAAATGTATAGTTAGCATGGACTATTGTCAAATTGTTCTAAATATTTGGAGAAATAAAACAAAAAGTCAGTTATGCGATTTTTACGGATGTGAATTTAAGCATGGATGCAATTTGGGCACTTCTCATTGGTCCTCATTACAAAAAGAGGTCGGTTCAAACCCATTTTTCTATGATTCAAAAGTAAATTGGTGGGTCCATATAGTAAATAAGGATACATCTACAAAATTAACACAGAATGGAAACTTTTGTCTGGATCATAAATAAACGTAGGTGAAAAACTGCCAAAATAGGTGCAATTTGGGTACCCTCACGTTACATGTATTCTTAAGTTATCCTGTATGTTCAGAAACCTTCGTGATGAATAAATATGTTGGATCTAATTTGTGACGAATGGCTTTGGGTCGACTATGCATTAAAAAGGGCGAAGTCAATAGTTACTGTCCCCTTTCGTATTTAAACCCTAAACAGCGAAACATTGGAATTAAAAGGTACAGTTTCAATTTCTTTATCTGACTTAATACTTACCTTAAACTTCATCGTATTAATAAGTTACATTTTATTAAAGTTATAGTGAGGTTAATCATTTGATAACTTGCATTATTTCCGACTATATTCTACTTTTCAATGCGAGTACTTATGCATATCTCTGATTATTTTATAAACTGGCAAATGAGTGAACTTGTAAGAAGAATCCTCGGCGTGAGATGCAATGACAATATAATTGGTATTTTTATGGTCATCGGGTACCATAATATCTTCCTTGAGATAAGATATTATCGTTTGATTACTTGACATCCCTTGTTACTATGCTATGCTTAATATGGCACAGTCCAATAAAGGTGGACTCGTACAGGGTTGAAACACCCTTGTTACTAGGCAATATAGGGTAATGGTATTGTCCCATAGTGGTATATCCCAATCATCCAGGGGTATATAAGCAGCCGTCAGCAGTCAGTCAGCGTCGGTATTACGATCAGATCACACGTATAAGTGATAAGATAAATACCTGCTTATTGTTCCAAACATTGGATCGACTGCTCAAGTCTTTCTAATAATTGAAACTTAGCAGAAGAATTGTCTTAAGCTATAGGTGAGCTGCATCGAGAGAAACGGAAGAGCTAGAGAGCTAAGAAAGCTTCGTTGATTAAGATAGACATAGCGGAAAGAGCAACAATATTGTGAGCCTGTTGAGCTAACTATTTGGGATAGAAGTATTGTGAGCCAGTTGAGCTACAGCGCTAGTGAGTCTGTTGAGCTCAGAGCTACAGAGCTAGTGAGCAAGTCGATCTTGCTATTTAATTAACCTATAGAATCAGTAAGCCAGTTGGGCTGAATAATAATTGAGCTGGAGGAGCTTTAATGAGCCGTGAGAGTTAAAGAGGAATTGTAAATAAAAGAAAATATATACACAAGTCTCAGATCTCGAGAATCAACTCGGGTACGGACCCCCGACACGTTACAAATTGATATTAAGCTGGAAATCATTTTTATTTACACAAAACTTCCAGTGGCCTGAGTTGCCATTTCAGGAATTTTCCTAAATAGAGACATGACCGCTGATTGGTTCAATATTAGTAAAATCTCTATGATAGGCTGATCGGCGTATAAAACAGTGATTGTTTTTTGTTTGAAAGTTAGGAAGCGCCAAATTTAAAATGTCTGAGAATTTATGTGATAGGAAAAGTAAGGAAATTGCACCTATATTAATATTAAAAAATACTATAGCCAATACACAAATATTTATATTGTATTGCGGATGCAAGTTTATTCTAGGTGTAAATTGATGGGTGAGAAGTCTAGGTGTAATTTGATCGGTGACATTTCTAGATGTAAATTGTTGACAAATTTGGATGCAAATATACGGTGACAAATTTGGGTGCAAATATACGGTGACAAGTTTGGTTGTAATTTCGTAGTGATTGATCTTGGTGCAAACAGTCGGTGACAAATCGGGGTGTAAATACTTGGTGACACTTTATGGTGTAAAGTAT
This sequence comes from Mytilus coruscus, assembly GCA_017311375.1. NCBI lineage: Eukaryota > Metazoa > Mollusca > Bivalvia > Mytilida > Mytilidae > Mytilus > Mytilus coruscus. The sequence goes on along the minus strand of CM029606.1, from coordinate 23,663,844 downwards.
GCCAATATATTAAGTGTTAATCGTATAGATGTCTTTGAGACAATATAAGAAATAACTTAATGATGATAGTTAATCTAAATAAATGTTGTTAAATTAAGGGTACATGCGAATTTTATAGGTCTTGTTTTAAAGCACCTTTGTAAGCCTGTTTGAGTTCTACGTTGCCTGTAGTTTTAAAACAGAGTGGTGACTCTGGATTGATATACATATATATATTTTTAAATCAAATAAGTAAGACCAACCATACCGGGGACCTTACCAGACAAATGACAGAACCTCTACAGCCATTCTCTCCGCGTGTATAATTACCGAGGAATAACACTTATTTCTGTTCCGAGTAAAATTTACTGCTTTAATTTAAACGCAATACTCTCATCATGGCTAAATGTTAATGATATGCTCTGCGACGAACAGAACGGGTTCCGGGAAAAACGTAGCTGTGAGGAACATCTATACATTACACACTTTTATCAATGACCGTAAAATAGCGAGACTTTCAACTTTCGTTTGCTTTGTGGACATGCGTAAGGCATTCGATATGGTTCAGAGAAACCTACTTTGGTATAAACTTTCTAATGCAGGTATACGAGGAAAATTTATGTCAGCTTTACATTCGCTATATGACAACGTATCATGTGCAGTTACAGTAAATGAGCAGTTCACTCCATGGTTTAATGTTGACGCCGGACTTAAACAAGGCTGTTTGATTCCTCCGAACTATTTGCCGTCTATATAAATGACTTAACCCAACGAATTTACGATCTACAGTGTGGTATCAAAATAGATGGCATTATCATGAGTATTTTGCTATATGCAGATGACATTGCGCTTATTGCACCTGACGAATCGAAACTACAACAAATGTTAGACGTGGTAACATCTTGGCCTATGGCTGGATGAACATTTGAACATGCAAAAAGCTGTTGGAGAATTGGCCAAGTCGGCTAGTCGTGCACTAGGCGCCCTATACGGAAAATTTATAAGTAGTGGAGGTATGACTCATCGTGTTTTCTTTAAGCTGTATGAATCAACAGTTGCGCCTATCTTATTCTATGGAAGTGGTATATGGGGAACAAAACAATATAGTGTGATTAACAGCGTTCAAAACAAAGCATGCAAATTATTTCTAGCTGTAGAAAAACGAACATCAAACTCCGCAGTGCGTGGCGATTTGGGACTGATTACATGTTTCAACAAACAAAAACTGTCATGCATCCGTCTATTATGTAGGCTGAAACGCACAGACAGACTTATTACAACGGTGTCGAACTGGGCCTCAAGACGTCGGAAAGGATGGCACAAGCAAGTGACCGGTTTTATAAACTCGATTGAATGTGCAGATTTAGTCAACAACACTCGAATGTCATTAAAACAGCAGTACATCTACTTAAAGACAAACTAACAATTCGAGATAATAATGAATTTGTATCTGAACTTTTCAATGACAGAAATCAACCAAACGGAAACAAATTACAAACTTATCGCTTATACAAAGATAAGTTAAAACAGAACAATATATACAGCGTAACATCCCACGTTCCGTAAGACGAACAATGACACTCTTTAGAAGTGGGGCGTTGCCATTGGCTATTGAAACGGGACGATACTCTAGACCGCAGATACCTTTGAATGAACGATTATGTAAACTATGTGACAATTCAACCGTAGAAAATGAAATACACTTCATGATGAACTGTCCGCTCTATTCTGACATCAGATTTGAACTCTTTCAAAATGCTAAACAGTTGATTGACAATTTTGAAATGTTTACAACTACACACAAATTTACATCTTTAATGAAATGTGATGAAATCCAACCACTTTTGGCTAACATACTCCATAAATGTTTTATGAGACGTAAAAAATTTATATAATATAGTTTAAACTTATTGTATTGCTTTAGATTTCTTGTTTGTACTTAACGAATCTCTTTTGAATTAAACGTTAAAGTTTTACTGATTTTTTACTGAAATTTTTTACTGTAATTTTACTGAATTTTAAGTTACCTTACCCTGTGGTGTTTTTAAGCGAACTAAACTGTAATTTTAATTCTTTTGTTTTTATTGTTGATTTAGATTAGTAAGTTCTACATTATTATTTTGAAGCGTTCATAAATAGATATTTTATAATTATGTGTACATATTTATTGAGTTTTAAACCATGTAAAACATGACTATGCCTTTTGTAAAAAACATTTTCCTTTAGTATTACTGTTATAGCTTTTATTTGTATATACAGTGTCTCATAAGTCTTTATAGGCTGGGTATTGATCCTTTTTTATGATGTTGTTTTGTAATTTTATTATAAATCAATATGTGACACTTAAATAAACTATTATTTATCTTATCTTATCTTATCTATAATTGTAAAATAAATCTTCAAAACTGTTATATTTCGTGTCTTTTATTTCTTAATCATATATAGAGTAGATAGACCTCTACAAAATTGGTTAAAGAATCTATAAAGTGTTTTGGTTTCGACGGTATTCCAAATAGACGTCAGGACTTACATTTTACAGTTATAAATAATACCAGTTAAGAATCCCCTTTTTCTATGTAACCTGTGATCTCTGGTGGCCGACTCTAACACAAGGGAGGCAGCGTTATAATATCACTCGGTCGCGAACTTTCGCTACATTTCGATTCCACGGTCGTCTATCCAATTGAAACGTGTTATGTCGTAAATTGGCAATAAATTATCTACAAAAAGGCGTATATATGACACGTCTACCTTTGATGTCGGAATCATTCGTAGTAAGCCTTTCAAGTAGGTAAACCAAACACAATTTCAGCTTCTCACAGCGAATGGCATTGTTCACACCACAGAAAAAAAAATACTTGTGTTATAATGGTAAAAAAAACAATTACGAGACAAGTGCCTGTGGGTTTTTGTCTCGCTTGTGACGAATGTTGTAGAATGTTGGACATAGGGATTACAATCCGTCTGCGACGGCGTAAAAACTATTTGTATAAAGCTTTATATTTCAGAAGATAGAAGACCACAATGCTTCATACCTTGTATGCAGATACCTTACGTTACGAAGTTTATTTTTTCTGTCTGTCATATGTCCATTGTCCTTGACCTCATTTTTAAGGTTCAGTGACTGCTTAAAAAAAGTACATTTTTTTGTCATGTGCAATACTCACTTCTAATGAGAAATAGGGTAACTATATTTAGTATATGGGTTCCTTGCAAGACCTACATGTCGGTCAGACAGGTTTCACCTGACCTCGACCTCATTTCATGGATCAGTGATTAAGGTTGTTATATTCCTGGGTCTGTCAAATGTTCCACGAATACTCTTTCCAAATTATAAGCATATATTTTATCAGCAATCGAAACTGGGCTTCGGAGTTTCTGTGAAACTGCCTCCTGTAGGGGTGGTGTGAATAAGATGTGGATGCTCAAAAGTTTCAAAAGTTCTGTTAGAGTACTACAAAATGGAGGTCCCTCTCCCCATGCAATAGTATAAAAGAATTTGACTTCTCTGCTCTAAGCACTAGTTTTTGTCGAGCCTGCGACATTTATGTCGCGAAAGCGAGACATAGCAACTTAGATTCCGATGTCGGCGGCGTCGTCGGCGTCGGTGTCGTCGGCGTCGTCGTCGTCGTCGGCGTCAACATTTAGGTTCAGTCTGTGGTTAAAGTTTTTTTAGACATCAATAACTTTGTCAAACCTTCATAGAATTTATGAAATTTGGACAGAAGCTTGTTTATGACCAAAATACAGTATCGACAGTAAAATTTTGAAAATATTTATTTTAATTTTTCCGTTTTTTACTGATAAATTGACTAAAGTTATTCAGTCATCAATAACTTTGTTTAACCTTCATGGAATTTTATGAAATTTGGACAGAAGCATGTTAACGACCAAATTACAGTATCCACAGCAAAATTTTTAAAATATTTATTTTTATTTTACCTACTGATAAATGGACTTTTTTTTACAGTTAAGAGTTAAAGTTTGTTTACACATCAATTACTTTGTCAAACCTTTATAGAATTTTATGAAACTTTGGCAGAAGCTTTTTATAATGATTAAGATATAATGTCTGTAGCAAACATTTGAAAATATTTTTTCGTTTTCAGTATTTTTCTGATAGATAGACTTAGTTTTTTACAGTTAACATTTACAGACAGTCTGGGATTAATTTTTTAGACATGATAAATTTGTAAACCTTCATTGATTGCTATGAAACTTGGACAGAAGCTAATCTTGAAGACCAAGAAATAGCATCTAAAGAAAATTTGTATTCTGTATTTTACTGATAAACGAACTCACTTTTTAAGTCAACACTTTTACACTGACAGCAGCAATCGCAGGCGAACCGTGGAACCCCTTATACAGTTTCCTCATTCTCAACTTAAAGACAGATGGAAGGAATAAGTGCAACTTTGTTTGGTGAAACAAAATGACAAACGCAGATACAAATATCATATGTAGAAACTGGTAAAAATATTTTGTAAAAAATACACTCGATTTGAACAAATAGTACATCAAAAAGTTTTTAATCAACTTATTTGTTACGCTTGGAGGAAGTATTTAAAAAAGACATGGCATTCATATGAGAACCAACTGTGCCTCTTTGTTGCTGACTTCATAAATTAGTTTCTGAAGAAGAATGAAAAGAACGTTGTATTATCCTTTATTTTCACTTTCCGCTACATTAATGATGTCCTATCATTGAATACAGTTTTGGATTGATAAGATATTCCAGGGCTTTCCTTTTCTATCATGATTTCTTGATAGAGGGTTACTGCGTATAACGGAGCTAATGCATCAAGGGTTGAAGTGGTAAAGTTAACGTCATCCCTTCGAAATTTTACGGACGCTATCATGATTTGGCTTCGTTATTGAAAATGTGTTTTGCAAATGCCAATGTATACATTTTTGGCTAGTCGTACCTGTTTTCCTCGATTGTGGCAATACCTAGTTTTAACTTACATAAGCAAAACGACGATTTCATCCCCTTTTTTGTTGGGGTTCGAGTTGCTCAATCTTTGGTTTTCTTTTTAATGTTTTGTTATTGTTGTTTGTCTTTTCGTCGTTTTTTTTTTTGGCCATGTTGTTGTCTGTTTTGTTTTACTTAGGATTTTCGATTTCCCCCTTAGTATCTTCTCTCTTTTTTTTTTAACAAAACATAATACAATTGGTATATGATGTTTAATATCTTATATTATTATACTTCATGTCAAAATCCAAGATTTTGATTGGTTAGTACGAAGTAGATAATTTACCCTATCCATGGTAAATACTCTGTTACCCTTCACGGAGACGCTTGATCAAGTGTGCGCTTTATTAAATACGAATGGTTGTTTTGTACAAGACGTCATAGTTTATTACTTTTAATTTGAAAATTTAATAGGCAGTAAAACAGAACATTCAGTGGATTAATTTAAATTACACATACCTGAGAGGGTGATAGAGCAGATTGTTACCCCTCGAAAAGAAATTGTCAATCTTGGCTTCGTCGCGGTTGACACAGTTTTCTCGGGGTAACAATCTGCTCCATCACCTCTCAGCTATGTGTTATTTATATAATTTGTGTATATTGTTGTATAGTTTGCCTTCAACCCCTCAGGGGTATAAATGTGCATTACTTAATAAAATATAATAATATGTTCATGTGATTTTGAGCTTGCGATAGAAATGAAATGTAGAGAAACATAAACCAAATCCAGTTTAGTGTCTCTATGGACAGTCTATCATCTCTGAACTTATATACATCCTGTGACACCAAATGAGAACTAGATTCCGATGAGAGTTAAGTTTTTTTTCAGTATGTATATAACACATGTAATCTTTTCGATCAATATCTTAAATTGTTTCGCCATAATGATTAAATCTTAGCTAACTGCTTATAAAAGGCTTTAATTTGAATTATCATCCATTATAGAATCAAAATGAGTTCTTGGCAAGACTTCACTTTTTTTCAAGAATCATAAACATGATGTACCTTGTCATTTAACTCCAAGTCATCAAAAGAATGATATATCAATGTACATGGACCAACAGTATGCAGCGAAGCAATATTGTATAATATTTCAAAAATTCAGGTGATCTGGTTCTGTTTTTTCAATAGAGAAGAAAATACCTGACGGAAAATTTTGACATGTTTGAACCAAATATTTTTCCTCAATGATAACATTTGGCAAAGCACTTATAGGAAATGGTACCCCATAACCCGAACCAGACTACCGTCCTAATGCAATTTGGTAGGGTAGTCGATACAAAAATAACACCTACCTTCCTTGTCTTCTCACGTACAAATGGCGGGCACAACGTGCGAGATGTCGAGGCATTTACATACAAGAAGGACAATTTACCAATATCTGTCTTTCTCAAATTAACTTCTCCTTTACGACTTACGACTACTTAAATATATATGTACTTTTAGTCTTGAAAACAAACAGCATTTTGATGAGTTTCTGGAATTTTTTTGTGAAGCGTATGCTTTTAAAAGTTATTCAGCAGTCAGCGAGTAGAAATTTTCTTCTTCAGGTGATATGAAATACTACGATCTTTCAATATAATCTTATTTCTTTTTTTTTTGTATCATCTTTAAATATTATACTCCAATATATGCATTATCATGTACACGAAACATTTTTCTTCCTATAGTTAATGGGAATATTTTACCCTGCGTATTTTTGCCACAAGGTGTATCCGCGGATTAACATTTTGATGACGTGTGTTGCCTATAGTAATAACAATTCCCGCGAAATTATGAAAAAAGGAAATTTTGATAAAAACATTGCTTTGAAAGATGATAAAAATGTTACCTGAATATGGATTGTATAGATATTGAAAAAAATATCAGCCCGCTCAACAGAATATGAAGCTAAATGGATCGTTCGCTACGCTCACTCGACATTTAGCATCATATTCTGGCTCGCGGGCTGATATTTTTCTATATCTACATATCCACATCCAGATAACATGTACATGTGGACTGTCAGGGAAATCACATAACCTTAAGTTGCCATATCACATGATGTGATATTTTTCGAGGTTGAATTTGATGTCACGTGATCGAAAATGAAAAGGAACACAGATCTAATTCTGTTGTAAACTTTTATTAAAATCAAATTGATATTCTAAATGTTAAATATCATTTTCTGTTGTCTACCAAAAATGCCTCTTACGAACTAGTAAGCCGTTATTAATTATTGTTCTGTTCAAACTAGGCCATGTAATGCAATATTTCAATATTATCGTTGAGTTTTTCTAATAATGGTATTTCTTCAGGTCCTCTTCTTGTGGTATTTTAAGAGGAACACTAGGAAATTATTTCATGTAATGTGATGCAAAGTACTTTGTTCAATGTGAACTCAAATAACTTGCAGATATAAATGCACTTTTAGTTTACACAATGCTGTCTATGGTTTACCATTGTGATTGTTTCCTTCTCTATTTTGATGATTCCCTCCAGATATCGTTTATTTTCTGCTTAAAGTACTTTAGTATGTAAATGCCTTGTGAATTTCCTTTGAACTTCCAATATTAATTTGACGTTGATCGAGATTGAAAAAGTGTACCTTTATTTTGCTCTGAAGCTGTAAGGCATAAAACACATTATATAGTAACTTGATGACATCTGTAATTTAATCTTTTATTAGATCGGCTTCAGTTAAGTTTAGCCACCCTTAAAGATGTATATATTTGTTATAACCTTTATTGTATGCATATGAGATCAATGGGTGTTTGTTATTATAAAATTTTTCGTTATGAAAGATATCAATGGGTGGGGGATTTAAAAGGAACTTGATTGGTTTATAACTGAGTCATACAATTGTTCATTACTGTATAAGCTTTATCATATTCAGAATTTATAACATGCGTGACGCACATATATATGTAAAAAACAAAGTTAAATACTATACATTAAATAATTAGGTGGGTTTATGAAAAGCAATTATCTTCTCTGAAAGATAATATTTCTTATAGAATTTTACTTTTTGTGAATTAAGACGGGCAGAAGTGGTAAAGTTCCTAGTTTGACAGCTGTAAGGACTTACACACTTACAAGAGCTATAATAAATGAACATAATACACATTTATTTCATAGTTTTAGTCTCGCCTGCGACGATAAACACAGAATGCAAGACATATGGCTTAAAATCCAGCGTGAATGTTTGTATAAAGATTTATATTTTAGAAGGTAGAAGATCTTTTGTATAAGATTAACACTGCCGAAATCGTATGTCAATTCCTTATAGTAGGTATTGCACGGAAATGACAATTTTCACACATTTTTGCACTTTTGGCGGAAGATAAAATCTATAAACATCAATATATTAATATATTTATATATAAAACGTCTAGATATAAGTCAACAATCTTTCTTTCGAGGGCGCTAGATTGTTACTCGAACGATACCTGTACACAACAAACAAATTATTTAAACGCCCAAAAAGTGTACAAAACAACACCAATATTAAAAAAAGAAAACATTAAATGTAAGTATCTATAAATATTTCGGACAACAGATATCCTTCATCAGTATGATTATTATGTTTAATGAATCATATCAATCTATTTTGATTTAACTATAACAATCTTTAAATTTATACAATTAAAACCGAACAACGCTTGTACAATTCTAAAATTTCAAAAATGACGTAGGTTAGGTATTTACAACAGAGACTGCATAGATATGCTTCTAACAAAAATAGTTATGTGCGATATAAACTATTACATTTTAAAAAATTTCAAAGGTGACTAAAGTTGAGTTATTAAAATACATTCCCAATGAATAGCACTGACCGATTTGAGCTAGTATGATATTCAAATTTGACGAAGGTAAAGTAATTACAACAGAGGCTGCGTATTTACACATCCCAAATAAATAGCAGTTTGATATTTTTTAAAGTTGTTAAATTTTGACAAAGGTTAAGTAATTACACCGTGGCTGCATATTTATACATTCCAAATGAATAGCACCCTGCGATTAAAACTGATATAGTTTTAGAATTTCAGAGTTGATAAAGGTAGAGGAATAGCAACAGTGACTGCGTAGTAATATGTAATATAAACCAAATGAAAATCACTGTGTGAATCAGAACTACACCTTTTCATTGATCCAATTTGATGCCAAAGTTTTTAATTTTCTGATTCAAAATCTTGCCCGAGTGAGTCTATCCTCCCTAGACCAAGCATTGTTGTGGTCTATGATTGTATTGGTCAGTCGATTGAGAACTGCCTTAGTGTGGGCAGGGGATCTCAAATGTCGAATGACAGGAAGGTCTGGCTTGCATTCATAGTTGCTACGATGGCTATTCATACGTTTGTGAAATGGCTGTTCTGACTCGCGAACATACTGTTTATCACATTTACACTGTAGCAGATACACAGCATTTGTTTTCTTGCAATTAACATTGCAAAATATAGTGTATTCCGTACCAGTGGATTGACTGTTAAAATTCTGGGTAATCAGTATTAATTTTGCTTGCAAGTCAGACATCGTTTGTTTCCACATCCCCTGCAAGAGCCCACAGACGAAGAGCCTGATTGAGAGGATAAATCAGCTCTCACCAGCAAGTCTTTAAAGCTGTGGGGCCTACGGAAAGCCAGTACAGGTGGCTCGGAAAAGATCTTAGATAATTTAGGATGTTTTTCGATTTCTTTCCAATTTTCGCGGATAAGGTGTGATGATAACTTGTCAAATTTGGGAAGGTAAGTCAGCACAAACGGCACTCTTTTGTTGGCCTTTTTGTCTTTATATTGTAAAAGTTCATCTCGGCTGATATTGTTAGCATGAGAGAAACCTCTATCAATGTCTTTTCTTCTGTAGTCCCGATTTTTTAGGTGACTGCGAAGTTCTTGTAGTCGCCTTTTTTGCAGTATCATTGGTGGAGCAAATCCGTTTTATTCGTATGACCTGGCTGTAGGGGATGCTCTTGGTGCAATGTTTAGGATGACAACTCAAGGGAGAAATATATTGATGTTTGTCTGTGGGCTTGCAATACAGATCTGTAAATATGATTCCATCCTTCACATGCGTAGCAGTGTCAAGAAATGTGATCTTAGAGTCAGAGATTTCATTAGTGAATTTTATTGAGGGATGGGCATCGTTAGCATGTTGAATGAACCCATTGAGTTCTTGTTCAGTATTATCCCACTCCATGTCAATATCGTCGATGAATCGGAACCAAGAGAGAGGTTGATAAAGGGAAGAATTGAGAATTTTCTGTTATAATTTGCCTATAAAAATATTGGCATAAGACGGGGCCATCTTTGTCCCCATTGTTCTTTCATTAACCTGGAGAAAGTGTTCATATAAAGTGCCTAGAAAATCAAACTAACAATGTTAGAGTAGATCTGATTCTTTACTTCCTCTTCGAGCGTAGCTGGAACCTGTACTTTTCACTTCATACATGTACTTCAACGACAACACCGCCTAGCATTGCGCAGAAGCCTTATCCCCTCCTCTAACCATAGCTGATATATATATATATATATATATATATATATATATATATATATATATTGTCTAAAAATAGCAACAATCAACATTCAATCTATTTAGGCGTGGATCAGTTTGTGAAAATAAACTGATACAGTTACTGAATTAAAATTATATAAATGTCTAAGAATATAACTTAAACACGCTAATTAATACATTAAAAGTTCTATTAGATTTTAAATAGAAATACGCAATATTTCGCTAAACAAATTAGCTTCATCAGGCGTGTGCATCTCTCAAGGTGAAATCGGATGCATGACAAAAAATATTTTGTAGCTCAAACTACACAGAATTTTAGTAAAGTTTAACATATTTATTGATGTTCTATAAAAAAATATATGTTTGTAGCTACAACTACATAAAGTTGGAGTAAAAGTTTAACATATTTATTGATGTTCGATAAATTGTATGAATTTCTATAAATTGATTTGTATGATTTCAAGATTGTTATTTAGATTTGTTTTTAAATCTTTTTTCGTCTCTCTCATTGAGTCCATCAGGTTCAAGAGTTCGTAACTGGTGCATCCAAAATCCCTCTCTTTTTTGTCTTCCTTGTGTATCCCAATTTTGGTTTTTCTCAATGATTTGAAATGTGACACTTTCAAAATCATGCCCTGCTCTTAAAAGATGTCTTGTGATTGGACAGTTTCTTTCTTTTGTATAAAATGACCGATGGTTATTTAGTCGGATGTTAAATGATGTTTCTGTTTCACCAACATATTGCAACTTGCAAGTTCCACAAGTTAGAACATAAATACAATTTTGCGTTTTGCAATTTGATGTTATAAATATGTTGTATTTTTTCTTTGTGACTGTGCTGACGAATTGGGTTTCGATGTTGGCGACTTTGCAGCACTTACAATTGCCCCTTCCGCATGGTTTATAACCTCCTATTGTCGATATCTCCTGTTTAGATAATTTGGATGTTACTAGAATATCTTTGAGGTTTTTGGGTCTACGGTAAGCCATGACGGGAGGTGATGGAAAATCTCTTTAAGGAAGGATCATTTTCAATAAGACGCCAGTGTTTGTGGACAATAGATGAAAGATTTGTCAGGTCAGGATGAAAGCTGACAACAAATGGAATTTTATTTGTCTGGGCCGTCTTCTCTTTGTATTCAAGTAGGTTTGTTCGGTCTTTTCTTTTGCTTTACCGAAAGCTTCTGAAATATTTTGTTCTTATAACCTCTTGATTTAAGTTGCTGTCTGAGTTATCCCAAACGGTGGTTTAGTTTTGATTCCGATGAACAAATCCGTTTTAACCTGATGGCTTGGCTGTACGGGATGCTCCGGGAACAGTGTTTTGGGTGACAACTCTTCGGAGAGAGAAATTGGTGTTTTTTTTGGTGTGAAGGTCCGTTGTCATGACTCCGTTTTCTAAAGTTATGGTGGTGTCGAGAAACGCAATTTTCTCATTTGAAACTTCAGATGTGAATTTTATAGATTGATGACAGTTATTACAGAAATCAAGAAATTCTTGCAGACGTTCTGCAGTTTCGTTCCATTTGATGTCGATGTCATCAATATAACGGAGCCAAGACAAGGGTTTGTATGGTACACTCGAAAGGATGCGTTCTTCGAGACTCCCCATGAAAATGTTGGCAAAAGAAGGTGCCATTTTGGTTCCCATACTGGTACCATCAATCTGCAAGTAGTGCTGGTCGTTGAATACAAAATTGTTGTTTTCGAGCACTAGTTTCAGCAACTGAACCAGACAGTCTGTTGGGGGATGTTTATCCTTACGATTGTTCCATACTTGTTCACAAGCGGTTACTCCTTCATTTTTCGGAATATTGGTGTATAAAGAAGACACATCCATCGATACCAAAATTGTGTTGTTTGGTAGGGGATTTAATGAATCCATTTTCTTCAAATAATCTGTTGTATCTTGAATGTAGGATGGCATTGTTCTAACATGTGGTGTAAGGTGGTAATCCACGAATTCAGATATTTTTTCGGTTGGATGGCCATTGGCAGATACTATCGGTCTTCTCACATCTGAAGTTTCAAATGAGAAAATTGCGTTTCTCGACACCACCATAACTTTAGAAAACGGAGTCATGACAACGGACCTTCACACCAAAAAAACTGATAAACACCAATTTCTCTCTCCGAAGAGTTGTCACCCAAAACACTGTTCCCGGAGCATCCCGTACAGCCAAGCCATCAGGTTAAAACGGATTTGTTCATCGGAATCAAAACTAAACCACCGTTTGGGACAACTCAGACAGCAACTTAAATCAAGAGGTTATAAGAACAAAATATTTCAGAAGCTTTCGGTAAAGCAAAAGAAAAAGACCGAACAAACCTACTTGAATACAAAGAGAAGACGGCCCAGACAAATAAAATTCCATTTGTTGTCAGCTTTCATCCTGACCTGACAAATCTTTCATCTATTGTCCACAAACACTGGCGTCTTATTGAAAATGATCCTTCCTTAAAGAGATTTTCCATCACCTCCGTCATGGCTTACCGTAGACCCAAAACCTCAAAGATATTCTAGTAACATCCAAATTATCTAAACAGGAGATATCGACAATAGGAGGTTATAAACCATGCGGAAGGGGCAATTGTAAGTGCTGCAAAGTCGCCAACATCGAAACCCAATTCGTCAGCACAGTCACAAAGAAAAAATACAACATATTTATAACATCAAATTGCAAAACGCAAAATTGTATTTATGTTCTAACTTGTGGAACTTGCAAGTTGCAATATGTTGGTGAAACAGAAACATCATTTAACATCCGACTAAATAACCATCGGTCATTTTATACAAAAGAAAGAAACTGTCCAATCACAAGACATCTTTTAAGAGCAGGGCATGATTTTGAAAGTGTCACATTTCAAATCATTGAGAAAAACCAAAATTGGGATACACAAGGAAGACAAAAAGAGAGGATTTTGGATGCACCAGTCACGAACTCTTGAACCTGATGGACTCAATGAGAGAGACGAAAAAAGATTTTAAAACAAATCTAAATAACAATCTTGAAATCATACAAATTAATTTATAGAAATTCATACAATTTATCGAACATCAATAAATATGTTAAACTTTTACTCCAACTTTATGTAGTTGTAGCTACAAACATATATTTTTTTATAGAACATCAATAAATATGTTAAACTTTACTAAAATTCTGTGTAGTTTGAGCTACAAAATATTTTTTGTCATGCATCCGATTTCACCTTGAGAGATGCACACGCCTGATGAAGCTAATTTGTTTAGCGAAATATTGCGTATTTCTATTTAAAATCTAATAGAACTTTTAATGTATTAATTAGCGTGTTTAAGTTATATTCTTAGACATTATATATATATATATATATATATATATATATATATATATATATATATATATATATATATATATATATAGTGTACATTATGTATATACAACTCGTCTAAACATCAACCCAACAATGTTAGATCTGTCAATTTGCTTTCGCAAATTGTTTGTTCTTCCCTCGCCGGGATTCGAACCCATGCTACTGAGATATCGTGACACCAAATCGCCTGCACTGTAGCCGTCCCGATAGACCACACGACCACCTGGGCTTCATAAAAAATGAAGCTTTCGGTGGCCGGGTGTTACCTTTCCACGTCAGTTTTAATCTAGCGTCGTACTACAGTACATGATATATAAGGCATGCAGATGTTATTTTTACAGATCAGCTAGATAGATAATTTAGCTGATCTGTAAAAATAACATATTTTAACAAAACGCATTTGACTAACAGGTCGAACAACAAATGTTCTTAAACCCTGCTGACTGCCATTGGCGATTGCCAAATAAACGGATCACCGATGTAATAAATGGATCTTAATTATAAATTTAATACTAAATAGAAAACAATAAACTTGCGAAAAAGATGGTATACCGCACACAAAAGGTGCAAAGGTTTTTGTACACCATATCCGGATTTCGACAATTAATGTCTCTTCAGTGATGTTAGGAATCGAAACGGTATTTATATATATGAGGTAAATTATATGGCCTTCCAAATACCGTATTGATTCCTAACATCACTGAAGAGACATTAATTGTCGAAATCCGAATATGGTGTACTAATTTTTGCACCTTTTGTTTGCGGTATACCATCTTTTTCGCAAGTTTATTGTTTTCTGTTTGATATCAAATTGATAGTTAAGATCCATTTTTTTACATTTGGTGATCCGTTTATTTGGCAATCGCCAATGACAGTCAGCAGGGTTTAAGAAAATCCGTTGTTCGACCTGCTAGTCAAATTTGTTTTGTTAAAATATACCTTTTTACTTTTTTTGGTCTTTTGGAAAATGTTGTTTGTGCTGTATTTAGACCCCTCTACCAAGGAATTTGTTTTGCATGCACACGTATAAAAATTGCGATTTTTATCCAACGCAATCATAGGTTTGAACGTTGTTTTCAATTTAGACTTGTATATATAAATATATATATATATATATATATGACAACAAACATAAGGCTGTGTAATGGGCCAAATGTTTAATAATAAGAAAATGCAATTAATAATGCAATCATTACAATGAAGGGTAGGCAGTCCCCAGCCCAACAAAAAAGGGGGAGTTACCAAGTTAGCAAGGTGGAAGGCTAGCACCAAATGATTGCACAATGTCAAATTTCCTGCTGAGGTACACTTCTGTGTACCGTAAATATGCATCACTTTTCCACATTCCAATATCCTTTATCATACTGTCTGACATACCAATGCGCAAACACCCAAGTGGCACTGCCCCGTCATAAAGAGTGACCTGTTATATGCTGTTTGACATCATTTCTAATTAAAATGCTATTAATGCGTGTAATAAACATTTGATATGATAAATTGCACAATAAAGGTGTGTCTTCTTTTGCACAACGTTTAAAATGAAAATGCAATACTTCCTTTATTGCTGAAGCTGGACAAAATGGATGCCCCACTATGGAGGGTAACACAATATTTGATTTTCGTTCACGAAATGTACTGTTTTCGTCCACTGAAGCTCAATAACATAACCATTCCTATGGTAGTGAACGTCACAAATTTGGATATCTCCATGTTCTACATATTTTCCAGAATGCAAAAAAATCCCTATAGTAATAATCCATAAAATCCCATTAAGCAAGCTGACCAAATACAAATATCATTTTGTGAATTTAAATCTAAATTAGCTTTTATTATTAAGAGTAATCGAGATGTCATTAATTCTGCACCTTTCTGTGCTTCACCTATAGAACGACGAACTCATTTTAAAACTTTCTGAATCTGCCTTTTGCCAGATATTGGCTCCTTTAGTCCATTTTCTTTGTGCAAATGCTTAATAATATTCAAATAATTCACAATTGTACAATATTTAAACGATTTCACATCCACTAAATATGCTATATATAAACACACATTATCTGCTGAAAAGGGCACTAAAGCCAAGTCTAATAATTCACAAAAGGTCTGAAAACAATTCAATTGAGTTCTGTATATACGCTTTGTCCCTTCTGACCAACATCAGGATTTGTATTTCAGCTTCAAAAGTAAACGGTATAAAACCGCACTCGTATACATAGTTCAAACTCCACAACTTAGATAATTGTCTTTTTTCATGCAATCTGCTAATACATTAAATTTTCCAGGAAGAAAAATTGCTTGAACGGTGAAAATAAAAATTGCTTGTAACCAAAAAAAAAGCTGTCTCAATAAATTCATTACATATGATGATCTGCATGTCCTTTTGTTTATAATAGAACGCGCTGTCATATTATCAGTAAATACTATGACATGTTTGTGTCGTAGCTGTTCGTACCAATGAAAAAGGGCAAAAATAAGCACAACTGTCTCTTTAATGTTGATATGAAAATCCGCATCTGCTGGCATGTTAATTTTCTAATTAATATAAAAGTAAGTAGACTCTATGATTAAAAAATCATCTAAATATGCAATAACACAAAATATATATTTTGATTTCATAATTCTACACACAGCGCTACGAAGTCTCTGAAAAATACCTGGGCTTTGTGCTGCTCTAAAAGTTAACTGTATAGTGTCATAGAAAAATGTATCCTCATTATCACATCAGAATCGCGAGTGTAACCCAGTATAAGGGTAATTAGAAGAATGCACTTTCACACTTCTATATGCATTTGACAAATCTACCTTTGCAAGGAAATCACCTTGATTAATAATTTGCATAATAGTTTATACCGCCAACCTCTGGTAAACTTGCATCATGAATCAATCTTACAGAATCGTTAGGTTTTTGTATTGCACCAAGAAACTTGCATCATGAATCAATCTTACTGAACCGTTAGGTTTTTGTATTGTACGTAAAGCACTTACAAGTTTCAGAGTCTCTATCGCATTGCACAAAATATAGTAGTTACCAAGTTTAAATTCAGACCTTAATTTCAGGTCAACCAGAATTTTCTAATGCTGACATGTTTGTGGGTCTAATGACCCGTAGTTCCTTCCTGTTTTGAACCATGCATATTGAACTCTGGTTGAAATGGCTGTTGTGTGGAAACATTGTTTGCTTGACAAAATTGAAATGAAGTTGAGTGTTGAGAAGCATTGTGATTTTTGTCTCGCCTACGACGAAAGTCGCAGTATGCGAAACATTATGTATTACTATCCGGCGGGGGCGGCGACGGCGTAAACTATTTGTATAAAGCTTTATATTTCAGAAGGGAGAAGACCTAGATGCTTCATATCTTGTATGCAGATATATTATGTTACGAAGTTTCTGGCTGCCATATGCCCTTTGTCCTTGACCTTATTTTCATGGTTCATCGACTGCTGGAAAAAAAAATTAACAGTTTTTTTGTCATGTGAATTTATCACTTATTATGAGTAATAGGATAACTGTATTTGGTCTATGGGTTACTTGCAACGTCTACATATCAGTCAGACAGGGTTAACCTGACCTCGACCTCAATTCATGGATCAGTTATCAAGGTTAAAGTTACGTGTATGGAATGATTGTAAGGGGTAAATGTCAGACTGGCAGGTTTCATCTGACCTTGACCTCATTTTCATGGTTCATTGTTCATTGTTAAATTTTTGTGTTTTGGTCAGTTTTTCAAGTACTGTACGCAATAGGTCAACTAGATTTGGTGTATGGAATGATTGTAAGGTGTACATGTCTGTCTAGCTGGTGTCATCTGACCTTGACCTCATTTTCATGGTTCATTGGTCAATGTTAAATTTTGTGTTTTGGTCTTTTTCAAATACTAATAGCAATAGGTCAACTATAATTGGTGTATGGAATGATTGTAAGATGTACATGTCTGTCTAGCCAGAATCATGACCTTGACCTCATTTTCATGGTTCATTGGTTAACGTTAAGTTTTTTTAGTTTTGGTCTGTTTTTCAATTACCATAAGCAATGGGTTAATTATATTTGGTGTATGGAATAATTGTAAGGTGTACATGTCTGTGTGACAATTTTTATCTTACTTTGACCTCATTGTCATGGATCTTTAAAAATGTTAAGTTGATGTGATACTTGTAGTAAAACCTTTATCTTTAAGACTTTCAACATAAAATCAATGGTCATTAAAACAGGCGAGACATTTCAGCGTGTGCATTCTTGCTAGCATAACATATTGCACAGTGAAGTGCCAATTTACAGTCCTTTCGATAACAATCACCTGTGCTAAATCACCTACAAAAAGTGCAACCATCTTTTTGTTGTAACTATTTAAGCCTGAATTTTGATCCGTATAGTTAGCATTGTTTGCACTTCGTGACCATACTTGCCAACCTCTGACAATAAGAAATCATGTCATGACATGTCAAAAAGCTTGTGAAAACGCGTGACGTAGATGCGGACTTTTTAATGTGAACAATGTTCATAATTTCACATTATACAAATTTGTTATTAAATATAAGAAACAATGTTCAACTGTAAACTTTTATTGTATTCAACAGTGGACTGTTTTGCTGCTTTTAAAGCAACACCACTAGGAACATATTCAAAACAACTGCCAGTTTGGTTACATTTACTTGATAACAAGGGACACAATATATCATGGTCAAGTTCTGATCAGAATTCAATGTGAATTTCTTTATAATTGAAAATGCTCTCTCACAGTCAGAATTGATATTTGGCTGAACTAAAATAGCTTTATCACGCTTTGAAAGAGTGTCATAACGTTTTTTGCCATCTAAAATGTCATCTTTAATCTCTGCCATTGCTCCCAACAAACTATATATGTTGCAATTGCCTGGTCAAACTGGGTAGTTCATCAGAAGACAGCTGGTACTATGAGAACTGATCCAACAGTTCCGTGATATTTCTATGGCCTGTGGAAATCTGTTGGCTAGATTTGAAACTGAAAAAGAAAAATATTTTATAATTTGATTACGATTAATTGATAAAACATGTGAAATGTTTAATCAAATAGCTACATTGTAGTTCTCCTCTCACATGTATTGTTATGATTGCAACATAGGGTGCACAATGCGTTACTCGTCCCTCGATCATTTAAACTCGAACTGTTTTATTTATAAATCTTGAATCTTGGTACATTTTGTACGTACACATCGTTTTCGCTTAGCAATCGGCTCTTTAGATGACGGTACAGGCCCTGAAAGCGACCTCTTTCTGTGGACATTTCCCTTAAGTGAATTTGAAAGAAAGATTGTCACAAAATCGAAAAACTAAT
Organism: Mytilus coruscus; assembly: GCA_017311375.1. Taxonomy (NCBI): domain Eukaryota; kingdom Metazoa; phylum Mollusca; class Bivalvia; order Mytilida; family Mytilidae; genus Mytilus; species Mytilus coruscus. The sequence goes on along the minus strand of CM029606.1, from coordinate 23,644,740 downwards.
CACAAACTACTTACCTTTAAGAGCCTTTGCTGTTCGTCCATCATGATAGAAAAATAAAAACAATTACTTCGGAATTTTCGGTATTTAGCGGCTATTAAAGAAAAAACCCGAGAATCGCGATATCACTAACGACCAAAAAGTCAAAACAACGAAAAAACGTAACGTGACACATTCTGAATCTCTTGAATAGCCTTTGCTGTGGTACTATCTGGTTTCTGAACAAGATGAAACTCCCAAAGATTAGATATATAAGTAACCCATTTGAATTTTTAAGTGCCTGGCGGTCCCTGTATTCCATATCACAAAGTAAAACACTAGCCCAAACATTGTTAGCTGCTAACCGAAAATATATTGTATGTAACACAGATAGTGTTGCAGTTCCTCATTTACTAAATCCCCACTACGAAGCATGTCATTCATGATCTCAATACTAGCAAAACCATATTGTTCAATGGAGACCTGACCAAGTGTCTATTTCTTTGTTAACCCATCTGTACGAATTTGGTTTCATTGACCAATGTCTCCAAGAAGTCTTAGGGGGATTTGGACAAACAAAGTCTGTTATCTTACGGGCTTTCTTACCTCTTACACCCGAGTTTTGAAGCTGTAACTGCTTTATATGTTCTTAAACTTGATCTACCACACCAGAAGATGGAGAGGTAATTATATGTTTACTCACTGATTTTTCCATTCGAAGAAATTCAATTTCGTTTTCAAGGGAATCATATTTTGACTAGATCTTTTAACATTTTGGCCATAGCCTTTTCTGGACCATGCTCTTTTACCGTTGGCGACCCTGCCGCTGGCGACTGAACCTGCATCTGGCAATTGGCTAGAAATTACCCTTTCTGCAATAGACGGGGCCTTCAATTATGCTATGACAGTATCTAGAGGATTGCCTGCTGTTGCCCTAGTGCTTCTTCTTGACATTTTTATGCCCCCTTTCACAGGTAATGCCTGCCTCATATTAAAACTTATACACAATGCATATTACCACAAAACACAGATCAAGTTCTTAATTGGGTGGGTCACTTTTATCGTTCATGAGTTATGCCCCTTTATATGGAGACTTCGTCCCCAATTACAGTAGAAAAATCAATAACAAAATAAAAAAAAAAAATCAATCTACTAATGAACTCAAAATCGTTAGCTTTTTTTCTCGATTTTTTTTTTTATTTTCCCGCATCTGCGCAGAAATCTTTTATCTCGAGATTTGAGTAAAATATTATGGGGGACGTGCCTTATAACATTTAGCAAATCAATAAAACTAAAAATCAATATCAAAATCAACATACTAATGAAATCATAGCGTTCCTTTAACATCGTGCGGGACAAATTTGCAATTCCAGAATTGGCAAATCTGACTTTGTTGTCTTACAAGATGACAAAAATATTTTTTGGCTAAGTGATAGATAATTAAAAATATTAAATTTCCCCATATGTCCCAACATGTCACTGTTGTCACTGTTGTCACCACAGCTGATTAAAAGTACATTTCCATGGAAATTAAAAATTCCATGGGAATATTAGAAGTTCCGATGGGAAAATTTAAAGTTCCCATCGGAAAAGTACTTTTCCCATGGAATTTTAAAGTTCCCATCGGAACTCTACAGTTCCCATGGGAAAAGAAGAATACTAAAAGTTCCCATGGAATTTAACTTTTCCGATGGGAACAGTTTATCTTCCCATTGGAACAATTTTCTTCCCATGGGAACAATTTTTCTTCCCATGGAATATTTGTTTCTCCGATGGGAACAATTTTTCTTATCAATGAATCAGATATTTTACAACGGGAACATGTTTTCCTTTAGATTGTTTTTCTCCTAGAAAAAATGAAATTTGTTGAAAATGCAGGATTTATTTTAAATTATTGAAGTATGCGGGTTTTCTACAAAATGTCAATATGCTTTCGTATCTAAAGTTGCACTCAACATGCAACTTCCATAAAACTCTGATTTTCTATTAAAGTATGAAGCAATGACAAGTAAGTTTTTAAATTAAGTTGTGCGCGTGTGTTGTGATAACAAAATATTCTTTTTTCTATTATTGAACTTATTAGAAAACAGATAAAAAAAATGTTTAAAACAACTTATTTTCCGGTGCGTAGAAATACCACAAATTTTGATTATTTTTTTTTTTACAAACTACAAGACCCATAAAACAAAAACACTATAACATGCTGAAATAATACAATCATGTACAATCTGTATACACGTACGTAATTAACAGGTTCTGGTTGAATGAACACGAATTTCAATCGATTACACATCAATGACAATCAATAGAGTGCGGCACGTGTCGATAAAATATTCAATAACACTGTTATTACTAAAGATATGATTATATAATTTGAAATTATTTATTTATTTATAATAACAAAGTCTACTTTCATATTTCATGTCCTTTGTGCCAATAATTTATATCTTCCCATCAAGTCCCTAGTGCGTAATATTGAGGTGGTCTATTGCGGTATTTCTACGGACATCTTTATTTCAACACTTTGATTCCTTCCGTATTATATTCTGTATAGGGCATAGGCAGTTTATGTAGATGAATAACAAGAACAGAAAATAATAAATTGAAGTCATATTATTAGTCTCTGTTGAATTGTTTTAAAAACTTAACATTGACATGGATTAGTGATTTCTGTGACTGTTTTCTTACATATACAGGTACATGTATCAGAGCTCTATACATGTACCAAATTTACAAGTTTGTTACTTTTCACGTGAGTTTTTTTGTGTGACTTACTTACGTTTATACCGTATTTTGTTTTGTTTTATTTAAACACATTTTATTTCCAAAAGCAGTAAATGGGATTGAACACAAGTTATAACACCTCTCCTTATACAAATACAAACACAAAATACATAAAATAATGACGAAAAACAAAATAGGAATGCATGTAATACAAACTAACACAAAACCGAAAATGCAATATAATATTGTTGTAATATGGACTGGCGTGAATTGTGAAGCGTGACAAAGTAGGAATTCAGAATTTTAGTTGTATGTGAAGTTCTGAATGTTTATAAATTTATGACTCAAATGGCACTTGAAACCAATTTCCGATTAACTTGGCTACTAAGCAAAGAAAACACCCTAAACGAATGTGGACTTTCATTTATATGGACATATCAAACCTTTTATGATGCAAATTGGCTTAAGCGAATTGTTAAAATTACTTTAGAAGACCAGTTTACCCAAACTTGGTTCTCAAGTGTAGAAGCCTCTGCAAAAACTCTGAACTACATGCTATTTAAGGAATCGCTTAAAACTGAAAAGTATTTTGATGTTCTAAACGACAAAGATGGGTTTACATTCTGTAAATTTAGAATGGTCAACCATTAACTGCCAATAGAATGTGGGAGGTGGTCTAATATCCCAAGAGAAAATCGGACTTGTCCTTTATGTGAAGATGGCGATATTGGTGATGAATACCATTATCTCCTCAAATGCAACTTTTTACAACAGAAAGAAATAAATACTTAGATAAAAAATTCACAAACAATTGTGATATTCCTAAGCTCAGGAACTTCTGAATACATCTAAACAATCTTAGCTTAGAAATTTATGCAATTTTTTAGAGTTATAAACGATGAAGTGGATTCTCTCAATTAACCTTCTCCTCCTCTGTCATATTTTAAGGCCTTCCCTTTAATATACACTGCACATTTTAACATGTAAACATATTTATGTATTTCTATTGTATTGTTTATTTCCTCAACCTTTGTAATATTGTATAATGTCTATGTTCTTCTATGTATCTTTGTATTTACTGCGGTTTATCAGAATAAAGTATATATAATCTTTGTGTAATTGAAACAGGGCAAAAGTGGACGTCTTATTAACTTATTTATAAAATTTACATTTAAATTTTAAATGAAATAAATAAATTCAATTATTTATAAAAAAAAAGTGGGTAAAGAAATAAATGTCTCAATTTTATTAACATGTAACGAATTTCGTTTGAAAATCTTTTGTGCTATAAGTTACTATTAAGTGTCAAATTTATTTTCACAAAGACGGAAATAAGACTTTTGATAAAATAATAATTAGTTTAACTATATAATGACAATTTATGACCAAGAAGTTTGTTAGCGAAAAATAATCTCTATAAATAGTTCCAAACGAAGATGCACAATTTACACAAATTATCGCTATCACAGATTTCTGATATAAGATTGAACAAATTCAAAAATTTCTTTACTTTGCACAGAGACATATATATGTCTCTGTTTTGCTGAAATGTATACAGGTCACCGTGATCAGCCAGTAGAAGCTCAACTGGTATAGCATATCTTTTTAAAATCAAAAAACAATATTTCTCTTGCTTCTTGTGAAATGGGCACTCGAAAAAGTTATGAATACAATCTTCAACAGCATGGCTACAGCTGCATGCGGGATTTAGTGTAATATTAACACGGTGCAGATCTGCATTTAAAGAGCTTCGCATATTTCTCAAGCATGAATGATATTAAGTTTTCTAACACTACAACTAAAGCAGAAGGGTGGCTGTTTTTATATTTCGGGAAGTCCATATGTCGGGATTTAGACTTCCATTCAATTGTAGTAGATGGGGGGGATGCTCTGGTTATATCTAGTCTATGACACGGGGTACGACATAGTTGTTACTATTTCGCAAATCATAATTTGAATTTGACCAATAAGTCGGAGCATTAAATCGCAGAGATAATCAAGGGCAGTTTCGTTATGTAAAGAATATAACACATTGAGCTTTCTTGACTCTCTTCTGTCTACTATACCAATTTCAGGCCTGTTTCGAAATATGTAGCTTCACGACTGACATACACGGGCAACCCAGTTACTATTCCTTTTGCTTCCAACTTGACATGTTCTAAATTATTAGAATCTTGTTGACTACAACTATCCCGAAACACATATGCATATTCCATAATTGGTATAATAAATGTTAAGTTTATACGAGCAAGAAAACTTAGATTATTTCAATATAATGTATATTTAAATTTTTCAAGAACATTTAATCTTGTACTGTGCTTGCACAATTCATTATGTGTTCTATATGTGCCGGTATGCATTTTCCTTGGTAATACATTCTGTACATATATTCCGGCTCGGATTTTATGTGTTAAAACAATACCGAGTGATGATATTTTTACACTGAATAATGTTAAGATGGGTATTCATATTCAATTCATTCACCAAAAGTGTATCACTATTAACGGCGGAGAATATTTTAGTGCATAGATAGGACATTTAGCGCCAAAAAAAACCAGTCCATTTATCGAAAAAGAGAAACTATCAATGCCATTTTATTCATTTGTTGTATAATAATGAATTTTAATATAGTATCATGATAGCACAATAAAACCAAAACATACAGCAATAAAAGTCTAAAAAGTTAAAGGGAAACTCCGCCAAAAAAAAATGTAAATACATCATATTCATTTTGTATAAAACAGCACAAATTCATAAGTATTAACGTTTTATTCTCCTAGATAAAATATCACCATCAAATTCAAATTCAAAATATCAATTCTCTACATTCTCTAATTTTTTAAATAACTATGATCTGCCATTTTTAGATTTTTTTAGCTAACGTTATGAAACAAAAAAAGAATTGTAAGGGTTCCGCGGAACCCAGTGTCTCGCCTACTTTTGCTGTTGTCTATGTAATCTTTTGATTGTAAGAAGCCTCTGTCCAAGTTTGGTAAAAATCAAGGATGGTTTATGAATCTAATAAAGGTTGTAAAACTTTAACTGCAGATTGTATGTAATGTTAACTGGAAGAAAAACTAAGTCCATTTATAAGTAATATACGAAAACAGGAAATAAATTTTACAAAATTTACTTCTAGATACTATCTTTGATCATAAACAAGCTTTTGTCCAAGTTTGGTAGAAATCCAGGATAGTTAAAGAAAGTTATTAAAATTTCAAAACTTTAACCTCAGAGTGAATATTTGTGGACTCCGCCGACGACGACGACGACGCCGACGACGGAATGTTGGATCGCTATGTCTCGCTTTTCCGACAAAAGCCACAGGCTCGACAAAAATATAGGGGAATTAGTTCAGAGCGATTTCTTTTATGGATTCTCTTATAGTTTAAAGCCATAATAAAAATGCAGTTTTCCGTGTAAAATTGTTTCCAATAATCTAATGTTCATAACTTTTTTTATCTGGGACTATTCAATATACAACATGACTTTTGTTTTAAATTTATTTTTTTTATTAAATTCCCTAACTTGACCATGGCTAAAAATTATTGCCAGAGGTACTGTGAGGTGACACTTCCGGGTATTCAAGCGATTTCCTGTCGGGCTTAAAAGTTTTATTACACGTAATGCTGGTTCACGTACCGCTTTACAGTAACTGCTGAGTTGTGTATGCGGCCGGTAATTTGGAACTTTATATTTAAAAATCAATTATCTGTTATAATATACATCATGTGTACATTTATTTTGTATCTTGAGTCCGACAGTGATATACCATAAATTACTAAACTCATACGTGTAGTCAATTTTACTACCACTTGTTTATGAATTACATTTCTGGTATAATCAATGAAAATAAATTCCAACCAAAGATATGAGGAAATAACAGTTTATGGAGATACTTTCCATCGGTCAAATTTGAAAAATGTAAGTTTGTACTACTTGTCAATAATTATTGACATTTTAAAACATATAAATATTTATTTCACAAAAAATGTACGCACTTGTCGATCGTCACTTTATACAGATAGAAAGATACGGAACTAAAGATAGTCACAATCAATAATATGTATTTGGAAAATAAAAACCTCCAGAACCGATCCGATTTAAATTCAGGGCCCGTATTTAAGTTAAGATTTGTTCCGAACAGACGGATTTTTCTACATGTTCTACGATAAATTAATACTACGATTGGGTATTGTTTTATGCATATTAGTCCAGATCTATATCTAACTTGCTTTGCTTCGTCAAAATTATGATTGTAGAAAATCACAGATTTAAATTAAAATTAGAACGTTCTAGAACAGAAATTCGTCATCACATTTGTTAGTTGTATTGTACATGTATAACTATAATGCGAACCTTGTGAAATAGCACGTGAAATTCTAACTAAGCGTGAATACTTTGGAAAAGCGACGGTTCTATTAATACCTATTGTCAATTTCAAATTCTGTTTCGACATGCATTGTAATATATGTCACTGGACGTTAAAATTACATCATCAATTTCGTCTACGCGTCAAATATTGCAGTTGGTTTCTCTTTTTTACATATACGTGTATACACTCCAAGTTATTCCTATGTTATCTCATTTAGATTTTTAATTCAAAGTGAATTTTAAAGATGAAAGTCCAATAGGCTGACATAGTTCGATAATGCTTCGAATTAAATATAAACTGAGAATATATATATATATAACTGCCATATTCCGAATCCCTGACATTCATTTGTGTTAAAGAAGAAAAGATAAGAATGATCGGTATCTGAGTGAATCTACGTCTCAGTCAAGCTTCATAAAGATATTACAAAATATTCAAGATTTAAAACTTTTCTTGATTTGATTTAGATTTTGGTGTTTTAACGCCACTTTTAAGCACCGCTTTTGGGCTATTTCGTGGCGGCCAGTTTTATTGGTGGTGGAAGCCGGGTGCCCGGAGAAAACAACCGACCTTCGATAGGAAAACTGACAATCCTAGTCAATTAAGATTGGAGTCGAGTGCACCCGCACGAGCGGGGTTCGAACTCACAACCTCAGTGTTGACTGGCTAGTGATTACAGTAGTAACTACTTAGACCACTCGGCCACCGAGGCCCCAAAACTTTTCTTGAATAAAAGATGTGGGCTATGATTGCCAATGAAATAAACTATGCAGCAGAGACCAAATAAGCCCAATTAATTTTGTGTATACTATAACAACTGATACCGTAATTCCGTTGACAGTAGTGCACGTCTGTCGTATCTGTTATAACAGGAAGGTGCATGGTAACCATACTACCTTACTAAGTTCAAAAGTACATAACAACCCTTTCTTTGTGCATTATACGCCCAGGAACACACACCTTACTATTTTGCATGGATTGTTAGCAAAGGCTACTTTTCAACTGTAGTCCTTAACCAAAGTGTTGTTGGTTTTTTCATCTGACGAGCTAAATTTTAGATTAAGTCATTATACAAGTACAGAGGCTAGGATTTATAATCCGGGTAGTCTGGCTGACTTCGTGCAATACCCCCGCTCCGTATACATTATTTTTTACATAAATCATTTAAATTTTAGATCCTTCAGTTTGCATATAAAAATCATATTTAAATCTTGTTTACAAATTTACATACCAGAGACGAATAGTAACGTATGGCTTAGTACAACATGCATAAAATTTTATTTGATGTTACCGGTTGTAAATATGTAAAATGAAAGAATAACTTACTATACCAATATAGACTTTTTGTTAGCTCTGGACTTTTGAATTCAAGGAATGTATTACTGAACAAGAACAATTTAAATGTAGGACAAATTCGGCTTACAACACGAAATTTGTTCAAAAAATAGTACCAAGCATGTGACAAAATGACGGGTATTTTACAGAGGTATCGCAATTGCAGATGGATTGGTGGATAGTTGCCGTTTGTTGTTAAACGTTCAGTGGCAAGTATTTCATGCATATTAAGGACCAAACTAAGTTAGCCGACGACAAAAGCGAAGTGGTGACAAATTCAATGTTCAAAATTTATTTCCAAGTGTTATTTAGGAGTTCAAATATATGTATCTATATTATAGAAAGTAAATTTTACTATTATTTAATGAACAAAATAAAAAAAAAAAAAAAAACGCTGAAAGAAAATAAACCCGGTGAATGAAAGCTGAAATAAATGAAATGTAAAAAAAATTATAACACAAACAACTTTAAACTTTCAAGGTTATGAAAATAATGCTGATATTTTTTCCTGGCCAGGTTTGGTTATAGTAAAAAATCACAAAAAAAGGGATTCATTGGCCCTAAAAAAACACTTTACGAATAAAAACAAGTAAGTCTGCCCAAAAATGATTTATAGTGTGATCATAGTAAACTTAAACCAGAATGTGTATAGATGTCTCTGCTTATAACAGTCACAAATCAGTTCTAAATATTAAAAATCAACGATGTACTATTTTATCAAAAGTGATCGAGATGCGCTTATTGCGTAATTCAAATTCTCTGACACTTAATGTTTTTCCAAAACACGTTATAGTTAGTATCAGAGACATATAATACATGTAGTATATGTCTCTGTAAATATGTATCTTTCTCAAAGTTTTAAAGTTTTTGTTTTTCTTTAACACTCTAAGACTGTATCTCGTGGGTACTGCTTAAATTATCTTTCAAAAAGCGAATTTAAATTTCCATCTTTAAAACTAGTATATCAGATAAGATTGGCCACATGACAAGAAATACTACAATAAACATTGGTCACGCACGACATACTCCGATTATAGACACGTGCCGTTACAATGTCATCTTAGCCAGTTTTACGCATCAGCGCACACAGGTTTGTTGAATAGGCCAGTTGATTGGAGGAAAGTTACCTAAAACCACGCCTACCTTAAACTAATACCCAATCAACCGCCTTTCACAGAAACATAATTCAAACATGGATAAGATTACAGAGATCTGGTTGCGTATTCCATATTTGAAAAAGTTTAGATTCTTTATTCAAACTTAGAAGTATAGAATATGCCCGTAATGCAAGTTTCGCAATTTTACAATAAATTCTATAAAACATTTTCACCTACCTAGTGAGGCAAAAATAAAATAAATAAAATTTGCAAATTAAATAAAATTTGCAAATTAAAACTCTTTCAATTGGTCTCTATTCGTACAAAGAAATCACCAGCAATCAAATAGTTATTTTACCTGTATGCAATCGCAAAATAAATCATTTAGTCTTTGATCTAGATACAAAAGACGACTATGCTCCTTACATTTAAAACAGTCTACTCCAAATGTCATAGTGTATGCCTGGGAACAGTATATCTAATATATAACGGAATAGAAACTAAGTGGATATCATATATAAAAAAATGTTTTTGATAATTGCGGTATGATTATGTTCAATATATGGAATACACACTTTGCTGATAAATGGGTGTCAAAATGTATTAAGCAAAACTAAAAGACCAGTTTCAACAAGAATGCTTTGCTTTTGTTGCAGAATCGCATAAAACTTTATGTTATCGTTTTTTTAAAGAATTTACAATTTGAAAATACTTTTCATTTTACCTTACAAATTTATTTATTACATTATGCAAATATAGATGTGGTAGTCACCACTTGCCGATTGAGTCTGGAAGGTTGCAGGGTTTACCGAGAGAAGACAGAATTTGCCGTCTGTGTCACTCAAACTACTTTTGGTGACGAGTACCATTACATTTTGAATTGTGAAACATTTAAACTAGAAAGAAAGATATGTTCACCGAACTACTGTTGATCAAACCCTAATATCTATAAATTTGATCAACTGTTTAACTCATCAAATTGTAATATTAGAAAAACTATTTAAATTTATTAAAGTTATAAATGTGAAAGTCAGTCCTCTAAGTTAATTTAATTGTATCGTTCACACATGCATGTAATAATTGTACCTTATAGTAAGTTATGTTTATGTATGTTCTCAATAACTAGTAATTGTAGTTTTATGAGAAATAAAGTATTCGTATTCCTTTAAACTATAAATTACAGCATACGGGTAAAATACAAGTGTATATAATACCATCAAGTATTTAATCCTCATCCGTCTTTGTAAATGCAAAACTCTGAATTCTCTTTGATATTTACCTGAGAGATCACAAAAACAAATCTAACAAGACTTTCAAAGGCGTTTGAGAAAAATGAAACAAAAGATTTTTGTAAACAAGTAACACATTGAAGTTGGAAATTTGACCGAATGAATGACATAAACTTTTAAACAAAATCAGTGAACATCTGTCTAGTGGAGAAAACATGCAAATCGATTTACGTAGATGAAAAGAATAAATATATTGATAATAATTATGATTTCAATGTCATAAATTCAAGGATTATAACTGGAAAACGATATTAAACACGATTCGTGATTTCCATGTATATAGATTAAAACAACGGATTTATATTTTTATATTTAAATTAAATTCTGAAATACACAGGCATGGCTCTGATCCTTGGCAGTTCAGCGAACAATATTACATGAAATGCACGATGCTATTGATCGAAAAGGTGAGAGATTCAAATTGAAAAAAATAAGCCGCTGGACGTTAGAGTTTCTATCAATCGTTTAATGATAATAAAAGACTTTTGAATGTAAAAGTATGACAGAAATACCTTAAATGTATTGTAATTACACATTTTTATTTTATCAAATGAATTTTTTGTTAAACTGCTCCAGACATGATTATAAGTAACCATCAGTCCATTGCGATATTTCATAGCTCTTTTACATATTCCGAAAAAAATAATAAAAGAAAAATAAATAAATAAATGTTCCCATGGGAAAAATATATCTTCCCATGGGATGAATTATTGTTCCTATGGGAAGAATAAATGTTCCCAAGGGAAAAAGGTGTTCCCATGGTAAGAAAAAATAGTTCCCTTGGGAACAAAAATTCCCTTGGGAAATTTAGAATTTCCCATGGGAAGAAACTATCTACTAATGTTCCCATGGGAAATTCTAGTTCCGATGGGAACTTTAAAATTCCCATAGGAAAAGTACTTTTCCGATGGGAACATTAAATTTTCCCATCGGAACTTCTAATATTCCCATGGAATTTTAAAATTTCCATGGAAATGTACTTTAATCAGCTGTGGTGACAACAGTGACAACAGTGACATGTTGGGACATATGGGGAAATTTAATTTTTAATTATCTATCACTTGGCCAAAAAATATTTTTGTTATCTTTTAAAACAACAAAGTCAGATTTGCCAATTCTGGAATGGCAAATTTGTCCCGCACAGTGTTCTTTGTTTACATCGAAAATGACTTCACAACTAAAATCCCTAACAACAGGACCAACATCGGAAACCTTTTTGTATTTACGTTTCTTTTTAAACAGATTCTGAAGTTAAACTATGGTTGAATTTTAAAAAATAATGTAAACAGACTTCGTCCCCTTTCACAGGCGCCTGCCTCATATTAAACATAAAAATTGCTAAATCTGACGTTTCCGTTCCCTCACTTAAGTTTCCCTCGACCAAATGTTATGAAACTTATACACAATGCTCCTTACCACAAAACACAGATCAAGTTCGAAATTGGGTGGCGTCACTTTTACCGTTCATGAGTTATGCCCCCTTATAAATGGAAAAATGGTTAAATCTATCGTTTCCGTTCTCTAACTTTAGTTTGCCTAAACCAAATGTTATGAAACTTATGCTTATAATGACAAAACAGTCTTAATAACGTGAATTCTGCATCTGTATGTGAAAGTTGACTCATGCGTTTTTACATGCGGGGGCATCTGTGGCCAATAGACACATTCTCCATTTATTTTATGTTAAATTGCCAATGCAAAAACTGCGCCATGCGGCTGCTTATGTCATTTATTTATAACTGCATCTGCCGCTTATATCATTAATCCAATGATTTAACTAAATACCAGATTATAAAAGTTGCAAACAAGAATGGAGGAAGAAGTACCATTTTACATCAAAGTCGGTATTCACTGAATCCCTTATTTTGTACATTCTTAATCCAGTTTATTTATCTACATTTAGATCTCTTGTTGAATAAATACGCCCATACAAGGTGCTAGATTCCACACATTTGTTTGTGGAAGGTAATAATCATAAAATGCTTCGAAATTCTTACTTTCCTAGTTCATTTAACTCAAACACTCTAAAACTATTTAAGTCTCACAACTGGAATTTAATTTTATTTTTCATTTATGTAAAATGCTTTTATTTTCTATTGTATTGCCCTTCATGACAAACTACATTTTAAAATACGATTATGAAAATCAGCATGTGTAGATATAAATGATACAAAGCCTTTCTTCGTTCATTTATATTTCGACGATCTATTTTGAGTAATGGATGTAGCTTACAGGTACTTTAAACTTTTAAATCGATTTCAATGGACACGACACGTGTTTCTGGTACAGTTTATATATACAACATAAGTTTGGGGCCAAACGTTTGAAAAGCTAAATACATTAAATGAATGGGACCAAACCCAGATGATAGGAACATAGCAGCTTTTTTCTGAGGGAGCTATAACTTTAGTTTTATTAGTCAAATTGTTCGACATGTAAATCATAAATATGTTGAATCGATATTTATTATTCAAATAATGTACACATAATAAGTCAGATAAAAACAATGGTCACTGCGAGGATGGTTCTTGGAAATGACGCTGTTTCGTACACATAATACACAATGTAGTTTAATTGTAACATTAATTAATAATTAACGTACTATGATACTGTCAGGATTCTTCTTCGTCAAAATTATCTCCCCATTACGCAAACTTATTTTCATAATCAGCCATTGTAGTGATGACGCGCTGTCAATTTAGCTCTTGAAAACCGATCAATTTATCCACATAGCATCATTATGATCCTTATATGCCAGTTGTATCTTAAAAGACAAATCTATCTACTAGCTATTGAGCATCATTTAATGTATTTTTATGCATTTGGTCAACTTTAAACTATTGTCTGATCGATTGTCAGGGGGAATTTCGAAAGTTCAAAAATATTTTAAAAAGTTCAAAAATATTTTAAAAAATTCTAATTAAATATTTCGTGGAAGGGCAGACTTAAATATTTCAGACTTTGAGGACTAAATACCCTAGATAACACGCACAAAAAATTAAGTTTTTTTGAGTTATGCATTTTTAAGATCAACTTGTCTGTCATCAAGTACTTTTCGTAAAAATTTGTAATTCGAACACTCCTACTCTGTTGTTATGGCTCATTAGAAAGATATTTCACTTGACCCATACATTTCATTTTTTAATACTGTACGTTTTTAATGTTATTATATCATCCTATAGCCTAAATATATAAAAATAATAGAATCTGAAGCGAGATGATGTTTAAAATATTTTTCTTTTAAACGTTTTCAAGACTGAATAGTCAACTCAAACACGCCTGAACATGAAAAGGTGTACTCGACTTTCACTTTTCGATGAAATTATTTCCAATTTTGGGGATTTTTTCACAAAAAAAAAACAGTCGCTGGGGGCAGAGATGAAAATCAATGGTTTAAAAAGATCAATATATTATCTTTCTTTGGATTTTTTTTCGGTGGAATTTATTCTTATGCATAAAAAAGATCCACATGTATTTGCACCTACCCCAATCGACTGTTTTGTGAAAATTTGTCTATAATTTAAAAGTTTACAAATATCTCGAAGCTCCATACCATAATTTAAGTGAAAACACATTTATAAGATGCATAAAATCATAAATTAAGAACATTCATTAAACTTTTAAAGCCCATAGAAACAGATTCAAATTTACCAACTTGGCCTTTTTTTACCTTCTCTAATAAAGAGTTCCATTTCTTTTGTTTAATTTCAACTGGGTTCCCGCAAGGATATTCATTCCAGTGCGAAGTAAATTGAAACTGCTTTTCTAATTTTGACCGACCATTGAGATCATATTTTTGCTGCATGAATCAATGATTTGTATAGTCTCACTATACAAATCCTTGTATGAAGTAAGGAATAAAGGGTTTTTCAGCTTAAAAATGGAGGAAAAATATTTTTTTACAAAAATTATAATCCGTTAAAAAACATAACTATTTTTTCCTACAATATTAAGTCTTCTTGGTTTTTGGACATCCATGCCTATGTACGATCTCTTTATATTTATAATCGCATTTATCATGCATTTCCAAATAACGCCACATTCAGTTTACCTCGGCTGTACATTTTTCTATTTTGTTGGTTCTCTTTTCTTGAACTTTCCTTGTCTAGGTTAGTGTTCACAGCAGTATTGATGTGTTTCTGTGAGATATACAGCTAGTAGAAAAACAAAAGGAGGTAAATATGTATGGACTTTGTTTGCATTGTAATATTATAAAACTTATGCAAAATCCTTTGATTTTGGTTTCCTTAATACGTTATATTCTAATAAATGAGAACATTAACTCCTTAATGTCTGTTTAAGGTAATTGATTTACTGTAAATTTTCCAGAACGTTAGTTGAACTTTAATAGTCAATAGCGTCCTTGCGAAGAACTTGCAAAAAACTGTGAAGAGATCTGTTTGAAAGGGAGAAAACTATCTCGTCATCACTGTTTCCTGTGATACTACGAATTACTTCTATTCGTTTAAATGCTCTTCAGAAGTCTGGGTTGGCTTCCTTTTTTTTTAGTTAAAACATTTAATATCTTGAACGAATAGAGTAACAACCATCTTCATATATAAGTAACTGTTTTTGACATTAACTTTTCGTTTTATCTATTTTACTACTCTAATTGATTAGTCATTTGATCAATGCGTCACGTGAGGTCAATATTTTTTTAATTTGTTACAAAACATCGCACGATGCTAATAAAAATATCATATTATCAAGAATTAAACAAACATCTTTAATTTAAATATTTTCGCGAAATCATTTAAAACTGGTTTCGATAACATTATGTTTAAGTTTTGAACTTTGACATTTATTTATTTTGATGTTTAAATTATACATTCATACTCGAAATACATGGAGTTCATTCTGTGACGCATATGAATCATAGCTTTAATATATCTTTTGACGAATGCAATGAATAGGAACTATTATATTCAATACATTATACTGTTCACTTTACTGAATAAACTGTAGTATGAAAGGAAAGGTAAAATGAAATTTATTTTGAATACTCACGACTACCAACCAACATGTACAGGACAAGTAAAATCTAATTTGATTTGTTTATCCTCTTTTGAGATACATTTTTCCGTTAACTTTACAAAGCGATCGATTAATATTTCCCAAACCTGTTATTTATGATTATTCAATACTGAATAGAATTTTGGTTCTATTTCTTATCATAAATACTTCCCAAATGAAGAAATTGTACAGATATTATTGTTGATATAAATTTTACTATGTTCCATCGGTACTTAGTGTGAAAATTCGGAGACGTGTATAGTCTGCATTACAGCGAAAGGAATAGTCCTAAGAAAGAGAATGTCAAAAAACAGAATTGGACAGAATTCAATGGAAACAATCTGGCAGAAATCTCGATGGAGAGAAGCGGTGGATAAGCTTAAGAATAATAGCTACACCAATTTCAGCCTTAAAAACGGTTATCCGTCACAACCACCATCATATCGTGAATATGATTCACCAACATTGCCACAACAAAGAGAAGACAGACAACCGTTGACTGCTAACAAAAGAATGAAAGATGTTAGTTGCTGTTTAAAAGCTACAAACTATATCATAGGAATATTCCTATTGATATCGCTTATCCTTTCTACAGTTGGCGCAACGACGTCATATTGGCTCGACACAGGAACCCTAAATGTTGGATTATTCAAGGTCTGCACAAAATCTTCAACTTGTGACCCTGTTTCATCCTTTACGGAATCTGCATCCGCAACAAGTAAGTTTTATGATACAATGGATTTCTAAGTTTTTTGAAAACTTTGTATTTAAGGGTTTCGTACAAAAAAAAAAGGATGAAAATCACGACTTTTCAAATATGAAAACAGGAAAAAACCAATTCCATACGTGTGTTAACAAAATCTCATTAAGGGCATACGATACAGTTTTGATCCCACGGTGAAGTTTTGACGGAAGTTTGCATACAAGCTATTTTTTCACCTAGTCAATTCAAATATGTAATAAAAAATATACCTTCATGTGCTACTTTTAGAGATAAATGGGGTCGAAATTTTAAAAATTTACTGGACACTTCGGTTTCTTGGACATTTCTATCCAATGGAAAGACATACTTAACATTTTTCTTTTCAAAAGATAAACGCAAGCGGAGTTTTGTAAAAACATCTAGAATATCTTCTTTACATAAGTGTGTATTGAGTTTGTGTAACAATTCTTTGGAAATAATTCATTTTCATCATATTTTCATGATTTTAGTCAAAAAACGGCATTTTTGGCTGTATATCTATCTAATTTAAAAAACAAAAATCATCGGTAATTTGTTCATAAAAATTGGCACAAATAATCTTCATACATAATCAAGCCTAATTTCATTTTTAAAAAGAGGGGTCCATGAAATCGTTTTCAAGTTAAATCAGTCTGAATGATAAAAATCAGTCGAAAATGCATCTCTTCTCGATATGTCACAGTTTGACGTCGCGAAAAATAACATTTTACGTTAGTGACGTCATTACCTCCCATGTAACTGTATCGTATGCCTTTAAAACACAATGCAATCTTTGCATGCTTACTTCATCGATCTCACGAACAAACAAACCAAAATCTAGAATCAACAAAAAAAAGGTAAAAAGATGCGTTGGCGTCAAGAACACTTTAAATATTTAATATGAGGCAGGTGCTACCTGATGAGTTCAAGAATATTTTTGGTTCATTTCTGTTTGATTTATCATCATTCTTTCCGGTAATCAGATATACAAATATGTGGGATATCGTATATGCTCCTTTATTATGTTTTACGAAATATCCGAAAAGGTACTAAAAACTGGAAAGAGTTCTATCGACCGGCATGTTGTTGACATGAGAGGGGATTGATATTCCAATCTGAGAAGTCATACTACTGGGGATTTAGTAAATTTACGATGGTGAACACAAACTTCAAAATATATATTCAATTTGATGTACCCTTTCCCCTTTTCCATGGTATACAACCAGTCAAGGTCGTTAAAAACCACCCTAGTACTTGTAGAAGATTTAAGCTTAATTGATAATGCTGTGACTTTTTGTGGGACTGCATATGTGAAACTACTCAGATAAATCTTATTCAAAATGGATTTACAGAGAGATGTTGGAAATTCTATACAAAATGATGGGGGTAAACATGTGTGTCTTTTGTGTGTGTTTTATTAGGTTTTTGTGCTTTGTATCGATCTGATGATTTAAGCCCTTTTCAACTGATATTTATAGTTTATATTTATGTTGTACTGTAACACCACTGTCCCATGTTAGGGAGGGTTTGTCGCCAGCAAACATGTTTAACCCCGCCACATTCTTTATGTGCCTGTCCCATGTCAGAAGCCTGTGATTCAGTGGTTTCCGTTCCTGTTTATCATATTTGTTTTTCGTTTATTGTTTTGTACATAAATCAGGCCATTAGTTTTCTCGTTTGTGTTTGCATTGTTTTACATTTGTAACTTCGGGACCTTTGATAGCTCACTATGGGGTATGAGTTTTGCTCATTGTTGAAGGTCGTACGTTGGCCTATAGTTGTTAACTTCTACGTCATTTGTTCTCTGGTGAAGACTTGCCTCATTGGCAATCATACCACATCTTCTTATTCTTATTTGTAATAAAGATAGAAATAAATAAATTTTTGTCACTTAAAGGAGCGGCTGCATCTCAGATAATGGTATGAACCATAAACTGTCATTGGCCTTCAATGCATCAGACCGCTTCAATGGTCTCGTGGTAGCGTGTTCCGACCTCGAGTGCGGAGGTCGTGGGTTGGAACTCTGGCTTGTCAAAACAAAAACACAAATAAAATTGGTATTTGCTGCTTCTCCGCTAAGCACGCCGAATGAAAGAGTAAGAGCAGAGAACGGTCTGCTCTGAGTTAGAATAATATGTTCGGGTAGGGTGACATATCTGCCTGCAGACTCAGCGTGCCGATCTAGTTTGAAGCAGGGTCAATATTTATAGTACTTTAACATGTTCATATTGCATAACTAAAAAGTAAGTAGGGGTTTCCCGACATCCCTTCCCTTTTTCCAGTAAAAAACATTTGAAATTTGCAATTTTACGACTTTAAAGACCCTCTTATTGTTTTTGCAAAAGATGTAGATCTTTTAGTTGAGGGCTGAACTTTAAAATATATTTAACAATAAAATGAGAATTAAATCAAGTAAAATGGTGTTCTCATTTTATAATTAAATATATAATGGTGTTAAAAAAGTCAAATATAATATTTTCTTGATTGAATTCTCTTTTGGGTCTGGTACACAGGAACAAATTGTAAACACTTATCCTTATATAGCACAGAGCTCCTGCAATGTTGTAATGTTTAAAACGCACTCTTGAAGGGGCATTAACTACGAGATATATATATATAAAAAGAATAAATAAATAAAACATGATTTTTTTTCAAACATTAATGAAAGTGATATAATGAAATAATTAATTCGCTTTTAGAAGCCAGTTTGGTTCAATTTTGTCAAAATAAGTTTAGAAACATCGCTGATTAATTATTAACTTGCAAGTGAATAATTCGACCTCATTGAATCCGTATTCATGTGACCTTCGATTTAACCCCTTAGCTTGAGATGGGTTACGCATGTATTCAGCTATTAAAAGGTAAAAGAATGTCAAGATTGAAAGTGAAACAAGGATGAACCGTTTGGTTGACTGATTTGATTCACAAAAAATCATTCTTATACATGTAAAAGCGATGATAAACTAACTTTTTAATCCATTCGTTTGATGTGTTTGAACTTTTGATTTTGCCATTTGATTGAGGACTTTCCTATTTGAATTTTCCTCGGAGTTCAGTATTTTTGTGATTTTACTTTTTTTAACCTACAATATGAAATCAAACAGACCTAGAAAATCCAATTGCACGTGGTCGCTCTCTGTTTGTATTTGTATTTATGTTTTTATCGGGTTTTATTACCGTCGGCAGTCTTAAAGATAAGACGATGAATGCCAATGGAGACAACTCCCCACAAGAGACCAAATGACACAGAAATTAACAACTTTGACCAGGTAAACTTGGTCCTAGTCGTCTGTTGTCACTATCAACGTTTTTCATAAAAAACTTGGTCAAAGAAGATAACTGCACTGTGATTGGATAATTCCAGTCTAAGTCAATCCAGATTTCAATAGAATAGGGGGGGCTCGGTGGCCGAGCTGGTCTAAGTAGTTACTACTGCAATCACTAGCCAGTCAACACTGAGGTTGTGAGTTCGAACCCCGCTCGTGCGGGTGCACTCGACTCCAATCTTAATTGACTAGGATTGTCAGTTTTCCTATCATAGGTCGGTGGTTTTCTCCGGGCACTCCGGCTTCCTCCGCCAATAAAAACTGGCCGCCACGAAATAGCCCCAAAGCGGTGCTAAAAAGTGGCGTTAAAACACCAAAAATCAAATCAAATCAATAAAATAGGATGAGATTCTTTGACTAGGAAAAGTTTGTACAACAAAATAGATAGTGATAGACTTAGTGATATCGGTTGTTTCATGCACTTCCCATTACTAGAAGGCTCAGTTTAGCTGTTAATAACCAATGGTCCTTGATTTAATCGAAAATAGCACTATAAATTGTTTTATTGCAATGACATGAGCACAGATCATCAATGCTTTTCAAATTCTAATATGTAGTTACTGATGACAAAAAAACAGGTCAAGTTTGATTTTGACGATTTTCACTTTTGCTGTTCGGGAGTTGCGCTCATTGAGGGCTTTTCAGAATATGTTATTACTGATAAATTGGGGTTATATGGCGGACGAGTGAGCATTCGGGTTGATCGGTGGGCGGGCCTCTGGCTCCAGTTGTTTCCGTTGCACTAGCTTATGAACTGTTCAATCAATGCTATTCAAATTTTAATACAAATGTGTGTTATGTGTGATGACGAAATAGAGGTCAAATTCGATATTCACGATTTTTCGCTTGTCGTTCAGGAGTTATAATCCTTGTATGATTGCAATAACTAATATGATACTTTCAACCAATGGATTTCAAATTGTGAATATTGTTACTGGTAACAAAATGGAGGTCATGTTCGATATCGACGATTTTCATTTTTGCTGTAAAGAAGTTATGATCTTTGATTAATTGGAATATAGTACTTCGTCAATTTCGTGCATTTTTACATAAGAGCTGTTTAACCATTGTTTTCAAAATTTTGATATGGTGTAACTGATGACAAAATGAAAGTAAAGTTAGATATGGTGTAACTGATGACAAAATGAAAGTAAAGTTTGATATGGTGTAACTGATGACAAAATGAAAGTAAAGTTTGATATGGACGATTTCACTTGTGCTGTGCAGAAGTTATGCTACTTAAATGATTGGAAAATTACATTTTGACAGCCTCTTGCTTAAAATATTTAGCTTATTCTTTAGTTTATATTGTCTTGCTTATAATGATGATGATTTCAATAAACATCCATAAAAGGTACAATGCATCTTAATTTAAAGTTAAATACTTATATTAAATTTTGTACTGAACATGAATGAAATATAACTGGATGAAAACAACTAACAATTAATCAATCATTTATAAAGTTATAAATTAGATCGGCTTTTACACAAATAAAAAATGCTAGTTTTTATTCCATTTCATTACAGCGCCGAATACATGGAGAATAGTTACTGGTCTGGACATATCAGGATGTTGTATTTTGCTGCTGTGTCTTATATTCTACTGTATATTTGTTCATTGCACTGTTTTGGATTACCGGAAAGTCAGTTGTGGTGTATTATTGTGTATACTTGTAATGCTGAGTGGTAAGTAAAACGAATTATGTTTCCTTATCAAATTAAAGTATACGAGAGAAAAAAAAATAGAAACACTTTTACTAAAAGATAAATGCGAGTTCACGAAAAGATAGGAAATACACACTGTAGTCCTAATCCATTAGTAACATATCGAAAACTTAATAAGTGAACACTGAAACCTTTGAATATCATCTGGCAAGAGTCTTGGTGACTTAATAAAGGCTCAGTCAATAGTCTTGGTGACTTGGTAAAGGTTCAATCAATAGTCTTGGTGACTTGGTAAAGGCTCAGTCAATAGTCTTGGTGACATGGTAAAGGCTCAGTCAATAGTCTGATTAACCAACTTTCAAGAGACTTGGTGACTTGGTAAAGGCACAGTCAATAGTCTGATTAACCATCTGTCAAGAGTCTTGGTGACTTGGTAAAGGCTCAGTCAATAGTCTGATTATCTATCTGTCAATAGTCTTGGTGACTTGGTAAAGGCTCAGTCAATAGTCGGATTAACCACCTGTCAAGAGTCTTGGTGACTTGGTAAAGGCTCAGTCAATAGTCGGATTAACCATCTGTCAAGAGTCTTGGTGACTTGGTAAAGGTTCAGTCAATAGTCTGATTAACCATCTGTCAAGAGTCTTGGTGACTTGGTAAAGGCTCAGTTAATAGTCTGATTAACCATCTGTCAAGAGTCTTGGTGACTTGGTAAAGGTTCAGTCAGTAGTCGGATTATATGTATTCAGTTTAGAAGTTTCATTTGAACTAATTGGTTAACATATACATAGTAACATGCTACGCTTCTAAATGTTCTACAAATGAACCTAATAACAAACAATTTATATCAGTTATATTCTGCATATGCTCCTAAACATATTTTCACGTAATTTAGGAGTGTCCTGGCTTCTCATCTGTTCAGAAGTAACAATTTCTTACATTCAATCCCAATCCCATTACATCTTCAAAAATAAAAAACAAAACGACTCACTATCAAGAATTTATAGAGGATCTGCTATGAATTAAACTAGAGGCTCCGCTCACCTGAATCTACTGTGGTTTTGGAAATCATGTAAAATAAGGTTAAAATCATTGTTACGCCAGAAAATCGCCTTTTAATTTTAGCCAACAAAAGACACAAATCGATAATAAAATTTAACAAGATTTATTATACACAAGTTTGGAAGAAGTATTACACAAAAAGAAATGTCAACTTAACTGTCAAAATATATGTCTGATCTTTTGTCTTTTCTTTATCCGGAAATCTTCTCGGGAATCCATGCAGAATATTACGTCCAATAGGTCACAATTTAGTATGATGTTGTTAGTAAATAAAAGTGTCAATCCAACTGCTGAGAATGTTGATGTCTATCGATGTCTAAGTCTATCTATGTATATGTCTATCTTTAGGGTCTGCATTTAAATACTTGTAACGGAAAGTTCTAGATAATTGTAGATGTTTAAATTACGCATCTTTTGTTATGATCATTCTGGAAACGTTATGTAAGTGAAATAGAAAGTTCTAATCATTCCATGAGTATTAATGATTGTTCCAGTGATTTCTAAACTGCATAGTTGTAACACAATGTGTATTTTTTTGTACATAATATGAAAAATATAATGTAAACATTCTTAGGCCACACAAAACAAATATGACAGCCACAATATCATAACCTTTTGAATTTATTTTTTACATTTTTCCCATAGACTTCTATAGTAACCCCTATGTTCTATTTTTACCAATGATGGACCATGTTGGTTGTAGGGCAGGGTCATCGGATACATTTTTCACTCAAGCTACTCTAATAATAATTGTGGCTAAGTTTAATTCCATTTGGCCAAGTAGATTAAGAGGAGAAGAGTTTTGTAAAAGATTAAAAAAATTTACGAAAAAGAGTGAAAAATTGACTTGAAAGGGCAATAACTCCTTACGGATGTTTGCTACTCTGTTTCGAAATAACAAGCTTTTTAAAAGACTGTTATCAATTGATAGTATATAAATAAAGGAACTAAAAAAGCAGAAAAAAATGAAGGGTCCATGTGCTTGTTTTCGAAATATAAGCCATTGAAAATCTCTCTAGATTTTTCATGCATTTAACATTGGCTACTGTTTTCTTTCAAAAGCTATGAAAAAATAACAAGGATTTTTTTTTAAGATTTTCAAATATGGCTTTTTACGGCTATGTGTAATAAAATAATAAAAAGAAAAGTAGGGGTTTTCAGGTAAAAAAATTTAATGGTACTACATGGATAAAACAAGAGGATTCCGAATAACTGGCAAAAATTAAAAGAACAAGAGGGTCGAACATCCTTAAGGAATCAATTGACAATTTTGGTCATGTTGACCTGATGAGCATTTTAACCCCGTTAGATTTGCTCGAAATGCTTTAGTTTCAGAAATATGAGCCAAAAACTGCATTTTACCCCTATGTTCTATTTTAAGCCATGGCGGCCATCTTGATTGGTGGGCGGGGTCATCGGATACATTTTTTAAACTAGATACCATAAGAATGATTTAGGCCAAGTTTGGTTTAATTTGGTCCAATGGTTTCAGAGGATAAGATTTTTATAAAAGTTAACGACGACGACGACGGACGCCAAGTGATGAGAAAAGCTCACTTGACCCTATGTGGGTCAGGTGAGCTAAAAATACTATTAAAAGTCTAAAAATGAAGCTTTATTAAATCCACCAAGGCCGGTATAAATTTGAAAATGCCTTAATTTTTTTTTTTTGGAGCACCCTTTAAAAAAAATTTTGGCAGGGGTCCCCCCGACCACGGCTAACCCGCCAGGTCTTGGGGGCATTCACCAAATATAAGTATGCTGAAAGAAAAGGGCGTTCACCCAAAATAAGTATATGCTAAAAGAGAAGGGCATTTACCAACTACAAGTATATGCTATTAATTGCATTTGGCCCAGTAGATTAAGAAAAGAAGTTTTTTTTTTGTAAAAGATTACAAAGATTTAAAAAAATTGAAAAAAATTGACTTTTAAGGGCAATAGCCCCTTAAGAGGTCAATTGACAATTTTGGTAATGGTGAATTATTTGTAGATCTTACTTTACTGAACATTCTTGCTGTTTACAGTTATCTCTATCTATAATGAACTAGGCCCAGTAGTTTCAGAGGAAAAGATTTTTTGTAAAAGATTACAAAAATTTTCGAAAAATTGTGAAAAATTGACTTTAAAGGGCAATAACTCCTAAAGGGGTCAATTGACAATTTTGGTCATTTGACTTATTTGAAGATGTTACTTTGCTGAACAATTTTGCTGTTTTACAGTTTATCTCTATCTATTATAATATTCAAGATAATAACCAAAAACTGCAAATTTTCCTTACAATTACCAATTTAGGGGCAGCAACCCATTTATGTATGATTTGTCTGAAAATTTTAGGACAGATAGATCTTAACCTGATGAACATTTTGAGTCCTATCAGATTTGCTCTAAATGCTTTAGTTTCAGAGATATAAGCCAAAAACTGCATTTTACCCCATGTTCCATTTTAGCCATGGCGGTCATCTTAGTTGATGGGCGGGGTCATTGGATATTTTTTTAAACTAGATACCCTGAGGATGATTTAGGCCAAGTTTGTTTTTATTTAGCACAGTAGTTTCAGAAGAAGATTTTGTATAAGTTGACCTATCAAGGATCAAACCCACGACCTCTAGCACTCAGGCAGCCGTGCTACCATTACACCACTTGTTTCGGTGCATGATATTGATTGTCATACTATATTATTTCATTAATTTCTAATACTAAGTATACTGATAGAAACTTAGTCTTGTTCGACAATGACACCTATGCTACGAGGAACATCTTTTTTGGCTGCGGGGAATGAATAGGTAAGAATAAGATGGATTTAACCTGTAAATACTAATCGGAAAAGAGCCATACAAGAGAGCTTCTATTTTATCCCTGAAACTATTTTAAGAACGTTAACTGCATTTTATTTTCGATCAATTTATTACTTGCAAGTGAACCTCGAATGAAGCCATATTCCAGAAGTATCTGTTCACTATAGAAGTTTCAGATGTGTTCCGAAAGGTTGCAATCAAGAAAGACCGCAAAAGCCACCAACGTAATATATGAGTGAACCCTCGGGTTCACGCTAAAAATTTCCTTGGAATATTATCTATATGAAGCAAGTTATCATATTACCATTATAATTGTCTATGGATTACAACTACTTTCGAAAAACGTTAATTCAAAGCATCCATTTTGATTGTTTTTATCATAAACGACATAATCTGTTACTACAGTGGTCACCTATCTGAGTGGTACTACTGTACTTAATTTGTCACCAAAAACTTTTGAGCACCCGGGATTCCCATTACCCAAATAGTTCTGACAAATATAAAGCAAAATATAAATACTTGTAACGGAAAGTTCTAGATAATTGTAGATGTTTAAATTACGCATCTTTTGTTATGATCATTCTGGAAACGTTATGTAAGTGAAATAGAAAGTTCTAATCATTCCATGAGTATTAATGATTGTTCCAGTGATTTCTAAACTGCATAGTTGTAACACAATGTGTATTTTTTGTACATAATATGAAAATATAATGTAAACATTCTTAGGCCACACAAAACAAATATGACAGCCACAATATCATAACCTTTTGAATTTATTTTTACATTTTCCCATAGACTTCTATAGTAACCCTATGTTCTATTTTTACCAATGATGGACCATGTTGGTTGTAGGGCAGGGTCATCGGATACATTTTTCACTCAAGCTACTCTAATAATAATTGTGGCTAAGTTTAATTCCATTTGGCCAAGTAGATTAAGAGGAGAAGAGTTTTGTAAAGATTAAAAATTTACGAAAAGAGTGAAAATTGACTTGAAAGGGCAATAACTCCTTTAATTTTGGTAATGGTGAATTATTTGTAGATCTTACTTTACTGAACATTCTTGCTGTTTACAGTTATCTCTATCTATAATGAACTAGGCCCAGTAGTTTCAGAGGAAAAGATTTTTGTAAAAGATTACAAAAATTTTCGAAAAATTGTGAAAATTGACTTTAAAGGGCAATAACTCCTAAAGGTCAATTGACAATTTTGGTCATTTGACTTATTTGAAGATGTTACTTTGCTGAACAATTTTGCTGTTTTACAGTTTATCTCTATCTATTATAATATTCAAGATAATAACCAAAAACTACAAATTTTCCTTACAATTACCAATTTAGGGGCAGCAACCCATTTATGTATGATTTGTCTGAAAATTTTAGGACAGATAGATCTTAACCTGATGAACATTTTGACTCTATCAGATTTGCTCTAAATGCTTTAGTTTCAGAGATATAAGCCAAAAACTGCATTTTACCCCCATGTTCCATTTTTAGCCATGGCGGTCATCTTAGTTGATGGGCGGGGTCATTGGATATTTTTTTTTAAACTAGATACCCTGAGGATGATTTAGGCCAAGTTTGTTTTTATTTAGCACAGTAGTTTCAGAAGAAGATTTTTGTATAAGTTGACCTATCAAGGATCAAACCCACGACCTCTAGCACTCAGGCAGCCGTGCTACCATTACACCACTTGTTTCGGTGCATGATATTGATTGTCATACTATATTATTTTATTAATTTCTAATACTAAGTATACTGATAGAAACTTAGTCTTGTTCGACAATGACACCTATGCTACGAGGAACATCTTTTTTGGCTGCGGGGAATGAATAGGTAAGAATAAGATGGATTTAACCTGTAAATACTAATCGGAAAAGAGCCATACAAGAGAGCTTCTATTTTATCCCTGAAACTATTTTAAGAACGTTAACTGCATTTTATTTTCGATCAATTTATTACTTCGCAAGTGAACCTCGAATGAAGCCATATTCCAGAAGTATCTGTTCACTATAGAAGTTTCAGATGTGTTCCGAAAGGTTGCAATCAAGAAAGACCGCAAAAGCCACCAACGTAATATATGAGTGAACCCTCGGGTTCACGCTAAAAATTTCCTTGGAATATTATCTATATGAAGCAAGTTATCATATTACCATTATAATTGTCTATGGATTACAACTACTTTCGAAAATTCAAAGCATCCATTTTGATTGTTTTTATCATAAACGACATAATCTGTTACTACAGTGGTCACCTATCTGAGTGGTACTACTGTACTTAATTTGTCACAAAAACTTTTGAGCACCCGGGATTCCCATTACCCAAATAGTTCTGACAAATATAAAGCAAAATACAAAAGTAAGGAAAAATAACGATCATAAGAACTGAAATAAAATATAAAAAACATTCTGAACAATAGCAAACTGTGTTTAAACTTTGCAAAATAATATACCAAAAATAATATTTTTTACAGATAAAAAACGGCGAGAAAAATATCATAAATCATGACGTTTAGTTGTAAATATATATTTCCTATACCTATTGATTACAAATAATGCCATAATCTGATATCGATGAATTCAATAATCATTTTGTGGACCTGTAACATAAAACGTACGTTACCAACTTCAGCGTGCACGAACAAATAATGGCATGGGAAAATATATTGAATGTTTTAGCATAAAATCATGAGGTGATTAATTAGATCAATACAAACTTAAGTTCATCATTGTCGATCATCAACCTTTTATTAAGGTGGATCATCGGTATATATTTCCTCAGATAGAATTTTCTTATACTTTGCCAAAATGAAGATTTTACTATGCTTTTTTCAAAATATAATAAAAAGTATGGGTCTTCGTGCTATTTTTCAAGTTACAAGTCGTGCAAAATTGCCCAAATTTGTATAGATTGCTTATGAAAAAACACATTTTGTGAATAAAAAGAAATCTAGGAGATAGAATTTTGAAATAAAATATGAGAAGATAGGTTTTTATAATATGCTTAAAGAAAATAAAAAGAAAAATTAGTGTCACCGAACTTATTTTCCTGCTACAAGTAAAAATAAAACTTTCCCTATCATTCCAGTATAGAATTTTTACTATAAGAGTTATCTCCCCTTAAATGGCTAAGCTGAAAAATTGATTCTAAAAACATAAAAATTTGGTATTTTTTAAAACATTTTGGATAATGCAATAAATCGCTTATTTTCCTTTATACAAATAAACAGTCTTACACATAAATTGCAAATCTGTCTAAAAAATTGCAGGTACAGGCAAAGAACTAGACCGATTGTGTACTGCTATTTTACAATCCAATGTGGCGGTATACAGTGAATTCTAACATGACGTCCTTCAAACGCTTTGAGTACACACCCGTGGTAAAATATGAATATATTGTTTGGGCTGTTCCGATCGTACTCCCACGTCATATGCTTTTTTATGAATGAGCTACCCGACGTCATAGAACGATGACGTCAGAATGTAAGGATTTTACGGGAAAATACACGCTTGTGAAACCAAAAATCATCACAACAAGGAAACGTAAACAAACGATGCTAAAATGTGTTATATAAGCCATTTTTGTATACATATAAGACATATAAGTACAATTATCATTTAGATTCATCCAAAAATATCTAAATATGTTATTGTAAATAGTTTAAGCATGTCACTTATTCAATTTGCTCCGTTCTTTTACGTCAATTTAATAGTGCGTTTATTTATGGCAACGGCAAATAATGCCTTCACCTAGAGCGCTTCGATCCAAAACAATTGTCGTATTTGTCCTATTAGAATCGAAATAATTCATGGGGGCTTGAATATATCGTGATACCACGGGTTGTCCTTTATGCCGATATTTTACCCTCGCTATCGCTCAGGTAAAATATTTGTCATAAAGGGCCAACCCGTGGTAAAATCACGATATATTCAAGCCCCCATGAATTATTTCTTAATCTACCTTACAAAAATGTCATCATAAATAAGATAAAGTTATAAAATTCATACAATTCAAAACTTATGTAATAATAGAAATAAATGAAAACATCAACTCAATATTAACTTAATATATGCAATTACACCTGACAACTTTCGGTTGTTCTTCCACGTATTTACCTTTGGAATTTATTTTATGATATACAGTGCAGAGTTCTACAGTTATAATAGAATTTGATCCTCATAAAAAATGTCAAAATGACAAGAAACCGGGTTTTTAATACATTTATTAGTGTCACTAGTACAATGAAGGGCCATAACTCCCGAAAAATACAAGTGAAACTTGACTTCAATTGTGACATCAGTATTAAATTTAAATGAAATTTCAATTTAATGCACGTTAACAACTTAAATGCCATGATCCAATCCATCATCTGAGCGGCTAAAGTCAAAATCGTCAATATCTACATTGACCTCAATTTTGTCAACAGCAACATTATATGGCAATATGATAAATTGTCTGGAACGTTCTCAAGATATAGCAGGGAAACGACATTAAGCGCCATTTTCCCATACCAACTGAAAAGGAAAAGTTACAATAATCAATACTGAATGACCTTAACTTTGTCATCATTAACATCATGTTAAAATATGAAAAGCATTGTTTGAACAGTTCATAAGTTATTGCATAAAGTGCAATTGTCAATCAATTACAATGGAAGGACGTATCATCACTCGAGCTCATGAACGTTAAAAGTGAAAATCGTCAATATCAAGCTCGACCTCCATTTTGTCACCAGAATTTTGAACAGCCGTGGTAGTTAATATAAAATTGAGTTAAAGCAACAAATAATGTCTTGGTGGTTACTTAAGACCCCCGAAAATCTATTTTAACCGTTAGGGTGTGGTCGCAATTACGTGTTGACAACCATATAACGGAGCACTGACATACGTTATAATAAAACCATGTGTTAGTTATCATTTCAGCCGAGGTTAGTTAATCCTTTACTTCAATAATAATGATGTCTAAATTTTAGCTCTGAATTTATCAATCCATGTATTTTGTTAAAATATTTCCTTTCTCTATTGTAACTGTATACGTATACCTAACAACAAAATTATTTTATTTACCTGTGTTTAAAGTTATTGCAAATGGCTGATATTTTGTTCGAGCATATTGTTTTCTTAAATTGTTTAACATTTCATACCGATATAACATGTTACTTTTATTATTCTTCCTTATTTTATTTATTTTGAATTTACATTGTATCATAGGTCAAATTTATTTGTTCAGTGTATGTTCAATGATGTTACTATGTCCTTTGATTGAGTTAAGCTATTTCAGTTGATATTTTATAGTGTGTCTTTCTATGTTGTGATGTTACACTATTGTTTCAGAAAAAGGGTGAAGGTTTGGTACCATTAAAACGTTTAAACCCGCTGCATTTGTTTGCACCTGTCCTAAGTCAGGAATCTGATGTTCATTAGTTGTCGTTTGTTGATGTGGTTCATAAGTGTTTCTCGTTTCTCGTTTTTATATAGATTAGACCGTTGGTTTTCCCGTTTGAATGGTTTTACACTAGTAATTTTGGGGGCCCTTTATACCTGACTGTTCGGTGTGAGCCTAGGCTCCGTGTTGAAGACCGTACTTTGACCTATAATGGTTTACATTTATAAATTTTGACTTGGATGGAGAGTTGTCTCATTGGCACTCATACCACATCTTCTTATATCTATATACATTATTTTTTAAATCAGCATATTTAACTGTTGGTTCATGTTACTTGTATATGAATTTAAAAAAAATTAACACAAATATTAGTCTTCATGCTAAAACATTTAATTATTTTCCTTGTTGAAAAGTTTAATACAATTATACCTTTAATGTCAACTATTCTTAAACTTTTTTAATAGATGATTGCTGTACAAAAGTATATACATGTTTTATTTAAATAAAATAATCAATCCATTACTGAATCGTATGATTCTTTTTTTCCGTTATCGTTATGGTACTCAAGTAAAGATACCAGAACTATACATTGTCGGAGGTTCATGTCTGTCATATTTGTTTTAAGTAAATTGTTTTGTTATAAACTAGGCCGTTAGTTTTCTCGTTTGATGTGATTCACATTTTCAAGTCGGGGACTTTTATAGCCGACTATACAGTATGTGTTTTTCACATTTTTGAAGGCCGTACGATGACCTATAATTACTTACTTCCACTTCATTTTAATTCTTGAGTCTATCGATACTTTTACCTTAAATTGCTTTTAAGAGAGAACTTGTTCCCAGATGTTTCATAATACTAAAACAGGTACTTCTTATCTGAGATACAGGCAAGATATGCCCTCTTATTTCAATTTCATTTTTGTAATTATTCAAGATAATTAACTTTCAACAAGATGTCTATAGTAATTCAAAGTCCTTAAGCTTTTTTTGATACAAAAATTCCGAAAATAATTTACTTTTTGTAAAGTTACATCTATGCGTAAGAATATGTACAACTTTTTTTTTATCAGGCCCGAATTAGTGGTGCTATACCTTATAGTACTGATATACTGTTTTGGTTGGAAAGGACCTTATCATGTGTTTGTTGATGATTTCAGGTGACAAAAGACAATTATCACACTATGCTGACATTGCAATCAATTTATTTAAACAATAAAATGTAAAACAATAAATAAATTATTAAATAAAACCAAATTTATAAACAAAACAAAAACGCAAATGCAAACAAACAAACAGAACGACAAACCCATTTTACAGCATGCATTCTATAATCATTTAGTATACATGATATGAGATTTACGTCAGTAAAACACCAAATCAATACGATAAAATCAGGAAAAGAGGGCATATATATATACTACGCTCAATCGGAAATTGTACAAGAATTTCTATCCGGATCAGTTTTTCTATTACGGTATATTTAACACTGATCGATACTTCTGCAATTAAAATTTCCAGCAAATAACATTTTATAGCTTACTATAAGTGCAAACCAACACCCACATGGGAAACTATAATTATAGTATTATTTGAATTCTATTTTTTTTTTACTTTCCCGTCGACAAAATAACAGTTCAGAAATTTCTTTTAATCATTCCTGAAATGTAATACTCAGTTATTCAAAATAATTATACTCAATTCCTACATTTCAATTTAATTCCTTCATCCTAGAAACAAAGTCGCAATAGAAAGTAACTGTTGATATTAAACAAAGGCACGCGTGTAAGCTGATACTAGACATTTCATCATCTCTGTAAGCAATAATTCAAGAGCTTGGTCAGTACTATTATTCGTAAGAATCATGATGAAACATTCTGCCATATGCAATTCTTGCAGAAGTTAATCGGTATGGCAGATTTTATAAATGAAACAATTACTTTTTGTTTAATTGTTTTCTTACATTGCTTTTATTGATTGTTTTCAGGATGTTAAACATTGTAAGGTACAATTTCTGTCCCCAAAGTTAGACCACCTTTTCATGCAGACTTCATGTACATTTATTTAGATTTTAAATAATACTTTATATCGTTTCAGCTGGAGGAATTCTAAGTGGAATGGCAGTTATGGTGTGGTACTATTTTGATATTGACAAAATATACTCATTGGACTGGTCTTTCTATGTAGCGGCGTCTGGTGGTGGCCTTGCTTTCATAACCTTCTGTATTATGATTGTTTATATATTTGCACTTGCGTTTGAGTGATATTACATAAAAGATTATATTATGTTATAATTCAATGCATTCATCAAATTATATGATTGATGATACTGAAAACGAAAATGATGTACATTTTCCATCTTCGAAACTTTGAATTTCGGACTTGGTTTATGAACAAACATTACATAACTCTAAGTCAAAGTGCATAATTTCCACCCTTTTCGTAAACAATAAAGAACACTTGTTATTAATCAGTTCAATTTTAGAGGCTTTTACAGCAAAACGCATCGTTAATAATTATTGCTATGCGTATGGCATCAACATTAACAAAATGAATGTAAAGCGTCTAAGTAAACTTGTAGGAGATACATGAGTCATATTACAGAGTGTTAGCAATGAATGGCTTGTAAATCATTGTTTATGTCGTGTTTGTTTCAACACAGAACTGAACGAAAGGTGACCTCCCTCGCCTGATATTATGTGCCTGCAAGTCTTCTTCTTCTTCTTTAGTTATACGTGTTGAAGACCGTACTTTGACCTATAATGGTTTACATTTATAAATTTTGACTTGGATGGAGAGTTGTCTCATTGGCACTCATACCACATCTTCTTATATCTATATACATTATTTTTAAATCAGCATATTTAACTGTTGGTTCATGTTACTTGTATATGAATTTAAAAAATTAACACAAATATTAGTCTTCATGCTAAAACATTTAATTATTTTCCTTGTTGAAAAGTTTAATACAATTATACTTTTAATGTCAACTATTCTTAAACTTTTTAATAGATGATTGCTGTACAAAAGTATATACATGTTTTATTTAAATTAAATAATCAATCCATTACTGAATCGTATGATTCTTTTTCCGTTATCGTTATGGTACTCAAGTAAAGATACCAGAACTATACATTGTCGGAGGTTCATGTCTGTCATATTTGTTTTAAGTAAATTGTTTTGTTATAAACTAGGCCGTTAGTTTTCTCGTTTGATGTGATTCACATTTTCAAGTCGGGGACTTTTATAGCCGACTATACAGTATGTGTTTTCTCATTTTGAAGGCCGTACGATGACCTATAATTACTTACTTCCACTTCATTTTAATTCTTGAGTCTATCGATACTTTTACCTTAAATTGCTTTTAGAGAGAACTTGTTCCCAGATGTTTCATAATACTAAAACAGGTACTTCTTATCTGAGATACAGGCAAGATATGCCTCTTATTTCAATTTCATTTTGTAATTATTCAAGATAATTAACTTTCAACAAGATGTCTATAGTAATTCAAAGTCCTTAAGCTTTTTGATACAAAATTCCGAAAATAATTTACTTTTGTAAAGTTACATCTATGCGTAAGAATATGTACAACTTTTTTTTATCAGGCCCGAATTAGTGGTGCTATACCTTATAGTACTGATATACTGTTTTGGTTGGAAAGGACCTTATCATGTGTTTGTTGATGATTTCAGGTGACAAAAGACAATTATCACACTATGCTGACATTGCAATCAATTTATTTAAACAATAAAATGTAAAACAATAAATAAATTATTAAATAAAACCAAATTTATAAACAAAACAAAACGCAAATGCAAACAAACAAACAGAACGACAAACCCATTTTACAGCATGCATTCTATAATCATTTAGTATACATGATATGAGATTTACGTCAGTAAAACACCAAATCAATACGATAAAATCAGGAAAAGAGGGCAACATATATATATACTACGCTCAATCGGAAATTGTACAAGAATTTCTATCCGGATCAGTTTTTTCTATTACGGTATATTTAACACTGATCGATACTTCTGCAATTAAAAATTTCCAGCAAATAACACATTTTATAGCTTACTATAAGTGCAAACCAACACCCACATGGGAAACTATAATTATAGTATTATTTGAATTCTATTTTTTTTACTTTCCGTCGACAAAATAACAGTTCAGAAATTTCTTTTAATCATTCCTGAAATGTAATACTCAGTTATTCAAAATAATTATACTCAATTCCTACATTTCAATTTAATTCCTTCATCCTAGAAACAAAGTCGCAATAGAAAGTAACTGTTGATATTAAACAAAGGCACGCGTGTAAGCTGATACTAGACATTTCATCATCTCTGTAAGCAATAATTCAAGAGCTTGGTCAGTACTATTATTCGTAAGAATCATGATGAAACATTCTGCCATATGCAATTCTTGCAGAAGTTAATCCGGTATGGCAGATTTTATAAATGAAACAATTACTTTTTGTTTAATTGTTTTCTTACATTTGCTTTTATTGATTGTTTTCAGGATGTTAAACATTGTAAGGTACAATTTCTGTCCCCAAAGTTAGACCACCTTTTCATGCAGACTTCATGTACATTTATTTAGATTTTTAAATAATACTTTATATCGTTTCAGCTGGAGGAATTCTAAGTGGAATGGCAGTTATGGTGTGGTACTATTTTGATATTGACAAAATATACTCATTGGACTGGTCTTTCTATGTAGCGGCGTCTGGTGGTGGCCTTGCTTTCATAACCTTCTGTATTATGATTGTTTATATATTTGCACTTGCGTTTGAGTGATATTACATAAAAAGATTATATTATGTTATAATTCCAATGCATTCATCAAATTATATGATTGATGATACTGAAAACGAAAATGATGTACATTTTCCATCTTCGAAACTTTGAATTTCGGACTTGGTTTATGAACAAACATTACATAACTCTAAGTCAAAGTGCATAATTTCCACCCTTTTCGTAAACAATAAAAGAACACTTGTTATTAATCAGTTCAATTTTTAGAGGCTTTTACAGCAAAACGCATCGTTAATAATTATTGCTATGCGTATGGCATCAACATTAACAAAAATGAATGTAAAGCGTCTAAGTAAACTTGTAGGAGATACATGAGTCATATTACAGAGTGTTAGCAATGAATGGCTTGTAAATCATTGTTTATGTCGTGTTTGTTTCAACACAGAACTGAACGAAAGGTGACCTCCCCTCGCCTGATATTATGTGCCTGCAAGTCTTCTTCTTCTTCTTTAGTTATACAATATACCAATGACATCCAATAATTACTGTAACATACTGTTGCATACGTGGACTATTTATTTAAAGTTTTACCAAAAATCAAACAGAAAATAATTATTTAGTGCAATGAAAATGAAATAATAAACTTGTGATCAAAACTATATATTATTACATTCTAAATTTATGTGATTAAACAATAGTGCAGAGATCAGCAGAAGTGAACTGTTCCATGAAGCTATCAATTGATGGTGCCTGAATGAGTACCACATGAAGTTGATTCCACTGTGATATTGTGAATGGAAAGTATTAGTGTCTGTATAAGTCCTTGGATGCATATATGTGCCTGTATGTTGGTGTATGGGCTTTCCTCGTTCTTGAGTCTGCTAGTATTAGTGTGTCAGATGGAATAGCAACAATATGGTATGATATCTTGTAAATCATTACCAATCTTGTGTGAAGCCTACGGTCTGGTAGTGATGATAATTTCAATGTTGTACGCATGTTCGTTACACTACTTGTTTTGTGGTACTTGATGCTGGTATACCGAGTAGCTCGTCGTTGGACCATCTCAATTTTGGATACCGATTTGCTTGTGTCAGGGGGGACATGTCTCAAAATCTTAAACATGAATTTATAACAGGCACTTTGAATTAATGGAATTCTTAATGACCTAAAACATGCGTTTAATATCCCTGCCTAACTTCCTATGATCCGTATGTTTAACCTTTCGTATGTCAAAGTTTGTTGTCAGTCTAGATCGATGATGATCTCAAGAACCATGAAATACCAATTCAAATTCGTGTTGAATTCACATTTATCAGTCTCGGTTAATACTTTTGAAATTCTTAAAATTGTTCTCAAGTCCAGACAGTTTGTAACGGAGCCCCCTATTACAGATTGTTTCTGACGTTTTCAATTTTAACTTTAATTCGTTTTGTTTAAAGAGGCATTAGCTGTAAAATTCATATTCACCGATTTGACTCAAATTCTCATATTCGACTTATAACATACTAAAATGTATATCCAAATTATAAAAAGGTTTAAAAAAAACAATTTACGATGCATGAATACGATAATATGTATCAGCATTTCGTGTGTATTTTAGTTTAAACGCCGTCTAATTAACCATCGAGATGATCTCCGAAGACTGCCGACGGTCATTTAACCCGATATTATCATAAATATAGATATAAATTGAAAGCGAACTCGGGCAAGTGGATTTTTTAGGTCTGTTTGATTTCATATTATAGGTTAAACAAATATGTTAATCATCGTTTTACCTGTATAAGAATGAGTTTTTGTGGATCGAATCAGTCCACCAAATGGTTTACCTTTATTTCACTTCCAATGTTGACATTTTTTTCCTTTTGATAACTGAACGCGCCTAGTTCATGATTTAAAATTTACCAGAAAAAAAATACTAAATTACCACTTGACCAAAATATCATAAAACAGTATCATAAATTCAACAGGCTTAAAATTTTGTGTGACAGAAACGCATTTCGTTTACAAAGCACTCATCAGAGATGCTCGAATCGAAAAAATAAATTAAAAGGCCAAATAAAGTACGAATTTGAAGAGCATTGATGACCCAACATTCTGAAATACTGCTAAGGTATATTTCTAGGGTAGAAAATCCTTAGTATGTCAAACAATTGGAAGATCTGTAAACAGTTAGTTTATAGATATGACCACATAAAATGATAATTCATGTCAACACATATTATATTGTAAGTATAATACACACACTATGTAAACATGCAGTGTCCTCTATGCAATTTACCTTCGCGTTCTAGCTAGGTGTACTGTGATTTCTATTTTCGAACACCACATGACGACAGGATACTCAGTTTTGTATGATTGCTTTGTTATTTATAGTAATTGTTCACCTTGTTGATGACTCGAGCGTCACTTTACACGAATCTCGCGTCTGGCGTACAAATTTATAAGTCTGGTTCATTGTATATATGATGAGCTTATTTACAAAATGAATTTTGGATACATAAATTTCATTTTTGAATAAAATCTTATAATCATAGTACATCGAAAACGTGAAGGAAAATTGTGGTACAGACCTGATTTATAAACAAACCTTTCTTAAATTGTCCGTTTAAAAGTTTTGAAATTATTAAGAAACTAAGGTTTCAACTCCCTCAATCAAAGTTGACATTAGAAGGATTTGCCTATTATTTAAGGTTCTTTTTAGTGAGACGACATTATAATAAAACCAGCAGATAAAGGCAGCGCTGTTGTCTCATAGACAAATGTGATTACATGCAAGAGGCAGAACGTCAACTTTCTGATGAAATATTGTATAAGAAATTAGACTCTGACCCAACCCCTCAATTCAACAAAGAGGTCATCGCAGCCTTAAAAATCATGTGTGAACAGGGTCATATTGATCAAGACACATTTAAATATCTAATACCTGAAAAATATCAGAATTTATTGACTTTCATTTAAGACCACATGTAGAAAATATACCATCCTATATACAAGATACAACACACTATCTTAAGAAAATGGAATCCTTGAACTCTCTCCCACCTAAAACTATCCTTGTCTCGCTTGATGTTACCTCTCTCTATACTAACCTCCCCATGACGATGGTATTGAAGCCTGTAGGGAAGTTTGGATCTCTCGCAATACCTTACACCCTTCAACTGAATGTCTAGTCCAGCTTCTAACTTTGGTATTGAAATGCAATAACTTCACATTCAATGGTGAACACTTTCTCCAGGTTAATGGAACGACAATGGGAACAAAGATGGCCCCGTCTTATGCCAATATTTTTATGGGCAAATTAGAACAGCAAATTCTCAATTCTTCTCTTTATCAACTTCTCTCTTGGTTCCGATTCATCGACGATATTGACATGAAGTGGGATAATACTGAAGAAAAAGTCAATGTGTTCATTCAACGCGCCAACGATGCCCATCCCTCAATAAAATTCACTTATGAAATCTCAGACTCTAAAGATCACATTCCTTGACACTGATACGCAAGTGAAGGATGGAATCATATTTACAGATCTGTATTGCAAGCCCACAGACAAACATCAATATCTTTCTCCTTTGAGTTGTCATCATAAGCATTGCACCAAGAGCATTCCCTACAGCCAGGCCATACGAATAAAACGGATTTGCTCCACCAATGATACTGCAAAAGGGCGACTATAAGAACTTCACGGTCACCTACAAAATCGGGCTACAGAAGAGAAGACATTGATAAAGGTTTCTCTCGTGCTAACAACATCAGCCGAGATGAACTTTTACAATATAAAGACAAAAAGGGCAACACAAGAGTACCGTTTGTACTGACTTACCATCACAAATTTGACAAGTCATCACACCTTATCCGCAAAAATTGGAAAGAAATCGAAAAACATCCTAAATTATCCAAGATCTTTCCCGAGCCACCTGTACTGGCTTTCCGTAGGCCCAAAAGCCTCAAAGACTTGCTGGTGAGAGCTGGTTTATCCTCTAAATCAAGCTCTACGTCTGTTGGCTCTTGCAAGGAATGCGGAAACAAACGATGTCTGACTTGCAAGCAAATACTGAATACCCAGACTTTGAACAGTCACTCCACTGGTACGGAATACACCATATTTTGCAATTTTACTTGAAAGACTACAAATGCTTTGTATCTTCTACAGTGTAAATGTGGTAAACAGTATGTTCGCGAGTCAGGACAGCTATTTCACAAACGTATGAACGACCATCGTAGCGACTATGAATGCAAGCCAGACCTTCCTGTCAGTCAACATTTGAGGTCCCCTGCCCACACTTAGGCAGATCTCAATCGACTGACCATTACAATCATAGATCACAACACTGCTTAGTCTAAGGAGGATAGACTCACTCGGGAAAGATTTTGGATAAGATATTAAAAACTTTGGCACCAAATGGGATCAATGAAAAGGTGTAGTTCTAATTCGCGCAGTGCTTTTCATAGTACTACGCACTCTCTGTTGCTATTCCTTTACCTTTGTCAACTCTGAAATTCTAGAATTATACCAGTTTAAATCGCAGGGTGCTATTCATTTGGGATGTATAAATACGCAGCCACGGAGAATTACTTAACCTTGGACAAAATTAAAATTTAAAAAAATTATCAAACTTATTTATTTGGAATGTGTAAATACGAAGCATCTGTTGTAATTACTTTAAAAATTTGTAATTTGAAATTTGAGTATTATACCAGCTCAAATCGGTCAGTGCTATTCATTTGGAATGTATTGCCACGCAGTCTTTGTTGTAATAAATCAACTTTCGTCACCTGTGAAATTTTAGAAATGTACCAGTTCATATAGCACATTACTATTTTTGTTAGAAGCATATCTAAGCAGTATCTGTTGTAAATACCTAACCTACGTCATTTTTGAAATTTTAGAATAATTATTGTACAAGTGTGTTCGGTTTTAAATGTATAAATTTAAAGATTGTTATAGTTAAATCAGAATATATTGATATTATTCATTTTACGTCATAATCATACTTATGAAGGATATCTGTTATCCCAAATATTTATAGATACTTACATTTAATGTTTCCTTTTTAATATTGGTGTTCTTTTGTACACTTTTTAGGCCTTATTATATATACAGATGAGGAAAGGTAACACTAGGCCACTGAAAGCTGAATTTTTAGTTTAGTCTAGGTGGCAAAGTGGTCTAGAGCGCTGGACACAGTGCAGGCAGTGTTGTCTCGATATCTCAATAGCACGAGTTCGAATCCCGGCGAGGGAAGAACAAAAATCTGCTTCCGCAAATTTGCAGATTTGACATTGTTGTGTTGATATTTAGAGTGATTATGAATATAATATGTGTTTTCAGCCGTGTATCGCCTTCACTGGTGATCCAATGGATGGATCTGTCGTAGAGTTGGCACTTGTTTAGACGTACTTATCGAAATATATATTTCTGTGACTGTATCTTACGATCCTTCACGATAGATAATTTAGCTAATTATAATCTGCAATCAGTTCCATCTTCATGCCTAATATATCATGTACTGTGTTACAACTCTAGATTCTACTGACGAGGACAGGTAACACTAGGTCTCCGAAAACTGAATTTTTAGTTCCGTCTAGGTGGCCGAGTGGTCTAGAGAACTGGACACAGTGCAGGCGGTGTTGTCTCGATATCTCAATAGCATGAGTTCGAATCCTGGCGAGGGAAGAACAAAAATTTGCTTCCGCAAATTTGCAGAATTTACATGTTGTGCTGATATTTAGAGTGATTATGAATATAATATGTGTTTTCAGTTGTGTATCACCTTCATTGGTGATCCAATGGATGAATCTGTCGTAGAGTTGGCACTTGTTTAGACGTACTTATCAAAATATATATTTCTGTGACTGTATCTTACGATCCTTTACGATAGATAATTTAGCTCTAGGTTCTACTGACGAGGAAAGGTAACACTAGGCAACCGAAAGCTGAATATTTAGTTCAGTCTAGGTGGCCGAGTGTACGTTGTAGAACGCTGGACACAGTGCAGGCGTTGTGTTGTCTCGATATCTCAATAGCATGAGTTCGAAACCCGGCGAGGGAAGAACAAAAATTTGCTTCCGCAAATTTGCAGAATTTACAATGTTGTGCTGATATTTAGAGTGATTATGAATATAATATGTGTTTTCAGTTGTGTATCACCTTCATTGGTGATCCAATGGATGAATCTGTCGTAGAGTTGGCACTTGTTTAGACGTACTTATCAAAATATATATTTCTGTGACTGTATCTTACGATCCTTTACGATAGATAATTTAGCTCTAGGTTCTACTGACGAGGAAAGGTAACACTAGGCAACCGAAAGCTGAATATTTAGTTCAGTCTAGGTGGCCGAGTGTACGTTGTAGAGCGCTGGACACAGTGCAGGCGTTGTGTTGTCTCGATATCTCAATAGCATGAGTTCGAAACCCGGCGAGGGAAGAACAAAAATTTGCTTCCGCAAATTTGCAGATTTAACATTGTTGTGTTGTCATATTTAGAGTGATTATGAATATATATATATGTTGTGTACAAGTTATCATTTTGTAAAAATTATAATATTTACAAACAAAATTGTACAAAATATAATGTGTATGTTAACTTTGTATAAATTATGATTTGTCCAAAAAATGCTTGTACAAATTACAATTTGTAAAAAATTTGACTAAAATTCATTTATAACTTGTACAAAGGATATATGATAATTTAACATGATACGAAAGATGGCCTTTGGTATATTTTTAACAGTAATACATTTAATTTGATTCAACTATTTTTGAACGCCTTGGGACTATTCATTATTTGGGGTCAATTGTTTTAATAAGTTTTCAAAGATATATATCCCCGGTGTCTGTGAACACTCTTTTGGTCGTTTACTCATTTGTTGATATAATGTAAACAGGGCCAGCATTATTTATCAGCAGGATAAATTTGTCCAAGAAATATTGAACCAAGTACAGAATAGTACATGAAAGCACAATTATGCGTTCACCATGGATTTTTTGTACCGCATTGGAACAGCAGTAGGAATTTTTATAGAATATTTGTCTAGAATTCAAATTGAAGCTGTTAAAGACACATGGTTATTCAGAGCTTCAACTTTCGTTACGTGAAACAGCTAAAAAGCTTTTAAAAACTGGTGGTCAGGAGTTTCTTTCATGTAAATGCAAAGGGGTGCAGCATTCTAGAATAATTTTGAACTCTGGAAAATTGATAAGAAATGTATGATAAAAACTAACCCAATTAAGGGGGTTAGCCATGCATGCACGGCTACGGGGGTTAGTTATTTCATACTGAAATATCAATGAAAGTATTTTGAACCTTAGCCATGCTAGCCATTAGTTAGGTTAGTTTTCATCATACATTTCTCATCAATTTTCCAGAATTTGAATTATTTCAGATTCAAATAAGTCCTTGTTTTAATCTAAAAAGCAAAGGATGTTGTGCAATTCCCGATCCCATAATTCTATCACATGCTCAAATTTTTATTCTTCCATCAGTAGGATTCGAACCCCTGCTATAGCCTATTAGGTCCAGTGGTCTAGGGCGCTTGACACAGTGCAGGCGGTTTTGCCACGATATCACAGAAGCAGGTGTTCGAATCCCGCTGAGGAAAAGAACACAAAGGAGTAGGATCGGTAAGACCCCTTTTTGGCCACAAAATAGAGCATTTTACAAAGTTGTTAAAACTGTAAACTTTTAGCTATTTATTGAAAAGTAGAATACTTTTGTTACATAAATATGGTCTGTTTTTGACAATACAATAGACATGCATCAGGTACAAGCATCATTATTTATTGCATGAAATCTTCACAATTTTAGCATTTGTGCTAATTTTAAGACTGTTTTTTGTCTAAAATGGAAGTGGCCGCACTTGTGTTAAGTCTTGATATTTAAATATGTGTTGTATTTAATGATAAAACATAACATATATAAATGTTGAGACTGAACACGAATGCGGCCACTTCCATTTTAGACAAAAACCATCAGACAAGCGACGCGTTTTATGTCATATTTGATAGATTTTTCATATTTAAGCTTGAATATGAGCGTCTTTAATTACTAAATCAGTTCAAATCTTTAACATAAACTAATTGAATCAACTAAAGTAGACACTTAAGTGTTTAAAAATGTCAAAAATCATTCATGAGATGTACTTCAAAATTTAGGCCGAAATTAGCCCTTGCCGACCCTTCTCCTTTGTTGACGCAAATTTGCAGATCTAGCTGTAATTAAACATTGTTTGGCTTAATTTGAGACGAAATATATATATATATATATATATATATATATATATATATATATATATATATGTGTGTGTGTGTGTGTGTGTATATGATATTAGCCCTGTATAACCATTGGTTATCCAATGTAGAACGTATGTCCTAAAGTTGTCGCATGTTTAGATGTATATATATTACAGTGAATGTGTAAAATCCCTGAAATTTCAGAAGCTTTGTAAAATCTCTGAACTGATTTGTGATTTTATAAAATCCCTGTAAGTGACTAGGGATTTACATAATCCTCGGAATAATTACTAATTTTTGTTTACAGATTTACTGACTTAATTCAAAGAATTTGTAAAATAATCAATTTTTTTATTCAAATAATTCATTTAAAAAAGGCAACAGCTTACAGCAGTCAAAAGAAAATAAAATTGAAAAAAAAAATATTGATATTGAACATATTTGGGTTGATTTGTCCCATTTAATTAATACAAG
This sequence comes from Mytilus coruscus, assembly GCA_017311375.1. Classification (NCBI taxonomy): domain Eukaryota; kingdom Metazoa; phylum Mollusca; class Bivalvia; order Mytilida; family Mytilidae; genus Mytilus; species Mytilus coruscus. The sequence goes on along the minus strand of CM029606.1, from coordinate 23,600,517 downwards.
ATGAGCAATTTTCAAATAACTGCGGTAAGATTTAGTAAAATGGTTTTCCGGTTCCACATATCAGGACGAGCATATATAAGTACGAATATTTCATCCGTGTTCAGGACGAAATCATCAAATTAACGTTTTTATTGATATGCTACAGTGATTTCTATCCAGAAAAATAGAAAAGGCAGCAGATAGAATGCCGGTAAAAAAAACTTAGTATTGGACCTACATTTCAATTGATAGGTAACCAACCATCTTGGCCATTTTGTTATGCTTCACTTACTTTGGTCATGACGCTGTGATATACATCCAGGATAAATAATTTTCTATATTTTCTTCACCCTTCAGATCAAAATCAAATGGAAAGTAAATTTTGTTTAATATTATTGATAATATCATGGTTTGAAGTTCTTCAATGCAGTCCTTATATCTGTAAATTTTCCTGTTATTAATAGTCACGTAAATATAGTGTAAACCAATAATATGGAAAATCATCTCGAGACAAGACATTGATTCAATCCTAGAACGTGTATCCTTTGAATCCCTAGAGCAATGGTAATGTGTATTATATATATCGATTCTGATGATTAAAACTGAAACCCAGCTGGAATCTAGTCGAACCAATTTGTCATTTTCACATGACTTGCTGTTATGCCACATCATCATTGTTGATGATTAAAATAGACTAGTCAGTGAAATACAGAAGTTTACAGTAATACATCCTCTGTTACAAGATCGTTGTCTCACTTGTTGTTTACAGTAAGACATCCTGTCATAAGATCTTTGTCGTTAAGTTAAATTAGCAACAATAGCAGGGACAGTTCATTATGTTGGATCACTTTTAGTTTGCATGCGACAGCAAAAAAATCAATCGGGTTGAAACTGACGTCCACCAGATTTTGTTAACTATTCACGCTTCCATTGAGACTTTTTTTTTTAGTTTACTGTGATAACATTCATACGACATCGAACAATTGTCGAAAAAGTGTTATCTGTTTCAACTCAACATAATTGAAGATGTTCGGTCATCTTTTTAATTGACAAGATCTTGCAACATTGAAGAACCAAATTTTGCATATCCATGCATAGAAGAAAATGAGAATCTTCAAATAAAACACAGGAGCCTATTTTTACATTATGATGAGGCATTCATTTTTTAGAATTTTATTTAATTGTGTCTCATTGACATAAATCCCACGACTTTGTTATGACCCACCTACGATAGTAGAGGGGCATTATGTTTTTCGGTCTGTGCGTCCGTTAGTTCGTCCGTCTGTCCCGCTTCAGGTTAAAGTTTTTGGTCAAGGTAGTTTTTGATGAAGTTGAATTCCAATCAACTTGAAACTTAGTACACATGTTCCCTATGGTATGATCTTTCTAATTTTAATGCAAATTAGAATTTTGACCCCAATTTCACGGTCCACTGAACATAGAAAATGATAGTGCGAGTGGGGCATCCGTGTACTATGGACACATTCTTGTTTATTCTTTTATTCATCATAAAAAAACCAAACCTGTCAAAAGTAGACATCATACAGTCATTGTCTTTAATATGTAATTGACTATTTGAAAAAAAATATCATACTCACTTCGCATAAATAACCGTTTTTGAAAAGATCGTTTTTGTTGTATCAAGAACAAATTGTGTAATAAATAAGTAAAACCAAGACAACTGTGTCATTTTCTGGAGGTTTTTGTTTTGTTTTTTGTTTTTTTTTGGGGAGGGGCGTGACTGTCTCTGATTTGTTGTTAAAACATTGTTTCCTCACAGTCGCAACAGCGGTGCCAACTGAAATCATATTTGTTCAGTTGTGAATATACAGATTGTTTTGATTTGACGATGTAAATAGAGGAATTTCCAAACTAGAAAAAATGTACACTTTTTTCCGCGGTGAATATCGCTGAATATATAGTTTTTAAAACCTTTTCACGAACAGTTGCAAAGGAGAATTTTGACCTCGGATTATAATACTTTGTTTCGTTTTATTCACGTACTTTTTTCACTAATCTACTTAAATAACCGTTGTATATTGTAATGAATGTAATGTAAAGTGTTGTAGCGCCAACAAATTGTAAGATATTCTATAGTAGATATTTCATGCAATCAATTCATACCGTAGACATTTTTCAGGTACCGACCATCGATCTTTTGTAAAACAACCTTTCGTTTTTTTCTGAAATATTGCAAAGACTTCATGAACATGATAGGTGTAAAGGTGTTGTCTTTATTGTCATATGTTTAAAGGGTTTAGGTTTATCAATATTGGTAGATAGATTAATGTACTGAAAACGCCCCTCACCAAAAATGCCTGACGTTTAATTGAGTTTTATTGCAATTATATTTTTTTCCACTTCGAATATCTTGAGGTGAATGTTAGATTTGTCATGTCGCTGCTTTATCAGACTTGTTATATCGCATTTAAAAAAGTACACGTAATATAACTAATGGTAAACAGCTAAATAGAGATGAATTATAAACATAATAGACGTTACAAGAGAAATTATTCCCCCAACTCCACATAAGTAAAATGTCCATCCCACGAAATTGAAAGCCTGGCTGGCTGTTGTTTTTGTCAGCGCAGACTCCACTGCAACTCCTATCATAAGTCCATTAACTGATAATATGAAGAAAGCTGAAAGAAAATAATGCTCTATATAATTATCACCAATAAAAATGTAAAAAGTTAAGAAAAAAATTTTTAAGTTGTAAATTCAAACAAATGGAGAAATTAACCAAAGATGCTGTACTAACAACCAAAATAAATTAATTTGCTGTTTTACTCCTGTGTTGCCTATAACTTTATACACCAGCGTATACAGCTTACATGGTTTGTTTTCCTCTGGTCCATTGTAACTTTATGTGTACAGGATATTTCTAAATGTGTATTAACTGTACATATACCAAAACTTGCATGTTATAACATTTAAATTTTGTAAATCTTTTTAACAAATTGGCTTGTTGGTGAATATGACATTTCCGGAACATAGTTTTCCCACTCTAACCCATGGAGATAATGTTCTTTATGTGATATAAGAATGCTTATTTTAAAATTCTTTTAAGGAAAATCAACAATAACGTCGGGTGATCGTATAAAAGTGCCTGAGCCACAAATAACACTTTGTATTCACCCCTGAGTTTAAGTCGAAGGAATGCTTCATCATGTTAGTAGAACTAACCAGTAGATGCAGCGATACTAATTTTATTACTTAAGATTTGTTGTCTAACCCTTGAATACTTTGGAAGTATTATTTCAGGCGTCAGTTGAGTTATTAAACAAGATATTTTAATATTTTTCTGGTAGTAGAAATCTACTTAAAAGCTTCTTAAATGTAGAAAGAAATTCAGTTTAGGGTTAGGTATTGTATACGGTAAACGAATGAACAAATACACACATAAAATAACGGCGCCTCAAAACATTTGATTCATGAATTGCGAAACCAAGATGGTAATCTTAAAATATGTATTGTCATGTTCATTTTATGTTTCCAGAAATGTTTTGTCATTTCTCTTGTCCGTGTTTGTAATTCATAAGGTTTTTCGTTCGATACGAAAAGATCGCAGCAATTGTTTTCCCTTTCAAAAAAGGGATGAGAGAAAAAAACCTCTTACATATCATTACTTACACCCAAGTAACAAAAAAATAACCAGAACAACTCCAACGATGATTTTCTGTTTTGTAATGACTTTATAACATGGGTAGATGAACACACAAATCTCAGATATCAGCATGAACAATGCTCCAAAACAAGCAAGGAAAATCATCGTGTACCAAAATGTTAGACCTGCAATAGAAACTTTAGTTTATTATATACACACACATGTAATTGTTTTTAATTTTTAAAAAACATTTTGTCTATTTTATATTTCACATTATATGTAACAAACATTTGTGGATTTTTTTTTTAACTCGGTCACATTCAACCCTGACTTTGACAACATTTAAAGCATGTTTTGTCTTCTTATGTATTAATTGCACTTCCTTTGATAGAAATCAACTGAACGTTTTAATTGCTCATTCCACAATTCAGTGAAATTGTCATTGAAATCTAATCAGTGGAGTAGGAACAATGGCGGTTACAAGATGCATGAACTCTTTGATAATTATCACAATGTCTAAGTATTCTATTTTGTTTTGTTTTAAGATTTATATGGTCAAACTAACCCATTATTCTCTATTATTTTTTGCCGTATTTTTCTCTTAATTTTTTTGGGCCATTTATTCTGCACATTTTGACCATTATTCTCTATTCTAACGTCCCATCCATGCTTTCTTGTATAGATCCATTCTACAATCGACAAAGGGAAACAACTTGCGTTAAAAGTGTGTAGTAACAGAATCAAATCGGTCATTGGCAAATAAACTATTCTTACTCTAAAAAACGGACAATTCATACGGCGCAATTACACCTCAAAATGTTACAAGTTAAAACTATTCATTTGAGATGTGGAGAAAAGGTTCAGTCAAATATTTATAAATAAAGCATTAAAGTTCACGAATCAAAAGGAGGCTTAATACGTAGTCAAAAGTTCATTTTCTACATTCATATGTTTTGAACAAACGCTTCCATTCTATTTCTAGTCCTTACATCTGCCAATAGAAATTATTTTCTTCCTACTTAGCACCTTGTTGTAAATTCTGTTAAGAAAAACACGTATTTATATCGGTAATTGTAGTTTACAAGTACTTACTGTTGTTTGAATAATTCGAAAAATATGACACCGAGGTGAAACACTGCGTAAACATGGTACTGTTACACACTTGGAATAACCCATAATTAGTCTCTCCCAAAATGATCCAGTATGGCAATCCGATACCAACACATATCATAACTAAAGCTATAGTCAGAAATAACGGAACTAAAATACCAAGAACCTTAGCACCATTCGAATATGCATAAGTTCCATACATTTCGGGATCTATAGTATTTTGAATATAAACAGTAAAGATTACAAAAAGTCACTGTGACTCGATTGTCGAAAATTTCTCCAAAATAGTTGAGAATATTCTATCTCCATTGCTTTTGAATATGTCACAATTGAAAAGTTATGTCTGATAATGATATAATGTTATATATATATGAAGTATTCAATGGTGATGTCATTTCTCCAGACTATTGAATATTATAATTGAAAGTTTAAAATTTTCGAATTTCAATAAATTGATTTTGTGTATTGAAAGTCGTTCTAAAAAGTTAAGCCCAACGTATGCATGTCTAACGAAGCGAATACATTATAACAAAACGTTATTGTCACTATTAGTTTGTAAATGGTGATGCTTCAATGGACTCATTCAAAAAATTGTTTGATTTATTCGGCCTTTTGAGATATATATCTTATGAAATTTATGTAAGATGTATATTCAAAAGAGATCGTGTAGATCATCTTAGGTGGAGGCACGATTTGGGGCCAATTTGGATTTAAAATCAAATGTATTTCAAACTGTCTCTGATTCGTAGTAATATATGAACTTTCAACATTACTGTTTTCGTTTACAATGTACCCTTTCCATGGATTAAGCATCCTAAAAGTTACAAAATTACGCAAAATCTTGACTTAAGTACAAAAAAAAACTATTTACACAGAATTTGTATTTTGTATTTGTCTATCCAATTGGCAAAAAAAAAATATTTTGGGCGACGCTTGGGCTCCATGTTAATTTATCAGAGATAAAAGAATTAGCCTATTTGATGAAAAAAAAAAAATAACTGAAAAGTCTCACTAATGATGTACAAGTGGGTGGCTGTTGAATGTCCAGTGGCAAAATAAATGCACATTTAGGCCGAGAACACTGTCAGGTTAATGCGATATAACTACGAATCCTGCTTTGTACTCGACAGACACGCTGAGCCGGATTTTAACGTGCTAGTTTACAAGGTAACAGTCCGCAGGAAAACATATTACCTAACCTGAACTCATTATTTTGACTCCGAGCCGACCAGTAATTTCTCTTACTCCTAAAAGCCGCGTGCTTATATATAGCAGAGAAGTAGCAAATACCAATATTAAATTCTTTGGTTTTATTAGACATGCATCGAACCCCGACTTCCCGTCCCAAAGCTTGTCTGCAGCAATGAAAAATGTCTATCCAATATATCTAGAAGTGGTGTAAATGAATTTTTACCATTGTATTACCAGCCTAGTAGCCAGTACCGAAAAATACGGATATTGTGTTATAAAAAATGCTGTTACAAAATTTTGGAAACTATTTTATGATTTAGATTTAGGAATATATCTCCCTCAGGCTTCATTCCTTGCCCGGCTTTGGCTATACTTTTTGTTGTTTTTTACTAAGTTTTGGATTTTTAGATGTACTTTGCATGAATTTGTATTCTTAATTGTTTTTGGCTTTTAACTAGCTGTCAGTAACTGCGAGTACTCTCAAATCGTACTTTCTTGTTTATTTGACCTGTTGATACTAATTGTAATGCTTTTTTGTTATTTAATGTTTAACTTTTCAGGGTTATATCTGGTTTATATACCAGCTTTGAGAAGTGTTTGGTATTACTATAAATTTTCACTTCTTCGTACTATAAACATCAAAATTATTTATTTTGTAAAAATATTTCCTTTCTCCATTTGAACTGTACACGTATACCTAACAACAAAATTATTTTCATTTACCTGTGTTTAAAGTAATTGCAAATGACTGATATTTTTGTTCAAGCATATTGTTTTTCTTAAATTGTTTAACATTTCATAGCGGTATAACATGGTACTTTAATTATTCTTCCCTTAGTTTATTTATTTTGTATTTACATGGTATCATAGATCAAATTTATTTGTTCAGTGTATGTTCACTGGTGTTATATAAAAAAGAAGATGTGGTATGATTGCCAATGAGACAACTGTCCAAAAGAGACCAAAATGACACAGAAATTAACAACTATAGGTCACCGTACGGCCTTCAACAATGAGCAAAGCCCATACCGCATAGTCAGCTATAAAAGGCCCCGAAATGATTTAATATGTCTTTTGATTGAGTTAAGCCATTTCAATTGATATTTTATAGTGTGTCTTTCTATGTTGTGATGTTACACTATTGTTTCAGATAAGGGTGAAGGGTTGGTACCATTAAAACGTTTAAACCCGCTGCAATTGTTTGCACCTGTCCTAAGTCAGGAATCTGATGTTCAATAGTTGTCGTTTGTTGATGTGGTTCATAATTGTTTCTCGTTTCTCGTTTTTTATATAGGTTAGACCGTTGGTTTTCCCGTTTGAATGGTTTTACACTAGTAATTTTTTGGGCCCTTTATAGCTTGCTGTTCGGTGTAAGCCAAGGCTCCGTGTTGAAGACCCATAGTTTGACCTATAATGGTTTACTTTTATAAATTTTGACTTGGATTGAGAGCTGTCTCATTAACAATCATACCACATCTTCTTATATCTATTTGGTACTGGCATGAAAATACGGATATTACTAGTATGTTATCAAAATTTGTTGAAAAAGTTCTTTTTTTCCTTATACTTCCTGTCCATTCATCAGGTTAAATATTCTGGCAAGTTGTGTGTGATTAATGATTGGCTGAACAATATTGTTGAATTGGTTAGTTTCTGCATGGGGATGGTCACTTTAGACTTAAATATCTCCAGTGACTTTGCTGTGTCGGTATTTGGACGAGTTTGTTCAAGTCCTTGATTCGTGTTTTGGAAGACGGACCATTTCCTGCAATCTTTTGTATTATAAATATTTTTATTTAGTTATTCTTTTCCAGGGCTACCAGCTCATTTGTTATTTTGTAGCACACGATTCATTACGTCTCGTTTGTAAGTTCATATATCATGTTGCTGACACTTGATCTATATCTGTCTGCTGGTTACCTTTTGTTTTTCTTCTTCATATGATTAAGTTAATCGAAAGAGTCGATTTAGGACACGGAAGTGGGTGACATTATATTGATTGTTCATCGTTTGAATCTTATTCTGACTATGCATTTCTTAAGTTTTATTTCATATTGATATGTAATTCATTAACAGTCAGGAAATATACATCTAAATTTTCTGTAATTATTATTACAAATAAAAATATTATAAAAACAAGAAGATGATTTTTTGTGGTATGATTGCTAATGAGACAACTCTCAACCAGAGACCAAATGACGTAGAAATAAGCAACTATATATCAATTGCCTTCAACAATGAGCAAAACCCATACCGCATAGTAAGCTATTAAAGGCCCCGAATTGGAATTAGTGAAAGATATGATAATATATTCTGACAACGGAGATAACATTTTAATCCGGAAGTTAGTTTTTTTTTTCAATCCAATGATGTGCATTTGAGGTGGAAAGAATTGTTCTCAGAACAAATAGTTTTAATAATCATTGTTTTTCTTCCACCGCTTTTTGATATTGATATTTTTTTTTTGACAAGATATCGAACAGATTTTCAGTACATGGTATCGAATAGTAATTACGCTTTCGCAGTTGACCATGTGTAATCGGAAGTTGCTAATTGTCTCCCTTAATTCATGAAAAAAATACCTAAATCTATATATTTTTTTCAATCAGTGTGAAATAAATTATCTTCTTACAATGGAACTGACTTTAGACTAGCAACTATTACTAAAGTATTTATCACCAAATTTGTTTTATCAACTGGTTTGAGAATTCACAAAACATGTATAACCCCGCCGCATTTTTGCGCCTGTCCCAAGTCAGGGACCTCTGGCTTTTGTTAGTCTTGTATGTTTATTTTAAATGTTGGTTCATTTATATGTTTCGGAGTTTAGTGTGACTTCCATTTGCTCTGAACTAGTAAACATTTTGTTTAGAGGCCAGCTAAAGCCCGCCTCCGGGTGCGGGATTTTCTCGCTGTGTTTAAGACCCTTTAGTGGCTTTCCGCTGTTTTCTGCTCTTTAGTCGAGTTGTTGTCTCTTTGACACATTCCTCGTTTCCATTCTCAATCTTATTTGGGTTTAGTGGAAAGACCTTCAATTGTTCAGTGTCAGAACAATTGGTTTTTAATATTTATTTAACAACGGTTCATGAAACTAGATTGTGAAAAAAAAAAATAACACTTACTAACAATGAATAGTACGGAATGAAAAGAAAACAACAATATACCAGAATAATTTGTTTGAAATAATATAATTAATAAAAGTAATACAGTAAGGAAATAAAGAAATGAAGTTAATATTTCAATTAGTTTTAAATTAATGAAATTAGTAAGATTGAGGAGATGAATTTAATAAATAACCATATATATATATATATATATATATATATATATATATATATATATATATATATTATAAGTGCCTAAGAATGTCTAAAAATAGCAACAATCAACATTCAATCTATTTAGGCGTGGATCAGTTTGTGAAAATAAACTGATACAGTTACAACAGTTTAACATATTTATTGATGTTCTATAATGTCTAAAAATAGCAACAATCAAAAAAATATATGTTTGTAGCTACAACTACATAAAGTTGGAGTAAAAGTTTAACATATTTATTGATGTTCGATAAATTGTATGAATTTCTATAAATTAATTTGTATGATTTCAAGATTGTTATTTAGATTTGTTTTTAAATCTTTTTTCGTCTCTCTCATTGAGTCCATCAGGTTCAAGAGTTCGTAACTGGTGCATCCAAAATCCCTCTCTTTTTTGTCTTCCTTGTGTATCCCAATTTTGGTTTTTCTCAATGATTTGAAATGTGACGTTTTCAAAATCATGCCCTGCTCTTAAAAGATGTCTTGTGATTGGGCAGTTTTTTTCTTTTGTATAAAAAGACCGATGGTTATTTAGTCGGATGTTAAATGATGTTTCTGTTTCACCAACATATTGCAACTTGCAAGTTCCACACGTTAGAACATAAATACAATTTTGCGTTTTGCAATTTGATGTTATAAATATGTTGTATTTTTTCTTTGTGACTGTGCTGACGAATTGGGTTTCGATGTTAGCGACTTTGCAGCACTTACAATTGCCCCTTCCGCATGGTTTATAACCTCCTATTGTCGATATCTCATGTTTAGATAATTTGGATGTTACTAGAATATCTTTGAGGTTTTTGGGTCTACGGTAAGCCATGACGGGAGGTGATGGAAAAATCTCTTTGAAGGAAGGATCATTTTCAATAAGACGCCAGTGTTTGTGGACAATAGATGAAAGATTTGTCAGGTCAGGATGAAAGCTGACAACAAATGGAATTTTATTTGTCTGGGCCGTCTTCTCTTTGTATTCAAGTAGGTTTGTTCGGTCTTTTTCTTTTGCTTTATCGAAAGCTTCTGAAATATTTTTGTTCTTATAACCTCTTGATTTAAGTTGCTGTCTGAGTTGTCCCAAACGGTGGTTTAGTTTTGATTCCGATGAACAAATCCGTTTTAACCTGATGGCTTGGGATGCTCCGGGAACAGTGTTTTGGGTGACAACTCTTCGGAGAGAGAAATTGGTGTTTATCAGTTTTTTTGGTGTGAAGGTCGGTTGTCATGACTCCGTTTTCTAAAGTTATGGTGGTGTCGAGAAACGCAATTTTCTCATTTGAAACTTCAGATGTGAACTTTATAGATTGATGACAGTTATTACAGAAATCAAGAAATTCTTGCAGACGTTCTGCAATTTCGTTCCATTTGATGTCGATGTCATCAATATAACGGAGCCAAGACAAGGGTTTGTATGGTACACTCGATGCGTTCTTCGAGACTCCCCATGAAAATGTTAGCAAAAGAAGGTGCCATTTTGGTTCCCATACTGGTACCGTCAATCTGCAAGTAGTGCTGGTCGTTGAATACAAAATTGTTGTTTTCGAGCACTAGTTTTAGCAATTGAACCAGACAGTCTGTTGGGGATGTTTATCCTTACGTTTGTTCCATACTTGTTCACAAGCGGTTACTCCTTCATTTTTCGGAATATTGGTGTATAAAGAAGACACATCCATCGATACCAAAATTGTGTTGTTTGGTAGGGGATTTAATGAATCCATTTTCTTCAAATAATCTGTTGTATCTTGAATGTAGGATGGCATTGTTCTAACATGTGGTCTAAGATGGTAATCCACGAATTCAGATATTTTTCGGTTGGATGGCCATTGGCAGATACTATCGGTCTTCCGGAATCCCTTCTTTATGCAGTTTTGGGAGCAAGTAAAAACGACCGGCTGTGCAGGTTTCATCAGGGCGTAGATAGTCGTACGTGTCGTCATCTATGTGTTTATTGCTGTTCATATCTGAAAGGACCTCATTAATGTGTTTGCTTATTTCTTTTGTAGGATCACATTCTAATTGTTTGTAAAATTTTGTGTTTGAAAGCTGACGATTCCCTTCTTCAATGTAGTCACTTTTGTTCATCACAACAACTGCACTTCCTTTGTCTGCTTGTTTAATGACAATATCATCACGGCTTTTTAAATTGTTCATGGCTTGGCTTTCTTGTTCTGAGAGATTCCGTATACGTTTGCCACTGACTGATGATTTTACTTCAGTTTTGATAGATGATATAAAGGATTCTAAATAATCGTTTTTACTTCTTGGTGTATTCCATTCGCTTTTCTTTTTAAATCTGGGGATGCACTTGTCCTCTTTATCACTCTCATATTCCGAATTGTTCATTTCGGCTTCCTGTAAGTTTTTTTTGTGTTGCCTATTAAAATGTTCTTTTAGGCGAAGACATCTTGCAAATTGATCTACATCTGTCTCCAATTGTAGGTTGTTAATATTGGCTGGTATAGGACAGAAGTTTAGACCTCTACTTAACAATTTTTCTTATATATATATTTTCATATATATATATGTTTGCGGTATACCATCTTTTCCGCAAGTTTATTGTTTTCTGTTTGGTATTAAATTAATAATTAAGATCCATTTTGTTACATCTTTGTCATCCGTTTATTTGGCAATCGCCAATAGCAGTCAGCAGGGTTTAAGAACATCCGTTGTTCGACCTGCTAGTCAAATGTGTTTTGTTAAAATATACTTTTTCACTTTTTTGGTCTTTTGGAAAATGTTGTTTGTGCTGTATAAAGACCCCTCTACAAAGAAATTTGTTTTGCATGCACACGTATAAAAATTGCGGTTTTTATCCAACGCAATCATAGGTTTGAACGTTGTTTTCAATTTAGACATATATATATATATATTGGTCTTTTGGAAAATGTTGTTTGTGCTGTATTTAGACCCCTCTAACAAGAAAGAGGTAGGGCCAATTTCCCGAGAATTTTTTTCATTAAATTAGACAGGTAAATCATGTTTTAAATAGCCCGATAGATGCTAATTATAGTACATAAAATACGTCACATCGTCTATACCTTGAAAGGTATTCCTACAATAAACAAGACTATTGTTGTTTTTTTATATATTAATACCAATATTGATTTCGTTTGTTAACACCCATGAGGAGCACGAAAATATGAATTATCAACTGATAGATATTCAAAATTTGTTGTTTACTAAAAAGAGAAACATTATGCCTAGTAAGTTAGCGTGTTAATGTTGGTAGGTGATTTGTATCGTACATGTATTTTATAGCTTTGTTTTATAACTTAAAACTAACAAAATAATAAAAAAACCGGGGTTAAATATAAATACAGAACACATCCAATAATCTAATGATCTGATATAGATCACCTAATCTGTTTTCAGATCGGTCTATAATATCGGACGCATTTAATTGGGATGTTGTTTTCCTCAATCTGGATGTATCTATCTCTGTCCCGGTTTTTTTAAGGTTTAACCGTCTTTATGAACCGTGCAACATCTTACACCAGTTGTAACTAGAACACCTTGTGTTACAAACTCATGTAATCATATAACAAATGGACCCTTTGTTGTGATATAGATGCTACACTTTCTCGCTCGGTAGTGTAATTAATTTTTCTGTGTTGTTATTTTATTTTCTGATGACTTTGGTACCAGTGCAGGGACGGGGGTACCAATGTCAGTGATAGTATCTACACAGTTGGTGGATTGGCGATAACATAACTATCTGCAGTTGTTACATATAATACCATTTTCAAAAACGTTCTTGTTCAAGGTTTTAAAAATTCTTTTCGTTGTTTTGATTTTTTTTTTTTTTTTTTGCTGTAGCCTTTTTTCGTTATGCGTGTTACAGACACAACTTTTGGGCTTCATTGTTTCATTATCAATTCTCGTGTTATTGGTTATGTGCAAACACCTACTTCTGCTTGACGGTAATTGTTCCTTGCATATAATACTAAATGTAGCAGAAATAGGAAGTAAGTCTAGAGTGTGTATAGTAATAAAAACGCACACAATAAGCAACACATTAGTTTTTTTTTTCTTTAATGAAATGATATATAGTCAAATTGATCCATAATGACTCTATAAATTAAACCAACATCCGAAAAAAATATGATAGAAACATGACAATTTATATTTCAACACAAAAAATGCAAAAAATCTGCGTGAGATTTGAACCCATTCTTAAAAGTAATCTGTCCTTATCAGTTCTACGCGCAACCGATGGAGCCACGGCGACTCATGATAGAGTTACTATTAAGCATAAAATTACATAGGTAGAATTTAATGATGTTCCCGCTTTTTTATTAAAAAAGTTGTGTTTTATGTATTAAGGACACACCAAACCAATATCATATTTTAGGAAAAAAGTTGTATAAATTACAATAACAACTAAAAACATAACTTTATTTTGGTTTGAAATGTCCTTCTCGGGGGATTCCCTGTTTTTCACACGTAAAAATATGGTAAATTCCGCATATTTGACTTTCATCTGTTTTGGGGGGTTAAATAAACTATTTTTCAGACATATCATAATATATAAAAATCGACATATTGAATAAAAAGCATTTTTATTTCTTGTTTTAATCGTAAATTTTAATCTTTCAGCACTTTTTGAAATTGGCCCTTCTGGGAAAAAATTACAGGGGAAATTGGCCCTACCTCTTTGTTTTGCATGCACACGTATAAAAACTGCGGTTTTTATCCAACTCAATCATAGTTTTGAACGTTGCTTTCGATTTAGACTTGTTCATATTTTTTCGTTTGGGCTTGTATTATATTTGCCTTCGGATTTATATGATCCGTTCATCCTATTTTGACTCCTCAAAATTCAAGAGTCTATCCTAAATTAAGGTAAATTGTATGGCTTTCCAAATACCGTTTCGATTCCTAACATCACTGAAGAGACATTAATTGTCGAAATCCGGATATGGTGTACAAAAACCTTTGTACCTTTTGTTTACGGTATATCATCTTTTCCGCAAGTTTATTGTTTTCTGTTTAGTATTAAATTTATAATTAAGATCCATTTATTACATGGGTGATCCGTTTTTTTGGCAATCGCCAATGGCAGTCAGCATGGTTTAAGAACATTTGTTGTTCGACCTGTTAGTCAAATGCGTTTTGTTAAAATATACTTTTTCACTTTTTTTGGTCTTTTGGAAATGTTGTTTGTGCTGTATTTAGACCCCTCTAACAAGAAATTTGTTTTGCATGCAAACGTATAAAAATGGCGGTTTTTATCCAACGCAATCATAGGTTTGAACGTTGTTTTCAATTAAGACTTGTATATATATATATATACAAGTCTAAATTGAAAACATATATATATATATATATATATATATATAAATACAATATATATATATATATATATATATATATTTATATATGGATCATCAATGTTTTGACAATATATATACATATAGGGAAAATCATATGAGTGGATAAAGATTGGTTTTTCATGAGCTTTTAAGATGGTTAAATTTTTACTCTTTCCATTTATTTAAATTTTTTACTTTAATTGGGAATAAAAAATAAAATCGTATCCCTTTTTGGATGTCAACATACCATAACTTACCACAAAAATCTGTCAATTTGTCTTCAACATTTTCAATTCCTTAGCCAATCGGCTACAACTCCATACACTCGTTATTTCCTCCGTCCGTTTTAAGGTCAATAAAAAACACTTACCAAATTTGCTTTGAAATTCCTCCATTTCAATAATTTCATACTTTCTCGATTGAGGTAAATCTCTCCATCTCCAAATTTTCATAAATGGCTGGGGTTTAGTCAATCGTTTCTTCAATAATTATCTCTCTGCTCTCGTTAACTCACCTTCATCACAGTCACGTCTCAGTCCTTACAGCTGAACGGACGTGCTGGGTCAGCTCTCTTTTACCCGCTATCTTCGATGAGGGTTTACTTTTAGATGATCAACGACTTACTACTTTAGATGACAGAAACCAATCCAACGCTGTACAGTAAACGTGGTAGTTGGCGTATTCCCGCGTAAACATGCACTCCAAAACCCATTGTGGATGGGGGAGTGTTATGCCGATTGACGTCCGAGGGCTGTATCCTAGGTGTTAGATGATTGACCTTCATTTCACTGCCTCACGGCTTTGGTCCTGATAATGCTTCCTGTTATCTTTAATACTACGTCCGAGACTCATCTACCAGTACTCCATCATCGAGGTTAGCGGGCTGCCAAGCTGACCAATATGGCCCTGAAAGCAGCCGTTGTGAAGAAATAAAACCAAAATAGTCAACAAATGAAAACCAAAACAACTCACAAAACCAAGATGGCGGCCTACCAAAATGGCGTCCTCCACCTGTTCCTGACCGATGGCACAAAATTATTTAAACGCTCACCAATCGCCTTCGGGCACCGAGCCGACCGTGCGAGGGCTTAATAGCCAGTCAAGGTCGTTAAACACCCCCAGTAGCAGTAGTAACTCACCTTTGTGTATTTCCTGGTTGTCCGTTACCGTGTCCACATCGTCGTCGTTGGTAATTTGGTTTTTCTCCAACTCAATGTCTGTTTTGACTTCCGTAACCAAAAGGTTGTTGTCTAAGAATCTCATTGTTGATATTACAAATATTTTCTTTTATCTATTATTTTAAAAAAAATTATCTCGCACTCCTATTTGAAAAAATCTCAAAAATCACAAAGACTTATTTTTTTTGTTTTGTTCAAACATAAAAAAGATATATTTTTTCACATGTTCTTTTTGTGTTTTTCAATTTTATTTGATTAAATTTCATCTCTTACTCCTATTTGAAATTCATTTTTGTTTCGCCTTGACGGAGTCAAAAAGCGAGACATAGGTATGCTGTTTCCAGCTTCGGCGGCGGCGGCGGCGGCGGCGGCGTCAACAATGTATTAGTTTGGGATTAGGTCTAGTTCATGGTGAACCACTAGTGGTAGGTCAATAATATTTGGTATGCAGTTGTATTAGCATTAGCACATCTCAATACCATGGAAATTATTTGGCCCCGCCCCCTCAGTCAAGGTCTATTGACTTTGAAACTTTGCTTAGTTTACATGTATTAGTTTGTGATTAGGTCAGTTTATGGGGAACCACTAGTGGTAGGTCAATGATATTTTGTATGCAGTTGTATAAGCATTGGCATATCTCATTTCCATGGAGATTATTTGGCCCCGCCCCATCATTCATGGTCTATTGACTTTGAAACTTTTGCTTAGTTTTCATGTATTAGTTTGTGATTAGGTCAGTTTAAGGGGAACCATTAGTGGTAGGTCAATTGTAATTGGTATGCAGTTGTAAATGCATTAGCACATCTCATTTCCATGGAGAATATTTGGTCCTTGCCCCCTAATTATTGTTTATTGTTTTTGGAACGTTTACATAGTTTACAAGTTAATGTTTGTGTTTAGGTTTGTTTAAAGGGAACGACTTATTAAAAGTCAATGGTTTTTGGTATGCAGTTGTATTAACATTGGCACATCTCATTTCCATGGAGATTATTTAGCCTTCAGTCATGGTTCATTGACTTTGAATATTTGCATAACTTACATGTTATAGTATTGCTATTTTAATTTCAACATTTGCATTATCAAAATAACAAATAGGCGAGACATATCTCTGTGTTAACAGTTCAATACTATACATTTTAAAAAAAAAAAAAAAAAAAAAATCAAACATTGCTAAAAATTAAAAATTAAGAAATTGAAAAAAAAACTCACTTAAAATTGAAAGTGATTTACATTCCCCATTTTTACCAATTGATTTACAATCCCTCTTTTAACACTAATGCCACACGACTGAAACTTGCAGTCGACTCGTTATTTGAGTTATTGCCCTTGAAAGATTATTTAATCATTGTTTTTAGTTTTTGCCTATTATCTTGAAACGCATACAAGATACAAATATAGTTAGAAACTTTAAAAGGCAAAAATGATCAGCAGTACAAGATCTACTGACATGTCAACTTGACTGAAATTGTAAGTAAAATTTTCATGAGTTATTGCCCTTTCATAATGATTTAAAAAAAAGTGGCTATTGTTGAAGATGAAAGTAAGCGACACAGGCTCTTTAGAGCCTTTAGTTGTTTTTATTTTTCATGCATCCCCATTTGTTATATAAATTTTGTCATAACAAGTGTTAAAATGTTTGGTGTATTAACCGTTTTCTTTCAGAATCGATTAATACTTTAGTCTCTCTTCTTTCAACGTTTGTTTAGCTTTTCTTTCATAATGGTCTTTTCCTCACACTTGTGTTGTGTGGTTACCGAAGTGTCATTGTTAAGGTTACTTCATACGGATTAGCTTTCGGTAAATTAGGAACGTGAAGACAATAATTCAATAGAGCTCATTTCTGAAAATTTGGAAAAATAGAGGATTTTTTTTATATAAAATTTCTATGCAAAGTAAAACTTAGCCATTGAAGTATACAACACATATTCACTTTTTTAGATAAGAAGTATCGTATGACCTTAAATCAGGGAATTTGTTACCGTAATTTTTTGAAATTTTTTCATATAGTAAGATATGGATTTGAAGTGTGTCTATTTCTGTAGAATTCTTATAAAAAACGGAATATCACTTCCTACAGACTACGGTTATCCTTTTTATAAAGTACGTAAATTAAAACACGATCCATGTTAAGTTATTGATTATTTGAATATCGTTTTAACACCGTAAAAATATGTTTGAATATAGTTTTTTTTTTTCTGTAATGGCATTGATTTTGCTTTTGATAAATTAAACATAACTAAATATGGATTCCTTTACATTTATGAAAAGTTATGGTCCGACATCCTGTTGATATATTATACCTAAGGTATCAGTATGCTATGGCATTCACAAGATCATGCTTTCTAAGACAGTTTATGATGTCTTTACATTAAACCCATTGGATGTGTACTTATTGGAACTTTAATCTGGGAAAGCATGATTTATTCAGCAGTTGTAAGTGTCTTTTAACTTACTTTCAGTAAATGCGAGTACTCTTAGATCGGTACTTTGTGTTTTTTGTCTTCATGTTAGTTGTTTTTTGTTTGTGTTTCGTGCCGATCTAATGAGTCAAGCATTTCTATTTTACAGGAACATGTAGTTCTTATGTTTGTCTGTTAAATAGTCCCATTTTAAAACAAAGGAAAAACAGTTATTTTCCAAACAAATCTCATGTTTTTACAAATGTGATATTCCTCTTCGATTTTCCCTCAATGGATCTCGTTTACAAAAGAAAATATAATAATCGTTACTCTACACAAGAAACATTTACTCGATTCGCACTTTCCATAGCCTCATGTATTTATGCACATACATAATATACTATTGATAGGTTCTACTATTCTTTATTTACTTCTGTGAAGAATTGTCTTTGATGTTGATAAAATTTAATGAAAATCAACTTATAGAAATATTTGAAGTTAACAGATAATATGTGGTACGAAACCAAAAGTCGTACTACATAAGCAACTGGTAACTCTATTATAAAAAAGTAAATCAACATGTAAACAAAAAATCTGCACATGTCGTGACGGAACTCTGACATATCAACAAAAAAACAAACAAGGAAAAAATAAATACGTTCAATTCAGATGATAGGTCATATTGCTATTATTAGCTGGTTTTCATGAAATGAAAACTTGGAATTTACAAAATGAAATTTCTTATTAATCTGTCACAAGTAGATCATCACAAAAATGTCAACTTCACTGTCTGCAGAATTGTAATTTGCATGATGATTCTTCATATAGAATAGTTACTGTTACGGGCTTAGCTCGCAAGGTCTCTGAAGCATCTGGCCACCTTCACGTATCCATTTGTTACCAACTGAAATATACATAAAAATATTCGTCATTAAATAGATATCATTTATTCGGGTCTGTATTTTTTTTTTTTATTTTTCAATATGTAATAGATTTATAAATTTAACATTAAGGAAAAATAATAAAGTTGACAAAAATTATTACAAATATTCTGACGTAATTCCATGTATGGCAGTTTCCGCGCATATTTTACTACTCTGTTATGTTCGAAGAAGTCACGACTATTTCTTTGAAAAACTTTCATTTTTTAAATATTTTTTTGCTTGTTTCATACATTAATCAAGCCGTTAAATTTGTGCGATGTAAAATTTTACATTGAATAGTTTTTTATTCAAGTAATATCACACACGGAAGAACCAGACTCAAGCTAACGACCAATTTTAGCGACCAATAAAGCTAGCAACCAATTCTAGCGACCACTAAAGAACACAATGAGAATCAACTTGTCAAAGAATCATCATGTGGTATATGAGAAAACCACAAAACCAAATTTAATTTATGAAACAACGTTCTGTTATAAAGAAAATCTAGCTACCAGTACAGTATATATTGTTTTTTAACGTTTAAATGACCAGCGATGTCTATCATATTAAGGGAGAAGGGACACTACAATACCAATGACGTCTGTAGCTGAATGCAGTAACAAGTTTGGTTGCTAAATGTCTGCATCAATATCAATGACTAAAATATAACGTACCAGAAAATCGTAAAAGTCAAAAAATCTAAATACAATAGAAAAACAAAGGATATGGGGTATCCCTCCATGACACAAAATCAGTAAATGCACAGCGAAAAACACACAAAAAGCAAAGGAACATTCTTTATTAACTAACTATTTTTATTACCCTGCATTCGAACACATACTATATGTTATCAGATATGTATTTATATAAATGAAAGTACGCCTCTCTCCGGATTTTACTCTATCGGTAGAAAGACTAGTTGGGAAATAAAATAAACCATATTTTGACGTCTTCTTTACGTTTTCTCTGTTTTCCAAACTCTAAACCGAGATCGTAAAGAGAAATCGATTATTGCAAACAAATTATTAAAAACGGAGCGTATATCCCCCAATCACATAATGGTTATACAATAGTACTTTGCGGATCAGAAATGAGAATAAAAAGTAAAAAAATTAAATTTGAAAAGGAAAAAGAACAAGAGTGTTTGTCTATGATGATTTGCTCGCACAATATTTTCCATATTCAGTGAACAGTAAACAATTTAAAAAGTACATATTTTAATGAACATGCGTACCTAGCTTCAAGTTGATCTGACTACAACGTCATCTTAGACTAGATTCAACAATAACGTCAATCTAATGAAGTATGAATGGACGGACAAACGGACAAACGAACGAACGAACGAACACACAGACCAGATAATATTATGGGCTTTTCTGTCGTAGGCGGAGCATAGAATAACTACTAAAAGTACTTAATGTGAGTTGACTTAAACTTGTTCCTTTGTACAATGTATCAGCTTTCAAATAAACGAAAAAAGAAAAATATTATGTGCGAAAGAATTACTATATACTGGCTTTCCATACACTCGGCATCCTCAAATATCCTTTGTTTTCTAGAAAAGGAACTTTTGATGTCTATTTCCTATACTGAAAATGAAAATATACAGAAGAATAAGCTGTAGGAGTACATTTCATGTCCACAAATAATACTTTCAATTGAAAGTATACGTGCACTATTTTGTACGGCATGCATCCTTACTTTAAAGAAATGTAAAGATTTTTTGTTTAAAAAAAGTACGTACGCTTTGTAATTGATGCCAACTTTGAACCCCTTCAATTCCCAGAAGGTTCTAACCCCCATAAAATTATTTCGGTGGGCTCTGCTCTGATTTTTTACCTTTCATTTGAGCCATGTCCGGTGGCGAACTTTGTCGAACACAGCTGGCGAGACTTGCAGAAAGAATGTACGATGGACACGTAAAAATAATAATAATATCAACTTTGAATCCCTTCAATTCCCAGAAGGTTCTAACCCCCAAAACGTTATTTCAGTGGGTCCTGCTCTGATGTATTACCTTTCATTTGAGCCATGTTCGGTGGCGAACTTTGCCGTACGGAGCTGGCGAGACTTGCCGAAAGAATATACGGTGGACACGTTATAATAATAATATCAACTTTGAATCCCTTCAATTCCCAGAAGGTTCTAACGCCTAAAAAATATTTCAGTGGGCTCTGCTCTGATTTATTACCTTTCATTTGAGCTATGTCCGCTGGCAAACTTTGCCGTACGGAGCTGGCGAGACTTGTCGAAAGAATGTACGGTGGACACGTAAAAATAATAATAATATCAACTTTGAACCCCTTCAATTCAAAGAAGGTTCTAGCCTTCAAAAATTACTCCAGTGGGCCCTGCTCTGATTTATTACCTTTCATTTGAGCCATGTCCGGTGGCAAACTTTGCCGTACGGAGCTTGCGAGATTTGCCGAAATAATGTACAGTGGACACGTAAAAATAATAATAATATCAAATTTGAACCCCTTCAATTCCCAGAAGGTCCTAACCCCCAAAAAATTATTTCAGTGGGCCCTGCTCTGATTTATTACCTTTCATTTGAGCTATGTCCGGTGGCGAACTTTGCCGTAAGGAGCTGGCGAGACTTGCCGAAAGAATGTACGGTGGACACGTAAAAATAATAATAATATCAACTTTGAACCCCTTCAATTCAAAGAAGGTTCTAGCCTTCAAATAATTATTCCAGTGGGTCCTGCTCTGATTTATTACCTTTCATTTGAGCCATGTCCGGTGGCAAACTTTGCCGAACATAGCTAGCGAGACTTGCCAAAAGAATGTACGGTGGACACATAAAAAAAATAATAATATCAACTTTGAACCCCTTCAATTCCCAGAAGGTTCTTACCCCCAAAAAGTTATTTCAGTGGGCCCTACTCGGATTTATTACCTTTCATTTGAGCCATGTCCAGAGGCGAACTTTGCCGTACGGAGCTGGCCAGACTTGCCGAAAGAATGTACGGTGGACACGTTATAATAATAATATCAACTTTGAACCCCTTCAATTCCCAGAAGGTTCTAACCCCAAAAAGTTATTTCAGTAGGCCTTGCTCTGATTTATTACCTTTCATTTGAGCCATGTCCGGTGGCGAACTTTGCTGAACACAGCTGGCGATACTTGCCGAAAGAATGTACGGTGGACACGTAGAAATAATAATAATATCAACTTTGAACCCCTTCAATTCCCAGAAGGTTCTAACCCCCAAAAAGTTATTTCAGTGGGCCTTTCTCTGATTTATTACCTTTCATTTGAGCCATGTCTGGTGGCGAACTTTGCCGTACGAAGCTGGCGAGACTTGTCGAAAGAATGAACGGTGGACACGTAAAAATAATTAAAATATCAAGGCCCACTGAAATAACTTTTTGGGGGTTAGAACCTTCTGGGAATTGAAGGGGTTCAAAGTTGATATTATTATTATTTTTAAGTGTCCACCGTACATTCTTGTGGCAAGTCTCGCCAGCTCTGTGCAGCAAAGTTCGCCACCGGACATGGCTCAAATGAAAGGTAATAAATTAGAGCAGGGCCCACTGGAATAATTTTTTGAAGACTAGAACCTTCTGGGAATTGAAGGGGTTCAAAGTTGATATTATTATTATTTTTACGTGTCCACCGTACATTCTTTCGGCAAATCTCGCAAGCTCCGTACGGCAAAGTTTGCCACAGGACATGACTCAAATGAAAGGTAATAAACCAGAGCAGGGCCCACTGAATAATTTTTTGAAGACTAGAACCTTCTGGGAATTGAAGGGGTTCAAAGTTGACATCCAAAGTGTACGTGTTTTTTTAAACAAAAAATCTTTACATTTCTTTTAAGTAAGGATGCATGCCGTACAAAATAGTGCACGTATACTTTCAAATCAAAGTATTGTTTGTGGGCATGAAATGTACTCCTACAGCTTGTTCTTCTGTATGTTTTCATTTTCAGTGTAGGAAATAGACATTAAAAGTTCCTTTTCTAGAAAATAAAGGATATTTGAGGATGCTGAGTGTATGGAAAGGCAGTACTAGTATATAGTAATTCTTTCGCACATAAAATTTTTCAAATTGTTCAAAGTTGACATTCAAAGTGTACGTGTTTTTTTTAAACAAAAAATCTTTACATTTCTTTTAAGTAAGGATGCATGCCGTACAAAATAGTGCACGTATACTTTCAAATCAAAGTATTGTTTGTGGGCATGAAATGTACTCCTACAGCTTGTTCTTCTGTATGTTTTCATTTTCAGTGTAGGAAACAGACATAAAAAATTCCTTTTCTAGAAAATAAAGGATATCTGAGGATGCTGAGTGTATGGAAAGCCAGTACTAGTATATAGTAATTCTTTCGCACATAAAATTTTTCTTATTTCGTTTATTTGAAAGCTGATACATTGTACAAAGGAACAAGTTTAAGTCAACTCACATTAATTAGTTATTCTATGCTCCGCCTACGACAGTAAAGCCCATAATATTATCTGGTCTGTGTGTTCGTTCGTTTGTCCGTTTGTCCGTCCATTCATACTTCATTAGATTGACATTATTGTTGAATCTAGTCTAAGATGACGTTGTAGTCAGATCAACTTAAAGCTAGGTACGCATGTTCATTTAAAGTATGTCTTTTTAAATTGTTTACTGTTCACTGAATATGGAAAATATTGTGCGAGCACATCATCATAGACAAACACTCTTGTTCTTTTTTTTCTTTTCAAATTCAATTTTTTTACTTTTTATTCTGATTTCTGATCCGCAAAGTACTATTGTATAGCCATTATGTGGTTGGGGGATATACGCTCCGTTTTTAATAATTTGTTTGCAATAATCGATTTCTCTTTACGATCTCGGTTTAGAGTTTGGAAAACAGAGAAAACGTTTAGAAGACGTCAAAATATGGTTTACTTTATTTCCCAACTAGTTCCTCTACCGACAGAGTAAAATCCGGAGAGAGGCGTACTTTCATTTATATGAATACAAATGTGATAACATATAGTATGTGTTCGAATGTAGGGTAATAAAATTAGTTAGTTAATAAAGAATGTTCCTTTGCTTTTTGTGTGTTTTTCGCTGTGCATTTACTGATTTTGTGTCATGGAGGGATACCCCATATCCTTTGTTTTTCTATTGTATTAAGATATTTGACTTTTACGATTTTCTGGTACATTATATTTTACCCATTGATATTGATGCAGACATTTAGCAACCAAACTTGTTACTGCATTCAGCTACAGACGTCATTGGTATTGTAGTGTCCCTTCTCCCTTAATATGATGGACATCTCTGGTCATTTAAACGTTAAAAAACAATATATACTGTACTGGTAGCTAGATTTTCTTTATAACAGAACGTTGTTTCATAATGTGGTTTTGTGGTATTCTCATATACCACAAAATGATTCTTTGAGAAGTTGATTCTCATTGTGTTCTTTAGTGGTCGCTAGAATTGGTCACTAGCTTGAGTCTGGTCACGGAAGAACGTGTTAAACTGTTTAATGTTTCGGACGCATCCAATTCATAAAGTGTATTTTCAATTTTTTGCATATATTATTTTATCTCATACATAAGTTTAGCCATTAGATTTGTGTGGTGTAAAATTTGACTGTGGATAGGTTTTCTTATTCAAGCAGGCACATAAACTAATGGAATTTATTCAAAACAACGTTCAGAAGTTGCACTTTTGTATTCATTAGTAAAACGGAAGCGACGTCTTAGTTATAAAACACGGAACAAAATAATTTAGTTCTCCATTATAACCCGGTGTCATGAAGAAATCCAAACCGCAGCATAATGGTATAAAAGCTGTATAAATGATATTATGTTGCCCTACGGTGACCTATAGTTGCTTACATCTACGTCATTTGGTCTCTTGTTGGTAGTTGTCTCATTAGAAATCATACCATATCTTCTTTCTTTTTTTTTATTTAAACAATATATCTAGAATTTCCTTCCGTGTCTACGCATATGAGCATAGATATCAAAGTTCGTGAGGATCATTTACTAGATTATGAAAAGCTTACTCCATTTAGAACCAATAACAACGGGACATCCTGCGTGTAATACTCTGTGGTCATTTTCTCCACTAGGTAGTAAATTATACCAGAAAGCAGCTGAACCCTTGAAATATAAATATATTTATCAAAATACTAACCAGGATGTAGCTATGTTAAGTGCATGCCCTACTGACGTTATTAACTACACCAGAGTTAGTACTGCTAAAGATCACTTTACGTGTGATGTTGATTATCTTAACGTTTGTCTTAAACAACTACGGTCATGTGAATACGAATCAATGTTTCAAAAGCAATTAGAGGATGTTTCAAATCAGAAGAAAAGAATTAATTTGTGGATAAAATGTAAACCAAGATTCGTAAACCGTAAAGGACCCCCTCCCCAAAAAAAAAAAGTTATACACCAATGTCAATGAAATATGGTGGTAAAAAGTTTCTTAAAGCAAAATTGAATATTATTCAACAAGCTCTAATTAATGAAAACCTTTACTAAATTCCTTCGTAGATACAAAAATTTTCCTTAAAAAAAAAAAATTACTGGGTATTTTTCTTTATACTTATTTCAAGTAAGTATATTACTTACAATGACTTTCTATTTCTAAGTATTACTCACTATGCTTTAGGAATTACTTGAAATTACTAAACTAATATTTTAACTCTAAGTAAAAGTTAATATTTTGATAAAGTAAACAAAATAACTAATTAAAACTGCTTTTGTTTACTAGGAAACTACTACTTATTACTTTGCTTTATATCTATTATGTATAGAGAATATATACTGTAGATAATATGTTTACCGCATTTAGCTTGTGTAAATTACTAATAGTGGTTAAATGTTACTGACAATTTTGGAAAATCATATTTAAAAGCTGTCATTTGTCATGTTTTAGTAAAAAAAGAATATTTCTGGGTCTTATTAATAAAGACACTTATTCTGGTTATTTTACTTTTTATTATTAAAACAAAGATGATGAATTCCACTTTTAAATAGTACCTGATTGAAATTCAGATAAGAAATTTAGCCGATCAGAATCGAGCTTTCATTCGATTCGAACTTCTGTTAGCTGTGTTAAAAACTGTCAGGAACCCATTTAATGTATATCATATATTACTTATAATTACTTGAACTATTACTTTGAATAGCTTGTTCTATTACCTAAGGTATTACTTAAGAAATTAATTAAAGCCTTTTTGAGGATTTCATTTTATAGACATATAAGATGTGTACCAATAATTACACCGTATGTTTAGCACTTCGACTAACAGAACTTTTCAGCCACCTAGACAGCATGGGGTTTGGCGCATGAAAAGAGAGTACGTTGACCATTGATTCCGTTTCGGATCGATGAAGTGGTTTTAATGTGTGTGCATGTGTGTTTGTGTGTAGTTGGAAGTGTAAATCTACTGGAACTCGGTTGGAATATAAATATGTTCAATACGTAATCTTGTACATTGTATTTCCATTGATTTTACTATATTGATTTTCCCACGAGGGGGAGGGTAAAACTATCCGCCTACTTTTTGATGACACATAATCTGAATGACACTTGCAATTGCAGTGCGTATAAGTGACCATACTTTTGCTAATTTATGTTTAGTTTGTATAACATTTTGTGTGTGTGTGTGTGTGTGGTTTTGTTTTTTTTGTCCCATGCCATCTCTATTCCTACTGTATTGAGTACAAAAAAAGTCATCTTCAATATGTATTTGTCTACTATTTTCTCAATGCATGTATCTTTAATCAAGCCTTGTAGTAACCATTTGTTTATTGTTTCACAAATCTCAAATGTATTGCGTTGAAAAAGAGATAAAACTACGCCAATGTACAATGTATACGTATACGACAGCTTGCAATAGATATCAGTTACCTTACATGTATGCTATAAGAAAAATGACACTACAACCAAAAGCTATGGTTTTTGTTAATACTATTACTTAACGCAAAATATATCTGTCATGAATCATCGGCTTACCTTTTTAACCGAAACTCTAGCATTTATATTTGGAAATACTGTGGCTCCACCTACTTTAACGTCATTTAACTGAAAACATGTAAAACAATATATGTTAGACAACATACACATTTTTGAGAGGATTTTTTTCTTCATTTTATAAAACAGAAAATTGAATTTTTATGAAAATTTTTGGTTGAATCAATGATTAAATTCAAGTATCGTAGATAAATCATTTCAAAATCATCTGGCTTTACTACTTTAATATGTATGGCGTCCTCAGTATGGGAAAATTAAACGATCAAACATTGATATGTAAAAACTTACATAGAACATCCAAGTCGCTATTCTGTCACCTGTTCCTATCAATTCGAGTGGGTCGTTTTTGTTTGGCGGACCCCATAATGGTTTTTCCTAAAATAATTATAAGTTGATCAGGACAATATGCTGATGTTTCCTCTATCTACATAAATTGTCTGTTGACCATGTATTCTGCTGATTTATTTAAATAGAGGCATTGGCATTGACACAACTTCTTTTTCACTTGCATTGAACGTACCTCAGACAGATTTATACTTCGTCAGGTTGTCTCCCCAATTTAATATTGATGGTACTACGTAATGTTTTACGTAGATAAGCTATAGAGATTTTATACTCTTGAAAAACAATTAACCAGTTAAGCAAGTAAAGCTGAAAAAGTACATACATGTATTTTTTATCGAAAATCAAGATAAGGAAATGTGGTATGAAGGCCAATGCACAACTATCCATCAGCAACCAAAACGACGTAGATATGAGCAAGCTAAGGCCACAGTTCGGCCTTTAACAATAAGCGGAATTCAGATCACACAGCGAGCTATAAAAGGCCCCGATATAACAAAATGTAAAAATTCAAATAAGAAAACCAATTGCCTGATTTATGTACAAAATAACAAACGAAAAACAAATACGATAAACAGAAAAAACCCACAATCACTGAATTACAGGCTCCTGACTTTGGATAGACACAAGCAGAAACGTGGCGGTATTAAACATGTTTGCAGGCGCCTAAGTTAATCCTCCCTCTATCCCGGGATAGTGATGTCACAGCACAACATAAGAACAAACCATAACAATCAGTTGTAAAAGGCTTGACTCATAAGATCGATACAAAGCACAAAAACAACTAACAAAAACAATAAGAACACAAAGTAATGATCTAAGAGTACTTGTAGTTACTGAAAACTAGTTCCAAGCCAACAACAACTAGGGTCAAGGTTAATTGTATTACAGCTGATCGAGACCCAATACGACTGTACGAGGACATAATACAGGATTAATGTGAAAATACTCATTTTATGACACCTTTATTAACCAATGATTTAAGAATAACCACCAAAATCTGATCGAGGACAAATACGACTGTACGAAGACTAATACAGGATCAATATGAACTAATTGGGTTAATTTTTATCTAAATGCAAGGATTGTCTAACAATCCTAAAAAATTAATAATGTGCAATGAATTACCCTTTTATTCACCAGTAAATAGCACTTTGTGCCACTCGAATTTTACACGAGTTATCAAAATGACGTCACTAATGTTAGTAAACAAAATGACAACGACCAGGTTAGAAGTCCGTGACGAAGAAACAAATATTTGATACCCATCTGGTGCCAAAAACCTTCTCATTCTTATTTTGCCGAAAGAGTTCATTTGTTGCCCGGCACATATGAGGCATTTTAAGACACAATGTAATTCTGCACAAAATTCTTTCACTTCGGACTACGACTTAGAGAAATAATCTTTTACAGATGACAAATTCTGGATATTAATCCTTTCTACGGTTCATAATTGTATATACTCAAGATAGAAATATTACAAAATATGAAATATAACAACAACTTTAACATTAAACTTGTTGAATTAAATCTAATGTTTTGTGTAATACACAAATCTATTTTCTGAGTCCTTTTTGAACCAAAAATCGCAAGTTGAAATCTTGTATTTAGACAAGTAAAAATTCTGTATTTCTTTTGAAAGAAGTAATAATTAACTGGGTTTTCTTTATCATTAATATACATGAAATTGTATTTTTTAAATGGACAATTTATAATATATATTAATAACATTAACGGTACCAATTTTTCTCTAGCAGATGCACTTTTCAACAATAAATGTCTCTTCAGTGATGTTTGAGGCCAAAATATTTGAAAAACCAAAGCTTATTTAAAAAAGAAAGAGCTTATAAACCAAGAAAGGACAAAACGTATAGCCAAAGTCATTGGTTTAAGTCATTGGATAATAATAGCTGTTATAAACCAATTATGTGTACGTATCAAAAGAGCAATGATATTGGTTTATTATGGAACGCCTCAGCTGTCTTATGTGGAACTCTGATATTACTTTATGTTGTTTTATTATTACTTGATGATATTTTGTCTTTACTTAATATGGTTTTGACATTACGTAATGATGTTTTGATATAACTCAATATGGAATAGTCATTACTTAATGATATTTCGATATTACACGATATGGTTTCGTATTGACTTGATATAGTTTTGTCATTACTCATTATGGTTTTGTCATTACTCGATGTGGTTTCACCATTATTTAATGTGGTTGTGTCATTAGTCAATGTGGTTTTAACATTACTTGATGTGAATGTGACTTAACGTTATGTAGTTGTTTCATTACATGATGTGGTTTTGTTATTTTGTAATGATGATTTGCCTATTCTTTATATGGTTTTGACATTACGTAATGATGTTTCAAAATTTGACGATTTTACACTACATGATGTGTTTGTTTCATTATTTGATGTGGTCCTGTCATTCTTTGATGTGGTTATCCCATTACTTGATGAGGTAAAATCACGTGACCAATTCGGAAAAACCTGTTCTATTTTCAGATAGATTTCCATGTTGTATGTGCCTTGGATGAGTGTGGCCATCCATCGAATTAGAGTTCAAATTAAAGTTAGGGTTACTGTTTGAGTAGAACTTTGAGTTAGTCTCCGATTCCGAATTCAAGTCATTATTAGAATTAAAGTTTTAGTTAGCATTGAGTTTCGAGTTGGACTTCAAGTTTGAGTCACATTTAAAGGTAGAGTTCTCGTTACACCATTAAATTTGAGTCACTTTTTGAGTTTGAGTAAGATTCGAATTTAAGTCTCATTTAGATTAATTAAGATTTTGAGTTGAAATTGTGCTATCTTATATGAGTTCGTAATTAAATTTTCTATCGCGGAACAAGGACTTTTGCTCGGGATTCCGAAAAGAGGGCTCTGGGGTATACGTACAAAAGATAAACAATGTTACAGTATACAAAACGCAACATAGAAGTTGAAATAAAGTTAGATGTGGTGTGATTGACCATGAGACAACCATCCACCAGAGTTTAAATGCAGTTGATGTAAGAAATCATATATAGGCAACCGTACAGCCTTCAACACACCATATAGTCAGCTATAAAAGGCCACCATGCATCATGTGAAAAAATTCAAACGAAAAAACAAACGGTCTTATTTATATTTAAACAATCTACAAAAAAAAGATGACACACATTTATACAACGACAACAATTGAACTTCGTGCTCCTGACTTGGGGCAGGTACATAAAGAAAGTGCACGTGGCGGAGTTTAACATGTATGTGAGCGCTAAATCCTAACCTTACATCGGACTGTTACACTTGTGTAACAGCACAACACGAGAAAAAAATGTAAACTAGACAAAGTGATGCCCCGCACTCAACTCATTTAACCGCTTATACCCCAAAATGACAAAAAAGTTCAATTATCTCCCAAAAGTGCAAAAGATAATAAAATAAAACCCTGACCACATGCATACCTTCAATATACGTACAAACAGCCAGCAGAGCGAAAACTTCCCAGCATTCAAACTGTAGGAGGAGTTATCTGGAAACGCTCTTCTTATGCAAGTAAATTTCCCAAAAAATTACAAAGTCCAACTATCTCCCAAAAGAGCAAATATTAATAAACATTAAACCCTGACCACATGCACACCTTCAATATATGTACAAACAGACAGTAAAGAGAAAACTTCCTAGGATTCAAACTGTAGGAGGAGTTATGCGGAATAACTATATACCCATAATGGGACGGACAGACGGACGGACGGACGGACAGGGGTAAAACAATATGCCCCCCCCCAACTTTCAGTTTCGGTGGCATACAAAACAGTTTCATTTGGCTGACTCAATAGATCCGTATGACTGGGTAATATAAATCCATCGGGGTGATCTCGGATGCTCCAGGAAGGCACCCGTCGTATTATTCGAGAAAGTACAAACCCAGTGATTTGGTTTTATTTGGTAGTTCACATTCAAGAAAAAGATGACGGTATTATGGTTACGACCACTGGAACATGTCCGTCGTCACATGTGAAACAGATATTCCAAAAAGTTTATTTTTCAATTAGCGCGAGGTAGATCAGGGAATTCAATTGATTACAAATAAAAGATTGATATTTGTATAAGTTCAAATGATCATTTACGCTAAAAAAAATTCAGATAATTCTTATTTTATAGTATTGATGCTTTGTCGCTAAGTCCGAGCCCCCTCCCCCCGTTTCACTGTAACTTTAGTGTGAGTTGATTTGAAGTGCTTCATTTGTTAACATTAAAGTTCAAGTCGTTTGATTTGTGTCGCGCCTGCGACATCAATGTAGCGGCAGTGAGACCCAACAAACCTATATTTCGTCGTCGATAGTGGCGTCGGCGTCTCCATCTCCATTTTTTTTAATTTCTATTGAGTTAAACCTTTCATTATAAATGTTACTAAACACGTATGCCATTATAATTTTGTACTTTTAGAATATCATACTGTATTTGTTTACCTCAACTATTGTATCTGTATTTATATTGTATGTTTCTCTAAACTTGTAATTCTATCTATCTATCTATCTATCTATCTATCTATCTATCTATCTATCTATCTATCTATCTATCTATCTATCTATCTATCTATCTTTCTATCTATCTGGGTTTTGCTTATTGTTGAAAACCATACAGTTTTGTTTTAGTTAAATAAAACTGAATTAAACTGTTTGACATGATAAATTTGTAAACCTCCATGAAGTGTTTTAAAACTTGTATAGGAGTATAGGAGTTATTCCTCAATTTCAAGAAAAAGCATCTACAGAAAACATTTTTTAAATTTTTTACCGATAAATGTATAGATACATGTACAGCCGATCAACATGACGCTTTTACACTTACAGCAGCAATATCAGGCGAGACATAGGGTTCCGTGGAATATTTTACAAATTTATTACAAAAATACTGCTTCTGTTCGAGAACTTAGGATAAAAACAACAAGACAAAGTGGTTTGGGGATATCCCAATTATGTAAGAAATACTGTAAACTTTTTAATACTTTTTTTTTCTTATTATTGTCTGGCGTGTCGGTTACCTTTTTCGTGCTAAACAACTCTGAACAACCACTCGAACTTTAATTTGAACTTTAACTCAATGGATAGCGATACCCATCCAAAGCCCATTAAACAAAATGATATATTGAAATCTGTTTAAAAATAGAACATATTTTTTTTCCGAATTGGTCACGTGGTTTTACCTCATCAAGTAATGGGATAACCACATCAAAGAATGACAGGACCACATCAAATAATGAAACAAACACATCATGTAGTGTAAAATCGTCAAATTTTGAAATATCATTACGTAATGTTAAAACCATATAAAGAATAGGCAAATCATCATTACGAAATAACAAAACCACATCATGTAATGAAACAACTACATAACGTTAAGTCACATTCACATCAAGTAATGTTAAAACCACATTGACTAATGACACAACCACATTAAATAATGGTGAAACCACATCGAGTAATGACAAAACCATATTGAGTAATGACAAAACTATATCAAGTCAATACGAAACCATATCGTGTAATATCGAAATATCATTAAGTAATGACTATTCCATATTGAGTTATATCAAAACATCAAATACGTAATGTCAAAACCATATTAAGTAAAGACAAAATATCATCAAGTAATAATAAAACAACATAAAGTTATATCAGAGTTCCACATAAGACAGCTGGGGCGTTCCATAGTTTATACTTAAGTTTTGGTTAAACTCATGTATTTTTGCGTATAGTAAAAATAACATAGACAGTCATACGAGTTTTCATTGAAGAATTTACAAGGGTCACAGGAAGATGAAAGACATATTAATAAACGCATTTTTTGTTGAAACGAATATAAAAACCATATGATTTCGTTGAAGTCATTATCGTACAACACAACGATATAAGATAAGACTGCTTTGTCTTTATAGTGCCTTAAATGTGTATGTCTCTTTGTGTCTAAATTGAGAAATAAGTATATATTAAATTCGTTGTTATAGGTTATTGTAGTGTGTACCCTTACAACACTGGGTTTGTTTACTATTTGTCCAGATTCGGCTTTGGCATACAGTTAAGACATTTGTGTTATGTTTCAAGAGTCCGTATGTTGGCCTGATATGAGGCACACTTAACTGTATCTTTTGTATCTATTATTTCAAGTTCGATGGGATAGATGCGTTAAACTAAGTCACCAAACTTTGATTTATTTAGTGAAAGGACATCATCTGTATAGCGGAAAGTGAAGTTAAAGGATAATGCTAGCTCCTTTTCATTCATCCTAAGAAGCTTCTGTATGAAGTCAGCCTCATTTGACTCCAGGAACAAGTCGACAAGATGAAGTTGGTTCCCATAGGAAAGCCGATTGTTTGTTGAAAAACACGCTTCCAAACGTAACAAATATGTTGTCAATCAAGAAATCAAGCATCTCGTTGATGTCTGTTTCAGAGAATTGTTTGTATGAATCAGAGTGTTTTTTTACATAGTACGATTTATCCCTCCTTAAGACGAGCTACTTGTATCTACGTTGGCCATTATTTTATGAAACAAAGCAGGACTATCTTTTCCAATCTATTTGTTTAGTTTGGAATCATGAATACTTGTGTAAAGTGTAGAAAAGTCAAATGTTTTAATACTATTGCAAGATGAAAGAGTCTTATTCTGTATTTACTCTAACAGATCTTTGGAATTTTTTAGTTTCCACATCTATTTCACGCCGCCTCTAGAATAGACAATAAATTTGAAGCCCAGCTTTGATTTCTGATAAAATTGATGTTAATAATTTAGGAGGTTTCAAAGAGCACTTGGAAGACCCAGCAACATAATGCTGTTTGTAAGAAAATGCATTGATAGCACTCCTGGCGATAGGAAAAGTAAATGTATCGACTTTTCTACTTTACAAAAAAGGCGAACAGATAACACGAAACGATATACGTATAGTATACGTTTATAGTCTCCTTGTTATTTGAAATATATATGTGTCAACAGTTTATTGTTTTAGGAGGTCACCCCTGTAACTTAGTATTTCATCATTCAAAATGTTATGATTATCTGGATTGTAATACATTAGTGATGTCCAACATTTAAGATCGTTTCTAACGCTACCGTATCTTGATTTTGTCAATGTTACCTAAATGAATGCGTGAATTTTATAAATAATAGTTAAAAATGTGAGATTTTGTTATGAATAAGATGCAATTATAAGCAATCTCCAAAATATTGACTGAATATTATTTTGACCATTTATCCGCTAATGATGTCTCATTGGGACAATGACCCTGTAACATAAAAATAATATTGAAACTCTTTTTTGTTGTCATATTTGACATAATGTTACCTTAAATTAAGAAGTGTTATTTTGATATAATTACATTACATAGAAGTTCATACGATTCCGTAATTATAATCGGCCGAAGCATTCCAAAATTTATGTTCTATTTCCTAATAAAATATAAATGTGATTTATTTTATAAGAATTGAATGCTTCTTTTTGTAAATTTATGGTGTTGTAAAAGCGTTGAATGTGCGCACATTTTTAGTATGAAGCGCTAAATCTGCTTCAATCAACGCTTTTACACCTCAATAAAATTACAAAAAGAAACATTCAATTCTTGCGATATTTATCAAAGGTGTATAAATAAAGATTATACGTAAATAAGACAGTAACCCAATGACAGACGCTCTAAATCCTCGAATCTAGACAGGGGCCTCGGTGGCCGAGTGGTCTAAGTAGTTACTACTGTAATCACTAGCCAGTCAACACTGAGGTTGTGAGTTCGAACCCCGCTCGTGCGGGTGCACTCGACTCCAATCTTAATTGACTAGGATTGTCAGTTTTCCTATCGAAGGTCGGTGGTTTTCTCCGGGCACTCCGGCTTCCTCCACCAATAAAAACTGGCCGCCACGAAATAGCCCAAAAGCGGTGCTTAAAAGTGGCGTTAAAACACCAAATATCAAATATCAAATATCGAATCTAGACAACAATTATCAACAAGCAAAACCAATACAATTGAGCTACTAAAATTAAATTTCCAAAATGACTATGATGCTGAAAATTAAAGTCGGTATTAAGTACAAATCTGTATGCTTATATTAATTGAACGTTGTTGGTGCTCTGCTGATAATAAATCAAATTTTACATCATATTATAGCTTTATATAACGATTGCAGCTAAATCATTTCAGGAAAATAAATAAGATGACATTTATTGAAGAAAAACTATATTTTCAACTTACAAATGCATCATGATGTGGGTGATACATTCCTCCTATTCCATAATTAACTATTTGATAAGCTTCTGTATTACTGAAAGTTGGTGAGGATTTTGTGGCTAAGCCTGTTAGTAAGCCAACTCTGTGGGTCGTTTTTTCAACTATTCCAGGTCCATCATACAACCAGGCTCTGAAATTAGATAAAACGATGTTTATGCTCCACCTACGATAGTAGAGGGGCATTATGTTTTTTTCGGTCTGTGCGTCCGTCCGTCCGTCCCGCTTCAGGTTAAAGTTTTTGGTCAAGGTAGTTTTTGATGAAGTTGAAGTCCAATGAACTTGAAACTTAGTACACATGTTCCCTATGATATGATCTTTCTAATTTTAATGACCCCAATTTCACGGTCCACTGAACATAGAAAATGATAGTGCGAATGGGGCATCCGTGTGCTATGGACACATTCTTTTTTTATTTACTATCATATCTTGTAGGTCTTTCAGTAGAAGAAGAAAAAATAAGATGAAATTAGATCGAAAACGAACACTTAGAAAACAACACAAGAAAATAATTTAAGAACAAAAAAAAAATTAAAAAGTCTCCTAGAAAATACCACCAGTTTGTCATGCATTTAACTTTTTAAGATAAATAGGCTTTCAATTGTTCACCCTGTAATTATGTAGTATTGGTGCTTGCTTAACGTCCAGTGCAAAGATTTCATGCAGGACGAAAGGTTTTACTTAGAGTTTCGATTTTATTTGAATATATGTAGAAGGTTTAGTCATTTCTTTGCACATATTTCCCCTGGTGCAAAGATTTAAATGCGCAAATATCACAATGATTTCAATAGAAACTATACTATTAACGAAATAGCCTTTAGTTCCACCGTCTACCTTACTTTGTACACTATATAAGAGATAAGAACTAAGAACAAGTAAATGCTATAAAAGGAACCAATGCCAAACATTGCTGAATATTCTAGTTTGAATATAATATTGAAGAATAATTTACTGTAGTACTGATCTTTGAGTTTAAACGGAAATTATCTGTTGATACCTTTGTTCTGATTTGGTGTTTACATCACATACTAAATGGAATTTTTTTCTTTAAATTTATAGTAATTTATTTTCAAGTTATATTAAAAGAAATAAATGATTTACACTGAAATTAAAAAAAAAAACAATTACATTACAATGTATCATATGGACTCCATCAATTACGCGGAGATGTTAAGTGACTTTTTATGTCATAATAAAATGGAAGACGATACATGCTCACCATAACACACATAAAGCGAAGGAAATTTTGCAGTCAATATAACATACTGTCCTTAGCCAAGACTATTTATTCAGACAATGCCCTCATCATTAGTAAATCTCATATCCACGTTAACAGGAAATGCACACGAGCATATCATGACTACATGTACTATGATAATGTAGGGATGTCATCTACCGCTGAGGGAAATCACCAACCATGACCAGATCAATACGTAGTGGCAACGCCACGTCAATCAAATTTGATTACACAACATCATTAACGAGACATTTTTACGACAGCAACGTCAACTGCTAATCAAGTTGTCGGATGCCATGGCAATCAGATTCACGCCATAAATGTTTCCAATATACTGAAATGCCAAAGAATTAGCTGCAGAAAACAAATTTTAATCCGTAAAGTTTAAACCGAATAATTTCCAAAACACATTGCAATGGGTGGGGCAGAGGCCAAATCGAAGATATAACACAGAACTCAAAACTGGTTGACCTCTCTGCCAATCACCTAGGCGTTGGTAACAGGCAATCCTTGCCTTCGATGGTGACACAGCCATTGATAAGGGGAAAACCAGGGTTTCAGTGCATACCACATGATTTTTGAACATTAAACATGACGTAACCAATTCAACTTTTGAACTGCAAAGTGTTTTTAGGCAATAAAGTAATGAATGAAAGTAAGTCCGCTAGTATATGTGCACGGGGAACACATAAACGGTTAACAAGGTACACATAAGAATAAAATTATTTTGAGGGCAAAATTTTGAATAGAATCATATCGGAAGCATTGTGTCTTTAGTTTACATATGTACGTTAGAAAAGAATGTTTGTCCTATGTTGATCAACACAGCCTATGTTCCTATGAACCATTCAACTGTATAACAAAACGATAATAATTCAAACAAATAGGATAAGTTTTGTTCGCATGAACTAAGCTGACTCACCTATGCGTATATTTTTAAGGTTTTTTTTAACGTTTAGCCATAATAAAAGCCAGAAAATAAACTGAACAATTTTTACAGTATATGCCAAATAAGGTTATAAAAATACATTAAAATGTAAAATATATTTTAAAATATCAGCTGCAATCAAAAGTTAAGTTTTTTATGGGAGATAATTGAATCATCATACAAAATAGAAATGCTGGATAGCCAAACAACGAAGGCTAATCCTTTTGCATTGGAGTAATTTCTTTATCAAGAAGAATTATCCTTATCGTGTAACGTAGTCACAAATATCACATCTATGTGTCATCCTATTTTATTTAGATATATAGAGTACTAGCTTAAATATATCTTATTATTTAAAAAGGATAAATGGATTTGACATGAGTTTTTCAAATAAGTAACGTCTTCGAATACTGCTTTATATCAAATCAATGCATTTATAGCGCATGTGTTGTAAATCAACTTAATTACTCAATAGGCAAATTTGTCATGTGAATTTCAGCAATTAATATTTTATTAGATAATGATCGCGTTCGATTATTAATGTAGAATAACAAGAGAAAAAAAATGACACCCACCCACGTTGAAACCTGTGATATGTTCTAAAATATGAAATGAAGATTTAAAATGACGGGAGCAATAAAGTTACATAAATTGACAAATATATATCAATGTCAATCATTTTGAAGTACAACGGAAATGGGAAAGAATAACAAACTACATTGAACCCATTGTTTTTTACGGAAGCGTTATAACGCAAACATTTGTTTCATCTTATTTCTTATTTAAGATTCAAAGGAAGCAGCAGTTATTAATAGAGGAGGAGGCTGCATATATTAGAATTTATCTTCTTTGTACTCATTGCAAAGTAAAATGCTTTACTGTTTAACTAATAATGAGAAGGATAATAGATATAAGAAGATGTGGTATGAGTGCCGATGAGAAAACTCTCATCTAAGTCATAATTTGTAAAAGTAAACCATTATAGTTCAAAGTACGGTTTTCAACACGGAGCATTGGCTCACACCGAACATCAAGCTATAAAGTGCCCCCAAAATGATATACATGATAATACATGTACATATATTACAATGAAAATTGAGTAAATTAAAGTTATACCGAAGAAAAAAAACCAATCCTGCTAATATACAACTGTAGCTATAGCCGAATATAAATATACTTCCAAAGTAAGCTCTCGTTTGAGGATTGTGTAAAGTTGGCTAACTACCCTTTTGCAATAAATGAATAAAATGAAGATGTTTTATGAATAAAATTATGTTCTCTCCATTTAAATTGCTACCAAGTTACCACTCTAGATTGAAAATTTCATGACTTTTTATCAAAGAATCTTTATCATATTCTGAGATTTAAAAAAACGATTTCTTACATCAAAATTTTAAAAAAAAATCTTTCTTAATAGTTCATTTTACAGCAGAAAGATCATTTTGTCTATTTGCCTTGATAGTTTTACAATTGTATGACATTATTTTTGCTCTTATCTACTGAATCAAAATTCTAAAAATGTTGGCCTTTCAAATAAAATATGCCTATAACATATCTATTTTCTTGTTAAATTATGTACTTTTCTGATTCCTATGCATATTTATTATAATTACTTTGTCTTGTACATGTACTTATGGTTCTTTTCCTAACTAAATCACAACAGAAATTTAATGACAGACGGGCATATATACAAAACTTAATGAATAATTGAAATCAAGATGTTTGCGTTATAACACAAAGGTTTGCGTTATATCGCAAAGGTTTGCGTTATAACGCAAAGATAGGAAGAAAATTATAAAAAAAAAAATGTGTGGCGCTAATACGCTTCCGTAGTTTTTTCACAAGTGATTGGTATTTTATTCCAATGGGGAATTACTGTGTCTCTCTTATTTCAGATTTGTTCCTTTTCTTCAATGAATCACAGTTTGTAGCTAGACTTAATAAAGGCAAACACTGTTATTGCCAACCATGCCTGCAGATACCGATAATTCAGATTTTATTTTATACATACATGTATTCAAAATCAACTTGAACTTTCTCTTACGAAGTTTCAGGTTAAAAGTGATAGTATTCACTTTGGATGATTTTTCCTTTTTGTTTAATTTTTTTTTGAGTGACCATTTCTCATTTGTTACGATATACAATTAATGCAATGACGTCTCAATTTCAATGAACGTAATTTTTTCATTACTAAAACAGAGATACAAATACCATAACTGGTAAAATCGTTTTTAACTTAGTTTCATCGCAAATATAAATATGTAGAGTTTTGTAATACATGTGTT
Source organism: Mytilus coruscus (assembly GCA_017311375.1). Lineage (NCBI taxonomy): Eukaryota > Metazoa > Mollusca > Bivalvia > Mytilida > Mytilidae > Mytilus > Mytilus coruscus. The sequence continues at coordinate 23,560,472 of CM029606.1, read as the reverse complement.
ATGGAAGTTTGGATCCACTTGGAGCGACTGATCTACGTCTCTTCTCTAGTCTAAGGTACACCGTGTACAAAAATTAATTCCCGCTTCTCCACCTGACGGAACGACTCCACCGCAAAGGTAATAGGTTTGGCTGTATGGTTAAAAAAGATACACTTATTAAATCCGACAGGTCATGTTAAGAAGTGTATCGCACTCTGAACGTTAACAAACCATTGCAATAATTTTTTGATGTTCGTTGGAGGACTACTACAACAATTCTGCCCCTATTTAATAAACCCTCATTTTCAAGCTACTGAATGTTTTAGGTGGGTTTTTTTTTTTTTTTTTTTTTTGGAGGGGGCATTTTTTACAAGTCAATGTTAATTGTAAATGCAGCTGTGTTGCTATTTTATTGACTTGTACTCAACACGTCAAATGAAGCACCTTGATTTGAAACTTTAACAGGGAGTTTTTCCATTGATATATCCCGCATCTGCTTGATAACGTTTTTTTTCTGTTGAATTTGACATCATTGTAATCGTTGGTCAAGCTTATAGAGAAAAACTACACTAAACTGTCCAATGCATGGAAGGAATTCAAGTTATCATGACTGTAGAGAATCGGGTAAGCATTGCACAAAGATTTTAGATGTATTTTTTGTAAAGGGCACAGGATACGGACTTTGATCGTTGGAGATCGCAAAGGTCTATTGTCTTCACAAGACATACTGGCAAACACCCTACACTTTGAAAAAGTTTTGTTGGAGTTGATGCAAACATATGCTTCGAACTCACAACCTCAGTGTTGACAGGCTAGTGATACAGTAGTACGACTACTTAGACCACTCGACCACCGAGGCCCCAATATCATTTAGAAACAATCCTTAAACTAAACTAGTAGATTTTAAACTTCGATTTCAACCACCCAATGAACCATCATATAAAACAAAGAATATATTGGCACATTAAAAAACAGGTTTTTTCCTTTTCCCCATTCTCGTGTGATATATTAACGATCTGCATCATCGTTATTTTTTGAATGCATTCTTTCATTCGATATGCACATGTATATGTTCCTGTTTATATCTTAAATGTATATTTATCTCAGTTTATGTTATTATTATTTATTATTAACTATTACAAATCTTCACGGAACACTCAGTGATCTCTAGATCTTTTATTGCAAAACTGTTTCCGGTGTTTTTTGTTTTTTTTTTACATTAAATACAAATGTCGAGTTACAATCCTATAATCTGTAGGAACACGTTTTTCATTATAATAACAACTTTAAATATTACAGTTAAGTAATGATTAAATTACCGGATACCAGACTTGTTTTAAACAGTATTTTGTTTTCAAATTCAGCTTTGAGAGTTCTAAATAAACATGTACTATAGTCTTTTGGTTCAGCTCTGTATTTGTACTATCCTGGTAAAATATTTTGTAGTATCTGGTACACATTCTTCGTCCCGATATACTGTTTCAAAAATCAGACAAAGATGTGACAAAACAATGCAAACTACGTGGTTGATATAACACAACATCCACTGTGTATTTCATCAGTGTTCCCATTTAGTGACAGATGTGTTCAATTCAGCAATTTAAACCAAGTTGTTCTTTTTCATAATTGAGACCTCATATTTATCAACATAGTTTTGAATGGTTTCTTTTATCAAAATCAAGTCTTCTTTCTTCAATCCGTGGGTTTCTCCTTATTTCTTGTAGGCATATTTGGCCTATTTGTTTCTGTGTTTTCTACTACTTCAAGCAAATAATGAATATCTTGATGTGAAAGCCCCTCAAAAAACAAACCCAAACAAACAAGCTTTGTTGTCGTGAAACGTGTCATACCAATAATAACATTAAAAAAAAAAAAAAACAGCACTCATTTTACCAATTGACAACTGTTTTCTTAAATTTGATAATAAGCATCTTAAAATAACTACATCGTGTACACTAGTATGTAATGTTATTAAGCAACTTAATTTCATAATAAACTGTTGACACAGAGATATGTCTCGTCTGTAGGCATAAAATTCAGTAAAAACAATCTGATGGACAGCAACATTGCTAATTAATTCAAAGTCGCTGGACCAGCTAGTTGGCAGGGCCTCGAAATGATTGACAAAGTGAGATGTATAGACAGCAATGTAACTTTATAGAAAAATATTGTTGTCTATTGTAAGTAGTTCCTATCAAAATAACATAAGCAAAAAACTTATCAATAATTGAAAGTCACTAGACCATGACCTTCGGGGCAGGGCCTCAAAATAGTCATCAAACTAATATGAAATGATAGTACTGCAACTTTATACAAAATATCACTGATCTATCAAAAGTAGTTCATATCAAACTAATTAAAGCAGAAAACTTAACATTGAAAATTGCTTATTAATTGAAAGTCACTGGACCAAGGCCTTAGGGGGCAGGGCCTCAAAAAAGTCGTCAAACTGTACTAATAGCAATGCAACTTTAAACAAAATACCAATGATCTATCACAAGTGGTTCCTATCAAACTAACTTAAGCAGAAAAACATAACAATTGTTGACGCCGTCGCCATTATCCTCGTCGGAAAAGCAATTCCTATGTCTCGTTTTCCTCGACTTTCGTTGCAGGCGAGACAAAAATTGAAAACACGTTCGGTAAATATACAAGAGGCTACTTCGGAATGTCATGTTAGCTGACTTTCACACCTTGTTGTTATAGCACTTGAAAACAAATGTTAACAACTTGAAATTCCCCATTGGCTCAATAAAAACATATTAAACATTATTTTCTACTCTTGTTGATGCACATTTACATCTAAATATGTAGAGGATAGACTTAGATTAATAAACCGCTGATTTAAAACGGCCCTTGATTGTTAAATGACAGTTGTTAACATCCTCGCTAGATCTTTCTTTTGAACCTCTTAAATTGTACAGTACCCATTAAAGACCTATCCCTAATCACTCAAAACAAAAAGAAAAAAATCAATATATTAATACTAAAAGAACACAGCAATGCCTATGCACCAATGATTGGTATTTACAAACCCTTAATGTTACAATAATTCAAAAATAAAGCAGAAACCACATAACGTAAATATTACAGAAGTATAAACTGAATTATCTTTATGATGAGGTAGCATACTGAAACCAAAGTGAAAAGAAAATATTACTACTTCTTGCGTTTTTCAAACATCTGGCAATAGAAGGCGTGTTTAAGACCATTACAGTTGAATGTCGTATTTCTACTCACGTTTGACTAATTCGTATTGAGTCAGCTACCGTTCTATAATTCCCTGTGCGGACAACAGTCGATCTTGTGAACTATTTAGAAAAGAACATACAAATTTCGTGTTAATTAAATACTTAAATCAAGGCACATAGCAATTAAAAGAAACACCGAGATCGTTTTAGATTATCCAAACATTTATAATCGCTGCTTGGATTATTTGTTGATTTTACCGTCCAAATGAAATTGACATCTAAAACATACATAATATAGGTGATAGTCTATCCCCGTTAAAGAAATGTTATGGCTACACCAATTGCTGGTGCAGGTTTAATACCAAGTAAATCTTTATGAGATGTCAATATTCACTGTGGGGAAATGGCTTCGCGTAATTGTACAATCTTCAATAAAGTGAAATCGCTTATTTCTCCCTGATAATCGCGCTGAATTTCTGGGAATACTGTAAACGTAGCTGTAGGTAGATTTTGAAGAAAATTCAATTTTTGTTCAGAAACTGTCTATCTTCCGTATGTACCGGACGATGTCATAACATCAAAATTGTTGAAATGTAATTCCCTTTTTAAAATATGAAAGTTCTTCAACGTTCCCCTAGCTCTTTTTTTTATTGATGGCCAAATTATCATGATCCATATGTTCTCTATTAATTGTAAAAAGAAGAGTCCTTCTTAAAAAAAATCAAGATCAAGAACTATCCTGATTTCAACTTCGAGTCGGAAAAATAAAAGGTGCTACGCCAAGGTTCACACCTCAAACGTACTCTAAAATGAACGTCCATAAGACGGCAGTTGGACAGCAATTTGGAGACCGAGTAACAACATGATCTTTGTTTCCTATATAAGATAAAGCATTCGTAGAACTCGGGTTTGCAACGCGAGCATCAGCTGTAACGAGTGTGTAAGTAAACAACATTTTTTAATTGAATGTGATATTTCCAATAATCGGGACGAAATTCCAAGACACTTAACATTATCCACATTTAGAAGCCTTTAGCGAAATAATTCCACCGTTTAGTGAACAGTGCAAAATTATACTGCTGGTTAGAAGACCCCTTATAGACGCGCACTTCGTCCTACCACAACGCATAGGACCATCCAGAGCTCCATTTGTCCAAAATTAGAACTTGTTTGGGTCATAATTGGAAACAAACACATTGATAAACAAACAGTTCCGTCTGAAGTCAACACGAAGAAAACTAACATCTTGCTTACGGAACCAGAACACTTCTTGTCACCAATGTTAAAGTCTGTGACTTCTAAGGAGAATTTTTCGGATGCTGCAAATATGATTCTGGAATTAGCACGACATGAAGTTAACAGAGAAAAAAATCAATTGCTTTCGCAAACAGCAACCTATTCCGAAGCAAAGTCCGATTGCCAACCTCAATCCGCTTTTGAACAAGCACGGACTATTCCGAGTAGGTGGCCGTATCTTCAGTTGTGACTTAAGTTACTAAAGAATATTGAGAAAGAACCAGTGATCCTATCTGGACTTCATCATATAGTAACACTTTTTTGTCAGAAACTTTGTATGACAAGAACAAACATCGAAGTCAACACTTCACAGATAGAGCAACTAGATCCACCGGTTGGAACGTAATGACGAAACGCTTGATTTCGTATGATACTCACAAATAAGTGACATTCCGCAAATTTAAAAGAGTACCAAGTACTAACTCTCGTCTGGCGTACCAGAGGACCATCTTAAACCGTCTTAGCCGATTATCAACGTTGGAGAGTATGGTTCCTACCGTCGCAACAATAACGGAAAATTTCCTCAGATCACAACGATCTCGTCGGAGACATGATTCTTCTAAAGGACAAGAAACTCTGTCGTTCCAAGTTTCCCGTGGGGTTAATTGTGAATTTATATAAGAAATTCTAAGTGAAGTCGTAAATTGAAAACCGACATTAATCACACGACCAGTAGTTGACATGATTCCTGGCTGTACATATGTGACAGAGATTTCATTTATTAGTATTTTACATTTTATTACATGCCAGATATTATACTTTATTCATTCACTCTGATTATTTGATCTATTGATTTATAGTCTGTTATCTCTTCACACGTTAAATTGTATGAAAGTTCTGGTCAGTCATACTTCATTGAGCAAAGTTGTAATTGTATCTACCTGTCCAACTCATTAGTAAATTAATTGTCACAACTTGTTAATCTTTATGGTCAGTTCTAATTGATCATTCTGAACACACCTCAGATTTTGGAAAAGAAGTAATGGTGGTTAATTCTTGAAAATTGGAGACATACATATTTAATATATACTTCTTATTTAAACCGTATATAGTGATGAAACTTATATAGAGACATTATATTTAGTGCTCGTTAGTACTCACGGAAGTTTCCATACTTTGGAATCACTGTAGTTATTGGAAATTGCATTCTTTATATCTGGTAAGTAGATTTTATGTTCTTTGTGGTGTATGAAAGACGTATGCAGTGCTTGCTATACAATTCTGCCCGTTTATAGGTAAGTATGCCCATAGACCTTAGATATGATAGGAGTAAGATAGTTTATGTATTAATCTGAGAATAGATGATTTGAATCTGTAGTTTGGATGTAGAAAGGGAGATTTACGAATAATTTGAAAGTGACCTTGACCTTTCAGTTATGGATCTATGACGTCACATTGACAATTGCGTTAATATTGCCATATATGGTTATTTTGTGTAATAGCTTGATTTTATTATATCAGTCTTTAATATGTTGTACTTTGAATAAGGGATCATTATTTTCCTAGATCATAGTATTTATTATTGTGTATTATTTTCAGGACACATAGATTATGCTGTTCCTGTAACATACTGGTTTTATTGTAGATATTAGTTATATAACCTGGTTCCACAGATTGGTAAGGGTCATATTATATTATATTGTACCTATATGTCACTTCGATCATATATATTAGCATTACAATAGTACATACGAACTTAATAGAATACTGTAGTGAATAGTTAAAAACCTTCGTATGGTAAAGGTTTTATGAATGACACTCGTTTATGAAGTACGGTACATTCGACTTGTTTATAAGACGCTTGGTTGATTATAATGATATACTATTTGATACGACTGATCAAATGCCTGTATTTGTATTTAGTTATATATGATTGCAAGTTTATTGCATATTGTGAATGTCACTGCATTCTTGATACTCAGTATAGTTTATTGTATATGGAATAGAATATTACATACGATCTTGTAACATTGTTATTTACACCAGTGTTTATATTAATCTAGTATAAGACTTTGATAAGACTGTTATAGTTGTATGCTATTGTTATTGCAGGGTTATTTTCCTTACGTTTACTTGTAAAATAAAGTGATGTCAAAGAACCCTGGACTTGTCGTTTATGGAACCGCCGTAAAACAAGACTATTATAACGGCGCCCAACGTGGTTTTTCTGGTAGATCAGAAGTTTTTGGTGAATAATGATGATTATGAAGAATTGATCGTATTTCGGCAATACACGTTACCCGTAGATGTCGATACACCTCAATGATTACCGATTGACAATAGATGTTACTTTTAAACTGAGTTGTATTCAATGTGTGTGTTTTGACTTTATAATTAAACATCATTTAGTAGAACTTTTGATATATAATTAGTAGTTGATTGACATTGAATTTATTCCTTTATTGGTATTTGAATTGTAATATAAAAATTGATTGTGTCACTTGATTTTTTTAAAACTTTCTTTGATTTTTTTTTTGTAAATTATTTTAAATTATTTCTTACAAATTAGCTGTATTTGGAATTAAATTTTGTTGTAAAATTTTGTTGAAATTATTTAAAATTTCATTCAGAATTTGATTATGTAATTAGCTTTCGAACACATTTACAGTTAGTTAACTTACATTAGAGTTTTAAAAGTTTGACACATAGGTAGAAGAGTAAACAGTTGCTACTGTTTGTAATTGATATATATATTATATTTGACTTTGTAAATACATAAATTGTGTTGATAGTTGCACATTGAAATAATTTGCATATTATTGTGTATATAGTAAATAGATTTATAACTGCCTAATCCCCACTCCTGTAAGTTAGAATTGTTGCAAAGACCAGAGACACGACAAATACTCTTTTACTCGTAAAGTCCCACAGAACAGTGATGTCGCAGATATTTACCTATAAAATTTGAAGGTAAGTGAAAAATATAAGTACAGAAGTAACTGCCTGTAGTAACTTGTACATTTGAAGTAGTAGGTATAAAGCTCACTAAGGAACGAAGTATACATATTTATAGTTGAGTAAGTAGTCGTGTTGTTTGATTGATAGGTTCTGGCTATTTGGGGTACTTGATAGGTATTTACATTGTGTTGTATAGGTAGATCTGTTACTTCGGTTCTTGTTGTTGACTGATTAGTTCTTTAATACATTTTAAGTTTCAGGACTTTCAGTGATTTCATTGATGGTACATTGATATTATTTACAGCAGCAGCAGCAGTACCAGTTACTACTTTACATTATATTGTATTATAAATATTTGCTTATATAGTTTTTTAATTATATGTAGCAGTTAGTCGTACTCAGTTAGGAATAAATTACACACATTTTGGTGAGTATTAGGTGTGTGTGATTTTCAGAGGCATAGCTGGGTAGGAACTTTAAGAAAGGTACGTGCGTGTTTATTGATACTACTTATATTTGTTTTCCTTATACATATTCATTGGTTTTCAGCTGTGAGGTATTGTTAGTCACTGTGTACGTTAAACTCATATATATAGTATTTTCTGAGATTCATTTCGTATTTTTTTGTATACTTATAGTAATCAGAGTTTTGATTTCAGTATATTGATTTACCATTGCGGAGTTGCATTTGTCATCTAATCTGTTTATTTTCAGAGGAGTTAGTCATTTCAGTCCATTACTATTTAGTCTATATTTATTTAGGCACTGTTGTCGAGTTTGTTGAAACTTAATCATAATTTTGATTTCAGACCTTTGTAGTAGTTAGAGTTACTAATCTTATTTTTTACAGGATATTCCTTTAGATATCCAGATTATCTTATATCATATTTGGATTTGCATTAATTCTATATTTATTGTTTTCTGTAGATTAGACATTAGACTGCAGATATTAATCTTTTTTTCTTTCTTAGATTTCAGGTTCTTAACTTATTTGTTTTTCCTATTTGATTTCAGAATTTTTATTTCTGTTATAGGTACTTAAAACGTTTTGTTTATTTTATTTATTCCAGATGATTTCTTTGTATTTTAGGATAAATTAATATTATTCATATATTTGTTTTTCTTTTAGGATATTTGTTTTCTTTCAATTACTTTGTTCCTATTGTAGGTACTTAACACCCTTATTTTGTTTTGAAATAAATGGAATTAATACAACAGCACTTCTCGACACAGGTTCAACTGTATCAACAATAAGCGAGAGTTTATACAATCAGCATCTATATTCAACACCATTACAGTCACTCAGCCCGATGGACAACGTTTACCTTACAAAGGATACATTGAAGCTGATTTGCAACTTCAAGAAGCAGCTGACAACAAGATTGAACCTGGTTTATTCCTCATCATACCAGACAGCGAATACCATAAACAAGTACCACTGCTTATCGGAACAAACATCTTATCTGAAGTTATGAAGGACATCAAACAAGAACATGGTACACGTTTTCTACAAGATGCTAACCTTATGCCACCATACCACTGAGCATTCAGATGTATGACTTTAAGAGAGAAAGAACTGGAAAGACAACATAACCGTTTGACACTGTTGAAATCAGCAGAGAAAAAGCCGATTATCATACAACCTAACACAGAAGTAGTTATCAAAGGCTATATGGACAAGATGTTACCGTATCCATTCACTGTTTCCATGCTGTATGCAACTTCAAACTCAGTAATACCTAACGACTTAGATATTGTACCAGCTGTAATAACATACGACCAGAATCAACGAGATGATATTCCAGTTCACATTTCGAACATTTCTACAAGAACAGTAACCGTTGCACCTAGAGCAACCTTTTATGTGAACTTCAACCAGTAACCATAACAACAGAACAAGTTAAACCAGATGATAACAATCAGATAGATATCTTCAAAGAATTACATTTACCAGCCGATATGAAACCAGATGAACTTCAATGAGGAAAGAACTTGATAAACCGATACAACGACATATTCTCCAAGAGCGACACAGATATTGGTTAAACGTTGTTAGTGAAACACCGAATAGATTTAACAGATAACACTCCATTTAAACAACGACATCGACGAATACCACCGTCAATGCTAAAAGAAGTCAGAGATCATCTTCAGCAATTACTGTCAGCAGGCATCATGATGCGTTCACATTCACCATGGTCGTCTAACGTCGTCTTAGTCCGGAAGAAAGATGGGAAACTCCGCATGTGTGTTGATTATCGTCAATTGAACTAGCGGATCATCAAAGACATCTACGCACATTCGAGAATTGAAGAAATCTTTGACTCGCTAGGTGGAAATAAGATATTTACCGTGCTTGATATGAAGTCAGGTTATCATCAAGTGGAGTTAGAGGAAGAGCACAAACAACGAACAGCTTTCACTGTAGGACCACTTGGTTTCTTCGAATTCAACCAATTGCCATTTGGGTTAGCGAATTCACCAGCTACATATCAGAGATCGATGGAAGAATGCCTTGGTGACTTACATGCAAGAATTTGTTTCATCTATTTAGACGATCTAATCATTTTTTCGAAAACCTTGGACGAACATCTAGATTGCCGCAAGAGAGTTTTCCAGCGTCTCCGAGAAGTTGGCCTAAAGTTATATCCGAAGAAGTGTTCTTTCTTTCAATGAAAAGTGAAATACATTGGTCACATCGTATCAGAGAAAGGAGTTGCGCCAGACCCAGATAAAATTGACAAAGTCACTAATTGGCCAAGACCAACAACACCCGAAGAAGTTCGCCAATTCTTAGGTTTCGTTGGCTACTACAGGAAGTTCATCAAAGACTTCTCAAAGATTGCTCGCCCTTTGACAGATTTGATGTTTTCAACAGGAAAAAAGATTAAAGGAAAGAAACCAAAGAAAGATCATAAGCAACAACCATGGCAATGGAATAAAGAACAAGAGAAAGCCTTTCAACAGCTGAAAAGTCATCTTGCATCATCACCAATACTAAGCTTTCCTGACTCCGAACATCCATTTGAGCTGCACACCGATGCTTGTATTAATGGACTTGGAGCTGTTCTTTATCAGACACAGGAAGGAAAACATAGATTGTTAGCTTATGCCAGCAGAGGCTTGTCAAAATCAGAGAGAAACTATCCAGTACACAAACAAGAATTCCTGGCGTTAGAACGGGCCGTCACAGAGAAATTTAAGGATTACTTATATGGCCAGAAGTTTACAGTCTATACAGATAACAACCCTCTGACGTACGCACTTACCACAGCGAAGTTAGATGCCACAGGACATCGTTGGCTTGTAGCATTAGCATCCTTCGATTTCAACATCGTTTATCGACCAGGCAAAAAGAGCGCAGATGCTGATGGACTGTCACGTCTTCCTGGTATTCACACCGAACCAGATAGCATCTCAGAGGAATCTGTCAAGGCTATATGCAGCTTAGTACAACCTGTTGCATATGTAGAGTCTTCATCACACCAACCAGATGCTTTAGTGAACATACCTGATATGCTCAAAGAACATCAAATCAACATCAGAGATGAGCAGATGAACGACTCTACAATAAGATACTGGATAGACAAAGTCAGTAAGAAGATGAAACCCAGAAAGCATGATGTACCGTCGTCACAATTCCACAACATGCTGTATAGTAATTTTGACAAGCTGAAGATCAAGCGTGGTATATTATACAAAACAACTACTGAAACGATACTACCAAAGATCAACTTGTACTGCCAGCGTCTCAGATCTCAACTGTACTCAGATCACTGCATAATAATATGGGACACCAGGGAAGAGACATGACAACATCATTAGTCAAAGATCGATTCTTCTGGTATGGTATGACTAGAGATATTGAGCAGTGGATCAAGACATGTCCAAGATGTATATGGCGTAAGACTCCAACCAACGACAGAGCTCCACTGACCAGTATCAGAACTACTCAAACCATGATGTATGGACTTTTTGAAGTTAGAAGTTTCCAAGGGCGGATACCAGTACGTATTGGTGATTACAGATCATTTTACCCGATACGCACAGGCCATTCAAACGAAAAACATGACAGCCCGAACTACTGCTGAAGCTTTCTTCAAGAACTACGTGGTCCATTATGGACTTCCAGAAAGAATACACAGCGACAAAGGTGCTAACTTTGAGAGCCGTCTAGTCAAAGAGTTATGCGATATTACTGGCACCAAGAAGTCTCGTACAACGCCATACCCCACAAGGCAACGGACAATGCGAGAGATTCAACAGGACACTCATCAACATGCTTGGAACTCTCGAGAAAGACAAGAAAGTAGACTAGAAGTCTTACATTGGTCCGATTGTCCATGCCTACAACTCGACCAAGCATGACACTAAAGGTTTCACACCGTTCCAGCTGATGTTTGGTCGACTGCCAAAGCAACCAGTAGATTTAGCTTTAGGGATTGACAGCGATAGAGGACCGAAAAGTATGACTAAGTATGTTGAAGATGTGAGACAGAAATTAAAGAAATGTTACCAACTTGCATCATCAGCTGCAGAAAAATCACAGGGTAGACAGAAGCAAGCTTATGACATCAGAGTTAAAGGAGCCATTTTACATAAAGATGGTCGAGTACCTGTGAAGATTCTTGCCTTCGATGGAACCCACAAGTTACACGATAAATGGGAAGAATAACCATATGTAATCATCGACCAGCCTAATACAGAACTACCTGTCTATGTAGTTAGGAAAGAGAATGGTCATGGAAGAAAACGAACGCTTCACAGGAACCATCTACTACCCATTGGAAGCATCAACGAGGAACTTGTGGAAGAGAACACAACTAACCAGATGCCAGTTCCTTTGCCAAGAAGAAATAAAAGAAAACCAGCATCACCAAAGAAGAAACCTGCTCCAGTAGAAGTTTCAACACACTCCAACACAGAGAGTGAGGATGAATCAATGGTGTATGTCGTGGTTGAAGAGCCTCAACAAGATTTTCAACAAGATATTCAGCCGGATGACGTTATCCAAGCAGATGATGAAACAGCATCGGTTGAGGAGAAGGCTACTGTTCCTGGTACCGCTGATGAAGATCAGGACCGCACCGAAGAGCAATCTGAATTTGAGGAGGATACTGCTTTGCCTGAGGAATCAGAAGGTTCAGAGCACGAAACATCACTAGAAGATCAAGTACATGATTTGGCAACAGATGCTTTACATGATGTAACATATGATGATAGCACGGAAGATGAGAACATTGATCATGAAGAAGAAAAAGATGATGACACACCAGAACCACAGCAAAGACGATCTACCAGAACCAAGACATCGACAGCTACAACCAAGTACAAGGATTTTGTTGTACCACCAGTCTCCAAGAGTGGACAACCGGAATAGATGGTTCGTGCTGACTACCTTAGGACTGCAGCATCCTCTGGAATATTTATCAACATGGCTGATGAAGTTTCCAGAGCGATGTTGAAGCTGATCACCAAGACAGACGATTAGATGATGTATTTTATTTCAGTTTTGTCTAGTATTAGACGAGGAATTCTTTTCCTCACACCGGGAGAAGATCATTGTTATATATTTTATTTTTTTTGTCACCATGATTTCAGGTATGTCTTGCAAGACATTATATCAGCAGGGGGAGAATGTGACAGAGTATATTTTTACATATTTCATTTATTAGTATTTTACATTTTATTACATGCCAGATATTATACTTTATTCATTCACTCTGATTATTTGATCTATTGATTTATAGTCTATTATCTCTTCACACGTTAAATTGTATGAAAGTTCTGGTCAGTCATGCTTCATTGAGCAAAGTTGTAATTGTATCTACCCGTCCAACTCATAAGTAAATTAATTGTCACACCTACTTTACCTTTATGGTCAGTTCTAATTGGTCATTCTGGACATACCTCAGATTTGGAAAAGAAGTAATGGTGATTAATTCTTGAAAATTGGAGATACAAATTTACTATATACGTCTTATTTAAACCGTATATAGTGATGAAACTTATATTTAGTGCTCGTTAGTACTCACTGAAGTTTCCATACTTTGGAATCACTGTATTGGAAATTGCATTCTTTATATCTGGTAAGTAGATTTTATGTTCTTTGTGGTGTATGAAAGGCGTATGCAGTGCTTGCTATACAATTCTGCCCATTTATAGGTATGCCCATAGACCTTAGATATGATAGGAGTAAGATAGTTAATGTATTAATCTGAGAATATATGATTGAATCTGTAGTTTGGATGTAGAAAGGGTGATTTACGAATAATTTGAAAGTGACCTTGACCTTTCAGTTATGGATCTATGACGTCACATTGAGAATTGCGTTAATATTGCCTTATATGGTTATTTTGTGTAATAGCTTGATTTATTATATCAGTCTTTAATATGTTGTACTTTGAATAAGGGATCATTATTTTCCTAGATCATAGTATTTATTATTGTGTATTATTTTCAGGACACATAGATTCTGATGTTCCTGTAACATACTGGTTTTATTGTAGATGTTAGTTATATAACCTGGTTCCACAGATTGGTAAGGGTCATATTATATTATATTGTACCTATATGTCACTACGATCATATATATTAGCATTACAGTAGTGCATACGAACTTAATAGAATACTGTAGTGAATAGTTAATAACCTTCGTATGGTAAAGGTTTTATGAATGACACTCGTTTATGAAGTACGGTACATTCGACTTGTTTATAAGACGCTTGGTTGATTATAATGATATACTATTTGATACGACTGATCAAATGCCTGTATTTGTATTTAGTTATATATGATTGCAAGTTTATTGCATATTGTGAATAAACTCATCATAGATACCAGGAATAAATTTTGTATTTACGCCAGACGCTCGTTTCGTCTACAAAAGACTCATCAGTGACGCTCGAATCCAAACAAATTAAAAAGGCCAAATAAAGCACGAAGTTGAAGAGCATTGAGGACCAAAATTCCTTAAAGTTTTGCCAAATACAGCTAAGGTAATCTATTCCTGAGGTAGAAAAGCCTTAGTATTTCAAAATTTCAAAAGTTTTGTAAACAGTTAATTTATAAATATTACCATATCAATGATAATTCATGTCAGCACTGAAGTGCTGACTACTGGGCTGGTGATACCCTCGGGGAATTTAAACTCCACCAGCAGTGGCATCGACCCAGTGGTTGTAAATAAACTCATCATAGATACCAGGATTAAATTTTGTATTTGAATGTCACTGCATTCTTGATACTCAGTATAGTTTATTGTATATGGAATAGAATATTACATACGATCTTGTAACATTGTTATTTACACCAGTGTTTATATTATTCTAGTATAAGACTTTGATAAAACTGTGATATTGATAAATGTTATAATTATATGATATTGTTATTGCAGGATTATTTTCCCTACGTTTACTTGTAAAATAAAGTGATGTCAAAGAACCCTGGACTTGTCGTTTATGGAACCCCGTAAAACAAGACTATTATACATATTTATATATAGTGTGTAAAGTGAAACTATGGATTAGAAGGTGGTTTTTGATCTTATATTCATATGAGCTTTTTTTATGGGATAATGATATCAGATAGATATTAGACGGGGAGTAATTTGTAACCTTATTTTCACAATCAATTTATGTGTTCCTAACCTAGGAGGATTATACATCTTAAACCTTTTCCTTTTTTTATACGTATCTCAAACAGAAGAACTGCAAGGTCATTACGGTACCGATGAACATTTTCGGACGGACGTCATTTTGACACAATTTGTGGCTAACCACAGAGGGGGTTACTTTTATGTCATTGATGTGATGCATTCTTACCGTTTATCCGTGTTATACTGGCAATTTAACTGTCCTACAAGTGCAGATTTATCTCGCATTCAGTGATATCATTTATTTTTGATATTTTGTACCTTATAAAATTATTCAACACATTGTAAAATTGTATTTCATTTTGTATTTTCAGCTTTTTACCATTTGTTAGCTTGGTTCTTAGATTAAAGTATCAGCACCTGATAGTCTTATTTTACTTGAGCCCAATTGTGGGTTAAACTTAATGATCCGGCTATTATATTAACTTCTGTTATGGCTTACCGCTGAGGGAAGAACAAAAGTTTCCTTATGAAAATTTGCAGATGTAACATTGTTTGTCAAAACAAGATAATTACATATATTTATAAATGTTATCCTTTTCCAGAAGGAAAGCAAATAGTGAAAAACAAATAAAAATGTCATTTTTATTTCATTTTCAATAAATTTATATTGTGAGCAAAACTCCAAGTCACAGAGCGTGTCAAATGACATATTCAGTCATGGCAAGGCTTCAAAGCCTACAAACAGAAATGTTTAATACAAAAAATAACGATTTATATGTTTTTCAAAAGTAAATGGATTCATGTTTGGAGGATATCAATTGCAAAAACTTGTCCTAAATTAAGTTAAAAAGACTAATTGTTGGCTCAACTGAAAACTCCTCAACGATACCAGGCTTATATTTGGTACCCCAGACGCACGATTTTTCTACAAAAGACTCATCACTGGCACTCGAATCAAAACAGTCAATTTACAGAAAACGAACACATCCATACTATTCTATGTCAACACACAAGTGTTAGCTACTTTGCTGGAGATACCCTCCGGTACTAGACGTCCAATATCGGTGGTATAAAAAAAAACTTGACAAAATTGTACTTAGGATACCCGATTCTGATTCTAGTATTGGTTTGTGTGTTATGAAATGTATTGATAAGAAATAGTAGGTAGCGTAGTTACCTGTAATTTTTGTTAAGTCAGACGTAAGTATGGAATTTGTACAGTTATTGAATATTTTGCTTGTAGTGCTTGTCGTTATTCGCAATTTAATATTACAGGTAAAAAAATGTGCTTTTTGACTTCATGACTTAACTTTCAACAATATTTTAGCTTTCACGAAAAAAATAATGCACTCAATTGTACATCAATTCATCAGTAGGCTTAAAAATAATGAAAGAAAGAGAAAAAAAAACGTAGACTCATACTTACGTCTGACTAACTCGGTCTGTATCAGCACCAGGGATAACTCTGTCACTGCTCTCTGAGATAACAGTAGATCGTTCAAACTATTTTGAAAAATCAATGTTCGAAGATATTTATTTGGTAACTGTTAGAAACAACTTGTATTTTAATTAGCTCATACCTGTACGTAGAAAATTTTCGAAATTAAGAGGAAAAATTGTGTAGTCATTATGATGAAGTCGTTGAAGTTAGGTATACAAATCATATAGTAATAGCGAAGAAGAAAACAAGGTTATCTTTTTAACTATATGTCTCCTTAAATAGACTAGACGTTTAAAGTTGGTAAACCTGTAATCATATTTTTTACTAGTTAATGAATTTCAGTCTATAACGGTCATTTTGAACATTATCTGAAAAACTGAAACTAAAATATTAATATAAAAATAAGGAGATGTGTTGTGATTGCCAATGAGACAACTCTACACCAGATACCAAATGACGTAGAAGTTAACAACTATAGGTTGTCGTACGGCCTTCAACAATGAGCAAACCACATTACGCATAGTTAGATATAATAGGCCCCGAATTGACAAATGTAAATCAATTCAAACGGAAAAAATAACGACCTGATTTATGTACAAAACAATAAACGAAAAAAAAAATATATATGATATACAGCAACAAACGACATCAACTGAATTACAGGCTGCTGACTTTCGACAGGCACATACAGAATCTGGTGGAGTAAAACATGTTTGCTGGCGCCAAACCTTCCCCTAATCTGGGAAAGTGGTGTAACAGACCAACATCAGAACAAATAATAACAATCAGTTATAAAGGGCTTAACTCATCAGATCAATACAGAGCACAAAAACACCTAACAAAAACACAAACGACACAAATAACAGATATGAGAGTACTTACATTTACTGAAAGCTAGTTTAAGGCCGATAACAACTATTAAAAAATTAATGTAAAGACGTCATTCACAGTCAGACAAAAATATGAACTTGTGTAATGCTAAATATTGGTATCGACAGATTTTAGGGACCTTGAATGTACATATGTGTATAACAATGATGTTAAGTTTGTTTTTAATTTACTCATAACAAAATCAGTATCTCTACCGATAAAAAAAAAATATTCAAACAAACATCGCAAGACTTTTTCAGACAATTCTGTATGTTTTAGTTACGTAAAAATAAATGATAGCTAGTGAACAATTTGAACAGGAGTGAACAGATATTAATTGAACGTAAGCTATTTGTCTGAACAGTACTGAATTTACTGCAGTGGATAAGTTTGAATATTAACATAACTTAATAATTTATATGTTCAAATAAAAAAATCAATGTTTCAGTTCAAATTTGGTTTACTGGTAAAAGTTAAACCTGTTAATACATGAATCAAATCTAAGTGTATCCTTGTGCACCGACAAGTGAAAGATAGCCTGCTCTCCGTGGATCGCATGTCATTTTATTTGCAATATTGTACTGTGTGTATGTCATGACCAGTTCTGGTTAGATTTTGTTCTAAAATAATCGAAGATTCGGTTAAAATATTGGAATAATTAAAAGAGAACATGCAAGATCCACGAATAGGTAAATTACTTTGTAGTTGGACAACTAAAAAGTTTGCGACTGTGATGATAGTTAAACGTGTGAAATATGTACTTTACTTTTCTTACCTCACAAGCTTTACTATTTTTATAGTAATAATACTCATAATATATCGGTATAAAATTACTTTTCCAGTGTTACGGTTACTAAAAAAACCAAGAAAAAACACAGTATTTAAAAAAAAAAAACATTTATAAAACTCTTTTAAAATCACACGTGTTCATTGATTTAAACCTGTTTTTGAATGGTTACCTTTTCCATATCAGTGAAGATAAACGTAGAAGCTCACAAAGGGTTTTACCCTGCAGTTGTCTGAAACCAGGATTCACTCTTGAATAAATTAGTGATCAGCAATAACATAACATGTTGACCTATTATAATTGAAAACTTGGATATCAAAGTTACCTACTCAATTAAGAAGAAAAAATAAAAGACAAAACGATTTTCTGTTGAGAAAAACAACTTTTTCAATTCAAAGAGGTTTTCCGAAAGAATCAAGGAGCTCAAATCATGTATTTGTTCTTAAATTCTTATACACACTTGTCTTTTGTTATGAGCAAAAACATCTACGCTTGTTTAGTTGATTTCAAAAATATCAACTTAATCTACAAACAACTGAACGATATAACAAACATTTAGAAAGCATTATCTATAAAACTTACTGAACCTTTCATCTCTAGCATAGAATGAGACAGGGTGATGTGCTGCTCCTTAATTTATTTTTATTAATGACCTGTCAGATTACGTGTCTATTTTAGCTAGCCCATTATTGCTAAATAAACATGGAGTTGATTGTTTCCCTCAACAGTGGTATAGTCATATTGTACTTGCGTCATTAACTATGTTGACATTTTAATTGAATTTATAATTGCGACGGGAACTTCCGTTCATCAGGACCATTCAGATTTGTCAGAACTTGCGTATTTTCCAGAATTTTGTACCATGCATGTGTACTTTTCCATTAATCACTACGTCTAGTTGCTGGATACACTTTATCTGTGTCCGTATAGTTCCGGGTATAAATACGACCAGTTACGAATTTTCTGACAGGTTATTGGAAACCTGTGATATCATGCTCATGAACTGAACTAGTGACTAGTCTTTTAACTAGAATTTGAGTCTGCATTTGTTTTAAAGCTCAATAACATGCACACAGACTTTTATGAACGTACGTATATTGCTCTAGTAGGATCTTTACACGATGTCAAAATGTGATTTGTTCGTGCAGAAACAACCCAATACATTGAACAGTACAAAATATACGCAATAACAATATTGTTCAAGTTTATAAACACACTAAAAAAACAAGAAACATGTCAAGGACTCTGGATAGGTACACAACCCTCTTCAAAGAAATTAAAAGCAACACGAACCCCACCAGACACATTAGCTAATGTCAAGTGATATCGAAGGGTAAGCAGGTCATGCTTAAAGGTTAAAAATTGGAAGTACACCTAAGCATGTTTGCCCTTCGAAAAAAGAATCTGTAAGATTTGTTTCTCAGACGATATCGAAGGAAACAAAATTTCTCTTAGAATGTTATTTTCATTATCAAGAAATAATCACACTTCTTGATAACGTAACCAAATAATTCAACCCTTGCTTATGGTTGATTACTGGGGAAAATACAGATATTATATAAACTATTTCATATTTTAAAAGGAAACAGTCTCCGAATTTATACCAGCTTTAGTTTTGTTTTGGCGTGATTTTTATGAGATAAAAGAGTTTGTATCTCTATGTCATAGGTATTTATTAGCAGGTTATTTTTTGTCGAGTCTGCGAAATTTATTTCGCGAAAAGGGAGACAAAGCGATCCTAGATTCTGTCGTCGGCGTCGGTGGCGTCAACATTTAGGTTCAGTCTGTGGTTAAAGTTTTTTCCGACATTAATAACTTTGTCAAACCTACATGGAATTGTATGAAATTTGGACAGAAGCTTGTTTATGACCAAAATACAGTATGCAGAGCAAAATTTGGAAAACATTTACTGATAATTGGACTTATTTTTTTTACCGTTAACAAGTAGATACAGTCTAGAGTTAAAGTTTGTTACACATAGATTGTTATGAAACTTTGTTATGCAAAAGCTTTTTAATGATTAAGAGATAATGTCTGAAGCAAACCTTTGAAAATATATTTATTTTCATTTTTAGTATTTTTTCTGATAGATGGACTTCCATTTTTTACAGTTAACATTTACAAACAGTCTGGGATTAAATTGTTTTGACATGATAAATTTGTAAACCTTCATGGATTGTTATGAAACTTGGACAGAACTTATCTTCAAGACCAAGAAAAGCATCTAAAGAAAAGTTTGAATTTTTAAAATTCTGTGTTTTACTGATAAATGGACTCACTTTTAAGACTGACAACGGCAATAAATTGTTTTTGTTTTGATTACTTTTATTTGGGTCTTAGTTTTATTAGTAAAATGGCACAAAGTGCGAATCTAACAGTCAGCGATCTTGGGGGTAACGAATGAGGGACTGTTATAGAGCTATTTATATCTCATTTGGAGTGACATATAATATTTATAATTAATGACTGGTGATATGTTATTTACATCGTACATTGTCGTACAAAGGAAAAATTTGAGAAACGAATGGTGTATAATGCTGAGCAACGGTAATGAGTAATAGTGTGTTAATTTTGTATATCAGCGCTTATCCAACAGTGTCGATTTGACACCATCCTATAGCAATATATTCATCAATCGGGCTGGAATACTGATCCGGATTCTAATCTTCCGAATATATTTTCGCCTCTCATACGTAACATATTCCCGATTTTATAACTTGTTTAAGCCAATAAAATCTTAACTACATCATTATTCAGCCAATTAGAACGAACTCTTGTTAAGCAATGAATTCAGAATGGTGTGCATATAGTCAGAAACTTATACCTTCCTCTTTAACAGTATGCTAATATCACTATAGATGTATTGTTCCTTCCTGACTACTTTACAGATTAATTTACCTTTATGATAGTTATATATTGCACAATTCACAATGTATCTTGTTTGCATTTTTGCCACACTTTGTTGCAATTTGACGGTATGCTTCTTGGGGTCCTTGATTGGATAATAAACTATCGTTTCTTGTATATATAATATTTTAGAAACAAGTTAAGTGCTTACGACCATTGAAACTGTAGGTTTTTATGTTTCTTTTAAAATTGTGAAGAATGTATGAAAAACATGTAATAAGTATTTTGGTACTAAGTGATAGATTATTGTATAGTTTACTTTAAGTCTATAAGTAATAATTTTCTATTAATTAGAACTATCTAAAGTAGTTCTCCCATTTTGCTATTGTTTGTAAAGTTGTAACAAATGGCTAAATATGCATTTATCAGATAGGTTACGTATGGGCATGCACATATTTATATTTGATTTCTTTAAAACTACGAATACCCTTTGAAGACAGCTTATGGAAAGACGCGATTTAAAATCTCATTCAGACATTTTAGTGAGTTCATACCTCCGGTGGCGGTGATTATTGTTTCCGAATCAAATTCTGAAAACTGTAAATAAAACGACAGTGGAGATAATTAGTCCCTGTACTTTAACTTTTTCCGATGGTTTGTAACGTTTGATTTTGTCAGTTTTTATGGACTCCCCTTTATTGAATAAACCTTAGAGTACGGTATTTTTGTTATACATTTGTACTTATTTAATTCTGAATATGCACAAATATCCCGTACTTAAAATCTGAATTTGCAATAAGGATTTTTTATTTAAAAACTCTTCTGTTTCCGAATATTGTGTTTGATCAGAAAACAAATGTATTTATGTTTGGTACTTAGAGGAAAACAATGTTTCTGTACCACGTCAGGAATATGGCAGTTGTTATCAAATAGTCCGTTTCTATGTATGTTGGCGTTTGTTTTTGTTGCAGTTCAGTGTTTCTGTTGTTCCTTTGTTTTCGTCTTATAGTTGATGTGTTTCCCTCGGTTTTGGTTTGTGACCCGGATTTGTTTTCGCTTAATCGATTTATGACTATTGAACAGCGGTATACTACTGTTGCCTTTATTCATGTTTGATTAATGACAACATAGTCATTGGTCAAACAACAGCATGATCATACGATTAACATACTATATATTTAGAAATTATTGCGAGGGATTTCTTAATGCGACTTGGTGATTATCGCAATAATAAGAACTCGCATTACGATATCTGTATGCAGATTTTCCTGCAATCGCAATAATGAATCTTGCATTTTTGTCCATTTTTTAAAAATCGCAATATTAAATGCACGCAATAACTTATAAATTTATAATATTCAACAGTAAGCCTCCATGTGTGGTTATAATAATTGATATATGTATGCCTCACACTAAATATGATTACAATGTATTTATAAAAAGTATGTTTAGATAAAATTAACGAAAAATATTGATAATGCTTAAAGTGAGAAGAACAAAAAATACTTTTAACTAATACTATATACCTTTTTGCTGCCTTCTTGTCGAAGATAGGATGCTTCCGTCTCTGATATAACGTCATGGAATACGAGTATCTTTGGTTGAAGATTAGCAATCTCTACCTTTGCATTATAGTATGGTATAGATGTAACACTTAAATAGCAGTATAGTTTGGAATATTCTCGTGGAGACTACAACATGATATAGCAAAGCAATCATCAAAATTCTATTTTAACAAACGCTGTAGTTCCGCAGAAAGACCTATTCTATTAAATCAATGATTCCAATGACAAATACATGTACATCACAGTGGAAATTAGGATAATTGGTGGACGTTTAGATCAACAACGATTTTTTTACGAACATTCGATATTTTCAAGGATACTTATTATTCGCGCCTTTAAGCTGACTTATACTCCTGTGAAGAACAATCCATTCAAGCTTAAATGCCAGGAAGAAAACAATGAAATTGACAGAACATCACTTTAAATTTCTTCTCCGTTAAGCTAATGGTCGGGTACAAGGCATGGTCTATATTCATATCGCATTAACATGTTTTCGCGTCTTTGATATGCAAAATTGTATGCTCTGGACGTCGATCATTTATCAAAAGCAACTAAAGAAAGAATATGAGAAATAATTACTTAAGTCATTTGGTTTCCATTACAAATTAATTGATCGGTATCGTCACAGTGTGTCATTTTTAAAATTACTGAAGACTTTAACTTGGTCATGCACTGTTTTAAGATTAAAGTCATATGATACGTTTTACTATGAAACAAAATTACGTGAACTTTCTTGTAAAAGAAAATTCTTTATATTATCAAAATCTTCATAAATGTACTGCTATTGAATTCTTGTCTTCCCGTACACTAATTCTCCGATATTTTCCCGTATGCAGTGACCTTTACTACGAGACCTATCGTAATTCTTCGGCCATCGCAGAGCGCAAGTGCGAGGGTGAAACCGTGATGAAAGAATGTAAGCAAACGTGCACTGGAAGGTAAATAGTACTAGTAATAACTAATTCTTAAAAACAAATTAAAAACACCAAATCATTTAACAACTGTTAAGGAAAACTTTAATTAACAAATGGGAACGCATGGAATATATTACTAAAAAATGGCTCAATTCACTTATTTTGCATGTGCTCCACATGCTCTGTGTTGATTGTTTATTATTGTTTATTAATGTCATGAACCGGCAAATTTCGGCAATAAACTAACTCAAAAATGAATTAGCTTGCGATCAACATTCACTGAATGAAATATTATTTTTCGATAAAACGTTATAGATGCATAATAAATGTAAAAAAATGTGCATACGGGACTTAGATTAGTATATATGAAATTGAGGATGGAAACGGGGAATGTGCCAAAGAGACAACAACCCGACCAAAGAGCAGAAAACAGCAGCATGCATTGGTTCAATAGTTTCGATAGCATAATAACATGAAACTCGTTTCATATGACTTTAACTTTACTGCCGGAATTTTCTTTTCCTGGCTTTGACATTTTCTATATAATTTGAATATGAAATCGTTGAAAGAATTAAAAAACACAAACCAAGAGATATTTTACTGTTCGTGTATCTGGTTTCACTCCGTTTGGAGTTAACGCTATTCTGACTCTTTAAATGAAAATATGTTTAAAACCGGATTTTTAATGTGTCATTTTTCTGTTTAACCTTGTATGGATGACGACATTTTTTCACAAAAAGATTTTTTAAATGAATATAACTTTATAAGATCTTTCAAAACTTTCCGATATTCACTGTTTTACTACTTTTACAAATTAACAATAAAACAAATTCCTGGAGCGAATTTCAAACGTTTGTTAAACCGTTTCAAGGACTTGAGGGAGCAGAATGTTGTTACTTGTATAAGCTGTTCTGTGTGAAATCACATTAGATAAAAAAAAATCTCCAATTAGAAAATAGGAAGCTATTTCTCCACGTTGGCTTCTCCAATTGCTAGGTATTTAACGTATCTGAAGACGATTGTCCTAGCCACAAGTTTGGTGCGTACTCAAATGTTATAAATCATATCAGTGACGAAGCAAAACCATATCAGTTCAAACAGTTCGATGGGTTTTTCAGTCATCATACTCTTGCCAAGTGTTCAGAATTTCATTTTTGTTGGGTTTTTTTTCACTTTGATTTCCTACATTTTCCAATAATCACTTCTTTCTCATCTACTCGTTTAGATAGACATTTTTTGACATTTGTTTTTTTTGGTTTTTTTTGTGCGAACGTATTGGAAAGATCTACTTTCAAGACATACTTTTCTATTCTCTCTGCATAACTGTTTATAATGGTTGTCATATTCCTCTGCAACCAGTGCTATATTTTGTTTCTCGTCTGTCTCATTAATACTGTTTTTATAAAATTCATACTCTTGGTCGACTTCAGAGTATCCTAAATGAAAACATATATATGGAAAGCTCTGACAATTTTATCAATTGCAGTAATGCTACTATATCTAAGATTTTTTTCATATTTGATTTATTTTGTTTTCTAGGTTGCATTACAATGTGGACCTTAATTGTTTTTGTTAGTCTTTTAAGGTTCTTTTTGGTAATGTTGTTTCCTTAGTAGACACCTGGCTATCATTTTTCTGGTTTTGAGCGTTACCGATAAAGGTAAATCTAGAAAGGGCTTTTAACGCACCAAATTTATAATGTGTTACTTTCGTTCACTACCACTTGTTCGATAACCTCTTGGTGAACTATAAACTCATCATAGATACCAGGACTAAATTTTGTATTTACTACAGACGCGCGTTACGTCTACAAAAGACTCATCAGTGACGCTCGAATCCAAAAAAGTTAAAAAGCCAAATATTGTACGAAATTGAAGAGCATTGAGTTCCAACAATCCTAAAAGTTTTGCCAAATACAGCTAAGGTAATCTATTCTTGAGGTAAAAAAGCCTTAGTAGTTCCAAAATTCGAAAGTTTTGTAAACAGTAAATTTATAAATAGAACCATATCAATGATAATTCATGTCAGCACAGAAGTGCTGACTACTGGGCTGGTGATACCCTCGGGGAATTAAAACTCCACCAGCAGTGGCATCGATCCAGTGGCTGTAAATAAACTCATCATAGATACCAGGACTAAATTTTGTATTAACGCCAGACGCGCGTTTCGTCTACAAAAGACTCATCAGTGACGCTCGAATCCAAAAAAGTTAAAAAGCCAAATATTGTACGAAATTGAAGAGCATTGAGTATCACAAATCCTAAAAGTTTTGCCAAATACAGCTAAGGTAATCTATTCCTGAGGTAGAAAAGCCTTAGTATTTCCAAAATTCGAAAGTTTTGTAAACAGTAAATTTATAAATAGAACCATATCAATGATAATTCATGTCAGCACAAAAGTGCTGACTACTGGGCTGGTGATACCCTCGGGGAATTAAAACTCAACCAGCAGTGGCATCGACCCAGTGGTTGTAAATAAACTCATCATAGATACCAGGACTAAATTTTGTATTTACGCCAGACGCGCGTTTCGTCTACAAAAGACTCATCAGTGACGCTCGAATCCAAAAAAGTTAAAAAGCCAAATATTGTACGAAATTAAAGAGTATTGAGTACCAAAAATCCTAAAAGCTTTGCCAATTACAGCTAAGGTAATCTATTCCTGAGGTAGAAAAGCCTTAGTATTTCCAAAATTCGAAAGTTTTGTAAACAGTAAATTTATAAATAGAACCATATCAATGATAATTCATGTCAGCACAGAAGTGCTGACTACTAGGCTATAAGTCCCTGGGAATGTCACAAGCCCAGTAGCCAGTGCCTCGCCATAAATAAATGGTTTTTGGCTATTCCTTAAAGGTCCCTTTTGTCAAAACAGTTCCGCATGTATTCATACTTTCATGTCTTTCAACATTTCAGTTTGGAGCATAACTAATTATTAAGGAACCAAATTTGTAAAGTTCAATATATAGCTACTAGCACTGGGTCCACAAGGCTGGATGTGGACTGTGGGTCTCAAAGGGCAAATATATCCTAGTATGTAGTGCTTCACCACTGAAATCAATGGGATAATACGGGACTTTCACTTCCGGTTTCATTTTTTTACGCCTCATCTAACTTTGGACGTATCAGTATGCGTAATATACATTTTTGTCATAGTTTGTAGCTTAAAGGGGCATGAGCTGTCAAATTCATGTTCACCGATTTGACTCAAATTCTCGCATTCGATTTATAACATACTAAAACGTATATTCAAATTATTAAAAGTCTAATGTAAACAATTTACGATGCATGAACACGATAATATGTATCAGCATTTCGTGTGTATTTTAGTCAAGACGCCATCTAATTAACCATCGTGGTGACCTCCGAAGACTGCCGACGGTCATTTAACCTTGTATAAACATAAATATAGATATGGTGTGAGCCAAGGCTCCGTGTTGAAGACCGTACTTTGATCTGTAATGGTTTACTTTTATAAATTTTGACTTGGATGGAGAGTTGTCTCATTGGCACTCATACCACATCTTCTTATATCTATAAATAGATAGAGAACTTGGAATTGGATTTTTCTAGGTCTGTTTGATTTCATATTATAGATTAAACAAAAATTTTAATCATCGTTTTTACCTGTATTAGAATGAGTTTTTGTGGATCGAATTGGTCAACCAAATTGTTTACTGTTGTTTCACTTCCAATGTTGACATTCTTTTCCTTTTAATGGCTGAACACGCCTAGTTCATACATAACCCATTTCTAGCGAATGGGTTAAATTGAAGGTCACATAAATACGGATTTAATGAGGTCGAATTGTTCACTTGCAAGTGAATAATTCATCAACGATGGTTTTTTTTTAGCTTATTTTGACAAGATTGAACCAAACTGACTGCTAAAAGCGAATTATTATTTCACTATTTCACTTTCATTAATGATTGAACAAACAAAAATCATATCTTTATTTTTTTTTATATCTCGTAGCTAATGCCCCTTTAAAATAGCATGAAAAAAGATGTGACGTGTTTTGTAACGATTTAAAACAAAATTATTCCTCAGCCTTTTTGAGTTAAACTTTCGATTACTATTACTGTTTTATTTCTGTTGATCAATCATCGGACGCGGCCGAGTATGTCGATATTATTTGTGCTCTGGCGTCATAGTTTTTTTTTTTTTTTATTATTCTACATAGTTTTATGTTTTGATTGTACAGTGTCCGTGTTATGCAGTGTAATTTAATGCAGATGTTTTATATGGTCGGTTGTAAAGGCTCATCAGTGATCAGGTTACTTTTTGTTGTTTATTTATGAACTGACACTAAATAAATTTTAGTTTGTTTCTTTGTCGAATATTCCATAGCGTTAAGAGTAAGAATTGTTAAATTGTCTGATTTATTCTTCCCAGATACTTTGTATTTGCTAGATGAAATGAATTGAATTAGTATAGATTAAGTACTTGCACGAGAAACCCGAAATATCATCAATGTTGACAAAAATGCATCGTGATTTCAAAAAAAAAAATTCAAATGTGAATTCCTGTTTCTTCTTCACGGTTGGTGTCTTAGTTTAATCTAAGAATTAGGATCATTTGATAAAAGTTTTATGAACCAGCTGTTTCTGTATTTGGTCCTATTAAGATTCCCGGGGCAAATACAGCTAACTTCGATGCTATAACAGTGCCATTATAAAAAAAACAGCCAGTTGATAAGACTATATTACAAGTAGTTCATGTATTATCATAACTTTTCACTATTATTAGTATTATGATCATTAATGTACACTTGGCAATATTTTTATCATTAATATTCAGTATTGCCAATATCATTATCATTAATATTCACTATTGCCAATATTATTATCATTAATATTCATTATTGCCAATATTATTATCATTAATATTCACTATTGCCAATATTATTATCATTAATATTCACCATTTCCAAAATTATTATCATTACTATTCACTATTGCCAATATTATTATCATTACTATTCAATATTACTAGAATTATTATCATTACTATTCACTCTTGCCAATATTATTATCATTAATATTCACCGTTGCCAACAAAATTATTATCCTCACTTTTCACTATTGCCAGGATTATGAGCAACTATAACTAGAATTATTATCATTTCTATTCACTATAACTAGAATTATTATCATTTCTATTCACTATAACTAGAATTGTTATCATTTCTATTCACTATAACTAGAATTATTATCATTTCTATTCACTATAACTAGAATAAATATCATTACTATTCACTATTGCCAATATCATAAGCATTACTCTTCACTATAACTAGAATTATTATCATTACTATTCACTATAACTAGAATTATTATTATATTTATTCACTATAATCATGATTGTATTACTTCTTTCCACTTTTCTAAGATTATTATCATTTCCATTGACTATTACTTGTATTATCATGATTACCTTTCAATATTACTAGTTTTATGATCATTACTATTTTCTATTACTGGTATATTATTATCATTACTTTTAGTATTACTTGCATATTATCATTACTATTTTTAGTATTACTAGTATATCATTACCATTATTTTTAGTATATTACTAGTATATGATTACCATTTCTTTTAGTATTACTAGCATATTATTATCATTATTTTAAGTATTACTAGTATATAATTACCATTATTTTTAGTATTACTAGTATATAATTATCATTACTTTTAGTATTACTAGAATTATTATCAATACTTTTATTATATACTTGTATTGTTATCAGTACTTTTCACTACTACAAGTGCACAAGTATCATTACTATTCCCTATTACTAATATAATATTATTATTTCTTTTCCTATTACGAGTATGTTATGACCATTACTAGTCCATAATACTAGTTAAGTATTATAAGTTATTTTATTATTAACAGCTGAGTACTATTAATGCGTTTACTTTTCAAATTATATATCGTTTTGTCTTTCGTGTTAAATATTCATAGCCTTACCAGATTGCGTTAATTCTAACAAAACGCCTGCTGCTTTTTTATGCATACCAGCCTGAAATATAAACAGAATAAAATTATTGATTACTTTTCATCCGTTATGTTCGAATTATGATCAGAAATCATGTCATAAAGTGGAGGTAAAAGGTTGAATTCCTATGCAAATGAACACTTTAGCTTTTATGTCGATATTATTTGTGCTCTGGCGTCATAGTTTTTTTATTATTCTACATAGTTTTATGTTTTGATTGTACAGTGTCCGTGTTATGCAGTGTAATGTAATGCAGATGTTTTATATGGTCGGTTGTAAGGGCTCATCAGTGATCAGGTTACTTTTTGTTGTTTATTTATGTACTGACACTAAATAAATTTTAGTTTGTTTCTTTGTCGAATATTCCATAGCGTTATGATTATGGCGATCTTTCAACATATTGTTTCTTTGAATTTTAAAGTTATTCCCAATTTGTTATTATTCCATTGAAAGCAGTTACTTTTATGCAAGAGCGATAGGAATCTATGAGAAAGAGAACACTTAACATACAGCTGCATCTTAGTGTAGAACGGCATGATATTTTACCAGCAGGTTAATAACTTATATTCATATTTACAAGTAATACTAAAAATCTTTCAAATTTCCTAGATATTAATCGTTTATTGTGCTTGATATAACTATTCTGTTAACAAAAATCTAGAAGTCATAACATGGCTATAAGATACGAGTTCACTTTGTACTATTGTTAAACGTTTTTTTAAAGTTATGGTACAATGTATGATAAGTGAATGCTAATTTATTTCAATAAAGCCTTTAAAAATTGGATAATTTACATAAGACATTCTAACCTGATTGTATATAGCGGCCAAAAACCTATTGATAGCCAATTCATTGATATTTTCGTCTTGATAGGAAGTGAACGGAAGTCTGCGTAGTAAAGCTTCACACCAAAGCTTCGCCTCGTGTAGCAGATTACTGTCTATAGCGATTCTAATAATCTTCAGTACTTGTGACGGATTTAGTGGTTGACATTGTTCATCAAAAAGAACACCATTGATAGCTTTGTCAATGTTAAAATAATAAAAAGTTCGGAGGCGTAATAACGCTTGTGCTGATGCTTTAACATCGTACTCTCCTGGCCAGTGGACGATGTTCATATTAACTATTTGATATGTTGTATTTAAATCTGAAAAATAAAAATATCTTTTTGTTGGAAGTAAGCTTCGTATGATGAAGACATAACCTGCCGATCTGTTTAATTGAGGTCTGGAGCTGGCATGTCAGTAACTGCTAGTAGTCCTTTGTTGATTTATGTTGATCATTGTTATTTTGCTAAGTTGCTTCTGTTACCTATTCCAACATTGGATTCGGACATCATTTAAACTGAGTTTTACTGTGCGTAATGCTGTTTGTATGTTTATTCCACATTGACTAGCGATATATGGGGAGGATTGATATCTCACATAAAAACGTTTAAACCCGCCGCGGCTGTCCCAAGTGAGGAACCTCTAACCTATATTAGTCTTGTGTATTTTTTTTTAATTTGGTTTAATTTTTATGTTTTTGAATTTAGTGTGGCGTTGAAGACCTATTGGTGGCCTTGGGCTGTTATCTGCTCTTTGGTCGGGTTGTTGTTTCTATGACACATTCCCCGTTTTATTCTCTATCCTATTGATATAAAGTTTCCAAACTATTTTAATTTAAAACAAATCCTGTTTTATTCTTTTGTCAATTTCAATGAAAAATTCATACATTCTTCGGTGGAAAGGACAAAGTCACCATGATCTTTTCCACATCGAGATTTTCATATTTTCATGATATATATACAGGTATAAAAGAGTGTAATATTAATACAAACATAACATGATACACGGTCAGACAGGGCAGGCAATAACAACACAAATTTAAAGTAGGTATAAAAGGCAGTTTGTATTAATAGAAATACTAATAGTTCCTCTAAATCTAAATTTTCTCTATGGAAGTCGATTACTTCTTTTGTATATGGACGTTAAATAAATAATAGATTTATAATAGGATTTTAGTTTGGTAAAACTTTGATCTAAGAGTAGAAGTACCATGATATTTACAGTTGAATAATACAGGCAAATCGTCATATATCCCCTTATTACATACATACCATACACAAATCTATCTTCTCGCGGAATCCCCATTTCCCAGTATGAACTATTCGTAACTTACAGTTCAAACATCGGGGTTAGAAATATAGTACCTTTCCCATGGTAATAGTCGAAGAAAGTATGGTCACGGCAAATAATAACAACTTCTGTATGCGTTAAAAAGTATTCACCTCTGTGAGAATCAATCCCGATAGTATTGATCTGTTAATCGTCATTTTCAACCGGTCAATATTAACATTTGAATGATAGTTTTATATAACGCAAAGACCTATTTCATTAAAATGGATTTTACATATTTGAATCCTCTTAAGTTAAGAAGGATTGCTTTCAAATCTAGATATGGCTTGCAAATTTGTTAATCTTATCCCCAATATTATGTTGATACATTTCATATGTTTCAGTAAGATCGATGTTGTAGGTCTTGGTTCCTTCACGAGTGTTTTTGGTTTTACGCAGTTTTTTCAACTGTACTTTTACCACGTCCTTTGAATTTTTTTTTCAAAGCTGATTATTTAACCATGGTTTTGTATCGCTTTCGGTTAACGATCATTATACGGCTTATTCAAAATAGTCAGTCAAAAGGTATTCTACAAGGATAACCAGTTCTTCACCTTTCCTTTGATACCTAAATTACCAATACACATTCTACATAGTTTGACATTTACTTCTACATGCGTAGGAAATATTTTGTTTTAATTAGATATAAGAAGATGTGGTATGAGTGCCAATGAGACAACTCTCCATCCAAGTCAAAATTTATTTAAAAGTAAACCATTATAGGTCAAAGTACGGTCTTCAACACGGAGCCTTGGCTCACACCGAACAGCAAGCTATAAAGGGCCCGAAAAACTACTAGTGTAAAACCATTCAAACGGGAAAACCAACGGTCTAATCTATATAAAAAACGAGAAACGAGAAACACTTATGAACCACATCAGCAAACGACAACTACTAAACATTAAGTATGAATTACTTTCCAGTAGGTTCTTTACATTATTGTATGTCCGAGCCCGAGATTGTGGTTTTACATCTTACAAGTCAACCGATTATTTTGCCCTATACATACGTTATTTCCTTTCAGGTTATCTAGCATATACCTCGATGTGCCCCGTGGTTGTCTTCATGTTTGTATTGTTTTGCACGTGTGATTGTCGGTCTAAATTATGACAGTAAATGTTTGATTTCTTTGACAAATATATTTTATTATTATTACTCCATGGCTTTTTTCTTCAATTCGCAGCTGTGACACGATCGTCAGTTTGCAAAGAACTCCGCTTTAATCGGTGATAGGAGCCGTCTTAAACTTGAAGTGAGGTTAGAGTTTTTGCTCCGTGGTAAAGGCCTCGCTGCGATTTTGGGATGAAGAACAGTAATAAAAGCTCTCTTCCTTTGATTTTTGTGTTTGTTTGCTGTGCAAGTACTGATTGTATGTCCATATCCTTTCTTTTCTATTATAATTTCAAACAAAGTTTTCGAATCAACATATTTAAAAATAGAAGGGTGGTTCTCTCGTATGAACTGAATCTCTCATCTTCATTAGTTAAGTTTAAACATATTTATTTACAAGAATAGCAAACGTTAGGGACTGGACACAAGTTATGACAACATTAAAGACGTCCTCTCCCAATACGAATATATATAAACAAAACATTCAATGATGACAAAAACATTAAAGGAATGTATGTTAAACAAAAACAAATACACACAAATACAGAGAAAGATGTTGTACAAAAACAAATATAAAGAAAAAGGCATAATATGATAAGAAAAAAAAAGATAACAAGCCAGAAGTGAAATGGAATTCGAGTGTTAGCTGTATCCTCTAAATCTTTTCTTATTCTCCTGATGAATCAAAACTGTCTTCTGTCTGCTTGCAATTGCCAGCCTGTTTCGAATGATAATAAATGATAAATAAAAAGTTCCCTACTAACATACACGGGCAACCTAGTTAATACTAGCTCTGCTTCCAACTGAATCTGTTCTTAATTATTAGAACTGCTTCCAACTGAATCTGTTCTTAATTATTAGAATCTTGTTGAGTACAACCACCCAATAATTCAAATGTATATTCCATGATTGGTCTAATAAGTGGCAAGCATTTACACTAAGAAGATACAGTTACGCGTCTATTTAATATTAATTACTTAGGGACTTTCACAATGGATTATATTTCCATGTATTTATGAAATCTTCCATTGATATCAAATATAATCAATCGTAAATGACTTTCCAAGAAATATCCTTGGATCTCTGAACTTGTTTGTGAAGTCTTCCGCGTTTCTTTATTGTTATTCGTAAGACATAATATAAACAGACTTTATAATTAGGTCTTATTATAACTCCCGTTTTAGGGACACATTTCATCATAAATAAAACAAAATTATTTGTAAGTTTAGCAATTTTTTTTTCAACCATAATCATAGATTCCCAAGCAAAAGTGCAAATAGGCTCGATATAACCTTGTAAAATTTTGCATAACGATGGTCAAATATCATTCTCATCTTACTATTGTTATTTTCTTTGTAAACCTTATCAAGAATATGATAGTTGAACCATGATCACTTGTACTAAACATATGATCTATCTGTATAACATGGAAACCGGAGATATTAGAGAAATCCGATACTTAAATAGGATCAAACATAGTCGTGTGGCACACAATCTGGATGTTCCGTTTATCGAGACCATTAATTTTCTAAATGTCGAATATTTATGTTAATATTCTATAATAATATCATTCTCCAAATCCCTGGTTCTTGAAATCTATATTTATATACATATATAGTACGTCTAAACAAGTGACAACTCTACGACAGATCGATTAATTGGATCACCAGTGAAGGTGATACACGGCTGAAAACACATATTATATTCAAAATTACCCTAAATATCAGCACAACAATGTTAAATCTGCAAATTTGCGGAAGCAAATTTTTATTCTTCCCTCGCCGGGATTCGAACTCATGCTATTGAGATATCGAGACAATACCGCCTGCACTTTGTCCAGCGCTCTAGACCACTCGGCCACCTAGACTGAACTAAAAATTCAGATTTCGGTGGCCTAGTGTTACCTTTCCTCGTCAGTAGAATCTAAAATTGTTACACAGTACATGCTATAGTAGGCATGAAGATGGAATTGATTGCAGATTAGCTAAATTATCTATCGTAAAGGATCGTAAGATGCAGCCATAGAAATAATTATTTGATATATATATAAAGACACAGATGAGCAATGTATCCAAGAGGAAATTAGATTCAAGCCCCAAAGATCCAAATTTAAAGCAGGTCGTGGTTTTGCTTGAACAAGTATACTGATATATATTTTATAATTATTCCCCCTGAAATATTGCAATCTTTCTTGTATGGATCTTGATTATAATCTTCAATATTATTATCTTCATTTTTTAGCTCACCTGTCCCAAAGGGCCAAATGAACTTTTCTCATCGCTTGGCGTCCGTCGTCCGTTAACTTTTACAAAATTCTTCTGACCTGAAACTACTGGGACAAATATAACTAAGTTGGCCACAATCATCATTTGGATATCTAGTTCTAAAAATATATCCGATGACCCCGCTAGCCAACCAACATGGCCGCCATAGCTATTTATAAAACATAGGGGTAAAATGTGAGTTGGGTCTATTATCTTGAAAACCGTTTTAAATAGAGAAAATCTGACTGGACAAAAATGTTCAGAATGTTGAGATCTACCATACGTTTATTTATTTCAAAACTGTCAGACAACTTCCTATAAATTGCCCATAAATGACGGTTTTTACAAAATTTGTTGCCGTTTAGTTTGAAAAACAATAATAGTTAGACAAACTTTGATAGATAGTAAAAATGATCAGTAAGAGAGGACCTACAAATAAGTCTGCATGGTCAAAATCGACAGTCGACTGATTTCTTGCGTTTTTGCATCTAACTTGAAAACCATACAAGATAGATATTCACTTTAAATCGCAAAAATTGCCAGCACGACAAGATCTACAAATGAGTGAAATTTTGCCGAAATCGTTAGTAGACTCTTTACAGGAGAGATTTCCCTTACATGACAATTGTTTTACCCTTTTTGGTTTTGAAGAGAAGATGGAGAGAAACTAAAGAAAAAAATTAGCAATACAAGATCAACAAAAGGAGATTTTTGTCATGAATAAAATTGAGAATGGAAATGGGGAATGTGTCAAAGAGGCAACAACCCGACCAAACAGCAGAAATCCTATTCTAGTCTATAATTTTGGAGATTGTCCAGTGATCAAGATGCACGTAGACCTAGGTGAGCGACACAGGATCTTTAGAACCTTTAGTAGTATTTCGTCAATATTTGTTTTCTTTTAACATCTATCAATATAGTGTACTATCAATATAGTGTAGGTTATTGATCGTTATTTTATGTTTAGGTTTAGGTCAACTAAGGACCAGGACTAACGTCTACATTACTACTTAAGATTATCAATTATCATATCACAAATGTCGACATTGGTGTGAGTAAAAATGGATCTAGTTTTATATAATAAACGTCGAAAACAGATTTAAAATAGTTATATTTCATAATAAACAGCTATAATTATATTCTTTGTCGTTTTAGAATAAAAATCCTTCTATTACAGAACACCTATTTAAGTTTAGAATTGACCTATCAACAAACGATATCCATTCAGGACATTGTCAATAACAAAGCTAGGTATATAGGTACATCAAAACATTAAAGATCAATTAATGCAATGAATACATCGAAATTCAAAGTGAATAACAGTGAAAAGGCATTCATCGTTAAAAACAATTAAGAGGAAGTAAATGCTGATACAACAGGATCGTTGACAGAAAAATAGAAAACACATACCTTTTTAAGATTAAAAAAACATAAGCATAAATTTAGTATTTTTGTGTTCCTCTTTGTCGAGTCTGTGACATTTATGTCGCTAAAGCGAGACATAGCGATGCTAGATTCCGTCGTAGGCGTCAGCGGCGTCAACATTTAGGTTCAGTCTATGGTTAAAATTTTTTAGACACCAATAACTTTGTCAAACCTTCATAGAATTTTATGAAATTTGGACAAAAGAATGTTTATGACCAAAAGACAGTATCCAGAGTTAAATTTTGAAAATATTTATTTTAGTTTTTTCGTTTTTTACTGATAAATGGACTTATTTTTTTTACAGTTAACATTCAGATTTAGTCTGAGGTTAAAGTTATTCAGTCACCAATAACTTTGTCAAACCTTCATGGAATTTTATAAAATTTGGACAGAAGCTTGTTAATGACCATATACAGTATCCAGAACAAATTTTGGAAAATATTTATTTTCATTTTTCCGTATTTCACTGACAAATGGACTTTTTACAGTTAACAAGGAAATACACTCTGGACCTTCATGGATTGTAATGAAACTTGAACAGAAGCTGATCTTCAGGACCAAGAAAGATCCTCTGAAGAAAAATTTGAATTCTTTTAAATTCTGTATTTTACTGATAAATGGACTCACTTTTTAAGTCAACATTACACTTATACACTAACAGCAGCAATCGGAGGCGATACACAGGGTTTACATTTTAGATTCATTAAACTTTTTCTAAACATTATGTTAATCGAGTGAGTCTTACTTTTTAGGGTCACTCACCATATATGTGTGATCGAGAGTAAAACAAACAGTATGAATATGTAGAAGGCAATGGATTCACACTGATTTCAATTTCATTTCAGGTACGTAAAATATTTTCCACATTGTAATTTCATCCTATAAGAGATAGTTAACGAAAGAAATATAGATACTTGGACAAAGACATTAATTCTTGTGTTTTTGTCAGACTATACATGACAGTTTTTTTTATAAGCTTTCTGTGACAGATCGTTCGGATAACCATGTGCACTTAAATAATCTGTTATATTCAAATCTCAAATACCTGTTTTCAAATATGTATTCAGGGAAATTCTGTATTTTACTGATAAATGGACTCACTTTTTAAGTCAACATTACACTTATATACTAACAGCAGCAATCGGAGGCGATACACAGGGTTTACATTTTAGATGCATTAAACTTTTTCTAAACATTATGTTAATCGAGTGAGTCTTACTTTTTAGGGTCACTCATCATATACGTGTGATCGAGAGTAAAACAAACAGTATAAATATGTAGAAGGCAATGGATTCACATTGATTTCAATTTCATTTCAGGTACGTAAAATATTTTGCACATTGTAATTTCATCCTATAAGAGATAGTTAACGAAAGAAAAATAGATACTTGGACAAAGGCATTTATTCTTGTGTTTTTGTCGGACTATTCATGACAGTTTTTTTTTATAAGCTTTCTTTGTCAGATCGTTCAAATAACCATGTGCACTTAAAGAATCTGTTATATTCAAATTTCAAATACCTTTTTCAAATATGTATTTAGGGAATTTCAACAAAGTGTTCGACCTTAAGTTAGTGCTTGAAAAATAATTAAGCTTTTATCGTCTTTATTGTCAACTTACATACACGCGGATATACCACAAATACTAAAATTTGACAAACATAACCTGGCTTGTTAAAAAAAAATATACAAAGTTCTGTTAAATCTACTGCAAGCGATAGAATTTTCTTGCTTTTTATCCACACGACGTTACATGAAAAACTGCAAATTTATAGCTAATTTACCAGATAAACTGACTAAGCTATGATAAGGTGTTCAGTACGCGAGAGAAACTTTGTGTTCAATAGAATATAGGTACCGCTTCCATAGACATGAAAGTATAAATGTCTAGTATAAAACATCTAAAAACATAATCATGTTTCATAATTTATAAATCTATTGTTTGCGACGTTTTAAATTACATTACAAACATTCCTCTTAGTTCTTGAGACTGTTGTACTTTGAAGTATTGATATCGATTTGATCCATGTCTGAATATTTTATCTAGAATGGATGTCGTAAAGTCCTCAGCAACTTTCGTTCTTTTTACGGCAAATGTATCGGTGCATAATATAGAAAGCTAAAAAAATATCTTTCGATTCTTTTAAAGACTTAAAAATGCATGAATCTCCCCGATAATTGTCAACATTTTGAAAGTTACTTTATTCAAATAGTTCTACTTTGACGTTAATCAGACTTGAGAACTCATTAAATCCTATAGTACTATAGCAAAAGCATTTTGTGATTGCACCTGCTGACAAAGCAACCAACAATTGTTGTTGTTTGAAGAAGGTGCTATACTGAAATACTCAAAACTGAGATCACAAAATCGGGTACAATGTACTTCCATACCTAAACCTTTTACTGGAGATTGAATTATAAATTAACTCACTTCAATCATCTGACCTGAAAGCTGCTACTGAACACCACTAGGTTCCAACTATAAATTACGTAAGCAACCTTATAAACTCCGATTTATATTTATCTCGTAAAGGTTCATTTGATTATGTATTGTTGTTTTTATTTAGACTTATACTGTTACACGCATTATAGAACTGGTTAGCAAATATTGTTACAAAGCTTATGCTGTCTGAGGTACCAGCTTATTCTTGAGTTTAAAAGTTTTGAATAAGTTGCAATTACACTCAAGGTAAGTTAAACCTTTGAAAGTTATCATACTATACCTTGTTTACTACAAATCTTTTAAAAGAAAATTTGCCTATTCCGTGGTCTTTTGGTAAAAAGGGTACTTTTTATGCACTGGTTACAATTCTTTTGTTTCAGTAATAAAGCATACAAATACACCAATGAAACAGGTAAGGAAAGTCTACTGAATAGTTCTATGATTTTACACATTGTGTCCATGTATGAAATTCCTTTCACATTTTGCTCAGGGTCTGCAAATAATGGTTTCTTGAAATTTGTTATGAATGTGAACATACTGTACTATGCGTTTTCTCATTCATTGCTAGTTAACTACCTGTTTGCCAAATTCTTATGTATTCTTATACTTGATGACCATTTTTCGTCACATTTTTCTAAAGAACTATGAATCAATCAAAGCAACTTGAAATTTGGTATCGACATATGTTTGAGCATGCTTTAACGTTTAATACGTGTTTATATCCATTGCTCTTCAACTTACTGTTTACCGAAAAATTATAGCGGGGAAACCATTAGTAAGCAATAGCTCACAGTTTAACTTATTATGTTTCTATCTCATAATTCGAAAACGAACTAAGATGCCATGGCAAAAAAAAAAAAAAAAACCACACACACACCAAAAGACAAATAACAGTCTATAAACAACACTACTTAGAAAACTAAAGACTGAGAGACACGAATCTCCGCAAAACCGTATGTCGCGGAAACCAGATATATTATGGAGTTACGTAAGAACGAACAGATTAACGCGCCAACAAATGCACGACGAACAACATTAATACTACATATTGTTACGGTAACAAAGGTACAAATACTAATGAAAGTTGGACATCGTTGTCTGGTATCTTTGATGAGTTTTTACAACAACTGGGTCAGTGCCACCGCTGGTGGAAGTTTCGTCTTCAAGGGTATCACCAGACCAGTAGACAGCACTTTTGTGTACACATGAAATATCCTTGATGTGTTCATTTTCTGTAAATTAACTGTCTAAAAATATTGAATTATTCGAACCACTCAGGTGTTCTATTCCCGTGTATTGATTGCCGTAGCCATATATGGAACAACTTATCGGAATTTAGGTAATAAAGCTCTACAACTTCGTATATATTTTGGCCTTCCAACTATTTAATTCAAGTACCAATGATGAGTCTTTATAGACGAAACGCGCGTCTGGCGTAAATAAGTGATCCAAATTTCATTCATAAAGAACCCAGCGACTCTTTTTACAATAAACTTAAGAGTAAAAATACTCGTAAGTCATACACATTTCAGTAAAACTTACGATCAATTTTAATCTTAAGATTTTTTGTGAAAAGAGTCCTCAGGACTTTGCCATATGATGTTTGCGAAATTACGTAAATATTGGCGAATAACTCAAACGTTTAGGAATTACGCAAATTTGAAAAAAAGGGCAAAATAACGCAAAAGTTTACGAAAAACAAAGATTAAAAAACAAATATGTGGCGCTACAATTCCGTACTGTGTAAAGGTGAGCAACTTTGGATTAAAGATTGATATGAAAGTAAATAATAAATAATAAGAAAAAATTTCGGAACTCATACACACAGATGGAGGGTTAGTAGCGATTATAAGTATCTAATATACTGCGTTTATAGATAAGTTCCATATTCATGTAAGTTAAAAAATAAATTCATCAATATCATGATCGGACGTTATGAGGTTCTGTCGGCAGAGTAAAATTCCTTCTTGTCAAATATTTCACTATCTATGTTCAAAATGAATGAATCTGTGTGTCTTTCATTAGTTGATTGAGGTTTGTGACAATTGCTAGCCTTTTCACCTATTGTATTTGTTTTTTTTATATTTCAGTCAGGTTTATGGCATAAACAGTTGTATATGTCCATTATATGGAGAGAATTTACTTGGTTTTCCTTTGTTTAACTATTATGCGATAAAAAATTAGCTTACAAATAATTGCGACAACGACTTAAACTATCTTAAAAAACGGAGAAACTATTTTAGTGTTCTTAATGAATATTGTGTAATGAACAGACTAAAAAAGTACAGTATGTGGTGTAAGGGAGATAAATCTTAATAACCATTTCATATGAAAACATTGGTTTCATAGGAAAAAACTATCGCATAAAAGAAAATATTAAGAAAAAAATCCAACTTTTTGCAACATTATCCTGACCATTTAAGCTATGTTTAAGCAAGTTAGTGTGTATGTACATAACTAGAGATTTTGTTTAATATCTCCGTTAAATGCATCATAACTCAATGGCGTGTTAACGTCAAGTATAACTCGGTGATACCTACTTAAATACATCATTATTTGATTTTAGATACTTCACTTTTCATTTTTATAAGAAATTCTTGTCACAATTATATGTCCGTAATTAAATAAAGTGATTAACCAACAAGTGTTAAAAAGGCATGACAATCCGGAAATTGCTCGTCAACAGTGACAAAAATGTCTAAAATTTCCCCTTCACCGCTAAACAAAAACTGTAAAGGCTACACTTTTTTTTTTTTTTATATCATTTTTGATTATTATATTTGAGTGTTCTCAAGCTTCTTTTTGAACATATCGATTGAGTTTTTATCTTCCAATTTCTGAAACTGCAAAAAAGAAGTCCCCTTCTTCATTTATGCCAACGATATCCGACCTGACGATGTCCTTTATACAGGTAGATCGTGAGAATGGTGAGTTTTTCTTTAAGGGCATACGATACAGTTTTTTTCTCACGGTGATTTTTTTACGAAAATGTGCATACAAGCTATTGTTCACCTAGTCAATTCAAATATGTAATAAAAAATATATACCTTAATGTGCTACTTTAAGTAGTAAATAGGCTCGAAATGTTAGACATTTACTCAAAATTTTGGTTTCTTGGATATTTCTATCCGTTGGATAGACATATCTAACTTTTTTGTTTCTAAAGATAAACACCAAAAGATTTTTGTAAAAACATTCAGAACATCTTATTTACATCATTATGCTCTAATTCTTTGGTATTAATTAATTTTTATTACCTTTTTATAATTTTAGATAAGAAAGTATTTGTGTAGTATATTTGTCTAATTAAAAAAAAGTTCCATCGGTGATTTGTTCATAAAGATTGGTACAAATACTCTTCATACATAATCAACCCAAATGAAATTTAAAAAATGGGCAATGCACTCGTTTTCAAGCTATTGATAAAAATGAGTTCCAAAATGTCACAGTTTGACGTCGCGAAAATTTTTGTTTACGTTAGCAACGTCACTATCTCCCCTGTAACTGTTTCGCGTGCACATAACTATGTTTTTATCATTAGTTTTATGAAGGTCACCTGGTATACATAAAACGTAATGTAATCTTAGTGAGTTCTGCGGCTGTATATAAAATAGATGTAACTTTTTGGTATTGACAAAAAAAAAAAACCATCGTACTGATTTTGAACACCAGTTAAGGATTATACCGGCATCAATATGGTGAGCATTATCGTTTTCTGATCGTAAAAGGACGATTTGCAAAACAGCTTGCATATGCATATTCAATAAGTTGTTGATATTACCAGACGGTTTACATGTTGGCTATCGATAACAATGTTTTAACGTTATCACAGTCGAGTAGACCCCTTTACGTCGGAGTGTAGATACACAATATATACACATTTATAGTAATACAAAAAATAAAATATCTTCATTTTGGAAATAAACTGAAATAATTCCGATGCTTTTGCTACTTGAGAGGTGGAAAAGGATCCCATGGTCGTATCAGTGGAGGATTCAGAGTAGGAAGATATTATCTCGGATATTGTAGTGAATTGGTTGAGGTTTGGGCAAATTGATAAATATCTCCTCCAGATATATAGGCAGTCAAACTTATAACACAATGTCCGTTACATATCCCTTTGGTATCCTTCTCCTCTTTTTTTTATTTTTTTACATCAAATGAAGTCAGAATTTTTAAGCAATTAAATTTCATAACAACAAACGAAAAAAGATATGATATACAACAACCAAGAAAAAAATATGATAACAGAAACAAACGACAACCACTGGATTACAGGCTCCTGACTATGGAATAGCACATACAGAATGTTGCAGGGTTAAACATGTTTACGGACACCAATCCCTTCCCTAACCTGGGACAGCGTTGTAAATAAACTATGAACCAGGATTTAAATATTGCATTCCCGACGCGCGTTTCGTCTACAAAAGAAAAGACTCAACATTGACGCTCGAACTAAAAAAGCTAAATAATGTACGAAGTTTCAGATCATTGAGAACCAAACATTCCGAAAGGTTTTGCCAAATACTGCTAAGGTAGTCTATTCCAAAGGTAAAATTATCAGTACTTTGAAAAAATCTAAGTTTTATAAATAGTTGATTTATGATTGTGAGCATATCAATGATATCAACACAGAAGTGCCCACTACTGGGCTGGTAATACCCTCGGGGAGGAAACCTCCACCAGCAGTGGCATCGACCCAGTTCACGTGGTTGTAAATAAACTCATCATATGTAGCAGGATTAAATTTTGTAACCTGATAAGAAATAAGTATATGAAAGTCCTTACGGGCAACAGCACAACAGCAGTGGCATACATATCAAACTAGGGAAACACAAATGTCATGAATTGCAAAGCAATTTCAAAAATAGATTTTGGTTGTGTGTAGCAATAATGGCAACCTACTTACACATACACATACAGCATGCATTTTGCAGACTAAAGCTGTAGGGCATTTGATGACCAACTGGTTCTATAGAACGGCCACTGAATAAGGTCTGTTTCCGATCAGTCGTGTAGGTTGTGGCAAATGCTAGAATCATTTGTGTTTATCTAGATTTAAATATCAATTGTGAAAGTACTGTTCTTAGAACCCTACGTTGTAATTCATTATATAGATCTTCATATATTAATGCTTTAACAATAAATTGTTAGTTTGTCTATTTGTTTCCTCTGTTTAGTATGTTGATGAGCTGTATTTTCGAAATCAGCGAGGACCATACTGGAGGAACAAACAAAAACTTCTTCACGGCAGATACTGACTTGGTTCCCATGAATTATGCAGTTATTGACCGATAATCCGGTCATTCTTCAAAAGAGCAAGATAATTCTGAGTCCTCCTCACATTTCTCAGTCTGTTCAAACATTACACAAGAAAATGAAACTTAATCCTTGTCAACAGCCAGGACTTTTTTTAAGTGTAATAGGATTTCCCAACGAGACAACCAATATTCTCATAACGTGTAGAAAATCAGAAGCAAATGTATATCATTAAATGGTTCAAATATTGCAATGCAAAATATTCATTGTAGTAAGAGTTCTTATTTTTTTAAAAGCTTATTTAAGGAAGGAAATATTAGTTACAGTAGTTTTAAATTAGCTCGAGATGCACTTTCATCTTGAAGTTTAGCTATTGATGTCATTTGATACATGAAGAGAATTTTTAATATTCGTTCACCTGTACATAGATATGAATCTACATAGAACGTTAGCAAGTTACCACATTTTTGTTTTTGCGCCGCTTATCAACAGTGAAATAATTGCAATTGAACGATTTCACATTT
Organism: Mytilus coruscus; assembly: GCA_017311375.1. Taxonomy (NCBI): domain Eukaryota; kingdom Metazoa; phylum Mollusca; class Bivalvia; order Mytilida; family Mytilidae; genus Mytilus; species Mytilus coruscus. Next base: position 23,515,904 of record CM029606.1, on the reverse strand, counting down.
AAAGTTACGATGTAAATAGCTTTAACAAATGCGGAATGAGTGACATTAATTCATGTAATGAATACCAATGATGTACATAGGTTGAAGGGAGAATTTGCTTTCGTTTAGTATGTTTAGAATTAACAAGTTACAAAAAGCCGACCTGGTTATAAGAAACAAAATGCACATGTCAAGGTTACCCAAAAGACCAAGTAGACTGTGTGTATATACTGTGAACAAAAACAAATGTATTGCGTATACAATTGTCCAGAGGAAAACATGAACAATATATTCTTAGTTATATCAAACTACACGAATCTGTTTCCAGACATACGATATATATGTGGATAAGGAAAGCAAACATTGACACAAGAGTTTTCAGAGCTCACAGTTTTAGATCTGAATCAATGTCTAAAGCAAAGATGAATTCATCACCTATGTTCCATATCTTATCAAAAAAGAGGGCTCGTCAGATGCGAAAATATTTGCAAAACGCTGTAATAAAAAGATTCTAAAAGATGGAAATTCCTTCACCTTTAATTGTTGAAGAATGATCTATAAGGTAAGAACAATTTTAATTCTTACCCACAGTATACAGTCTAATCACTATAGTTTTTAAGTCTCATTTGATCCCGGTAGTGTTGCCTGTTATCTGTGGTGGGTTTTAAATTAGCTGTATAAACACAATTAAATACCAGATCCTCACTTCTAGTTCCAAGAGTAGGACATATTTCAAGCTTTTAATTTACAAATGTATGCAACGATTTCGATTTCGTCGTATTCATCATATTGATAAACTTTTCTTTAAAGACGGAAGTCCATGCATGCGCAGCACAATCTCATTTAATATCATACAGCTTATCAAAGTACAATTTAACCAAAATTAAAGCACTTCTTAACGAAGATTATACTAGCTTAATTGTTATTAAATGTCAACGGCAATGCACTTTTGAGATCAAGGGATAAAATTCCTCAAAGTGGACCTATTTAATCAATGAAAATTAGAATCGATTGCATTACTAAATATTCAATAACACTTGCCTACTCTTGCGTTTGCTGTATAAATACTGTTTTTTCACATGCACTTTAGTCGTTTGTACCCGTACCTTTTATGTGGTTAATAACTTTGGAAAGTAGATGAATACGAATATTATGTTACTGAAATTTGCTATCATAAAATGTTAGAAATTATTTTATATTAAGGAAGATATCTCCCTCATGCAAAGCTCTGATTCCTTGCCTGGCTTTGACTATACCTTATGTCCTATTTGATTTTATCAGCTCTTGATTTTTTTAAACAAGTTTTAGATTTCAAATATTGTTAACTCGATCATCTCTGAAGAGACATTACTTGTTGGAATGCGCATTTGGTGTACTAAAGTTTTGTACCGTTAATGTTATTATTCACTTAACACATTCAGTCCTTACTTTAAACAAAAAATGAAAGAACCATTCAAATGGTTTTCATAAATAACAATAATCTAATCTGATTTACTATTACATTTTATTCTAGTTTTGAAATAACACATATATTTGGCAGGTATATTTAGTCCATCAGTGTCAGACAGTTTGATTTCTGTATATAGACAAGTATAATCAACTCTGTGAATTCAGGACACACTATTTCTGTTTTATGCCACAGACATTAAAGTGCAATGAGAAACAATTTCGCGATATAAGTTGAAATAATTTAGGCACGTTTTTCTTGACCTCAAATAGTTACCAAAATTGAATATTGAGTCTTATAATATCCTTCGTAATTAAGAGTCAGCTTGAGTCAATTTCGTCCTAATAAGTACACAAACATCGCTGATACATTAATAATTTGCGATACAATAAGTCGACCTCATTCAGAGCCATAACCATGCAAAGGTTGATTTATATTATTATATATTATTATTTTTTTCTTATGTTTGATATGACATCAAACAGAAGTATCGTCATTTTAATATTTGCACGTGCTTCATTTTTATTTATCTATTTATATTTATACCGGGGTCACGTGCCAATCAGCAATGTTTGAAGTTCATGTTGATGGTTAATTAGATGCAGACCGGTGCCAAAATATTGATACAAAAAGTGATTTCATGCATTGTTTATTGGTTCCTTTGTGACTTTTGTAATTCTTATTTACGTTTAAGTATGTGATAATCCAATTTGAAAGTTTGATTTATTCGGGCATGAATTCAATGCCTATTTAAGAAAACACAATTATTTATCTCTACTTAATGTTATCAGTATTGTTTTTTTCAAGTAACGTATGTACCGGTGACATTACCAGTTTCCCTTGCACAATATACCTATACGCCTAGCATTCCTGGTTGGTTAATTATATGTACAGGGTAAAGGTCCAAAAGGCGATGACATCTGGTGCATGACTGACTGGCTTTAAAACGATGACCTCGGTGGCATTTTTGGTATAGAAATTGGCTGCAGTCAATAGAAAGATTATCATCAAATAACTGTTCATGTAACCCTTTTCTTTAGCGTCCTTCAAGACCGACATCTCATCCGGCCTTCACTGAACAATTTGGTCGGGGAACTTTTCATCAACTCGAAAATTTATTAATATTCTATTATTTTTTCTTTGCAATCGAAGTAGTGGTTTTCTTCAAATTCAGCTAGGACTCCTTTATGACCTCCTTCGTAGCGCTGTTTAAGCGCTGTTTAAGCCCATGTTCCACGTGGAATGACATTTCTTCATCGGTGCCGAATTCATTTGATATAAAGGTTTCAATTGATCTTCCTTATTTTAAGTTTGTTTGATGTCGGCAATTTCAGGAATTCATATCCAATTGTCTCTCATTGAGCGACAATCTCTGTAATTCTGACGTCGACTTATAATTTTTATTTTCAAATTAGAGTTTTTCTTTCCTGCAACTTCTGTTCTTTTACACCCTTTTGATTTATTTGTAGCAGCATATCTGAAGCACTTTTGTCCCCATTATCGAATTGCTGTTCCATGGCACTCATTTAAATGACAAAGTTTGCTACTTTATTTTTCTTTTTTTCGTTGCCAAAAAAAGTGATAAGAGTTGTTGTTGGACTCATTAGAAAAGCTTGATACGGCGTTCCTGTTGCAGGTTGACCATAAGCGTTTAACTAATATAGACTACTCATATTATTCTTTACTGCTACTTTTGCATAGGCACTTTTTCAATACTAGAATTGTGAAGTACTAAAAATGTGCTTTTTAAGTTCTACAAATTTATAAAAATTTAGTTTGACAGTACTACACTTGTACTATAAATTTGGAGAACCAAATTTGTACTGTCATTGTATATTACTATTTAAGTACCGGATTGTTTTTGGTAATTTTGCAATACTGTAAACTTATTGTACAGTTCAAGCACTAAAAGTTTTAAGTACTTGATAATAACTTTAAGCTTACAGTTCTTATTTTTACCTTTTTCAAGAAATGCTGCATACAAATAAAGCAACAATTTCTGAATTAACAGTAATTTAATGAAAATTGAAAGCCTAATGTCTTTCAAGACCACTAGTAACTCGGAGAACAATTATCTTTATCGGAATATTTATGTTTAATATTAAGTATTTTATCAAATGCAGCAGTGGCAAAGGATCATTATTGTATTAAATTCCAGATGAAGCTTTATGAAGCGTTACTAAAGTAAGGACATGAACAATCGAAATTCTGAAAAGGGAAAAAATGCATCTGCAGTATATCCATTGAAAATCTTTTATGATCAGACAGTATGAGAATAAAAGTTATCCATCAATAACGTACGACACTTGGTAAGTGAAAAATCAAAATTAAGAATGTGAAGCCTTTTCTCGGGACAATTGATACGTAGAAGGCTACCTAATTTGTAACGTAATGTTGTTGTATCACAGGCTCATTACTTTATTTAATTCTAGTTGAAGCTTTATATTACTTTTGGTTTAAATCTGGCTGATAAAAGTAAGCATTTAAATTGTACTATCATCCCAATACAAATAACCAGAAGAACCGAAAATGTTAGGTATAGCAATCCGAAAACATGTAAAAATTAAGAATAAAGAAAAAAGGCATTTAGTAGCCAACAGTATATAGTCATATGTGGGGGATGTAACAAAATGAATGCTATTTGGTTTTTGACAACCTGCCACTTTTAACCTGTTATAAATTATAAAAATCGTAAATCATTTTGTAAAATGTCAATATATTACCAATATATTATTATATTTTACAACAATGATGGTCGTCGTAAGTTCCCGCGGTCACGAATTTCTAAATTACGTGCTTTACAGGGTGCCCCCAGATATCATATTGTACGGGGAATCTTTAACATGAAAAAATAAAATTATTGTGCTCTTTGTTGGTGGTTAAAATAGTATTTTAAAATATAGTGTATACATTGAATATATCATATAACGGAAGCGGAAAATATTTAAGTAATTTTAGAATAAGTATTTTAGCATTTTAGTAAGACTAAAGTTTTACCCAAAAATCACCACATTTTTATCGAAAGCAAAATTATGATATGCACTATCAAGCGAATTTTTTTATTTTAATTAAAACAATAAGACACAGTTCATGTGTGTGCCGAATTTCTTGAATTTAAATCAAACTTTGAGTCAACACTTTTGCATTGATTCAACGCGGAATATCTTGTGCCGTTAATCATTTTGTTGCTTACACCATTATGTCATTAACTAATTTTAGGACAGTTTTCATTTAATGCATTTCTCATTTCTGGTTGTTGTATGGTAGATTTCTTTGTTTTAAATGGTCAGTTAAGTTTGTAGATGGTTGTTTTGATCGGAGGACTATGTTTTGTGTCGGTTTTTCGAAACTTTTAACTTTTTATTCAATTGATTTTTATTATGTGTGTAGTATTAGAATCAAATCGGTCGGTCTCGTTTCAAACCCGGAATATTGCACAATCGTAATAAGTATGACAGGCATAAGTAAAAACAGCATTATCCAGACTATGGAAGCCCGGAAAGATTCAGTCTATGTTAGGGTCATACAAGATGTTTTCAACCTAAATTACCTTTGGTCGGTTGATAACAAAAAAATGTACCACCGTTCGTGCTATAAATTATACATCATCAGGAACAACTGCAATTATTTCAAAATGAAATTGGCAAGAGGTTTCTCCGAGCAAACGACTGCGGCCACTAAACTACATGTTCTACGCATGCATATTCAATCTATCTATCTGCCATGTTTCAAGTAGGGATGTTTAGTTTTTACTGTGAAAAGAATACATTTAAAAAAAGATCGACAGCTTCAAAATATATTATAGTCCGCTACAAAAAGGCCTAGACAAGACAAATTGTAAAGCAATTCAAGCGAAAAAAACTAAAGATCTGATTTATGACAAAACAAAAAACGAAAAACAGATATAACAAACAGCAACCTACGACAATCACTGAATTACAGGCTCTTCATTTTGGACTCTTTCATACAGCCCTTGCCTGGAACAATGGTGTAACAACAAAACATAAGAACAAAAATTAGCTGAAAATTGCTTGACTCATCGAATTGGCATGAAGCACAAAAACAACTAACATAAAGACAAACGACACAAAGTACCGATCTAAGAGAACTTGCAGATATTGAAAGCTAGTGTAAAGACGTCACCAACAGATAGGACCATAAGTTATCATAAATTTAAAGCAATCAATACATATTTAGTTATGTTTTGATTTATCAAAAACATCAAAATCAATATTATTTAGTTCCAATTAAAATCATATTCAAATATCTTACTAGGATGTTGAAATTTCATCCTTTGAAAATAAGTTTATTCAAGTGATCTATAACTTTACATAGCTCGTATTTAAATAAAGGTGCTTTATAAACAACAATACTGTAAAGATTAGGGTGTTTTTTTTAAATAAGAATTCTACTTGTACAGCTGAACTTCAACATAAAAAACACTTATTGAGACGAAATTCATGACTTAATAATTTTTCAGTTATACATATATTTCGTTACTTGAAATCTGAAACGTCACTACAGACATGGGCATAGCGATCCAGTTGGAAAATATACACATCGTAAGAAGGGGTCAAAGGAAGATAATGCCCATGTTAGGCAAATGATATATGTCAAAATGTCAATACCGATTGGTTGCATTAAGGAACACTGACGATGATGAAGATGACGACATATAAGCTTTTATTTGTCTGAAAGTTCCTAGTTTACTATTTGCAGCGGTTGAATGGAAAGTTAGCTGCTGTCCATAATAATATTCTAAATTGTTTTCCGAATTAGAAATATGTATGTAATATATTTACAATTGTTAGCAAACTTTTTTTCTTGTCGATTGGTGTTAGATGTAGGTTTAAAAAAAGAGAACAAAAAAACAAGAGTGCACACGATACAATGTCTAGCATTCTTTACTGATCATGACTGAATTTATGTTTAAATTCTTGGAGAAAAAGGTTATAAAACAAGAATTATATACATTTAACATCAGCTAGGATCCATGTCAATGCGGCCGAGGTCAGATGAACTCTGCCACATAGACATGTACACCTTGCTATCATTCCATACACCAAATATATTTGACCCACTGCTTATATAGTATCTGAGATAAAGACTTGACCACGAAAATTTAACCTTGTTCACTAATCCATGTAATGAGGTCGAGGTCAGGTGAACCCTGTCTGACGGACATGTAAACCTTGCAAGGATACCATATACTGGTAAACAAAAATAGTTATCCTATAACTCATAATAAGTGAGACGTTCACATGACGAAAATAATATATACGGTTTTATAGCTGTCGCTGAACCATGAGGATAAAGTCAAGGACAATGATCATATGACAGACATAAACTTCGTAACAGAACACATGGAATAAATCAACCAGGTCCTCTACCCCATGAAATATAAGCTATACAAATAGTTTACGCCGTTATCGCCGCCACCAACGGATTGTATTTTATATGTCTCGCATTCAGCGACTTGCGTCACAGGCGAGACTAAAAACCTGCAATGTGATCTCTAAACTAGACCTGGTCGGTGGCGTAATATTTCTACTAGCTTCAACAAATTTCTTAGTTGTTTGCAGGTGTTTGTAAAATACATCGATGCTGTACAGAACAACAACTCAATATGGCAGGCTGTTTTATTATTTATATTAACTTCAGGATATCTCATATAATATACAAAAACTTAATATATAAACTATAATATATAAACTATCAACTTATATAATCTAGTTTTGATAAGATATCTTATATAATATATAAGATATCTTATATATCTAGTTTTATAAGATATAATCTAGTTTTATAAGATATCTTATATATTATATAAGATATCTTACATATAATATAAGATATCTGATATATTATATGTGATATCTTATATGTAATATAAGATATCTTACATATTATATAAGATATCTCATCTAGTTTAAAAGATATCTTCTAAAGTTTATAAGATATCTTGTAAATACTTTATATAAAATATCATATATACTTTATAAGATATCTCATATATTAAATAAGATATCTTATATAGTTTATACGTTATCTCATATAGTTTATAAGATATCTCATATAATTTATAAGATATCTTACAGAGAAAATTTATTATTTATAAATCATATAAGATATCTTTTAAACTATATAAGATATCTTATAAACTACATAGAGATTATATTCGATATCGTAGTTCATTTCAGAGATTTTGTTTAGCCGTGATACTGTAATGATGAAAGGTGAATTATTTTCTTGCCTTTTTATATTCTGTGTACAGTGATAATTATATATAACGCAACAGAAATAAGAATTATTAAAATGGATATTGATCCTTGGATAGTCAAATGTTAAATATTTACATCTGTTTGTGTATGCAGATAATACTGTTCTTTTTTTAGTGGACGTAGTTCAGCTAATTCGTGCATATTTTTAGAAGAATTGTGGGTTTGGTGATAAAAGCATAAAATATGATTTTTTTTTTGTTCAATTATTAATAAAAGTGAAATAGTGAAATAATATATCGCTTTTAGCAGCCAGTATGGTTCAATTTTGTCAAAATAAGATAAGAAACATTGATGAGGAATTATTCACTTGCAAGTGAATAATTCGACCTCATTGAATCCATATTCATGTGAACTTCAATTTAACCTCTTAGCTAGAGATGGATACCGCATGCATTGTTCGTTTTTAATAATTTAAAAGAAAAGAATGTCAACATTGAAAGTAAAACAAAGGTAAATCATTTGATTGACTGATTCGATCCACAAAAAATCATTCTTATACAGGTAAAAACGATGATTAACATATATTTTTAATCTATAATATGAAATTAAACAGACCTATAAAAATCCAAATATACGAGTCTGATATCTATTTATATCTATATTTATGTTTATATCCCTTATATGGCAATCAGAGGTATTCGGAGGTCAACTCGACAGTTAATTAGATGGCGTCTAGACTAAAATATACACGAAACGAAGCTACATATTTTCGAGTCCATGTCCGGTATATTGTTTATTTTACACTTTTTATAATTTATTTAAATGTTTTACATTGTGATAAATCAAATATGAGAATTTGAGTCAAATCGGTGAGACATGAATTTGACAGCTAGTGCCCCTTTAAGTACCATCTGAGTCACAAATGATAATGGATATGATCCACTTCTTCTTGCCACAATCCTTTCTATTTCCTCGATTAAGGTAACATCAAGATGATAAATATATACGACTATTCACCAAATTTCTACTGGCAATGAGTAACATCACGAGTGCTACCAGTTGGCAAGAAACTACACACCCTTTCGAACACCTGCGTTGACCCTAGTTTTGATGAAAAGGGACTCGTGTTGTTTATGCTTTCAATGTTGTGTTGTTTGCTCTTTATTTTTCAATGTCTGTGTTGTCAACCAGTGAAAGTCTTATTTATCCATCTAACAGGCATGGAAAACCTTATTTCATTGCAAACGTTTAGATTCGGTAAAGTTACGAGTAGTCCTGCAGATGTGTGACAAAATTGTGGGTTTGATGATAAAAGCACTAAATTTGGCACGGTAGTAGTTATGTGTGTTTCAAACAATATTAGCTATGGACCCACCTTGAAATTTCAATATGGCGGCTATTATCCAGATGGCCGCCATAAAATATCAAAATCAACAAATACCCCTTATGTTAGTTCAAATTTGTCATGTGATTAGTGATAGGTGCTTCGAACAATATAAGCTATGGACCCAAATTGAAATTACAATATGGCGGCTTGTTCCAAGAATGCCGCCATAAGATATCAAAATCAACAAATATCCATTATAAAAGGTTACAAAATGTTTTGTTTTGACGTACCTTCAGTAATACTAAATGCCCTATAATACCAAGTGTATGCCTTATTTATATACTAAATCCAAATATCAATAAATTTGCGAGGAAAGTATAGAAATCCTACCTTCGTACTATTCTTGCAGAACAGTAGTCTACAACGAGGGATCACATATAGACACTGGCATTATTCCAATATATAAGCTAGACTTAACTAGAATTAATACTTCTGTTTAATGATTAATTTGGTGTTATAATTAAACAAGCAACCGCAATAATCTGTTTGTATGACAAAGATACTTGAAAAAGCTGCACATGCAGGTAGTTCAAAAAGACAGTAGGCAAAAGTCTTTTCCACAGTCATTTTAAACATTAGTTGATAATCGTTTGGCCAGATTTTCAAATGCAGTCGAGTTATTCCATTGAGGCAAATACGAGGCTATCTATTTCAAAGTTACTTCTGTTATTTTCTCCATTCTTCTTTAATATTACATTCAACTGAATTAAACACATCTCTTCTTCCGGATGCTAAGACCAGGAAAGGAGGTACTAAATGACCAAATGTACAGTTTACAGTTGTCGTTTATGAATGATCCAATTATCCATGTATCTACAGTACTAGAAAATTCCATCTATGGAACATTCGCATTGAATATGTGGCTCCTCCCTCGAATCTTGCTGGCTTTACAACAGCAGCCGTGAACAATATTGACAACAGCAAGAGTTTAACTACGACTAAAGAATAGTTAGATAGTACGACACTTTCAATATTTCAGCATTTTCGAAGCCTAACTTGGCAAATTTGTCATAACCGTATGCATTGAAATATATGCATTTTCCTTATAATCTCTGGTACTTTAACCAATATATTATGCGCCAGCACAACTGTTCGTATTATTGTTATAACTTAGTATACATATATAACTATGGAATAAGATATATCCTTAATACTAACCAAACATAACAATGCGTTTCCTTCTTACATCTAATAATTAACGTGTTATGGACATGCACTCTGTCAATTGTCTAACCCGAAATACATGTATGCCAACCTGGTATAATAAATCAATTGTGCAATTCTATCCTTACATTGTATAAATAAGTTAACAAAATGATAACACAGATGTCTCGAAGCAGATGATAATGAAAACATTAAATATTTTTGGACAGCATTCCAGGCATATACAGCCAAGACAAATAGTCATCCGCCTTTATATATCAGTCCGAATTGACCAATGTCTCAGGAAAGAGATCAAATCTGGCACAACGATTCGACATTCCATGAATACAATCCAACAATGTGTTAAATTTTCCGAGACATGTATCAATTAGCACTTGTGATCAATCGTTTTTTGCTTTTGGAAAATCGGAACAGTGGAACTGGGCAAACATATTTCTAGCAGAACAAAAAATAGTTTTGTTTTAGGTCTTCATACAAAAATGGCATCGCTGAGAACCTTATGTGATTGATTAGAAAAAAGTTAAATCACAAAAATACTGAACTCCGAGGAAAATTCAAATCGGAAAGTCCCTAATCAAATGGCAAAATCAAAAGCACAAACACATCAAACGAATGGACAACTACTATCATATAACTGACTTGGTACAGGCATTTTCTTATGAAGAAAATGGTGGATTGAACCTGGTTTTATAGCGCTAAACCTCTCACTTGTACGACAGTCGCATCATATTCCATTATATTGAGAACGATGCGTGAACAAAATGTCACAAATAGGGGTACAACAACAACACGAACCCCACCAAAAACTGGGGTTGATTTCAGGTGCTCCGGAAGGGTAAGCAGATCCTGCTCCACATGTGGCACCCGTCGTGAAAACAGTGGTCGCACAAGTGTTCAATCAAGGAAACAAAGTACTTCACGAACAGCAGGTTCTTTTTTAGAGGCTCTCATGCATCATGAACAAGACATTTCCATGATGTTACAGTCGTTGTACTTCTCATTCTTATGCAAGATCCTGATATAAATGTCACCGAGGAACGAGACCTTGGTGAGAACTATGTTACATTCAAAGAATGGAGAAATAAAAGGGAAATTGAGAGTCCACTTAACCACAACTGGTCTGTAACATCAAATATTGAACTGGACATATTGATGTGAGATCATTAAAACTATGTTCCTTCTGAGTGTATAAAGATGCCATATACTGCTTATTCATTGCTTCTTTGCATTTTTCCATCCAAATTATGGCTTCCAGTACCCGTGCGCAATATTCTGCCATTCAGCTAAACAGTTTAAGTGTTACAAACGTAATTTGAAAATGGGAAATGTACATCAAGCTCATGAGTAGAATTACACACTTGTAAATGGAGAAGGTGGGGCAATCAGATTGATCATCAATATCGCACAACTACAGCATTTAATAGTGTTTTGTCTAAAAATGGCTATAGTAATTAACAAGTTTCAATCCACCTTTGAAATAACATAACGTGATCAGGAAAACCACATGATGTTCTACATCAGGAACGGTTTAAAAGCATATACTCGATATTCTCAAAGCATGTGAAAGCTTTAGGCGGGGGAATGTTTCGGCCTTTTACCCAGAGTGCTACTTCGAGTGAATGTGGATGGTATATACACTTTTGGTCATTTATCACAAAGGTATCAGCATTTTGTTATGAGCTTTTAAAATGTGGTTGATAGATATAAAACGGATGTCACGGTAGATGAAAATGCGCGAGGACAATGCTGGTATGTACAGTGCTATCTAAAATGAGGCTGGGAGTGGGGCAGAGACTAAATGGGCTGTCCTTAAGAAACATTTTGAAAACTGAATTGAAATTGTTGTTTAGATGATAAATAAGATAGGGAAGATACTTAGGCACTCAAAAATCATTAGTAAAACAAAACTAGATAAGAAAATGGATAAAAAACGCAAAAAAAGACTAAAAGCAGTCAAGAAATCACTACACTAAAATCTAAAAATTGAGCAACACCAACCCTTCTAAAAACCGGGGATTATTTCAGATGCTCAAGAAGGGTCAGCAGTTCCTGTTCAACAAGTGACACCTGCCTAGGTGCTCTTGTTAATATAGATTGATGAGTCATATTTAGTAATTTGGCATACATTATATAATAGTAGATGTATAAATGTCTCTTTCTGAGCCTTAGAATCACAAAATTTAAAACATTTGGTACGTGAAATTATATAAAACTTGACCGAATGTGAACGTTTGAAATGAAATAAGGTATCCCATGCCTGTTTGATGGATAAACAAGACTTTTTTACCTGGATGACAACACAGACATTGAAAAATAAAAGGCAAATAACACAACATTGAAAGCATGAACAACACGAGCCCCTTTTTATCAAAACTAGGGGGTCAACGCAGGTGTTCCGGAAGGGTGTGTAGTTTCTGGCCAACTGATAGCAAGTAGAAATTCGGTGATTAGTCGTTTTTACTTATCATCTTGATGTTACCACAATCAAGAAAAAAGAAAGGACTGTGACAAGGAGAAGTGGAACATATACATTATTATATGAGTCTATGACTCATATATGGTACATAACGGTCAAACAAATCCTGATGGCGCCCTAAAAACGTTCGAATGTTTCCATTCATGGGATCTTTCATTAAATTGTCTTGCAAGCAACATCTATGTATCATGGAAACACAATCCCTAGAATATTGTATGAACTGCAAAATGCAATGCGATAGAAGTAATATCAACAAAGCTTTGGCTTAGTTTTGTTCATTTTCACTTTTTGGATGCCATTTTGAAATTTTCCGCCATTTTCAAAAAAAAAATAACGTCATGACTTACTAGAAACGTTGGATTACATTTTATATGTTTTTAAAAGACTTGGTTTGAATATTATTTGCTTTAAATTATACATGGTTGTGAAATTTGGACTGATTGGCAGACATCTTGAAAATCGCCACCATATTGGATTTTTAAGAGTGGGTCCATAGCTGAAATTGACTACCAAATATATATCTACAATTGTGCAAAGTTTCATGCTTTTATTATCAAACCCACAATTCTTCTAAAAATATGCACGAATCAGCTGGATTATAATGGTTTTTACATGTTTTAAATTTTTTGATTCTAAGGGTTAGAAAGAGACATTTATAAATCCATTATTATATGATATATGTCTAATTACTGGATATGACTCATCAATATATTTAAACAAGAGCACCTAGGTAGGGTAGGTGTCACTTGTTGAACAGGAACTGCTGACCCTTCTTGTTCACCTGAGATCATCCCCGGTTTTTATTGGGCATTGATGTTGCTAAATATTTAGATTTTTGTGCATTGATTTTTGCGTTTTTTCTCCATGTTCTTATCCGGTTTTGTTTTACCTATGTTTTTTTTGAGTGCCTAAGTATCTTCTCCGTCTTTTTATCATCTCAACTACAACATATTTCACAGCAGTGTTCAAAAGGAAGGCCCATTTAGTGTTTGCCCCACTCCCTACCATATTCTAAACAGGACCGTACATAATATCATTGTCCTTGCTCATTTTCATCTACCGTGACATTCATTTTATATCTGTCAACCCCATTTTATTACCTCATTGCAAAATGCTGATACATTTGTGATAAATGTCCAATAGGGTAAATATGACATCCGCATTCACTCGAAGTAGCGCTGTAGGTAAAAGCCGAAACATTCCCCCGCCTAAAGCTTTCACATGCTTTGAGAATGTTGTGTTTTTGCTTTTTTACCGTTCCTAGTGTAGAACATCATGGGGATTACCTTACGTCATATTATTTCAAAGGTGGATTGAAACTTGTTAATTACTATGGCCATTTTTAGACAAAACACTATTAAATGCTGTAGTTGTGCGATATTGATGATCAATCTGATTGCCCCACCTTCTCCATTTACAAGTGTGTAATTCTACTCATGGGCTTTATCTACATTTCCCATTTTCAAACTACGTTTGCAACACTTAAACTGTATAGTTAAATGCCATAGTGTCTGAAACGGGTAATGAAAGCCATACTTTGGTTGGAAAAATGCTAAGAACAAATGAATAAGCAGTATAATGGAATCTTTATATACTTAGAAGAAACATTCTCTAAATGCTCCCATATCAAAATGTCCAGTTAAATCCTTAATGTGACAGACAAGTTGTGGTTCAGTGGACACTCAATTTCTCTCTTATTACTTCATTCCTTGAATGTTACATAGTTCTCACCAGGGTCTCGTTCCTTAGTAAAAAATAATGCCAGGAGAAGTACACCTACTGTAACCTCATGGAAATGTCTTGTTCATGATGCATGAGAGCCTCTAAAAAGAATCTGCTATTCATTAAGAACTATATTTCCTTGATTGAACACTTGTTCAACCAATGTGTTCTAATCAATCACATAAGGTTCTCAACGATACCATTTTTATATGAAGACCTTAAACAAAACTATTCTTTGTTCTGCTAGAAATATGTTTGCACAGTGCCACTGTTCCGATTTTGCAAAAGCAAACGATTGATCACAAGTGATAATTGATACATGTTTTGGAAAAAATTAACACATTGCTGGATTGTATTCATGGAATGTCGAATCAATGTTATAGATTTGATTTCTTCCTGAAATATTGGTCAATGCGGACTGATATATAAAGGCGGATGACCATTTGTCTTGGCTCTACATGCGTGAAATGCTGTTCAGACATATTTAATGTTTTCATTATCATCTGCTTCAAGCCATCTGTGTTATCATTTTGATAACTTAGTTTATCCATGTGAGGATAGAGTTGACTAATGGTACCAGGTTGGCATACATGTAGTTCTGGTTAGACAATTGACAATTGACAGAGTACATAAAACGGTTAATATTAGATGTAAGTATGGAACGCATGATTATGTTTGGTTAGTATTATGGCTACATCTTATTCTATAGTAAAGTATATACTACGTTATAGCAGTAATACGAACAGTTGTGCTTGTGCATAATATATTGGTTAAAGTACAAGAGATTATTAGGGAATGCATATATTTCAAAGCAAAAAGGTTATGACAAATTTGCCAAGTAGACTAAAAAAATGATGACATATTGAAATTGTCGTACTATGTAACGATTCTTTAGCCGTAGTTGAACTCTTGTTGTTGTCAATATTGTTCACGGCTGCTGTTGTAAAACCACCAGGATTCGAGGGAGGAACCACATATTCAATGTTGAATGTTTCATAACTGGAATCTTCTAGTACTGTAGACATAAGCATAACTGGACCATTCATAAACGACAAACATAAACTGTACATTTTGTCATTTAGTACCTCCTTTCCTTTTCCTAGCATCCAGTAGATATACATTATGAAATGGTTTTAGTTCAGTTGAATGTTATGTTAATGAAGAATAGAGAAATAAAACAGAAGTAACTTCAAAATGGATAGCGTCGATTTTGCTTCAATGGCATAACTCGACTGCATCTGAATATTTGGCCAAACGATTATCAACTTATGTTTTTAATGACTGTCTAAAAGACTTTTGCCTACATCATGTCTTTTTGAACTTCCTGGATGTTCAGCTTTTTCAAGTATCTTTGTCATACAAACAGATTGTTGAGGTTGCTTGTTTAATTGCAACACCAAAATAATCACTTAACAGGAGATGCAAGCACCTGCCTTGTCAATGGCCTGGCAAGCCTTAGATTTACTGCAATTTTTAGATCATTACTTTGTCCTCGTCCAGTTGATTACAAAGAAAACTGTTCGATTCCAGAAGTATACATTCTAGTTAAGTCTAGCTTAAATATTGGAATAACGCCAGTGTCTAATCGTGATCCCTCGTTGTAGACTAATGTTCTGCTAGAATGGTACCGTAGTTACCACTTTCTATACTTTCCTCACAAATCTTTTCATGTTTGGCTTTAGTATATAAATAAGGAATACACTTGGTATTATAGGGCACTTAGTTTTACTGAAGGTACGTCAAAAGAAAACACTTTGTAACTTTCTAAAAGTGAATTTTGTTGATTTTTATGCCATATGGCGGCTACCTTGGAAAAGGCCGCCATATTGAAATTTCAAGTTGGGTTCATAGCTTATATTGTTCGAAGCACCCAGCACTACTAACATGACAAATTTGAACTAATATAAGAAATATTTGTTGATTTTGATATTTTGTGGCGGCCATCTTGGAAAATGCTGCCATATTGAATTTTAAAGGTGGGTTCATAACTAAAAAATTTCGAAACACCCAGCACTACTACCATGCCAAATTTGACCTTATATAAGTAATATATGTTGATTTTGATATTTTATGGCGGCCATCTTGAAAAAAGGCCGCCATTTTGAAATTTCAAAAAGGGTCCATAACTAATATTGTTTGAAACACAAAGAACTACTACCATGCCAAATTTGGTGCTTTTGTCATCAAACCCATAATTTTGTCACCGATCTGCCTGACTAAAGGTATTAATAGTACTGCAACCAGAGTTAATTTGTTTGGACTTAAAAGTACCGGAATAACAAACACCTATAATGCATATCGTTTGAAAGAGGAAAATGTATACAATAAGAAAATGTTGGTCGTAAAAACCCAGTATGGTAACATTTTTGTTAAATTGAGGTCAAAGGTCAAACCATAAATATCTCTTAACTTCAAGCATGAGACAAACTGATGGAATTTTCTGAGATATATTTAGTAAATTGCCACAAAACGATTGTATTACTAGCATAAATTGTAAAGGATGTCAAAAACAGCAAGTTTGACGATTTGTATGAAGAACAACAATTTTCGAATGGTGCTATTGTTGAACCTTCTGATTTTTTCCATTTATGACATAGAAAATGTAAATGTGACCTTTACCTTTTCATATCAATAAGCTCTTACATTGCTTATCATTTTTCAGCACAACGTATTATAAAATTATTTTTTAATCTGTACTACACCAGTTTCTCAATATGTTTCAGTTATTTTTCTACCCTTTAAAAAACCAAAATGTTTGCACTAAGACCTTTCTTTTCATTCTGTATCCAAAAAGATTTGTCTTTTGAAATATTAGTTTCATGGTATAGATAAATCGATATCGTGTACTTGCAAAGTCGACAGATCGGTTTATAACATAACGAAAAAATCATTGTCAACCGAGGTGACGGTGAGGTGTAACTCGCTTTGTTTTACCGTTTGGTTCAATGTAAAAACAAACTCAGTATAATGCCATGGACATTCTCTAGATGGGATTATCCTGATAATAATGTGTAACAGCTTTTAAAGAAGTGATTGATTAGAACGTTGATTTTCTAATGTTATAGTTTGACAATCGGTCGTAGCCATCATATAACTTGGCTTTGAACAGCTACGTACATTAGCTCTGATCATTATTAAATAGGGGGTAGACAGTAAAAAATGCTCCAAAATGTTACACTGGGTATTAATATAAAAAAAATCTAGCTAGACGTCAATCTCGTCGTTATCGTTTGTGGGTCTGTTACGCGCATTAACACTGCAACACGCTTAATTTCCTAGTCAAGGAAAACGTTCAGTGCAAGACACATTTTACAACCTTTTTAGCACAAAGATTTATCTTCGTAGGAACAAAGTTAATATTGCAACTAATCCGACGACATTTGCTACTTAAAAATTGGACTTTTAGCCCAGTCGGAATCTAAAGAAGACTATGTGTGCAGACGTCCAAATACTGGTCTGCAGCTTCCTGTTTAGCTCTCCTGACTAAAGAAGCATTGACATTGTTTAATTACTGATTTTTAATAAAATGTAGAGCCAAGTCTCTAAATATGATGATTTTTTTAACTGTACAAAGGCGATTTCGTCCCCGATATGCACGGTACCGATAACCAACAAATGAATTTGAAAAGCGATGCGAGCATCTTATTTATAGAAGCAACTAACAAAATTTCATAGACATTATAGTTATCTTTACGGCAAATAATTAGCTTTTCAATATCAGTCCTTAGACCACTAGCAGAAGGGTAGAATACCTGCTCCTCATTTAATATATCCTTGATATTATCCCCACCTTCAAGTTGGTGTAATTCTGAAAGTGTTTACAAAGACTTAAATTTTTCAGTGGCTGCGATGGCATCCCCTATAGTAAGGTCAGACCTAAACACGATTTTTGACATCCCTTGGTCACGCTGCGCCTGCATTGTAGTTAGCTACTTTATAACTGATTACTTTGCTCTGAAGTTTGGCAGACGAATACGTATCAGAGATATTCTAGGGAAAAATTGATTGGTAGGTTTCGAGCCTATTGTGCGACAAAGAAAATTCTTCGAATGCAAGAACAGGTCGTCATTAACAATTGTGATTAAAGACTTAAAGACAAGTTCATGCTCAGATTCATCTGTATTGCCTGATTGCACATGTGTTGATTTCATTTAATTCTTTATGCATGATGATTGGTAGATCACTTTTGACCAAATACAAAATACGCACTCGCAATTATCTTTACATGGATAAATAAATCATCAATTTCATTTGCGCACATCAATAGACTGTTTACACTTTTCTCATGACTCACGATTTTGTGCAGTTATCTGTCTCTCTTTCAAAGTTTTGTTTGAAAAAAAATATGAGTTGATCGTGTTTATATCAATGCGTGATGTTTTAGACTACATGTGTTTCAGATTGATCACAAACTTCGTCGCGTGCTTCTGATCTTAAGACACTACAATATAGCCTGTTGGTGTATGACCGATGATACGCAAGTTTTGTATCTACGGAAAACAAATTATGAAGAAAACTTAGTTTTTTGTGTGTGACTCTCTCGTACTAAAATATCTACGAATATCCATAGCTTCAATTATATGTTTTTACCGTGCATCGCATGCATATTACTTGCATTATTGATACACAATAAATTTTCACAACATAACTAGTCATTATCCGGTAAAAAATCTTATCTCAAGGATTCGGTTAAACTATTATAAAAAGTCAAACTTCAATCAACAAAAATATAACTTGCGACTAAAAACTTAAACAAAAGAACAACGATATGTGATAAAAAAACACTTCAACAACTCAAAATATCCAAAAAAGCACAGATCATGTACCAGATCACCTCGACACTATCAAATTAATTGTTGAAAAATACTGTTTTCGAGTCATATGTTTTCTCGTTTTCAAAGAAAAATGCATTTAATTCCTCACTAAAATATTGCCGACTATAAGTTAAATAATTGTGTTCGAGAATAGTATTTTATATATTTTATATATATTTTCAGCATTCCGAGGACCCTTGATATTTACAAAGAGATCCTGAAATTGAACAAAACATTTATTTTTTAAATTTCGAAAAAGACTACCAAAACCATGAATTGGTGGGTACCGTGTAAAAATGCTAAATTACAATTGCTAAATGTGACTAGAGAAGCTTTTTACGACCAGACGAAAATCAAAATATAAATATTATTCTATCATTTTAAACAATTTCCAAGCGTGTGTTGTTCCGGTACATTTAACCCGTTAATAAAGCGTCTTTTTCGAGGTCAATTGCAGTGCTATAATGAACTGCAAAAAATATAGATACTGTTACATATCAAGTAAGACTAAAAATGCAAGTCATCTTGATGAAGGAATAATTAAAGATAACGAAGATGGTATTTAGATGGTAAAACAAGAGAAATATGAATATCCATCACTTAAGGGCAATAACTCCTATGATGAGTGAACTGACATTTCAGCTTTTTTACTTATTTGTAGATCTTGTCTTGTTGATCGTCTTTGCAAATTAAAGTTTGTATTTCGCTAATATGTTTTTGCCCAAAATGCCAAAATGGGTAAAATCATAATTACAGGACAAAAACTCCTATTAGGAGTTGATTGACAATTTTGGCCATGTTGACTTGAAAATAGATCTGCGACATTTATGTCGCGAAAACGAGACATACCGATCCTAGATTCCGTCGTCGGCGTTGGCGGCGTCAAAATTTAGGCTCAGTATGTGGTTAAAGTTTTTTGAGACATCAATAAATTTGTCAAACCTTCTTGGAATTTTATGAAATTTGGACAGTAGCTTGTTTATGACCAAAATACAGCATTTAGAGCAAAATTTTTCCGTATTTTACTGATAAATGGACTTAGTTTTATTACAATTTAGCATTCAGATTTAGTCTGAGGTTAAAGTTTTTCAGTCATCAATAACTTGTCAAACTTCATGGAATTTTAAGAAATTTGGACAGAAGCTTAGTTGTGACCAAAATACAGTATTCAGAGCAAACTTTTGAAAATATTTATTTTCATTTTTCCGTATTTAACTGATAAATGGACTTAGTTGTACATTTAACAAAAAGATACAGTCTGGGGTTAAAGTTTGTTACACATCAATTACTTTATCATACCTTCATAGAATTTTATGAAACTTTGACAAAGCTTTTTTATGATTAAGAAATAATGTCTGAAGCAAACTTTTGAAAATAGATTTTTTTCATTTTTAGTGTTTTTCTGATAGATGGACAACTTTTTACAGTTACATTTACAGGCAGTCTGGGGTTAAACTTTTTTGACATGATAAATTTTAAACCTAATCCTCAAATCTTCAAGACCATGAAATAGCATCTAAAGAAAAGTTTTTTTTTAATTCTTTATTTTACTGGTAAATGGTATCATTACACATTTACAGCAGCAATCGTAGGCGAAACATGGGTATCTACAGTAATCATCAGTGACGTGAATGACGTGGGGCAAGGCCATTCAAAACTCAGTCACCTTGTATTGTGACCAAATACTTTTTGCACGTCTCTGTAGATATAAAGAAACTTTAAATAGCCAAATTTCGTAAGGGGTTCCACGGAACCCTGTGTTTCGTCTACACCATCAATCAATCAATCAATCCCCGTGCTTATATCACTCTGCTCAGTCGGTCCGTAATGTTCGTAACAAGAGCTTTATGATGTAGATAGAAGCTATCAGCTACGTCACAATGTGTAAGGAGAAGTTATCTGCAACGTTTTAACATTTGAGGAGAAGTAATCAAGCTTACTTTTGACAAGCATAACGTAGCTCGATTAACAGTTTATTCGGTTTTAATTTTTTATGTATGATGAATTTGTGCCGCTCGACGCAATGCGGAACCTTATAGCTCATTCGTTGCGATCACTCGCCGAAAAGGTTCACATATATGGTGGATCGTGTCTGATATTTAACCAAATCAATCTGCAGAAAATCCGATAATCTATGTTTGTTACTTGAGGAGACCATCGACAAATTAGAGCAACCGCTATCTGTGAAAAATATCAAATAGCCTAACAACCTTGGATATATAGATTCTACCACTGCATCGAGTGTGATACGATATTTATCCACTCGAGACAGTTAAATTTTCAAATTTAAAACGCGAGGCTCGCCGAGCGTTTTAAATATTTAAAATTTAACTGTCGAGAGTGGATAAATATCGTATTACACGAGATTTGGTGGTGGAATCTGTTTCTCTAATGATTTTCAAACAATATGCAGGCAAACTTATTCCTTCTTTTTGAATGATCTGCAAAAAGATGTGTTCTTTCTATGTGACGTCATCAGGCATGGTCGCCTTTTTTCATGCCGTCACAATAGGAAATTCAGAGGAAAGCAAGAAAATTCGACGTCATAATCGGATTTTAACCAATGAAGAACTGAGATCAAACGAACCACACGTTGATTAAATTTTTTTATACAATGGGTGCAGAAAGGGATAAATTGACGAAGAATTAGAGAAACAATATTATTGTTTTCTCTAGAGAAAACCTCTGATGGCTAAATTTTCATATGTTTTCATAATATGTTTGTATGTCCGTTCCGCTCCATTTATTTATTTCATAATCTATGCATTCATAGTGCATAATAATGTATATTGTCTTTTAAATGTTTTACTTTAAAGACAATAAGCTGTGACAGCAAAAAAACATTATTATAACAAATATATTCATAAACTGATTACCAATTTATTCAAACAACTGAAATATCTGAACGACTTCAACTTAAACTTACATAATGCAGCATCATCTAGTCTACATTCTGCACATAATATGTTACTATAGACGACTGGCCATTTGTATACAAATCTTCCAAGTAGATGAAAGGAATTTATTGGGTTTTCTGCATATCTTGGATTTTGACTGCTGTCTGTTACGGCTGATTCTAGGTCATTTAATAATCTAAAAAAGACGAAGTCAAAATCCGATTTACATAATATATTTTGTTAGTAAATTCCCGGTTCAAAAAATATTTTAATTGTGCTTTAAAAGATTGCTATTTAGACAGTAACTGGAAACAGCAGACAAAATCAGCAATACAAAATAAACTTACTGAGATCATCAATTGTATCCTTTATACAAAAACAGAAACATTAAAGAGCGAAATTTATCATCACTTAAGTTAACCGAATCTGACAATTCACTGCTTAGTGCCATTTAAAAAAAATTTTACCTATTATTTACATTTATTTAAATAAGACTATAAAATTGACGATACCAATTTTACTGCACCAGATCTACAACTATTCTATTTAAACCAAACTATGACTGACTCTTAGAAATACCGAGAAAGGACAGCTCGATCTCCTTTCTAATTCTATAATAATTACATACATTACATATAAATAAGAAGATGTGGTATGAGTGCCAATGAGACAACTCTCCATTCAAGTCACAATGTATAAAAAGTTAACAATTATAAGTCAAAGTACGGCCTTCAACACAGAGCCTTGGCTCACACCGAACAGCAAGTTATAAAGGCCCAAACTGACTGTGTATGTTTTACGAGAATTCGTTAGTTTGATTGACTAATAACAATCGTGCGTCATTCAAATATTAACCTTCATATCAAAATGAAATGCTACATTCGTGATGACACGTGCTTCTTCAAAAGTGCACAGGTAAATAAAAGAAAAACTTAATAAAACTTTTTTTCATGGTCTTATAAGCATAAAAATATAATTATAAGAAATGAATGCTTTGTAATTTTATTGGGGGTGTAAAAGTGTTGATCGTGCACACATTTTTAGAATGAAGCGCTTCCGCTCTTCATACAAAATGTGCATCGGTCAACACTTTTACACCCCAATAAAATTACAAAAAGAATCATTCATCTCTTAAATAAACAATACAAGCTATGTAGTTATCTGTCACACAACGGACATCGCTAACTACAGTTTATCAGCTCAAGTCAAATGATAGTCACTTATGCAATGAATTGTAGTTCGAATAATTTCACACGTATACTTAAATATAAGAAATTGGCGATAGATATGTATTTATGTGCGTTATGCGGAATGAGTTTGAAAGATTTCGCAATGCTTTGATAACGGGAGAGTTTAAATAGATTGTGTAACAATTGTTGTTTTTCGGCGGTCAGTGTATAAGTAACTGCGCGAGTTTTAAGTTATCGAGGATTGGGTAGTGACTAAACCAGCACACGTTTTGTAATTAGAAGTCAGTTTTCAAATTGTTTAAGTATCTTTAACATGTTGTTTGAATGTTTTTAGATTTTTTTGTTACATAACACGTGCAGGATTCTGCAGGATTCTGCCATGCAGTTTCTTTTTGTGTTATAGGGACTTTATATATTTTAGTTTGGACTTTGAGGCAGAGGAGATATTTTTGTATTTGAAAATAAAAGTTTGAGCTTGTCACTGCGCCATTCAGTACCCAAACATTGTGTTTGTGATTCATTGTATTCATGTGCACAATTATGTTCTCATGGTTTTAAAGTAGCTGGAGCATTTAAGCACATACATATTTTATGTTTGTTTAAACAAAGTGAATTAAAACACAATACTTATTCCAGATTTAAAGCTTGTAAGAAAATTAATTCATAATTCAAGTCAGGGCGACTTGCACAGTGACAATTGTTTGATCAAATTTACTTAATTTTTAAACCTGTAGTGAAGAATAATGCTCAAAACTATATAAACGCATCCTACATACAAGGATTAAAATTGTGTACGCCAGACGCGCGTTTCATGGCAAATTAGGAAACGAGGAAGATTGAGGCATTGAGGACCCAAAATTCCGAAAGGTTTGCCAAATACCTCTGAGGTTGTCTATTTCTATGGTAGAAAGTCTTTAGTATTTCGAAAAATTGAAAATTATAATCGTTTGAAAACCTTTTTTAGAAAGAAAACGCATTGAAGATAAGAAAACGACCTCTACTACAAATATTGACGAAAATTTGCTAATTTCAGATATTTCAAATACAGATTACATTTGCCGAAAATAAAACATCACATACATGGAAAACTGAACTCCGGAAAAGCCTGTGATATTGATGGCATCTGTATGAGTTACTTCTATTTGTTTCTTTTGAACTCATAAGTACATGGTTTTGCAAATATTACAGAATTATAATAATCCAAAACAGATACCTAAAGAATCATTATGCCTTTTCACAAAGATGAGTGTACACAATATCTAATTAAATAGGGATATAGCTTCCACGTCAAATGTATATAAGGAGTACTGTTAACTAATTGGATGTAATCTTAATAGTTATATTGAAGATAAAGTTTAACGTGGGGAATTCCAAAATGAATTTTGAAGAAAAAAAAAACAGTAGGGGAATCACATTTTCATCTTTAACGGAATTTGATCAATTAAAAAGTTCGGAAAGGAAAACAACTTTTTAGACTCCTTATAATTTCATCAACTTTCGATAAAGTTTGGAGTGGCGGACTGTTCTATCTACTACGAAAAAAATGATATACATCGGTAAATGCTGGAAGATTCGACGTACGCTATATCAAAATGTAAGCAATAAAGTCCTCTTTTTATACCAAGTCTGATTGGTTCGATCAAGACGTTCGTCTTAAAAAAGAAAAAAGGGGATGCATTGTATCATCCCTACACTTTTATTCCATTTTAATGACTAATCTATGTGATATATATACAAGGGAAAAATCAGAACCGCTTCTGTTAACTAACTTTAACTGTCTTCGTTTTACCGATGACATTGTTTCTTAGCAAACACGGAAGATGTGCTACAAACTCCATTAAACATAGTACATAAATTTGTTTCAAAATAGAGTTGAAAGTTAAACTCAACAAAGTTGTAGTTTACATATTTCAGTTGAATGAACGTAATATTTTCATAACCATACTTTTACGGATTTTAATCGCATACATTTCTGAAATTTTATGTGGATATCGGCTATTCCCCATTATTTACGTACGGCTGTTTGGTAATGTGTCAGTCATTCCAAGGCTTTATAGAACTTTTTGAAAGGTTTCTGTATTGAAAGGTTTCTGTAATAAGTGGGAAAAGTTATCATAAACACTGCAATGAGTATTCCTTAATGTGTGTAACTATTTGAATTTGGATGGGAAACAATAAATTGATTTATGAAAAGACAAATATAACAAACCTTTCTGATAATCTATTTACAAAATTCATCCGAAATCAAATTATAACTTTAAACTGTAATGAATGAAAATGTATATGATAACAGAATTATGCACAATGTTTCAGTTTGTAGATTTTACATTTTAAAACCATATATTACGATGAGACAACACTTGGTGTGACTTCTCTAATAACTCCTTAACAATCCTGATATTCAGTGCTTTTTTTCTGTTTTGATGTTATATATTTTTTTTATTATAATGCTTGTATTTGTTATTTTCTTTTTTGTTCATGTAAAAGATATACGTCTTTGATGTCAGACATGATCTGCCATCCATTACAAATGCATAATTCGTCATATATGTTCTGAAATCTCCTTGTCACTAATATCTTCAACATCACATATATGTTCAAATATTACCTTTTATTTAAGTGTAACCTGTAATAAACGACTAAACACGGTATTATGTTACCATTTATTCGATTGCATTTTAGGCAAATACATCTACAACTAAACGACTCACCATATACAAATCGTCCTTAATTTATTACAAGAACAATGTCGTTTGACGTTTAGGATAAAACTATATTAAGTTTTCTTTTCTGATGCGACTTAAAGTACAGTTTGGACCTGGTTTGTGAGCAAACATATATTATTCAGACCCCCACCCCCTTGATCGCATTCGTTCGTTATAGACATCTTACATTTCGGTTTATTACATTGAACACTAAAATTAGGGTTTATTAACGGAAAAGGTCCTTGTTAGTGTGGAAATGAAATGAAAAAGGGGTAATATATCATAGGGACCTCTCTTCCTTTTTGCATATGGTGATTGCCTGATAGTTATATAAAAGAACCACATGAGCACTTGAGGTCATCTAATCCTATTGAATAAGGATATTCCCAGATAGTAATTCACTTTTAATCAAAATTCCAGACGCAGTAATTGAACATCAACATTATAATTAAAACATTTATCAAGAAGTCTTATATAGCGTTAAAGCCAGAAAAAAAAAAGATTTGAAAGTCAATTCTAAACTCGAAAGGCCGTTATTTTTCTTGTTTGAATTGTTTTACATATGTCATTTCGGGGCCGTACGGTGACCTTTAGTTGTGAACTGCTACGTCATTTGGTCTCTGATGGCGAGTCGTCTAATTGGCAATCATACCACATCTACTTATTTTTATATTTATTGCTTAGTTTGAATACGTGATTGAGCACAATGGAACCTTTTATAGGAAATAGTAAAAGTGTGACTTTGGAAAGTACAACAGGAAGTAATCTTGAGTACATGGAAGTATGCTGATTATTTTGCAATTACTGTGTTAACAACATGTGCAAGTTACTCATCAACATTTGAGATGCGTCGGATAGAAATTGACCTTATGCAAGTGCACGTAACATGTTCATTTATAAGACTTTGATTAATTTTGGAATATTCAAATACGAAATAAAAGATGAAGTTTGGTCTATTTTGTCGGGTTCCTGTATCGACTTAATTTGCAATTTGCATAAAGATTTTTCAACCCGAAATAAGTTAACAAATGTATTGATATTCATTTGCATAAGGTCTATTTCTATCCGACGCAGCTCAATTTTGTAATAAGAGTAAAAAACCAAAACAATCTTATGACACCTTAAGTGACTTTCATAAATCTGAACTAACTTATATTCCCGTTATGTAAATGACTAAATGTTTTAAAGCTATCCTTTTAAGAATCAGGCTAAAGAATTTTCATAACTTTCTTATGAAACTAAATCAACAATATATTTAAAATATAGTATTTTTTCTTGTGGTAAAAGAAAGAACCTCAAATGCAAAACCTCGGTACAGGTAAACGGAAGCTATCCTATTACACCGGGAGTGACATTGTATATAAAACCGGAAGTAGATATTTCTCCCTTCAGACATAGAAATGTACTTTATTCTTTCCCTTTAATTGCATGTTATTTTAAAGTTAGTGAAAAGGGAAAGCCATACATAGACACCCTATTACTATATCATATGACATCGGAGGATTTTTTTTTCTATTTCAGTTTGATTTTCTTTTAAAAATTATTTTGCTATTTGTTTTTTTTCTATTTGCTTCTTTTACTATCAATGTGCCTAAAACGTTCAATGGTTGAGATCTCACAAAACATGTTTAACCCCGCCGCATTTATTCGCCTGTCCCAAGTCAGGAACCTCTGGCCTTTGTTAGTCTTGAATGTTTTTTTTAAATTTTGGTTCATTTATATGTTTCGGAGTTAAGTGTGACGTCCATTTTCTCTGAAACAATATACATTTTTGTTTAGGGGTCATCTAAAGTCCGCCTCCGGGTGCGGGATTTTCTCCTTGTGTTGAAGACCCATTGGTGGCCTTGGGCTGTTTTCTGCTCTTTGGTGGAGTTGTTGTCTCTTTGACACATTCCCTGTTTTCATTCTCAATTTTAAATGGAACAATAATGTGAAAATATAGGACTTATAGACACCCTAATGTTAATTTACTTCTTATATCATAACGATTTTTCACATTTAAGCTTGTCTGTTTGCTTTCCTTAACTTGATGTTCAGGCAATAAAATCAAATAAACACACACAAATACAGTAACAACAACAACGTAACCTTTCCAATGTTTCAATGTTTTCAACTGGGAGGTCATGAAATTTTACCGTAAAATATAATGTTTCATTTAGTTGTACTCAACAACAAAGTTATTAGGGACCAATTAATGATATTTACCAAAACAATAGTATTAAAGTTCCTGTCTGAATACCTTCTGTAGCAGACATGGATTTGAGAGTAGCACTGAGACACATTTATTTTTTGTCTAATTATGATCCTGCCAATTGCAATATAATACGGTTACAACAACGATATTATTATATTGGGCTTTGGAATATAGCTTTCAGTAAATGCGAGTACTCTTAGATCTATATTTTGTGTCTTTTGTGTTTTTGTTGGCTTTTTTTATGCTTTGTATCGATCTGATGAGTTAAGCCCTTTTCAACTGATTTTCATAGTTTGTTCTTATGTTCTGTTTCACCACTGTCCCAGGTTTTCACGTAGATGGACATTAGTTAGATTTGAACATTTGAACATTTCTGTTCATGTCAGATTTTCTCTATTAATAGCGGTTTTCAAGATAATAGGCAAAACTTGCATTTTACTACTACATGTATGTTTTATTTTAAGCCAGGTCGGCCATGATGTTGGTTGGCAGGCGGAGGTCATTGGACACATTTATTTAACTAGATACACACATGCTAAGCGTGTCTTGTTAAATTTGACCCAATAGTTTCAGAGGAAAAGATTTTTGTAAAGGTAAACGGACGACGACAACGGACGCCAAGTGATGACAGAAAAAAAAACGGGACTGACGAACGGACAGGCAGACAGAATGGAAAACATAATACTCTCGTAGACGGGATACACAAAGCATCACAAAAAGGAACCAGGCTTACAAATAGTTACGTCACACGCGATTTTTTTTCTACATTAGACTTATTATTTGCCCGAATCACACAGTAGGGAGACCAAATTAGTAACGCAGTTGAGATATTTCATAAATTCCAAAACGGTGTGCCTAATCTTGTTCAAGCCATTTATGCCTAAAGCATTTTATAAAAGTCTTGCTGCGATAAAGGCTATTACTTTCTTTATGGGCCATTTAAAAAAGTAACTGCACGTTCAGTATCTTGTACACTTATTTAAACGCATTATTACATAATACCTTTGTATATTGACAAGACAATCTATAAACAGCAGGTGACAGTTAACAAAGTTTTTATAAATGATGATGGATGCTTTCAATGAACAACATGTAAAACGTCAATAAAATAAAAAGTAAATTCAAAAGTCTATTTGAATTAAGAAATGACAAACTGTTGTCAAACAATACTTCCTACCTTTGAAGTTCTAAAGATATTGATCTCTGATCTCTGATTTGTGTCGCAATGTATTTTTTAAATGCCCGAAGTAACTTCCCTTCTTCATTTGCCAAAATTGACAGTTTATATACAGACGTAAATATTTCGCCATGTAGAATATGAAATAATAAACCACAAACGATTGAAATATTCCACAAAAAAATCATCCTTATGTCCGAAGTGCCTTCAGATTCAGCTATATTGTCGTTATGTGCATTTATACCAATTCGAATAATGTAAAGGCAGTTAAGTATGACAAATTTACAATGTGTGATGGATTATTCAAATAGTTAACTTTTTGTAAGACGATTTAGTGTTTTATTAACTATTTGAATGTACCATCTGTGTCGTTTTTACATACCTGATTGATAACTTGTTGTATCCGTTGACGTGGATTAAGTCCATGAAATAAAAATTCGATATTGTCGTTTGAAGAATGCTGCAGAGTTTGTCAAAAGATGTATCATATTTCAATATAAATAAAATTGTTGCTAAGTTACACTTATAATTTTGCCTATGTGATGCGTTATTTTATCGTTACTCAGATACAAACAGCTGTCATTCGGTATATCGAGAAGATCGTGAAAAAATAACTTACGGTGGTCAAGTATTGTGTAAGGATCGTGAAAGATCTATCTTGTATGGGATTGTGAAGGAAATCTGACCGAGAAGACACGTGCATGGTCAATAAATAATATATTTTTTTTGAATCATAAGGACAAATTTTGAAAAAAAATAAAATTGTCTGTCAAAATGTAAACAAACATGATATTTTTCATTATATGAGTGACTAAATGACCAAATTACTATTCTCTGAACAATAACGTTCTTTGTAATACTTTGACGCCAGCAGAGTTATAGCAAAACAGTACATAAACAGGTTATCTTCAATGAACTTGTTCATGTCGAATTGGGATAGCGCAAAATCAGTTTCAGCGTCAAAAAATATCACCCTTTTTGGACATTGGAATGTTCAAAGCAGGCTGATATACAGTTGAAATTAAACAAAAGAAATCTGTATTAAAGAAGGTAAAAATGGCCAAATTGGTATATTTGAATTGTTTACATCTGTTTCTATGGGCTTTACAAATTGAATGTATATGCATAAATAAGGACTTTATGCATCTTATATATGTGTTTATACTTAAATTATAGTATGGAGCTTACAGATATTTGTAAATTTTAAATTAAAGACAAATTTTCACAAAACAGTCCATTGTGGTAGGTGCAAATACATGTGGATCTTTTTTTTTTTTTTTGTGCATAAGCATAAATTCCGCCGACAAAAATCCATAGAAAGATAAAAGATTGGTCTTTTTGAAGCATTAATTTGCATCTCTGCTCCCGGAAACTGTTTTTAGGAATACATTAAAAAAAAGCAATAACCTCATCGAAAAGAGAAAGTCGAGTACATCATTTTATGTTCAGTCCTGTTTGAGTTGACTGTTTTGTCTTGAAAACGTATAAAGCAAAAATATTCGATACACCATCTTGCTTCAGATTCTATTATTTTTATATATTTAGGCTACAGGTAGATATATTAACATTAAAAATTCACAGTACAAAAAAATGAAATATACGGGTCAAGTGAATATACTTGTGGATCTTTTTTGTCCATAATTTAAAATAAAAAAAATGTTTGTGTCTGTTATCTAGGGTAATAAGTCTTCAACTTCTGAAAATGTTTAGTCTGCCCTTTCACGAATTATTTCATTACACTTGTTTTTTTTTTTTTTAAATATATTTTGTACTTTCTCGTAAATTCCCCCTGACAACCGATCAGACAATCGTTTTAAGTCGACAAGAGGCCTTAAAGTACATCAAATGATGCTTAATAGCTGGGACTATTATAATATTTATATACATTTGATATTTATGATTGTGAAAGATCGGTACCACTTTTTTGAGTTCGTGGAAATGATCGTGAAAGATCCGGTGTCGCTTATTTGTCATTGCAAAAATTATTGAAAGTGTTCAAATAATTTCATAATTATATGAACATTTAATTGTTACAGCAAAATACAGCACTTCCGCAAATTTTCTGGTTCACTGGTCTGCTTCTCAATTAGACCATGTCGACTAGCCCGTGGCGCCGTAAAGCAGTTACTCTACATATGTCCGTCCGTCAACATGTTTATGTCGTTTTTATAAGTCAAGAATGCCTCATCTGATATCAATAATTGTTGTCTCGCCTGCGACGAAAGTCGCAAAAGGCGAGAAATAAGTTTTGCTTTCGGGCCTCGTCGTCGTCGTTGGCGGCTTCAACAATTGTTAATTTTTCTAATTAATATGAAAATAAGAAGATGTGGTATGATTGCCAATGAGACAACTATCCACCAATGTTCAAATGAAGTTGATGTAAGCAATTATAGGAAGCCGTACAGCCTTCAACAACGAGAAAAACCCATACCGTATGGTCGGCTATAAAAGGCACCGACATGAAAAATATGAAACAATTTAATTGAGAAAACTAACGGCCTAATTTATAACAAACCAATTTACGAAAAACAAATAGGACAGACATGAACCAACGACAACCACTGAACTACAGGCTCCTGACATGGGACAGGCACATAAAGCATGTGGCGGGGTTAAACATGTTAGTCTCTGATGCATGATTTTTTATTATTAATTGTTTTGGCTTTTAACTAGCTGTCAGTAACTGCGAGTACTCTCAAATCGTACTTTCTTGTTTATTTGACCTGTTGATACTAATTGTAATGCTTTTTTTGTTATTTAATGTTATTCAGGGTTATATCTGGTCTATATACCAGCTTTGATAAGTGTTTGGTACTAATATAAATTTCCACTGCGTACTATGAACATCAAAATTATTTATTTTGTAAAAATATTTCCTTTCTCTATTGTAACTGTACACGTATACCTAATAACAAAATTATTTTTATTTACCTGTGTTTAAAGTTATTGCAAATGGCTGATATTTTGCTCGAGCATATTGTTTTCTTAAATTGTATAACATTTCATACCGATATAACATGTTACTTTTATTATTCTTCCCTTAGTTTATTTATTTTGTATTTGCATTGTGTCATAGGTCAAATTTATTTGTTCAGTGTATGTTCAATGGTGTTAATATGTCCTTTGATTGAGTTAAGCTATTTCAGTTGATATTTTATAGTGTGTCTTTCTATGTTGTGATGTTACACTATTGTTTCAGAAAAAGGGTAAAGGTTTGGTACCATTAAAACGTTTAAACCCGCTGCATTTGTTTGCACCTGTCCTAAGTCAGGAATCTGATGTTCAGTAGTTGTCGTTTGTTGATGTGGTTCATAAGTGTTTCTCGTTTCTCGTTTTTTATATAGATTAGACCGTTGGTTTTCCCGTTTGAATGGTTTTACACTAGTAATTTTTGGGGCCCTTTATAGCTTACTGTTCGATGTGAGCCAAGGCTCCGTGTTGAAGACCGTACTTTGACCTATAATGGTTTACTTTTATAAATTTTGACTTGGATGGAGAGTTGTCTCATTGGCACTCATACCACATCTTCTTATATCTATTGTAAGTCAGTTTGATAGGAACTATTCTAGTACTTATGATGAGACAATAATATTTTCTATAAAGTTGCATTACTATCAGTACATATCAGTTTGACGACTATTTCGATGCCATGTCCCCTTAGGTCATTGCCCAGTGACTTTAAATTAATAAGCAATTGCCAATGCTAAATTTTCTGCTTAATTCAATTTGAAAGGAACTATAGCTACTTGTGATAGATCAATGATATTTTCTATAAAGCTGCATTAGCATTAATACATATCAGTTTGACGACTATTTCGAGGCCCTGTCCCCTAAGGGGATGGTCCAGAGACTTTTAATTAATAAGCAATTTTCAATGTTTAGTTTTCTGCTTAAGATAGTTTGATAGGAACTACTTGACGTTGCGCACGATGTTGGTAAGAATTTCATTTGGCTATATATAAATTATTTGAAAAAAAAAATGCGTGAACTGGTCAGCTCGATAAAAATATAGTAATTTTTGGTTGAATTGAGTTTAATAGGCATGAAAGTAAAGAAAATGGGAACCGAAATTTAAAATACCAAAAATTATATCACTTAGTTATCCCATTTTCAAGCAAAATGTAATGTCCAACGATAGATTTTGTGTGCAAAAGATCAGAGTTCCGTATCTTTCATATCGTAGTTGTTCTCCGATCATTGTAAAACCGTAAACCGGAAAATTGCGTGTTTGAAAACGATCTGAAAAATGTCCAAGCATAGCAAGGTAAGCATATATCGAGTTCGTGCATTTATATCATGAAATTGGAAAAGCTGAGAGGAAAACTATTAATAGTCTAAAAGTTCATTTACTCTATTTATGGTTCATGATATTTTTTACCGGAAACATGAGTAAAGTCACTACCGCAATGACTTCAAAAAGTATACCCATCTTGTCACAACGGAAAAAACGTTATATTTTTTTTTTTCACAATTGAGGTTTTGACCGGCTGTATATCAAATAAGCATGCTTATATCATAGAACTAAACAGTTTATACCGTTTTTCGTTAGGCAACAAGATTGTTTAGATCGTATCAAAAAGTAAGTAGATATAAGAAGATGTGGTATGAGTGCCAATGAGACAACTCTCCATCCAAGTCAAAATTTATAAAAGTAAACCATTATAGGTCAAAGTACGGTCTTCAACACGGAGCCTTGGCTCACACCGAACAGTAAGCTATAAAGGGCCCCAAAAATTACTAGTGTAAAAACATTCAAACGGGAAAACCAACGGTCTAATCTATATAAAAAGGAGAAACGAGAAACACTTATGAACCACATCAACAAACGACAACTACTGAACATCAGATTCCTGATTTAGGACAGGTGCAAACAAATGCAGCGGGTTTAAACGTTTTAATGGTACCAAACCTTCACTCTTTTTCTGAAACAATAGTGTAACATCACAACATAGAAAGACACACTATAATATATCAACTGAAATAGCTTAACTCAATCAAAGGACATATTAACACCAGTGAACATATACTGAACAAATAAATTTGACCTATGATACAATGTAAATACAAAATAAATAAACTAAGGGAAAAATAATAAAAGTAACATGTTATATCGGTATGAAATGTTAAACAATTTAAGAAAAACAATATGCTCGAACAAAAATATCAGCCATTTGCAATAACTTTAAACACAGGTAAATGAAAATAATTTTGTTGTTAGGTATACGTGTACAGTTACAATAGAAAAAGGAAATATTTTTACAAAATAAATTATTTTGATGTTCATAGTACGAAGTGGAAATTTATAGTAGTACCAAACACTTATCAAAGCTGGTATATAGACCAGATATAACCCTGAATAACATTAAATAACAAAAAAACATTACAATTAGTATCAACAGGTCAAATAAACAAGAAAGTACGATTTGAGAGTACTCGCAGTTACTGACAGCTAGTTAAAAGCCAAAACAATTAATAATAAAAAATCATGCATCAGAGACTAAAATCAACTAAAACACATCCCAGGGATTTAGTATTTTAACGTCATGGACAGTCAAAGAAGACATGACTTGTGCAATGCCAAAAATAAATGTATCGACAGACAATAGGATAGTTAGGAGTTTAACCTCTTTATAGATCAAAATGAACGTGGGTGTGTCTTTATACATCCCGTTTGAAAAGAATACAAATTTAGTTATGTTTTAATTTGCTGATGACAAAATCGATATTAGTGCCAATGTAAACTATATTCAAAGATCTAATTACAACATTGGTAAGATAACCTTTACTAATAAGTTTATTTAAAGGTTCGATGAGTTTACACGGATCACATAGTGATTTCCGCGCTTTAAGTACAATATTACCGTAAAATTTAGGATGTGAAATACCGTTTTGAATCAGTTTTCTACAGGTACAGCTAAATTTACTAATCAAATCTTTGTATCTATGAAAGAACTCAGCAAACGTTTTACGTAATTTATGGTAACGAAATCCCTGACTTAATAATTTACCAGTGATGCATTGATTACGTTCGTTAAAATCTATGACATCACTACACACACGGGCATAACGAACGAGTTGGGATATATAAACACCGTATAATGGAGCCAAAGGAACATCGCCGTCTAAAAAAGGAAAATTAACAATAGGGAATGAAAAATCGTCTCTTTTGTCGTTAATTTTCGTACGGAGTTTTCCTTTAGAGATTGAAATGTCCAAATCCAGAAAAAGACAACTACTGCTGTTTATGTTAGATTTAGTTAAAGTAAGTTCTATTGGGTAAATTTCGGTAGTATATTTAGAGAACTCTGGATTATTTAACGAAAAAATATCATCTAGATAACGGAAGGTATTGTTGAATGTATCAACCAAATGTAACAATGACGTGTCTTTACTGAGTTTGGTCATAAACTGAGATTCATAGCAATACAGGAATAAATCTGCTATTAAAGGGGCGCAGTTAGTGCCCATAGCAATCGCTACTACTTGTCGATACACTTTATCGCCGAAATGTACATATATGTTGTCCAGGAGAAAATTTAAAGCTTCAATCATATCTTCACATTTTCAGTAAGTGTATCTAGCATTCTTTCCTTTTCGTTACAGAAAAGGCTTTAAACGAGTTCCAGCAAATAAATTTGTAATGAGATTTTCAAAAGACCATTTAATTAAATATGAAAACTTGTTCTTGATAAGATTGTGTGGAAGTGTAGTATAGAGTAGAAAATCATAACTGTCAACAGAATTAAAAGGACCATCAAAAGCATGTATTTTATCTAAAACCTCTAAAGAATTTTTAACACTCCAAAAATAATTAATACCATTATTTTCATAAGCTTTATTACAAAAGTTAATAACAAGTTCTTTGATAGTAGTAAGGGAGGTAGTTAGAAGCACTGATAGATTGGTAGTAGAACACTTACTAGATGCGGAGATGAAACGGAATTTAAATGTTTTTTTGTGCAATTTAGGTAACCAGTACATAGTAGGGACTTTCAAATGTTCGGAAGAGGCTTTAAGCTGGGTAGTGGCAGTGATATGCTCTGTTAACAAAGCTCTGTTCATTACCGGTTAATAAGTTAAATAAAATTTTAGAGGATTGCAACACAATTTCATATAGCAGTCCTAAGTATGAAATCGTTCAAATTATAATGGCATATTGTTATTCTAAACTGTTTCCCAAAATTGATCGCCCTGAAGATCATAAAAACATTTTATTAAAATAAAGTATGTCAATAAAGGTTTTGATTTTGTAAATATTGCCGGTATTTTTAACGACCATTCTGTTAAAGAACAAATTCCTGGATATTTTGATAATACTGAGCTCCTCTTATTTGTTATATTTACAAGAAATCTACCCGGAAATATGTGTTTAATTATAGCCAATTGTGTAAAGATGTTAATATCAGTGAAAATACACCTACTTCATGTAATTGTAGTAATTCCGAATACATTTATGGACCCATTTCCATGTTATAACAGGAGATCTTAACATCGTTCAAGACCGAGAGTTAAAATCATTCCTCAGTAAAGGACCTAAATATCGTCCCCGTCAATCATTAATTGGAATGAGTGTCGTAATATCATCCACGACTCACTCCATACGTACTGTTTAAAATGGATAAAACGGGAAAAAGCTGACAAAAATCTTTGGACTCTTTTTAATTCAGTAATGAACATAGTTGATATACGTATTCAACATTTTAAAGAACATTTTACTCTTAACAACAACCATAATAAACCTATTTCTCGTATCAAACATAAACTTAAAGAACTAGCCAAGGAATTTGTTTTGTCCCGGCCGATAAAGCTGCTAATAATAT
Source organism: Mytilus coruscus (assembly GCA_017311375.1). NCBI lineage: Eukaryota > Metazoa > Mollusca > Bivalvia > Mytilida > Mytilidae > Mytilus > Mytilus coruscus. The sequence continues at coordinate 23,478,711 of CM029606.1, read as the reverse complement.
CATTATTGTTTGACGTAAATTTTACATTGAGGTCCTGAAAAAGAAATCACCAATTCACCAACATTCCAACTGACTCCATTTTCAGAAAACGACATCTGTAACAAACATAAACTTTTAGCTACCTCTTTACAAGCAGAACCAAATACAATGAAAGTCCCAACTATGTACTGGCTTCCGAAGCTACATAAAACACCTTACAAATATAGATTTATTTCTACTCTATTTATGGTTCATGATATTTTTACCGGAAACATGAGTAAAGTCACTACCGCAATGACTTCAAAAAGTATACCCATCTTGTCACAACGGAAAAAACGTTATATTTTTTTTTTTTCACAATTGAGGTTTTGACCGGCTGTATATCAAATAAGCATGCTTATATCATAGAACTAAACAGTTTATACCGTTTTTCGTTAGGCAACAAGATTGTTTAGATCGTATCAAAAAGTAAGTAGATATAAGAAGATGTGGTATGAGTGCCAATGAGACAACTCTCCATCCAAGTCAAAATTTATAAAAGTAAATCATTATAGGTCAAAGTACGGTCTTCAACACGGAGCCTTGGCTCACACCGAACAGTAAGCTATAAAGGGCCCCAAAAATTACTAGTGTAAAACCATTCAAACGGGAAAACCAACGGTCTAATCTATATAAAAAAGGAGAAACAATAAACACTAATGAACCACATCAACAAACGACAACTACTGAACATCAGATTCCTGACTTAGGACAGGTGCAAACAAATGCAGCGGGTTTAAACGTTTTAATGGTACCAAACCTTCACTCTTTTTCTGAAACAATAGTGTAACATCACAACATAGAAAGACACACTATAATATATCAACTGAAATAGCTTAACTCAATCAAAGGACATATTAACACCAGTGAACATATACTGAACAAATAAATTTGACCTATGATACAATGTAAATACAAAATAAATAAACTAAGGGAAAATAATAAAAGTAACATGTTATATCGGTATGAAATGTTAAACAATTTAAGAAAACAATATGCTCGAACAAAATATCAGCCATTTGCAATAACTTTAAACACAGGTAAATGAAAATAATTTTGTTGTTAGGTATACGTGTACAGTTACAATAGAAAAGGAAATATTTTACAAAATAAATTATTTTGATGTTCATAGAACGAAGTGGAAATTTATATTAGTACCAAACACTTATCAAAGCTGGTATATAGACCAGATATAACCCTGAATAACATTAAATAACAAAAACATTACAATTAGTATCAACAGGTCAAATAAACAAGAAAGTACGATTTGAGAGTACTCGCAGTTACTGACAGCTAGTTAAAAGCCAAAACAATTAATAATAAAAAATCATGCATCAGAGACTAAAATCAACTAAAACACATCCCAGGGATTTAGTATTTTAACGTCATGGACAGTCAAAGAAGACATGACTTGTGCAATGCCAAAAATAAATGTATCGACAGACAATAGGATAGTTAGGAGTTTAACCTCTTTATAGATCAAAATGAACGTGGGTGTGTCTTTATACATCCCGTTTGAAAAGAATACAAATTTAGTTATGTTTTAATTTGCTGATGACAAAATCGATATTAGTGCCAATGTAAACTATATTCAAAGATCTAATTACAACATTGGTAAGATAACCTTTACTAATAAGTTTATTTAAAGGTTCGATGAGTTTACACGGATCACATAGTGATTTCCGCGCTTTAAGTACAATATTACCGTAAAATTTAGGATGTGAAATACCGTTTTTAATCAGTTTTCTACAGGTACAGCTAAATTTACTAATCAAATCTTTGTATCTATGAAAGAACTCAGCAAACGTTTTACGTAATTTATGGTAACGAAACCCTGACTTAATAATTTACCAGTGATGCATTGATTACGTTCGTTAAAATCTATGACATCACTACACACACGGGCATAACGAACGAGTTGGGATATATAAACACCGTATGATGGAGCCAAAGGAACATCGCCGTCTAAAAAAGGAAAATTAACAATAGGGAATGAAAAATCGTCTCTTTTGTCGTTAATTTTCGTACGGAGTTTTCCTTTAGAGATTGAAATGTCCAAATCCAGAAAAAGACAACTACTGCTGTTTATGTTAGATTTAGTTAAAGTAAGTTCTATTGGGTAAATTTCGGTAGTATATTTAGAGAACTCTGGATTATTTAACGAAAAAATATCATCTAGATAACGGAAGGTATTGTTGAATGTATCAACCAAATGTAACAATGACGTGTCTTTACTGAGTTTGGTCATAAACTGAGATTCATAGCAATACAGGAATAAATCTGCTATTAAAGGGGCGCAGTTAGTGCCCATAGCAATCGCTACTACTTGTCGATACACTTTATCGCCGAAATGTACATATATGTTGTCCAGGAGAAAATTTAAAGCTTCAATCATATCTTCACATTTTCAGTAAGTGTATCTAGCATTCTTTCCTTTTTCGTTACAGAAAAAGGCTTTAAACGAGTTCCAGCAAATAAATTTGTAATGAGATTTTTCAAAAGACCATTTAATTAAATATGAAAACTTGTTCTTGATAAGATTGTGTGGAAGTGTAGTATAGAGAACTGTCAACAGAATTAAAAGGACCATCAAAAGCATGTATTTTATCTAAAACCTCTAAAGAATTTTTAACACTCCAAAATAATTAATACCATTATTTTCATAAGCTTTATTACAAAAGTTAATAACAAGTTCTTTGATAGTAGTAAGGAGGTAGTTAGAAGCACTGATAGATTGGTAGTAGAACACTTACTAGATGCGGAGATGAAACGGAATTTAAATGTTTTTGTGTGCAATTTAGGTAACCAGTACATAGTAGGGACTTTCAAATGTTCGGAAGAGGCTTTAAGCTGGGTAGTGGCAGTGATATAAATAAGCAGCCTGGTGAATCTCATTCAAAGTTTGTACGATCACGGAAAATAATTGAATTAAATTGGATTAAAAATTACAGACAGTCTACCCTCTCGGTCTTAATGATAATATCATGGAATTGGTAATATATCAAGAACCGATTCTGTTAACATTTTGGATATAGTTTCTAAAACTGTTCGTAAAACCGTTCTCATGGTCGTAGAAAAATCGCAATCAAAGAAAATTTCGGACCAATCATACCAATATTTCGGACCTAATTTCTATTTCAAAAACAACGGCAGACATTATCTGTTAACAAAGCTCTGTTCATTACCGGTTAATAAGTTAAATAAAATTTTAGAGGATTGCAACACAATTTCATATAGCAGTCCTAAGTATGAAATCGTTCAAATTATAATGGCATATTGTTATTCTAAACTGTTTCCCAAAATTGATCGCCCTGAAGATCATAAAAAACATTTTATTAAAATAAAGTATGTCAATAAAGGTTTTGATTTTGTAAATATTGCCGGTATTTTTAACGACCATTCTGTTAAAGAACAAATTCCTGGATATTTTGATAATACTGAGCTCCCTCTTATTTGTTATATTTACAAGAAATCTACCCGGAAATATGTGTTTAATTATAGCCAATTGTGTAAAGATGTTAATATCAGTGAAAATACACCTACTTCATGTAATTGTAGTAATTCTGAATACATTTATGGACCCATTTCCATGTTATAACAGGAGATCTTAACATCGTTCAAGACCGAGAGTTAAAATCATTCCTCAGTAAAGGACCTAAATATCGTCCCCGTCAATCATTAATTGGAATGAGTGTCGTAATATCATCCACGACTCACTCCATACGTACTGTTTAAAATGGATAAAACGGGAAAAGCTGACAAAAATCTTTGGACCTTTTTTAATTCAGTAATGAACATAGTTGATATACGTATTCAACATTTTAAAGAACATTTTACTCTTAACAACAACCATAATAAACCTATTTCTCGTATCAAACATAAACTTAAAGAACTAGCCAAGGAATTTGTTTTGTCCCGGCCGATAAAGCTGCTAATAATATCATTATTGTTTGACGTAAATTTTACATTGAGGTCCTGAAAAAGAAATCACCAATTCACCAACATTCCAACTGACTCCATTTTCAGAAAACGACATCTGTAACAAACATAAACTTTTAGCTACCTCTTTACAAGCAGAACCAAATACAATGAAAGTCCCAACTATGTACTGGCTTCCGAAGCTACATAAAACACCTTACAAATATAGATTTATTTCGTCTTCAAGCCATTGTTCCACTACTAAATTGTCTATTCTTCTTACCAGTTCACTTGGTACAATCAAAACCTGATAATAAATTGTTCAAATAAGGCCTTTGAAAATAGTGGAATTAATTACTTTTGGAGTGTCAAAACTCGTTGGAAGTACTTGATAAATTGCATGCTTATATTGGTGATTTTGAATCTGTTCAAAGTTTTGATTTTCTACCTTGTATACCACATTGCCTCACATTCTCATTAAGAAAAATTCACACACCTAATTAAATGGGCATTTAAAAAGTCAGAATGTGAATACATATGTTCTAACTCTTTTAGGTCATTTTTTAGTAGCAATAAACAAAAGAAATATGTCAATTGGACATGCTTTGATATTATATCTGCCCTTGAATTTTTACTAGATAATATTTTGTTCGCTTTGGAGATTCCGTATATCGTCAGGTTATCGGAATTCCAATGGGGACTAACTGTGCACCACTTATTGCGGACCTGTTTTGTATTGCTATGAGTTACAATTTATGACTAAAATCAGCAAAGACCCATCGAAACAACATCTGATACAAAATTTAATAATACTTTTAGATATTTGGATGATATATTGGCTCAATAATGACGACTTCAGTATGTATACTAAAGAAATTTATCCTGTTGAACTTACTTTAAATAAAGCTAATACTAACAATGACCACTGCCCTTTCCTCGATCTTGATATCCATATCATTAACGGAAAGCTTAATACAAAATTTATGATAAAAGAGATGATTTTTCATTTCCTATCGTTAATTATCCATTTTTAGATGGTGACGTTCCTTGTCACCATCTTACGGTGTTTATATATCTCAACTTGTACGATTCGCTCGTGTATGTAACAACGTTTCAGATTTTAACGAAAGAAATTTATGTATTACTGAAAAATTATTACACCAGGGTTTTCGATATCACAAACTAGTCAAAACATTTACTAAATTTTATCATCGGTATAAGGACATCATTCGTAAATATAGCTCAACATGCAGACTTCTTATACGTTCAGGTATTTCACATCCAATCTTTTATGGTAATATTCTTTATAAAGCACTAAAATGTCAGTATTCACCTCAGAAGCTAACAAAACCTTTAAATAGACTTATTAAGAAGGATATAGTTACGATACTGTTGTCAGGTCATTAAAGATTGCATATTTTGGCTTTAATATTGATTCACTTATAGGGTCTTTGCATCGGAACTAAACACATTTATTTAAAACCAGTTGTTGGCATGACACGGGTTATGCTCTTCTCATATATTTTATGATGGTATGATACTAAACCCTAACGGGAGGGATTGTGCCTGATATTCATATGATGAAGACATAATCTTTCAATCAGTTTAATTGAGGTCTGGAGCTGGCATGTCAGTTAACTGCTAGTAGTCTGTTGTTATTTATGTATTATTGTCATTTTGTTTATTTTCTTTTGTTACATCTTCTGACATCGGACTCGGACTTCTCTTTAACTGACTTTTAATGTGCGTATTTTTATGCGTTTACTTTTCTACATTGGCTAGAGGTATAGGGGAGGTTGAGATCTCATAAACATGTTTAACCCCGCCGCATTTTGCGCCTGTCCCAAGTCAGGAGCCTCTGGCCTTTGTTAGTCTTGTATTATTTTTACTTTTAGTTTCTTGTGTATAATTTGGAGTTTAGTATGACGTCCATTATCACTGAACTAGTATATATATTTGTTTAGGGGCCAGCTTAAGGACGCCTCCGGGTGCGGGAATTTCTCGCTGTATTGAAGACCTATTGGTGACCTTCTGTTGTTGTCTGTTCTGTGGTCGGGTTGTTGTCTCTTTGACACATTCCCATTTCCATTCTCAATTTTATTGTTTACAATTTGACTCTCTGTGGAGCGTACGGACCTGAATGTAGATGAATTTGTAATTTCGTTTTGGAGAACTTCCGTGTAGTATATGCGTCACACCACCACTACATTATTTGCTGCTTTGTCTGCCGGTACGAACACAAACCGCTTTGCGAGTACTTGGAGTTTATTTTTTATTCTGGAAATGGTAATATCATGGACCCTATTACTAATTTCAGAATTGTTTTCAAAATGAGATATACGAATATTAACAGTATTCATAATTTTATTCAAATAGCTGTCTAGAGATTTTTTAATCAGATTTTGCACGTTTACACCAATTTTTACAGCAGACAGACAGAGCGTCTTTAATGACCTGACGACACTGTTTCCAATCTATTTTAGATGGAGGATGATATTTCGGTCCATTCTTAAGAAAAGTTATGACCTCACGGTCTTCGACGATGTTGAGGTCTCCTGTAAGGACATGACCATAGGGAACATATCTAAAACTAGATGTTTCACAATCTCAAGTGGAAGGAACATTATTTTCTATATTGACGTCTGATGTAACTGACGTATAATTAAAAATCAAACTTCTGCTGGTTTTTTTATAAGAATACGAAATAATAGGTGGTTCTATATTATCAAAAAATGGAGGTATTTAGCTTTGTAAAGTAAAGTAAAGCCGTTTTGTCACAACGTCCGCAAAACGTAATTGATGTCAGACTCGTGTTTTAAAAATCTATATTATAATTGTTTGTTCCCAGTTTAATTAGAATAAATAAGAAATATAAGTTGTTATATAACCCACACATTAGAAAAGAGAATTTTAAGTTGAAAAATTTAATCAAATGTCGATCAAATGCGATTAATAAAAAAATATCGGGATCATCCTGTTTAGTATATTTGTTTTACTTCTGTTTATCTGCAAGTTTCAAATCATTAAGAGAAAAAAGTACAATTATATTAACGTAAATTAAGAAAAGAAAAAAAAATATAGAAAAACCTTTGCAGTCAAATTCTTACAAATAAAGGACATGCATATTGCCACAAAAATACAGAAATTAACATGACTTCCAAATATTTTACTAGTCTAGATATTTTGCGACAAAAAAAAAAGCAGTGTGATAGATCAATGATATTTCCTATAAAAGTGCATTACTATCAGTACATATTAGTTTGACGACTCTTTCGATGCCATGCCCCAGGAGGTCATGGTCCAGTGACTTTTAATTAATTACCAAATTTCGATGTTAAGTTTTCTGCTTAATGTGACCATGGTATACTAGTATCCAAAACGTCTGTTTTCTTTAAGGATTCGTACAAGGTTATGTGTCGTTTTTTTTGTTTTCTTAAAAAGTACTGCATTTTTACATCAGTTTCCTAAGTGCTTAAGTTAGTTTGATAGGAACTTCTTATGATAGACGATGATGTTTTCTATAAAGTTGAATTACTATCAGTACGTTTTAGTTTGTTGACCATTTCAAGTCCGCGCCCCCTAGTTCATGGTCCAGCGACTTTGAATTAGTGAGCAATGGTACCGGTGCTGTCCATCAGATTGTCTTTCTGAATTTTCTGCCGACAGGCAAGACATATCTCTTTGTCTACAATCTATTATGAATAGCATTTATATCTATTAGAGGAAGATCCTTGCCAATTTTTTATTTAAAAAAAGGGGAAAAATTTTAAAAAAAAAGTAACTGTCTTAGTTTTTGGTTAAAAATTCAAAAATTTTGAGAAATATCTTTTTGAACTAGAATTTGAATGGAAAACGATTATTGGTTAGTTTTTCTTTATAAATTATTGTCAAAATGTATGAACAATTTAAGTGAGGAAATTGTATATATTAATAGATTTCATCGAAGAAATTGTATATTTTAATATAACATATCCCTCAACAATTCCTGGAATAAGTTCGGTAAGGGCCATATATGGCCCTGAGTATTTAGTTCAATGTTATAAGATAAAAAATGTCTTTGGTTGACGAAAAGACACGTGAGAAATTTAAATATTATTATTGTTGTCGAAGTTATTTCAAAGCTTTAATTTTTACATCCCCAATAGGTCAAAATTAGAGATTTTCACGAAATTTGACAAAGTCGTCCGGACTTCAACCAAATTTAGGCTTAGTAAACATAAAGCGCAGGCGTAAACAAACTACATATTCAAGTCAGATATAAAGTTAATAGATCTTTTTTGTCGACGCATGCGCTCTTTATTTCCTGATAAAAAAAAATAAATGGAAATTTACCCGCTTTCATTGAATTTTCGCGGAAAATCAAAATGAGTGCTATTTGTGACGTCATGAATATAACGCAAGTACGTAACATTTTAAGAATGTTGGCTATTCTTGTTTTTGAATTTTTGCCAGATATTTCGGAATCCTCTTGTTTTATCCATGATTTGCCATTGAAAATTTTGCCTGCTTACTCCTACTTTTCTTTTCATAATATTATAACATATAGTTTTAAAAGCCATATTTGAAAATCATATAAAATCCTTGTTATTTTTTCATAGTTTTTGAAAGAAAATAGGTGCCAATGTTAAATGTATGAAAACTCTAGAGAGAATTATTTCCCGCCAAATTTTCAATGGCTTATATCTCGAAAACAAGCACACGGACCCTTCATTTTTTCTGCTTTTTTAGTTCCTTCTTTTATATACTTTCAATTTATAACAGACTTTTAAAAAGCTTGTTATTTTGAAACAGAGTAGCGAACATCCTTAACAAAAAAACACATTTCCTATTTAGCCATTGTATAAGATACGATTTATCGTGATATTGACTAGTCAATGAATCCAAATTTGAAATTTTAGCTAGAAATAGAGGCCATTTTAGGGCATTATCGAACCTTCTGTGTTTTATAAACGTTTCAATACCACACAATTTCTTAATTGCGGAAGTGGAAACAATGAATGGTACAATTAAAAGAAGGTTCTGTCTTTATTGTTTTAGATACTTCGAGCTAAACTATTTACGTTCGAGCTGAAAAACTTGTTAACAGTTTGCAGGATCACAGCATACGGACATATGATGACAACTTTGAGTTTCATCGTGTTAGCTGTTATTATTAGTGATGTGTGCTTAGCGTAAATGAATTAAATATCACTTTAGATTACTACAAATCTTTTAAGATACATACCATAAGAAAAAAGAAATCTTATGATAACTTATAATCTCCAAACTGAGCTATAGCGAATATGTCCGCAAAATAAGTGTCTTTTTATTATGCATGCATTACCAGGCGAGAAAATTTCAGACTGGTAACGATCGAGATTAAATCACAAGTGATAAATTTGCAGACCAGGTACATACGTTGAAATTTTCACCATCTTTTTGGGTACTATGACGTATACCAATGCGCACACATTCAATGTAACTCCAATGCAAGACCGCCTAGACCCCCTCTCGCTTCACACATTCGCAAATGCATTTAACATTATAAGTACAAAGATACTTATTTTACGCAAGTGGACCACAATCCGTCCTCTTCTCCTCGAATGTAACCTACCGAATTAGACTTATCATCGGACTTTTATCTACATGAGCAACACGGCAGGTGCCACGTTGATCAGGATCTACTTCCCCTTCCAGAGCACCTGATATCACTCTTGGTTCGTGTTGCTCAGTCTTTAGTTTTCTATGTTGTGTTTTGTATACAGTTGTTTGCCATTTGGCCGTTTTTCGTTTTTGCCCATAGAATTGTCAATAAAATTAAGAATGGAAATGGGGAATGTGTCAAAGAGACAACAACCCGACCAAAGAGCAGAAAACAGCCCAAGGCCACAAATGGGTCTTCAACACAGCGAGAAAATCCCGCACCCGGAGGCGGGCTTCAGCTGGCCCCTTAACAAAAATGTGTACTTGTTCAGTGAAAATGGATGTCACACTAAACTCATAAATGAACTAAAATTAAAAAAAAACCATACAAGACTAACAAATGCCAGAGGCTCCTGACTTGGGACAAGCGCAGAAATGCGGAGGGTTAAAGATGTTTTGTGAGATCTCAAACCCCCCCACACTATACCTCTAGCCAATGTAGAATAAACAAACACACGGCAATACGCACAGTAAAACTCAGCTTAAAAGAAGTCCGAGTCCGATATCAGAATAGGTAAAAGAAGAAACTAAGCAAAATTACAATGATACATAAATTAACAAAGGACTACTAGCAGTTACTGACATGCCAGCTCCAGACCTTAATTAAACTGATTGAAAGATTATGTCTTCATCATAAGAAAATCAAGCACAATCCCTCCCGTTATGGGTTTAGTATCATACCATCATAAAATATATGAGAAGAACATAACCCGTATCATGCCAACAACTGGGTTTAGAATAAATGTGTTTATTTCCGATGCAAAAACCCTATGAGTGAATCAATATTAATTCCAAAATATGCCATCTTAAATGACCTGACAACAGTATCGTAACTATATCCCTTCTGAATAAGTCTGTTTGGTTAGCTTTCGAGGTGAATGACGACATTTTCGTGCTTTGTATAGAATATCACCATAAAAGATTGGATGTGAAATACCTGAACGTACATGTATAAGATGTCTGCATGTTGATTTGTATTTACGAATGATGTCCGTGTACCGATGATAAAATTTAGTAAATGTTTTGACTAGTTTCTGATATCGAAAACCTTGGTGTACTGATTTTTCAGTAATAAAGAGATTTCTTTCGTTAAAATCAAATACGTTGTTACATACACGAGCGAATCGAACAAGTTGAGATATATAAACACCATAAGATGGTGACAAGGGAACGTCACCATCTGAAAATGGATAATTAACAATAGGAAATGAAAAATCATCTCTTTTATCGTAAATTTTGGTATTAAGCTTCCCGTTAAAGATATAAATATTGAGATCCAGGAAAGGGCAGTGTTAATTGTTAGTATTAGCTTTATTTAAAGTCAGTTCAGCAGGATAAATCTCTTTAGTGTACATACTGATGACGTCATTATTGAGAGCCAAAATATCATCCAATCATCTAAAAGTGATATTAAATTTTTGTATCAGATGTTGTTTCGATGGATCTTAGTCATAAATTGTAACTCATAACAACACAGAAACAGGTCCGCAATAAGTGTTGCACAGTTAGTCCCCATTTGCATTCCGATAACTTAACGATATACGGAATCTGCATAGCGAATAAAAATGTTATCTAGTAAAAATTCAATTGTAGTTATCGTATCAAAGCAGGTCCAACTGACATAATTCTTTTGTTTGTTGTTACTAAAAAATGACCTAAAGAGTTTGAACATATATATTCGCATTCTGACTTTTTAAATGCCCATCTAATTAGGTGTGTGAATTTTTTCTTAATAAGATGATGGGGCAAAGTGGTATATAGAGTAGACAAATCAAAACTTTGAACAGATTCGAAATCACCAATATAAGCATGCAATTTATCAAGTACATCCAACGGATTTTTGACACTCCAAAAGTACTAGTACTAGTAATTAATCCCACTATTTTCAAAGGCCTTATTTGAACAATTTATTACCAGGTTTTTGATTGTACCAAGTGTACTAGTAAGTAGAATAAACAGTTTAGTAGTGGAACAATGGCTTGAAGACGAAATAAACCTATATTTGTAAGGTGCATGTTTTTTTGCAGCTTCGGAAGCCAGTACATAGTTGGAACTTTCATTGTATTTGGTTCTGCTTGTAAAGAGGTAGCTAAAAGTTTATGTTTGTTACAGATGTCATTTTCCACAAATTGAGTCAGTTGGAATGTAGGTGAATTCGTGATTTCCTTTTGCAGAACCTCAATTTAAAATTGGGACAAAAACAAATTCCTTGGCGAGTTCTTTTAGCTTATGTTTGATACGAGAAGTAGGGCTATTACGGTTGTTATTAGGAGTAAAATGTTCTTTAAAATGTTTAATACGAATATCAACTATGTTCATTACTGAATTAAGCTTTATCTCGTTTTATCCATTTCGTGCAGTACGTACGGAGTGAGTCATGGATGATGTTACGACACTCATTCCAATTAATAATTGACGTGGGGGTTTATGTCCTTAACTGAGAAATGATTTCAACTCTCGGTCATGGACGATGTCAAGGTCTCCTGTTATAACATGGGAACTGGGGCCATAAATGTATTCGGAATTACTGCAATTTCATGACGACGGTGTTTTGTCACTGATATTAACATCTTTACACACTTCGCTATAATTAAACACATATTTCCGGGTATATTTTTTGTAAACAAACCTTAAGCTTCGCCTCAGTTGACAATGTTTTCTCGGGGTTACAATCTGCTCTATCACCCTCTCAGCTATGTGTTATTTTTATAATGTCTGCAGGTTTTTTGAAACAGTAATTAGGTCTAAAATAGTTGTATTGTTGGTACGAAATTTTTTCTGATTGCGATTAATTCTACGCCCATGAGAACGGTTTTTACGAACAGCTTTAGAAACGATATCCAAAATGTTAATAGAATCGGTTCTTGATATATTACCAATTCCCATGATGTATCATTAAGACCGAGAGGATAGACTGTCTGTAATTTTTTAATCCAATTTAATTCAATTATTTTCCGTGATCGTACAAACTTTGAATAAGATTCCCCAGGCTGCTTATTTACTGCTTCTTAAGTTTGAACTGTTAAATAGTTAAAAGGATGATTGTGCTTCTTAAGGTGTTGATAAAATGATACTTTTAAATTTATTGGGTCTTCTAAAACGATAAAGGTGTTCTTACGTGCGTTTAGATAAATAACGTCCGGTTTCACCTACGTACTGAATACCGCATCCCGGTTTGTTTCAAGTGAGTAAATAGATAATACTGTTAGTTTTTCAATTGATATCAGTTTCAAAATTTAAGGAAAATGTGCGACCATTAAACGTGGACCTTACCTTAAAGTTTGTTTTCGACTTGTGAGTTTTATTATCCCTTTGCAATTGGTACCTTTAGACTCTCTTTAGACTCTTGATGCCCTGATTGTCTTGTATGTCAAGTCATTTTTGCCTCTAAAGTGAAAGCAGGTCTTATATATGGTTATCTATATAAAATGAACAAATGATCTTGGAAGTACTACAACTTGTATACAATAAAATATAAATATAACAAGTCTTATTTTGCTCTTTTTTTAAGTTTTTGTAGAAAAAAGGTGGTGGTTAATCTAAAAACTTCGGTCTTTTTAAGATATCACACGCTTTAATCAATTAAAATAAATCAATGGCAACTGACATTTCATTTTCTGATGGTCAGTTTAAAAAAGAAAATATGATGATGTGGTATGATTGCCAATGATACAACTATCAACAAGAGACCAAAAGACAAACGGCTTTCAACGATGAACAAAAACTATACAGTCTTCTCTGGTCACGCACTGCTCTCACAATCAGAATAACGCGTTGCCTGATCTTTCATGGTCAATATTGACTGAAAAATCAGCAAAATCCTTCTTTTCAAAAGTAATCTTAATATTTCCAAGTAAAACACTTCTTCCATTTTATCTGACAAACAAAAGATTAAGTTTCAAATATATCATCATTTGTTTGATATATCCAAAACGTCTGTTTTCTTTAATGATTCGGTTAAGGTTAAGTGTCGCCTTCTGTTTTTTTTTTTTTTTTTAAGTACCGCATTTTTTTTTTATTTTCTTCAGTGCACAGTACTATTAAGGATTTATTCTTCTGATGTTTCAGTCTCGTTGAAATCTCGTTCGGGAATATTTCCAAAAAATGTGATACAAGTGGAAAATATCACAATGAATTTAAAAAATATTATAATCAAACTAAACTATGTGAAAAAAGTTGTGTACTTACCGTACAATAAACCTGTTCCGAAAAAGATATTTTGTTGATGATGAAACGGAATAATATTTGATTGTGAAATGATCATTTTTGTGGCACTATATACAAATCATATAGATAATACACTGTTTTGTTATATTAATGTTTTAGTTATTTCTAACTACATGTATATACGTATTGGGTCAAGCAAAGTATTTCCATTTCTCTTATGTTTATTCTGCCCCTGTGGAACCTTAAATCAATAAAATGCAAAACTATATCGAATATATTTGCTAATATGCATTCTTATTTTCATTCAATACATTTTAGTCTTTCTCATTATAAGTAGTATAGGTCGCGGCGTACAAGCCTTATAAAGGTGGACGTCGGACGCCGACGCCATATTTGGGCCTAAACCCTGGACGCGGACGCCATATAAGACCCTAAAATCGGGACGCGAACATCATACCTTAGGGTTGAACCATGTGATTCTGACATCGGGACGCCAACACCATATTTGGGCCTAAACCCTGGACGCGGACGCCGACGTCATATTTGGGTCTTAAATCGGGACGGTATACCCTATTATTGGACCAGGCTACCCTCCAAGGTGGACACTATCAGTGACGTCACACCTTTGAAAGTGGTTTTCGGATAAATCTCTCTCATACTTCCAGATACAAGATCTGGTTCAGGACTTGAGACCTGCTACACATACATGTAGAAGTTTTTTTTTCTTTCTTTTTTTCTCCTTCTTTTTTCTCTGTTTTTTCTTTTTTTCTTTCGTTTTTTCGTTTGTTTGTTGTTTTTTTTGTATCATTATTTCTGTTTAACCAAATATGGCTACGAGTTTGCTTTCATTCTTAATCAAGTCAGTGGATGAAAAGTTGTTAATGTCCTTCATCTCGAGTCCCCGACATCTCAATTTGACGTAATAAATGCAATACAGGCCACAGGTTTCTGAATCATCGGGTTGAATTTGATTGCCAACAACACAGTATTCCGGTCCATTAACGATGAGTACATTTCTAAAATAGCGTTGGTACGTTTCCGGTAATCGTCCTAAGGAATCGAAAAATTCTAGTGGAACCGATGCGGAAAAATGAAAAGCAACCCAATTACTACCCTTTTGATCACAGTTGTCCGTATTGACCACAAACGTTCTAGGCCTGTCGCTCACATAGCTAGGCAAGTCTTCTGCACAGCAAACGGTCACGGGCAATCCGCTTAAAGCATCCTCTACGTCCTTCCCGGTCATCGGGAGAGCAATGACGTTTTTCTTCCTACACCCTTGCTGACTATGGGCTTCCAATCCACGAATGTGAGCAAACACTACTCCGCAGTCCCGACATGCTATGAGATCTTCTCGTTTCTTAGAATCTTCCGACGAAATAGATGCGTTTTTATTCTCGTCTGCAATGTCTTCATCTGATGAGACCGATATATCGTCTTCAAATGTATCGGAGAAACGGTCGTCCTCCATCTTTCCGTCTTGTGTCGCGGAATCCTTTACCGACATGCGAGACCTCTGAGCGCAATCTGGATGCTTCCGGGGTTCTAGCGTTCAGGTCAACAAGAAGGTACCCGAAAGGTTTCCTCGTTTCCTCTTCGAATTTCCGGATAAGTCCCCTCGAGAAGGATACATCTGTCGGCCAAGAGTCATGATTGGATGTCGATCAATAGGGTTATTAAAAAGAACGAGATAATGACAGTTTCGTCTCTGGGTTGGGTGTTTACCAAAGTATAAATTATGATTTAAAACGACTACCGATAAATTTCTATGGTGACTCCCTTCCGTACACAAATCATTTATTCTTGAGTCTTTGGCCGATGTCGACATGAGGTCATCTAATATGATCATGTTTCGAATGTTGGGATCAAAAAAATCGTCCCTTACGAGATCAAAAGGAATTCCACGAATGAATTCAACGCATGGAAGCACTGTTTGTTGTATTTCCTCGTAAAGAGGTTGCAACCTTTTATACAACCAAACGATCCTTTCTGGACTAGGACTACACAGCCTTCCTACTTGTTGAAGCAAATTTTTCATGAAATGAGTTTTTCCGCAGGATGTTGGACCGAACACGATCATGGTAAAAGGGTGTCTAAACGCGAAAGCATCCTGCTGCTGCTGCTGCTGCTGCTGTTGTTACTGTTTCTGCTGCTGCTGCTGTTGCTGCTGTTGCTGCTTGGTTAGATCTTGGTGGTATATTTGCTCATCGGAAGAATGCTTACTTCTCATATGTCTTCGAAGATCGTGCGGCCACACATACACTTTACGACAAAGATTGCAATTATACATATTCATATTTTCTCTAATTAGAGTGTGTCTCTTATAGATTTTTTACTTCACTTCCTTCGAAAGTGTAGCAAGAGAAATACGTGGTCATCTTTTAGACGATATATTTGCAGATTGTCGTCTCTCAAAACAAATTCTACGTGATACAATTCGTTCCTGTTTACTGTGAAATAGATTGGTTTATCAAACGTAACGTCCGTCATATCTTCATTCAATAAACCTATCGACTGGAGAATAGAGAGAGACGTTTCCTTGACGTACAACTGCTGCACGAAATCGGAACAGAGGTAAATGCGTCTCGTTGAGGCTTCTAATTCTTGTATGAAGGACAGCTCCAATAATGCACATTCCCACGATCCATCCAAAGTATACCGCTTTGGAAGGCGCACTTTGAAATTGCCACCTACGTTATTTTCAAACGCTGATAGCGAGTCTTCGCTATTAATAAATAAGTAAAACTCGTCCATAGTGGTCATTCCAGTTTAACCTTTAGTTCTCTCGTATAGCTTTATTATACATATAGTTCACCTCAAAACCGTATTTAAGAAATAAACGTAAATAGTGTTGTGCATAAATATATTAATACAGGTTCCAGTAAAAGAATTTATCTTCTGTACGGCTCGGTTGAAATAATTATTATAACTCAATTTGTGGTAGACGTCAATAAAACTTTTGTCGTTTCTGTATAAAGTCAATGTCTCGTGAGTGAATTTTCCTGAAATATCTCTGTTCCTTAAGCATTTAGTTATGTTCGTCATTTTTCGGAATCATAGGTTGACTATAATTATAAGCATATCATGTTGACTTTTCTACTACTACTAAATAGAGTTTAATGGCGACTACCCTTGCGGGTATTGCGCCAGATTACCTTATATAAAAACATTTCAAATAAATGTTTTAAAATTTATTATTATTTAGGAATTAACCTGTATTATATATTCATATTATAGTAAATTGTGAGGTTTTTTTTTTTTCTTTTTTTTTTTCTTAAATTTAATCTTAATATTTAAATCTGAACTATGGTGTGTATTTTAATTATCTTAATTATCTTGTGGTTAATTTATAGTAAGAAGAAAAATTTATGTGAGCTTATTATTCTGTTATTTGTAACTTTGCCTGCTTTGTTTATAAATATTAAATGATTTGGTAAGTAGGTGTGTTTGTTGTTTATACATGAAAACTGTAAGTATCAAATACTCTTGGATAGACATATCTGACTTTTCCAAATATGCAAATCCTAGAAGGGTCTGACATATTCCGTACATGGTATATACATTAATACAATTATACCATGGCTCGTACGTCCTTGGTAAATTGTGATTCTCTGTATATTGAATTTGACTAAAGATAGCATCTTAACTTATATTATAAAAGATTCTTAAACTTACGTTATAGAAGAAAAAATATATAGTATTACCGTGTATGTATAATTAGGATCTATACTATTAATGTATTGTTTTAACATATTTGTGTGTATTAAATTGTAAGTGTTCATGTTTTGCAGTTATGTACAGTATAGATACCTGAGAGTGCTATCTTGGTAGTAGTTTAGTGTACTACTTAAAAAAAAACTTTCGTAAAAGTTTTAGTGTATATTGTCAAATTCAACGGGGTTATGTTTCTATTTTTTAGAAATCATAAACTGATAAATGATACCTTCCAGCTCTGTTACAACTATTAAAAAGCCAATATTTAGAAATGAAAAACTAAAAAGGTAAATAATATATATCTACCAAATTATTTGTTTTGGTGTCGCCCGTTTAGACTGGGGTTGTTTCCTTGCACTGTAAAGAAATAAATTGTAGGTAAATACTTGCAGCCGTGAAGCTACCACGTGGTAACCATGTGCTGCAAGCAGACACGGCGAGGAGGCTGTGAACAAACCTTTTCCAGTACAAACGGATGATTTAGCAGCCGTGGATAGTAATGATAGACAATAATACTAATACAAGGTTAGTATTTACACGGTGCTTTGTTTTGGTCGTTGTAAAATGTGCTGGTTGGTTCTTAAAATCATCATATCACAAGGACCGGGGTTCTGGCAAGCCAGTGCCCTTAAAGAAAATATCCCACAATAACAACTCATCTCGTCCGTCGACCCCATGTATAACCCTATCAATATTTTAGCTACGGTGTCAATAGTTTATCCATTGACAGCAGCTGAATCACATTCCTCATAGTGTTAGTTAGGTACATATATACATGCAGTTAATTCTTGTTGTGAGGTTTGTGTCCCCAATTTGATTTGGGATGGACCGACGAGAGAGTGATTGTGATTGATGATTTTGGGAGATATGTCAGACTCCTGTGGCATGATATTTTACATATGATCACAGATATAGGAAAATGTGGTATGAGTGCCAATGTACATGTATTTATAAGAAAATTATAAAAAAATCTACTTAATGCTAATTAATTTAATCAATTTTATTTTCATTTACTTACATAGATTTTCTCTTATCAAGAGTTCAATTAATCAGTTGTTACAAATGTAATTAGTATTTTGAATATTTGATATTTCTTGTCATACTTGTTAAAATCCATGGATTGTTGTCCAGTGACTAATATTTCATGTTTTGTTTAAAAGTAATTTTACTAATGATTTACAAGTCCTAAAGTGTTTTCATTTCTGTTTACCTATACTGATAATATCTGTAGGTATTCTCACCCTGACCATAAGTATCCTATTAAAATAATTATAAGCATATTTTACAGAGTTTAAACTAGAAACTAGAAATATATAGCTAGCTTTTAGTATATTGATATTCTGTATAATTTTACTTTTATCGCATACCCGTGTTTATTAAATAATCCCATATTGGGATTAGTGTCTGTGAATATCCTGAAAATAAATTTTATATGAGAGATCTTTTACACCTGTTGATTCAAACTTTTCCATCATTTTTGTCTTTGTGGTATGTACTTCCTACAGTTAAACAGGTAGTGTTGCATGTCGTCCACTACTAAACATGTGTCACACAGTTCACTATTACATTTACCCATTGTGTATTTGAATTTATTAGTAAATATATAACTTGATCTAAGTTTAAATAGAGTTCTTTCTCTTTCTCTAGTACTCTTTGGTATAGTAATACAAAAGTTAACATTATTTTGAATAGTGTGTAGTTGTTTACTTTTGTGTTATTTTCCCAGTATTGTTGCCACATTTTCTTTAGTAAATTTTTACATAAACATTTGATATCTTCTTTGTAAAGCGGTATATTTGTTATACATGTTGACTTTTGAAGAATACGTCCTTTATTTATTGGAATATAAAGACATAAAACTTGTTTGATTGGACCGTATGATATTATTATTGCTAAGAGCCGCCCACATACCGAGCCAGTATCGTTTAATTTAAACCGGTACAAACCGGTTCTTGTTTCTCTGTTTAGATATACAATTCCTCAAAAGAGACATGACACGATTTTCAATTTGTGTTTCAAAATGTTTATTTATAAATATACATCGATAGCAATAAGTGTCAAATATTTGTTAAAATATGTATTTTAATGAGATTTTATGCCTTTTTATAAAAAATTGTTAATTGAATATCCTAATGCAGAAAAAGTGTGATAAAGGATTTGTCACTATAAAAATCCTTGGCGTGATGTATGGTTTCCAACCAAAAAAATTATAAGCATTACTTTTGGTGATAGTTTATACCTATTAAAAGTCTCACCGTAACCAAAAAAAAAAAAAAAACTAACACCCTTTGCGACCGCCTAATTTGACTTTTACTATCGTTTTTTCTCTTTTTTTCTGCTTCGGTCGCACACATAATTATAACATTACCGTAACAGAGAGAAAAAAGAACAATTTGATCATCAATAATTATAAAATTCATATTTTCAATCATGATTAAAAGTAGTTTTATTTAAATAAATAAAAAATGAGGAAAGCGGTTTATTAAATTTATTCATCAGACAAACCCATATGTATGGGACGATGTCGATACACTATGGACGGTATTGAAAGCACTTTTCCCGGTTACTGACAAACTACAAAGACAATTGACCTCATCAATTTGAGCAATTATGTGTGGAAAATAACCAAGAAAAGTCCAACAACGACGATTTTTCAGACAATACCAATCGGATTGTTACCATAGTAAGAGACATTTTCCCAGCTTGTAACCACTGACGTAAGCACGATCACGTGATCATATCTAATTAAAAATCATTCATTATGACAAGCGCTGGATTCTTTGACCTAAAAAATGCCGATTAATCAGGTTTTGACCAGCAAAATTGTACCAAACATGTTTTAAGACTAATATTTATCAATTTAATAAAAACAAAAATTTTAAAAAATCGTGTCACGTCTCAAAAAAAATAAACAACCTTAAAAATTAAACAAAGTTACTTCTGAAAAACATTTTTATTCTTGTGCCTCGTCTTGATATTCAACGAAGGTATGCAACAATTAAGATCAATTAATAGATAAAATCCGACATTATAGGTTGCACTTTGTAAATACAGCTGTTTTTCAAACCACGCCTCTTTTGGGGAGATATAGAATATTCATAGACAATTAATTTTGTTTACGTACTGGTTCCCGGATATGATCTCTATGTTTCATCTCGTAGAGACATAACTTGGGAATGTTACCAGTAAATATACATATTCATAGTGATCAAGTTGAAGTCTGTGGAAATCCTTAAGTCAAGGTTGGGGTAGTATAGAAATTTAATGTAAGTTTAAACTCTTAGAAGTTCGGGGCATATAAACGTTGAAAATATGCCGCACAGCCCTATATTTTGACCTTTGAAAAAAATAGTAGTGCATATGAACTTTCCATTCTAGGATATAATTTTTTCAAAACTTCATAGTAAAAGTGGTACAGTTTTAGCCGTGAAAGGAGTTCCTATGGGAAATTGCATTGTTGATATTTACAGAATTGCAACCTATACTAGTTTTTAAAAAGAAGGGTAATCCAAAAAGTTAAAAAATAACTTTTTAATTTTGGAATATGACAGGTATAGAAAAGTATAAAGGAAGGAAGTACGTAAACAGGTGTAGTATTTATCTAGATAAAAGAACTTAGATTATAGGTGTTATAATAAACACCGGTATGGGATATCCAATTAGCAGGTATAATCTATCATGTATCATTGGTTAGCTAATCTTAGTCGTACATATATTTAAGCAGGAACAGTGTATATTAACTATTATAGGCTGTCCCTGATTTAAGGTGTCAAAAACAAATCACGGCGAGCACAACTGTTAATTAATGCTAAACTATGCCGTGGTACAATAAAAAAATTAATTATAAACAATTAAAACTTTCACACATTCACATATTATTTATTTTAACACCGAAGGAATATTTTGCGACTTCTAGACTACTGCTCTGTGAGAAAAAAAGGAAGGAGCTGTTTTGCTGTTAAGCTTATGGTAATTTGCGGCAACGCTTAGTAATGGCAAACTGCAATACCAAACAACGATTAAGAATAAAAAAAGGTGTTTGACAATAAAATCGTGTATAAAACGGCACAATCAATCCCAATCGGAAGTCTATTATACATTTCTTGCCTGTAATTTTCGACTTCGTCGGTGTGGAACTTGACTGAACAAAATGGCGTAAATGTCAACTATAAACATTGGATTTTGAAAAATCATAGCAAATTCGTTTTTATCACCATTTTCATAAAACCAACACTATGTGACAGAAAAAAGATTAAGCTTTAAAATTGTATGTCAATGTCACATCTATTTCAAGTAGTTATTTAACCCTTACCTGAATACGGCGTGTTGGTGTATTTATTGACGCACTACTTAAAATTTTCAACATGTTTCGAAATAAAATCATTTACAATGTACCAATAACATTTAGCATTCGTAATTTAGACCAAACAGTAGTAGAATATTCCTTCTTTAAAATGATATCTCATTTTCTCACTTTGTTCTTTTTACTTTCCAATATTTAAAAAAAATCGTATTACACTCCCAGATTGAAAGACATGTTTTGACAGAATAATGAAATTCAAAACTGAAATTTCGAAAAGTCGTAGAAAATTCAGAAATGTTACCAGAGATTTAAAGAAAGGGCCAAAGTGCTGGAATAAGGTTTCAGCTACATAATGATATCAACTATTTTGTAATGCCCTACGTAGTTGTCGAGCTTTTAGAAAAAAATCAAAACACTGTATTTTTTGTTTTGTAATCCGGATGCAACTCACTCAAGTTTCAAGACCGAGGTCTATTATGATAAGAATTTTCATAATAAAATATTATAAACGTATGTTCGAAAAGGCATTAAAATGATACCTGAGGCCTTACCTTTTTCACGGAATAGGAGTTGATTCTTGATTTGAGTTTCTCTCTCCTTTATATTGATTGATTGATTGTTGGTGTTTTAACGCCACTTTTAAGCGCCACATTTGGGCTATATCGTGGCGGCCAGTTTTTATTGGTGGAGGAAGCCGGAGTGCCCGGAGAAAACCACCGACCTTCGATAGGAAAACTGACAATCCTAGTCAATTAAGATTGGAGTCGAGTGCACCCACACGAACGGGGTTCGAACTCACAACCTCAGTGTTGACTGGCTAGTGATTACAGTAGTGGAACTACTTAGACCACTTGGCCACCGAGGCCCCTCTCTCCTTTATATCTTCTCAAGCAAGATGACTCAGTGAATTTAAAAGACCGATCTATATGACAGGAAATGGATCTCTGTCATGATTCTTTATATTATTCATCATACTTCCGACCGAGTCAGACATGGATTATAGCTCTGCGGGTATCACTGGTGCTAAACTGATAACCGTAACTGCAGTTACGGTGATCCCAACATTGCGGAGCCCAAAACAGGTAAAATCGTCTTTTTGTAATTTCTCCGTGTACACGCATTGTTTCAAAGAATAACTCAGCCGCTAGGTTGATATGTACAGTATTGTTGTATATGTGTGTTCTTAATATCATATGTGACCTTGTTACCGAAATAATAGACATTGAAAATTTACGGAAGATCATCGTAACTCCAAAAGAAGATAGTCGTAACTTGTGGACAAATAACTTGAAAGATAATCGTAACTGTATAAAATAAAGTCTATGATCATAGTAACTGATTTTGTCAGAAACCTCTGCTAACGGAATATTCGATAAAATGTTGTGTAAAGATAACAACAAACACATAAACAACATTCGTGATCGAAATATTTTTTCAACATAAGGTAAGTTTGCACTTTTTATGATCATTTATACAAATATTGGTATACTATTCGGGACAACCACATGTCAACGATATTAAGAATATAATGCATCCTAATGTTAAAACTGTACTAAATTATAGTTGTAACAGAAGACGGTTCGACCTTAGTATATTTTTTATGTATCAAATATCCTTTTTGAATTATCTGTGTATTTTATTTGGTAAAGTCCGTAATGTTAACTCAGCATCTAAAGCTACACGTATTTTCTACATTGTACTGATGAGCTCCTTTTTATCGTGTGTAAAAATATACAATCTACTCGAACAATACGTATACTCTGATACTGATCAAGGACTTTTGACTTCAATATCCCTATAAGTTAACTGTAAATTGAATACCTGCAATCGGACAATTATATTAAATCAAGCGTAATTGATCTTATGGCTCGGAAATAATTAATTTCCGAAACACAAATCTACTTGATATTTCCGACTTTAAATTGTAAAATCCGTCTGTTAACCTCGTTTAAAGGTTCGAACCACTGGGCCCTGAGTCTCCATGGCTGAAGAGATCGAAATAAGAATTTTTTTATAATTTAATAAGGTCTCTCAAAATATCAACACATGTAAATTGCAATAACAATATGAAATACCAAAGTCAACAAAGTACACATAAAACAGAGCACTCAAATAAGTCTATCAAAATGAATTCTAGTCAAATCGGCACTTGGTTAAATCGGCACCTGGTCAAATCGGCTCTGGCATCTAACTGGAGGAAAGTATCAGTGATGTGCTCTGGCGGCAAGAACGGAGGGCCATCAGTTGTCTTAAGAAGGTGTAAACACTATCTTTCTGGTTGTAGGCAGTCTGAAAAATTATAATAAATTAAATACTTATAACAAATTTAAAAAAAAAAACAAATTTTATATTGTCAAACACTGATGCTATTATATTTCTTGGTTATATAAATTTTATAATTAAGCTGTATTGATTTTGAATACAAGACAATTATCATAAAAAAAAATCTCAATAACAACATTGTTGAAGACAGTACAGTGTGCTATAGCTGTTTACATATACGCCATTATATTTCTGGAAAGTTGTCTCATTAGCAATCATACCACACTTCTTTTATATTTGATCAGACATAACAATATATACAAATGTGTGCTACCTGCAGACCATGTTCTTGCACCTTTCTGAATACTGCTTGGGACCAGTGGAAGGCACAGCCCTGGATGGCATAACGTGGAAACCGCTGCTTCAGTGCTTGCCACAAACCAGCTTCAAAATCAGCAACAAAACCGTCAAGGGAAATGTCTTCAGGTAGTCTGCGGTCAATGAACCTTAAAACCTGTAAAAGATTATAAATATTAGGAAAACAAAATTAATTACAACACGATGCATAACACAATTTACATAATTTAATTATATTGATACCTTGATTTTTTTAAGAATTCCCCTGACGTGAATATATACATGAAGTGGTATTCTGTGGTTGGGTTGTGGTCAACGGTTATATCTCCAATGGACTCATCTTGCAATGACTCTTCTAGTAGAGGATCTGGGACATTAAATGATCTGTCTACTACAATTGAAGTGTCCTAAAAAGACAATTGTAAAATAAAGGTTAAATTACATTATTATTTATTGATAATATTATAATTATATACCGTTTAATATTTAAGTTTAATCATTACATACAGGATAACATATTTATGCAAACATTTATTAAATTCTTAATTAACAGTTAAAGTAATAAAACATAATCCAATTATCAAGGTGTGAAAATATGAACTACATGATTTAATTTAATTAATTGATTGATCTGTTTATTATTCTACTAACTTATTATATTGAGGTGTGAACATTTAATTATATGATTAAATCAATTAGTTGATTTATTGATAACTGACAAAAAATAAACGCAATTGGATTCCAATTAAATTTAAAACTCATGTTCTTGTAATAAATTATTAATAAATATTAAAAAAAATACCTCTGATGCTTCTGTGCAGTCCTGGCAAACCCATTCTATCTGAGTGGACTCTCTCACAGCTTCTCTGTACTGGTCTCTAGATATACCTACAACAAACAATTACAATTGAAACTGGACAATTGAGGAATGAAAGAAATTGGGTTTTTTTGGTAAAGAGAGATAGTGGATGAATTATATTTCATCGTACATTGTGGCAGATATACTGATAAATTCTATATTTGAATACGCTTGATGAGCTATAAGGCTCAAAGTTAATAAATAATTAGAATTTGAAAAACTAATTTATAAATATATATACATTAAGACAGACAGACAAACAGAATAGTTTCTATAGTGTCACATAGATAAAATATAAAGAATCTGAATCAAATTCACAATGTATACTAGTATATGTATGTCATAGCTTTCAAACATTCAATGATTTACCATCAACAACAAAATTAAAATTATCTTTTAACCAATATCTATCGTAAGAGTATATATAAAGATCTTCCAAAATAATGTGTATGGCAGGCTTTTGACACAATAAAATGTATCTCGTATGGAAGAAATTGGATGTTACATCTCTGAGTTAAAGAGAACCGGTCTGAATATTGATTCTAAGTTTTAATGGGCCCTGTTATTTGGAAAATAAAAGTATTCTTTTCTAATCTATATTATTATAAGCGCCCTTAAAAGTGTCCTGCATATTTATTTAATAAAATAAATTAAAGTTCCTTCATTTAAAGAAAAAATAATAAAAAGAATTATAAGTTAGAGTACTTACCCGTATTACAGGTTCTATGCTGCCAGCCTGAACATTTTTCACACTGAATTGCCTCTTGTCTTGGCCTAACTACTTTGGTACACTTAATACAGCTGTCGTCTGACATTGTGATAGTGATGAGGGGGTTTGATTGATTGATATGTGGATTTTTCAGTCCGGCTATCCTGTCTGGATATTGCGGACTAACTTCTACCTATTGTTTGGTTCTGCTTCAGTTGACCGTTTAGCTTTAACTTTGCATCGAGGAGTGTGGTTAGGTGTTTCTGGCCGTTCCACGATCGTAAATGCTGTTATAACTGCCTCTGGGGATGGCATGATTAGTGGCGATGTGTGTGGTGGTGTCCGGAGCAACTCGGGATCATCCATGTCAAATCCCTCGTCGTAGTCGATCCGGCATCGCTTGCCTCTGTGATGAGGAGTACTACTACTAAATAGAGTTTAATGGCGACTACCCTTGCGGGTATTGCGCCAGATTACCTTATATAAAAACATTTCAAATAAATGTTTTAAAATTTATAATTATTTAGGAATTAACCTGTATTATATATTCATATTATAGTAAATTGTGAGTTTTTTTTTTTTTTTTTTCTTAAATTTAATCTTAATATTTAAATCTGAACTATGGTGTGTATTTTAATTATCTTAATTATCTTGTGGTTAATTTATAGTAAGAAGAAAAATTTATGTGAGCTTATTATTCTGTTATTTGTAACTTTGCCTGCTTTGTTTATAAATATTAAATGATTTGGTAAGTAGGTGTGTTTGTTGTTTATACATGAAAACTGTAAGTATCAAATACTCTTGGATAGACATATCTGACTTTTCCAAATATGCAAATCCTAGAAGGGGTCTGACATATTCCCGTACATGGTATATACATTAATACAATTATACCGCGGCTCGTACGTCCTTGGTAAATTGTGATTCTCTGTATATTGAATTTGACTAAAGATAGCATCTTAACTTATATTATAAAAGATTCTTAAACTTACGTTATAGAAGAAAAAATATATATAGTATTACCGTGTATGTATAATTAGGATCTATACTATTAATGTATTGTTTTAACATATTTGTGTGTATTAATTTGTAAGTGTTCATGTTTTGCAGTTATGTACAGTATAGATACCTATCTTGGTAGTAGTTTAGTGTACTACTTAAAAAAAAAAAACTTTCGTAAAAGTTTTAGTGTATATGTGATGAGGAGGGCTCATAGTTTTCCCTTTTATTGGTTCCAATTTTCTCATGATTTAATAACAGCTTGGGTAATGGCTTCATTGTTTTTTTATTTAAGTTTTTGAAGAAAAAACATCAATAACTACCTGTTTAGAGTTAAAACAACAAACATGTTAATTATTCAATTGATAAAAGTTATTATTTAATTATTTAAAAAGAAAACTAATCAAAACATCAGTCAAAGAATGTTGAGAAAACTTCAAACAAATTAACTTATGTATTCTAACTGCTTTATAATTAACATGTGATGATTTTTTTTATCGATTTAATTGATAAAATAAATCCCATCTAAATTTTATATTAATAATTATTTATATTATGATTATTTATATTATATCAAATATTATCGGATGCCGATTTGACTTTGAATAGGTGCCGATTTGACCAAGTGCCGATTTAACCAGGTGCCGATTTGACTTTTTCTTTAGGTGCCGATTTGACCAGGTGCCGATTTAACTTGTACCCTATCAGAATATTGCATTGTAAAATAATGTTAAAGTTCTTATCAAAAATGTAAGATGAATATTAACGGCTTCTTAACAAATGGAATTCTACCGTAAACAACTTAAACTATTTAACTTTATCGTAATCTCATTAAATATTAAATTCAAAACCCCGAAATACACAAAGTCTCTAACTCAATTATTACTAGAGCACGCTGTGGAATTAGACTCTATATTAGAGGGGGCTTAATTAGATAAAACAGGACAACATAAAGTAACGAAGAATCACCCTGAGAAATAAAGCATATTGGTTTTACTCAAACCAAGTTGCAGTGTCTTATTCAGACATCGGGGTATAATAAACCCGTAAGCCCTTAATAATATAAATAAACAACGGCGGTTTTATTCAAACCAAAATGTTGATTATGCCTTATACATGCCTTTGCATTAAACGGTCAAGCGGCCGAAATAATAAAATATCTACTTTATGTACTGATTACAGGTAAAGAAATAACAAGTTGCTTTTTAAAAAAAAAAAAGACAATACGTGAACCTTAGAACTTTTTTATGCTATTTATTAATTCAACTAAATTAAAAATTATATCTCAGTGCTTTCATGGCCATGTGTGTGGAGGATGATATTTTCTTTTTAAATTATTGTAAATCATGACAATATGAGAGTGGTGTTAATTATAAAGTGAGATGAAAATAAAAAGGGATGTGTCCATGGGACACACATGATGCCCCTGCTTGCATATCATATAAAGTTTTAAAGGGACATAACCGCTACGTAGGGGCATAAAAAGAAATGGATTCCCAGACGTATACTTTCTTAAAGAATGATAATGATTCAAAACATGGACACATATACATTCTTTCAAAAAATCATAAAGTAAATCTAGACATAATTAATGAGGCATTGCGAACTGGTCAGATAGTAGGAGACATTAAATGTTCCTTACCGACCAATTATCAATAAGTGTAACTCTCCCACGAGACACATTTAGAGATTTCTTGATCTAATTATAAAACCATTATTGAAGAGGCTTAACTTTTACATTCGAGATACAAAAGATTTCATTAATAAAATTGAGTCACACGAGGTCATAAATTCAGATATATTTATTAAAAGAATGTTGGTCTCAGTATATTATGTATTTTCAATTTTAATTCTTATATTGATATATAATTGCTTAAACAAATACCCGAACGTAAGATCAAATACACTCTTTTTCTAACTTTCCAATGTTTACAAAATCCATTGTATGCTTATTCAGTGTAAAAATCTAGAGTAAGAGTTAATTGTTTTGTGTATTTGTATTTTTTTCTTTTGCATAACATATTTTTTGAAGACCTCATGAAAGATTAAAAAATTGAAAACAACACGTTTAATAATTTCATGCGTCCGAAGCGCTTTTCTGGATTTACCTTCACCAAGAACGCTCAAAGCCAAACATTTGAAATCCGAGGGATGTGTAAGTACCGAAACAGTTGAAGAGCTATAACATGCAATTGTTAAATCTATTTCCTTATTTAAAAAAGTATATAATATATTTTCTATTATTAAGAATATGATTATTTCCTGGGAATATTAACAAACAGTCTTTATTTTATTTGTTTTATTTTCAGTTTTTGAAACGGACATTTTTGTTTATCTGATTTCTCAAAATGACATGTGCATAAAATTTATTGTTACAAATCAACAAATCCCAAAGCCTACTTTAACTCATTATGTAGAAACCACAACACCATTAATATCTAGCACTGATGTTCGATACCATAGGTCGTTAAATCTTGACCATTTAACTTTCACTTGTTTATCAAACGTTGCGACTGTCAACTTTGCTCAAGTAAAAACTTACGATGCATAAATATAGCTTCAACATACATGTTTGAAAGTGATCTATAGATACATTTAGTTTATTATCATATATCAGATAAGAGAATAAGCGATTTGTGACAATTTCTTTTTTGCGACGTTTTAAATATCTCAGATACCCCCGTATGGAGGTGCTCTTAATTGCAGGAGGCTAATAAAGATAAGATGAATAAGTGTTCCGAATGAAGAATAATTTAGCTTCCGAATATTCCTCCACAGACTATATTTCTAACTAATTAATATGCGTGAACCCTCAGGGGTTCACGCGACAACTTTAATCAAAGCGTACTTCGATACAAATTTGTATATAAAGGTGTACTCGAAAATACTTTAATCTATACATCTATTGATTAATACCGAGAAGAAAAGAAAAGCTTTTAATCATTTATCTTATGTAAAACACCGAGAGTCCTTACTGATTAACCAATAAAAATCAACTACACTTTTTAGTTTACCCTGGATACGAACATGTAAGCAAATAAAAACGACGAAAATAAATTGAAAATAGAAACAAGCCATCCTACACGTAATTTTGAATATAAAAAACGATTCTGCCACAATATCTTCATTTAACACTCTTAGTAACTTCATTTTTTCGTAGGTTGTATGCGCTATGTGTTTTTTTATATCTAGTGCAGACGCAGTATTGCCGCACACCTTTAACTACACACACCAAAGGAACTAATTCAACATTCAGATTACGAAAAAAAAGTGTTTGAAAAGGGAACGAGATTCACAGGAAAATAAGATACCGTGACCTAAAGCATATCTTTACTTGAAAACGAACGTAATTTAAACAATAGTTTCCATTAATAATGTGTGAACATGGAAAATGTTTGCCTCTCCTTGTTCATGATGATCATTTACCGTAAATTATGACTTGTAAAATATAAAGACTATATCTACAAAGCAAAAAGTAAATTAGTAAATTAATTACTAGTTATCAAACATTCAAACACGATTTATTTAGTCGCTCATCAGCATATAAAGAAACTTACGATCATCACTGACAAGTTACTATGATCATGTACAAGCTACGACTATCTAATAATCAAGTCACCACTATCATAACAAACAAAATTCTTGGAGTTACGATGATCTTCCGTAAATTTTCAATGGCTATTATTTCGGTAACAAGGTCACATATGATATTAAGAACACACACATACAACAATACCGTACATATCAACCTAGCGGGTGAGTAATTCTTTAAAACAATGCGTGTACACGGAGAAATTACAAAAAGACGATTTTACCTATTTTGGGCTCTGCCATGTTGGGATCACCGTAACTGCAGTTACGGCGATCAGTTTAACACCAGTGGGATATCCCGATTGATCTCGAGCCGCGTTTCCATTCCTTTTAAATATACAATTCCTTGATGATATTAATTAAGTGGTTCACAGAAGTCGGAAAGCAATAATACTGAATGTTTACGGTTGTCATGTTTATAAGATAAGACATCTAAAAAAAAAAAAAGAAAAAGATAAATATTTTATGTCACAGACGATATTTCTATAACTGTTGCGTGTATATGTCCGTGAATTAGGACCAGATAAAATAGTGCGCATCTGCATACATGTAATCTTATTTTAAACCACCAGGTGTGTTTTATCCCTTTATCTAATTATTTGGGGTGTCATTTTAATCATGACCATATGATATTAATTAAGTGGTTCAAAGAAGTCGGAAAGCAATAATACTGAATGTTTACGATTGTTTACACTAATTATTAAAGAGATAAACAACCAGCCTCTTCTCATTGCTTATTTAAGTTAACTGCTGATTTTTATCAGCACAATTAAAAATACAAAAAGTCATGTATTTCATAAACCTGTTTTCAATGTGGTTGTTTACTTAAGTAGAAAGCATTCGTAATGCTTTTTAACCTATTAATTGTAATGATATCAAACATTTTAATCCAATTATCTTTACACGTGCATTTATTCATAGTACCGCCTACTGGATTGAGTGACAGTTTATCTGATTAACTGATTAAATATAAATATTGTATCTTGGAGAATTCTTACAGTTGTTATAAGCATATCTTAGTAGTTATTTATTTACTTAAGTGGTAGAACTTTCATTGAAATCTACTCTGTTTCCATGCAAGGCTTGTCCTGGTACGAAGACTGTAACTTAAGCGGGCGAAGGAAGATGTGTATGGAAACTCGCTAGGTTGATGTGGAAATTATTCCTTTTCAGAATTATCACAGACTTATGAGGTTAGGTTTAAAAGGTAAGCGTTTAGCTAAGAAGAATTCGCGTCCACTTTCAAGGGTGTGACGTCACTAATAGTGTCCACCTTGGAGGGTCGCCTGGTCCAATACTAGGGTATACCGTCCCGATTTAAGGCCCAAATATGGCGTCGACGTCCGCGTCCAGGGTTTGCGCCCAAATATGGCGTCGGCGTCCCGATGTCAGGGTGTATATGGTCCAACCCTAGTTTCGCGTCTCGATTTAAGGGTCTTATATGGCGTCGGCGTCCAGGGTTTAGGCCCAAATATGGCGTCGGCGTCCGACGTCCACCTTAATAGGGCTTGTACGACGCGACCTATACTACTATTATATTAAAAGTATGCTTAAAAAAAACCAGTTAAATAAGTAATTTTATTGTTACGTAGAATTGAAAACCAACAAAGAAACACAGTTGCTTGTAAGTGACACCGCATATGTATGCGTCAAAATATTTGTTTGTTCCATTTCTATTCTGCTATGTGTCTGTAATGGCAAACCAGTAATTACATGTACATTCAACGCGTAAATGCAAAGCAGTAATTACATTCAACACGAACCTACACATATATACACTCAAATGTGTTTGTTTCAAATTTAAAAACAGAACAGATTCAAATAAAAGTAATAATGATTGTTTTGTACTTGAACAATACGAAGTATCAGTTATGTTGTCGCATTGTATTGTAGTCTGCAAGGTCGTCTGAACATCTGGCCTTCCTCGCGAATCCATTTATTGCTTACTGAAATTGAAAACATTGTTCTTTAATTAAAACATTTTAATATATGTTATGACAGAAGAGTGTGGATTGAACTTAAGTACTTGTACATGGGTTTCTAAAACACCGCAAAGGACCTCCCTTGTGCACAAAGGAGCACAATGTTCACAAAGGACCACACATTAATGTAATAAGAGCACAAAGGACTTTTTAATTTGATTTTTTGCAAGAAAATAATGTAATTTCTGAAGAAAAATGTACATAAAAATATTTAAAATAACATGAAAATTGCGATTATATAATGTACGACATGGTGTAATCATCGGTACCGGATCGGAACCGACTTTATATCCGGTTTATATCATAGCTTATGTTTGTTAATTTATATATATATACATAGTAATTGAATAATCAGTATATCAGAAATGTCAATATACAGTTTGTTTTTTTTCAAAATTTATTCTGGACATAAAGAAAAATATCTATCAAAATGTTCTTACTATATGAATCTATGAAGAAAATGTTTCACAAGACGCAAAAAGGATCGGTTTGGCAGTAATCCTAAAGCTATGAAATTGGCATGAATTTTTTACTCCGTTTTATAGAAATGTCAATACGTACTATGTTTTATCAAATTTTATTCTCGACAAAAACAAAGTATCTACCGAAATTTTCTTACTTGACGAATCTTAAATTGCTATGAGGAACGAAAAGTACACATGGCGCAATAAAGAATGGACTGTACATACTGTCTTTTGGTTATTTGTGTCGTTGCCATTCAGGACATACACCCATCATCTTTTTTATTAGCCTGATAACGGAAAATTTACAATTTGAAATGAAAATTGTATATGAAAAAAAAATGATTATTTTAACAAGTACTTTTTGAAGTTTACTTTCTGTTATTTGTGTCTTAACATCTTTCACACATAAATAAATAACCAAGTAAATATATAGATTGACAAAATCATAATTCATTTCGAAATGATAACCGTCGCAATTAAAAAAAAAATTTTTTTCTATAGAAGAACTCTCTTATTTTATATTTCTAAAAAAAATTTGAATACGGTTTCGTAGATCTTCAACTTACCGATTTAACACAAGTATTGAATAAAAAAATAGTTATTTCGTATGAAATGACTTTTCCCCCATTATATACACAATTTTATGTCTTTTGTGCTCTTATAAAACTCCTTTGTGGTCCTTTGTGCTACATTGTGCTCCTTTGTGCACAAAGGAGGTCCTTTGTGGTGTTTTAGAGACCGCTTGTACACAGAAGCGAACACAGTGAAGTAATTGTACACGGAAGCGAACACAGTGAAGTAATTGTATAATGGAGCAATCACAGTGAAGTAAATATACACAGGAGCGAACAGTGAAGTAATTGTACACGGGAGCGAATACAAAGAAGGAATTGTTCACGGGAGCGAACACGTCGAAGTAATTGTTCACAGGAGCGAACAGTGAAGTAATTGTATACTGGAGCGAACACAGTGAAATAACTATACACAAAAAGGAACAGTGAAGTAATTGTATACTGGACCGAACACAGTGAAGGAATGATACACGGGAGCGAACACAGTGAAGGAATGATACAAGGGAGCGAACACAGTGAAGTACTTGAACACGGGATCGAAAAGAGCGAAGAAATTGTGCACGGGAACAACACAGCGATGTAATCGAACACGGAAGCGAACACAATGAAATAATTGTACACGGGAGTACACACAGTGAAGTAATTATTAGAATGATGTTACACTATACTAGTCGTGAATTATATTTTATAGAGTGAACAAAAGCCTTTCCATTATACATACTCCATTTAGATCCGAGTAAAACTGGGCATCCTCCGTGCAGCAATCGTGTGTCTATTTCTCCATTTGGAAGAAGATTATACCAAAATGCAGCAGCTCCCTTAAGTAAAGTAAACAAATTTATTTACCTTCATCTTTTCATTTATTTTCTTTAAATCTTGATATAGCGGGGCATATTGTTTTAATCAGAAATTAAAGATACTATACAAAAAGATATCAAAACGCATTATTCAGTATTCCGTATCAACTTCACAAATAACACACTATGGTCTTGAAGTATAGATTCTAGGTACTGACGTTGTTTGTCATCTTAACTACGTGTTATGGTATTAATAATAATAATAATAATAATAATAATAATAATAATAATAATAATAATATCTTTATTTAGAGAGAGTAACTCATTTGGATTACACCAATTTTCAATAAGGCTCTCTTAATACAATAATAATTACATTAAAATAAACAATACAAATTCAATAATAATGATAAATAAAGATGCAATACAATTTAAATACAATAAACACTTATTATTTGGCATTACCGTACAAATATCGTGGTAATGTTAAAAGAACATAGATTTGTAGTTATGTTTAAACTCTGATACTGTGTTTGATTTTTAAATTGTATTATAGGAAGAGCATTCCATACTTTTGGTCCACTGTACGAAAAACTAGACTTATACAGCTCTGTATTTGGTTTTGGAATTATAAAATTATTTGAAGACGAAAATCTCGTATTGTATTTTTGATTTGCAGAAGCTGATAAAATAAGACTGGACCTAATATTCTGGTGCTAAGCCATGTTTTGCCTTATACATTAGTAATGATTTATGACAATGTATTCTTTGTGTAATCGGCAAAATGTAACATTCGTGAAATAATTCTCTTGAAGGTTTGGTGTAATCATGTTCGTCTAAAATTATTCTTGCTGCCCTTTTTTGCAGTTTTAGTAAACTATTTAATAGAAACTTATTGCAGTTTCCCCATATTGAACAACAATAATCTAAATGAGGTAAAACGTAAGCGTTATAGTGTTCTTTTATTTGTCTTTGTAAATTATGAACCTTTACTGTTTAGTCCATTTTTGGTAATATCCTTTTGGCGTGGCTTGGTACTTATATATCTCGTCGTTGTGTTATTGTGCAATGGTCATTTTTTGTATTCTCGTCTTTCATTTTTACTTATGTGCTTTGTCTATATGCCATTTTGTTTTTCTTTGTTGACATATTTGTTTGTTTTTATAGTGATTAAGATTATAACACAATGTTGACTGCTGTATCCCTATTTTTGACATTTTACCTATTATGTCTGGTTGTTTTGTTCACACATTTTTGTCAATATAATGGAATTTTATGCGACTGTCATACAAGTTAGAAGTTTAGCTAGCTATAAAATCCACCATGGCTGCTAATCAACTTTCGGGTTTTTGTTCCGAAGTT
This sequence comes from Mytilus coruscus, assembly GCA_017311375.1. Taxonomy (NCBI): domain Eukaryota; kingdom Metazoa; phylum Mollusca; class Bivalvia; order Mytilida; family Mytilidae; genus Mytilus; species Mytilus coruscus. The sequence continues at coordinate 23,442,955 of CM029606.1, read as the reverse complement.
TACCGATTATGATTTTGATAAACAATCAACACGGACTCATGGATGTTGCGGCGAACTCGTGTATAATAAGTGAGATGATAGAGCGATATTTATTTGTGTTTTATAATATTTTCCATGTAAAAACAGTTGTTAAAACTTTAACATTTGATACATTAACTAACATCTTTCTTGTAGAATCGGTAAATGATCTCTTTCTTCCACGTTTGCTAACTTTCTCCCCTTCATAGCGATTATTTGTAACGAGAGGTATCTTATAGGACACTTTTACCAGAAGCAAATATTTTTTTTTATCTTTTCTAATTTATTTATCTAAAATATGATGCAATGACTGATTCTCTATCATGCAATTCTTCTCGTGTTATTAGATGATTCGGCAAAGAAAAGACGACTTTGAAATACCGTTTCCCTCAATATTTTTTGTTTGACTGATTTGATAATAAAGAAATACAGAAATCATTCGACAATGAGAATAATTTTTCCTGTGATATGAAGAACGTAATATTTATTCAGAGCCTTCCGATTGTACAGTGTACTTACAAGTATTCTAAACAAACGCGTAATGCACTGCTACTGACAATTAATTCACAATTCAAAACAATGAGTGGTTTTTTTTTCAATTATAGGGCCAACTATCATGGAAACCATTCGTCTATTAACCAGATATCAACAACTCTTGCTAACCTAAACTCTTTTTCAAAATCAACCTGCTGTAACGTTTGAAAAATATAACATACATGAAATGCTTTGCTTTTTATATACCTGATACATGAGAAAAATGTGAGAATATTTGACACGCCAATGTATTTTTCCGTTGTTTAGATCTAAGCCGAATGTGGTAAGTATTCAGTTTGCGTCAATGTTTCAATTTATACTCAGAATTAACTGTGTCTGTTTCAGAATCGTTTTTTTTTTTTTGTGTATATTTGGTTGTGCAAAATATTTGTCTTGCTTTAATATATAATTTATCAAATGGTACTTTTTCAACAGGGATTCTTGTGTTTAATTCTGAAAAAATGGTAGCTCCTCCTTCTCTCACGTCATTCATCTGAAATATAAAAACAAAAACCCGCTTAGGTCAAGCTGACGATTGACAGAGGAAGAGCTGTTCATCATACATTATTGTTGTCCCGTACAAGTACAACTAGATCTTTGAAAAAAATTAACAACGAACACTAAAATAAGTTGAAATTAGTCGTTAATGAGTCAGCCTTTTGTTTAATGGCATAACTCCTTAAGGAGTCAGCTAATTGTTCAAGGGTATATCTCCTTATCGATTCAGCCAATTGTTTAATGGAATGACTGCTTACGGAGCCAGCTAATTGTTTAAGGGTGTATCTCCTTATCGAGCCAGCCAATTGTTTAAGGGAATTACTCCTGAAGGAGTCAACCAATTGTTGAAGGGTATATCTCCTTATCGAGTCAGCCAATTGTTTAATGGTATAACTCCTTAAGGAGTCAACCAATTGTTTGAGGGTATATCTCCTTATCGAGTCAGCCAATTGTTTAATGGAATTACTCCTTAAGGAGTCAACCAATTGTTTGAGGGTATATCTCCTTATCGAGTAAGTCAATTGTTTAATGGAATTACTCCTTAAGGAGTCAATCAATTGTTTGAGGGTATATCTCCTTATCGAGTCAACCAATTGTTTAATGGGATTACTCCTTAAGGAGTCAACCAATTGTTTCAGGGTATACCTCCTTATCGAGTCAGCCAATTGTTTAATGGAATTACTCCTTGAGGAGTCAGCTAATTGTTCAAGGGTATATCTCCTTATCGAGTCAGCCAATTGTTTAATGGTATAACTCCTTAAGGAGTCAACCAATTGTTTGAGGGTATACCTCCTTGAGGAGTCAACCGGTTATCTAGCATCTAAGTTTGTAGTTCTGATTATTTTTGTTGTTTACAGTTTCTTCCTTTCTAATATAGTTTAATATTAGGGATGATAGGCAAAAACATGAAAATTGCCAATAATCGTCAATAAAAGGCAATAACTCCTCGAGGAGTCATCTAATTACTTTGGTGAAATAGAAAATTTGTAGATCTTGACATTCTTGACAAGGACAGTGCATTTTGAATGAAAGCGGATGAATGCAGTACGAAATTACTACGAAATACAATGTATTATATTTTATACTGCAACTGTTGCGCAAATTGCATTGACCCTATGTTCTTTTGTAATATACAGCTGATCGTATATCGCCTTGTTTGTTACGTTGATAATGTGTTTCCGTATAGTTTTATTCCGGGCGCCTATAAAGAATAAAGGTTTACGGAAATTTTACGTCGTACGTCCGCTTTAAATTAAAAAAACAAAACTATTTCATTTGGAACATTTGTAAGTGATAAAAGTGTAAAGAGATCATCAACCATACATTGTCTCGAAATATAAATTGTATTTGTACAGGGATCGAAACATGAAATGCTCTGCCTGTTTCTGAGCCTTGTTCGAAGTTTCATATTTTGAGACAACATTAAAGTATAATAAACAATAAAAAACGAACTCCATGGTGACTTCAAAAAGGGAAAGTCAATTAAAACTGACAAAAATCAAACACTAGACTCTATCAAACAACGGAACAAATGAAAAACAACTGTCATATTCCTCACTTGGTACAGGCATTTCCCTAAGAAAATGGAGGGTTAAACCTGATTTTATAGCTAGCTGAACCTCGCTCTTGTATGACAGTTGTTTATAGTTCCGTTATATTGACAAAATTGGGTGAGCAACCCAAACAGACATAATGGGTTAATATTACAATGATTCGGATCCAGCAGTCAAAACTGTGTAAACATACATTACAGACACACAACACAACTGGCTAAAAAATTCAAACAAACATACAAATAAATCTAACAAAGACGCCAACAAAAAAAGTTCTTGTAGTTGAAAGTAAATATGACAAAGACACCAACAACAAAATTGTATAGTTATTCTATATATAATGTGTTGTATCATTGACATTCAACCTATATATATATATATATATATATATATATATATATCATAATTCTATTATTTTTTAATACCTGTTGTATGTATGGTTCATCGCTGTATATTTAAGTGCATGCAGTCAATATGCAAATTAACTTGATAAAATCAAAACAACATATTTATTACTTAAAAAGTAAAACTGTATATTAATACATTGATTTATTGATTGATCAATAAGTGTCTTTTAAATGTCCAGCGGCAAATATCGTCGCCACTTATTGTTTTTCTTTTTTTTATATTGTGGTGTCTTTCGCTCTGTTGGTGTTGGTTGCATTCCTTCATCAACAGTTTTGATAATCAAACAATGTTCCCCAAGACTAAAATATCAAGTAGTACATCTCCAACGCATTTAAAGACGCCACAAGCAGTTGTGAAAAGCTTGACTTTGGGCAATGCCAAAATATAAGTATCGATAGGATGTAGAACCATAAGTTCTAATTATTGGATAGCATTTCGTGTTGAGTTATGTATTAAACTTGTCTATCGTTGAAAAAGTATGTTACTCTTCAGATTTTGTTTGGTAATTAAGGGTTGTTGTTTCGTTAATCCGTCATCTCTTATCGAATTCGCATACTTCTAGTAAACACAAATTATTTTACTTACTCCTAAATTAACATAGAATTGGTAAATGCATTTTGTAACTTACATAGAATATCCATGTTGCAACTCTATCTCCGGATCCTCGTACACTTTCATGATCTTCGCCTGCCGGCGGACCCCATATGGGATTATACTGAAACATTTAAGAATTTTCATACTTAAATAATACATTAATGGTTTTACTAAATACACTTTGACAATTAATTCTCTCTTTCTCTTTCTAATTCTTAATTCATCAATCAAGATACAGCTGATTGAAACAACTAAATTCCATGAGTCATCAAATGGACAATAAAATTACCTAAAGTTTGTTTCTTGATAAGTCATCAGACCTAAGAAAAATAGTCTTTATTGTCTTTCGAATTAATTTACATTGTCATAAACAAATTTCAAATAAAAACATTGTATTTACATAATACTAGTAAGACGACACCCTCATTCGTAACAGTAACATTTCATATTCTTTCGTTTTACTCACCAAATTGTCTCTGTGCACATTGAAGAATCCACCAATTCCATAGTTAACAACCTGAGATAGATAATAGTTTTATATGGACTTATCACAGTAGATAATAGTACATGTCGAGATGACTCTCAAGCTTTATCATATACTTAGAAGTTTATACATGTACAGGAGGTTGCCAATTTTCCCTGAATTTGTTAAACATCAGGGCAATTTCCAAAAAGTCTTTGGATCTGAACTTTTAATAAATTTACAGTATAACAGTCCAATGTTAAAGTTTTTATCAATATAATTGCTTAATCTAAAACAGATAACCTATTTATAAACGCCAGAAGAAAGCCTAAAACCGACGCTTTGGGTAAATTTTGAGTATCTATCCCCCTCCCCTTTCCAAAAAAAAGAAGGATTTCGTTAACCACAACTAAAATTCTGTTGGACGTAAAGTATTCAGACACAAATCAGTGAATTTTGACGTCCTTCATTGCAAAAGAGGGACGAAAGATACCCGAGGGACAGTCAAACTCATAGATCGAAAACAAACTGACAACGCCATGGCCAAAAATAAAAAGACAAACAGACAAATAGACAAATAATAGTACAGATGACACAACACGGAAAACTAAAGACTAAGCAACACGAACCCCACCAAAAACTGGGGGTGATCTCAGGTGCTCCGGAAGGGTAAGCAGATCCTGCTCCACATGTGGCACCCGTCGTGTTGCTTATGTTATTACAAATCCGGTAAATAGTCTAATTCGGTAGGTCACATTCGTGAAAAGGGAAGGGTATTGTAGTTACGACATAAGGAACATATCCGATATCATCTGTGAAACGGTTATTCCATAACGGTCAACCAACTCGTGATGGCGTCCGTAAAATTTACGAAGGGATGATTTCAACTTCACCATTTGGAACTCTTGGTTTAATAGCTTCCTTGTGAGCAGCAATCATCTATCAAGGAAATCATGATAGGAAATACAAGCCCGGGAATATCGTATCAACTGGGAGATATATACTCCGTATGCAGGCGCTGCTGGAATGTTGCTACATAGAAATGGAAAGTTCACAATTGGGAAGCTGAAATCATCTATTTTGTCGTAAAGTTTTGTTTTCAACCGACCCTCATTGTCAATTTCTAGATGTAAGTCAAGATATGAGGCAGACTTAACTGTATCTGTAGTATCCTTTATCTCTAGTTCGATGGGATAGATTCGTTCAACATAGTCACCAAATTTTGTATTATTTAGTGAGAGAACATCATCTATATAGCGGAACGTAAAGTTAAAGGATATTGCTAACTTCTTATCTTTCTTCCTAAGAAGTTCCTGTATGAAGTCAACCTCATATTAATAAAGAAACAAGTCGGCAAGAAGAGGGGCACAATTGGTTCCCATTGGAATTCCGACAGTCTGTTGAAAAACACGTCCTCAAACGTAACAAATATGTTGCCAATCAAGAAATGAAGCATCTTGATAATGTCAGTTTCAGAGAATTTTTTGTTTGAATCAGAGTGATTCTTTACAAAGTAGGATTTATCCCTCCCCAAGACAAGATACTTGTATCTACGTTCGCCATTCTTTTTAATGAAACAAAGTAATACCAACTCTTTCAATTTGTCTTTTAGTTGCAAAATTTGACAAATATGCAAAATTTTCCATATTGAATCAAAATGCCTTCAATCTCACGATATGTGGCAATGACTATCATTTTAATTTGATAGAGATATGTAAAATTGTCGAAAACATAACTAGACTATATAATTAAAACTCTATTGTATTTGATTTCCATTTAATGAAAATAACAATTCATACATTTTATGGATTAACCTTCATTAAGAACGCTCAATCCTAACTATTTGAAAGCCAGCGACTCTTTTCACAAAAAATCTTACGATTAAACTTGATCGTAAGTTATAACGAAATGTGTATGACTTACGAGTATTTTTACTCTTAGGGGACGACCATTTGATATTCTGGGGGTGGGGGAGGATGATTTTGAAAATAAATAACTCAGCCTTGATAATAACAAAAATGAATGGTTTGTTCTGTGGTAGTTTGAAAATAAATAACCTGACTTACAATGTATTGAAAATAACTTGGTAGGTCTTTTAAGCCATTTTATAAATGCTATTCTGAAGTATGAGATGGCACCAGATTCTTCCAAAATTCGTCTTTTTTCATATTTTTTTTCGGGAAAAACTTTCCAAATCTTTCAATAATATAAATATTAATGTATTTGAAATGTTTGAAAATGGGTTTCATTTCACTTGAGGTATATTGTCTCGTGAACATTTACCTCACTTTTATTACAGGGCCGTAACTACATTGAGGCAAATGCCTCATATTGGAAATTTCAAAACAAAAGCTTGTCTTCATATCAAATTGTTTTCACGGCAAGTGTCTTGCAAGAAGCAAGTTCATCACCCTCTGACGTAGCCCCTGTCTTTTGAGATCCATGTTTCTCATTTATTTTTATTTTTCAGTGTTGATTGTCTATAATGTTTGTCGTTTTGTGTTTTATCTGTTCCCGGGTTTGTCTTTTGTTCATTGATTGCCCTTCTTTATGACTATTCTCTTAGTGTTGCATTCTATTTGTTTTATTATATTTAAGGACCTTTTGTCTATTACAAACTACTTTAAATTGTATCCCAGTTAGGAACTACATCAAGTTGTCATTGAAATGTGTTATAAAAACTGACTAGACATACTTATATCAATGATAATCAGCCCCCTCTTAACTTAATTAAAAAAAAACATAATTGACAGGTATGAAAGGTTTTTCTGCAAACTGAAACATTTTTTGCTTTGTCTTACATATTGGTCTTTTGATGTTGTCCCTAAAAACTAAAAGTCTTACACTGAATCTATATATTTTGCTTTGACTATGTTATTTATTTAAGAATTTAAAAATTGTATGTTTTCAAATATTATAAATATAATTGTGAAATAGATAATCAGTCCCTTGTTTTAATGAAAATGAAAAATCATGCTTCAACAGTGCAGAAAATAAATAATCTGTCCTTTTGGTCAACAAGAATAAATAACCCATCCAAAACAAATCCTCCTGCCCCCCCCCTCCCCAGAATATCAAATGGTCGTCCCCTTAAATATTTTTATGAAAAGAGTCGCAGGGCAGGGATGTATAAATACGTAGAAACGTCATCACCAAAAGAAACAAAAAAAGAACCAAAAAAAGAATAGCCAAATTCATAAAAGGTAAACTTTGCCGGAGGAAGTTGGAATCTTAGTTTCTTAATAATTTCGTAATCTATTAACGAGGAATTTTAGAAAATATTGTATAATTCATGTCAGTACAGCAGGACTGATTACTCAGCTCATAATACCCTCGGGGACTAACAGTCCAACAGTAGTGGGATCGAGACAGCTAATAATACCCTCGGAGACTACCAGTTCAACAGCAGTGGGATCGAGACAGCTGATAATACCTTCGGGGACGAACATTCCAACAGCAGTGGGAATTAGACAGCTTATAATATCCTCGGGGACGAACAGTTCAACAGTAGTGGTATCGATACAGCTGATAATACCCTCGGGGATTAACAGTCCAAAAGTAGTGGTATCGAGACAGATTATAATACCCTCGGGGACTAACAGTCCATCAGCAGTGGGATCGAGACAGCTAATTATACCCTCGGGGACGAACAGTTCAACAGTAGTGCTACGATACAGCTGATAATACCCTCGGGGATTAACAGTCCAACAGCAGTGGTATCGAGACAGATTATAATACCCTCGGGCCTAACATTCCAACAGTAGTGGTATCGAGACAGCTTATAATATCCTCGGGGATGAACAGTCCAACAGCAGTGGTATCGAGACAGCTGATAATACCCTCGGGGACGAACAGTCCAACATAAGTGGTATCAAAACAACTTATAATACCCTCGGGGACAAACATTCCAACAATAGTGGTATCGATACAGCTTATAATATCCTCGGGGACGAACAGTTCAACAGTAGTGGCATCCAGACAGCTGATAATATCCTCGGGGACTAACAGTCCAAAAGAAGTGGTATCGAGACAGCTGATAATACCCTCGGGGACTAACAGTCCAACAGTAGTGGTATCGAGACAGCTTATTATACCCTCGGGGACGAACATTCCAACAGAAGTGGTATCGAGACAGCTGATAATACCCTCGGGGACTAACATTCCAACAGTAGTGGTATCGAGACAGCTTATAATACCCTCGGGGACTAACAGTTCAACATCAGTGGTATCGAGACAGCTTATAATACCCTCGGGGACTAACAGTCCAACAGCAGTGGTATCGAGACAGCGTATAACTCGGGGACGAACAGTCAAACAGTAGTGGTTTTAAGACAGCTTATTATACCCTCGTGACTTACAGTCCAACAGTAGTGGTATTAAGACAGCTTATTATACCCTCGTGACTTACAGTCCAACAGTAGTGGTATCGAGACAGCGTATAATACCCTCGGGGACTAACAGTTTAACAGCAGTGGTATCGAGACAGCTGATAATACCCTCGGGGACTAACAGTCCAACAGTAGTGGAATCGAGACAGCTTATAATACCCTCGGGGACGAACAGTCCAACAGCAGTGGTATCGAGACAGCGTATAATAGCCTTGGGGAGTAACAGTCCAACAGCAGTAATATCGAGACAGTGCGGCAAATTGAAAAATATAAGTTATAAATTTCCTGCGTCCGAAGCGCTTTTCTGGATTAATCTTCATCATGAACGCTTAAACATAAACATTTGAATGTCAAGATTGTAAAAATACGTAGAAACATTGGAAGCTATATGACCAAAATCACCCCACCCCCATAAAAAATTATCTATGGGAAATTTTAGAAAATTTTAGTAAAACTACAATACAATTAGATTTTGACCCTGTGAGTGAAACTATTACGGGCAAAATTGGTCCAACGTCTTGTATATGTATGCTTAATATAACCAATGACAATCGTACTGTATCAGTGATACGTTATTGTATCTATATCTATCACGGCTCCACAGGCTTTATCAAATCCAATCAAACCGAAAAACGTTTCATTTAAGCGTATAATAGAATTTATGATTCAGCATAAATTCGGTTATTAGAGTAAGCATAGATTACTTGTGTTATTAGCTGTTTCACCTCTATTAAATGTAGGCTATCAGATGTATGTTTGTCAATGCGCAATATGACTGCGCACGCGATCTTTTTCATTCCGACATTTGAAAGAAACAGACGGAATATTATTTGGTGATTTAAAGAAAATTATTTTGGTGATTAAAAAGATATAGGATCCACATTGTGCAGGTTTTGTACCACTTTTCTACAATTGGAACTCAGGTGGTATAATTAGAGTTAGTCTCCCGTAACAATTGTGGGATATTTAATAGAATATCAGTGTTTTATAGCAAATTAATTTCAATTTATTGCTTATTTTGCTTTTTTTTTACATGTTATAATACTTTTACTATCCGGAGATAGCGATCGGTGTTTATGTATAAGAATTGAGCTATTATTTTTTTTTTATATACTGTTACATAGAGATATACACGTTTTATTCCATTTCATTTCAACGCTTGACACCGATCTGCACATTTCACTCCGGCGGTCACAGCTTAATGCTAATTGAAGGTTACGCATGTTCAACATAATTATTTTTTTTAATCTCTTCATGTATGCATCACCATAACCTTAACTGTAAGCATCATTATATATGCAATAGCAACAATTTGTTCGCTGTCTTATTATCAGTATAGATGTTATTACTATCATTATAAATGTTTTTATCATCATTCTAGATATTATTATCATCATTCTAGATGTTATTATCATCATTATAGATAGTTATATTTAGTACATGTGTTTAAATATCGTCTAGTATTCTGTTAAATTACCACTGTGTCCGTTTAATTACTTTGACCGATTTTATAATATAAAATTAGCACATATCACCTCACTTGCGCTATTTTTAACAGCATCGTCATTCGATACAGATTATTTAATCAGCCTCCTCGCACGTGTAACCCAGAATATTTTATTGTTATCGTAAGGTGATCGACATTTGTGCAACGGTATCACTTCACGCATAGATGTAATACCCATAGATAAAGCTCGTCAAAAGTTCCCTACTGTTCTCTATTGTTAGATAAAAAGAACCATGAGCAAATTGACTGTCTTTGATGTTTTATGTGTGTTGTCCTCAATCAAGTAACTTTAGCCACATCTCTTATCTGTTGATCTGTATTGACCAGTGCAGCATAATAGAGTTTCTTAAATGTCTTCTCGAGTTATGTCCCTTCTGTTGTTAGAGTGTGTCTATTTTTAGCGCACTGGACAGACAAATAGAATGGTGAAAAAATTGATGAAATCGGTCAGAAATTCCGCATTTTATAATGGAAATATTGAACTAAATTCAAAAATGTTTTTTAGGCTTGTATCTTTATATTTTAGAAAACTATGTTCCTGTTAAATCCTGAAAATGGGAATAGCACGTTGTTGAACTTCTAAAATACACCTTTCATTCGATATGTTTCATTAAAGTGTCGAATTGCGTCGAATTTGGGAAAAATTAATAACAAAGTACATTCTTTTCTTTATTTCATCAGTTTTCTACTTTTTAGAAGAGAAATTGTCTTTTAAATCATTTTATATTTTTCAGAATAAGTTAGTTACTTAATTATAGATGTAATATTTTGTACATTTATGGCTAAATTATAATAATTACAATAATTTCGTTCATGATGTTTATGAAATGTGTAAATTCTAAGTAAGTTTTACTAAATTAGTGTACTAACAAAACATGCAAGACATGGAAAATAAGTATTATGGAGCATATATTCAACTTGTTCCATGTTTTCTATCAATTATATTTTCAATAAACTTGTTTATAATAGTTAACATGTACATTGTTAAAATAAAGTTAAATTGTGATAAAAGATATAAAATCTAAAATGTAAATATGATGAAAACATTAGTTCTAGCTAAAAATGAAAGATATCCACATTTTAGTATTGTTTCTTTTCGAGAATAATTTGTAATATTGTTTTATCTATAAGAATATTATTTTTTTCATAATCAAGTCAATATAAAATATATATATTTTGACTTTGTTTCTTTCTGATTTTAGCATGTTCAACTGCTAAGTAGCTTTTAATTGTCAGTTTTCTATTGTCTAGATTGTCAATCGGCATCTCAATGACCAACTGGTTCATGTCATTATCAGATAAGTGTGAAAGCCATTACAACGCACATATAACCTTTGAAGTCAGGGTTGAGCTTCATCTATGGGTATTACATCTATGCTTCACGTAAACACAAATATTTCATTCCTGACATATGAATGTTAAACTGGTTGGTTATAGGCGTCAATGAACTTTTAAAGGTCGCTAATTGACAAATTCTTTATTTATAGTACAAAGCAATATTCTGTTTTGGTTGTTCAATTTAATCTTATAGTTGTTTGGCACTAAGATGAATACAAGAAGGTCATTAAAAAGATGGAAAACCACTGCAACATTAGAAGCTGCATCAAGACAAGAGGAAACACAACTTTAACCAGGTTCAGTACCAGCATCTAACGATCCCCCAACTTCAGGAGGATAGTTGTTCTTTTAATGTAGTAAATCGACCAGGTAATGCAATCGGTATATATCATTCAAATCTCACGCAAACAACTAGTTACTCTCCTAGTCTTGATTATGATGTTAGTCAGTACTTAAAATAAAATCAAAAAATCAAACGGGCGAGTATGTCATTTTTGTTCTACTTAGGAACAACTCTATAATTGATAATGACCAGCAAAAAGTGTGATATGAACAGGGGAAACTTGTTATCAAACCGGTTTTGCCTCATACAAAAATAACAAATAAAGAAATTGAACTTGAGTATAAATATATTGTTGCTGAGATACTTTTGCAGTGGAATTAAGCTCGATATAAAGTTCGACGGTTTGGGACTTGTCATTCGACGACTATGTTAATATAGCAGTATTATTATATCCTCAATCGATTTGGCTGTCATTAAAACGAATATTCTGTTACCTACGTTTAATGTTTACAATATATACTTGATAGTCCTTGTACAACTGTTCATATTATTTAACACACATTTCGATGTTTCTCTTTCGAATACAAAGTCTTTCTAATTAGATACGTTACAGTCTAAGATAATAAATTCCTAACGTTATGTATCTACAAGCTGCGATGCCGATTACGATTTGAACTTTTCTTGACCTTAGAAATGATATATAGTAAATGTAAGGAAACCGTTAACTCTCTGAGATTGTAAATTCATGTCAACGATTTGCAGACGATAATCTTTTCAAAGATCAAAACTTTTGGTGATCAAGTTTGTAAAAGTAACTTGCAATCGAAAATAGTGTACAAATGATCTCTACTCTAATGATTAATACTAATAAAAAAAAAAAAAAAAAAAAAAAAAAATTCTAACAAATGAACTGAATTACAAATAATATTGTCATCTCGCCAGATATCAAGAAAAATATATATAGTATTGAACTCCATTTAATTTTATCTAAGACTGACCAGTGCTTCGAAGGAACCACACACGTTATTGATGAGCGGCCTAGAGATGCTTATCCCATTTTTGCTTAAACGAAATAACTTACTATTTACAAGTTTAGACCTGTCGCTGGTCAATTGCTTTGTTATAAGTCCCCTACCGATTGAGTTTAAGGGGACTTAAGGTTCTCACTATGTTCGTCTGTCTGTCTGTCCACCTGTCAATTCGGCAAATCAGTCTTCCACATTTTTGTTTTCGTGCTTGAAGATATTGATTTGATATTTGGTGTATTGTTTTATCATGACAAGTTACAGATTAAGTATGAATGTTGTTCCGGTCTGATGATTTTGTGCAGAGTTGTGGTCAAATACACACAAATAATTAGTTTTCCGCACATTTTTTCGTCATACTTGAAGACGTCGATTTGATAATTGGTATATAGTTTTATCGTGTCAAGTTACAGATCAGGTTCGAATTGTGTTCCGGTCTGATGATTTTGTGCAAAGTTATGGTCCTTGGACTAAGAAAATTCATTAAAATAATCAGTTGTCCGCACATGTTTTCGTCATGCTTGAATATATTGATTTGATAAATTGTATATAATTTTATCATGACAAGTTACAGACCAAGTTCGAATTGCGTTCCAGTATGATGATTCTGTGCAAAGTTATGGTCCTTGGACTGAGAAAATGCACTCAAATAATCAGTTTTCCGCATATTTTTTCGTCATACTTGAAGATATCGATTTGATAATTGGTATATAGTTTCATCATGACAAGTTACAGATCAACTTCGAATTGTGTTCCAGTCTAATGATTTTGTTCAAAGTTATGGTCCTTGGACTAAGAAAATTCCCCCAAATAATCAGTTTTCCGCAATATTTTTTTGTTATTGCTTGAAGATATTGATTTGATAATTTGTACACAGTTTTTTCATGTCAAGTTACATATCAAGTTCATATTTTGTTCCAGTCTGCTGATTTTTGTGCTGAGTTTTGGTCCTTGGACTTAATATTCTATAAATTCACACACATTATCAGTTTTCATCAATTTTTTGTTGTTGTCATGCTTAAAGATATTGCTTTAATAATTGGTATATAGTTTTATCATGACAAGTAATTGCTCAAGTTTCGAGTTTTGTTCCGGTTTGGTGATTTTGTGCAGAGTAATGGTCCCTGGACTTAATAAAAATTTACCTAATAATCAGTTTTCCACATTTTTTTTCGTCATGCTTGAATATATTGACTTGATATTTGTTCTATAGTTTACACCATGACAAGTTATAGATCAAATTAATATTTTGTTCCAGTACAATGAATTATTAACCGGTAGTGACTATGTATTGCAATGCATTACTTTCAGAATGCTTGTTTTGATAGAACTCCTTTCTCTAGATATCAGTTTAGGAGTCCTAAAATAGTCACTGAATATTTTCGGATTAAGTCAAGGGATACATAGTTCTCGTTTCTTCAGGAAAGGCGCTGCTACAGAGCTGCCATAAATGGTTGACCTGATTCTAAACCTCAGGCAATGTGTAGATGGAAGTCTATGTCATTTCGTTCATATATTCAAATACAACAATGGGTATAACTGTTCGAATTTTTTCTAAATTTATGTTTAGAACTTGCAATTACTTTAGTAATACTAACCGTTATGTAAGATTAGCAGGTTCGCCAGTAACCATTAGAGTTTGGTTTCCACCTTTGTAGAAAACGAATTTATTCAAGCTCGGAATATACCAGGTGGCATTCATCTTGTACAAGATTAAACTGGAATTCGGTTTTCAATATCTCTAATTTTATACATATGCAGATATGCGGAATTGATTGAGTTGACAATACGACAGGAATATAACATATAAGATGTGGGAAAATACTGTGAATATAGTTTTGTTCTTTTACTGAATATCAGATTGTTGTGGTCTTAAGTTTGCCAAATAAACATGACATTATTCCGTAGTAACAGAAACAATGATTAGAACCAGAAAGTGGATAATCAGCTGGCTGGTTAGTTTGATCATTCGTCAAGGGGGATATTGCAATCAATACATACGATACTCCGATGTATCTCCCAATTCCATATTTAAATGCCAAGATGGTGAACATTTGACTCATATTAGTAATACATTTTGCTTACAACATTTCAAGGCGCGGTAGAAGCCTTTCTTGTCCACTCACCACATACTTTCCACAATGTGTCTTAAGAAACTGCATGATATTCATTAGAATTCAATTATCGTTAGGGTTTAAATATATGAGTCCTTTGTATTGTATTTGGCTCACAGCTTCTACGCAGCTCTATCCGCTTTTAATGGCGGTTGACCCGACAGTCATTTATGACTGTCTTGGTCAATTTGGCACATTTCGCTGCGTTTCCTTTAAATATGCGTCATTTGGCGTCATATTTCATTTAGCATCCAAAACATTTGATATTGTGGGTCTCTGTATCCCAGGACCACCACACAAAAATTTATGAATCTCTGTTTCCCAGGATTCATTTAATTGGATGCTTCATTTATTGTAAATAATTAGTTATCTAGTTATCTATCTAGTTATCTATCTAGTTATCTTTTGTAGTCTGCCAATATGAAAGGTGACTACGTTTAATTAATTATCTATTTACTATATATATATCTTAATTATTTATCTATTTAGTTATCTAGTTATCGTGTCGTAGTTTGCCAATATGAAAGGTGACTACGTTCATTCAAATATCTATTTACTATACATATATATATCTTAACTGTTTACCTAGTTATATGTGTTTATAATTTTATAATAAAGCTGTGGCCAAATACTGCCAATAATAAAGTTTTTATGATATATAGTTTTCACACTCACCGTTTTAACCCACAACCAGTATAATCTCCAAAGCAGAGCGCTCAGGATGAAATCTGTGTCGAGTTGATACGGGTATGATAATAAGCCATATAATATTTTCGATAAACAATGGATAGTTTTTTTTCTGAACTGTTTGTATTGTACATTCCTCTTTTTTTTATCTTTTGTTATTCTGCTCATCAGTAAATGAAGGCTTGAATATTAAAAAAAAATTCATGCAATTTTTTCGGGTCTTATATTTGTTTATAAATATATCTGCACAATGTCAGTTTCTTTGTCAGTTACCTTCTTCAATAATTTGGTTTCGTGAGATGGCCTATAATTGGTAGTCTGTAAAATTCGTCTTCAGCATTGTGTAGGCTCGATCAATGGTAAACATATTGTCGTTTTATGAGAACTATTTGTTGACCTCTACTTATTGTTATCACATGTGTTTGTGGGGTAGGGGGTTACAGACCCAACATGAACATTTATCCTTTTCATATGTTAACTTTTAAGTTATTAATTGAGTTAAAATCTGAAAACGTGTAAAATCCTATTGGAATTTGAATAAATATATATCAAACAGTCTATGTCATATAATAAAAAACATTTGTCAACAATTTCATATGTTTCCCAAAAGAAAGGAATTTTATTCAGCACTACATATTGCTGTTGAAGGCATTTTGATTATGTTGATGTTTATGTAAAATTTTGCATCGAAGAACGTCTCTTATCAATACAATGCAATATAATTTATTACTAATCAAAGTGAATTAATGTGTATCCTAAAGACAAAATATAGCTTGTCTTACAACATAATTTTTAATTGATTAAGGATTTTATTTTTTCAATGATTTCTTCAGCATGGCTGAGGCATTGGTTTTAAAAACGTCTGTTACATAATCATATAATTAACTTAATACATTATCTATTTCTAGTGGAATGATTTTAGATGATACGAAACACGCTATTCATAAAAAGTAAAGCAGATTTGAGGTCGAAAACTATACATCAGTAAGCATGAGGGTGTTTCATTGAACCTATCACTATTTAGTCTTTTACACAGACAATTGATAGTGATTTATCACAATTTAATAATTATCTGTTATAATTAGGTTCTTCAGATGATAGTTGGCTTATGCTTGCAGACGACTTATTATTATACAATCAGAAAATAAAGGTTTGCAAAAAAGACAAATAATTATGAAGACTAATCTGACATATGGAAACTTACATTAAATATTTACAAAATAAAAGTATGATTTTCATCAGAAAATCATAATATTATAGATAAACAATCTTTTGTTAAGTGTAAAATATATATAGATGTGATAAAATGTTTTAAATATCAATGTCTATGTATTCTTATCAAATATAATTTTCATCTTAATCATAGTTCTGATGAACTTGCGAAAAAGGCTAGAAAAGTAATTCTTATCATTAAATCCTATAAAAGAGGGACGAAAGATACCAGAGGGATAGTCAAACTCATAGATCGAAAACAAACCGACAACGCCATGGCCAAAAATAAAAAGACAAACAGACAAATAATAGTACAGATGACACAACATAGAAAACTAAAGACTAAGCAACACGAACCCCACCAAAAACTTGGGGTGATCTCAGGTTCTCCGGAAGGGTAAGCAGATCCTGCTCCACATGTGGCACCCGTCGTGTTGCTTATGTTATTACAAATCCGGTAAATAGTCTAATTCGGTAAGTCACATTCGTGAAAAGGGAAGGAATTCTATAAAGGTTCCTTAAAGAGTACTTGTATACATGTTAAAGTTGCTTTCAGTTTAATTAATACCATGGTGCATACTATCAACCTACAAATTAGAGATCACTTTTAGGTTACTTTTATGGATAGATATGAATATCTATATCCCACAGATCAATTATTATCTAGATTTTACGCATTAATCATAGCTTGCTTTGAAACAAACATTACTTATCTTTAACTACATATATTCTAGTACATCTAGTAACACGAAAACATGCATCAAATTTGGCAGTGAAGAAATAAGTAAATTATTGCTATCCTAGAATTGAAAATAAAGGCCCAAAGTTAATTATATTTATCAAGACATAAAGACAATCGATGAATGCTCTATTATATGAGACATTCATGCTATCAAAGAATCTTGACTCATGAAGATATTACACATCATGGTTTACATATGTAAAAAAAAAAACACATTGCAAAGGAAGCTCATGGATTGCAAAAACATACACCAAAATAAAACACTACAAACTGAAATATTTCATAAGTAAAATTCCTTGAATGTTGTGAAAAATCGTGATAACTAAAATTCGAAGAAATAGATAATAGTAGTAAACTTCTAATATATAAAAAATTGAAACGTAAATTTTCTACAAAAAAGTTTAATGTGGAACGAATTTTCTTACCGATTTATCTTACTATGGGGATTTTAGACGTTGTTGTAAAAAAAAAATCAGTTGTGGTTATAGTGATCAATATGAGCCATATGCATTATAGCAATATTTGGTGTCCGGTGGACTATTACAATGATTCGTAAATATTAAGAACCTACTTGCACTTATGTATACAAAAACAATTGCCAACAATACATGTAACAATTTGATATCAAAGAACCTTGATATCACAATGTTAACACAGCATTAAAACACTTTAAATCATTAATTAACAATGAGAAAGTCAGCGTTTCTAACACACTGACCGTGTTTTTTAACCAATGACATTCCTAAAATTGTATAGGAGTAAGATAGGTAACGTTCCTAAGACTAATAGCTTCCGATTTATGACCACTTACAATATGCCTAGAATCTTCCAAGGGAATTATATCCCTTAGAAAGAGGTTGTACCTTTCTATTAACATTTAAAAGGTTGCAGCTCCAAATTCCAAATGTTTTCCATTATTCTCTTTTTTCTAACTATTACAATTTCCGAGTTCATTCCAAAACAATTTCTAAAGTGAAGGTGACCGTGACCTTCACATTTGTGAACGTCTGGTGTCAAGTAGACCAATGATGAAGACCTTAAGTACCTACGATTTCGAGTGTTGATATGTTTTGAAGATTTCTAAAATACAGCAGTATTATCTGCCTTCATTAATGTTAAAACTTACCTGATATGCCTCGCTACTGCTAAATAAAGACCTATCTGTTGTGTCTAACCCGGTTATAAGGTGAATGCGGTGCGTTACTCTTCTTGCAGTTAAATCTGTCGACCAAACCCATCCACTAATAATTCATAATCAAATATTCAGTGCTTAATAATGAATTTTCTTTTAGTAGGAAAACTTACAAAACTGTAATTTTTCACATTTTTAGCATGCGTTACATGTAAGAAATTACGTCGGTGCACTTAATTGGAATTTTATTAGTACATGTATTAAAGTCATATGAAACTTCAAATTAAAAAAAAAAAGGAATATGTTTTATATATTTGAATGGCTAAGTTTTACTATAAAACAAGTGTGCGTAAACTTTCTTGTAAAAGAAAATCCTTTGTATTATCAAAATCTTCATAAATGTACTGTAATTGAATTATTGTCTCCCCGTATACTAATTCGCCGACATTTTCCCGTATGCAGTGACCTTAACTACGAGACCTCTCGTTAGAACTTCAGCCACCGCACAGCGTAAGTGCGAGGGGGAAACCGTGATGAAGGTGGAAGGTAAATAATAATAACTGATTCTTAAAGAACACATTTAATACAATATATCAATCAACAACTGCTAAGGAACAGTTTAATTAACAAATGGGAACGCATGGAAAATATAGTTAAAGTATACCATGGCTCTTTCTAGTCATTTATTTGTCACGTTTTCCACGTGCTTTGTGCTGATTGTTTATCAATGTCACGATCCTGTAAACTTCGGCAAAAAAATCGAAAGTTAATTAGTTTGTGATCAACAATCACTGAATGAAATAGTATTTGTCGTTTATACGTTAACAATTCATAATAAATATAAAAAAAAAAAAAAAAAAAAAAAAAAAAAAAAAAAAAAAACATACATACATACAGGACTTTGTTTAGTATATATATGCATGCATTTGTTCAATAATGTCGATAACACTAAAATTACAAAAAAAAATCGTTTCATTTAACTTTAAGCAAATTAAAAATATGGACAAAATAATTGAAATCAAAAGCTGTTAATCTAGACAAAAGTATATTCCTGATTCTATTGTTTCTTTTTTTAATAATGCTCCACTATGTGAATTAAAAAAAACAGTCATACCCAAAGCGCAGGGGTTAAAGTTCAAATATTGGTGCCTACGAGGCTTCTAGGATATCCAATTAACTTAATGTCCTAAATGTGAAATAATTAATGCATAATATATAATTGATAACGGTAGGATTTATTTCATGCCAGATGCATTTTAGAAATTTATTTCAATCTTAACTAAAACTTACAGTATCACAAATTATTGTGTTGTTTTTCTTTTTTTTTTTTTTGAGGTTCTCAAATATGTGAGAACGAGCCAATGTATTCCTCCTGACAGAGTTTAAAATAAAGAGATGTGGTATGGTGGCGAATGAGACAACTATCAAACAAAGTCCAAATGAAGCAGATTTAAATACCATCGTACGGTCTTCAACAATGAGTATCACCCATACAATAGAGTCAGCTATAAAAGACCCCTACATCACAAATTATGAAACAATTCAAATAAATAAACAAACTCAGTCTGATTTATGACAAAACAATAAAAGAAACACACATATGACAGACAATAACCAACAGCAACCACTGAATTACAGGCTCTAAATTAGGACTGATACATATAGAATACTAGTATGGCGGAGCTAAACATGTTTGTTACCGCTCAACCGTATCCCTCATCTTGGACAGTGGTGTTACATCACAACATTAAAACAATGTGTAACCATCAGTTGGAAATGGCTATACTCATCAGATTGCACAAAGCACAACACATACAAAAATAAAGGACATAAGAAGTTCTGATAACAATATTATTATTTGCATAGTGTGCTAGCAACGCTCAACCTATATGCAAATTCCGACCCCGTAGATATCATATTAAATTACGAGCACACTGTGTAACAAATCTATCTTAATATATATACATGTATATGTAAAAAAAAATAGATCTTCTATTCCATGATTTAGATACCAAGGGGACAATTAAAAAATCTTATGTCAAAGAAAAAAATGAACAATATGACTTATTTCTGAACTGTGGTAGTCAGTTTTTATTGGCAGAATGAGCCGGAATGCCAGGAGAAAACCACTGACATTTGGCAGGAAAAACTGACAATCCTTGTCAATTAAGATTGGAGTCGAGCGCACCTGGCACGTGCGGGGTTCGAACTCACAACCTCAGTGTTGACAGGCTAGTGATACAGTAGTTGAACTACTTAGACCATTCGGCCACCGAAGCCCCTCTAAGCATATGCTCAAAGTATGAATGCATAAAGATAGCTAAAAATGGTAAAGTTTGAGTATTTATCAAAAATATGTATAGAGTTGACAGTTCTGCCCCACAAATTTAAGGGAAATCTTAGGCTATCCAGTTCAGTAAAAGTTAGAAATATAATTAAAAGGAACACCTAAACATCGATCGTGATCTTTGACCTTTGATCTCTTTAAATTATCAGTCCAGTTAAAAAGGAAAACTGGTCTAACCGGAGGATGGTTAAACATTGATATAAGAAAAGAGATTTACATGTACCTAAAAAGTAGTGAAACAAAATTGAAAGTGTAAAAAATGATGACCATACCAGAAAGAGATCAGAAGCTCAGAGAAAGGTTCGACTGAAATTCGTCCAAAAAATTTGAAATTGAGAGAAGTTACAACCATCAACTCTTGGAGAATTTGTATATTAAGGAGTACAACGGAAAATATGAACCATGTAAAATCTTATTCCTGGGTCGAGAAGGAGAAGGGATTAAGGCCTGAGCGTGTGACAAAATAAAACAAACAATTAGATTAAATGTCAAAGACTAGGTGGACCAAACTCAAATTAACAACCATGGGATTAATATATCAAAGAATACTGGACTGAAGTACTCTCACTTTAAATTCACCCGAAACCTTGTTTAAAATAGAGCCCAATAACTGACATTATTTTTTTCCAAGGGAATTTTATTTCTTCGAAAAAAAAAAACCTTCTGCAGGTTTATTAATTTTGAGTTGTGGATGTAGTAATTTTTTCACTAAATGTAGTTTAATCATAATAAAAATTTAACCATTTAACAACATCAACGAAGTTATATTCATTAATACATGTTTCCTATTCTCTTATGCACTGCTCTTTTTATTTTCCATTTGAAATCGGTATGTTCTTTGTATTCGTATAGTATTTGATGTTTAATTTATATGTTTCTAACATGCCTTGATACTAATGTAAACGCTCTACTACCTATTTAATTGATTATGGCTACTGAACTTTAAGGTATACACGAAATAACTCATATTCTGTTACAGCTGTGATAAGAGTGCTTGTAGTGAAAATGATGAACAGCGATGCAAATGACCTTATTTATTTTGCTACATTTTTAGAAAACTCTATCGTATTTTTGTATTCCAAGGTTCCAACCTATGTTCGGCGGATTTGATTTTAGATTCTAGATACATTTGCTTTCCAGAATCAATTTCGTCCAATTATTCACTATCTAGAGGAGCATGTCTCAAAGAGAAATGTTTTTGAAAGGACTATTTGGATATAAATTTATTCTAGTTCCTTGATAGAATTGTCTATCATTAGTAGAAGTTAATTTACCTAGAGTAAGATACAGGTATGTATCATGTTCATTTACACAACACACACACAAACACAAAACGTTTGAAATAGAGTCCAGACCTAACAGTGTTTGTTAATGGCAACCCCTCCCAATACAGTTAAGACACCAAGTCCCAAAGTAGGTAAAACATTTTGAAAACATGGGTATTGCAGCAGACGCGAGACCCGCTTGCATGGGTAAAAATCCATCTTCCTTTTTTAAGTGTTTTGAACTGAGATTTAATACCGTACCTCCTTTTTCACTAGTTAACAATATGTTAATCTTTTGTATTTGCTGCTTTCTGAGGAACATCTTGTGTTTCTCAGACAAATTGCCATGTGATAAACAGAAACTAGTTGGATAACATTTTTTAGCAGCTCCTGCATACGAATTATAGATCTCCCAGTTGCTACGATATTCCAGGGCTTGTATATCCTATGATGATTTCCTTGATAGAGAGTTGCTGCTCACAAGGAAACTATTAAACCAAGAGTTCCAAGTGGTGAAGTTGAAATCGTCCCTTCGTAAATTTTACGGACGCCATTACGAGTTGGTTGATCGTTATGGAATATCCGTTTCACAGATGACATCGGATATGTTCCAGTGGTCTTTACTACAATCCCGTCCCTTTTCCCCTGATGTGACCTACCGAATTAAAATTATAACTGGGTTTGTACCAACATGAGCAACACGACGGGTGCCACCTGTGGAGCAGGATATGTTTACCCTTCCGGAGCACATGAGATCACCCCCAAGTTTTGGTGTGGTTCGTGTTGCTCAGTCTTTGGTTGTCTATGTTGTGTTTTGTGTACTGTTGTTTGTCTGTTTGTCTCTTTCGTTTTTGGCCATGGCGGTGTCAGTTTATTTTCGACTTGTGAGTTTGAATGTCCCATTGGTATCCTTCGCCTCTCTTTTAGCATCATACAGTTAAATGTTCACCCTCTGAGATCGATAGGATATCCATCTCGATCAGATAAATGAGTGATCATGCTGATGATAGTTTTATACGTGACTGATCATTTAACAAGGTTTCGTGATATTGAAAAATTGTAATATCAGGTGAAACAATTGGAAAGAAACTATAGGTGGTAGCTATATATATAGATTGTTTTTATCCATTTACATAACTACCACTGATGATATCACTATTGACTAAAATGCTGTTTAGACTAATAATGTTTACACTGTTTTCACCGTCGGTGTAGCCGTCTGTCGTATTGTTGTATATGTGTTGGTTCCTTTTCTCAAATCTCAGCAATGTGTTGATAACGCCATGGCCAAAAAATGAGAAACGAACAAAAGACATAAAACACAGCTTAAAAAAACTAAAGACTGAGCAACACAAACCCCACCAAGAATTGGGGGTGATCTTAGATACTCTGAAAGGAAATCAGATCCTGCTCATCTTGTGTTGTCAGTCGTGTTGCTCAGGTAACAATACACCGTTAGGACAAAACAAACGAAATTGGCAGTCATTACATTTAACTGCAGCTTTCTAACACATTAAGCTTACTGTCTGTGTCATGTATTGAAACTGTATCTGCGAGAGATTTGATTTCCAATAGTTAACATGGTGAAATATAACCTTTTTGTTGTAACCATGGCAAGAATCTGATTTATTATATACGAAATATTGCAAAAAGGGGGGTTAAAATGTCACTAGTGTCCCCAAATTTAGACTAAGGTAGAATTTCAATCCATTTGATTGAAACTTGTCTGAAACCATTGACCTTTATCTATCAAGAGATTAAATATGCATTTCACCTCATTTTTCCATAGAACTGCATCAAAATATTCGAGCGAAAAGAAATGTGTATGCCAGACGCGCGTTTCGTCTACAAAAGACTCATCATTGACGCTTGAATAACAAAAAAATAAAAGGCCACACACGAACTTAAAGACATTTAGGTCACAATCGGGAATAGAACTCAGTCGGTAAAATTGGAGATGACACGACTACACTGGTTATCTAAAGAATTAAGACCGAAAACATATCACTAGTTAGTTGTGACACTAACACACTGTCTCATATGGAATAGAAGTATTGTCTTGCATTCAATTGTTTTTAAAAGTTTCTTTTTTTATCATCAGAAAGGCTGAGATTGGAAACAAGCCAAGATAGTTTACTAAAGATGCTTTTTGCAAGATCACGAAACTGCGGCTGTTTTTAGTATTGCATTGCTCTCTGAATCACGCACTAGTGTTAGTTCGTATTTTAGTCCATATACGTTGCTGTATTCATCTGCATTCAATGTGTTTTAAGGGTATGGCAAATGAGAATGTTCCTATGTTTGATGACTTTGTAATTAGCTAATAATTTTATTTGTAGTCGTCCTTCTTTCAAGAAAGAATTTTCAGAAGGATGGACTAATAGATCCCGTGTTTCAATTTTGATACATATTCCTGCAATATACCTGTTAAAGGGAGTTCAGGATTGCGGTTTGTATTTCTGATGACTTTCACCGAAAGACAAACTTTCGGTTTTTCTAAATATTTCAGACATTTATTTATTTATAGTAGTTAACAACGTCTTGTTTTTAAAGGCGCTTCTGTTTTTAGAAGAAGTTAATGCATGTTTATTGACTGCATGATTGGCTTCTTGTTCCACACTTTTCAAAGCTATACTGGTGGAGGCATTCACTGCTGTACTTCCTAACATTTTTGCAGCAGTATTGGTAAATGGCCGAGTGATCAAAATATAAATAGTCTAAAGAAGACCACTATCTTCAGGAACATGTGTTTTTTGATAAACACGTTTTGAAATTAATAGAACTTTTTATCTATAGTATGTGACGGTGAACCATAGCATAGTCCTGGTTGACAATTCATCCCTGGCGTTTCATTTCCCCAGATTGGCAACAATATCATTTTTCAACCCGTTGCTGCCAGTCTTATAGGATGCTCTGCTGATGTCTAATATATCCACTAAATTGTTTTAACCAGATGACAGAAACACGGTTTATTATTCACTACTATATGTGTCACACTTTCTGTAACTCTTTACAATTTTGGAGTTTTGGAGAGAATCAAATTACCTTTGTAAATGGCTTCACTATATTTAAAAATTGGGGCCTCGGTGGCCGAGTGGTCTAAGTAGTTACTACTGTAATCACTAGCCAGTCAACACTGAGGTTGTGAGTTCGAACCCCGCTCGTGCGGGTGCACTCGACTCCAATCTTAATTGACTAGGATTGTCAGTTTTCCTATCGAAGGTCGGTGGTTTTTCCGGGCACTCCGGCTTCCTCCACCAATAAAAACTGGCCGTCACGAAATAGCCCAAAAGCGGTGCTTAAAAGTGGCGTTAAAACACCAAAAATCAATCATTTAAAAATTTCTCAATAACTCACTAAGTATTCAGGTTTATACGACTCCAAGTCAGGGTATTAACAAAGAATTCCTACACTCCCAATTTTCCTTTGTATAACACACTATCCACCAAAAATATAATTTCCATCAAAGGTAACAGGGGAGTTTCCAATAATACGAATACCACTATTATCAGATCGCAATCCAAATATGTGGTCTGCCTGAGCCATCATACAGAGTTTCAGATACGTTTGAGCAAGTGGTCATAGCATATGTTCTTGTTTTCTTCCATAGGTAATGGATCGACAATCTCTGGAGATGTGAAAAAGCCGGCATGATGATAGGAATATCGTCAATCTTTTTTGGAGATATGAGAAGCGTCTTGTTGCATATATTGCGCCTCAACCATACTTTTGTTTTACTTGACATCAGACTTGGGGTAATTTTAATTGTAATCATTGGTCATCTGTAATCAATAACCACTTTTCAAGTAATCATTGTAATCATTAATCAGCCAAAAATCTGATTACATATAATTTAATTTAATCAATTACTTTTCAAAATACCTTGTAATCCTGATAATCTTTAGATTACATTCCGATTAAAATGAAAAAAATCTCAAATTGTGTTTTTGGTCAATTTATCATATCTTTAATGACCCTTTTTATTATTCATATTTAATAAATATATAACTTGTTAATATAATTTTGTTTACTGTAAGCATGTTAAGATATTATAAAATATGGATATACATGTAATTTAATACCAACAAAATGTTATTTTAATATTTTTTTTTAATCTTGTTTTGTAAGGACATCATTACATGGTGACAGGTAAAAGTGACTTGTGTATGAAATAAAACTCACTGGCATAGAAATTTAATTTCTTTCATTTACAAACCTTTTTTCAATCGAAGTCAAAATAATTCAGAGAATAATGACGATAAAATGTAATGGAATAACCAGTCACAAAATGTTCATGTATATATGTTGTGAATCTTTGTGGTTAATTTCATAGATGCAGTTTGAAGTTATTATTTAATAACATATCAATTAAAAACCTTCTCACAAAGTGCTACAGTTACAACTTTTATTCATTTACATCATTCAAATGGGTTATTTTGAATTCGTTGTAATCAGATGTAACCATGATTACTTGCCAATGTAATCATCAATTTAATTAGTTACCTTGAGAAATGGTGTCATCATTAATTTAATTTGATCGTACAATTGACACAGTAATTGTAATTTAATCAATTACATTGAAAGTAATCAGACCAATCTCTGCTTGGCATCATGCATTTTTTTTTTTTTTTTTTGCAAGTGCATTTCGCCGTTTCAGATGAGAAATTTTGATTATAGTCTTTTATTTATAGAGTGAATGCTGTTGAACACTGTTGAACACTTTTGAAAACCCCTTGGTAGTTTTGAACAAATATATCAAGAACAGCTCTTCTGGTTGCGGGGTCATCTTTAAGTGTCTTAGGCATTGTTCTCCATTTAGTTGACATGTGCGAGTGAATGGTGTCCCCGAGATGTTTTTACACTACAATGAGGCTGTATATTCTTCTTATAATTATACCTTTTTTATTATTACATCATGAATCATAATTATATTTTTGGGTGATGTTTTCAGCATAGCACTTAATACAGCTACTTTTTTGGGGTTCTCACTTACACACACAAACACTCACACACACACATTACACTCACCCACCTGTTTGAATTAAAGAAGCTTTGCCCACTAACCTATACATCATTGATAGAAAATCTCTTTCCAGTCATTTATTTTATCCCTACAATAACACACTTCTGCCCACTTCTTTTTCATCCATCTGAGATGATGTTATTTGGAGCGTTTTTCACACCTATCTTCATTAAGTGTCTTGGGCATTGATCTCCATTTGGTTGACATGTGCGAGTGAATGGTGTCCCTGAGATGTTTTACACTACAATGAGGCTTTAAATTCTTCTTATAATTATACCTTTTAATATGATTACACCATGAATCATAATTTTATTTATTGGTGATGTTTTCAACATAACGCCAGATACTTTTTTGGGGTTCTCACTTACACACTCACATTACACTCACCCACCTGATTGAATTAAATAAGCTTTTCCCACTAGCCTATACATCATTGATAGCAAATCTCTCTTACCAGTCATTTATTTTATCCCTACAATAACACATTTCTTTCCAATTCTTTTTCATCCATGATCATCTGAGATAATGTTATTTGGAGCATTTTTACACCTATCTTTCTTAGGTGGTATAAATATTCCCAATGTGAATTCTGTTCCTGATTCAGATTTGAATTTTAACTGTTATTAAGATCATCTTTTTAGTTCTCCTTATTTGTCTTACACTTTGTGCAAGTCATCTTATTTGCATCTATAATTTCCATTTGATTTGAAGCAAGTTACATCAATGGTAACACACCAATGTGGTTGGAATCAACATCGATTGCACAGTCGACCAAACTCTTTCTGGGTGATATCACTACAGTGGTCTCGATAAACATGATCTAGATTCTTTGCGTCTTGTTGGAAAAAAACAAATAAAAACGGTGTTTTCCCGTATGGTGTGCCTGGGTAGTTTGTGAGTGATATAGCGATTTGACATTGTTGTGTCGTGCTCGAACATAGAACACTATTCGGGAAAAGTTTGCCATATTCCGTGCGTGCAAAAGTTGACACATTCATTTTCATAGATACAGAAAAATGAGGTTATTGACTAACATGGCATTGGCTCCTTGATAATTGTCTTAACATTTTTGGGGTGAAGCACTACTGATGGAGGAGATATGCCACTATTTTGACTAATTTCCTCTGACGGAAAACTACTTTTCTTCAGGGGAAATTTTTATTTCCTCAAGGGAATTAGTTTTCCCTTAGCAATACCTTTTTCTCAGAGGAAATTTTTTGCTTCAAAATTTCCCTCATGGAAATCTGGATAAACAAATTTTCCCTTTAGGAAAACTTTTTATACATGATATTTCCTCAAGGGAAATAATTATACGTCATCTTTCCTCAAAGGAAATTTGAATTTCCCCTTTGGGAATTAAGAAAAAAAATTCCTAAGGAAAATTCCTAGGAAGAAATTTAGTTTGCAAAATATTTATATAATATAAATAATCCTCACGCATGTTTTTTCCAAACATTAAATCAACAAATTCTTCCGGTACATATCAAGTTCGCTTAGATCAGGTAAATCTTTGTTTTAAGAAGTAGGAATCAATACAATTTGGGTCTATGGAAGTAAAATGGTGTTTCTCGGAGTTGTATTTTCATTATAAGTACTATCTATCACATCCATTTATCTAAATAAGATAATGATCGTTTGTATGAAATGTCAAACATAGATAAACACGATAGATATTCAAGAGACAAGGTCTAGCAATGGTTAACTTCTAAAGAGTAGGATATTCTCCTTGTTCGGGTCGAAAAAAAGTCTCAACTTGTTCCTACCACTGGAAGCAGTTTTATGAACAAACACATTAACTATTTAAGCACCTTATATCACCTCTAGTTGTGTTTCCCTTGCTTTAGTTTTAAGTGTTGTTCATTGTGTTTTTTTGATTTTTCAAAGGTCTGTGTTGTTTATAATGGTGAGTGTCGTCTATCCTTTGTCATGCAAAATATTTTTCTATTTCAAATTTTCACATTCGTTCAAGTTTCGGGGTTAGAAGACTTACTTGAGCGATTGTTTATTAATTTGGTGATGTTTAAGGGTTAACTGTCAATTTTCAATCCGCTATTGTGTGATGCCTTATCACTTACTATAGCTTTTCAACGTATTTTAAAGGAGTAACATACGTATATCATTAGCAACGTTAATAATTTTAAGGCGTTACATTTGGATGTTTTGTTATCTGCCCTTGCTACTGTAGAGTATACCCATAATTGCAAAATTAATAAACAGTTTGTGCCTTATTCGATCAAACAGTAAATGTATATTACTTAGGAATACTTACGTGTAGCTCAGACGAATGTCGTCTGAATTATCTACTCCTTTTCCATATTGTTGTAATCCAGAACGTTGAAACTAAAATTACATATTTGTAAAAAAAAGAAGGATAATGTGAACTTTCTTCTATCAAGGCTGATCAGCCGAGTTCTTTTATTTGCAAAAAAGCACAATTTTATGTAAAACATTGATTCATTTTACACAGAAACCATTCCTGCTGGAAAATAATATATTATACTTGTAATATCCAATATTCATTTTTCTTCTTTGTATAGTTATTAAGCACCATCAGTTTATTTCTTTTGTTATATTCTTCAAGAGTATAACTAATTTCTAGTTCAGCAAATTTAGTAGATATGTACAAAATCGTGCGTTTCATGTGTTTAATATCAAACACGTTTGTTTTTCAAGAAAGAAGACGAATATATCGCGAATCGGGACAAATACATATATTACTTTTCCGGTGTTATTGTCATCAATACTCATGAGCCTTCTGATCAAAACAGAATTCAGATATAATATAAAAATAATAAGATGCGGTATAAGTCTTTTTGATACATAAATGATATTAAGAATTCAGCATGAATAACGAGGCCATGCAAACAATATAGATTTATATACACGCATATAAATCATAGTAATTAAAACTCCTGACCACATCACACACTAAGTCTGTAACAGACATTAACCTACATTCAACAATTGGAAAAACAATATTAAAATACTGGTGTTTTTAGTCGAGGGTTATGCAAAGCAATCGGTTTAACGCGAAAAAGAAGACACGGATACTTTTTCCGAATCGGATAAGAATGTGAGCTCGTTGATACAAATCAAAATAACTTAATGGGTCTTTGAACACACATCGATCTTCGAAGACCCTAATGATACAAAACATCTATTCTATCTTCTTAAAAAATATGTTGTTGTCCTCAGAAATAAAGCCTCAAATTTTAACTTTGTTTGTGTGTAAATCACATTACATAAACTACTTGATAAAGGAATAAGGTATTGACAATTTACTTAGCAACTCAACATATACCCACGACACTTTACACATAAAGGTTATATGTCTGTTCTACATGTATGTCCCTTTTGAATTCCAACTAAAAGCAAAAAAAAAAACAAAAAAAAACTAGATCTTTTTTCACTGTATTGGATACCTAAACCTTATATTGCTGGGTCTGTCAAATGCTCCACAAAACGTCTTTCCAAAGTTATAACATCCATTTTATCAGCAACGAAAGCCGAGCTTCAAAATATTTGTGACATTACATACTCTAGGGGCAGTGTGAATCAGGTGTGGATATTAAATTAATTTTTTTTTAAATCTGTCAGAGTACATACAATCTAAGTCTCTTTCCTCCAGCGATGGTATACAACATTTTATTTTCCTACCCTTTATAAAATATTTTCCATTCCAAACTTAAAGACAGATTGAGAGAATAGACCCACTTTTGTTTCAAAACAAAAGAATGGCTAGCGTACATTCAAATATCTTGTTTTAAGCAGGAATAAATCATACTTCGAAAAAAAAACCCTGTTGCAAACAAAATTACTGTGAAACTGACATTAGTAAGATGCTTGATTCCTTGATTAACAACATATTTGTCACGTTGAGAGGACGAGTTTTTTTTGCAACAGACATTCAGCATTCCAATGAGAACGTACTGTGCTCCTCTTCTTGCCGACATGTTTCATCATTTATGTAAGGTAGACTTCATTAAGGACATTCTTCTGAAGGATGAAGTGAAGCTAGCAGTATTCACAAACTAGGTTCCGCTATATAAATGATGCCCTCTCACTATATATTTCAAAGTTTGTTAACCATCAGAACGTTTCTATCCCATCGAACTTGAAAGAAAGGATACGACAGATTCAGTTTAGTCTGCTTCATATCTTGCCATTCACCTAGAAATTGACAATGAGGGTCGCTTGAGAAGAAAACTTTACGACAAAAGAGACGATTTCAAATTCCCAATTGTAAAACTTTCCATTTCTACGTTCCAACATTCCAGCAGCGCCTGCACAATGATAATACATCTCCTAGTTGATACAATATTCCAAAGCTTGCGTTTCCTATCATGATTTCTTTGAACAAGGGTTGCTGCTTACAAGGAAGCTATTAATCCAAGAGATTCAAGTGTTAAAGTAATTGTCATCCCTTCTTGAATTGTACAGACGCCATCACAATTTGGTTGACCGTTTTGGAATATCTGTTTCACAGATGATGATGTTTATGTTTTTGTAGACAGCTGTTTGTTTTCCTCGATTTTCGTTTATCATGGTGTTGTCAGTTTTTCTTTGACTTTCAACACTCCTTTGGTATATTCCTCCTCTCTTCTGCAAAAAGGGCAACACGTACCAAAATTATTAGTCAACTCCTTATAAGAGTATTGGCCTTGAAACAAGTTTTTTTACTAAATTTGTTTGCTGTTGCAGACCCTTAGTAGATAGAGTTAAAGATAAACTGCCGAAAATGAACTGCAGGAATTTATCTACAAATAAGTCAACACAACTGAAATCATATATAGATGGCTATATATATATATAGAAGGCCCCGACATAAAAAATGTGAAAAACATTCAAACAGATAACTAACGGCCTAATTTATAATACCCATTCTTTTGGATTGTTTTCGCAGAAACTGTAGTACAGTAAATGTAAACAACCAAAATTATCATCAAAGAAACATGATCAAAATTATCAGTCGACTACTAATATATTGTCGTATATCAAACGTTGAGTCGTAAATATTGTATGCATGTTCAAGACGAGAAACGAACTAACAATAAATACAATAGGTAAGTTCTGTAAGATAGGATTCAACCAAAATGAAGGGTGGAAAATTTGAACTGCCACTAGAAAAAAAGGAGATGCTGGTTAATGACAGAAATTTTGCCGCCTAAGGACTCCTGAAAAAGTTGTTGTAAGAGTTTTTTAAGGGCATACTATACGATTTGATCCAAAGGTGATTGTTTTACTTAGCATACAAGTCATTATAATTACCAAGTCAATTCAAATGTATAATAAAAGACATACTTTCGTGCAGTCCTTTTATAGAAAAGGAAGTGGAAATTTTGAGACATTTACTCAAAATTTGTTCCTTTGGATAAACATACCTAACATTTTTATTTAAAAAGATAAACACCAGCGGATTTCTGTAAAACATTTGGAATATCTTCTTTAAATGAATATGCTTTAAATTTGTGTAACAATTCTTCGAAAACAATTCATTTTTTATTGGATGATATATTTAGAAAACAAAGCTGACATTTTTGCTGTATATTGATATAATTTAAAAGAAAATCAGCAGTAATTTGTTCATGAAAATTGGTACAAAAAATCTTCATACATAGTTGAGACAAAAGTCATCTTAAAATAGTGGGGTCAATGCACTCGTTTTCAAGTTAATGAATACTCTCTTTGCACGCGGCATAGGATTTTACGTCCCCACTTTTCGGACATGCCTGTATATATATTCATCCTGCATAGCCAAAAGAACGCCCTGCTTTTAGAAAAGTCTTACTGCCAATCTGGGGTTGCATCCCTTGAATGATAAAATTTTCTTTTTTGTCAGACACTATCGAAATATTGTTATTGTGTTATGTCAATCTAATGCAGAAATGCCAGATAAGCAATACAAGCTCCTCGAAGTCTCTAGTTATATATAGCGAGCACTTACCTTTTTATAGGCTTCTCTCTTTAAAAAATCCATTTCGTGTTCATAAATAACGTCATGGAAGACAAATATTTTTGGATCCTTATTCATTTCTTCTGCTTTGGCTTTGTAATAAGGAATCCTTGTGTTACTATAATAACAATATAACTTCGATGATTCCTGAGTGGACTGCAAAAAAGTATAAATGCATGAATTGCATTGTTATATAAAGCTTACAAATAGTTGACCAACATGACACAACGACACTTTAACGCGAAAACTTGTACCTTATTACAATTTAGACTAGGCTACATGAAACTGGAAAATATACTGTATAACTTAATAAATTGTAATATATAATTGTTTTTAAGTGTTTACGTGCTGCGAGTGTGTCACTCTCCCTACACGGGGTATCGGATTCAACGATCTAATTCCGTTGATACGTGCATGTGACAGAATATTTTCAACTTTAATGCAATTTTAATGTAACAATGTTTGTCATTTGTTTAAATTTATCGTCAAATCCACAATTGACATGTCGTAACTATGGGGTGGACCGCCATATTGAATTGCTTGGATCAACAAATCTTTGATTACTACAATATAATCGAAATAAAACAACACCTACCTCAAAAACGCCGTTTTATGTGATTTAATCCAATTTGAATCGTAAAAGTAGCGCTCAGCTAGGTAGTTTTCATCGTATAACGTCACATTTGCCCACAGCGTTTAACCGCCAAATTCATTCATGAAATGTCGCGGAATTCTATTCCAAATAATGATTTTTTTTCAAGCTCAAACGCATTATTTCTTTTTTGTAATGCATTAGAATCGGAATAACAGTACTATAGTCGAAGA
Source organism: Mytilus coruscus (assembly GCA_017311375.1). Lineage (NCBI taxonomy): Eukaryota > Metazoa > Mollusca > Bivalvia > Mytilida > Mytilidae > Mytilus > Mytilus coruscus. The sequence goes on along the minus strand of CM029606.1, from coordinate 23,409,046 downwards.
GTTGTCGCCGTCAATTGGATTTGATAAACTGAAATATCTGTTACAGTACTGTTATTCCTTAAATCCTTTACAGCCTAACGGGCTATATGTATGGATTATTAAAACCTTGAAATTACAGATAATACTTTTCTATTTCTGAACTATTTTACACCTGTACATTTATTTAAAGAATAACTAATACAAGGATTAAAATATCGAAAAATATTCAACACTTAACCGAACAACACTGATAATTAACTCATGCTCTACTCGCATTCGTGAATTAATGTGTTGTTTGGTCGCTCGTTGAATATTTTTTTATATTTGAATCGTTGGATTAGTGATTCTTTTTATTTCATTTGCCATGGACTTTTGGATGGAAATAATGCAGAAAATGAAAGGAACTATATCTTTTTTATATCAGCATTCTCAATTGTTTTGATTTAACGTCATCGACAATGTCTTGACATAACCTATTGTTGTTTGACGTCACAGGAATAAAATTATCAGATTAATTTCACATATGAAATTATCGTTGTTTTTTTTCATTGCAACCAATGTAACAGTTATATCCCCTCAAACTATTAGTAAGTACTAGTAATTGAAATTTATATTAACGCGAAGAAGGCAATCATACCCTGTTTATTGGAGTTTTAACGGTAAAACTGTGTTCATACATGTGGTTTTATATATAGTATAAAAGCCATATGAAACGAGTTTTCTGTAATTTTAATGTTATCGACATTATTGAACCAAAACAACAGAGCAATTGATCATATTGATAGAGCCGTTATATTTTTTTATATATCTTATATTCGTTCCCATTTGTTAGTTAAACTTTTCCTTGTATATATATTTAATTTGTTCTTTAAGAATCAGTTATTACTATTTACCTACCAGTGCACGTTTGTTTACATTATTTTATCACGGTTTTCCCTCGCACTTGCGTTGTTCTATCGAGACGTCTCGTATTTAAGGTCACTTCATTCGGGAAAATATCGGCAAATTAGAGTACAAAGAAGACAATAATTCAATAGCAGTACATTTATGAAGATTTAGATAATATAAAGGATTTTCGTTTACAAGACAGTTCACGTACATGTGATTTATAGTAAAACTTTTAAGTATTTAAAACATATTCAACTTGTTTTTAAATTTGAAGTTTCATATGACTTTAATAAAGCCGGCGTATATTTTTCACTTGGACGTAGTTTTTATATGTTTGTAGTGTTTTGTACATATAAAGTATAAAAGAGTAACATAATAAAGGTGATAATGGCTACGATATATTTTCCTTCACGATTCAAAACTACTATACTATATACACGCCTTGTTGAAACGTTGCTTAGATTCTATTGGCATAAATAAGTTTAATTATTGAGAAGGTCTTACAGAAAAAGGATAAAATTTTACACGGAAAATCGGTATCCAAGTTAAATGACGCAACCGTATGGATATTCAGACATTGCGTTTGATACACATTGAGAGAAAAGCTCTGATAGTCTCAATTAAAACATAATTACGCGTTACTGTTGCTTTTATAGAAAAGAAAGGACCTGGGGTATCCATTCATGACACAAAATCAGTATGTGCACAGCAAAAAAAAAAAACCACACACACACAAAAAGCAAAGGGAACAGCGCTTGTATTGCTGTTCTCCATCTGAAATTCACAGTGAGACCTTAAACACAGAGCAAAACAACACTCGACTCACTGCAGGTTTAAGACGGCCCCTAGCACTGTTTGAGTGGAATTCTTTGCAAACTGACGATCACGTCACAACTGTGAATTAAAGAACAAAGCCTTATAGTAATAACAATAATACAAATATGGCAGTACTGTCATAATTTAGCCCGACAATCACACTGAAGCGTGCTAAAAACAATACAAACATTAAGACAACCAAAGGGCACATCGACATATATGGTAGATTACTTGGCAGGGAATAACGTATGTGTAGGGCAAATAATTCGGATAGACTTTGTAAGATGTAACACCAACAACTCGGGTCCGTTCAAAAAGAACATAACGGAAAGTAGTACATATTTAAAACAATAGTTCCTACGCATAGGCATAGGCGTAAATATCAAACTATGTAGAAATTATTTTGGTAATTTAGTTATCAAATCAAAAATACATTACAAATTGTATCAACAGGTCAAATTAACACGAAAGTACGATTTGAGAGTACTCGCAGTTACTGAAAGCTAGATAAAAGCCAAAAACAATTAATAATAAAAAATCATGTATCAGAGAGTTAACCTGTTAATAAATATGTATAATGTGATATATAGATAGAGTAATCTCTATCTAGAAAATGAACGTGGATGTGTATTTATACATCCAAAAAAACCTTTGAAAAGAATACAAATTTAGTTATGTTTTAATCTGCTGATGACAGAATCGATGTTTGTGCCAATGTAAACTATATTCAAAGATCTAATTACAACATTGGTAAGATTACCTTTACTAATAAGTTTGTTTAAAGGTTCGATGAGTTTACACGGATCACATAGTGATTTCCGCGCTTTAAGAACAATATTACCGTAAAATTTAGGATGTGAAATACCGTTTTTAATAAGTTTTCAATAATAATAAGGTACAGCCAAATTTACTTATCAATCTTTGTATCTATGAAAGAATTTAGTAAAAGTTTTAAGCAATTTATGGTAACGAAATCCCTGACTTAATAATTTACCAGTGATGCATTGATAACGAAATACAAAATACGAAATACGAAATATTTTATTAAAGAAAGCTCCATTATGAACATAATCATTAATAGCATAGATACAACAAAGAAAAACATTTAAACAATCTACGTTCGTTAAAATCTAAGACATCACTACACACACGGACATAACGAACGAATTGGGATAAATAAACACCGTATGATGGAGCCAAAGAAACATCGCCGTCTAAAAAGGGAAAATTAACAATAAATTTTAGTATGGAGTTTCCCTTTAAAAATTGAAATGTCTAAATCTAGAAAAGGACAACTACTGCTGTTTATGTTAGATTTATTTAAAGTAAGTTCCTTTGGGTAAATTTCGGTAGTATATTTAGAGAACTCTGGATTATTTAACGAAAAAATATCATCAAGATAAAGGTAGGTATTGTTGAATGTATCAACCAAATGTAACAATCACGTGTCTTTACTGAGTTTGGTCATAAACTGAGATTCATAGCAATACAGGAATAAATCTGCTATTAAAGGGGCGCAGTTAGTGCCCATAGAAATACCTACTACCTGTCGATACATTTTATCGCCGAAACGTACATAAATGTTGTCCAGGAGAAAATTTAAAGCTTCAATCATATCTTCACATTTCCAGTAAGTGTATCTAGCATACTTTCCTTTTTCGTTTAAAAAAAAAGCTTTCAACGGGTTACAGCAAATAAATTTGCAATGAGTTTTTTCAAAAGAACATTCAATCAAATATTAAAACTTTTTTGATAAGATTGTGTGGAAGTGTAGTGTAAAGATTAGAAAAATCATAAAAAAGAATCGGAAATGAATGTAGACGAATTGATAATTTAGTTTTGGAGAACTTCCGTGTAGTATATGTGTCACACCACCACTACATTATTGGCTTCTTTGTCTGCCGGTACGAACACAAACCGCTTTGCGAGTACTTGGAGTTTATTTTTTATTCTAGAAATGGGTTTATCATGGACCATATTATTAATATCAGAATTTTTTCAAAATGAGATATACGAATTTCAACAGTATTCATAATTTTATTCAAATAACTGTCTTGAGATTTTTTATCAGAGTTTTTCACGTTAACACCAATTTTTACAGTAGGCAGACAAAGCGTCTTTAATGACCTGACGACACTGTTAAAGATGGAGGACGATATTTAGGTCATTTCTTAAGAAAAGTTGTGACCTCACGGTCTTCGACGATGTTGAGGTCTCCTGTAATGACATGACCATGGGGAACATATCTAAAACTAGATGTTTCACAGTCTCAAGTGGAAGGAGAAATATTTTCTATATTGACGTCTGCTGTAACTGACGTATAATTAAAAATCAAACTTCTGCTGGTTTTTTTTATAAGAATACGAAATAATAGGTGGTTCTGTATTATCAAAATATGGAGGTATTTTGCTATGGATAGTAGAGTCATTGAATATACTAGATAAGTTTATAAAATCAATACATCTATTTATAACACATTATATTTTCAACTTGCATTATGCTTTCAACTTGCAGTAGCATATTTAGTTGTTGAATAGGCGTTATGGGTTGTGGATTATTGCAATGTTGATATGAATTCGTATTGTTTTTAGATTTTTTCAAACCTATACTTCCATACCGTTATGTGTTGACAATACACTTGCAATTCATGCAGACTTGATTCATATAACGTTATGAGTTGACATACATTTGCAATTCAGACATATATTCATATAATGTTATGAGTAGACATGTATTCCTATAACATTATGAGTAGACATGTATTCATATAACTTCATGAGTAGACATGTATTCATATAACGTTATGAGTAGACATGTATTCATATAACGTTATGAGTAGACATGTATTCATGTAACGTTATAAGTTGACATACATTTACAATTAAGCCATGTATTCATATTTAATGAATGGCTATTATTTATTTTGAATTTATTGAACCATAAAATTAATTTTTGACTCTTCACATTGAATAATCCGCGAAGCGGATTATGTTAAATGTGAAGAGTCAAAAATTAATTTTATGGTTCAATAAATTCAAAATAAATTATTGCCATTCATTATAAATAAATTTCTATCAAAAATAAGGCTCAAAGAACTTTTTATATTATTTATATTAACAATAACAACGTACACACATGTTGGCGTATGAATACACAACGTCAGAGTGGGCGTGTCGTCATAAAAATTGACAACATTGAAAATAAACGTAATACTTTTAACCAATCAGAAGACAGTGAATACACCAAATTTATTTATAACATTATAAGTAGACATGTATTCCTATAACGTTATGAGATGACATACATTTGCAATGGAGATATGTTTTCATATAAGGTTAATAAGGATTTTCTTCACGTAATTGGTTATATGGTCTTATATGTTTTATACAGAATTCTTCGCCCTAAATAATACCACAGCTTACATCGTATTCATATAACTTTATGAGACACCATAATCATTAATGTGTTGTTTGTTATACACAAATAGTTAAAAGATTCTTAGATTTGTATATAGACATAACTAATGTTTACCATATTTAGCAAAACGTCGGTTTGTGACCTTTTTTTTTTAATTGAATCATGACAATTCGGTTGTATGTGTGCTAATTCTTATTATATGATTTGCTTATCAACAAATACTTGAATTTGATTGGTCCGTTAAAGTTTCTTTCCTAGGTTTACACTTCGATAAACTATGTTGGTGAACCTACTTACGATGCCTTGTTAAGAAAGTTAAAATCAAAAGAAATAATAAATAACGTTCCGATTTAGAGGGTGGTAAAGGGAGGATCTAAACACGGAAACACGTGAAATAAAAATCGCAAAAACGTTGCACGGAAAATAAAAATCGGGAAAAACGAAGCACGAGAAATACAATCGTAAATATTAAGGAAAAAGTACTAGAAGTTATTTCTCAGACGTTCTTGGAGATCATGCAGTCATTATTAATGGACATGAAAGTATAATAATGCAATCAACCATGTGTTTTGAATTTTCCTCCATTTCAACTTATTGATACTGTTATTTAAGTACTTATAGGCTATTAATGTATAGAGCAATTAATATCCTGGGAACCAGTTCATTAATACATAATTTAAAACAATACCCGGGTTGACTTTGAATTAGTCCCAGTTTACTTTTTTATCAAATGCTGGACAAGCACGAGAAATAAGAGGACCGACACGAAACACGGAAAATAAATAAGGGGAAACACGAAGCACGCATATCGAACCAAACACGAGAAAACGAGAAATAAAACGTCAAAACACGAAAACACGTGAAATAAAAAGGCCGAAAACGTTACGAAAATAACCCTTTACCACCTCTTATAAGGATTTAGGGGTTACCAAACACTTAATGGGAGTTAACTCTTTAAAAATCAGCTGAACGTTTTAATCATATACTATTAGTAAAGTCCTCAATGATCAAAATTAGTGTTTGTCAAACTGTTATAATCCAATGAGATTATTCCTGTAAATTGTTTGGTTCAAATTTCTTGAAATTTTTATATTCCTATCAACAGGTCCAAGTAACTATTTTATCAAAATTTTATGAAAATTAAACGAGCCAATTAAATCTATTTTAGTGAAAGTGTTGGGTACCCCCTTAAACACATTTTTCTAGAGGTTATTGATGTGTGAACTGTGTCGATGACTCACAAACTAAAAATTCATTCTATGAGTTAATCGATTTACACATAATATTTACTATGAATATAAAAATTAGAAGATGTGGTATGATTGCCAATGAGACAACTCTCCACAAGAGACCAAATGACATTGTACCCGTACAACAGTTTCAAATCTTATATTTGTCATGATTGTACCCTTACAACAGTGTCACATCTTATATTTGTCATCGTACCACGTTATATACAACTTATTACACCGTCACATCTTACATCCATCCTTGTACCCCATTATATACAACTTATAACACCGTAACATCTAACATCCATCCTTGTACACCGTTATATACAACTTACTACACCGTCACATCTTACATCCATCATTGTAACCTAAGTTACAACAGTGTCACATCTTATATTCGCCATTGTACCACGTTATATACAAATTACTACACAGTTACAACTTACATCCGTCATTGTACCCCGTTATATACAACTTATGTCACTGTCACATATCATATTTGTCATTGTACCCCGTTAAATACAACTTACTACACCGCCACATCTAACATCTATCGTTGTACCCCTTTATATACAGAGTATCACACCGCCACATCTTACATCCATCCTTGTACCCTTTAATATACAGAGTATCACACCGCCACATCAAACATCTATCCTTGTATCCCTTTATATACAGAGTATCACACCGCCACATTAACATCCAACCTTGTACCCCTTTATATACAGAGTATCACACCGCCACATCTTACATCCATCCTTGTACCCCTTTATATACAGAGTATCACACCGCCTCATCTAACATCCATCCTTGTACCCCTTTATATACAGAGTATCAGACCGCCATATCTAACATCCATCCTTGTGCCCCTTTATATACAGAGTATCACACCACCAAATCTAACATCCATCCTTGTACCGCTTTACATACAGAATATCACACCGCCACATCTAACATCTATCCTTGTGCCCCTTTATATACAGAGTATCACTCCGGCACATCTAACATCTATCCTTGTGCCCCTTTATATACAGAGTATCACACTACCACATCTAACATCCATCCTTGTACCCCTTTATATACAGAGTATCACACCCCCATATCTGACATCCATCCTTGTATCCCTTTATATACAGAGTATCACACCACCACATCTAACATCCATCCTTGTACCCCTTTATATACAGAGTATCACACCGCCACATCTAACATCCATCCTTGTACCCCTTTATATACAGAGTATCACACCGCCACATCTAACATCCATCCTTGTACCCCTTTATATACAGAGTATCACACCGCCACATCTTACATCCATCCTTGTACCCCTTTATATACAGAGTTTCATACCGCCACATCTGACATCTATCCTTCTACCCATTTATATACAAAGTATCACACCACCACATCTAACATCCATCACCATACCCCGTTATTTACAACTAACAACACCGTAACATCTTACATCAAACTTAATTCATAACCCGTTATATACAATAGGCGGATCCAAGGAGCCCGCCCTCCCCCCTCCCTTTTCGTGGGAAAAGTTTGGTTGGTTGTATATGGTATTTAACGTCATATCTTACACCCATCATTGCACCCCGTTATACACAAATACGCAGACATTCAGGGCCAACCAAAGATTTTTAATATTTAATTCTGTCGATTCTTCGCAGCATTATGGTGTCAAAAATAAATTTGTTGGCTCAGAATCAGTATTATGTGGTTGAGTTCAACGACATGTTTTTATTTAGACTGTTTTGTGTGAAAATACGATACAAAAAAACGGACTGCATGAGTGTGTCGGTCAAGTACTAAACAATGTCCATCTCATTTTTTTTAAATATAACTTGTTCTCGTCATGACATGGCTTAGAATTTGCTAATTCATTTCTACAAAAATTTCATCTATCAATTCACCTGATGTCGCAACAGTGTTACAAAAAATAAAGACATAATAAACCTTACAGTACAATTTTGCTCGACTTCAGTAAGTGAGGCTTGTCGTATGTTTAAGTTTAGAATGAGCCGAGTCTCCACTAAGGAAGAGAAATACATGTAGTGATCAGTGGGAATCATTTCGGTATAAATGTCGCAGAAAACTATTACTGAAAGCACAATGTATTACATGCTTAGATTTTTTGCGAGATTTAATTTATCAACATTACTCTACAAACTTTATGTTTCTTTTCATAGTGTGGCGTGATCGTTATTTTGCAAAAAATGTCTTTAACTTGCAGTAAGGTGAGAGTCTTGTTGCGTGTTGAAGGCCTCACTGTGACTTTGATGTCAAGAAGTCTTTTGACGGGTTAGGTGCCATTTTCGGATCTCAGCCTCCCAGGACGTGCGGCAGTTTCAATAGTGGTTTTTCCATTATCATTTAATAAAATATACTTCTGTAACAACTTCAAGCTATCGATCTATCTCATTGGCTGAACTTTTTGCACTTAAACACACAATTAAAAGGGTTGAGATGTCCCGAAAGGTACCAAACATGCAGAAATAAGTCTACTGTAAGTGTTTTCAGACATTGGGGGCTACATAATGGATGCTTCCGGTTTCAGGACAATATGGCCTTTTGTAAACTACTATAGCAAGGCATTTCTTCTCCCAACGTTTTCTCTTTAGAAATAAACGAAAACAAAATATATAATTGACAATGTATTTCAGCAGCAAGGATTAGGTCATTTGCATTTAATTTGCATATTTTTTTGTAATTTTCGAAAACCGTGCATTTCTAAAAAAAACAACTCAGCATAATATAAGGGTTCATAGCACATATATATATACTTTTATAAAGATAAGATTTTGGAATACCCGTAAATCAACTTTCTTACAGATGATTCAGCTGTATGGAAAAAGGTGTAGGATGTTTAAAGGTAAACTTCTTACAGATTTTTCTTTCTCTCTAGTACTTACATTCGTTTGCAGACTACTCAGTTTACTAAACAACAGTCAACACAAAGTCATATACTTCTAACAAGTTAGCGTAAAAATGGGCTGTACAATTATAAATTTGACATTTGACTTTTGAATATATTAATTTATATATATGCTTTACATTACGATTTTTATAAATTTCAATTCTTTTTTAGTTATTTTTTATTCTATTATCATACATGTTGCTTGTTGTAAACCTACATATCAATGATAATTTTCTATAAAACTGTAGTAATTAATTTAATCATTTTGAAATTATTGCTGTGCACATTTTTAAGTAACTTTAATTTCACTTTACATTGAAGTAAATGCAAAGAAATCCTATAATTACTTAAAATGTACTTTTACATCAAATTATTATTCTTTGTTTGATGTTTTACAACTAATAGTGTCAGTCTTCTTGTATCATTATAGCACTAGTATATTAGTCTTCTTGATGTTGCTGAAGTATATAAACCTAACACAAATGGTAGTAATATCTGTTTGCGTATATACATAAATAAAACCAGTGACGAGTCCCATAATTAGGATAAATCTTTGATGTGAATAAAACATATCGCTTTAGCGAAATTTCATATATGTTGAGATGGATGAAAGTGATTCTGGCAGAAATTTCAATCTTCAAGAAAAATATGAATTGAAACACGATGTTTTAGTCTGATAACGACATTGTTTATTTCTTAAGAACAATAAGCCCTTAAAGTGCAGAGTTTGCAAATACAGCTTCATTTGATTTCATAAAACGTTATGAATAAACTTTTGATTCCGACCAACACCTTTCATAGGCCTGTGTATTCATATTCTTTTAAACTGAATAATATCAAAACAGAACAAAATACTGGATAAAAGAAGATGCCAATTTTGTGCATGCATATAACAAAAGGAAGCGTCATTCACAGCAATAATATTCAATTGTGTCATTGCATTTATTTTACGTTCTACACCAGCTAGACATGGTTCCATAGGTACTTGGGGACAGAACATTTTTTCAGCCCTCCCCTTTTTTCCAAAATCCGTTATATTTTTTCTATTAATTAGCGGTCACTGTTATATATAATCATGGAAGTATTATATTGTATTGTCAATATAATACTTCCATGATTATATATATATATCAGTGACTGCTGTGGATAGTAAACTTGGAATTGATAGTAAATAGCAAATACAAGTTACTTTAGTATATTTATGTTCATATGATACAGAAAACGCGAAAAATAATTGAAATTAATAGAAAACAAAAAAATAACGGATTTTGGGAAAAAAGGGGGAGGGCTAAAAAAAATTGTCCTGTCCCCAAGTACCTATGTATGGTTCGTGTTCAGTGACGTTATGTAGACACGTTTGGGTTCCTGACACGTTTGAGAGAAAGGACAGGTTTCTAGATCTTTGATAAAAAAAGTGACCTTATTAAAAAAAATCGTTAATTGTATCACAAGCTGACCTCGATGAGGTATTAGTTATTGTATGCTTACAAAAATCACATATTCTAGGAATTCACTGTAATATATATGTATATACTGTATACACTGTATAGATTTCATCATTATTTGTTTTCAAATACAAACTTGAATATCGGCGATTTTAAAGAAATAATGTTAACCTTAATGTAATTGTTGATTTAATTTGTAGCCAGAACTAATTATATTTTCCATTCGTAAAACTGTCCCTCCTCGGTCAAATAGAAAATTGGAAAAAATACATACAAGATTCTATTTTTAATGTTTTGTATTCTACATTTTAATGTATATGAACTGATTGTAATAATTAATGTTTGATCTTTTGTTTGTGTGTTGATTGAGGACAATCCAGATTTTGGATAACATATTTATATCGGAATTTGAGTCTTATGCAACCCATCATAACATGTCAACATTGGACGATAATCGCAAAATTGCGGCATTGCATTTGCATTTGCATTTGACTGGACCGGCTCTAACCTGGTTTAATGCGCTTTCGTCGGAACAAAAATCGTCACGGGACAGTATAGTACAGTTGTTCCAGACTAAATATATTGACTTGAACTGAGAAAATCCCAATGTAATGCTAGACAGTGAAACTTTTGAAAACTTATTGCTGTCGTTAGGCCAGTCAATTGACGATTTTTGATACTGGTGTTCTCAGTGAAGTTTTCATTAATTTTGAAACAAAAAACTGTAGCAAGGAAGTTACAATATAAAGAAATGCTGCGGTTTCTGAAAAGCAAAAAAAAAAAACAAAACAAAACAAACAAAAAAAAAACAAAAAAAAGAAGACACACAAATTTATGGTACGGCGAAGACAACTTTTTTTCCGTTTGTTCAGTTTACTTGCAAGTACACAAAGGTCTGTTTTTAAACAGAGAAATATTGGTTAAACAACGAATCACCAATATATACAGAGATGTTATGTTATGACACTTGTAGTTTTGTCGCTACACATGCGCATAAATTATTTTCAATTCAATCGTACTAGTTTAAACCGATCTTTTTAAACTTAAAACTTAAAAATTGCTTTCACATTTAAAGTTAGATCGATTCAAACTATACTACCTCTTTTGGTGTTTTAGTTTAGACCGATTGAAGATCGATTCAAAGCGTTCACATTAGCCCTTAAACCGATCTATAGCGAACCGATCTAGTTTAAATCGATCTAAATGTCCTAGTTTGAACGGGGTCTAACTCTATGGATCTGCATGAAATTGTACGACAAGTTTGCATACTACACAAGAAAGACTACGGTCGATTTTAGGTTTATGGCCTAAACCATTAAGGAATAAGGGGCCAAAAACAAGACTTTTATAATACTTAGTGCAAATTGCTTTAATATTCACCCTCGCTATTTTCATTCGAATAGTTTCTTAAGTTCTTTTCGATACGGAATCTAATCGTGTTTTTAGATTTTTGATATTGGGCCATGTTTTCAGGTTGGACCAAATCGGGGTCTAAAATTAAATTTTGTTAAATTCATAAAAAAAAATGAATTCGTGGGGTTCTTTGATATGCAAAATCTAAAAGTGCATTTGGATTTTCAATTTTGGGCCTCGTTTTCAAATTGGTCTACATTTTTGTCCAAAATTAAAATTACTTTGAATTTGAATTTAACAGACAATTAATTCTTGAGGTTCTTTGATATCCTAAATCTAAACATGTATTTAGATTTTTTATTTTGAGCCTAATTTTTAAAGTTGTCAGAAAGTTTTTGTTTGATTTCAACAAAAATTAAATTTATTGGGTATTTTGATATGCTGGATTTAGCTTTTGAATTTTGGGCTCGTTATCAAATTGGTCTACATTGAGGTCCAAAGGGTCCAAATTTAACTTTGCTTGATTGCAGTGTCAAATATTTAATCACAATCCTCATTCAGAACTGTATCAAGCGTGAATGTTTTGTTCATACTTGCATCGTCTGTTCATGGTTAGACCTCTGCTGTCGTATCAAGGTGCGCCCTACAGAGCATTTTATTTAAAAAAGCACTTGTTGGCCAAACCCCACATTTTAATGCACTTCACGATGGACAACTAGGGATGTATTGGACACCCTCAACACCACATAAAAATCAGCTCAAAATAATAATTCATTTACCCTTGCTTAATGAAGTGGAGTAATTTAGTGGTCTGTCCATGCATCAATCCGCTGTCATGGGCAATTTCATTTGAATCAGCAAAGAAATTTAAAGAAAACCTTAGAATTCACTTTATTTTTTAATGATCTTTATGAAACTATTTTAACGCCTTTATTGTTATGCCAACTTCGATAATGCTGGAAAATGTTTGGAAAGTCTCGATTCGCTTCTGTGCATTCCTGTCAAAATGTGTTATCAAATAATGTTATGAGCCTTTAATTTAGGTTACAGTATATAATATTGAGATTCATCATGCTTTTATGAAATAGATCTAGGAACTTTAAACTTTGTGTGTATAACACATCATTATGTTATCGCATAATGTTATATGAATATAATTTAATTTTGGATGTAACACGTCTTCTGATTGGCTGAAAGCGTTTTGTCTATCAGCTCATAGACATAATTTTGTCATGTGACCGTGACGTCATCAACGTTTTTATCATGATTTACTCCTTTTTAGAATTAAATTATAAGGAATGACTGTAATATTTTTTTCTGTCTATTCGAAATAACCTAAAAAATGTGGGGCAAACTTTGAAATAACTCGCTACGCGGGTTATTCAGTGTGCACCACATTTTTGCTGTTATTTCTTCATAGACAAAAAAAAATATCACAGTCATTCCTTAAATAATGTAAGCTGTGGTATGATCCAGGACGAATGATGCTGTATAAAGCATAGAACTCGTAACGGTAAGACAATTCATATCTTTTATCAAACAGTATGTCAGCTCTTAACGTTTAGGTTCCAATTGGGATAAAACGTCGTATATACCCCGGCAGTTTCCTGAATATATACTGACATCTCTGTGTTTTATCCAATCACAAAACTCGACACATTTGTAATCCGTAATATAAATACATATCCATGTCAACTCGTAACGTTATGTGAATACATATATATTATAAATTCAAAACGTTATGTGAATACATATCTCAATTGGAAATGTTTGTCAACTCATAAAGATATAACTTATACGAATACATATCTTAATTGTAAATGTAAGTCAACTCAAAACGTTATGTGAATACATAAATATTATAAATTCAAAACGTTATGTGAATACATAATCTCAATTGGAAATGTTTGTCAACTCATAAAGTTATAACTTATACGAATACATATCTCAATTGGAAATGTATGTCAACTCATAACGTTATATGAATATATGTCTCCTTATAATGTTATATGAATACATGTCTACTCATAACGTTATATGAATATATGTCTGAATTGCAAGTGTATGCAAACTCATAACGTTATGGAAGTATCTGCTAGAAATCTAGAAACAATTATATGCGAATCCATATCTACATTGCAATTTTCTATAACTCAAAACGCTATTTCAACATTTCAATTAATTCTGCCACTGCAAGTTGAAAGCATAATGCAAGTTGAAAATATAATGTGTTTTATATATTTTAATTTAAGAAAAAGCCGTTTATGATACTAGGAAACAGCCTGTGGTGACAAAAGGCTGTAATAATACGGGTATATTCATACAACGGGCTTAAAAATGAACTTTTATCACACTCCTGAAAATAACATATATTTTACTTATTGGTATATGACCCAGTTTACATCATACTTGATGTCTACCATTATTTTTTCAATATAGATAACAGATCAGCAAGTGTATAATTTATACGATGTTTAATACGTTGATTACGGTTTTGCGTTTACCATGAGACCTATTATTTCTTAGTCGTTTATCGACAATATAAATGACATCGATAGAAGTCTAAGATATGTTCCCCTGTCCCAATATTTTGTCATTGAGACCGAGAGGATAAGCTGTTTGAAGTCTTTTTATCCAAAATAGTTCGCGAAATTCACGGGATTTTTCAAATTGCTTGTGTGATTGTCCTGGTTGTTTCTAAACGGTTTCAAGCGGTTGGAATTTTATAATTTTTGGATTATGATTATGCTTATTTAAATGTTGGTTTATCAAACTTTTGAATTTTTTAGGTTATCATTATAGTCCGACATATATAAATTGACCATCACTGACATTTTGTCATGCAAGACATATAGATGATGATGCAAGTTTATATTGTCTTTTAGATATGATAGCCTTTGTAAAAATAAGTTTTCTAACCTTCTTCTGTTTCCCTCTACACAACTGTTTTTCATGATTATCAATTTCACGTTTGTGAATCGGCCAATCTTTGACAGATGCAATCTCATCTAAATTTTCTAGATTATCAGTTGACTCCTTTAAGTACAGTTGGTAATCCTCCTTAACAGATAACGTTCCTAAAATAAATATACAAAACAATACCATTCTACGTATAAGACTTAAGAACTTTATCTATTTGTTTCCCTTTGAATAAAAGAAAAGAAAGAGACAGATAACAGCATATATTAACGAAAAAAGACAAGCAACAGTTTGCAAAACACTACACAGAAAACTAAAGATTCCGCAATATGAACTCTTCCCAGAGGAAAATATTGTCTTGTTTGGAAATGTTTTATTTTTCATCTTGTATTGAAGAAAGTTGATTTGGATGATGTCTTTTTGTACCTTCCATTGTTTCCTTCGAGGATTGAAAACGCAAACAACAAACATGTTAAAATGTATTGTTTAGGCAATTTGAAACGAACCGTATCTTTCTTTTTGTAAACTTGTTCTTTCATTGGTATGAAGCAGAGTTGTGTCTTTTTGTCGTTGTTTTGTTTTGTTTGTTTGTTTGTTCTCTCTTTCACCTTTTTAGCTCATATGTCCCAAAGGGTCAAGTGAGCTTTTCTCATCACTTGGCGTCCGTGGTCGTCGTCCGTCGCCTTAAACTTTCACAAACATCTTCTCCTCTGAAACTACTAGGCCAAATTTAACCAAACTATGTTTTTGTCATGAATTCTATCTAGTTCAGAATGTTGGAGAGTGTCCATTGTTAAAGATCAACTGGGTCATATACCTAGGTGAACGAAACAGGCTTTTTAGAGCCTCTAGTTTGTCATTTTTTAGCTAAGAGAAACCATAAAACTATATTGTAAAATACTGCTACATATAAACATGCTAATTTTTGTGTTGTTTGTTATTATGTTTTTATTATCACTTCGAAAACAAGAAAAATACTGATAAAAGTTTTTACCCATATATTGCAAAGTTATGTCAAAGAACGTCTCATCCTTTTTCTAAAAAAAAAGTCATTGAAAAATACCAAGACCTTGTTAATAAATATTCCGTATCAACTTCACAGATAATACATGATGGTCTTGAAGTATGGACTCTAGGTACTGACGTTTTTTATTATCTTAATTACGTGTTATAGTGTTATTTTTATTTGTCCTTGTACATTTTTAACCTTAACTGTTTATTCCATTTTTGATAATATACTTTTTGGCGTGGCTCGGTACTTATACATCCCGCCATTGGGTTATTATGTATGGTCAATTTTGTATTCTTGACTTTCATTTTTGCTTATGTACTTTGTTTATAAAGTGTCTATATGTCATTTTGTTTTTCTTTGTCGAAATAGTTATTTGTTTTTATAGTGATTAAGATTATATTACAATGTTGACTGCTGTACCCCGATTTTTGACATTTTTACCTATTATGTCTGTTCGTTTTGCTCACACATTGTTGTCAATATAATGGAATTATATGCGACTGCCATACCTGTGAGAAGTTTAGGTTTAATCCCCCTTTTGTACATAAGGAAATGCCTGTACCAAGTCAGGAATATGACAGTTGTTTTTCCATTCGTTTCATGTGTTTGAGATTTAGATTTTGCCATTTTATAAAGGACTTTCCGTTTTGAATTTCGCTTGGAGTTCGGTATTTTTTTATTTTGTTTTTTGCGACATGCCAAAACCTTAGTTTGAAGAAGTTTGATTACTCCTAATAGGCGTTATTTCCTTTTCAACCACTTATTTTTCATCAGCTGTATGTCGATGTAAAACCATAAAGCACAAGTCGTAAAGATCTAGGTCACCCTGATTGAAGATCGCTGGTCTTTGATCTTGAAATAAAATTCACAGTCAATTTAACCACCCAGATTCCTTTTTATATATTTGTTATTATTTGTGATCGTAACCATTGAATAAACAAAACCCAGATTATACATATTATCGGAATTGTAATTGTACTATAATTGAAGACTTGCCAGCATCAATCGTTGACTTGAGGTTCACTAATGCAGATTAACAAACAACGAGGAACGACCGTTCAAATTCAGTACTGTGTTAGAAACAAATTACATTCATACATCATGCAAAGTCCTTTCATTTCACTTTCAGGTATATTGATATTGTCCCGTCACTCGATAACCCATATTTTCACAAATAAGTGCTTATATCTCAGATATCCTAGTGAACCTGAGATTACTACCGACATTGGAAAGTCTTCTTTATATCTTGATCTTTTACTCTATATTGCCTAGAAGTGACATACATTATTTAGATTTTGTATACGATGTAAGATATATGGAACTATGATACAAAGAAGTTGCATCAGGTTTTATACTACATTTTTGTTCCATGTTCCTAAAATTACTATACCACGTAGGAACTTCTTGCTACAATATTTCGGAATAAGTACGTCCTGTAGTCATACACCATTGTATGCATTTACCCTTTACGTTTATTAAGTTCATTATCATACTATGGCTTGGAATAACACTCCACAGCATAATGTTCGGGTTCTTAAATATTAGTTAATATTAACTTAATCTCACATATACATTTTAACTATGTATAACCGGAAGAAAAGTGACGTTAGGAATATAATTCGCAAAGTGCTAAATATGTACTCTCGTTTTAGTTTTAAATTGAACATTTCTTTATTCTTAAATACAATGTTTCTTCGTTTCAAATACCCAAATAGATTAGAGATTTCAGTAATTTACAACTTAATCCGATGGCAGTTAAAAGTGCGAAAGATAATACGTCTAGGTTAGTCTATGAAAAGGTATATACTATGAAATTTAGAGCGAGGGGCTTGCCCCGAGCACTTAATTTCATAGTACATATCTTTTCATAGACTATCCAATTTAGCACATATTTACAACTCGAATAATCTTTTAATTGGTCTATTGATAGTTTATTTTGGCTGACTACTTGTATCACAGGTTTTTGTAAAACGGAGCTCATTAACGAAGTTTTATATATGTTTTGTAAATCTACTCACTAGTATCATTGTAAAATATGTGATTTCAAAAGGCCCTTGACTTCAGAATGAAAAGATGGTAGCTGATGGTGGAAGTATGTAGAATGTATATTGGTATAAAGCGGTGTTTTACTATACATGTACTTTTTTACATGGTAAGATGACAAAATAAATTAACCAAAAGCAGGCAATAAATTATTAATTAAATTGCAGTGGAAGTTTTTTTTTTACATGCTTTGAAAACATTTTCCAACTTCACAGTAAAACTGTTTAAAGCTATAATAAATTTGAAACATATAGATAGTTTGTCCCCATAGATAGTCTAGCGGATAGGCATTAAAAAGCAACTACCAATAATTAAGATTACAGGTTTTGTGTGTTTTTTTTAATTTCAAAGTAAAAACTAGAAGATTGATCAGAAAATGTATATATATAAACGCCTAAAAAGTGTACACAACAACACCAATAACAAAAAAAGGAACTATAAATGTAATTATTTATAAATATTTCGGATAACAGATATCCTTCATCAGTAAATATGATTGTGATGTTGAATGAATCATATATCAGTCTACTTAGATTAAACTATAACAATCTTGAAATTTATACAATAAAAAAATCAAACCGAACACCAGGTATATTATATATATATATATAGGTGGCACATTCTCTTCAGACATTATCACGGTTTTTCAATTCATGACATCGTCCTGAACATGCATGAAATATTTTCAACTGTATATTAGGCAGCCAATAATCAATCAATCAATCAATTTATGACAAAATACATCAATTTCCTTAAGAAATTAAAAAAAAATCATTACCAAATTGCCTTAATTTCTCTTCACGATCTCTCATAGTACACACTTTTTGTGTACAAAGTAATTACAAGGATGATAAATTATAACAATTTTAAGATAGCATTGTACTCTAATCAAGGTATAAAGAACCATATTTGTTACTCTTTATTTAAATGAAAGAAACTTGCATTTGTCAAAAACATTTTTTTGGATCCAAAGATTTCAATAGCAGGATATTTAAAGATCAATGTGAAAACTGATCACAAACTATTTAATTCAATTTGGAACACAGCATTTTTTTTTTCAAAATAGCCAGTGGCAATTTTTGCTTTAATATCTTAATTACGATACATCTTACCCTTGTGGTCATTCATGCGTAGTTACTTTGTACACGGGAAAAGTATGTACTATGAGAAGGCAAATTCAAGCTATTTGATTGGACGAGAAATTGTAAGTATGTGGTAAATGTATCTTACACTCAACTACAAAAGAAGCAATTATCGCTATTTTACTAAGTTTAGCCGGAGGACAATAATCCGAATATTATTACATAAGATTGGACAATAATAGTTATATTTTATGAGAACCTTTTGTAATGTTTAAGACCCTTAACTTTGAATTAATGTATGTTTTGTAAACTGTTGCTTGGGCAGTCTTCCCCTAGCTTTCAAACTGTACACATTGAATAAATTTGTATATACTGTTTACGGTCTTGCGTTTAAAGCAGCCACAGTGTCGATTATAGACCAACAGATTTTAATGTAACCCGTACCGAAATTTACGGGGTTACAATTGGGGAAGATCCCTCGATTGCCGTAACCTTTGCAGCCAAGCGAGTATTTTACCTTTGAACTAGTCCCGGTTTATTTGAAAATTTAAAAATGGAGTTACCGAAATTTGAATCGAAACCGAAAATACAGACGAATGGATACAAAGCTAGGAACTCATGCGTGAATTTGCAAAGTGGGATGACGTGCAAGCCACAAGAGTTTTTACATGTTTTATTGACAATTACGCTTATGGTGTATGTTACTAGACGCCGAAGACATAAATAATAAGGAGAACTTATTCAGTAAATTCAAGGAACGCTTTGGGAAAAATGGTATGGAAAAAGTAAGATTTTGGAAAGATGCGGCCAATTTTAAACAAAAACACGACGAAACTGTTTTACAATTTATCTCTAGGATTGAGAGACTGCTTTGTAGCTGGTCAAACGGAAATGATGGAGCGATTTATTTATCGTGGACTTAGACCGGAGTTTGTTGTTCCATTTGTCACCGCAACCGGTCTAAAACAAAAGTTTACCATAAGTGAGGCCATAGATGCTGCATTGCTAGCAGACATGACCATGCAGATAGGGTCGAAGCCAGAACCAGTTGAAGTCATCAGTGCTATCAAGGACAAACCTGAACTACAAATCCAACCCAGAAGTGATGGTAAGTGTGATACATACTGTCATACTGCATAGAATGCACATTTTTACGTTCCCCGCTGTTTATGTACTTAATTATATTAATAGACAACTGAAACGCCCCTCACATAAAAGGCATCGAAAAACAAATTCAATTTTTCCCAAAGTATTTCTTAGTTCCACTCGTCCCTCAAGTCAACCACGGACAGTTTCAGTTGTCGTTATTTTTATCATTTCACACAACATGCAATAAGTATATATTATAAGTGAATTTTTATATAGATCGATTATCCGTGGTATAACAAAATCATTTAATAGTACAATCTTGGGCCGAAACAAGAATACAAGATAGAATCGTCACCTGTCTTGTGGTCTTGTTTCCATTGTGGTTACAGGAGTGACAACCTGTATACTGTGTTATGATATTGTATTTATTTAGTTGGCCTAATTTGTTTTGTGTGGCCTATTATATGTTTTTACATTGTGTACAAAATAAAACACATTGTGTTATAACTATGCAGTTTAGAAATCACTGGAACAATCATTGATACTCATAGAATGATTAGAACTTTCTATTTCACTTACATAACGTTTCCAGAATGATCATAACAAAAGATGCGTAATTTAAATTTCTAGCGTTGTCTAGAAGTTTCCGTTTGAGAATATATATAAGTATGCAGACCCTAAAAAAATAGACTCAAACATAGATAAACACAGACATAGATAGACTTAGACATCGATAGGTATTAATATTCTCAGCAGTTGGATTGATACTTTTATTTACAAACTACAACATACTAGATTGTGACCTAATGGATATAATATTCTGTGGATTCCGAGAAGATTTCCGGTTAAAGAAAAGATAAAAGATTGGACATATATTTTGACAGTTAAGTTGACATTTCTTTTTGTGTAATACATCTTGTAAACTTGTGTATAATAAATCTTGTTAAATTTTATTATTGATTTGTGTCTTTTGTTGGCTACAATTAAAAATCGATTTTTCTGTTCATAACAGAAATTGGGGGCTCGTTTCCGGGATACCGTAAATATATCTTATTGAAAATTTTTTCAGTATTTTTTATAAGAACTAGCCAACAAAATTCTACAAAATGGCATTTGATGCCGGTAAATTTTTGAAAACGCCAGACCTGGAGGGGTTTGATAATTTAAAGAAAGAGGAATTAGTGCTGCTTGCTAAACATCTGAAATTAGACTTTAGAGTATCTATGAGAAAACAAATTATAAAAAATTTGGTAATAGACAAATTAGTTGACCAGAAATTTTAGGTGAAGAGGCTCTTGAACTTAAGGTCGAAAATGTTGACGCTATCAAATTAAAACAGCTTGAATTAGAACATGAATTCAAAATAAAACAATTGGAAAAAGAAGAAAGACAGGTAGAAATGAAGGAAAGGTTAGAGATGGAGAAAAAAGAAAAAGAAGAAAGGTTAGAAATGGAGAAAAAAGAAAAAGAAGATGAACTGAAATTAAAACAAGATGAATTGAATTAAAACAGGCAGAACTTGAAATGAGGGAAAGGTTAGAGATTGAGAAAATGAAAATTGAAATGGCAAAAGAAAAAAGCAACACTAAATTCCAAACAAAATCAGAACATTTTAATTTTGATGCAGCAAAAAATATACGTTTGGTTCCCAAATTTTGTGAAAAAACAGTTGATACATTTTTCCACAGTTTGAGAAAATTGCTCAGAATTTGAAATGGCCGAAGTCTTTTTGGACTACAATGCCGTAAAGTGTTTTTGAGGGCAAGGCCGCTGAAATTTACTCAGCACTTTCATCAGAAAATAGTTCTGATTATGAAACGGTTAAAAAAGAAGTTTTGAAAGCTTATGAGCTAGTGCCAGAAGCATATAGACAGAAATTTAGGTCTTATAAAAAGTTTGATTCACAAACCTATGTTGAATTTGCTAGGAAAAGAAGATCTATTTCATACGTCAAAGAAAATAGATAAAAATTTTGATAATTTAAGACAATTGATGTTATTAGAAGAGTTCAAGCAGTGTGTTCATTTAGACTTAAAAACACATTTAGATGACAAAACTGTTGAGACATTACAAGATGCAGCTGTTATATCGGATAATTATACTCTTTCACATCAAAGAAGTTTCAAAGGTCAAAGTTTTAATACTTCGAGTGGAAATTACAAGAATCAAAGCACTGAGCGTACTGATAGTAAGCCTGTTGCACAGAATAAGAGTCAGTCTAGTTATAATATGTCGAGTCCAAAATTTGATACTTTTGAGAAGAAGTCACTGACTTGTGCTTATTGTAAGAAGAATGGTCACCTGATGGCTGATTGTTTTAGACTCCAGAAGAAGAATGAAAGAGATAATAAGCCCAAGACCAGTGCTTGTACGACACCCCGTGTTACCAATACGTTGGAATGTCCTGCGAGTCAGGCTTTTAAGTCCAGTTTTTGTGATTACATGGAGGATTATAGACCCTTTATGTCTGATGGTTTTGTTTCTATTGTTGATAATACTACTCCTCAGCCTATTAAGATTTTACGGGACACTGGAGCTTCTCAGTCTTTATTGTTAGAAGGTGTGTTGCCTTTGTCCAGGAGACTTCTGTTGGTGCCTCCGTTTTGTTACAAGGTGCGAAGTTAGGTTGTATAGATGTTCCCCTCCATCGTATTTATCTGAAGTCAGATTTGATAACTGGACCAGTTGTTGTGGGTGTTCGTCTAATCTCCCTGTTGAGGGTGTTTCATTATTGCTAGGAAATGATCTAGCTAGGAACAAAGTGGTTGCTGAACCAATTGTTACCAGTGAACCGGTGGTGGATGTTAAATCACCTGTTGATGATGCTGAACTGTATCCAGCTTGTGTCGTTACTAGGTCGATGGCTAGAAAACAACAAAATGAGGACTTGCAAGAAGACCAGTTTGATTACATGGACTTTTCTGACACCTTTCTAGCCGACATTGAAGGTCCCGGTAGCTCAGAAAAGGCCGTAATAAGACCACCTAGTATTAGCAAGAATGTAATTATGCCATGGCCAGACGTGAACAGCCATTCATTAGACCAAAGGAAATTTGTCGAAGAGCAAAATAAAGACCCTGAGGTTCTTCAGCTCAGCAAGAGGGCTCAACCACAGGAGGAAGCAGACAAAGTGGCCGAATGCTATTACCATCAAGACGGTATTTTAATGAGAAAGTGGAGGCCCCTGATGCTACCCCAGAGGAATAATGGAGAGTGGTATACCAAGTGGTGGTGCCTAATGTTTATAGGCAAGACATTATTGGTCTTGCCCATGACACCCCCTTGGCTGGACACTAAGGTATAAGGAAGACTTGCCTTAAGATCTTACAGCATTTTTACTGGCCAAGACTAAGAAAAGAGGGACGAAAGATACCAGAGAGACAGTCAAACTCATAGATCGAAAACAAACTGACAACGCCGTGGCCAAAAATAAAAAGACAAACAGACAAATAATAGTACAGATGACACAACATAGAAAACCAAAGACTAAGCAACACGAACCCCACCAAAAACTGGGGGTGATCTCAGGTGCTCCGGAAGGGTAAGCAGATCCTGCTCCACATGTGGCACCCGTCGTGTTGCTTATGTTATTACAAATCCGGTAAATAGTCTAATTCGGTAAGTCACATTCGTGAAAAGGGAGGGTATTGTTGTTACGACATAAGGAACATATCCGATATCATCTGTTAAACGGTTATTCCATAACGGTCAACCAACTCGTGATGGCGTCCGTAAAATTTACGAAGGGATGACTTCAACTTCACCATTTGGAACTCTTGGTTTAATAGCTTCCTTGTGACCAGCAATCCTCTATCAAGGAAATCATGATAGGAAACACAAGCCCGGGAATATCGTATCAATTGGGAGATATATACTCCGTATGCAGGCGCTGCTGGAATGTGATGTCGCAGAATACTGCAAATCATGCCATATATGCTAGGTTGTTGGTAAGCCTAACCAGAAAATACCACCAGCACCACTTCTGCCTATTCCAGCCTTTGAAGAACCTTTCAGCAGAGTACTAATTGATTGCGTTGGACCTTTACCGAAGACCAAGACCGGAAATGCGTATTTATTGACGATCATGTGTAGCTCCACTCGCTTTCCTGAGGCTATTCCGTTAAGGAATATCAAGACACCTACTATTGTCAAACCTCTGATCAAATTTTTCACGCTAGTAGGACTACCAAAGTCTACACAGTCCGACCAGGGTTCAAATTTCATGTCAGGTTTATTTCAGCAAGTCGTGTACCAGTTAGGGATTGCTCAGTATAGGTCAAGTGCTTATCATCCAGAATCTCAAGGTGCCTTAGAACGTTTTCATCAAACATTGAAGAACATGATTAGAACTTTTTGTCTTCAATTTGACAGGGACTGGGATGATGGTGTTCACTGTTTACTTTTTGCGGTCTGAGAGGCTGTTCAAGAATCCCTTGGTTTTAGTCTCTTTGAGTTGGTATTTGGTCACACTGTGAGGGGACCTTTAAAATTGATTAAGGAAAAATGGCTTACTGAACACACTGCCTTGAATCTTCTAGACTATGTATCTAGATTTAAAGAAAAATTGTATACTGCTTGTCAAATTGCTCAGAACAATTTAAAAACTGTTCAGAATAAGATGAAAATATGGTATGATAAAGATGCCAGGGACAGAGTTTTTGGGCCAGGTGATAAGGTACTTGTATTTTTGCCAGTCCCTGGACATCTATTACAAGCTAAATATTGTGGTCCTTATACCATAGAGAGTAAAATCAATGATTTGAATTATATTTGAAAAACACCAGGTCGGCGTAAACAAAATAGAGTGTGTCACATTAATATGTTAAAACCATATTTTGAGCGTACTAATGAGGGTGAGAGTAGACCAGTTGCCACTTTAGCCATGGTTAAATTGGAGAACAATCATGACAAACCAGATATAATTGAACCACCTTTAAGTTCTAAAACTATGGAAGAGACAGTTAGATTGAAAAATTCAGAAATTTTGTCAAATTTAGATTCAAAACTTGCACATCTGTCTTTTGATCGTAGAGAAAAATTAAAAACTTTGGTATTTTCTTTTAAAAATCTTTTTCCAGATGTGCCAAACAAAACCACTGCTGTTTGTCATGATGTGGATGTAGGTGATGCTTCTCCAATTAGGCAACATCCTTACCGGCTCAATCCACTCAAACTTGAATTTGTGAGACAAGAAATTAAATATTTGCTTGACAATGATATTATTGAGCCGAGTAACAGTGAATGGAGCTCTCCTTATCTCCTTCTGCCCAAAACAGATAAAACGTTTCGCTTCGTAACTGATTTCAGAAAAGTAAATTCTGTTTCAAAATCTGATTCCTATCCGATTCCAAGGATATACGATTGCATTGATAATATTGGAAAAGCAAAATTTGTGGGCAAATTTGATTTATTAAAAGGTTACTGGCAAGTTCCATTGACACAGAGAGCTCGTGAAATATCAGCTTTTGTAACACCAGACGGCTTATTTTAATATACTGTAATGCCGTTTGGCATGAAAAGTGCTCCAGCTACATTTCAAAGAATGATTGATAATGTTATAAAAGATTTAGACTGTTGTTATGCTTATATTGATGATCTTATTGTATGTAGTGATAGCTGGGAAGATCTCGAGCATTTAACACATTTATATGATACTTTTGATAGATTGTCACAATCAAATTTGACTGTTAATCTTGGTAAAAGTGAATTTTGCTAGGCCACTGTTGATTATTTAGGGCATACAGTTGGCCAAGGTCAAGTGAAACCTATTACGGCTAAAGTGGACGCAATTACTAAATTTCCTCCTCCTACAAATAAAAAACAACTTATGAGATATTTAGGCATGATTGGATTTTACAGGAAATTCTGTTCAAATTTTGCTACTGTTGTTCAACCATTGACTCATCTTTTACGGAAAGATTCTAAATTCATCTGGAGTGAAAATTGTCAAAACGCTTTTGAAAATAGCAAATCACTTTTAATTAATAGTCCAGTTCTGATCACTCCAGACTTTGAAAAACAATTTAAACTTGCCGTTGATGCAAGCGATGTAGGAGTTGGAGCTGTTTTATATCAGGAAACAGATGACAATGTTTAGAAACCTATATCATATTTTTCTAAGAAATTAGATAAACATCAGAAAAATTATTCAACTATTGAAAAAGAGTGTTTTGCACTGTTATCTGCACTTCAACATTTCGATGTATATTTAAATCTCACTGTCCATCCTATTCTTGTTTATACTGATCATAATCCTCTCACCTTCATACATAAAATGAGAAACAAGAACCAGAGATTGACTAGGTGGAGTTTATTGTTACAGGAAAATGATGTTATTGTAAAACATATTAAAGGTAAAGATAATGTAATAGCAGATGCTTTATCTAGAACTTATTAAAACACTGTGTATATACTATGTATTTTTGTACATATTAGTCATGAAAAGTTTTTGTTACACTCAAACTTTTTTTAAGGGGGGAAGTGTTATGATATTGTAACTATCATATTTATTTAGTTGGCCTAATTTGTTTTGTGTGGCCTATAATATGTTTTTACATTGTGTACAAAATAAAACACATTGTTTTACAATTATGCAGTTTAGAAATCCCTGGAACAATCATTGATACTCATGGAATGATTAGAACTTTCTATTTCACAACGTTTCCAGAATGATCATAACAAAAGATGCGTAATTTAAATTTCTAGCGTTGTCTAGAAGTTTCCGTTTGAGTATATATATAAGTATGCAGACCCTAAGAGATAGACTCAGACATAGATAGACTCCGACATAGATAGACACAGACATAGATAGACTTAGACATCGATAGGTATTAATATTCTCAGCAGTTGGATTGACACTTTTATTTACAAACTACAACATACTAGATTGTGACCTATTGGATATAATATTCTGTGGAATCCGAGAAGATTTCCGGATAAAGAAAAAGAAAAGACAGTTAAGTTGACATTTCTTTTTGTGTAATACTTCTTGTAAACTTGTGTATAATAAATCTTGTTAAATTTTATTATTGATTTGTGTCTTTTGTTGGCTACAATTTAAAGTCGATTTTTCTGTTCATAACAACTGCATGTCAGTAATAGCCATGTATTTGATCAAAACCTGTTTACAAGGTACAAATATAGCCACTGATAATCTAATAATCGGTTCAAATTCCTGATAGTGTTTTCGAAAACCTTTCAGTAAAGTTTAGTTTTGTTCGGGTCGTAAATGGGCAAATGATCATTATTGACCCCCATTTTTCCTCCATTCCTTGAATACTTAGTCCTACTTTTATGATCATGATAAAAGCAGCACCGCTTTTGTTTTTTATATCTACACAATTAATGGAGTCATGTTCTTTTGAATTGTGAAGTGGAAATGGATATTTTTGTATATTTATGTTTGTCCCCCTCCTCAGAATAATTAATATATTTATGTTTGTCCCCCTCCTCAGAATATTTCAGTATATTTATGAGTGTCCCCTCCAAAGAATATTTTTGTATATTTATGTTTGTCCCCCTCCTCGGAATATTTTAGCATATTTATGTTTGTCCCCCTCCTCAGAATATTTTAGTATATCATAATGTTTGTCCCCCTCCTCATACCCCTTTTGTTTATTTATTAAAAGGTCCAAAATGTGCATTTTTTTATGTTCGTGATGTTTTCAGTATGTACACACTTTGAGCAACCAGAAAGATGAGTTACCCAAAGACGAATTACCCACAGATGGAATAACATTACCAACACAAATACGAAATGTAGTAATTGGTGCTCGGGACGAGCACTTCGGGGAAGTAGTGGAGAATATAACCGAAAGAAAAGTGACGTCAGGAACTTTTACTATAATTCGCAAATTGCTATATATGAACTCTCGTTTTAGATTGAATATTTCTCGTTTTAGTTTTAAATTGTATATTTCTTGTTTTAAATGTTTCTATATTCTTAAATACAATGTTTCTTCGTTTCAAATACCCAAATAGATTATAGATTTCAGTCATTTACAACTTAATCCGATGGCAGTTAAAAGTGCGAAAGATAATACATGTATCTTACACTCAACTACAAAGGAAGCAATTATCGTTATTTTACTAAGTTTAGCCGGAGGACAATAATCCGAATATTATTACATAAGATTGGACAATAATAGTTATATTTTATGAAAACCTTTTGTAATGTTTTAAGACCCTTAACTTTGAATTAATGTATGTTTTGTAAACTGTTGCTTGGGCAGTCTTCCCCTGCTTTCAAACTGTACACTTGTGAATACATTTGTATATATTGTATACGGTCTTGCGTTTAAAGCATCCACAGTGTCGATTATAGACCAACAGACTTTAATGTAACCCGTACCGAAATTATGCATAGCTCATTTCATATATACTTTTTATGATTTCATGATTCATATACGCATGACCATTCACAATTACTATTTATACTTAAGTTCCTCTTCATGTAAACATTCTCTCGCCTGCGGACTTTCTCACACACAACATTATTCACCTCAAAACATCACTATAGAGACAGTTATAATACACAGACATAAGTATATAATAATACTTCTGCAATGAGGAGTGATTAAAGATAAACACAGCTGCAGCATAACCATTTCCGAAGTCTACCTCAATTCATTAAATAATTAACCTAGAATTATTTCTCAACAATATTGACCTTATCCATTAAATTTTATCTTGGACAATTACATATGCATTACAGATGACAGATCACAGTGTTCTTCGAATTATGCTTCGAGCTCTTGTCAATACTCTCTATTAAAGGCTCGCTTTGCTATTAAGTTCACATTGTTTGAGGTTTCATTCATTACTCTACGAGTTATGTTTCTGTTAGATTTATACTCAAGCGGCTCGTAGCTTTCTTTCTTGTTATGGTCTAAGTTATTTGAAGTCACAGTAATACATCTACCTCAGA
Source organism: Mytilus coruscus (assembly GCA_017311375.1). NCBI lineage: Eukaryota > Metazoa > Mollusca > Bivalvia > Mytilida > Mytilidae > Mytilus > Mytilus coruscus. Next base: position 23,379,922 of record CM029606.1, on the reverse strand, counting down.
CATCTACACTCTATCGTCTATTGTAGTTGCAGCGATAGATGCTCGAATATAAAGGGAATTTAATTTCTTTATTGAGATATGTATCTTACTTATTTTTTAAATACATATCAATTATAAGCATGTTCTCCGTAACGCAAGACTATCAAAACACCGGGGTTAAACAATTTGCAGACATAATAAATAAGTCAAGAATAAGAGAAAAAGTAACAAATGACAGCTGCAAGGAAATAAACACTTACATAAACTTTAATTAATGAACATTAATACACATATCCTAGTAAACCTGATATTACTACCGACATTAGAAGGTCTTCTTAATATCTCTATATTTTACTCTATATTGGCACAGATGGACGACTTAAAACTAGAATCTATGAAAAAAGGGATTTTTCACCTTTTCAACCTCCCATTTCGCAGCAGTTACAGACATATGTACACTCTTCCCTATTGTAATTGCGTTTACATATCCTTAAATATGTTACGTTCGTGCCTGTTTAAGTGGGTAGGCCTGGGTAACCCCAAAATTTTCCTCTCGTTTAATTTTTCTTATATTCACACCATTGAACAAATATGGGTCCATGCATGATCTACCAAAGTATTGTTGAAATTCACTGTAGCATTTTACGTTTATGGTAAATTGAACATGAACAATTTTGGGGTACCCTAAAAACAGTCGAAACACTAGTATGCATATATTATCGTGTTTCTTTGCAAATGTTCTCCTTAGGAATACCCATGACTGTTAAAATGTGTAGTAAAAACATATTTGAAAGTAAATCTGAAATGCTATTAAGTGATATTTGTAGCCTGAATTTTAATTAAATTATTGAATAAGTCGAAAATTCTGGCTAGTTCAGATAACATATTTATTTTTCAATCTTTTCCAGAAAAAAAATTATCGTTTGATTCCTGCAAAAAATTGCCGAAACAAATATTGTTTATAAACCTTGAAAATCACAAACTTTTTTTGAATTTGACCATTTGAAATTCACAACATTTTTTAACAATTTGGCTTATAAACATAAGAAAACTAGATGTATCAGAACGACACGAATGGCCCAGCTCGCAAGAAAAGCTTGAAGCCATTTTTAGGAGTGGAAATTTTCATAATTTCGGCCAAAATCAAAGGAGCGGAACCAAACATAAACTCGTCATAGTAGACTCACATACTAAAAATCATCTCAATATGTGAATACATTTAGAAAAACAGTCCGTATAACTGGTTGTTGCGGAATGCTTTGTAGGATTTATTATAACATCGTCCATCAAAAGTATAACAATTTAGTAGCAAGTCGGGCAAACCGAGCAATAACTGTGCAGTTCAAAACAAAGTTTTGATGAACATTTCAATTATTTTTTTTTCAAAATAAAGAAACAGTCTAACAGTGCACTTGTATTAGTATTTGTAATCTACTTTGTTAATACCAATTTTAATCTAACTTGTGTGTTAGTGTACACTTGTAAGGTCATTTCGATTACAGTGAAGCAGAAAAGGATTTTTGAATAAACGAAAGAATGGTCATATGCAGATTTTGTGAAGTAGACCTTTGTATAGTGTTATAAATATGACAGCGAAAACAATATGTGATTGTCGTCACCCTTATACTAAAGGTTAATATCAGCAATATCTCGGACAAGTAATATAATGGTGGCCGATTGACTTTTTTTAAAAGAGTTATGCCCCTTGGAATTATTAAATTTATGGAAAATGGCCTCTTAACGTTCTCACGGGTACAATTCTAGCCAGATTTTTATAAAACTTATACTATAGGTTAATATCAGCAATATCTCTGACAAGTTCTATAATGGTGGCCGATCGACTTTTTTTTAAAAGAGTTATGCTCCTTGGAAATATAAAATATGTACAACGCGGGGGATATTGGAACTCTGTTCTTTTATTTTTAAGAGATCTAAGTTAATACTAATCTCCTGTTGTTTTAATTCCTTATGGAGATTTGAATTTAGAAAATAGTAAAATCGATCCACTTTATGAATATTTATAAAAATTATGACACTGCTTCCAAGCGACAGTACAGAATTGTTCCAACTGATTATACAGTCGAAAGTTGTTTACCGACCATACGATGAAACATATTTGTAAAGATTAAGCACAATTTGTAATGATACACATATTGATGTTCAAATATTAAGTCTTACTGACCAGGTCAACATTTAAAACAAAAATCAATCTTTTTAAGTCATAATGTAAGCTAAATGAACATAACCATTAGCATAATTTTGGTCGGAGCTCTAAGTTTTATTTCAATATTTTCCCCGTTTGATAGGTAAAGGTTGCACTTCAGTAAATATAGACAATGCAATTTCCAATAGGAACTCCTTTTACTGCTACAATTGTGACACCTTTACTATGATAATTCGTAAAAAAATCATATGCTGGAATGGAAAGTTTATGTGCACTACTTGTATTTGCAAAGGTCAAAACATAAGGTTGTGCGGCATATTTTCAACATTTATATGCCTTGAACTTCTAAGAGTTTATACTTATAATTAAATTCTGTACTACTCCTCTTTTTCAATTTGTTTAGTGTTTTATGTACTGATGTTTGTCTGTTGGTCTTTTTTCATTTTTAATTATGGCGTTGTCAGTTTATTTTCAACTTATGAGTTTGAATGTCCCTTTGGTATATTTCGCCTCTCTTTTGAGTCTTCCTGAGAATTCAGTTTGTCCGCTATCCAACAGTATTTATAATGGTAAAATTCCTAAAGTTGTGTCTCTATGATATGAAACATGAAGATCATATCTGGGAACCAGTAGGTAAAACAAAATATCTATGAATATTATATATCCCCCAAAGGAGGCGTGGTTTGTGAATCAGCTATTATTTACAAAGTGCAACCTATACTAACATTTATTTAATTAGAGACCATTGTTAAAACACTTTTTATCACAACAATACTTATTCATCAGAATCATAGCCTAAACGAAATAATTGCATATACTCTAACTTTTTTTTCATAGTACATTTAGTACCCTAACCTCTGTTTTAATTTTGAAAGAATGTGAAAACAAGACTTTAAGTATTGTCAGCCTGCCCTATGTGCATGTTTTCTGGTATAAAATGCCTAAAACCTGCATTTAGCTTCTCTGATAACAAATTGACACCATTTCAGAATACTATAAATGTAAAGTGTAATAATAAATCATTCTAACATTCAAGATTAATATAAACTATCCAATCCTGCCACTATCTCCAGTCTACATTTAACTGTATACCCATTAATCTTTAAAAGTTAACAATTTCTGCCTTAATTGGTCAGTTCAGAAATTTTGTTACAATCTTATCATCTCTAACCATATATTTAACATAATTTGGCTATTCAATTATTTTCAGTTTATTTTCAGTTACTTTCAGTTTATTTTCAATCTATGAGTTTGACTGTCCATCTGGTATCTTTCTTCCCTCTTGGCTAATATTTGAGCTAGAAGTGTTTAAACAAAGCCATTTTCCAACAGTTGTATTAATGGGGTAACTAGTAGTTTGATGTATAAATTCATTAAAAGTTTTATAAAACTAACAATTAAAATCTGGTATTTTTTTTACATAAATTCAAAGCAGCAAGGTTATTTATTGCTTTCTATACAAAAGAGATTTATAATATAAAAATCACAGCCGTTAAAGGTTGAATTTTCTGTTTTATGACCCTGGCGTTAGGGATTTTTCTCTATTTTTTTTTTTTTTTTTTTTTTTGCCTTTTATGTCTCAACTTGGCTAAATAACTCTGCTATTTCTGTGCAAATAGAAAATTACTTATGTTTTACTTATGTTTTCAGGAGAGGACACATTAAGTTAAGGTTTAAAAAGGCATTTAACATCTCCAGCTTGAATAGATTGATGGTACGTTCACAAGAAAGCACAATCAGGCGTTACACCTTACTTAAGGGATTTCAACAGGACGAAACACCCTTACAACACTTTTCATCAAACATGAATGAGTTTCAATGACGGCGAAGAGTATATTGGAGAATACCCCTTCAACGGCTAAAAGCGTGCCACTTATACTCTGACGTTTCGTAAAAATCATATCCTGGAATGGAAAGTTCCTATGCACTACTATGTTTTGCAAAGGTTATAACATAGGGTGGTGCGACATATTTTATATGTGATATGCCTTGAACTTCTAAGAGTTTAAACTTTTTCTAAAATTATGTACTAAAAAATTGTGTGAATGATTTTTTTTTTCGTGAACGTCAAAGCAAAACGTATGCTTATATCTAATCAGATTTTGGCAAATTGATGTAAATGTCCCCAAAATGTGCAAGATGGACATCGTTAACCAAAATAATAACTATATTCCGGCAACTGTTAATTTTAAATTATTTTTTTTTTGCATTGCAAAATATTATGGAAACATGAAACTTTTACAAGGTTGGATCAATATTCCTCTTACAGCAACATGCAACACAGAATTATTGCTTTTTGGTTTTATGAAAAGGTGAAGTTGTTAAAAAAAACTATTTTAAGTATATGATATATTGTAACTTATATTCAATTTTCAGTATGTTTTGTCAACTTGAAGATTTTGACCCTTTGAGTGCAACAAATACAGGAGAAATTGATTGTACTCCAAATTTGCCCAATTGTCCTGATATTATCGTTTCTCGATAACATATTATTTTACGTATCGCCTTGTGCATCCAATAAGTACGTACAAACTCCAGAACTACAATACCAGGGTAGCAGTACCGTATGCGTGTCCATTAATTATATTAATCACATACAGTCCTGTTCGACTGAAAGAATGATTTCTGATTTTGTTCAATTTGACACTTTTGTTTCTGAGATGTCGCTTTTGTTTTGCAACATATCAATACGGTATTTAATATACAGTATCGAATAGTAGAGCACTTTTTAAGCTCACCCTGTTAAATCGAACACTTTTCCAATCTGGAGTTATCTACTGTTCTTTTGTTGTTATCGCTTCATCTCAGAAACCGGAAACGATTTGCTTAATTTGTTTTTCTCTACAATGTTCGTTACTTCCATATGGTGTTCTGTTGAATTGGACTAAAGAGGTCCGGTTACATGTAACAGGAGTTATTTTCTTTTGATATGAGTGGTATGCTGGTGTTAGTCATAGAGTCTTTTGAAATGTGGTCCATAAGCATGAAATTTAGGGCAACGTCAAGGTCAATGTCATGTTCATGTTCTAAACTTTGCATTTATCGCTACTCCTCAGAAACCGTAAAAGTTATCGACATACGGATTTGTCTAATTGTAAGTTGCGGCATGTTGCAATGCAAACAAAGAGTCGAAGTCTTCTGGTGACATTTTATAGTTGTTTTCCTAAAATAATCGAAATAAGCTGTTTGGTAGAATTTCTGCGTACCCATACATTTTGAACACCTGAGGTTTTTTACTTGCGTTACATGACCTCTGACCTGAACATTGAGGTGAAGGTCAAAATTCAGTTTGATGTTTTTAATTACAAACGTTTTTTTTACTCCATACTCTTACATGATAAAACCACAGTTTCTTTTGCATCTTGTTTAACGACGTGTAACCTTGAAAAGGGCGAATCTGAAGTGACTTTGTTTAAATTGGAATTGACCATGTTTTCCTGCACACAAAAAACTAGAAAACAAATGATTTTTTAGAATCAATGTGAATTAACCTATGATATGAAACCGAAACTTTCTAAACCGAGAAGTAGCAAGTTATCATTTATTTCAAGCAAAAGTATATAGACAAAATATATGTTTGAAATCAGTGTAATGTATACTATGAGTTGACACCGGAAGTAACTTTTTTTTTAAACTAGAAGTAGCTTATTATCTCTCTTATTTCAAAGAAAAGAAATACATACAATATATTTTTGTAATCTATGCAAGATTAGTTATTTTCTGACATCATTTTTTTTCATACGAAGGTTACTTTTTGTTAAATCAAATTGTGTATCGTTATACAAATTCATTAAAAACTTTATTATCAACATGTGAGGTGAAAAGAATTTCAATTGTTCTCTAAACAATTGGTTCCTTATCTATAACTAACTTTTTGTTGCTTTTTTATCAGTTTTAACCAGTTTTATTTTCGATTGCCTTTGTTGTATACATTTGTTGACTTTTGATACGTTTCATCTTCTCTTATGCTCTTTCATATAATTTTTGTAAATGAAACCTATGTTTTGATGGTTTTTTTTTTGTTGGTGAGTTAAATATAACTGTCATTTTCAGGATTATCACCAGTCGGTTATAGATTCGGGGATTTATGTAAATTGGTTTAAAGCTGTTTAATCCCTTTTTCGTAGTTCTTCAGAAAACCTTTTACTGATTAATCAAGATTAAACGGATGAATACCAATTTGCTTAAAGACAAAAATAATTTGAAAGGTGTTAGTGATATTAGGGATACATTCGATGTTAGAAAACACACTTTATTCTTTGTTATAACTTATTCAGACAGGACTATAATAGTTAGGCAATTTTATGTATATCCTTAGCATTGGTTCAAATCAGGTTTAACTTAAGTAGTGAAGACAATGACTAAAGCTTGCATCATGAAGTTGTATCCTGATGTAATTAATATGACAGGACAGTTTTAAGAATTCAGTGACTGATGCATGTACATGTAATGCACGGCTATCAAATATAACTTAACTTTGATTTTCACCATAACAAGAAAGATTATACATATACTTTATCAAGTATGTGTGCATATAACGTTTAAAAAATGAGGATGAACCATTACCAGATTGCATTCTACCAATAGACAAATCATTATACATTGTTTTTACCTGGGAAAACGAGGAACCGATGTATATATGGACAAATGCATTTCCACCAGGAATAGTAGTCATTGTTTGAGATTTAACAGATGTTACTGATAAGTAGTTGACTTTTCATCTTCTACTATACATGTCTGTTGTTTTGTGCTTTGTATTAACTCCCTTGTGGTCGTTTTTCTTTTATTCATTCATCATTAAAAGATGTAGCCTCTCCTCTATCTTTAGATTGTTTTTTGCAATTTAAATCAGTAATGACAAATATATTTTGAAGCACCTACCGAGTTAAAGGAGAGGCGAAAGATACAAAAGGGACATTCAAACTCATAAGTCGAAAATAAACTGACAGCGCCATGACAAAAGCAAAATGAAAAAGTCCAAAAGACAAACAACAGTATACAAAACACAACATTGAAAACTACACAACCCCCCCACAAAAATCGAGGTTGATCTTAAGTGCTCAAGTGGTCCAGAAGGGTAAGCAGATCCTGCTCCACAAAAAGTTGAATATCAAATATAGCTACAAACAGGAGCTTTTTAATCTACTTTGTCAGTCATCTGAGTGATTTCACTCTTAAAGTGAATTCTTATTTCAAACACTTTTGCATCAATGATCTGGGAAAGTGCATTTTACACGTTCTTCAGTTGCAATCAAATGGGTATTTGAGCAACTGAGAGCCTGCAGCGATCTATCAATAGGTTGACCCTGTTGCGATCTATCTATATGTTGACTCTAATATTTGATCAAAATGATGACTCTGTAGGAATGAAAAAGGTGAATTAGCTGCGTAGCGATCTAATAATACGTTGACTGTATCGATCCATCAATAGGTTGAATATGTAGCGATCTATCAATAGGTTAAACATGTAGTGATCTATCAACAGGTTGACTCTGTAGCGACCTATCAATATGTTGACTCTAGCGATGTATCAAAAGGTTAACTCTGTAGCGATCTATCAAAAGGTTAACTCTGTAGCGATCTATCATTAGGTTGAACCTGTAGCGATCTTTCAATCGGCTGATTCTGTAGCTACCATATAATAGGTTGACTCTTATGAGATATATCAACAGTTTGACGCTGTAGCAGTCTATTGACAGGTTGATCAATAAACAGGTCAATTTACTCTGTAGCGATCTATTACTGTAAATTCAGAAATTATGGCGTGCATTTATCATTGCGATTTTCTGAAAGCTGCATACGGATATATATGTATCAGATAGCAGAATGTGAGTTCTTATTATTGCGATAATCAATTAGTCGGATTTTTTGCATTAATAAAAACCTCGCAATAATTTCTGAATTTTAGAAATAGATTGACTGTAGCGATCTAGCAAAAGGTTGACTCTGTCGTGCAAACAATATGTTGACTTTGTAACGATGTATCAATAGGTTGACTCTGGTGATCTATCAATATCTTAACTCTGTACCATTGACTGTAGCGATCTAGCAAAAGGTTGACTCTGTCGTGCAAACAATATGTTGACTTTGTAACGCTGTATCAATAGGTTGACTCTGGTGATCTATCAATATCTTAACTCTGTACCAATCTGTCAAATGGTTGACTTTGTAGCGATTTATCAATATGTTGCCTCTGTATATGTAGCTATCAATAAATAGGTTAATTTACTAAGTACCGATCCATCAATATCTTGACTAGCGATCCATCAATAGATAGAATATGTAGCGATCTATCAAAAGGTTGACTGTAGCGATCCATAAATAGGTTGAATATGTAGCAATTTATCAATAGGTTGACTCTGTAGTGACCTATCAATACGTTGACTCTGTAGCGATCTATCAATACTTTGACTCTGTAGCGATCTATCAATAGGTTGACTATGTAGCGATATGTCAATAGGTTGACTCTGTAGCGATCTATCAATAGTTGAATTTGAAGTAATCTATCAAAAGATTTTCTCTGTAGCTATCTACCTATTACAGAAGCTCAGCTGCTTAACTAGCAAGTGACATTTTAACGATGTGGAAGATCACTGCAGTCCACTTATGTCAATCTGAAATTACAGGTCATGGCGTTGACCATTCTACTAGGTGTAACTGCCGATTCATTTCAATGATTTTGCATGCAAAATAGGAGATGTTTACCCTGTCAACACATCTGCTCTCACCCAATTTGGAGATTATGCAATTACGATCGTTTATACTGCCACATTTTGTAATCGGACTTCTGAATTAGTAACTTAATATAGAAACATTTTGTTTTTTTCTTATCGAATGACCTAGATGCTATCAGTTTAAATACATTTAACGTCAGTGTGCCAAGAAATATCTATATGGGCTGAATGGGGTTTTTTTTTCTTATCTATGATTTCTATATAGAAAAAAAATCAGATATATAGGTGGAAGCATCCTTTTAAAATGATAAGAATAGTATCTTCGGAGATTATGAGATTTCATATTGTATAGCAACGAGTGTCAAATGATTTAAACAGGCTTTTGTTTCGCCTTCGATGAAAGTCACGGAAAGCGAGACATAGGTGTTGCTTTTTCAGCGGCGGCAACGGCGGAGGAGGATGTGTCAACAATTGTTAAGTGTTCTGCTTAAGTCAGTTTGATAGGAATTACATGTGATGGATCAATGATATTTTCTAAAGTTGCATTACTATCAGTAAAAATCAGTTTGATGACTATTTCAAGGACTTAGGTCATGATCCAGCGACTTTAAATTGTTGCAATGTTGCTGTCCATGAGATTGTCTGTTTTCGAATTATCTGCAAACAAGCGAGACATATCTCTGTGTCAATAGTTTATTGTTAGCTCTTATTGTTTTGAACTTTGTTGTATGAAGCAATCTTCAATATTTCTGTTTAATCGTAAAATTGTCATTAAAACTAAAGATACTGCTTTCAAATTTAGGAAGAAAAATATGAATATTACCTTCTTCTTTGAATTCCTCCAGTATCTTCGCAGCGTTTCTGGTAAAAGATGCCTGAAATGTTATATCCAACACGTGTCAAATTTTTGCTACGAATTTCTAAATTGTCATCTCAACAGAAATGAATGAAATCTCAACACCTATGTGAATATGAGTAATTAACAAAAATTGTAAATATGTTATTTACTTTTAAATACTTTTTCTTTTTTAACCCCACACTCAACAAAGCGACGGGATAATGTTTCACTATCATTTGTACGTAAGTCTGAACGTAATTTCAAATACAATCTCAGCTCAACTATAACTAAAATAAAAAACGCCCACTGACCGTGTATTATATATAAAACACACCCACTGATCTAATATTAAATATACACGGTTCCCACGTGTTAGCTTTTAACCAATGATATTCCTAGAAATGTATAAGAAGTAAGATAATGTATCATACATTATACAAACGTAATTGATTTAGACTCCTGAAATAGGAAACCGGTACCCTTTAATTTGTCATTTAAACGAAAAATCACACTTATAACATTGTTTTTTCCAAACTCTTTATGTGTATTCTATACGATTGGGATTGGTTCTAACCTGTCTTTAGAGCTATCAGCATAATTTGTCATATAACTGTTCTACCCTTGATCTTTTAAAAGGTACAATTGACAGAATCAGAAGTTATTAAAAATTAAGGAATGTATCTCCCTCATGCAAAGCTCTGATTCCTTGCCCGGCTTTGGCTATACTTTTTTGTCCTTTTTGGTTTATAGCTCTTCGTCTTTTTAAGTAGCTTTGGATTTCAAATATTTTGGCCTCGAGCATCACTGAAGAGACATTGATTGTCGAAATGCGCATCTGGTGCAGAAAAAATGGTACCGTTTATGTTATTATAGGGTGAGCTCTCAAAAACTTTTCTAAAGCAGAACTGGCAGGATCAGTTCAAGGGTAGAAATGTCATAATGGGTTATACTAGGATAGAACAATTATAAATGAATAGATTAGACCAGCCTTCTTATCGTGATTTAGAACAGGGGCAGTTAGCTGGATTTTCCCTGGATTTCATATTTCAGATAAAAGGATCAAATAAAAAAAAAACAATTACAGTCTTTCATATATGTTTTAGTTCTGTTATTCCTCTGTGTTTACAATTAATTTTTTAGCAAACATATTTGTAGATATTGAGGAAATATATATTTCCATAATTATTATTAAAGGTACTAGCTGTATATCCTCTTTAGACAATCATACAGGTCGAAGACCTCTTTTTGGTGTTTATTACAAGGTAACTATTTGGCTTACAGAACGACCATATCATTTTCTCGGGAGTGTTTTATAACCAACTTTACCTGACATTATGCAATCTTATGTAATGATAAATTACATACTAGTATTTGGTTTGGTTAAGTATATTTGAATTTTAACACACGTTTATATTAACAATAGTTCATAAGCTAAAAAGAAGTATTTAACAAAACATTTCGGAACGTTGGGGTCCATAATGCTCTTCAACTCCGTACTTTATTTGGCCTTTTTAATTTTTTTAATTCCAGAGTCACTGATGAATCTTTTTTTCTTGACGAAATGCGCATTTGGAGTACAACATTTTAATCCTGGTATCTACGATGAGTTTATTCAGGACTTACATATTAACGTAAGTAAAGTAGTCCCAGGATAAATATATAAATATAGAAGGGAAGAAAGGAAATAATGATAAATACATCAATGAAATAAACGAAAAAAATAAGAAAAAAAATAACATCAATAACATTAATAAAAGATACCAAATAATTTTAAAGGAATAAATTGAATGAATAAATAAACTAGATACATTTATTTAATAAGTAAATAAAATAGATGAATAAGATAAAAACATTAAATAAATAACTATATGTATAAATAATTTTTATATGAAAAGATAAAAAGATAGTGCTTTCTAAAACTGTTCTCGAGATAGAACTGTCAGAATGTTTTCAGACTATAACTGTGAGAATTTGTTCTAAGTTCAGTACTGTTCAAAAGTGTTCTCAGACTGTTCTCGAACAGTTCTCCTGACACTCCTGAAGTGAGGTTACACTGATTCCAACTATTCACTCATACCTCTATTTAATTATATAAACAATGGTGTAATAAATTGTACCTCTGGCTGTATAAATGCAACATTCAATGCATATCATTTTCATATATTTAAATGCAATTCCACAAGTTCTAAATTTGAGCAAACTGTTATAATAAAAATCCGAAATACCACTCAGTTTCGTAAAAATGTGATTGATCAGTTTTTCGTGTATTCCTTTCATTCATGATTCCAATGGTTAAGTGGTTTTTTTATTCTATAAGATACCAACGTTTTTCTTTTCAAGTTATATTTGAACATGTGACTTTGACTATAATTTTTTTTAAAGAACATAAATATGATCAATAAAGCTTTAAAAGTATTAGTTTTTTTTTCACTTATAAAATGTTTCAAACTAATAAAGAGTGGTCTAAGTAGTTCATCTACTTTATAACTAGTTTGTCAACACTGAGGTTGTGAGTTCAAAATCCGCACGTCGCAGATTTTTTCGACTGCAATTTTAATTGACTAAGATTGCCAGTTTTGCTTGTCGAAGATAGGTGGTTCTCTTCGGGCACTCTAGCTTCCTCCATCGATGATAATTAGCCGCCACGAAATAGCCAGAAATGCTGAAAGTGGCGTTTAACACCAAAAATCAATAAATAAATCACAAATTAAAAAAATAGAAGGATATAAGATAATTATGAATTTTCAAGATATGTTAAAATATCTGTATTATCATTAAACCTTGTACCACTAAATAACTACATTTTATAGAGGTTTCACTTTAATACTCGAATGGAATTGTGTTCAGTACACCAAATCATATGGCTTGATTATAGCAAAACCAGGTCATATTGTATTTCGATTCAATGTAGATTGCGTAATGTAAATTCTAATATGACATGCTTCTGTTCGCTTTGCAAACAACAGCGTGATAAAATTCTCGATATATTTATATTTAGCGCAAACTCAGAGATGTACGTATTAATGACTGTTACAATTTCTCCCACGTAAATCCACATGTATCGTAACCTATGTGAAAATAATATTTCGATTTCGCTGTATTACAATTGAAATTGAAATAAAGGCTACAGAACTGTTTTCTTATTCTAATGCATAACAAAATGAATATTCTCATTAGAGCTTGGAAAAATGTATAAAACTAAAATGAAATAAAATTCCGCGAAATACCATGAATGATCTTGGCGCATTAACGTCATATCAAAACATGACGACTAGCTCAGTGAAGCTTATTCCGTTACTTGTATGCTCCAAATTCGGATAACATTGCATAAAAATGGAGTTTTGGGGTAAGTGTTGTTTTATTTTCTATTGTATTGCATTATTCACACATGTATGGAATTCAGCAAGTCAACATGGTTGCTCACTCCTTAGTTACGATATGTCAACTGTGGATTTGACGGTAAATAGCAGCCAACGAATAAAAATGTTGGGGTTGAGAATTATAAGGATTAAACACATTTCTCTAAAGGTTATTTTAGAAATAATTCATTCAAGTCATAGATATATTGGAAACTTTAAGCTTTAGCTTTGAATAGAACAGCCACTGACACGGCACATTTATCTTCGCTTCAGTTTTTTTTTTTTTTTTAATTACCGTATTTGTCCTGTTAGAATCGAAATGATTCTTCTTTTTCTTTATTGTTCAGCACTCCATCAACTTACTGATGATAACGTGCTGGGCACTGGTGTTACTATGCCGTGCGTGCTTGTGATATAATTTCTATTTACAGTTAAATATATACAAATATAAGTTGAAAGTAATTTCCTTGTTTTCTTCTGTTTTGTGCTATACATCTTGATTAAAACTATGTACAGTGTATGTTTAATTTAAATGTGTAGGGGTTAGTTGAGAACAGATATTGGAATCTGTTCTCGGAAACTATCAAGAGTAGTACATTTTGCTGCAGCTGCAGGTAAAAGGTTCCATTGTTGTATTGTTCTTGGATAAAATGGGTATCTATATGAATCTTTAGTGGTCTGTATTGGTCTGTAAGAATGATTGTGTGAATTTTGTCTTGTTCTTGTGTCGGATTGGATAAGCAAATCTGTTGGGTAAATAGCTACAAGATGGTGTATTATTTATAGAAAATGATGATGCGTATTCTTTTTTGACTTTTCGCAAGAGTTGTCAAGTTTACAGTTTGTACCATTTCAGTGACGGAGCTGGTGTTATTGTATCTGTTGCAAGTGTACCTAGCTGCCCTGCGCTGGGCCATCTCAAGTTGGTGTGTTTGAGATTTGGTATGTGGGTCCCAGATGCAGCTACTTAGGTCTAACCAGTGATGTGTAAGCTTTTACTTTTACTGCGTATGAGTTGGCTTTTAGGTTTCTCTTGGTGAAGTTTAGCTTTTATGTTGCTGAAGCTGTATTGACATGCTGGTTCCATTTTAAGTCTGTTTGTATTTTTACGCCAAGATATTTAGTTGATTTTTCTTTTTGCAGTACATATTGGTGAAGAGTGCAGTCAAATTTTATTAAGGGCTTGTCTGGATGGAACGACATGAGCCAGTCCCTCTCCCATTTTGCTTCTGATGTAAATTGTTCTTGCAGTTTTTTTATTATCTGCAAATAATCTTAGTGTGCTATGTTTCATGTATTCACCAAAGTAATTTATGTAAACAAGGAACAGGATAGGACTCAAAACTGTTCTTTGGGGAGCACCAGATGTTACATTTATTGTGTCTGAATGAACACTATCAGTAATGACTGTTTGTTTGCAGGGTGTGAGGAAATCGTTCTATCTATTAAAAGGTGTTGAATTCAATACCATAATATATTTTGTTCTATTTCAAGTGATCCATCATACTACTGGCTTAAATATATTCCATATGCTGGTGAATGATATAGGTCTATAATTTATTGCGTTGTGTCTATCGCCGTTTTTAAATACAGGACAAACATTTGCATTTTCCCAATCGTCTGGGATTTTTCCTATGTCTAGTGATTTCTGAAATATGTATGAAATTGCTGTTGAGATGTCATTACTAAGCCCTGTCGGTACTTTTCCGCAGATCTGATCTTGACCAGTTGCTTTATTAGGATTGATCTTATTAATTTTATTACACCCTTCTTTGAAATAGTGATGTTTTTCAATTTTGGATAGTATGATTTCCCCTTATCCGGTATAGGTTCGCATTTCTCTTTTGTAATGTTCTTTTTAAGTTTTTGAATTTTTTCATTTGTTCTGGACTATTTTTGCTCTTTTTATGTAGTCGTTAAACTTTATTTGTCATATTTTTTAAGTTGTTATCAACCCAGGGTAGTTTTTTCTTGCTTGTGATTGTCTTCTTGGGAAGGATTTTCTTGACTGATTTAAGTAGTCTGTCTGTGAATGCGTGTGTTCCAAAGATCATTATTTAGTAGATGAACTGTGGTATTGATATTTAATTTCTTGTGTGAGTTTGTTCACATCTTGTCTGATGGTTTCCCAGTTAGCTCTTTTATACTGGTTGGTTTTCCTGTTTATATTCTTGTTTCGTTTCAAAGATAGTGCACATTCTGCATAAACGATATCCTGGTCTGCATTCTCGATAGTGTGCATAGTCTCCACTCTGTTGACTATGCCTTATATGTTTGTAAATTCATATGAGATCAAGTGTGCGGTCTCCCCTTGTGGGTTTTTTTTAAACAATCTGCCCAAGTGAATGTTCATTTATGATGTTAAGAAGTTGTTCATGAAGTTTGATGTCTGGTTTGCTAGGCATAATGCATGGGATATCTTAGTTTATATGGCCAAGATTAAAGTCGCCACCAAGAATGATTGTTTATTTTGCATTTTGGCTTATACGCTCTAGTGAGATTTTGAATTGTTCTATGAATGTACCATAATCAGATGGAGGTCGATAGTAACTCCCAACAATTAGCATTCTGGCATTTGTCATGTTTATATGTACCCATATAGACTCAGAGTCTGTTTGTAGATCTGATTTCTTCGGATAGTAAGTTTGTTGTTACTGCAATAAGTAAACCCCCATAGCTAAGATACATTTCGTTTAGAGGTCTGCCTTTCCTATATACAGTATAGTTTATCATTGGGGAAAATTCAGACGATAATATATATTTATTGAGCCAGGTTTCAGTACCTATAGTGATGTCAGGTTTAGTTGATATCAAGATTTCTTGTAATTCTTGTTTTTGTTTTATTTTTTAGTGATTGGAAATTGATGTTTAATATTTTTAGAGGAGTTTCTTTTTTACAGTGAGTTCGTTTAAACACCTGTTATTTAGGTGTTGATGATGCTGCAGGTTGTAAGTTAAAATTTCCCACTAATTGGTCTTCCAGGGGATCAAATGAACTAGATGTTCGAGGGATGATAAGTCAAATATTGATGATGAAAAGTTTGGCATTCCGCATTGTATGCAATGCCAGGATATGTTTGATGCATCCAAGCATTTGTAGTTTAGCGATGACATGCCTTGAAAGTTTGCATGGTACCAGATGTTACATGTATCACAACAGATAGTTGTTTGGCTCTGAGTAACTGCTTTTTCACAAATCCAGTATGACCATTTAGGTGTTCTCGGACCTGGGTTTGACCAGAAAGAGCTGATATCATTAGGAATAAGTATTGGTTTGATGCTTTCACACTTTTTGATTTCAGATGTTGTACAAATTTTCTAAAGTTTGAGACGTTTACTGATTTTATTCCATATAAGTTACCAATGGTGTTAATTGAACTGGTTGCCTGGTAATTTGTCTGTATTGGCTGCTTGCATAGCTTCAGGATTATCAAACCAGTCACCAGGGTATAGAATGATAATTACATTCATCCAAGCCATATATTTGTTATCATTTTCACATAGCCTGGGTAGTGATATTCGTTCGAGATAAAATAACGGCAATGTGAAGATGATAACAATCTATGGCTTGTATGAATTATTTTTTGAATAAAACACACTGACAGTAATTTTTCCGATGTCACAGCACTTCTGGACATATGTATTTTTAGAAATCGATCCTCGATTTGAGTATTATGTCACCAGTTAACAGGAACTGTTCACCTTTATGGAACATTTTAGTTTCCATTTTTGATGACATTTGTTTTGCTCAAACTTTAGTTTTCTGTGAAATGGTTTTGGACTTGTATGTCTTTTTCGTCTGCTATCGTGTGCCCATGGTGTTGCTTGAACAACTTCGATTCTTGATTTTTAGTTGGCCACACCATATATAATATTTGTCCAATGCTATATGAAAGTTCTTAAAAGAATTGTGTTTACCTTATGGTATATTCTTGCTTTGGTTTGAATGATGGATATTCGAAATCTGTTGCTTTGTTCAGTCAAAGTATTTTGAAAAGAATTCAGTATTGAATCGCACCATTGTATTGTCTCATCCAACATTTGTAAGGCTTCAGTCTCGACAAGAATTAATTCAAGCAAATCCCAGGGCAATGCTTCGGTTTTTTCTCCGTGTATTTCGCCAGTGATAAGTTCATCAATATCCAATATGTAAGTCGTACGAAGACGCAACAAAGATCGAACAGCTCCCTGTAAATCATATTCTATTGGCCAATCGGGACAGTCTTCTTTAAACTTGTTATAAGCGGAAGCGAAATCTGAAAAAAAAATATATATATTTTACTTCCATTTCTAATTTATTTAAACGAAAATACAAAAGAAGGGATATGATATGGTATGATGTATGAATTTGTGACACAAACCTGAAGCAAAAAAACAGCGTTTTGTTTTTGTTGGTCTATCTATCAAAGTGAGAGTTATGCTTACATCGTAAAATATAAGCCCTCAACTGTACGGTTTCAATTGTGTTCCAACCACGAATTTAAATTCGTTTCTAAATATCTATTACGCTTCATCTGTGTATTGAACTCAAATAGGTGAAGAAATAATTTATGACGCATTAAACTAACCGGATCAGCTTATACCTAATCCGAAACTAAAACAAATTATTCATAAACAAAACAAAGAGATGTTTTCCACGGACTGCGAATGTTTCTGTAATTTTGCATATTTGATTTCGTCTATAGAGAATGATATACAAGTATCAAGTGTACTTCTGCTACTTTTTAATATGGCACATTACGGAAAGATTGACTATCAAACTTGTAAGAATTGGTCCGTAACACTCATTGACGTTGGTGTTTTTTAATGAACACACCATGTACATGTATGATGATCATGTAGGCGAAGCTCTCAAATTTTGGTCTCGTGGTAGCGTGCTCGCCTCGAGTACAGAGGTCATTGCTTAGATTCCAGCGGGCCGGATTAAACCCCGGACTTGAAAATTGATAGTTGCTTCTTGTCCGCTAAGCACGCGACAATTGGGAAAAAAAACAAAGACATGTCAGCCTGGAGTCAAAATATTGTGTCCGGGTAGGATGACATGTATTCCTGTGGACTTTTACCTTGTGAACTAGCACGTTAAAAGCCCAGCTCAGCGTGTCGGTCTAATACAAGGCAGTGTTTATATTTATATCAAATTAACATTTTCTGAAAATGCATTTAATTTGACCTTGGATGTTAAACAGCCAGCCATCAATCCATCAAATTTTGAATAAAAACCTAGAAAAAAATATTTTAAGTGAATATTTTTTTCCACATTTACTAAAGCTTCAGGATTAAAATAATAGCTTTTATATTTTGTCAGTTGTGTCGTAAACCGATTTTGTAACTCAAGATAACGTCTCTCATACTCCTTTATTTTCGCTTTTGGTCAGTTTGTTTATTGACATTGTATACAGTCCACCAGTATGCTTGCCCTATTCATACGTACTTTACTGCTAAGTTATCGGACATACATCTTGAAATGATTCAGACTCTTTTAAAAATGAAATTATCGGGCATTGTATGACAGTACTTGGTATAGATGTTGAGCAAACAAAAAATCCCGCCCAAACCAGTGCTAGGGGCCTTCATGAACTTGCAGTGACGTGAAAGTTTTTGCTCGTGTTGAATGCCTCTCTGTGTCTGACATGTAGAACAACAACAACAAAAAAAAGCGCTGATCCTTTGCTTTTGTTTGTTTTTTGTTTTTTTTAACGCATTTAGTGTTTTCTTTCATGACTTAGCCTCAATACATCACATCAATCGGATACAAAAGGAAAGTAGGAACGTTTTTGATATAATTTTGTTCCTGTTTATAAATATGTTTACTCTATCCTAAAAAAAGTACTTTAATGTTTGCATGGAGCATATTTACTGTTTGAGATATTATTTAACGCGTCGTCTCTATTTTTCTTTTATAAAGTTTGTAAAAGTATAGAATTAAAAAGATTTGTTAAACTCATTACACTTTTCGATACGTAAGGTACATCTAGTAGATTCATACATCCAATTTTTAAAAGGATCCAATTTGAAAAAAAGAATAGTTTCTATACATATTTTAAATAAGTTAACAAAAATTAAATCCTTTAGCTGTTTGAAAGAGGTGTAACAAAATGAAATACTTATCAAGACAATTAAATACTTAAATAAAACACTTATCAAGACAATAAAATACTATTGAATTACATGATTAATTAATATAATTATGCTTAGCGTCCCAATCTTCTTTAAATACTCCTTTACTAACTACATCATTTATTGATTTTACTCTATATCGACCAGCGAGAGTATTAAACGCTCATTCTTATTTATTTCTTCTAGTGTATGTTTTTCATACTCTTCTGTTATGGCTGGGAAAATGTAAGTATTAACCTTCTGTACTTTTTTGAGGCCCAACAATTTTATGTAAGATCACAGTTATCAATACCCATGACAATCTCGGTAAAGTTTACCAATCAGCTTAAAACAATAATTCAATACGGTGGTCAAAACTGATTTTTATGCCCCACCTACGAGAGTAGAGGGGCATTATGTTTTTCGGTCTGTGCGTCCGTTCGTCCGTTCGTCCGTCCGTCTGTCCCGCTTCAGGTTAAAGTTTTTGTCAAGGTAGTTTTTGATGAAGTTGAAGTCCAATCAACTTGAAACTTAGTACACATGTTCCCTATGATATGATCTTTCAAATTTTAATGCCAAATTAAAGTTTTGACCACAATTTCACGGTCCACTGAACAAAGAAAATGATAGTGCGAGTGGAGCATCCGTGTATGGACACATTCTTGTTATTCTGTAAAAGTTGTTACATAAGAGCACAAATAAACCACTTTTAAAATGTTAACTTGTATAGGACCCATAGCTGGAGCCGTTTTAATATTTTTCTTTTTTAAAGGGGAAGAGCAATATTTTTTTTTCAATCGAAATTATATATTTGACGGAATTTGGTATTACAATTCACATATTTAAATCGGAACATCATTAAATTTCTCGTATTATAGTCTAATTCAAATAGCGATTGGTGCTTAACAAAAGGATTTTTTTATTACAATGCAATAATTTTGGTCACTAATGGCAAAACATCGTTTGTAAAACTAAAAGTAGTCGTCCAAAGCAATAATGTTTAAACATCTAGCATTTGTTTCTAAGATCAAGGGATTGTGTCATTTTTTTTTCTATACGGGGACGCTTAAGTGTGATGGCTGTTGTAGTTCTCATGAATGAATCATACCAATACTGGGGTCATTTCTTCAATTTTCGACATTAAGTTTGATTGGATGAAATTTGGAAAGAAGTTAACAAAATTGATAAAATGAATGTTCATTTGCTATCTTAATAAAAAAAATATTATCATCACAGAATAACAGATATACTTCCTCCATCCCCCCCAAAAAAAAAAAAAACAGCACAACAGAACACACTAGCAAACAAAATCATGAGAAACATTAGACACACAAACACACACTTACAACATTGAATAACATGTCGTAAAGTAAAACCTACAATTAAAAAAAAACCTTCAGCCCCACCTCTTCCAACATGATGACCACTAACATGAACAAGAAAATTAAAGACGGCACATAATTTGGACATAAGGGTAAAAATTTAAGGATATGTATAAGCAGATACGACATGGAGTGAACAGTAGTGAAGCCAGATGTGTCGACCGGTCACTTCTAACTAAGCATCACTCGTCACACAATTCAATAAAAAAAAAACAATAAAAATATCAAATTTACAATTGTTAATATCAAAGAGATGTGACACAGTTAAAATGTCATGATATGGTTGAGAAACAGAGACACTTTTATACGATGAAACTAAGTCTTGACAGCACAAGATAGAATAAATAGTGAAGTTATTGTTCTAACTGTAGAAATCCACTGTCCACTGTGTTAACTTAATAGAAAATGAAAGGATATGGAGTAAATGAACATGGGACAAAATCGCACACAATACTTAGAAAACATAGACAATTATCAATGAACAGGGCTTTTATTCCGGTTCTTCATCTTGACAGTTGATGTAGGGTCTTCAACAATGAACGAATCATTCATACCCCACAACAAGGTCAAGACGGCCCCTAGCGTCGACTTAAGCGGTACTATTGATAAAAATAAACCACAGTTCACCTTCTTGCTCCCCACCCGCCTCGGAGTGCCATTTTGTGCGATGCTTGTGTACGACGGTTCTCCAGTCGAAAAGCACCAGGGATACAAGAAACGGCAGTAATTTTGAAAGACATCGATCGCCACTAAAATATACCTTGAAGTTACACATGTCGGGAGCGGTGAATGAATTACATAATTTATAATTACGGGCAAGGTTTTTGAACAGATATTTGTCATAAATTGCCCAACAAAAAACCAATTTATTACTTATAACTTTTAACTCACGATCGTTTATCCTCTCAAAAACTAGTTTCATATGAAGGGTTCGAACTTGTGCGTATTTTCATCGCAAATCATACAGTTTTCAGTCTGTGCATGATATCACTAGACAATGAGTGCTGGCATAAATCATTATTTAAATAACACTGTTATACTTTTATAGCACAAAATTGTCAATGCATGCCAACAAACTGGATGTCTCGTTTATCATTAGCTTATGTAGTTTATGAAATATGTATCATGTCTTGGTTTGTTCATGTTTTTTTTTTCAATTGTTAGTTGATTTTTTTTTATTTTGGGCGTTTTTTTTTTTGTTTTTTTTTTTTTTTGACCTAAGGAAGATTATGTTCGACATTTGAACGTTCTTGAGTATGATTATATAGCAATTTCAAAATATAATTTGACAACTATACAAGAGAAAGAATGAATCAAACATTTTCTGTAATATCATAAAGCAAGAGTTTATTCCGGATGTCAGGTTTGAACATTTATCGATTTTCAATATCGTTGTAATGAACTGAACCTTTATACGATTGTGGCTATTACACAATAGGTGTAACTACTATAAAATAAATATCTATATACCCATTACTCTTGTCACTTTTAACGTATAAGGATTTTCAATTTTCTTTTTCATCATAGCAAATGCCTACTTGTGGTTTTAGTTTAATAATACTATATATAAACAAGTCTAAATTGAAAACAACGTTCAAACCTATGATTGCGTTGGATAAAAACCGCAATTTTTATACGTGTGCATGCAAAACATATTTCTTGGTAGAGGGGTTTAAATACAGCACAAACAACATTTTCCAAAAGACCAAAAAAAGTGAAAAAGTATATTTTAACAAAACGCATTTGACAAGCAGGTCGAACAAAGGATGTTCTTAAACCCTGCTGACTGCCATTGGCGATTACCAAATAAACGGATCACAAGATGTAACAAAATGGATCTTAATTATTAATTTAATACCAAACAGAAAACAATAAACTTGTGGAAAAGATGGTATACCGCAAACAAAAGGTGCAAATTTAGTACACCATATCCGGATTTCGACAATTAATGTCTCTTCAGTGATGTTAGGAATCGAAACGGTATTTGGAAGGCCATATAATTTACCTCAATTTAGGATAGACTCTTGAATTTGGAAGAGTCGAAATAGGATGAACGGATCTTATAAACCCGAAGGCAAATATAATACAAGCCCAAACGAAAAAATATAAACAAGTCTAAATTGAAAACAACGTTCAAACCTATAATTGCGTTGTATAAAAACCGCAATTTTTATACGTGTGCATGCAAAACAAATTTCTTGGTAGAGGGTCTAAATACAGCACAAACAACATTTTCCAAAAGACCAAAAAGTGAAAAGTATATTTTAACAAACGCATTTGACTAGCAGGTCGAACAACGGATGTTCTTAAACCCTGCTGACTGCCATTGGCGACTGCCAAATAAACGGATCACAAGATGTAACACAATGGATCTTAATTATTAATTTAATACCAATTAAGATCCATGGATCTTAATTATTAATTTAATACCAAACAGAAAACAATAAACTTGCGTTAAAGATGGTATACAGCAATATATATATATATATATATATATATATATATATTGCTGTATACAGAAAACAATAAACTTGCGTTAAAGATGGTATACAGCAATATATATATATATATAAACATCAACCCAACAATGTTAGATCTGTAAATTTGCTTTCGCAATTTTTTTGTTCTTCCCTCGCCGGGATTCGAACCCATGCTACTGAGATATCGTGACACCAAATCGCCTGCACTGTAGCCGTCCCGCTAGACCACACGACCACCTGGGCTTCATAAAAATGAAGCTTTCGGTGGCCGGGTGTTACCTTTCCACGTCAGTTTTAATCTAGCGTCGTACTACAGTACATGATGTATAAGGCATGGAGATGTTATTTTTACAGATCAGCTAAATTATCTATAGTAAAGGATCCTACAAATTAATGTAAGATACAGTCACAGAAAATAATTATATTTATAAGTACGTCTGAGCCAGTGACAACTCTACAACAGATTTATCCATCGGATCACCAGCAGTGATGGTGATACATGGCTGTGTACATTATGTATTTACAACTCGTCTAAACATCAACCCAACAATGTTAGATCTGTAAATTTGCTTTCGCAAATTTTTGTTCTTCCTCGCCGGGATTCGAACCCATGCTACTGAGATATCGTGACACCAAATCGCCTGCATTGTAGCCGTCCCGCTAGACCACACGACCACCTGGGCTTCATAAAATTAAGCTTTCGGTGGCCGGGTATACATATATATATATATATATATATATATATATATATATATATATATATATATATTGCTGTATACCATCTTTAATATAAGTTGAAAATATTAACTTGAAGTTTAAAAGATGGATATACAGCAATATATATATATATATATATATATTGCTGTATACCATCTTTAACGCAAGTTTATTGTTTTCTGTTTGGTATAAAATTAATAATTAAGATCCATTGTATATAGTATAATGCTATCAATCAGTTTTTCGTTGTTTGATTATATATGGTCCAAATAAACATCACGTCAACATTGAACGGACTCCAATTTAGATAAAGTGTGACATAAAAGCCACGACCGTAAAACTGCTTCTTTGACAGTAAAAAACAAGAACAAAATGATCACTATTATATGAAATTGAAATACTAATACCTTTGAGATTGAAACAATATTTTGCTCGCGAAAAAAAATACGATAACAAAACTTCATTCCGGGTTCAAGGTTCGAACTTCTTACTGTTAATAGTGCGGTGACAGAATAGGAAAAAGTCGAATATTAAAAGAGTTTAATTTCACTTCATAGTATACGGCTAAAAATTTGCACAGTCCTAGAAAAATGATCTGACTTGAATTTAAGATTGGTCGTCAAAAAGTCGTATGGTGCAGTTTTTTTTTTTTTTTATTATTTTAGCGTTTAGCTAGCAAATTTGACTTCAAATGAAGATCTTTAGTGGCATGCAGTTTGGCTTTTTATTCAAAGCCTGCACTAAAATATATTTCTTGTTTGTTTTTATTCTAAAGTCACACATAATGCTTTATTCATTAGGCGAAAAGGATAATCTTAAATGCCTTTTGATGACAAATTATGAAGGTACAAATAAATGTAAACGGGGACATTTTGTGTTTCACTGGATTCCAACAACATGGAATAAGGCGCTGATGAATGAATTATATAGTAACTACTAAAAATTAATAAAACTGCAATTTTTCTATCTATATTCACAAGTTTTTATGAGGAAAGATTATTCAAAACGATATTTTTTAAACTTTCAAAAATCTCTACTATTCAATCATTAACTTAAAAAAAATCCGGAAAGTTGTGTCCGTCCATGATTGGGCTGCATACATAGTTTTACTCAAAGCTTAAGGACTTGATATTACTTGTTTTTGTTGATGTTTTATTGTTTTGTTGATTTATTTGGATGTCCGTAATTCTTTTTTTATATAGTTTTATTTATATTAGAGGCAAAATAAGTAAACAGTTGTTTATTTAAGAAATGGGGATCCGACAGAATCCCCAAAAGATAATAAAAATGGGAAGTCCGTTGAATCTTGGCTTTAACATTTCAAAAAAGCAAAACATTAAGTTTAATCAATTAAATAGTTTTATTTTCAAAAAAGCAGAAGTGGGATACTTGTTTTATTTACCCTTACAGTCAACCGCGGTATTTTGACACAATTGATGGATCATGATGAAATTTACCCGAAAATGCGCGGATGATTGCGACTTTTAAAAGTTCATTCTATTATTTTGGATCTTTTTATTATTGAAGAGGACACGAATGATGCATAAGTCAACATAACATAACGGTGTTTAAAATCCACACTGCAATTGAAAATGCAGAACCTTATCAAAGACCTAAAGAAAGCAATTTTGCTTAGTTCTTTGATTTCAAATTCAGATATATTGAAGACTTCCTGTCTCTCTATAATCCACATGTCAGTCAGTTGGTACTTACATTTCATATACCCCTGTGAGCTTGTGATAAAGGAGACTACAGAAACTAGAATGTCTGCTTCATATCTTGACCTTTTCGTTGATATTGGCACAGATTGACGACTTCAAACAAAAGTCTATGACAAACTTTGGACGACGAATTTAACTTTCGAACTGTCAATTTCCCCATGTCTCAATAGTACAATATTCTCTACGCCGTCGTTATATGGTGTTCACATATCTCAATTGATACCCTATCCTCGTGCATGTTGACGCAGTACAGACTTTATGAACAGGGGTGGGCTTCTAACATTTATCCTGCAATTGGGTGTCTTATCATACGTTTACAGCCCAACAGGCTAGGCTGTATCTGTATACTATACAGATATCGCTTTAAAGCTCCGCCCACTGCCGGACTAGGTTGGTGTATTGCTGTTGAAGAGTGTTGTATGAACCTGCGTGACCTCAGAATGTGTATTGCAGTCGCATTCCAATGACGTATTTCTTGACCTTATGCGAATTATAGATTAATTTACGTTCTGTTTGTTTTCAAGCATTTCTTTAGAGCAATATGAATTAAACCCATTTTCTGCTAACAGACAAAACATGAACAGCAGGATTAACTCCGTTTCTACGGCGCCAATCATCGAGTTCAAAACTTGAATGTGTACACGTGTGACACATAATTCAACCATGCAGCAATGTCAATTTCAGCATATTCAGTGAATGTTAAGTTCAGTTAAAAATTCTGAAGCGTGGGACAAATCATACACTTTTGTTTTAAATCGGACAATGTTTTGTTATTTATTTTTTCTGTTGAAATTAGTTGTTATGCGATAATAAATAATGGTTTACTTTGAGCGATGTATTATTGTTGATCATTCGAGATTCTTTATTGCGAACCCGTCTTTATCTGAATATGTGATTTAAATATTACTACGTTGGCCTCAAAGGATTTTAAATCGAAAAAATCCAATAAATGTGAGTTTTTCTGTCTTTAAAAGCAAAACAAATATTCAAAATTAGTTGCAGGATAAAGCAGTAATTGTTTAGTGTCTTTAAATATCAGCTGTATTTATACTCGGCCCGAAACAGGAGTAATAGCTCGCTGAAGCTCGCATTACACCTGTTTCTCCGCCTTGTACAAATATAGCTGATATTTAAAAACACTAAACAGTTATTGTCTATAAAACTGCTTATAACAAAGGGATATTCAAACTTATTAGTCGACGACAATATCACAACGTCATGGCAAAAGTCGAAGAACGACGTAAAGACAAATAACATTTTATAAAACACTACACAGAAAACTAAAGATCTACATGAACCTTATTGAAAACCGGAGGTTATCTCGTGTGCCCCCGGAAGGTGTAGCAGATTCTGCTCCACATTTGACACCTGCTATTATGAGGAAGAACCAGCGACTGTATTTCACAAAATAACTTTTTAGGTCATCATCACGAATAATCTTACCTTTAAGCTTTACCGTGTCTCAACTTACTAGCAGCATCTTTTCACGGTTCAAGATTTTTAAATTCTAAGTATCAAATCAGATCTGAAAATTTGACATTTGTGTTCCATTCCTGTTTGTAACATGTTGATAATTTTTATTCGCATGGCACGTCATGCATGATGTTGACGCGACCGATCTGGACTCTTTTTGAAGTTCTTTGAATTCCCCCAGATTTTGTTTGAAATAAATGAACATCGGTAAACTACTGTAGCCTCTAATGTTTCTTAGAGACAAACAGATAAAATAGCAGCCGGCTCAAGTCAAGAAATCGAAGTCACGGGTATCAAAAGGTTGTGTTTTATGTGCTAGTATATGTTTTCATATGCTTGCACATTGTTATGATATTGTAACTATCATATTTATTTAGTTGGCCTAATTTGTTTTGTGTGGCCTATTATATGATATTGTGTTCAAAATGATACAGAGGCCTCGGTGGCCGAGTGGTCTAAGACGTCGAACTACTGTATCACTAGCCAGTCAACACTGAGGTTGTGAGTTCGAATCCCGCACGGGGCAGGTGCACTCGACTCCAATCTTAATTGACTAGGATTGTCAGTTTTCCTACCGAAGGTCGGTGGTTCTCTCCGGGCACTCCGGCTTCCTCCACCAATAAAAGCTGACCGCCACGAAATAGCACAATAGTGTTGAAAGTGGCGTTAAACACCAATCAACCAATCAATCAAAAATGATACACGTTGTATTACAACTATGCAGTTTAGAAATCACTAGAACAATCATAGATACTCATGGAATGATTAGAACTTTCTATTTTACTTACATAACATTTCGAGAATGATCATAACAAAACATGCGTTATTTAAATATTTACAATTATCGAGAAGTTTCCGTTCCAAGTATATAAATGCAGACACTAAAGTTAGATAAAGACTTAGACAACAATAGACATCAACATTCTCAGCAGTTGGATAAACACTTTTATTTACTCATAACATCATACTAGATTGTGACCTATTGGACATAATATGCTGTGGATTCCGAGAAGATTTCTGGATAAAGAAAAGATAAATGATTGGACACATATTTTGACAGTTAAGTTGACATTTATATTTGTGTAATACTTCTTGTAAACTAGTGTATAAAAAAATTTGTTATATTATTGATTTGTGTCTTTTGTTGGCTACAATTAAAAGTCGATTTTTCTGGTCGTAAAAGAAATTGGGGGCTCGTGTCCGGGATAACGTTAATATCTTATCAAAAATTTGTTCAGTATTTTTATTAGAACTAGCCGGTAAATTTTTTGAAAACGCCAGACCTGGAGGGGTTTGATAATTTAAAGAAAGAGGAATTAGTGTTGCTTGCTAAACATCTGAAAATAGATTTTACTGTATCTATGAGAAAACATATTATTAAAAATTTGGTAATAGACAATTTAGTTGAATCAGAAATTTTTGGTGAAGAGGCTCTTGAACTCAAGATAAAAAATGTTGATGCCCTCAAATTAAAACAGCTTGAATTAGAACACGAACTTAAATTAAAACAATTGGAAAAAGAAAAAGAAGAAAGCAGGCAGAACTTGAAATGAAAGAAAGGTTAGAGATGGAGAAAAGAAAAGAAAAAGAAGATGAATTTGAATTAAAACAAGCAGAACTTGAAATGAGGGAAAGGTTAGAGATGGAGAAAATGAAAATTGAAATGGCAAAAGAAGAAAGCAACACTTAAATTCCAATCAAAATCAGAACATTTTAATTTTGATGCAGCAAAAATATACGTTTTTCCCAAATTTTGTGAAAAAATAGTTGATAAATTTTTCCCACAGTTTGAGAAAATTGCTCAGAATTTGAAATGGCCGAAGCCTTTTTGGACTACAAAGCTGCAAAGTGTTTTTGAGGGCAAGGCCGCTGAAATTTACTCAGCACTTTCATCAGAAAATAGTTCTGATTATGGCAAGGTTAAAAAAGACGTTTTGAAAGATTATGAGCTAGTGCCAGAAGCATATAGACAGAAATTTAGGTCATATAAAAAGTTTGATTCACAAACCTATGTTGAATTTGCTAGGGAAAAAGAGGCTCTATCTGATAAATGGCTTACGTCGAAGAAAATAGATAACAATTTTGATAATTTAAGACAATTGATGTTATTAGAAGAGTTCAAGCAGTGTGTTCATTTAGACTTAAAAATACATTTAGATGACAAAACTGTTGAGACATTACAAGATGCAGCTGTTATTTGCGATAATTATACCCTTTCTCATAAGAGAAGTTTCAAAGGTCAAAATTTTAATACTTCGAGTGGAAATTACAAGAATCAAAGCAC
Organism: Mytilus coruscus; assembly: GCA_017311375.1. Classification (NCBI taxonomy): domain Eukaryota; kingdom Metazoa; phylum Mollusca; class Bivalvia; order Mytilida; family Mytilidae; genus Mytilus; species Mytilus coruscus. The sequence continues at coordinate 23,350,755 of CM029606.1, read as the reverse complement.
TGAGCGTACTGATAGTAAGCCTGTTGCACAGAATAAGAGTCAGTCTAGTTATAATATGTCTAGTCCAAAATTTGATACTTTTGAGAAGAAGTCACTGACTTGTGCTTATTGTAAGAAGAATGGTCACCTGATGGCTGATTGTTTTAGACTCCAGAAGAAGAACGAAAGTGATAATAAGCCCAAGACCAATGCTTGTACGACACCCCGTGTTACCAATACGTTGGAATGTCCTGCGAGTCAGGCTTTTAAGTCCAGTTTTTGTGATTACATGGAAGATTATAAACCCTTTATGTCTGATGGGTTTGTTTCTATTGTTAATAATACTACTCCTCAGCCTACTAGTATTAAGATTTTACGGGACACTGGAGCTTCTCAGTCTTTATTGTTAGAAGGTGTGTTGCCTTAGTCCGAGGAGACCTCTGTTGGTGCCTCCGTTTTGTTACAAGGTGTGGAGTTAGGTTGTATAGATGCTCCCCTCCATCGTATTTATCTGAAGTCAGATTTGATAACTGGACCAATTGTTGTGGGTGTTCGTCCTAATCTCCCTGTTGAGAGTGTTTCATTATTGCTAGGAAATGATCTAGCTAGGAACAAAGTGGTTGCTGAACTAATTGTTACCAGTGAACCGGATGTGGATGTTAAATCACATGAAGATGATGCTTAAATGTATCCAGCTTGTGTCGTTACTAGGGCGATGGCTAGAAAACAACAAAATGAGGATTTGCAAGAAGAGCAGTTTGATTACAAGGACCTAACTGACACTTTCCTAGCCAATATTGAAGGTCCCGGTAGCTCAGAGAAGGCTATAATTAGAAAACCTAGTATTAACAAGAATGTTATCATACCATGGCCAGACGTGAACAGCCATTCATTAGACCGAAAGAAATTTGCCGAAGAACAAAGTAAAGACCCTGAGGTTCTTCAGTTTCTAAAGAGGACTCAACCAAAGTAGGAAGCAGACAAAGTGGCTGAATGTTATTACCATCAAGACGGCATTTGAATGAGGAAGTGGAGGCCTTCTGATGCTACCCCAGAGGAGGAATGGAGAGTGGTATACCAAGTGGTGGTACCTAATGTTTATAGGCAAGACATTATTGGTCTTGCCCATGACACCCCCTTGGCTGGACACTTAGGTATAAGGAAGACTTGCCTAAAGATTTTGCAGCATTTCGCAGAGAATACTGCAAATCATGCCATATATGCTAGGTTGTTGGTAAGCCTAACCAGAAAATACCACCAGCACCACCTCTGCCTATTCCAGCCTTTGAAGAACCTTTTAGTGGAGTACTCATTGATTGCATGGGACCTTTACCGAAGACCAAGACCGGAAATGCGTATTTATTGACGATCATGTGTAGCTCCACTCGCTTTCCTGAGGCTATTCCGTTAAGGAATATCAAGACACCTACTATTGTCAAAGCTATGATCAAATTGTTTACGCTAGTAGGACTTCCAAAGTCTATAGAGTCCGACCAGGGTTCAAATTTCATGTCAGGTTTATTTCAGCAAGTCGTGTACCAGTTAGGAATTGCTCAGTATAGGTCAAGTGCTTATCATCCAGAATCTCAAGGTGCCTTAGAACGTTTTCATCAAACATTGAAGAACATGATTAGAACTTTTTGTCTTCAATTTGACAGGGACTGGGATGATGGTGTTCACTTTTTACTTTTTGCGAACCGAGAGTCTGTTCAAGAATCCCTTGGTTTTAGTCCCTTTGAGTTGGTATTTTGTCATACTGTAAGGGGACCTTTGAAATTGGTGAAGGAAAAATGGCTTAATTGAACAAACTGACTTGAATCATCAAGACTATGTATCTAGATTTAAAGAAAAATTGTATACTGCTTGTCAAATTGCTCAGAACAATTTAAAAACTGTTTAGAATAAGATGAAAATAAGGTATGATAAAGATGCCAGGGACAGAGTTTTTGAGCCTGGTGATAAGGTACTAAGTACTTGTATTTTTGCCAGTCCCTGGACACCCTTTACAGGCTAAATACTGTGGTCCTTATACAATAGAGAGTAAAATCAATGATTTGAATTACATTGTAAAAACTCTAGGTCGGCGCAAACAAAATAGAGTGTGTCATATTAATATGTTAAAACCATATTTTGAGCGTACTAATGAAGGTGAGAGTAAACCAGTTGCCACTTTAGCCATGTTAAATTGGAGAACAATCATGACAAACCAGATATAACTGAAGCACCTTTTGATTCTAAAACTGTAGAACAAACAGTTAGATTGAAAAATTCAGAAATTTTGACAAATTTAGACTCCAAACATGCACATCTGACTTTTGATCGTAGAGAAAAATTGAAAACTTTGGTATTCTCTTTTAAAAATCTTTTTCCAGATGTGCCAAACAAAACCACTGCTGTTTGTCATGATGTCGATGTAAGTGATGCTTCTCCAATTAAGCAACATCCTTACCGGCTCAATCCACTCAAACTTGAATTTATGAGACAAGAAATTAAATATATGCTTGACAATGATATTATTGAGCCGAGTAACAGTGAATGAAGCTCTCCTTGTCTCCTTGTGCCCAAACCAGATAAAAATTTTCGTTTCGTAACAGATTTCAGAAAAGTAAATTCTGTTTCAAAATCTGATTCCTATCCGATTCCAAGGATAGATGACTGCATTGATAACACTGGAAAAGCAAAATTTGTGAGAAAATTTGATTTATTGAAAGGTTACTGGCAAGTCTCATTGAAACAGAGAGCTCGAGAAATATCAGCTTTTGTCACACCAAACGGCTTATTTCAATATACTGTAATGCCGTTTGGCATGAAAAGTGCTCCAGCTACATTTCAAAGAATGATCAATAATGTTTTAAAGATTTAGACTGTTGTTATGCTTATATTGATGATCTAATTGTATGTATTGATAGCTGGGAAGAGCATTTAACACATTTATATGATTCTTTTGATAGATTGTCACAATCAAATTTGACTGTTAATCTTGGTAAAAGTGAATTTTGCGAGGCTACTGTTGATTTTTTAGGACATACAGTTGGCCAAGGTCAAGTGAAACCTATTATGGCTAAAGTGGATGCAATTACCAAATTTCCTTCTCCTACAAATAAAAAACAACTTATGAGATATTTAGGCATGATTGGATTTTACAGGAAATTTTGTTCAAATTTTGCTACTGTTGTTCAACCATTGACTCATCTTTTACGGAAAGATTCTAAATTCATCTGGAGTAAAAAATTGTCAAAACGCTTTTGAAAAAAGCAAATCACTTTTTATTAATAGTCCAGTTTTGATCGCTCAAGACTTTGAAAAGCAATTCAAACTTGCCGTTGATGCAAGTGATGTAGGAGTTGGAGCTGTTTTATATCAAGAGACAGATGATAATGTTGAGAAACCTATATCATATTTTTTCTAAGAAATAGATAAACATCAGAAAAATTATTCAACTATTGAAAAAGAGTGTTTTGCACTGTTGTCTGCACTTCAACATTTTGATGTATATTTAAATCCCACTGTCCATCCTATTCTTGTTTATACTGATCATAATCCTCTCACCTTCATACATAAAATGAGAAACAAGGACCAGAGGTTGACTAGGTGGAGTTTATTGTTACAGGAATATGGTGTTATTTTAAAACATATTAAAGCTAAAGATAATGTTATAGCACATGCTTTATATAGAACTTATTAAAACACTGTGTATATACTATGTATTTTTGTAAAGCGGATTTGCTCCTCTGAGGAGGCTGTCACTAAACGGTTACAGGAACTTCGCAGATTTTTTACCAAACGAGGTTATAAGAAATGGGACATAGATAAGGGATTTGCACGTGCTAACAATAACAGCCGCAATGACCTATTACAATACAAACAGAAGAGGCGCAGCAAAATAGTTCCATTTGTTTTAACATACAATCCGCCTTTACTAACCTTTCACGTTTGATCCATGCCAATTGGCAAACTATTGCCAAGCACCCTAAATTATCCAAGATCTTTCCCAAACCTCCTGTCTTAGCTTTTCGGAGACCAGCAAGTCTTAAAGACTTATTTGTGAGAGCTGATGTTTCCTCTAATAAAAGCTGTTCAACTGCAGGATGGTGCAAGTCGTGTGGTAACAGACAATGTCTGAATTGCCAACAAATACTGAATACTCAAACATTTACTTGCCACTCCACTGGGTCTGTGGACACTTTTATTTTGCTATGTAACTTGCAAAACCCAGAATGTTGTATACTTTCTTCAGTGTCGATGTGGCATGCAGTATGTTGGCGAGACAGAACAGCCATTCAACAAACGCATGAATGGTCATCGAAGTGACTACACCTGCAAGCCCGACCTTCCCGTAAGTCGTCATTTGAGATCACCTGGGCACGCCCAAGCTGATCTCAAAAACCTTACCATCACTATCATAGACCACAACGAGGGTTGGTCAAGGGCCGACAGACTTGCTCGGGAAAGGTTTTGGATAAGAAAGCTTAGGACAGTTTCCCCAGAGGGAATAAATGAAAAAAACATAAAATGTGTCACTCATTTTCCCTACCATCACTTGTTTCCAGTAACTCAGGCTTCCGTTTTGGACTCTTACCAGCGTATTGATTATTGATAATTTGTATAGCATTCAAGATTTTTATTTCAGTTTGACTACCATATGTCAAGATAAGATTCATTTTACATCTTACTGATGAAGGATATTAGTTATCCGAAATATCTAAAATTTGTTCATGATTTAATTATTTTTTGGTGATGTTGTACCCTTTTAGACATGTTTGACTTGTTATATATTATATTTTGTAGTGTACTGTATCATAATTTTGTGATCCATCGCCCCGTAAGATTTATCGTTGTCTATTATTCAGTCATTTACTATGTATTTTTGTACATATATTTATGAAAAGTTTTTGTTACACTCAAACTTTTTTTAAGGGGGAGGTGTTATGATATTGTAACTATCATATTTATTTAGTTGGCCTTATTTGTTTTGTGTGGCCTATTATATGACATTTTGAACAAAATGATACACGTTGTATTACAACTATGCAGTTTAGAAATCACTGGAACAATCATAGATACTCATGGAATGATTAGAACTTTCTATTTTACTTGCATAACGTTTCTAGAATGATCATAACAAAAGATGCGTAATTTAAACATCTACAATTATCTTAAAGTTTCCGTTACAAGTATATAAATGCAGACACTAAAGTTAGATATAGACTTAGACATCGATAGACACCAACATTCTCAGCAGTTGGATTAACACTTTTATTTACTAACAACATCATACTAGATTGTGACCTATTGGACGTAATATTCTGTGGATTCCGAGAAGATTTCCGGATAAAGAAAAGATAAAAGATTGGACACATATTTTGACAGTTAAGTTGACATTTATATTTGTGTAATACTTCTTGTAAACCGGTGTATAATAAATCTTATTTTTGATTTGTGTCTTTTGTTTGCTACAATTAAAAGTCGATTTTTCTGGTCGTAACAATATATTGTAATAAAAAAAAGCTACAACCAAGACAACAGATTACACACTCTAAAACAATATATTCAAGTAAAGGCTAACTTGTCATACAACCACTGTAAACATTTACTGGGATTCAAACTTTATTCATTGATTACAAAGACAAATTTACAGAAACAAGTCGTTTGCCATCAGCAGTGCGATATCAATGCTAACCCTATGCTAACCCTAGTTCAGATATCAAATCAATTATACAGACCAGACCGTAGGGCAGAACGATCACTACAATCGGAAACATACCACAGACTACACTCATGTAATCATGACAAGTGTATACTGTCGATCAGAGGTGTTTTTTTCTTGACTTTTGTTGAGAGATATTTAGAGTTGCAAGCAGCAGGACAAACAATTGCTTTCAGGACAGGGTTCAATTGACATAGAGGTGTCCGATGTTACAGCTGTTTAATGTCCCCCAATTTAGATTGATATGGCCAAAGTGTATTTTGCAATGACAAAATGATTTGAAATATCCAATAATACTGGATAAAAGCACGCTGCATGTGGTACACAAACATTTGACCACCACTCTATTCCAATGCACAACAGGTTAAATGTCCGAAGTTTAACATTCATATTTGCAATATTAGTGGATTTGTGGTTTAAGAACTTTGTCGTGTTCTTTGAACAATTTGGACCAATATTGGAATTCGAGATTAGCTAAACCTTCCATGTACGACCATATGTATTCCAGCCAAGGGTTAGAACCTTGTAATAACATTCCCACAATACAAAAGTCATTTGAAATCTGAACTACTTATTAAAGTTACGTATGTTTAGTGCGATGTTAAACTATCCTGCATAGAAGAAAATTTCTCATCTTGTTTGGAATGGAATAACCGAAACTTTCTCAATTTTTAAACGAATAGAAGGCGGTTCTATCATTAAAAATGTCTGTTTAAAGTTGTTAGTCTATTTTGTAATGATTTATATTCCTATGAATGAATTTTATCCCATACAAAACGTCATGACATTGTCTAAACTCAATCATAAGTCTGTATTGAAATAATTTTTGTTGCCCAAAACTCAAGTTTCCACTTTCATTGGAGTATAATAGATAATTATATTAGCAAATACCTGTTTGTTCATATTTTTCTATACATTTTGTATAGTTTTGACGGCCGCTATTCTATTAAATTGGAAACAATACATCTTTTTAAACTGAAAACCACCCCCTTTTGTAAAGGCGCATATGTTTTCTCGGAAAATTCATTTAATGATGGGTTTTCACTTTTTTGATGAAAAATAGAATAAGATAGAAAAGAGATTCAAGTTTTCAATCATTCTACTGCAAAAAGGGTATTTAATTTGGAATTGGATATTCAATTTTGTTTTTCCTTTAAAACGACATGTGACCTTTGATCTTGATTTCTGAAAAACTGCACCATAATTTCTTCTGACGACCAAATTAAATTCAAAGTACACATATTTTCGAATCGAATGATATATGATATAGCCGAATACTATTTTTGACGATTAAACTTTTATAACTAGACTTTGGTCACCGGCCTATAATGTTAATATCAACGTAATGACTTTCGTTACCAACGACTAAACGATCACGACTATGAGCAGACTGATTAAAACAGTTAACATGGTTTTTCATCCCAACTAAAGCACAATTGATCTTTCACGTTCAAATAATTGATTGTGGTTGTATTAATGCTAATAATTGCCTTAATCTTTGTTATATGAAATGTTTAACAGCTATGATTGAATTTGCTCTCCGAAGAATTGCATAATCAACCCGCCACAGATGTTTAAAATTTTACTTTATATTTAACTTTTGTTAATTTGTCGAATGCTTAAATATAGACGTGAACCGTGTGAATATAATCAATTCCAACTATCGAAAAATAAGAAAGACAAAATATGAAAATATTTTATTGAAATTCCGTTGATTTATTGTCAAAACGTAAAACAGAGAGTCAATTTACCAGAAATGGGTAAAGCTAGAGAATTTATAAAAATAAAAGGTGGATTCGGAAACGATAGTCAACTTGCGACTAACGTCGCTCGTTGAATATTGTTTTTGAATCCACTACTTCTTATAAATTCTCTAATACATAATCTATAAATCGAAACATAACAATAAATTGTTTATTGTAACAAAGAAAATAATCACAAGATGCAAGTTTACTCGACTGAAAAACGATTATAGAGATGTCTGAGTGTATGGTACGCCATAGGCAACACTCTCAGATTCACACTTAAAACACAAAAGTCAGTATCTGGTCCAGGCCCTGTTGGCATTAATAACAGCCCTGTATCGCTTGTGTATGTTCCTAATGGTTATTTGAACCTCTTGCTGTGGAATACCATTCCATTCTCTAACAAGGGCATTTTCCAATTCCTGTAGGGAGTTCAGTGGTTGATGTTTTCTTCGAGTCCTTCTATTTAGAATGTCCCAACCATGTTTAATTGGAGCAAGATCAGGTGAACGACTTGGCCACGTCATTTTTTACGCTTAAGAACTAACATCAATTCAAAACCAAAACCGAAAAGAAAATATAGAAAATATGTAAGAAAAGTAAACATTCGAAAATGTCAGAATGCAAGCAAAAACATACCTCGTTCCGGATCAGATATCAAACAACTGTCACAAAATACATTATCTAACACTAGAGGCCACTTATGAAGATATCTGTGTAAAAGATGCAGGATATTTAATGGATTTTCTTGATAAGATTCATCTCGGCTGCTGACATTCACAGTATGCTCAAGTTGATCGTATAATCTGAAAGAAAAGCGATTGTCCTTCGTACTAACTTGTTTGATGTATATGGTTTTAGGGACTTGAAATTCGTGATTTGCTGTCATGTTTCGAAGAGACCTTTGTCCGTATATTACATGGTTGACAGTTGAGGTCACTGAGAAATCATTAACTTGCCGCATGGACATACTTCTTTTGGAGTAACATTGCCATTTTAAATACTTTTTTTTTGTGCTGGTTGAATCAGATACTAAATATAAATTTATATCCCTACTTTAAAATGACACCAACATCTTTGAATAATATAAAAATAAGAAATGGTGGTATGATTGCGAATGAAACAAATTCTACATTAGAGATTAAATGACATAATGACATAGAAGTTAAGACTTCTTGCTACAAAATACCTTTTTTGGTAACGATGTTGCATAATCTAAATACGAATTCTTAAATATTTATAAACTTTATTGTACTGGACAATTAACAAACTTTTTAGATTAATTTCATTCACACCATAATAGGGAATCACTAACATTTGTTTCTAATAAACTAACGCAGCTTTGGTAGTTTGTAAGAATTATAATACTGTAAATTCAGAAATTATTGCGTGCATTTATTATTGCAATTTCGACATGACAGACCAAATATATTATCAGATTTCAGAATGCGAGTTCTTAAAATTGCGATACTCACCCAGTCGCATTATCCGCCATATAAATACCTCGCAATAATTTCTGAATTTACAGTTCTTATTTTAATTGTGGCAGGATTATCATGGTACAGGGATTTCATTAGAATAACCTCACCATAGATACCAGGCTTTAAAAAATGTACGCCAGATGTGCGTTTCGTCTACAAAAGACTAATCAGTGACGCTAGAGTAAAATAAAGCTAACAAGGTAAAAAAAATACGAAGTTGGAGAGCATTTATGACTGTAAATTAACGTTCAATTATCTTCCGACTTTTCATGGACAGCCTTTTTTACATACATTTTGTTATTAAAATCTATTTCCTAATCAATAAGGTATCCAGTACATTGTCTTCCAAATAAAGCAAATAAAATTTAGAAGAAAGACACTGAGGTTACTATGGGATTGTTTTTTTTTTTTTTTGTGAAGGTTTAGTGGTATTACTGATAAAAGGGCTTGAATGATTGAATGATGAGCGCAGCTGTTATCCGAATTATGACTGGCGTTTCTGCCGCTTTTTTGCTTCCCCTGTTTTAAAGTCTAATTTGGTATGGGAATATATGTAAATCAATTCCATCTCCTTAACCTCATAACAGTTTTGAAATGTGCATGTAGAAAAATAACCCCTTTTTCTCACTAGAAACATAGCGTAGGCAAAATTACTATTTGGGAATGTGCACGTAGTGAAAATAATCTCTAATTTGGTGCTCTTATCTAGATTTATTTGTTTTGGATATTAACTTTTAATGAAGACCATAATTGGTCAAGAATTTTTTAGTGGTGTCACCAATATGAACTTTCCCCATGAAAACAGCCTCCTCGTTCCAAGCGATACAATTGCAATAAAAAGTTGCTCTAACCTCCATCAGAACAGACAATTTACTGGACACTCAAATACGCGGATATATATGATTTTTTGACTTCTTCCTAACGCCAACAACACTTTGTAACCCATTAGATATGTTGTTCGTTCGTTTTGATTATTTTAATTGACATCAGAAATCCTGTATTTAGGATGTTAATAACAATCAACACGATTAAAACTCCTATGGCCTTAAACTTTTGAGATATTGAAAAATAGAAATAACTACTACATGCTGAAAACAGCTAAGTATGAGGACTGGGGCAGAGGACGTTTTAGAAAACATTTTAATCTTATAGGGGACACTTTAGCGCCGATTTAATCCTTTTACTAATAGGCAAAACACAACAGATTGGTAAACTTTGATATTTAAGGGCACTAACTTCTATAAACAGTTGCCTAACGATTTCAGCAGCAACTGCTTATTTTTAGATCTTGTCTTGTGGATATACAAATAAATGGTAAAACAATCGTCATTTAAGAGCAAAAACTCCTATAAGGACTCGACTGACGATTTCGGCATATTAACTTATTTGTAGATCTTGCCTTTCCGATAATTTTTGCCTTCAAAGTTCCTATCTATCTATGATAATTTTCAACATAATAGTCAAACACGCAAAAAAATGGTAAAAATCATTGAAGGCCAATAACTCCAATAAGGAGTCCACTGACGATTTCTGCCATGCTGACTTATTTGTAGATCTTGTCTTGCTGATCAGGTTTTCTATTTCAAGTTCGTATCTATGTGCATGTATTATAGTTTTCGGGATAATAGGCAAAGATGAAAAAAATTGTAAAAATTGTCCGTAAAGGGCGATTTCTTCTATAAGGAGTCGACTGACTATTTCTACTATGTTGACTTATCTATATAGATGTTGTCTTGTTTATCACTTTGCTATTTAAAGTGTCTGTCTATCTGTTATAATTTTCAAAATAATAGGCAAAATTGTCATTTACGGGCAATAACACTTATAAGAAGTTGTCTGATAGTTTTGATGTAAATAGATTGTAGGTAGTTCTCATTACTTTGAACAGGGTGGTTCATCAGACATAATTTGTAAACAAAATACCCCAAATGATGATTGTGGTCAAGTTTGGTTAAATTTAGCCTAGTAGTTTCAGAGGAAAAGATTTGTGTAAACGTTAACGGACGACAGACGACGGACGCTCAGTAATGGGAAAAGCTCACACTGGCCCTTTCGACAAGGTGAGCTAAAATAAATCAACAATTTTCTTTAAAAACATTAAAAAAAAATATTCTAGGGGACAGGTTTAAACTTGGGTCAATTTTTAACATCCCGTCTGATATCCAGTTGAAAATAAACAAAAGAAATGGAACTCTTTATTAGAGAAGGTAAAAATGGCCAAGTTGGTAAATTTGAATTGTTTACATCTGTTTCTATGGGCTTTAAAAACTTAATGTAGGTGCATTATTTAGGATTTTATGCATCTTATTTACATGTTTCTACTTAAATTATTATAGTATGGAGCTTCGAGATATCTTAAAACTTTTAAATCAAAGACAAATTTTCACAAAACAGTCAAATACAGTAGGTGCAAATACATGTGGAACTTTTTCGTGCACAGTCATTAAATTCAGCTACATGTATTCACAATAAACATTTGTTATGTTAATTTTTCTTCTATTTTAAATTCATATAAGATTTATCTATGTTCTTGCACCTGTAAAAGAAGTTTTATCTAGCACTAAATGTATAGTTTTATTGTTGATATTCACCCCATATGTATCAAGTGTTAGATTAGTTTTATTGGTATTAAAGAAATTTCTTGGTATTCCTAAACAGAAGATTTTATACACACAGAAGAAGAAGTATGCTTAACAACAAAATTATTTTTTTATTTACCTGTGTATAATATGACGCAGGTTTTTTCAAAAGTGATGATTTTCTAATTTTTTTACTATTTATTTGTATTCAGGTATCACAGATCAAATTTATTCGTTCATTGTGTGTTAATTTACGTTTTTTGATTGAGTTAAGCCTTCCAATTGATATTTTATAGTGTGTCTTTCTATGTTGTGATGTTATACTATTGTTTCAGGAAAAGGGAGAAGGTTTGGTACCATTAAAACGTTTAATCCCGCTGCAAATGTTTGCACCTGTCCTAAGTCAGGAATCTGATGTACAGTAGTTGTCGTCTGTTTATGTAGGTCATACCTATTTCTCGTTTCTCGTTTTTATATAGATTAGACCGTTTTCCGTTTGGATGGTTTTACACTAGTAATTTTTGGGGCCCTTTATAGCTTGCAGTTCGGTGTGAGCCAATGCTCCGTGTTCAAAGCCGTACCTTGACCTATAATGGTTAACTTTTATAAATTGTTACTTGGATGGAGAGTTGTCTCATTGGCACTCATACCACATCTTCATATATCTACGTAATCCTCCTGTGACGTCATCTTCACTTTATGGTAGAAGTAAAAGTCTGAGCAGTCTAATAGTTGTAACCTTGAATTGACGTTTTTCTGAATACTATCATCACATTGCAAACGACAACATACATTAAAATAAGAATAAAATGTAAGAATAAAAAACGTCTAAAGCAATTTTATTGACAGTAATGTACAGGGGTATAGCAAGAGCCCATTGCAAATATTTCGTGGGATATAAATTCCAGGCCGTAACGAACTTGTAACATTTGAGTTAACATTTTAGACATTTAGTGCTGTATTTTATAATGGACATTATATGTTTTATGTTGTGCTGTCTTGATACTAAATAAATTTATTATTCTATTAATTAATTTCTTTCGCTAAAATGGGCATTGGTATTTTCACTTTTCGCTAAAATGGGGTAAAAATCTGGCACTAAAATGGGTTATACTTAAGTGCTAAAACGTCCGATTTTTTTCGCTAGAATGTCCTATCAATGTGTTAATATGGTCTCCGCCAAATTTTGAGTTTCAAATATAATGAGTTTAATTATGTATGTAGTTTCCAAATATTTATTGATAAAAATATATATTTATCTACTATTAAAATCCTTGCTTCTAAAGGCACCGGCAAAATAGTCAAACTTATGGTGGCTGGATGCGGCCATTTCGTGTTTTCGCGTTTTCCCCTTTCACTTTCACGCGAAATCGAGAAATCGAGAAATCGGGAAATCGAGAAATCGAAATCGAGAAATCGAGAAATCGGGAAATCGGGAAATCGAGAAATTGAGAATAAAGAAAACAAAAAATGCGAAAACGCGAAGGCGAAAACGCGAAAACGGGAAATAGATTTCTCGATTTCGCTTTCTCGATTTCCTGATTTCCCGATTTCTCGATTTCCCGATTTCTCGATTTCGCGTTTGCAAAGTGAAAGGAGAAAACGCTTAAATGCGAAAAGGTGATATGGTCGCATCCGGCCACCATACAAATTGCTATTTTGCCGGCTCTTATAAAAATTGATGACTCTTAAATTTTTCTTTTGGATACTGTAAAATGGTGTGCATTATCAACATAAAAGGATTGAAGTAATGTTATTTGAGATTGATATAAATAGTATACACAATACATAAAATACATAAAATACATACAAACATTTTAAAACATTTTCAAGTTAAAAAGCATATTGAAACTGTAAAAAAGTAGTTACAATAAAAATGCTGAATTATTTTGTAAGAATGAATTATTATTTAAAAACAGGAATTTAACTTCAATTGATAAACTTTAGCATGTGTGCAATAAATTGCTGTGTTTTACTTAATTTTCACATAAACTAGTTTTGATATATATATATAGCCTAGTTGCTACTTTAACACCATTCAAAGATGGAAATTAACTGTAAAACTTAATCAAAATATATCGCAATTCAAAATGAAATGTATCGCAATTCAAAATGAAATGTATCGCATTTCAAAATGTAATGTATCGCAATTCAAAATTCAAAGTGGACATTTTGGACAGATTTCCATGCATCTGAGTCACAGCGCTTCATTATTAGATCAATGTTGACTAAATGATCCAAACACGCTGCATTCGTAACTACTCGGCCATTCTCGATTGTAGGCGTAGCGAGAATGGCCGAGTAGTTACGATTGAACAAGCTGAGGAGACAAGTTCTGGTTTACTCTCCACCCCAGCTGATACATCACTGTTATAGTTATAGCAATTTCTTTAGCAATTTCATTGTCACACAAATGTGTACCATTGCTTTCATTATTTTGAGTGCCTGTACTGTTTGGACCTTTAATTTATTAAAGTATGAAATAACTGACTTTGTTATTCATCTTCTGTCTTGCAGTAAAACAGAAGAGAAAGATACCAAATGGACATTCAAACTCATAAGTTGAAAATAAGCTGACAAAAATATGGCAAAAAACGTAAAAACACCAAAAGACACACAACAGTATACAAAACACAATACAGAAAACTAAAAACTGAGCAACACGAATCCCACCAAAAACCGGGGGTGATCTCAGGTGCTCCACATGTGTCACCCGTGATTTGTCTTATTGTAGTTAATAAGAATAAACAGTTACTGTTCTCACTTTCTTATTGCATGTTTTTTTACATGTAAATGTACATAGAGCAAACATTGTAAAAGGACATTTTGAGAACACCAATTTACTGAGATTTTGTATTTGTATGTACATTTTAAATCAATTTAAAGTAGATATCCAAATTTCAATAGAGCCGGCAAAATAGCCACTGCCTTTTTTTTAATATTTGATCACTCTGCAACGCAATCTTATATCACTGTGGTCATCCATGCAGTTACTCTATACAATAAAAAGTATGTGCTATATATATAACTTTGTAAAGGGACATTCAGCAATCTGATTGAACGAGGAGATTTTAATATACTGGGGGGAAAATAATGTCAAATGAACTGATAATGATGACGATCCTTTTTAAACGTCCTCATGGAACTTGATCCCATTCATCATGAATTGAAGCCCTGTGTTAATGTCTGAATAAATACGCCATATATATCTCCCTCATGCAAAAGTTCTGATTCCTTTCCCGACTTTGGCTATACTTTTTGTCCTTTTTGGTCTATAAGCTCTTTATTTTTTTAATAAGTTTGGGATTTTCAAATATTTGCCCTCGAGCATCACTGAAGAGACATTTATTGTCAAACTGCGCATCTGGTGCAGAAAAATTGGTACCGTTAATGCTATAACAATACAAAATTTTTATAAGCTGACAAAGCATTTGTTTTACTGTGAAATTTAAAAAAAATTCAAAACATATTTAAAGTCCACTGCCACTAAACTATCTGTGCCTGTTTTGTTTTGATCAATTTATTTTGTCATCTTAATATTTAAAGAAGTAGACATCTCTTTATCTCAAAATACATACTTACACCAGCAGCGACTATCTCTCATTCTGAAGTCGAGGGCCTTTTGAAATCACCTATTTCTATGTTTCAATGATTGACACATAAACGTTTCCAATTCGTGTTACATGTAGCTGCATGTATAAACTCATGATCTGCTAAATCGCTGTCGCAAATTGAACAAATATGACAGCTATGATTCTAGTGAGTAAATTTACATAACATAAAACTTAGTTAATGAACTCTCTTTTATAATCACCACAATTAATAAACCAATTGTTAGATAACGAGTTGTGAATATGTGCTCAATTGTACAGAAAATGGAAAGGTATATACTACGAAATAAAGTGTTCAGGGGCACAGTCCCTCGCACTAAATGTCATTGTATAAACCTTTCCATTGACTAGCTGTTACTTGTATAAACTTACATGAAAACGTTAATGTATTTTACCGTCATGTAAATCTATTGTAATTTAAAATAGAATGACAAAACCATTACTAATGGTAGCTAATTGATAAATTAATCAAAATTTAAAATTGGACTATGTACGGTGCACCATTTTTTTTTTTTTTTTTTGTGTACCCGTTGACCTCTTTGGATTCAGCTCTGTATACGTCATATATTTAGCGGAGAAACCCACAAATGAGGCGTGCCTCATACCTATAAATTAAAAAGTTGGTGAGAATGCTCCCATAGAAATGCCGACTGTCTTTTGAAAAACACGTCCAACAAATAAAGTAAATGTAATTGTCAGTTCAAATATTAAGTATCTGGATGTTGTCAGTTGCAGATTAATTTTTGTTTCAATTTCAATATTTATACTTTTAATTTGAACAATTTAACGCATTTTGATAAAATTGAATAAAAAATAATTAGCGGTAATGGCCATCATCCAGTTTTAAGCCGTCTTTAAAGCATGCATTCTTTTGTAAAATAGTAAGAAATATTACTAAAATTGGTACAACTTCGCTGATATAGCTTATTATACCGGTATTATCTCAATTAAATGATAAGATTCAAAGAAATTTGGTTTATTTTCCCTAATGTGTGAAATGAGTTCACAGGAAATTGCCCTGACCAATTTTTGTTAAACATTATACTTACATATTTAGGGATGCTGACATTATCTTTCCGGAACTGATGCTTTCTTTGTATTCTTTGAAAATTTCAAGTAACCGACCTTCTTTAATTGCTAATAGTTTTAGTTTATAGACTGATGAAAATACATCACTGTTAACATGATGTAAACTAAGAATTTGGAAGAAAAGTACTAGTAATCCATTTAATGAAATCATGTTTGATGAATGGATAAAACAAATAAAATTACAACTAGTCGCACAATGTTGTTTGTAACATCTGCTGAAAAATTAACATATTCATTGATTTTAACATAAAATACTAAAATGTATTAAATTACCTTAACAATATGTTTAAGATTATACATTTGAGCAACATGACACTCGTGAATATGACATTAACCACTGCTTCTCTAAGCTTTGAAGCATAATAAAAATGCCTGATTTCTTGTGTAATACAAACAAAAATCGTCTTCTCTGTGGAAGAGTGTAATGAATAAAATTATATAAAATCTAAACCTGTTTGGGGTGTACCAACTTGGTGTTCAGGGTGTGTATCTCACCAATTTGCATGTTTTATACCAAATTCGTAAAAACGCATATTATAAGTTATTACGCTTTGACCCAACTAAAATGATTATTTAGACAGTGTTGAAAAACGTTGACCGCTTCGGGCGACCCAACTAACATGATTATTTAGACAGTCTCGAAAATTGTTGAACGGTGAGGTGAGGGCGTCTAAATAATCATTTTAGTTGGGTCCAATCATAATAACATTTTTGTGCGGTTATGCTAATCGTATTGAGAATATAATTAATAAACCGCTAAACACACAGATGACCTTCATTTCACTATTCAAAACCTGACGTCGACTATACACATGACTACTCCACCCACTGACCGCGTATTTTGACCTTCACTTTTAATGTGTTACTCCCCCATTGATCGCGTAATCTGATGATCTATTGATTTTCACTGTTGATGTGCTCATATGCTTTCAAAAGCGCACGAGAAAGTTATATATAATTAGTAACGATATAAAAGTATACAATGCAAATAATAGAAACATACGGAAGCGTATTAGCGCCACACATTTTTTTTCCCTATCTTTGCGTTATAACGCAAACATTTTGATTTCAATTATTCATTAAGTTTTGTATATGCCCGTCTGTCATTAAACTTCTGTTGTGATTTAGTTAAGAAAAGAACCATAAATACAAGGAAAAGTCATTATAATAAATATGCATAGGAATCAGAAAAGTATATAATTTAACAAGAAAATAGATATGTTATAGGCATATTTTATTTGAAAGACCAACATTTTAAAATTTTGATGAAGTAGATAAGAGCAAAATAATGTCATACAATTGTAAAACTGTCAAGGCAAATAGACAAAATGATCTTTCTGCTGTTAAATGAATAATTAAGAAAGATTCTTTTATTTTTAATTTTGATGTAAGAAATCTTTTTTTAAATCTCAGAATATGATAAAGATTCTTTGATAAAAGTCATGAAATTTTAAATCTAGAGTGGTAACTTGGTAGCAATTTAAATGGAGAGAACATAATTTTATTAATAAAACATCTTCATTTTATTCATTTATTACAAAAGGGTAGTTAACCAACCTTACACAATCCTCAAAGGAGAGCTTACTTTGGAAGTATATTTATATTCGGCTATAGCTATATTAGCAGAGTTGTTTTTTTCTTTCTTCGGTATAACTTTAATTTACTCAATTTTCATTGTAATATATGTATATATATTATCATGTATATCATTTTGGGGCATTTTATAGCTTAATGTTCGGTGTGAGCCAATGCTCCGTGTTGAAGACCGCACTTTGAACTATAATGGTTTACTTTTACAAATTATGACTTAGATGGAGAGTTTTCTCATCGGCACTCATACCACATATTCTCATATCTATTATCCTTCTCATTATTAGTTAAATAGTAAAGCATTTTACTTTGCAATGAGTACAAAGAAGATAAATTTTAATATATGCAGCCTCCTCCATTAATAACTGCTGCTTCCTTTGAATCTTAAATAAGAAATAAGATAAAACAAATGTTTGCGTTATTTCGCAAAGGTTTGCGTTATAACGCAAATGTTTGCGTTGTAACGCAAAGGTTTGCGTTATAACGCAAAAGGTTTGCGTTATAACGCAAATGTTTGCGTTATATCGCAAAGGTTTGCGTTATAACGCAAAGGTTTGCGTTGTAACGCAAAAGGTTTGCGTTATAACGCAAAGGTTTGCATTGTAACGCAAAAGGTTTGCGTTATAACGCAAAGGTTTGCGTTTAACGCAAATGTTTGCGTTACAACGCAAAGGTTTGCGTTATAACGCAAAAGGTTTGCGTTTAACGCAAAAGTTTGCGTTATATCGCAAAGGTTTTCGTTATAACGCAAATATTTGCGTTATAACGCAAAGATAGGGAAAAAAAAAAATGTGTGGCGCTAATACGCTTCCGTAGAAACATATAACTCATATATTTTTCCAATATAAATGATCAATTAATATTTTGAGTATACAAACTTTACGTAAATGCATGAGCATATGCATATTAAATGACGAACACGTATGCTTATAATATTTCTTATAAATAAAAGCTTATTTATCATTCAAATATATGAGCAAGATGCAGACTAAATCTTAAACGTATGAGCATAATGCGTGACCTAGTATTTGAACCTTAGAGAGCATAAAGCATGTGTTGAACAGCATAACGTGTTTAATACATAAATATCTTAACAATAAACATGTATAAATATGTTGAATTCTTTTATCATTCTTATCATTCGAATTATAAACATGGTAGAGCAAATATTGCGCTTGTAAAAACTTAAACTATATAAAACCTTTTAACCCAAAAATAATCAATTCCGACATTGAGCATTGGTTGAGAAATATTCGAAATCGAGACAAAACTAGCATTACGAAACTAATCGTGAATTTTCAAATGTTATGAATATGAAACAGTATCATGTGAGATGGGGAAACTAGCTTTAAAACATACACGCTTGCTTTTATCAAAAATTCATGACTCGTTATGATGTTATAGGGCTAAACGACAAGAATAGTTTACGATTAATAATTACTAAATTAACCTACACATGTGGAAATTACGCATAAAGCGTTTCTTAAAATAATTAACGTCTTACCCTTGCGGAACTGACATTAATTTTTATTAAGTATGAACAAGCGATAAGTTAAAATTATCATTTCCAAAATTTGCGAGCGTAAAACTAAATTCTATAACGCGTTTAAAAATACCCTTGAGTACAGAAAATTTGTAAAGAATAAACCAACCTTTTTTGAACATATATTTACATCTGTTTACACTGATTGAGAAACAACAATTTAGTCTGAAATTCTTTACGATTTTGTCCCATGTACATTTACTCCATATCCTTTCATTTTATATTGATTCTAGAGTTTGTCTCTAGTGCTGTGTGAAGGCAGTAGAACGTTTCCCCGTGCTTGAGTTGTATGCTCTTATAATATTTACAGTTATGGTGAGCTTGTTCATGTGAGAATTTCTCATATTAATACACCGTCAAAATTTCATGTTTGGTTAAATTTCTTCAAAATACTGGTCTGGTCATCTGTTTTGTATATTGCCCTTTCATACTATTTTAAACTGCTAGGTATTCTGACATATATTTCGATGTGCCCCGTGCTGTCTATCATTTGTTGTTTAGTTTTATATGTATTGTCTATCATTTGTTGTTTCGAACTTATTGGTCTTTTGTTGGGCAATGTATGACAAATATATGTTGAAAAACCTCGCCCGTGATTATAAATTATGTAATTCATTGACCGCTCCCGACATGTGTAACTTCAAGGCATATTTTAGCGGCGATCGAAGTCTTTCAAAATAACTGCACTTTTCTTGTATCCCTGGTGCTTTCGACTGGAGAACCGTCGTACACAAGCATCGCACAAGTTGGCACTCCGAGACGGATGGGGAGCAAGAAGTTGAACTGGTTTATTTTCATCAATAGTACCGCTTAAGTCGACGCTAGGGGCCGTCTTGACCTTGTTGTAGGGTATGAATGATTCGTTCATTGTTGAAGACCCTACATCAACTGACAAGATGAAGAACAGGAATAAAAGCCCTGTTCATTGATAATTTTCTATGTTTTCTATGTATTGTGTGCGATTTTATCCCATGTACATTTACTCCATATCCTGTCATTTTCTATTTACGTGCAGAACTCATTTATATTTAACTTCAACTTTACTCAATAAAATGGAAACGAGACTTTACGAAATTTTCACGATTCAATTGAATAAAATAATGAAAGAAACACTAAAGGAAAAATGATTAAACGACGTATATTTACCTTGAATAAATAAAATACTTGACTCACCTGAAAACAGTAATGACAAACACAGTGAAGTAGGTTTTTGATCTTGTTTCTTCAAAAGCGCATGAGAAAGTGCCACTTTTGAGATCGAAATTCACTTGTTCAATTTCGCGTTACTGTTTCAGGTTCGACCAATCAGATTCGTTAAACACTCGAGCCACCTTAGTTACCCTGATATCTTAGGGTAAAAAGGGGCGTGGAAAGATCTTTGCTGGACATGACAAAGAACCCTAATTGACCAGGTTACCTAGACATATGTTGTTTACACAACAACTTGCTTGTGTTTAAAGGACAATAGACTTAGTAAAACATGTCTAATTGTGTTCACTGAGCTTGTCGCTAAACATCTTAAATTGATAAAAATAAAGACTAACATAGAGAAAATCTGAAGTGACAAATGTCAAAATAAAATATATAGAGAATACAAAAATTATTTCCTTCAACAATTATGAACGAATATAAATCAAAAATACTTTTAATCACAACTGCAGCTTCGAAATAGACTTTAAATAATAAAATATCTTTAACTTATTCCTTTTTGCTAAACACTAGATTTTCACAAAAATATAAACATGAGGTCTAAAATGACTCTATGACAATTCCCCTCTACTCAGCTGATTTCCGACCCGAAATCTTGAATTTTCTACATCTTGATTATAATAATAATTACTAATTCATATACATATATATATACATATAAGTATCTACAATCACGCCAACATAACTAACAGCCAGTAAGTAGTCCTGAACACTAAATATTGTTTTACCATTGTTGCTTCACTGTAGTTAAAAAACATATTGTAGCTTAAAGATTACAAAAAGTTTTAGACAAGATGTCAGCAAACTATTATGAAAAAAATAAGAGTTGTAGATTATGAACTCTTTGATGATAATGTTAAATAATGAATAACAATTTGTGTACCTAAAATATCTAAATCAGAAAAGTATGTATTGTGGACAACTTTTACAATAATTCTGTGTTTCAATACCGAAAATGAATAGGAAAATGTTTTTACTCTAGATCATGATTTGGAAGCTCATTTTGACTAAACGATGTACAAATATCAACACTGAACCAACTGTGAAAGCACGATATGGCTATCAAATTATGGACGCTGAAATACGCTGACTAACCACAAATTTGCATACGAAAATGTAAAAATAATAAAAAAAAATAAAATTTTAAACATAAAGATGAAATGCAAGTCGTTTGAATGTATGGCGCGATCAT
Source organism: Mytilus coruscus (assembly GCA_017311375.1). Taxonomy (NCBI): domain Eukaryota; kingdom Metazoa; phylum Mollusca; class Bivalvia; order Mytilida; family Mytilidae; genus Mytilus; species Mytilus coruscus. Next base: position 23,329,030 of record CM029606.1, on the reverse strand, counting down.
ACATTTCTAGCACTGAATATTAACAGGTGATCAACATAACTGTTAATAAAATGACTTGAAAACACCTTGTGAAAAAAAAAAAAGAAAACCAAAACTGTGTAATGAAATAGTGATTAGCTTTAGTAATATTTCCTTACGTTTTCACTAAATTGACTTTCAAGATATTTGGTTTGTGTATGATAGACTTGTACTATAGTCTGAAAATTTTGAGTACTACCATAAGCATATGAGTACTTGTGTGATAAGTGCGGTCTGAGCAGATAAATCTGCAAGCAAAATGCAAGAATATAACCTAAGCATCTGAAACATACAGTAGTAAACTTTTTACTGATCAATTCTATATGAATCAATGAGTTACTGATTTCTCCATTTAAAAATGAATTGCAATAAGTACGAACTTAAAAAATATGAGTACTTATTCAATAATGAGCACTTATCGAGTACGACTGATTCTACAATCTCTGTATTAAACAGCAAGAATTTGACGTCAATGTGTCGTAGCAGCAAAAATTACTTTTTCTACCGATAATCTTTTACAACACGTACTGACCTTGTCATGTTTTCTTCTGTTAACACTAACTTATGAGAAACATTCACAAACTCATGAGTACGAACCAAAAATATAAGTACTTACATACATGTGTAAAACTTAAATACATGAGCGCGAACTTGTTTTTGTAGATTCTTGCACAAGTCAATTGAAAGCAATGTTTGATAGTTGTGAATAGAAAAGTGTATATATATTGCTACTATTTGAATTTACATTTTAACGCTTGACTAATTTATTTATAACTTGGGAGTGTACATCATTTTTCATAATCCTATTGCAAATCCCGGTTCCTGCAAACCGGATGTCTAAATCAAATTGCACAAACCAATCTGAATATAAATTTTAGCACTCAATTTGCTTTATAATCTGGATGCATTTATTCTATCTATCATATCTCCATATTTTGTTTCCTGGATGCCTTCAATTATTCTTATACTCGTTATTGAAGCTTTCTGTACCCATGGTTAATGTTGTATAAATAAATTTAAAGTCCAACTTCCATGTGAAGTGAAACCCTGTGGCATGCAACTTGTAAGAAGGTTTCGTATATTTTTCTTGAGAGTGTGTTAACACACCAGCTTTATTTGGACCTCTTATATATTGACAATTATTTTGGTCTCATAAAACATCTCAAATTTTAAGGATTTCCTGAAGTACTTATAAAAATCAATCCAAATATTCTACAGGAAAACTTGGTTTTGAAGAATATCTTATTTTGAGAAGATTAATAAATACCTGAACATACTCTCAAAAGAACTAATTTATATAAAATGATATGTGGATAAAAAAAAAAGATACCAGGATCAAAATGTTGTACGCCAGACACGAGTTCAGTCTACAAAAGACTTATCAGTGACGCAGCTGACGCTCGAATAAAAAAGTTAAAAAGGCCAAATAAAGTACTAGTCCAGCTGATTCGTGCATATTTTTAGAAGAATTGTGGGTTTGATGATAAAAGCATGAAACATTGCACAATTGTAGATATATATGTGGTAGTCAATTTAAGCTATGGACACACTTTGAAAAATCCAATATGGCGGCCATTTTCAAGATTTCTGCCAATCAGTCCAAATTTCACAACCATGTATAATTAAAAGCAAATAATATTCAAACCAAGTCTTTTAAAAACATATAAAATGTAATCCAACGTTTTTTAAGTAAGTCATAACATTATTTTTTCAAAGAGGCGGAAAATTTCAAAATGGCATCCAAAAAGTGAAAATGAACAAAACTAAGCCAAGGCTTTGTTGATATTCCTTCTATCGCATTGCATTTTGCAGTTCAAAATGGCGGAAAATTTCAAAATGGCATCCAAAAAGGGAAAATGATCAAAACTAAGCCAAGGCTTTGTTGATATTACTTCTATCGCATTGCATTTTGCAGTTCATACAATATTCTAGGGATTGATTTTCGATTACACATAGATGTAGCTTGCAAGACATTTAATCAAAGATCCCATGAATGGAAACATTCGAACGTTTTCAGGGCGCCATCAGGATTTGTTTGACCGTTAAGTACCATAGACTCACAAATGATAATGTATATGTTCCACTTCTCCTTGCCACAGTCCTTTCTTTTTTCTTGATTGTGGTAACAACAAGATGATCAATAAAAACGACTAATCACCGTATTTCTACTTGCTAACAGTAGGCCAGAAACTACACATCCTTCAGGAACACCTGCGTTGACCCCTAGTTTTGACAAAAAGGGACTCGCGTTTTTCATGCTTTCAATGTTGTGTTATTTGCTTTTTATTTTTCAATGTCTGTGTTGTCAACCAGGTAATGCAAGCATGTACTTATATTGACAGCTGATTATTGATTTTCTGTCAAAGTCGTATCGCGTGACGAGTACAAGGTAAAAAGCCGAGTGTTGACTGATTAGAGAAAAAGCCGAGAAGTCCGAAAGAAAAACAAGATGGACGACCTCAAACAGTTTTATAATTCTATCGCCAAAGTTTTTCGCAAATGATGATTTTTTTTCGCCACAATGCGAAAATGGCGACCGCCAGCGGAAACCCTGGATGCATGATTTTTTTATCATTTATTTTTTTTTTGGCTTTTAACTAGCTGTCATAAACTGCGAGTACTCTCAAATCGTAATTTCTTGATTGAGTTAAGCCATTTCAATTGATATTTTATAGTGTGTCTTTCTATGTTGTGATGTTACACTATTGTTTCAGATAAGGGGGAAGGTTTAGTACCATTAAAACGTTTAAACCCGCTGCAATTGTTTGGAAGCTGATGTTCAGTAGTTGTCGTTTGTTGATGTGGTTCATAAGTGTTTCTTGTATCTCGTTTTTATAGATAAGACCGTTGGTTTTCCCGTTTGAATGGTTTTACACTAGTAATTTTTGGGGTCCTTTATAGCTTACTGTGCGATGTGAGCCAAGGCTCTGTGTTGAAGATCGTACTTTGACCTATAATGGTTTACTTTTATAAATTGTGACTTGGATGGAGAGTTGCCTCATTGGCACTCATACCACATCTTTAAATATCTATGTCCAACAGTCAGGTGTCCTCTGACCTTGACCTCATTTTCATGGTTCAGTGGTAAAAGTGAAGTTTTTGTGTTTTGGTCTTTTTTTTCTAATTGTAAGTAAGTAAGTAAGTAAATTTTTATTATAGTGACATGTGTAATAACAGTTTAACAAAATACAAATATATTACATAAACAATAAAATACACCCGATCCATTGGGTCTATAAGTCACTTTCAAAATTATAAAACGTATTTCTTTTGCCACGGATTTCAAACAAAAAATGAAAAAGATTAAGCTAAATTCAAATAATTAATTCATAATGAAGAATTGAAAATTAAAAAAAAAAATGAAATAATTAAAAGATCGACTTAGTAAATGTCCAGTTGAATGAATAATAAATTAATATTTATAATAAAGAAATGGAAAATATTCAGATTGACCATGAAGTAACCTTTTTACATTTTAATATTACAGTCAACTACACTCATTACTGTCAACTACATGATCGAAATTGAAATTGCAATATACTGTGTATCAAGCTTTTCATGTATATAACACTACACTTCTATGCCGGAACGCTTTCAATGTATACTCAGCCAGCTTTATAGGATAGTTTGTCATCAAAAAGAAAATCTTTTCATCGTTGGTCATATTTAGTAATTCGTTGCCAGAAAAGATATTATTAAAAGTACTTTCTCTCAAGTCATTATATAAAGAGCAGTGGAGAATAAAGTGACACCCGTCCTCCGTGGAGTTGTTACAAAACTTACATAGTCGTTCATTTGGTTGCTCGCCTTTATATCTACCTGTCTCTAGTCTCAAAGGAAGAATTCCACATCTCAGTTCTAAACTTTGGCGTTTTCACAATGTTGTTTTTCCATAAACAGTTATAGTATTCCTTCAAGATGGATTCGAACAAAGTCATATTTATAATGTCCTTGCGCTCAAAATATTCCACTATACAAAGTTTCGTGATTATGTCTTTGAAATAAGAACACCAATTATTTCTACATCTTTCGTAGTCATGATTGAAAGCTTGTTTTGTAATGCGATTGTCATCAAATTGAACAAGCCTATTCAAGAGACGCACACTATTAGTCCAATGTCTGTAGTGGCACGGGATCCATCCGATATCCCCATGATACCAAGAAGTGGGGCAAAACGATGAACTCCTAAAAAGTAACGTATAGATCGGTTCTGGACGTTCTCTATGGCTTGAAACTGTCTATTTCCCCAAACTCCGGATGCATAGTCTAGTATAGGCACAACACACGAAAAAAAAAGTTTTTCAAATCACTTTATTCCAATCTTTTTAAATGAGTGAATGTTAGAAATTATATTTCCAAGTGCTCTACCAGCCCCCTTTTGACAGTGCTTCGGCGGTTGTGGTAAAATTTCCGTTAAATGTGAATATAACACCTAAGTATTTGTATTGGTCAACAACTTCGAGTTGATTTCTTCCGATCATGAAATTGTAATCAGTCTGCTTACATTTTGACTTCCTGAAGTGAACACATTTTGATTTATTGGTATTGATTAAGACCTTCAAGCGTTTACACCAGTCCCCGAGCTTATTTAACAACAATTGTAGATCGTCTTCGCTTTTAGCCAATAAAACAATATCGTCTGCATAAAGTAACGCCGACAATTTCCTGTCCGAGATGTCAATGCCAATATTCAATTCATTCAGTTCATCTATCAGGTCATTTATGAAAATTGAAAATAATGTAGGCGATAAATTGTCTCCTTGTTTTACACCAGTTGTACAGGGGAACCAGTCAGTTAACTTTTCATTCAGTTTAACACAAGAAATCGGAACTGTTGTAAATGCTCTTTATATAGTTTTAAATTTAACCATCTATATTATTAACTAACAGTTTATAAAGCATCATTTCTCTGTCAACAAAATCAAGCATTTTTTTAGGTCAATGAAAGCCGCAAAAAGTTTATCGTTGTTTCGAATTGCACTATTCAATGTAAAAATATGGTCCTAACACGAACGGTTTCTCCTAAAGCCGTTTTGTTCGTCAACAAATTTGTCGTTGTTCTCTAATAGTTCACGATCCTCTTATTAACTAAAGCGCTTTATAATTTACTGATACATGATAACAAACTAACACCTCGATAATTCATAGGATCTCTAGCGTCTGTTTTATAGTCTTTCAAAAATAGGACAAATAATCGACTTTCGCCAGATCGACGGAATAGTCCAGTATCGAAAATCCACTGGAAAAGATTATGCAAGGCGTCTATTATTACGGGATTCTTCAAAACAATATAAGATATTTGATCATGACCACATGCAGATTTTTTCTTAGCGTGCATCACTATGTCACTGGTTTCTTCACGTGTAATGTTACCGTTAATGAATTCATTTGGTTCATATAAAGGGTCATTCATATTTTGTTCTAATAAAATTGTATGCACTTTTGATCGATTATAATGATCGTTGTCAAACTGTTCACTCTTTCCACCATGATACAAGTTGAAAAAATCCGTTCGCCACTTTTTCAGAATATCAGCTTCTTTACGTACAGAATTCACGTTATCGTAAATTATTTCCATTGAAATAGATGTATCACTCTTAGGTCCAAGTCTACTTATTTTCTCCCAAAACTCGTTCGGATTATTTACGGATATTGATTCAAAATCCGAAGCTTTCGCACTTCTGTATTCACGTTCCGCTTTTCTTAGCAATTTATCAAATTTGTCTCGTGTATCAGCGTAATCCTTCTTAGTGCCGTTTTTGTATTTCTATTACCAGTGCACTTGAGAAATGCTTTCTCCTTCGTATGCATTTTATTCCATGCTGTAGCTAATGTATCGTTCTAGTACGGATTATTATGTCTAAAGCGTTTTTTCGATGCACTTGTTTTGACTCCAAAACCATTGCCATTTAATCCGAAATGTGTGTGAACGCAAACCGATAGTGTGTCGTGTGAACAGGGTGATATATAATGTAAATGAACCAAGACGTGTAGGATAACTGGTCAACACAATGAAAACAACTTTCAAAATCGTTCCATATTGCAAAGATTTAGATGCTATAAGGTTGAACTATTAAAAACAAAAACAAAAAAAAAAGAATTGAAATTTAATTATTAACATATATACATTCCTGTTAATGAATCTTTTCCGAAAATTTAGAATATAATATCAATAAACACAAACGTCAAGTATTTACTGATGGACATTTTATATATCAAATCAATCTCTTCTTAAACTCTAACTTTCCACTATATGAATATATTGCTATACAAAATATAAGCAGAGACTTATAAATTCATACTAAAACAGTATAAAATAATAAACGTAGAAATCAAATTATTTTATGATTATTGTAAAATATCAATTACGTTTTTGTCGAGCATGCGACTTCTGTCGCAGAAAGATCGACGTTGGGATAGTGATCCGGCGGCGGCGGCCAAGGCGGTGTTAACTAACTACTTAAAAGCTTTATATTTCAGAAGGTGGAAGACCTGGATGCTTCATACTTTGTATATAAATGCCTTATGTTATTAAGTTTCTGTCTGTCATATTGTCTATCGTCCTTGACCGCATTTCATTGTTCAGTGACTACTTGAAAAAAAGTTAAGATTTTTTGTAATGTTAATTTCTCTCTTATTATGAGTAATAGGAAACTATATTTAGTATGTGCGTACCTTGCAAGGTCCTCATGCCTGTCAGGCAGTTTTCGTCTGACCTCGAATTCATTTCATGGATCAGTAAACAAGGTTAATTTTTCGTGGTCAAGTCCTCAGTCAAGTGATCAGATACTATAAGCAATAGGTCTACTATATTTGGTGTATGGAATGATTGTAAGGTGTACATGTCCAACTGGCAGGTGTCACTTGACCTTGACCTCATTTTCATGGTTCAGTGGTTAAAGTAAAGTTTTTGTGTTTTGGTCTTTTTTTTCTAATACTATAGGTCAACTATATTTGGTGTATGGAAATATTTTACAATGTACATGTCAGTCTGGCAGGTTTTATTTGACCTTGACCTCATTTTTACGGTTCATTGCTCAGTGTTAAGTTTTGTGTTTTGATCTGTTTTTCTTAAACTATAAGTAATAGGTCAACTATATTTGGTGTATGGAATGATTGTAAGGTGTATATGTCTATCTGGCAGGTATCATCTGACCTTGACTTCATTTTCATGGTTCATTGCTCAATGTTAAGTTTTCATGGTGAAGTTTGTTTCTTAGATACTATAAGCAATAGGTCAACTATATTTAATCCATAGATAAAAATTGTAAGGTGTACCTGTCTGTCTGGCATGGTTCATCTGACCTTGACCTCATTTTCAAGGTTCAATGGTTTTCCTGATCAAGTTTGTTTCTTAGAAACTATGAGCAATAGGTCAACTTTATTTGGTGTATGGAATGATTTTTAGGTGTATACCTAATACCTGTCGATACACTTTATCACCGAAACGTACATATATATGTTGTCCAGGAGAAAATTTAAAGCTTTAATCATATCTTCACATTCCCAGTAAGTGTATCTAGCAAACTTTCCGTTTTGTTACAGAAAAAGGCTTTAAACGAGTTACAGCAAATAAATTTGCAATGAGATTTTTCAAAAGACCATTTAATTAAATATGAAAACTTTTTCTTGATAAGATTGTGTGGAAGTGTAGTGTATAGAGTAGAAAAATCATAACTGTCAACAGAATTAAAAGGACCATCAAAAGCACGTAATTTATCTAAAACCTCTAAAGAATTTTTAACACTCCAAAAGTAATAAATACCATTATTTTCATAAGCTTATAAAAGTTAAAAACAAGTTCTTTGATAGTAATAAGGGAGGTAGTTAGAAGCACTGATATATTAGTAGTAGAACAATTACAAGATGCGAATTTAAACGGTTGTTTGTGTAATTTAGGTAACCAGTACATAGTCGGGACTTTCAAATGTTCGGAAGAGGCTTTAAGCTGGGTAGTGGCAGTGATATGCTTGTTTACAATTTGACTCTCTGTGGAGCGTACGGACCTGAATGTAGACGAATTGATAATTTCATTTTGGAGAACTTTCGTGTAGTATATGCGTCACAAAACCACTACATTATTGGCTGCTTTGTCTGCCGGTACGAACACAAACTGCTTTGCGAGTACTTGGAGTTTATTGTTTATTCTAGAAATGGCTATACCATAGAACATATTATTAATTTCAGAATTGTTTTCAAAGTGATATACTAGTATACGAATATCAACAGTATTCATAATTTTATTCAAATTACAGTCTAGAGATTTTTTTGTCAGATTTTTCACGTTTACACCAATTTTTACAGTAGGCAGACAAATCGTCCTTAATGACATGACGACACTGTTTCCAATCTATTATAGATGGAGGACGATATTTAGGTCCTTTCTTCAGAACAGTTTTGACTTCACGGTCTTCGACGATGTTGAGGTCTCCTGTAATGACATGACCATAGGGAACATATCTAAAACTAGATGTTTCACAGTCTCAAGTGGAAGGAGCGTTATTTTCTATATTGACGTCTGATGTAACTGACGTATAATTAAAAATCAAACTTCTGCTGGTTTTTTTTATAAGAATACGAAATAATAGGTGGTTCTGTATTATCAAAATATGGAGGTATTTGGCTATGGATGGTAGAGTCATTGAATATACTAGATAAGTTTATAAAATAAATACCTCTATTGATATATTTTGATTTAAGAAAATGCCGTTTATGATTTTCAGGTTTATCGATACAAGGAAACAGCCTGTGATGACAAAAGGCTGTAATAATACGGGTGTATTCATACAACGGGCTAACAAATGAAATTTTATCACACTCCTGAAAAATAGCATATAATTTACTTATTGGTATATGACCAAGTTTGCATAATACTTGATGTCTACCATTATTTTTTATTACAGATAACAGATCATGTTATCAAGATCATTCATAACTACGATTAGCTGATCTTGACTATTGTGAACAGTGTTTTAGGGTGGTCTGTAGGTGGCCTGTTGAAAGGCAACAATTCTGTCCAAATCCAATATACCCTCATTTTTCAGTGGTAGCCCAATTTTCCCCGGCCTTAATCCCTGACTTCCTCTGTTATAGGACCTACCTATTGGATGTATTGTTAATTTTGTTCTCGTCCTGAACATGCATGAAATATTCGCCCCTGGACGTTAAGCAACCAATAATCAGATCTGATCCGAGTCTTGAGTTAGCTATTTGTAGATATATATTCAGGTTTTTTACACATATTTAGAAGTTTATGACCATAATTATGTATATATTAGGCTGAGAATGACAATCAGATGTACGAGCTAACGGAATACTAGTACTTTGAAACTTCAATTGCCCAAAATCTATCATATATGACAATATTTCATCACCACTCTCTGACTGAAAAATATCAATCAATCTATTATGTATCATCAGGAACAATAAAATCATTTAGTGCACGCGTTTAAAAAAATAAAAGACTTGTGTCCCAATTCTTTCCTTGTTTCACAAACAGAAAGAAGATAGATTAGCTACTTAATCAGTAACTTAAGCTATACACACTGACAAATAGTTCCAAATTGTTCTCATGTCTGTGTACAAATGAACAAATGAACTGTAAAAAATTTGGTAACATCTGCAGTTTGTCATTACTTTTTTTTCAATTTACTCAAGTAAGAGTATTGATACAATATCAGTATGATTTGACAACTGTCATGATTGAGGACAATTAGTTACAATGGGTGGGGCAATAATTGTATTGTATATAGATCCCTCCTCTTTAATGCCAATCATAATTGACCAAATTTAATAACTATTGAGTTTATACATAACATGGCAGACAACTCAATACACTATCATTGACATCATTAGTATCAGATATATGTTTGAACTATATAGGTCAGTATTCATCATGTGTAATTAATACATTTGTACATATGGTTAACATATATATTAAATGTGCATTTCTTTAATAAAATTATATACAGACGATTTAATCCTTTACCTACATATAACATTCGATTAACACTGCATTGAATAAAAAATATGTAAATTTTGTCTCAAAGGTAATTGATTAGGGATTAATACAATGTGTGTTTTTTTTTTAGAAAAGACAAAAACAAAAAATACAAAAAAAAACCTGTATGAGTAAAAAATCCAATTGGGTTCTATTTATCTTGCAAAATCTGTGCAAAAATTATCTGTAATTAATCCATAATTTAGGTTACATTTATCAGTGAATGTATTTGTATATTCAAATACAGGAAATGTATTTATGCAATGAAAAATTTACCCTAAGTTTAACAAACTAGAGGTTCTAAAGAGCCTGTGTCGTTCACCTGCATCTTCAACAATGGCCACATTTGAGCAAAAATCATCATTAAAGGGGAATAATTCTATTAAGAGTTAACTGACAATTTCAGTCATGTTGACATATTTGCAGATCTTATCCTGCTGATAATTTTACTTTTTAAAGTTTCTATTTATCTATTATTCTTTTCAAGATAAGGCGCAAAAAATGCAAACAAAATGTTAAAAATTATCATTAAAGGGCAATAACTTAAATATGGAGTCGACTAAAAATTTCGGACATGTTTACTTATTTGTAGATCTTATCTTGCTGATCATTTTTTCTATGAAGGTTTCTATCTATCTAATATCATTTTTAAGATACTAGGCAAAAACGCAAATAAATTGGTAAAAATCTTCATTATAGGGCAATAACTCTAATAAGGAGTCGATTGAAGATTTTAGCCATGTTTGACTTCTTTGTAGATCTTATCTTGCTGATCATTTTTGCTATTTTAAGTTTCTGTCTAACTATTAAAATGTTCGAGATAATAGGCAAAAAATTTTAAAAATGGTAAAATTCATCTTTTAGGTCAATAACTCATTAAGAAGTCGTCTAACAGTTTTGACTTAAATAAACAATAGGAAGAGCTCAACATTCTTAACATTTTTGCACCGGTCAGATTTTCTCAATTTATAGCAGTTTTCAAAATGTTAGACAAAACTTGTTTTTTTCCTTTATGTTCTATTTTTAGCCATATCGGCAATCTTGGTTGGCTGGCAGGGTCATCGGAGAATTTTTTTTAAACTAGATACCCCAATGATGATTGTTGCCAAGTTTGGTTAAATTGGCCTAGTAGTTTCAGAGCAGAAGATTTTTGTAAAAGTAAACGGACGACGACGGGTGCCAAATGATGAGAAAAGCTCACTTAAAAATGGGGAAAATCGTTATTAAAGGACAATATCTGCAGTAAGGAGTCGACTAACGATATCGGATATGTGACTTATTTGTAGATCTTGTCTTGCTGATCATTTTTAAAATTGAGAATGGAAATGGGGAATATGTCAAAGAGACAACAACCCGACCAAAGAGCAGACAACAGCCGACGGTCACCAATGGGTCTCCAACGCAGCGAGAAAATCCCGCACCCGGAGGTGGTCCTCAGCTGGCCCCTAAATAAAATTGTGTACTAGTTCAGTGAAAATGGACGTCACACTAAACTCCAAAACATATAAATGAACTAAAATTAAAAACATACTAGACTAACAAAGGCCAGAGGCTCCTGACTTGGGACAAGAGCTAAAATGCGGCGGGGTTAAACATGTTTTGTGAGATCTCAACCCTTCCCCTATACCTCTAGCCAATGTAGAATAAAGAAACACATAGCAATACGCACAGTAAAACTCAGTTTAAAAGATGTCCGAGTCCGATGTCAGAATAGGTAACAAAAGAAACTAAGCAAAATGACAATGATACATACATTAACAAAGGACTACTAGCAGTTACTGACATTCCAGCTCCAGACCCCAATTAAACTGATTGAAAGATTATGTCTTCATCATATGAAAATCAAGTACAATCCCTCCCGTTAGGGGTTTAGTATCATACAATCATAAAATATATGAGAAGAACATAACCCGTATCATGCCAACAACTGGTTTTAGAATAATAGTGTTTATTTCCGATGCAAAGACCCTATATGAGTGAATCAATATTAAAACCAAAATATGCAATCCTTAATGACCTGACAACAGTATCGTGACTATATCCTTTCCGAATAATTAGATATAGGAAGATGTGGTGTGAGTGCCAATGAGACAACTCTCCATCCAAATAACAATTTATAAAAGTAAACCATTATAGGTCAATGTACGGCCTTCAACACGGAGCCTAGTCTGTTTAAAGGTTTGGTTAGCTTTTGAGGTGAATGTCGACATTTTTGTGCTTTGTAAAGAATATTACCATAAAATATTGGATGTGAAATACCTAAACGTATAAGATGTCTACATGTTGATTTATATTTACGAATGATGTCCTTGTACCGATGATAAAATTTAGTAAATGTTTTGACTAGTTTGTGATATCGAAAACCCTGATGTAATAAAAAAATTTTCAGTAATACAGAGATTTCTTTCGTTGAAATCAAATACGTTGTTACAAACACGAGTGAATCGAACAAGTTGAGATATATAAACACCATAAGATGGTGACAAGGGAACGTCACCATCTAAAAATGGATAATTAACAATAGGGAATGAAAAATCATCTCTTTTATCATAAATTTTGGTATTAAGCTTCCCGTTAAAGATATAGATATCAAGATCCAGGAAAGGGCAGTGTTCATTGTTAGTATTAGCTTTATTTAAAGTCAGTTCGACAGGATAAATCTCTTTAGTGTAGATACTGAAGTCGTCATTATTGAGAGCCAATATATCATCTAAATATCTAAAAGTGTTATTAAATTTTTGAATCAGATGTTGTTTCGATGGGTCTTTGCTGATTTTAGTCATAAACTGTAACTCATAGCAATACTTTTTTAAAAAATACTTTTTTTTGCTTTTTAAAGTTTCTATCTATCTTTTATACTTTTTAAGATATTAGGCAATAACGTAAATAAATGGTAAAAATGTTCATTAAAGGGCAATAACTCAACATGATAGGCAAAACATGTATAAAAATGTTAACAATTATTATTTAAGGCCAATAACTCAAATAACGAGTCGACTGAAGATTTCGACCATTATGGGTTATTTGTAGATCTTTTCTTGCTGATCATTTGTGCTATTATAAGTTTGTTCCTATGTATTACAGTTTCCAATATTATAGTCAATAATGGGAAAAAATGGGGAAAATCGCCATTAAAGGGCAATAACTTCAATAAGGAGTCTACTAACGATTTCGAGTATGTTTGATTATTTGTAGATCTTGTCTTGCTGATCATTTTTGCTTTTTAAAGATTCTATCTATCTTTTAGACTTTTTAAGATATTAGACAATAACGCAAAAAAAATGTAAAAATGGCCATTAAAGGGCAATAACTCTAATAAAGAGTCAACTTAAGATTTCGGCTTTGTTGGACTCACTTGTAGATCCTGTCTTGCTGATCATTTTTCCTTTTTGAAGTTTCTGTATATATTTTATTGTTAATGAACAGCTTCAAGGCTTTCTACGAATATAAATTATTAAGCTGAATAATATGTTTATAGTGTGTCGGGTTGAGAAAGTCTGGTATCGGTTGTGATATTCTGGACCAAAGTTGAGATCATCTGTCGAATAAAACTTTCAACTAGCTAAGTGTCAATCCGATGCGACCGTCAAAATTCTTGAACTTTCTATTAACTGGTTTTCATTTTATATAAATAAGATGTGGTATGAGTGCCAATGAGACAACTCTCCATCCAAGTCACAATGTATAAATAGTTAACAATTATAGGTCAAAGTACGGCCTTCATTTTTGCTTGTTTCTAGTTTTGACATTAGTTTTATATGGAGCCCTGCTGATCTAATACAGATACTAAAGAGTTGTGGTTTTTAAAGTCTAGCTAACGAAATGGAAAGTCTAGCGCTAAAGTTTCAAAATGTAAAGTCAAGCGCTGAAGATGTAAAATCTAACGCAGAAGATGTAAAGTGTTGTACGTATAAAGTCCGGCGCAAGTGATGTAAATCCAGCGCTGTAGATCTAAACTTTCAGAGCTGTAGATGCAAAGTTTCACCGCTGGAAAAGTCGTCAAATAATACTGTCCGCAAGACTTGATATCTACATAGCTGGGTTTTGCATCTCGAGGGCTGCACTTTAGAATTACAGAGCTAGGCTTTAAATTTCAATCGCTTGACGTTGCTTCTCCAGTGCTGGAATTTGTATCTTTAGCACTGGACTTTGCTTCTTTAGTGCTGGACTTTACATATCTAGCGCTTGACTTTAGGTAGCAATACATAGTTAGGAAAAAATCTTAAAATTGACACTCATCATTTTTAACAACTTCCTATCTTTCTAACAAATAAGACTTACTGTAAGTGTCATGTACATGTATGTGTATATATATGAAAACATCATCTTGAATAGATTTTATTTCCAATAGTTAAATGTGTGAAATATTTATCTCTTTTTGGGGTAACCATTGCAACAATCTTCGTTTATTTGATACAAATTATTGCAAAAAAGTGATGAAAATGTCTCAAATTTGATCCAAATTGGAATTTCAATCAATTTGAGTGATACCTTTTCTGAAACCATTGACATTTATCTATCAAGATATCAAATAAAAATCAGATCCATTCACCTCATTTTACGACAAAATTGAATTGAAATGTTCGAGCGTAAAAAAAAATCTTGGAAAACACTTCAATAATTACTGGACCTATAACCAGTATGAATATGGAAATAAACCCCACTTTGAAGGCTTTATTATTCTTCAGCTATCTAAAAATTATTTTTATTGCACAATTACTTTCATATTTGAAAAATTCATCGGGGCCATAATGCGAAACCAAACTCCGAACTGTGTATTGCCACTTTATGCCTACAGCGCTCGACTTTATGTTGCAGCGCCAGACTTAACATCTTGAACGCTGACTTTACATCTTAATTGAACTAATTGGTTCTCCAATGCTGGACTTTACATCATCTTGACATCAGCTCTAGACTTTAAATCTTCACTCAGCACTAGACTTTCCATCTCGCTTTAAAAATCACCGCTCTTTAGTATCTGTATTAGACCAACATGAGGATAACGAAATCAGAAAATTAGAAACTAGAAAAGTTAAAATGACAACCACTATACAGAAGGTTCATGAATTTTGACGGCCGTATTCGAAAAACAATTTGCTAGTTGAAAGTTTTACTCGCCAGTGAATCTCAATATTATTCCAGAATATCACAACTGATACCAGACAATCTCAACCTGACATAATTTATAACAAGTTCAGCTTAATAAAATCGTGTTCGTGAAGAAATAGAAAAAACTTATTATACGTTTATATTGATCAATAAAGGCAACAGTAGTATACCGCTGTTCAATAGTCATAAATCGATTAAGACAAATCCGGGTCACAAACCAAAACCGAGGGAAACATATCAACTATAAGAGGAGAACAACGGAACAAAAGAAACACTGAACTGCAACAAAAACAAACGCCAATATACATAGAAATGGACTATTTGATAACAATTGCCATATTCCTGACTTAGTACATGACATTTTAAGAAAAAATGGTGGGTTGAACCTGGTTTTATGGCTTGCCAAACCTCCCGCTTATATGACAATGTTAAAAATACCACTAAAATGATAACATTACGTGACAGGAATACAGTACAAATAAACGCAAGAACACTCTGGACAGAGAAACACATAAATAAATTATATAATGGTACATTACAACATGACAACCACAGAATAACAACGGGCACCTCCCATAAATCCACGAAAGAACACCAGGATACCACAAACGAATTATAAACTGTGCGTCACACGAATGTATCAACGCCACAAAAAGTGATGTTTTTTTGTGACGTTTATATTATCACAGGTAAATTTCTAAAAAAATAGAATAGATGTTTTCTTTTTTGTAGACACGTACAAGAATATAAGATTGAGTTTGTAATGGTGTTATTTTATGTATTTTCTAACCATGACAAAAATATTAAAATGGATTTGTGTTTGTAATGGTGTTATTATTTGTATTTTTTAACCATGTCGGTTTTTCTTCTAAACCAAAACTGTGTATAAACAAAAAAAAATCCTGTGCATATAGTTGCTTTGAACTAAAAATCATATGAATGAAATAGCTGATTAATTATCTTAACTTTTACATACATATAGAAAATTAAAATAAAATAACTGTCATTTATATAAGGCAAGATCATGTAAGACCAAACAGTAAACACACTTGAAAACAAACAACATAAAAACAAAAACACTGCAATAAGATATATGTGAAATGTACCGAAAATACAGATTTCAAACCACAAACGATAAGACGTAACACAATATCCAACCAGACTTACAAAAGAAACATCATAACTAAATACATGAATGATGGATGTATAAATACCGAGACACGTCGTATAGCAATGCGAATTCACACTCGGCAAAACAGTCATATTCGGGAATAGATCACGTTCGGTACTTAGCAGACCATACTACGTAGATGGTAAATCACAATCTAAGACGTGGTAGAAATGTCGTTATTTAGTTTAGACACAGACACATCGTATAGATCAACCAATTCGTGATGGTGTCGATAAAATTTACGGAGTGTCATTTTTAATCTTTCCTCCTCATAACTCTGTAGGAGCAGTTTCTGCGTAAGAAGCACATACCTGTGTATGAAGTCCGTATAGTGTGAACATGCACGATCATAACGTATCAACTGAGATATGTAAACAACATACGATGGGGCAGAGGGTATGTTACTGCTGAGACATGGGAAATTGATAATTGGGAAGTTGAAATCATCCCGTTTGTCATTGAATTTAGTGTGAAGTCGTCGATCTGTGTCAATATTGAGGAAAAGATCAAGGTATGAAGCAGTCCTTCTAGTATCAGTAGTTAATTTCAAGTTCAGTGTGATATATGAGATGTAAGTACCGACTGAAAAGAATTTCGTAACGTACTTTTTCTTTTTGTGTTTTAGAAGGTTCTGGATGAATTCTGCTTCATACGAGTACAAAAACAAATCGGCCAGTAGGGGTGCACAATTAGTACCCATTGGAATACCGACTGTCTGTTGAAATATAAATCCTCCAAACTCAACAAATATATTGTCGATCAAAAAGTCCAGCATTTTGATAATATCATCTTCAGTGTATTTTCTGATAGAATCAGTGTGGTTCTTCACAAAATAAGAATTATTATAACCCAAAACAAGAAATTTATATCTTCGATTCCCATTTTTATAGAAAAAGTTCTGTTTAATGAGATAGTGAATCGATCTTTCAATTGAGCATGGGGAATAGTAGTGTAAAGCGTAGAAAAACCAAAAGTCTAAATGTTGTTGCAAAATTGCAGAGATTGTGATCTAAGATTTAGCAGTAGATCTTTAGAATTTTTAAGAATCCACATCTGATTGCCACCACTGGTTGAATATATCTCATCACAATAATTTTGAAGGCCATCTTTTACTGTAGAAAGAATAGTAGTCAGCACTTTAGAAAGATGTTTAGTCGAACATCTTGATGATCTAGGTATGTATCGTTCTTTATAAGGAGTTTTGTGAAGTTTTAGTTTTCTTCGTTTTCTGTGATGTTAATACCAAAAGAAAGAAGGACAGATTTGTGTTTTTCTAAAATTGCATATTATTAAAAAAACACTTATATACTGACATATAAGTCAGCTTTATTGATGATTCACTGTCATTTTGTCAAAAACTCCCTTAGCTGGCCGCAGTTACCTGCTGGGGAAAAATGATTCCGATGTCAATTTAACTGATTATATTGGTCCGGGTAATAAACGAGACAGGCTCTCATTTGGTTATCTATGGCATGACATTCTCCTATTTAACAAACGATTCACAGATTGAAAATAAATTGATAAACAGTCGACCTATCCTATCTATAATTTTTGATATTTATACCAAAAAAGCTCAACAGGAAGTGCTAGGAAATTTTTTTATCGCTTAACCATTTGGTTGAGATTTCATGGTTTACCAGGCGTGTATATGTTACAGTGATTTTGCAGAATTAGGGATTATGTATAATGACTGGTAACTTTAGTGATTACATGTATATATAATTACTAAATTTTTTAGGAATTATGCATAATCAATAGAAAAAATGTCAGGGATTATACATAATAACTGGAATGAAGAGACAATGAAAAAAAGTAAAATAACTTATTCTATAAAATCATATTTAAACATCTTAAGAACAATATTCTAATACAAATCATTTATTTTTACAAACAACATTGTAAATTTGGATGATATCTACGAAGAGGGTGGGATTAGCGGGTCCCTCATTTCTTTGTTCTTTAATTTTTTAGATCATTTTTCTGTATTCTGTATCTACTTTGCCCATTATTCTCTATTCTGTATAGTTTAGCGCCTTTTTATTCTCTATTCCTATTTTTTTTGTCTATCTTTGTTTATTCTATATTTTTTTAGCCATTTATTTTGCACTGGTGTCCATTATAATCTATTCTGTAAACTCCACCCAGACCCTCTTCTATGAACATTTGCTCTGTTTTTCGTTTTTTTTTTTTTTTTTTTTTGCAACAAAAAATAACCTTAAAAAACCCTTAGCCTTCACATATTGAATATGATTTTACTGCACTTTGAAGAAAAATGAACTGTTCATTAGAAACATTTGAAGGTACTAAAAAGGTCAATCAGATATCTCAAATTGATTCCTTGTATATTATCTGAGCATAATTTCATGCTTCGTAGTCAGTCATTATCCTTTTCAGACCTTGCATGAAGGATGACCATTATATTTTTGGGGTCTCCCTTTCCCCGATCAACATGCGGAATCGGTATCACAGCCACCTCCAAAAAATTATGATCAATCTATCATCTGTTTATGTTTCGGGACATTTTGTTGCATTTCTTTGCTTAGGTTGAATTCCATGTTTGTTAACTTTAAACCCCTTAATTCAACACAACAAATTATATGATCTGTACATATTTATGTTTGTATTATTAATTTCAATTTAAAATATTTTTTTTATTTATGAGTTAATGTGGTTTAACACAGTTAAATAGAATATTACCAGCTAAACTTTAATAAGATTTGATAAATGGACAAGGAATGAAAATGGACAAGGAATGAAAACTGTCCACTTAAATCATAAAGAGGGTATACATATGATTTATTTGTCTGTATTTGATATATTTTACCAAAACAGAGAATCTTTGTATTATTGATAATCCTTGAAATCATTTTAGGAATTTGTAGAATAATTCTAAAAAAATTTCAGTGATTATGTAAAATCACTGGTCATTTTCATGGATTATATATAATCACTCATGGTTTTATTGATTATGCAAAATCCCTAAAAAATCAGGGATTCTACATAGTTCCTGAATATACAAATTCACTGTAACATATATATATATATATAATTTATTATAGTGTGTGATAAGATATTGTGAAGGAATTCGATGTTTGCTATACCATGGTTCACTTAAATGAATTAAACTTCGTGACAATGCCGCTGAATAGATCAGAATTAAACTTTTTGCAGTATTTTCAAAAATGATTTTGCTATGTCTCCGTGTATTGACTGTTAATAAATAAACGCTTTAAAAAGGTTAATTCTCTGCATAAAGTCAATAATTTTAAATTTGTTGACTTTTAAATCCCGAACTTTCTTTTGCTTTAAATACACTAATGAAAGATCGTAAAACGATGCCAATACAAACATACAGGTTTTTGAACAACTTCTAAAATTTACCCATAACATTTAATTTGGTATGGACTGTTCATTGTTATTAAATCTTACGCAATCGATTGGATGAAGTTATTTTTGCTTCACCTTTCCTGTTTACCTGTTCAAATTTCTCCTGTGTGTATTCTGTAAGCACGCAAAATTTTATTACGTAACAATAATTATTGTTTATGAAGACAACTCTATATCCGAAGTTAAAAAATCTTTAAAAAATTATAAAAAAAACTCTTATTTGTGGATTAACAATTATAGTAATGGTTTGTTTTTAGTTTTCTGTTCTAATGTTATACTAAAAGGTCAAGTAGAATTTTAATTATTAATCTGTTTAATGAATACGATTGAACCAGTGTTCTTGAACTAGAGAGTCTGTCAGTCTTGAGAATAATGGTCAACATAAGTGAAGAATAGAGAAAAATGACTTGAAAATTAAAGAATATTGAAATGAAGATCCCCATCCAGACCCTCATACTTAATAATTCACAATTCAACTTTGCTGGACCGTACTACGGAGCCCCGCTAAGGACATGCAAAGAAAAAAAATATATTGTGCGCACAATATGAATATATTGAGCACACAACATAATAGATTGTGTGCACAAGCTAATATATAGTGCGCAAAAAAAAAAAAAATTTGTTCGCATAATTTAAATACATAGTGTGCGCACAACATAGTATATTGGATAACTATATGTCATGTTAGCCTGACAAACAGTTTTCACTGGACCTTGACCTCATTTCTTGGATCATTGAACAAGGTCAAGTTTTCGTGGTTAAGTCGACATCTCGGATACTATATGCAATACTAATAGGTCTTCTATATTTGGTTGTAAGGAATGATTTTAAGGTGTACATGTCCAACATGCAGGTGTCATCTGACCTTAACCTCATTTTCATGGTTCAGTGGTCCGGCAAAGTTAACTTTTGTGTTTTTAGTCTATTTCTCGGATACTATAAGCATTTAGTTAAATATATATGGTGTATGGAATGCTTGTAAGGTGTACTTGTTTGTCTGGCAGAAAACATCTGACCTTGATCTTATTTTCATGGTTCATTGGTCTTGTTATTTGATTCTTGTTTTGTCTGTTTTTCAGATACTATAAGGAATAAGTGAACTATATTTGGTTTATAGAATGATTGTAAGGTATATATATGTGTCTGGTCGGTATCATCTGACCTTGACCTTATTTTCATGGTTTATTGGTCAATGTTAAATATCCCAGATTTGGTTTGTTTTTTCAGATACGATAGTAATGGTATTGTAGAACTGTATTGTATGCATAAAATAATTATAAGGCGTGTATGTCGTATAAGGTGTTTCTGAGATACTTTTAGCTATTGGTTAAATAAATGTGTTGTTCGGAATGATTGTATGGCCTACATGGCTGTCTGAAAGTGTTTATCTCACCTTTACATTATGTACATTGAACATTAAATGTTAATTAAACATAATGTTAATTTTATGTAATGCTTTGGGGTATAAACTTCCGTTTTTTACTTTCAACATAAATTCAATTATGAATACAAGAACAGGCGAGACGTTTCAGTGTGTCAACTCTTGTTTTTCAGTAGGTCTATGCAGATTTATATATGAGAAGTCAATTGGATATGTATTAATGTATAATATCCTAGATCAGGGAACATGATTTTCATTTTTATTTCCCATATTTCTGTCTGTGCATCCGTTCGTTCGTTCGTTTGTCCTTTCTTCCGTCCGTCTGAATTTAAACTAGCGTCCAGTACTCTACCAACGATACTTTTTTTTTATCATAAGTTTTGTGCCTTTTCTTCATTTGATGAATAAATCCATTTTCAACTATTTTTACAAGTTATTCTTTTTTTGTGCTGTTTCAGCTTTGTCACAGTTTTGTTGATGATTGCTCGTTCATAAACATGTTTAAACTTTGACATTTTATGTTTGCCTGTTTCAAGTCAGGAGTCCGTAATTCAAGGCTTGCATCGATACCCGTCTGTCAAATTTGTTTTCGTTGATTGTTTCTTTGTATGAGCTATGATGGATATGATGTTGTCTCATTGACAATCGCACCGATCGCGATCAATCGCGCCATAAGTATTTGAATAAATGATGCACCAAAACGGACCATATTTGGAACAAAATGAATCATAGTTTTTTCGTTTGTTTTCAAAATATTCCACTGAGGTGTACATTTGCATTGATTATTCCTAGATTACTTTGTACCATTTCAGATTCATAATGTATACGGACAACATTCTGTAAAATTTAATCATGAAATCGATCAAAAATAGATACTGTGACCTATTGTCATCTCTCTTCTATTAATCAGAATGAAACTAAAACTTGATCTGAAACATTTTTACACAACTCTTAAACAGTTAACATGATAATAAGCATACTGTTCTAAGTCAGGAGCCTGTTGTTCAGTGAATGTCGTTTGTTGGTGTGGTTCATAGGTGTTTCTCGTTTTGTTTATAGATTAGAGCGCTGGTTTTCCCGCTTAAATTGTTTTACAATAGTCATTTTGGGGCCCTTTGTAGTTTGTTGTTTGTTGTGAGCCAACGCTCCGTGATGAAGACCGCAATTTAACCTATAATTATTAACTTTTAATACATTGTGACTTGGATGGAGAGTTGTCTCATTGGCACTCATATTACATCTTCTGATTTATATAACTACTCAGTTTAACCTTTATTTTGATCAGAACTTCATGGTGAACTTCTTGGACTGATCACACAGTCACATTTCAATAATGAACAGTAAATTTTGGGTCAAAACCGTACTTAAACATGATCAAGCATAGTAATCTTTAATAAAGAACTTGTACGTGAACTTAGTTTTAAGTCGATTTGACTTACTTTTTTTTACACTTTTACTACGGAAGCGTAATAGAGCCATCCTTTTTTATTATTTTTTCAAATTATCAACTTTAATCTCAGAAATGACTGATATTTTACTTCGAGACGATAGTTTATTGTGTTTCTCCGTACACCTAATCTACTTATAATTATTTTCGCGGCTAAATTTTTTTGTAAAATATAAAAGAAAAACAGACGTGTATCTAAAGTCTTGTATAGCTCCACGTAGCCTTATATCCATGAAAAGGGGGTGGGTGTAACTTACTATTAATTGGTATACGTGGTATGCCAAAAATATGGGTCATAATTTTGCGAGATTTTATATATATGACACTACTTTTTAATGACATTCTATATTGATATGTTATTCTTTCATAACTTTATATTGATTTGGGGTATGTTTTACATATCTTATATAAATATTTTATTGGGAATCTTATATTAATGGTCAATTGTGGTATTTGAATCAAGCAGGGACTTTATATTTACATACATTTAAAGTTCCTCAAATCTATGCATTTAAAAATTAAAATATTGTATAAAAGTAAAGGTCATTCTTTGTGTATATCTATGGATAAATATAGGTACCAAATATTAGTGAATGTTATATAAAAATGGGTACATTTTTTTTGGTCAAAAATGGCACACCCCCACCAAAAAAAGTCGAAGTTACCCTCTCCCCCTTTCCCTATTCTAATGTCAAAATTTAAATATCCATTTGCAATTATATATGCATTTATTATATTATATTGCTAAATAGGCGGATGTGCATCGATATTTACAATAGCAATCACCAACAAAAATTATAGTAAAGTACATTAAACTGAGGCGAGAGTCCAGTGAACCAAAAGTCACGATGTTCTCAATTCAGAGATTCACTAGGTTAATGAAAGTCGGAAAAATCAATGTCGTACCAATGAGGGTCGGAAGATTAAAGTTTAATGTTGATTATTCCATGATTAATGTTGATAATTCCAAGATTAATGTTGATAATTCCAAGATTAAAGTTGATAATTCCAAGATTAAAGTTGGAAATTCCAAGATTCAAGTTGGAATTTCCAAGATTAATGTTGATAATTCCAAGATTAAAGTTGATATTTCAAGTTTAATGTTGATATTTCCAAGATTAAAGTTGATAATTCCAAGATTAAAGTTGGAAATTCCAAGATTAAAGTTATAAAACCAGGTTCAATCCACCATTTTCTACATAAGAAAATGCCTGTACCAAGTCAGGAATATAACAGTTGTTGTCCATTCGTTTGATGTGTTTGTGCTTTTGAATTTGCCATTTGATTAGGGACTTTCCGTTTTGAATTTTCCTCGGAGTTCAGTATTTTTGTGATTTAACTTTTTTTTGATAATTTCAAGATTAAAGTCGACAATTAAAAAAAAATTGCAAAAGGATGCGTTATTTACAAATTAATGAGAACCTTAGTATTAACCCACTATATTTTTTCATGTTTCATTATTTAGAAGAGAATAAGTTAAAAATATATAGATGGAAACTTTTACAATTCATATTACCAACAAAACACGTATTATTTAAATGGAAACAGATGAATGACGGTCTTATGTAATGTGTGTAACGAAGAAGATTATAACCACTTTTTTATTTCTTGTCGATTTTTAGAAAGTTTTTGGAAAAGTGTTCATGAGTTAATGATAAAATCAAATTTAAATTTAGAGTATCGTTAAAGCAATTTGTCTTCGGATATAAAATTTTTGACAAATTATTTTGATCTGAATTATTTCCTAACAATTTTTTTAGGTTTTTCTATATACAAATCATATTGTGTATCTAATCAGAAATTGACAAATGTAAATGTTTATCAAATTTTTGTTCAAGAATACATAATAACGAAAACAGAACAATAAAATTCAATCCATTACTGAAGTCACTAAAAAGAAGTATAGACGATTGAATAGATGAAAACTTAATGCATAGAAATGTTGTATGCAATGACCTTGACTACGAAACCTCTCGTTAGAACTTCTGCCACCGCACAGTGCAAGTGCGAGGGGGAAAACAGTGATGAAAAAAATGTAAACAAACGTGCACTGGAAGGCAAATAATAATAACAAGTTTAATACAACAAATCATTTAACAACTGTTAAAGAAAAATTTAATCAAGAAATGGGAGCGAATAAAAAAATCATGGCTCTATCAATTCACTAATTTGTTATGTGCTCTATCTGCTCTGTGTTGATTGTTTATCATGTCACTATCTGTTTATCTTCTGCATCAAACTCGAAAGTTAATCAGCTTGCGATCAACAATCACTGAAATAAATATTATTTGTCGATAACACGTTATAGATTCGTAATAAATACATAAAAACTTGCATACAGGACATAGTTTAGTATATATGCATGCAATAATTTCGATAACACTAAAATTACAAGAAACTCGTTTCATATGACTTTAAAGCATATAAAACCTATCTTCTCATATTTTATATCAAAATTCTATCTCATAGATTTTTTTTTTTTATTAACAAAGAGGTGTTTTTTCATGAATAATCTTTGCAAAGTTGTGCAATTTGTAGCTAGAAAACTAGCACGGTGACCTTTACTTTTTATCATATTTTTGAAAAAAAAGCATGATCAAATCTGCATTTTGGCAAAGTATAAGAAAATTCTCTCTGAGGAAATATATACCATTGACCCATTATAAATAACAGTATTTTAATTATATCTTTAAGTTAATGTGTAGTGATATCTATCATAAGATGTGCAATATAAGAGTATTAACATGATGGAGTACCTTGTTGAAAGTGTAGTATATACTTATCTCATTATAAAAATTCACATGACTTTTAAGATTAAAATAGATCTTTAGATTGACTGTATATGTTACAAATTTTACAAATAAAGTTAATATAAAATAACCGCATTTTGTGTATTACTAAACCAATGCCACAAAATCTTCATTAGAATTGCAATATTGCATTACGATATCAAAATCCATGCAATAGTATTTGCTTGGATAATCCAACACGCTATTTTTCAAATACACAGTCACATATTCTATGTGTGAGTGTATTAAATTCACCAGTTGTCCCTTTATATACGCCTATTTGAGAGGAGGGAGTATACTGATTTCCCTTATACTTCACATTAGTGTTGAGTGGCATTTATCTCTGGAACTACAAATCGCTGCTATATATTGACAGAAAGCTATCTTTGTCCATGCTACACAATGTAATGCAAATGACTTAATACCTTTACTCAATAGAAAATGGGCCACTATAGCATTCAATTTGTGTTGTAAGGTACTCAAATAATAAACTGAACATTATAACTTATTGTAAAACTATGCTAAATAGTTAGACATATGCCATGACGATAACATGGAAAGTAAAAATGCATACTGCGCATTAAATGTATATGCTTCTGAGTCTGACCCTGTAAATTTACAAACAAAAAATATCACCATTACTTTAATTGTTAATTGTGAAATTATTTCCGGGCTTGTCTTGCACTAGTGCATTAAGAGTGGAAACTATATGGCAATCATATCGCTTATGAAAAATACTGTTTTCGATGTCATTGAAAAATATCTCTAATATGGAAAGCCTCCTCTGAAAAGTACACTGTAATATGTTAGATTATGATCAATCTGGACTAATTGTCTTTGCTTTGTTATATACTCTCCAATAGAAGAGTGCCTAACATGATTTTGTGAGGTAGACAAACCCATCCTTAAAATGAACAAAATGACTTTTTATGTACAGACAGCAGATCGGTCATACTTTGACTTCATTAACTCATAGCTTTAATTTTGGAATATATTGGACTGATAAAAGCTTAATGAGACTGAAAACTGCTATTTCCTGTTAAAACACACAAGCCCTTTGCCTTGTATTTCAATGTTTTTCTTCAAAATAATATATTTTTCAAAGAATGAAAACGCATGATCTGTAAAGTTTCTCAAATGTCTTAACAACGCGCTATTGCATTGTTGCAAAAATTCACTGTATTACGAACATTTCGTAAAAAAGTAGGAATTGCAAAATCAAACCTTCCATACCTTTTGTTTCATTATCATGAATTCATCCAGTGTGTAGTTTGATGGTCATTTGAAGCACACGTGTGTGTAAAAAGAAATGCAAATTAATCAGTTTTCAGATATACAGAATATAATTATACTTTTATGCCTGCAGATTAGGAACGTATAGAGCCCCGCTAGGGACATGCAAAGAAAAAAAAATATATTGTGCTCATAAAATAATATAGTGCGCACAATTTAAATATATTGTGCGCACAAAATAACATATTTGTGCGCTCAAATTCACTGAGCTTACATATGGTACGGCGATTTAATGTCTCCTTTTCAAAGTGACAGATCAGAGAAATACATAAGGGTTTATTTTGAAATGGGGTTTATTACATGGAAATACTCGCACGTTTAGCAAAAAATCATCACTGCATTTTTCTTATCGACAACTGAAACGAATACTAAAGAAGCTACGTTAATTTCGTCGAAAACACTACACGCCACTTAAAGATGTCGTTGCTTTCATCGAAGACAACATTAAAGGATCTAGAAGGCTTCATGGTTATCGCTGGATGTTTATGAAATGTAGATAAGAAAAGAAAACTCACAGTTTTGGATGACTATTTTCAAAAATATTAAGGAGGATGGGTTATTATCAGGAGATCCTCTTCATAAAAACTTGATAAGATTCTGTTTCCCAAGACTGATTCATGTATTTGTTTTCAATCAAAATTATCCTTCCCCTTTCTCTATTTTAACAACTCAACTTATTTGCTAATATAATCAGATATACCAACAGAAAAAAAGAAAAACCAGTTAAAGTTGATGTGGATAAACAAAAAGAAGAGTCATGATAGTGTACCCATTAATGGGCATAGACCCAATTTTGAAAAAAAAAACTGAGTGCCCTCGAAACTTCTGTCTGCCCGCCTGTCCAATTTTCAATGCTTAAAATTGTAAGCCCGTAATCTTTTTATATATGCAATCTTTTAAGGATAGCCAATTGTTTTAAACTTTAATATTTGTTTGTTAAGCTTTTATTATACACTAGAATAAAAACCTTTTTGAATAACAAATTAAATGGCATAACAAGGCAGTACTCCGACATAAAATTCATATATAGTGATGAAATTAATTGTTTTCATTTAAAAAAAACTGTAAAGAAATGTATATACCATATACTTATGTGTATGAACGTCAAGTAGACATCAACTCAACTGTTTTATAAAATCATTCTAAAATTCTATTCACTAAGATAATCATTGTGTAGTATAGATTATAATACGAACATATTTTGTACAATAAAAATATTTATCCAAGTTTTGCAATATCAGACTCAGCCTTAAAATATCTGTTTTAAAGTCATACATAATGTCAGTTGAGAAAATATTCTTACAATCTCATTTCTATGCATATAATGTGTTTTAAACATGAAAAGTCATCGACTCAAACATGAAACTAATTATCTATTTTTAATTCAAGATGGAACTTTTAGAGGTTGTAAGTATATGGAACGCCCATATAATCAGAAAAAAATAATGAACAAAATGGTGTGTATGGGCGCCCGTATGTGCTCTACTCGTTCCTGAAATGTACGGAACAAGTGACTATGTTCATAGCTCTGACATCGATGAAGTCGAAATTTTTCAATAAGAGTTATCTTCCCTTATATGGCTAAGTTGAACAATTGAATAGAACAAAAACAAATATTAAGTATTTGTTAAAACAGTGTAAATAGTACAATACATCACATATTTTTCTTTTTAAATAAACAGTCCTAAACATGAACTGCCAATCTGTCTGTCAGGTTTAAGAAAGCTAAGAACTAGACCGATGGTTAACTGCTATTTTACAATCTTAGATGGCGGTAAAAAGTTAATCTACATTAGCGGAAATGATGATAGATGTGGAAACCAATGGTTTTGTAAAACATTGATTTCAGTATTTATTGATATCATGAAATGGAAATCTACATCCTTCGATACTTAGCTTTGTTTTTGCATTACATTTTAATGTGTATCATGCAATATCCTGTATACTGAAACGTAATACATTTATTCTTGCAGAAACAGTTACAAATATATAATAACAAAGATTATGCCCTGATATATTCTAAATAGTTGAATAGATATGTACTACATCAGCTGTATATATCAGCCAGTTAGGTTATCAGAACTGGCTTTTGCCGATTTTAGGAATTTTTTAATTTATCTTTTAAATCCATAGCAATATTTGTATTTTTATTTTATTTTTTTTTTTTTTTGTGGGAGGGATACTTTTTTGAAGTTGATCTCAACCTTGCAACAAAGATTAAAGTAAAAATAATATTTAAAAATTTAGCATTTGCATTCTTAATAGGTGCACCCGACTTGGCAACATCTTAGTTTTATAATATTTAATGCCTTTGATTATGTTGGTGTCTATAATATATTCAATGGTAAAGCAGTATCTAAATTAGGTAACGCGTTTTGCATGCTCCATCTATTGAAAGTTTTTTTTTAAACTTAATAAATTTTGTAGACAGTCTATAGATACTTCTAATACTGTAATGCATGGAAAGCACATATTGTAGAAGCATCAATAGTAGGTAATGGGTTTTATAATTAAAGTTGCTTTCAACCTTACCACAAAGTTTATAGTAAATAGAATATTAAAATTTCCTAATATTTGAGTTTTTATAGATGCACCCCACTTGACAACATTTTAGATTTATTTATTCAAATGATAATATTTAAAGGCCTTTATGTTGGTGTCTATGATATATTTTATGGCAAAGCATATCCTGTAGAAGTATCTATATTAGGTAACGGATTTCGAGATAAAAGTTGTTCTCAACCTGGCAACAAAGATTAAGGTAAAAATAATATTTAATTTTTAATAGTTGCATCTGACTTGACAACTTTTTATATATATTCATTCAGATAATATTAAATTAATGCATTTGATGAAGTTGGTGTCTATAATATATTCAATGGTAAAGCAGTATCTAAATTAGGTAACAAGTTTTGCATACTCCATCTATTGAAAGTTTTTTTTTAAACTTAATAAATTTTGTAGACAGTTTATTGATACTTCTAATACTGTTATGCATGGAATATTAATATTCGAGTGTTGGGTTTTTTTTTTTTTTTTTTTTTTGTATTATGAGGTGCACTTAACCTGGCAACAATTTAGTGATTTCAAATGGTGGTATGTATCACAAAGAAAAAATCTTTAAAAAACCACGTAGTAATTTCAACCTATATACAGATAAAAAATTAACAATAATTGTGTTACGTTTTCATTAACGCTACTAGCAAGAGCTCTTTAGTACCAATTGACAACAAGCATTATGATTTTAGCACACATATTTTCTTTTTTCTATGTGTTTTACAAGTACTGTTGAATAGGTTATCTCTAATGACATTTCTGGATTGTTATCACTTATGCATTTGTCATACAAAATATGTACATATATTGTTTTTATCCTGAAATTTACACTCAACACTTGAAACTTTCGTTATCAAAATGTAAATCATTGTCTCTATTTTTTCAAAGAAATCGAAATAGTTCAAACGCGGACCGCGAAGAGGACCCCAAAATGAACTGGTACGCAAAATGAAATATTCACATTATCGCTTGCTTAACATGGAAGCGGGGTAACAGGAGACTTTATTTGTACATGTATAAATAAAGCAAAAATTTATTTGTGTCCCTGTTATTTGTATAATAGTTGGCTGATTGCAGGATAAAACAATATAGTGTATAATTGATAAAGATAGCCTGAACAATTGTATGATACTATACAATTATATATAGCCTTTGTATGAGGTTGATACGAAGTTAAATCGACCTAAGAGAAGCATATTTGACCGAGGACGAAGTCCGAGGTCTATATAACATCGTATTGACCTCAACCAAAGGCTACCATTGTTATATTATCAATCAACAATTAATGCATGAACAATGTAAAATTGGGGATTTTTAGAAAGTATTTTTTTAGTAACATGCTGTTTTTGACCTACGAAAAGCTAAACACAACAGTATTGGCGTGCAAACTGAATAAGTACAAATATATCAAATTTTAACGAATCACAAATCCTTAAAAATATTCGATTAATAATATAATATATTAAAATCGTGTGCATGGTTTTATTCACTTCTATAACTGCTTACACAAAAAGATAAAGAGTTTGTATAGAAGACATGTAATAATAACGCCATTCAAGTTTATTTTGACTGTTATTGGTCAGTTTCAATTTTATGATGTTAAAAGTGTCCATTATTATTTCCGCATAATGTGTATACATGTATTATGATAATAGACTTTAAAAGGTATATAGAGATCAGTAATAACAACACTCTTCTCTGAAAGGGCTTCCCACATACATTTTTTTCAGGAACAGCCCTTACAGAGACTAACTTCACTATCAAAAATATATAACTAAATACTTTTAACATATCTATAAATATCTGCACCAAATTAAAATTTCCATTATCACGTAGTTGAATATAAGGCCTACATCACAACCTTAAGTTTGCATGGGAAATATTTAAGATAAACATTGCAAAACAGCTCTAATATGTATACATGTATTATGATAATAGACCTTTAAAAGGTATATAGAGATCAGTAATAACAACCCTCTTCTCTGAACAGCATATTCCCCTTCTGTTCTATTGTTCACTTTTCACATATAATATTAATTAGCTATGACACCCTTGGTTTTATTCACTTCTATAACTGCTTACACAAAAAGATAAAGAGTTTGTATAGAAGACATGTAATAATAACGCCATTCAAGTTTATTTTGACTGTTATTGGTCAGTTTCAATTTTATGATGTTAAAAGTGTCCATTATAATTTCCGCATATGTTTTGAGGCATTGTATCTCTAGTTCATGTTGATTGACAGTATGTCACAGAGGTAGAAGTGAGAAAAGGACAGTGTCAATATATATATCTTCATCATCACCAACTGCTGATGACATGAATTCTTCGCTCAGATTTTATTTTCTTCTGTCCGTGATATTGTAAAAAATGGAAAGTAAAAAGATAGATTTTTCTTTAATATATAAATAACATTTTCACAGGCGAATTGATTTTTCCATGAGCACTTGTTATTAGACCTTATTATAATATTATAAATTTCTTTGAACTTAAGTTCGTCCAGTATGTAATTCAATCCATAACAACACATTTAAGTATTTTGCGAAATATCAATTTAAGTATATTACTCTTTATTTTTTCGTTCCAACATTTAGGTAAGGCTTTTCGAAGAGTACATACTTCAGCGATCCAGTTTTGTTTCTTTTTCAGTTGGTCAAATACTTTATGAGCTCCTTTATCACCAATAATTAACAAAAACGATATTTTCTTTTACCCGATGACTAAGATATAAACTTTTGCCATGAATCTTTACATATCGATTTCCCTATATCACTTGTTTTCTTATCATGTTTATATCTCTATAATTTTTAGGTTCTAATATCTTTCCACCGCGATTTTTATCCAAAATTTCAAGATTTAAAATTAAAAAGAAGGCAGATTTGTTAGGTTTCTAATTATTTGTGAGGACCGAGACTAGGATAAAACACCAAAATCAAAATCAAATCACATGTCAATCTCTTACTGCCGTGTCCTGAATTTTAGATAAGAAAAGCGAACAATCGCATTCGCGATTGAAATTAATATTTATGCATGAATGTGGTATTTTTGCGAAAGAAAAAGTAAATACAAAGCATACGCACTGATACTCTGGATAAGAATATGCATATGCGTCATCACATATATTAATCTAATAGTTGAATTCGGATGACAAACTACCTACCTCAAGTGTTTTGACTCCAGATTCATTGACATTTTATCCGGAATTTTTGTGAACGCAAACCGATATTGTGCGTGTGAACATGGTGATATGGTGATGTGTAATGTGAATGAATCAAGACGTGTAGGATAGCTGGTCAACACAATGAATACAATTTTCGAAACTGTACCATAGTACAAATATTTAGATGCTATAAATTTGAACTAATTAAAGAAAAAAAAAGAATTGAAATTTTATAATATACATACATTCCTGTTGGTGAACTTTTTGCATGAATCTCTTTTTAGTCTAACAAACCAATATATATATAGAATAATGGCATTTTTGTTTTTGATACTGACTTTATCACTTTACCCGCTAGGGCGAGCTGATATTCGAGCTGATGAATTCAGTATCAAAAAATTAAATGCCATTAATCTTTTTATCGGCAATCTGTCTTAACTCTATGTTTTTTGTAAAGAATAAGAAGTAAAATTAAATAATAAGTAAAACTACTTTTACGCGTACAAAACGTTAGGTTCGTTGTTCGGTTGTATGAATGAAGTCGCGTGAAATTTCATTGATAAATTGAAGCGGATGGACAAGAACATGTGACATTACTGCACTGATACATGACGTCATTGCCTAATATTTTCGAGTATCAAGTCCTGTCCATGATATTGAAAATATTAGGCAGCAAGATCAAAGGGGAAATGTTCTAATTGCCGATAAATGAATATATTGCTAAACAAAATATAAGCAGAGACTTATAAATCCATACTAAAACAGTGTAAAATAATTGACATTTTGACAGTATTTAATTTTGTTATCATTATTGTAAAATATTAATTACGTTTTTTGTGAGATGCAAGGATTTAAAATCCTTATGAATTTTAAACGGTCGTGAATGAAAATATACTTGCGTGGTTTCACCACGCAAGTATATTTTCATTCACGACGGTTTAAAATTTAGATATTTAGCTTACTTTGGGTACGCATCCCTGCTCATTGGTGCTCATACATTACATATATAATATTCATAAATGTAATGATTGATCAAACCTGTAAGACATAATGCACGTATACATTACAATATTAATTATATTTCATAATAATTAAGGATACACATTCAGTCTCAACTTTACCTTAAGAATGAATATTACCTTAGTCTGGTAGTATCTCAGTATTAATGAAATTAGATTTTTCTTTCAGAAAATTCTCTTGTTTGATTATCTTTCTGATTTCCGACCGCTGTGTTTCCTACCTTAGATAAATATTTTGAACAGAAATATCGTTTTCGAAGTTTATTTTCTTCATGCTTTCCGACATTTTCTCATGCTATGATTGAAATACTAAATATCAAATGATAAACGCTCAGAAATAATCTGTTAATTCTGGGTCATTGTATATCAATAAACAATTCCCAAGTTTATGAAATACTACACACACAACGCGTCGAAGGACCGTCTTAAAGCATGAATTATATAATTGCGTTATTCTGAGGATATTGAGTAGCCCATGAATACTTCCAAAACTCGCCAATATATAAGCGTGAAACCCCTAAGGGGGTTCACGCAATAATAGGTTGGTATTAAATTAAAAGTTTGTATAAGTTTCATCAGTTAATCTTTTAACCAAATTTATTTTGATAGCCTCAATGTATTATGCATCAAGATCTAACATTTTTAATCTCCCTTCAATATAATATTTACTTAACATTGAGCGTTTAAGAGGCTTTGAATGGAATGTAAAAAAAAATGTTTTTCATAAAAATGGTGTTGAATGCATTATGTGTTGCATGAAATGTAACACAAAAAAGATGAAAATTGTATTTTTTTCAAATCCACTGGTTATTTATTCCATGGAAACAAATTTCATTTTCTGAGACCACTCAAGACGTGGTAAAATACGCATTTTTCAAAGTTAAGCAGGAAATAAATATTATGAAAAGGTAATTTCTCAACTCTTATATCGTAAAGGGTACATTTTGTTTTGATATAATTTGCACAGAATTGAGCAATTTAATATTTTTGAAGCAATGCTATGGCAACCTGAAATGAAAAGATTTTTGAATATTGCAAGCTCTTGAAAATCACAAAACATTATACTGCCTTTATCTAAAAATCCATATAGCAATTCCATTGCCCCTTATTGTATTCTTGATAGTACAGGTACAAACAACTATTTGAAAAAAATAAAATTGGTTTAGCATTCAAAAATGTAAGTTGGTGGCCCCTACAAAAAATTCAGATTTTAACAATTTTTTTAGCTCAATTTCCCAATGAAATATTTTTAAGAAACATATGATTCCCCAATTTATCTTGTTTATTCAAATATGACCTTGTATTATAAAGTCAAGACTCTAAGCCCTTATTGTGGTCAGAAACGATTGCTTATCAAGATATGTATACCTTACTAACGGAGTTCATTTTAAGTAACTAAGTACATATAATTTATCAATAGAGTATGATGAGCAGTTTACCAGCTTTTTCTGAATCAATTTATTTTGTAAAATTTGTAACCTGCATATTGATTTATTCATTTTTTAAAGTCAGTTTTCCATGTCTTCATTCCAAAGGGAAGGTTGCTAGGCAACATCAAAAAGATCAATTGCAATATTGTTATTTTGCGCTGAAAATAAGTACAAGAATTTTTGTATCTGAAAATATATTTAAATTCTTTCCAAGTGTGCCAACAAATTATTTATATTTTCTGTAACTTAATGTAACAGGGTC
This sequence comes from Mytilus coruscus, assembly GCA_017311375.1. Taxonomy (NCBI): domain Eukaryota; kingdom Metazoa; phylum Mollusca; class Bivalvia; order Mytilida; family Mytilidae; genus Mytilus; species Mytilus coruscus. The sequence goes on along the minus strand of CM029606.1, from coordinate 23,294,008 downwards.
GTTTCTTGTGTCAAGAAAAACTAACTGTGTTCTCGGGTTCTGAAAGATTTAATACCAGTTTAAAATAAACTCGCTTGTGGAGTGAGTTTTACTGGCACAACATACAAATAACGTACTCTGCATATTACTACATCAGTAGAGTCATCAATCAGTAAATTTGTGTCCACAATGTATGAAAACAATAACTATAAGGTATACAGGTGAATATAAATCGGGACACACAATTCATGTGACTGCCATTTTCAAGTTCCCGTACAAATCTACCTGGGTCAATACAAAGCAATCTCAATTGACCGCGAAATCACAATGACCAATCAAATACGATATTTTAAGTAAAAGAACCTTTCTGAATATTCATGAAATCACTATAAAAAGTAAAGTGTATATTTCCTTTCAATTATCAATATGCAATTGAATATTCCTTTCTTTAAATTCAAGATATAAACTTTTATAATAAATACAATTAATAAAGATAGTTTTACTATTATTTAAAGAGACGAAAAATAACTACTACATTTTCCCCTCTGTTGAAGAAAATGACTTCCATGTCAGCTCAGACTTTGGTACTGACATGATTTATAACATGACTAAGTTGTCGAGTTTTGGAAGTGTTTGTGGTGCTAAGTCTTTAGTTTTCTGTTTGTGCTTTGTGGACTGTTGATTTTCTGGTCATATATATTTTTTTCTGTTTGGCCATGATGTTTTTTTATTCTTCGACTCATCGGCTTTTGTTTGCCTCTTGATAGGTTTTACTTCTACATATCCTGAATTATCTATAAGCAATAGACCGGCAAATTGTAGAAAGATGAAAAATTAAGTACAGCTCTTTGTAAGAACCAGGCAGAGTTCGATTTATGAAGGTTTCAGATTTTATCTATAATTGGCCTAGTAGAAGAAGGAAATGAATAATCCTCAAAAAATAATTTTCAGTGGGAAAATATGAATGGTTGCCATGAACACTCTATTTTTTAGTTGTTAAGCGTGGTAAAATCTTTGGAAAATCAGCTAAATCACTAGAATTCAGAGTCTAGTTATGAATAGAATCATGCATTTTTCATTAATGTTCATATGTAACATCGATACAACTTGGTTTAAGCTTCATTTCAGTGAAGATTGCATGTTAACCAAATTTGTAAATTTTTGAAAAATTTTGCCAAAAAATGCATATTTTCAACTTTTCTGAAATAGGAATTTTTGCGAAATTATCAAATTTTCTTTGGTGTTTTTCAGAAAAGTGCAAATTTGTACAGAATAGTTAGCACTGTAGTTATGAAATTTGAATACCACTTTACGAAATTAAATAGAAAAATACGTGGGACTTTCTTTAGTTTTATCACCATAGCAACCGATTTTTTCCTTGGACACGGAGTTTTTATTTACAGAATATTGTAGTTTAAGAGCTTAAATGTCTTTAAATGTTTCATTACCGATAAGAAAATACATAAAACCTAACGCAAACTTTAAATTACTATCGTCAAGTGTTGTTGATTTCGATTGTTACAATGGAAACGCATATTATCAATAGCAACATCCATTCATAAACTGCATAAATAGAAATTTATGTAAAAAAATACATAAATAGAGGGTGTATATTTTCAAATTGGAACATGACTTCATTCTTTGCTTCACTCACAGTCTTGTCTGGTATTTTTCTTCAGATGGTTCTATAAATGTAATATATATGATGTAATATTGGGGTTTGGGGGTTTGGAAAAAAAGGTTTGGGGGTTTGTTGATTTTTTTTAAAATGTTTTATATAAGTAGATCCTTGAAAAGACAATTGCGTTTGGTCGGACTTTGTTTCGAGTTCATTATCTGATAATCAATTTTTGAAAGTTAACAGATGATGAACTTCATGGGATTGCCGGGCCAACCTGGTTTATGGTAAGACAAGATAGATTATGGCCCTTAACAATTGTAAGAAAATTCTTAATTTCTTATGGCACACACCGTCTGAGATGTTATTCCACCAGCATAAATCACAAAATTGACCTGTAACATAACATTAAGCTGACAAACCAATAATAGAATCATTTGGTCAAAGCAATTCTAAACTGAAACTGAAGTGTGATGGACGGACGGATAGACGGACAGGCAAATTGAACAATTTTAAGTTGGTGGGGACTTAAAATTATTATAGTCAATTGTTGATCGTTAATATCAGAAGTCCAGTATAATGGAATCCTCTTAATATATAGCTATTAACATATCATTAATAACTTCTTTGTTGTACTACTATCCCGCAATCGGAATTCAGAATCTCCGAGATTAACAAATAGATACATCTACTAAGTTTGAATTGTGCTAATCCCGGTTAAATAATAATGCTATTACCGGTAATATTATCAAATCAAAATTATTGTGCAAAATAATTGTATTAATTATGAATCATTCCTTACTATGCATCGTACTACATATATCTCATAAAATTACAATTCCGATAACATTAGATCTTGTTTTGTGTGTGTGTGTGTGTGTTGTTGGGGGTCAGCTGAAGCACACTTCTTATCCCTCTGAAATCCCCCTCCTCTCCTTTAAGATAGTAAACATGTAAAAAAAAGGTATCCTTTTTTTTTGGTTGAATCTTCAAAAAAAATCGTATTGCTACTCTCAACGTTTTTTTAACCTTTAACCTCCCTATTTTCTGTATCTGTCTCTGTAACCTTCATAAAAGACTTTGCATTAATCCCGATATTTGGAATGAAACCACTTAGCTGATAATGTCTGCATAAATTCAAGATTTATAACAGTAATAATTTGAAGACAAATTCCACACATGGTCTTATTCAATTAACTGCAACACTAGAATCAGCGCAGTACATACCAATCTTATTTTTTTTTCTTTGTAACTATCAATGCTTTCTAGTCCCAACAAGTTGTAAATCTTTCATGAATACAAGACTTTGGTGTCCCATGTGAAATAAAAGAACAAATTTCCAATGTCCCGTGCATTGCACACATTTGATTTCAAGGTACAAGGCCAAAAACTAAAATAGACACTTTTATGGCCTCGCCGCAATTGGGAGGTAGCAGGTTTAACCCATGTCAGTCGTCACAAAATTGGTTTCCATTTTATAGTTTTAGTTTGCCTCAACCAAATCTTATGAAACATATATACACAATGCTTATTACCACAAAAAAAGAGATCAAGTTTGAATTTTGTTGGTGCCACTGCATGTCAACTGTATAATTTGTCTTAAAGTGACCATCTTATGAGAACCTTTCTGGAGCCCTTTTTTTTCTGTCATACATACCAAATAATATTTTTCGACTTTCATCTAGATCTTTTTCATCTTTTCTGTTAATTTTAAAAAAGATGTCGTATAATTGTTAATGAGACAACTCTCTACAAGAGACCAACATGACACAGAAATTAACAACTATAGGTTATCATAAGGCCTACAACAATGAGCAAAGTTTATGCCGCATACTCAGCTGTAAAAGGTCCCAAAATGACAATGTAAAACAATCCAAACAAGAAAACCAAACGGCCGAACTTTGGTGTTGGGTTTATATCAATTAACATAACCTCCCTTTAATTTTTCATGAATTTGTGATATGACATTGAGAAGTTATTGAAATTTATTCTTTGAAAAAGCGACGGGCGTAACATACGCGCATGGCGCAGCTGCTTATTTTTATTTTATGAAACTACACCACTTTCAAAGTCTAGGATCAGCCCTTTAAGGTATGAGTACATTTGAACTGTGCAGTATATCTGAGGTAGTTAATGTACACCTTAGCATTGCATTATCCTGATTGTAGCACAGTAATAACAAAGAGATTTTACCTTTGTTATGTGTGAAGTGTTCTTAGAAAACCATGACTTTATATATTTTCTTTTGGTCAGTCCGTCCATCTGTCTGTCCTTGTCACTGCAGATTCAGTTTGGAAATGCTTGAACCAAATGTTTCTATTATTGGTTTGTAAGCATAATTTCTTCACATTGGTGAAGGACATTATATTGTCAGAGCAATACTTTCAAAAATTACATGGACCTTCACAAAAGCTAGAATGTGCTATTGCAATTCCCATGAAGTCCATCATCTGTTAGTAACATTTCATGAATAATTATAGATTACCAGATTGAAACCAAATCTTGTAGGAAAAAAGTAAAATAACAAATATATGGAACACTGAGGATAATTCTAAACAGAAAGTCCATAAGCAAATGACAGATCAAAAGCTAAAACACATCAAACAAATGGATAAAACTGTCCTATATCACTGACTTGGTACAGGCATTTTCTTATGTAGAAATTGGTAGATTAAACCAGGTTTTATAGCTAAACCTCTCAATTTTCCTTTTATGGATTTATAAAAGATTCAAACAAAAACTACCAAACCTCCACTTCTACCTCAAAATGCTACAGTGTATATATTCAAATTTGTTGGGTCTTCTCAAGGAGCAAAGGCAGGACTGAGAGTTAAACAGATTAAAGCATGCAGTTATATTCCCATTAGAAAAATGAAAATTATTAACATAAATTTTTACATAAAATTATATTATATATCTTTTGATTGGATGTTGTTATGGGTGATATTTGTTACCATGGCAACTGTTGTAATAATACTTAGCCGTTGTAGTTTAGATTTAGAGTATATATATGCTTCTATGTATTTTCATAAAGGTTTGGAAACAATTGAGAATATTGAATTCCCTATACTGCAGAAGTCAACAAATAATAACTCTGTTTCCAAGGGGAAAATACGTTAATATGGTGATAAAATTCAAGAGAACCCCACGCAGTATTCTATTTATTTTGGTCAAGTAGCATTCAAACTTTGATACTACAATGCTAGCTATAATTAACTTATTTACACTTTTCAATAAAAAAAAAAAACATGAGAAAATTTGATAATTTCACAAAACTCAGAAAAAATGAAAATAAGTGTTTTTTTGTATATTTTAACAAAAAATCTAAAAGTAGGGTTGAACTGCAATCTTAAGGGAGTTAGCTTCTCAGTTTCAAATTAATTTACTTTTTTACACTAGCTAATACCGACAGTGGATTAATAAAGGAATCAAAAGATTAAAAAAAATGTACAGGTCAATGTGCTTGTTTTCGAGATATTAGCCATTAGAATTTTGGCGGGAAAATTTCATAGCTTTATCCATGACAAGTTTACATTCTCAAAAACATTTAAAGAATAATTGAAATTTTATAAGACTTTTACAAATGGCTTATCATTATACATATAAAAGATTTATAAGAAGAAAAATGGGGGTCAATGGCCAATTTTTTTTTAGGCATTCAAATGAATAAAACCAGAGGTTTCCGAAAATCTGACAAAAATCCCAAAACATGACAAGCCATCTTCCTCAACTCAGGTCTGAAGCTAAAACCTAGTATCGATGTTATATATGAAATTTCTGAAAAAAAAATTGATTCTATTTATAATAAGGCTCTCTGACCAAACATTATCTTTTCAAGAATCTACATGTATGATATTTTTAAAAAATAAACCTACCCCCCCTTTTTTTGTCCCAACCTTTCAACCCCAATGTAAAATTATATATTACATTTGTTGAACCTTATGAAAAGAACAGACAAGACTGTGAGTGAAGCAAAGCATGCAGTCATATTCCAATTTGAATATAAACACCCTCTATTTATGTATTTTTTACATAAATTTCTATTAATGCAGTTTTTGAATGGATGTTGCTATGGATAATATGTGTTTCCGTGGTAACTATTGAAGTCAGCAACTATTAACAATGGTAATTTAGTGTTAGCGGATGCTTTTATGTATTTTCTTATCGGTTATGAAACAATTCAGGATATTTAAGCTCTTAAACTGCAATGTTCTGCAAATAATAAATCCGTTTCCAAGGAAAAAATTGGTTGCTATGGTGATAAAATTAAAGAAAGTCCCACGCATTTTTCTATTTAATTTGGTAAAGTTTCCAAACTTCATAACTACAGTGCTAATTATTCTCTACACATTTGCACTTTTCTGAAAAACACCACAGAAAATTTGATAATTTTGCAAAAATTCCTATTTCAGAAAAATTGAAAATATGCATTTTTTGGCAAAAATTTTTCAAAAAATTTACAAATTTGGTTGACATGCAATCTTCACTAAAATGAAGCTTAAACCAAATTGTTTCAATGTTACATATGAACATTAATGAAAAATGCATGATACTATTCATAATCAGGCTCTCAATTTTAGTGATTAAGCTGATTTTTAAAAGATTTTACCACGCTTAACAACCAAAAAATAGAGTGTCCGTTACCATGGCAACCACTCATATTTTCCAACTCAAAATTTTTTTTGAGCAATAGTCATTTACTTCTTCTACTAGGCCAATTATAGATAAAATCTGGAACCTTCATAAATCACATGTATATGGCACTCTGCCTGGTTCTTATAAAGAGCTGTACTTAACTAAGAATTCCTAGACTATTAAACCCATTCATGATAAATTTTATCAATATCAAGTATTTCTAAGATGATGAAAAACAAAGAAATCATGATTTTTATATATCACGTGATTATTGAGATTCCCGCCAAAACTTCACTGTCATAAGACAACGTATCTTCACCTATCATACGATTGATTTCAGTTGTCTTTCATGATTTTGACCATGATTTTGTTTTTCGATATACTTTGCAAATGAACTTTTATTATTTAATATTTGACATGCTTTTTTTTTGTCGTTATTAGATTGGTGTCCCTGTTTCCTTTCGTCTCTTGATATTTTATAATATTTAATTTCCGTGGGTATTTATTATTAGACAGAGATTTTTCTAGCAATTTCAGAAATATCGAATTCAAAGTGTTAGTCAGAATCTGTCTCTGTAGTTGTCTTAAGTTGATAACTGGGATTGAATCGTACTTTATTAAGAATCATTTCAAACGTTCTCTTCTTCTGCAGTTAATCTTGTTTATTTACAATCTCCGATTTTTTTTCCCAGAGAAAACGTTCGACAAAGGGATGTGTATATTTAAAAAAAAATAATACAGCTCTTGTACTTCTTTAAATTTTAATTGTTGACATACACTTTTCTTTCAAATGAAAGTCAACTAACATTAAAAAAAAAGAATTGTGTAACTAAAAATGATACATGTAAATAAATGTACACCAATTCGTTATATAGATTGTAATTTGGAAGGTGTACTTGATCAGCAATAGATGACTAATCTGCATATAAACATCGACCGCTGTGGATAGTAAACTATCAATTGATAGTACATAGTAATCGCCTAAAAAATGTCCTGTCCCCAAGTATCTCTGATTTAAAGTGGACGAGAATGCCAATTTATATACTTGTTACATTTTTAAGACAACTATAATACCACTTCAGTCTTTACAGTAATTTTCTTTTTAAAATGAAATTTTAATTAGTAAGGCTTGATATTGTCATAGTTGTTTTTGGATTAAGACAACTCTTACTAGTCCAATTAGAAGTGGATTCTCAAACTATAACATATTGATTGAGGTAAGCAAAAATTTTAGTTTCAATTGTTGTCTCGCCTTAGAGATATATGTTTTTATATAGAAAGTTAAACTCTACGACATATCCATGCATAGGATCACCAGTGAAGGTGATACACGGCTGAAAACAAATTTTATATTCATAATTACTTTAAATATGTATATATGTGTAAACCAAGCTCTCTGAAGGAAGGTTTTTCCAGGTTGTTCTTATGCCGTGCTGTTGCACCACTGTCCCAGGATTAGGGGAGGGGTTGAGCACTCATTCTTTATGTGCCTGTCCCATATCAGAAGCCTGTGGTTCACTTGTTGTCGTTGGTTCATATCTGTTATATTTGTTTTTCGTAAATTGTTTTGTTTTAAATCAGGCCGGTAGTTTTCTCAATTGAATTGTTTCATATTTTTCAAGTTGGTTCTTTTTATAGTCGACTATACGGTATGGATTTTTCTCATTGATGAAGGCTGCACGGTTGCCTATCATTGCTTACATCCACTTCATTTCTTATTGGCAATCATATCATATCTCCTTATTTTTTTTAATTTAACTAATACGTTTAATATTCTCAGGTAATTAAACATGTAAGAATCAGCTTACAGTACCTGGGGGTACTTTAAGATCGGTACTCTGTGTCTTTCATCATAAAAAATGTAATTATTTTGGGCTTAATTCAATAGTTATTAGTTGAGCTATTTCCAACTGAATTTTACCGGTTTTATTTCTTATATCGTGCTGTTACACCAGAGTGTTGAACGCTGGTAAACGCGTTTAATCGGGCCAAATATTGGCTTTCCCAAGTCAGGAGTTTTCAATTCAGTGGATGTCGTTTGTTACTTTCCGTCATTTTTGGGTTAATTTTACTCTTGTAAAGATGTTTATTTTCGTTTGAACTGTTTACATTTTTCAAAGTCAATGCCTTATATACTATTATCTGATAATTATAATACGGTTTGAGTTTTTGCTTATTGTTGTCGACAGCAGGAGCCACTGTAGTCGTTATTCACGCCATTTGGACTCTGTTTGATAGTTGGATGCTCGACACGGATCCAGATATATACATGTCGGAGTAAAATGGAATAAATCGAAAAAAAATGCCTGTAAGCATACTAATGCTTTTGAAAAGAAAATTGAAAAAATGTGTTGAACGGACAGACTGGCGGACGGACAGACAGGGTGATTGTAATATGAGTGCGGGTACAATATTTTGTCAGTGTATGTATCTTAGATGCTAGTGGTAAGGAAGTCTGGATCAAAACGGGGTAAGCTTTACTTGTTAAAAAATATTTTATACTTTTTAGAATAATAATTGCATGCCTACTGGATTTTAATAAAATAGCAAGTCACATAATGGAAGCTGTGAAACACCATTTTACAATAAAAACTAAGCTTTTTGATAAAAAGAATCAAGGAGAATAATCAAACAAATTATACAACAAAAAGTGTTATCAAAACAAAACAAGTTTTGCTAGAATAATAATATATGCACATATATGCACATAAAATATATTAACAGGTTTTTATTAAATATGGGATTGACTGGTAGCAGGCTAGCCTCAATTACGGGTTCAATTATTTTGTTGGACCCCCAGTGTGCCTTTGTATCGGGTACGCTAATTTGTTACCTAGCATATAGAAATGCGACTCTTAAGTGTTGGTCATGTACAAAAAGGTATATTCATTTTATCATTATCATTTCATCATCCTTAATATATATGTAATATTTGTCGCTGGATATAAGACATACATCAGTATCATCATCATCATAAGTATTATAGCCTGAGGCTAAATCTTCGTCGTATTTATTATAGCTTGTAAGTATTATAGCTTGAGGCTAAATCCTTATCTGATATTTTAGCCAATTTATGTCGAGAACTTATTTTACGCATGCATCTCTTTGCTACATAGTTCAAGTTTTATAAATGTCCAAGTTAAAAGCAATAGAGATCATAGAAGTATGTTTACCAAATGATCATGTCTACTCACAATTAAAACAGTAAGAAAGGGATTGACTCGTCCGATTAAAACGAAGCAGAAAAACAGCAATTACTAGTATCACCAAATAAACTCCATGTACCGATCTTAGAGTATTCACAGTTACTGAACACTATCTTAAAAACAACTACAACTAATAAATACAGAATAATTATCCAGTCTAGAATATTAATCAATTATTTCGTACTATTACACCACTGTCCCAGGTAAGAGGGCCCGTTAACATGTTTAACCCCGCCACATTATGTATGGATGTTACTGTCCTAAGTAAGTAGCCTGTAATTCAATGGTTATCGTTTGTTGCTGTGCTTTCGTTCATTTTTTTGTACATTAGTTAGGCCGTTAGTTTTATCGTTATAGTTGTTCTACATTTGTCATTTGTGGCCTCTTTTAGATGACTATTCGGTATGGGCTTTATTCATTGTTGAAGGTCGTACGGTGGCCTATAGTTGTTAATTGCTGTGTCATTTGGTTTCTTGTGAAGAGTTGTCTCATTGGCTATCATACTACATCTTTTTTGTACATATCACAAATTAAGTAAAAGAAATACATAAACACTCTAGAAAAGCAAGACCTTGTGTCATGTCAAAAGCACAGAGTGTCGGTAGGACCATTAGTGTTCATAACTGTATAGTAGATTATATGTAGTTTCTATAAAATGTAAGGATAATTCATCAGTAAAAGATACATGATTATTTGTTAGTGGAATTATATATAAATTAATAGATGAATATTTATATTAAAAGAAACATCAGAAACAAGAATATGTCTCCATTAGATAACACGCCAGTATCACATTTCCGTGTTAAGTGAGCTCTAAATCCAGGAAAAAATCCAATTCAGTATGTAGCCTTAAACTTTTAAATTCCGTGCGAGATGTCTAATATTCAAACATTGTTGTTTTTAAAATGTATTTATCAAAGTCAAACGACAATCATTTAATTTTTTTTTTTGTGCTATACAATGTTTGATTATTGCCGGATCCAAGATATTTGAAAAAAGGGCGTAGTTCCCGATAATTGAATTTATACTGCCGAGCGGAGCAACGCGAAAAACAATTTGGACGATTTTATACTAAACATTTGTATAGATAATGTGGAAAACGTGAGATTTTCAAAATTATTTGGCGATCGAAAGGGGGGGAGTACGCCCTCTCCCCCTGTATCTGCGAATGCACGTTTCGGTATACATGGACAAAAACCTCGTCCCATCCATTATTATAGTTAAAGACTAAAAAGTACTATTTGATAAATGTATCAATGATATGAATTTCTGCTCACGTCAAATTATCTTGAATTAAATTATAGAAAAATATTTTTAAAAAAAAGTTAGTCGCGGACACCTTTTACAGTCGGGTGTGTTGGAATCTACTTTTTAAGCGTTGAAACTTATAAAAACAAAAAAGAGATATCCTTCTCGCTTCGGATTTCATTATTTTAATATTTTGATGTTAAATTTTTTACTTGGTAGTTTTTAAAATTCATATTTTGAGAAGAACTGGAATATGGGTCAAGTCAAATGACAAGAAATGATGGGTGTATTTGATTACAAGTTGCTATCTTGCTTATTCCATTAACATATTTTTGTCAATAAAATCATTCAAAATTTAATAACAAAATATTTAAAGATAGTAGTTGGGGTTGATTTTTACATTTAGTCTATATCAGCAAAAAAATGCGTGTCGAAAGAACAAAAAATGCATTTAGTGTATGCTCCCCTCTGTCATGCTTCAATGGAATAGGACGAAATACGTTGAGTTGGGTCGGTTATGTCGAGTAAAGTCATTTTATTGTCAATCTCTAGTAGGGTACAAACCATTTCCACACTACCAAAATGTTAGTATACAAACATTATTATTAGGTAACGAACTCCTCAGTGATGAGGATAACAAAAAATATTTTTAAGATTTGGTTTATAAATCTTATGATTTTTATGTCGATTTATATTTTGAAACTTTCAAGTTGTACTATATTTTGTGGAACATATACATATCATATAAGACCACAATTAAAAATGAGTTGATCACATCTTCCGATCGAACTAACTTCTGAGCAACTGGCAAACCACAGAATAAACATGCTATTTGAATTGCAAATTATATTACAGAGGGTTTCGTTACACTCTGTTCCCAATGTTGTCTCTTGTTAAGGGAGACGCGTACGGATTTATATATTAAGTTCTTCTTGTTTCCGAATCCCCGTATTTCTATTGTATAATTATAATTTGTGCACTTTTGGAAAAATAAAATATTGTTTAAACTAACCACAGGCTTCAGGCTTTTTAAAAGCACCTAACGAATGTGTGGGGAGGGGGTTGATATGTTTACAAACTAGTTTTGAACAATAGTACACAACATAATACACATTGTAAAATTCAGTTGAAAAAGGCCTGTCTTGTCTGATTGGCACAAAACACAAACAAAAACTAACAAAAGGACAAAAAGAGATCGAGTACGTACACAAATATTCTTTTGATAGCCATCTGTGTCAACAAGGTTTGACTAATGTGAAGAAATCTTTAAAAGTATGATTAGTCACTTGGAATTGCAAGGCCATAATGCATCTTCTCTTGTACTGTTCCACATATGTAAATTAATGTTGACTTGAAAGATTTCAAAATAACTTCGCTATTTTATTGATGCTTTCAGTAATTCTAAACGTGCAAATTTCAATGAAAATCCTAAAAAGGTGACAATGTCCTTTTTTAAATTTTCACAACAAAACTCGTTCAGCAACATCAAGCAATAAATATGCCATTTAAATATGACTAATTGAGTCAGCAGATTTTTAATTAAAGGTGCTTTACTGTAGTTAAAATCAGGCAAATAACTGACGTTTGTGTCATTTTCTAATAGTACGCAGTGGGTGCCTTGATTATTAGCGGAATTTAAATCAGTTATTAGATTGAATTCTAATGAGATTTACTCTGTAAAGTTATCATCTGTTTAATATAAAAATATCTCAATTGTTTATGTGAAAGGTTGGAATTAATAAAATGAATATATCGAAAAAAATCTAAATCATTTAGGAGTTAATAGGGCATAACCAGGGAGGAAAATGGGGGGTGTCAAAATATTGAATTGTTAATGCCAACAATGGTCAATATCCTAGAATTTTTTACAGAGTTTTGGCGAGAAAAAAGTCAATAAAAAGGCCATCTATGCCTCCCCACCCCATCCTGAGCCCGCCTTTTATCTGTTCCAAATACTTAATAATTGGCATATCTGTTATATTAAGAAACAAAGCAGTATAGTAATCAGGTCATCTCGGTCCACAGACCATTACGGACAGCATTAAGAAAAACTTACAAAAAAAGAAAAAAAGTGTGCACTTGTGAAAAAATTAGCAATTAGCAAAAAACACTTGTGAATGCTTACCCAATTTTTTTATTTTTTTAAATAACAATATAGAACTTTAATATTAAGAATATAATGGTGTATTCCTTCATTGCCTACACCTTTTGATCTGCCGACAAAATTTAGGGGAAAATGTAGGCATTCAAGGAATTAAAATTAATTGTAATCAAAACAAACAGTAATTATAATCTGTGCAGGGAAGCTGAGTCTTCCAATTAAAATTCAAGATAATAGTTTTTTTTCTGTTTGTTTGCAATTAATTAATATTTTTTATTTTTATGTGTGTGTTTGAAATGCAGATTTTTGTTAAGGAATGATAAAAAGCTCTTCTATGACAGATCACTGAATATAAACGAAGATAACTAAAATAAGGAATATATATTTATTCATGTTCTATTAAACAAGTACATAGATATAAATTAAGATAGGATAACAAAGCACTCACAAATAAAATAAACATACATTTTTTTTTTTTTAAATTAACAGCATGAATATTCACAAGTATACACTATATTGTAAACTTAGTCCAAGCGAAGAAGGTATGAAGCAACATTTGCAAATCTAACTGTCGAATTCTCTCAATTCTGGTGTTTCTTAAGTTTGGATAGTCTATCTTCAATTTCTCTGTATTTTCGCTTCCATAAAACACGCTTTCCACCTGCTGCATACTGAAGTTGCTGGCATCTTGTAAGGGCCTGTTGTCGCTGAAGTGGCTCAATCAAACGGAAGATGTTAGGATGGATACGGTGTATTTAAATACTTATTATTTTAAGAGTGCCAGCTTTCAAGATCGTTTGTAGTCCTCGGTCCTTCTGTCCTGTAGTGGTTCCATAAATGCCGGTTACCTTCCACCCAATATTCCGTTACATAGTCTGTTAGTTTTCCTACATCAATGGTAAGATTGAAATTCTCTGCAACTACTAGAGCGTAAAACCAGATATTTCAACTTCTTCTTCTGGCACCAATGGCAATACAGCAGCACGTTGTACTAATAAATGAAGATCGGCATTGTTGCTGTAGGATGTATCTTGTGTCTTTCTCCAGATGCATTTACATTAGTGGAAGAAGCACCCCTTTTTGATGATTCCTTGGAACAGTGAAGTTGCTGAATTGTGTACTGCTGTTTCGTAGTCTAAGAACATCATCGATGATGTAGTTGAAGTTGACACGTATTTATGAGAAGTTGGAAGAATCTGGTGAAAGTTGCCTGGTCGAATATTAGCGGATACATTGCGCCATCAACTAATGCATGTAGACTATAGAGCTGGCAGAAGACATCTGGACATGTGTAGAATATACCGTGACCGAAAATAGTAGAAGCTGTAGTAAGATAAGTTAGGTTAGTCTTGGTACTGAAGATAAGTATGCGATCTTGGTCACCATCATCGACGAATAGAAATTCTTCTCCTGTGAATTTGCTTTCTATGTTGATGTCATGACGGGTAGTTGATTGTTTTAGTATCGTCTTAGCTCTCTTTGTGTACAAAGAAGTTTTACAATAGGAGAACAATGAATCCTCACTACTAGTCTATTTGCGTCGTCGTTCCAATCTTTGTTGCGTAAGTTGACTAGCTCATCTTCATCGATTGTTGTTTCTGGCATGCTTTCTGCAATACAACGGGTTTTTATCGCTTTAAGGACTTGTTTTACTTCTAGTTACAGTGGATCCGAGTTGTGGTTGACACCAATCTTGATAGGTATGCTGTTCAGTGTGTTGAATATAGCTGGACAATCACTTTTGTTACATTTCCAGTAGCACCTATGTCCTCATTGTAATTGTATCCGAAAGTGGTAATTGTAGAATACTAAGTTGTTACTACGAAGTCTGTTCTGTAAATACTGAACATTCATCTTCTTCTTTTACAGTTTTGGGAGGCGACTTTCCTGGTATGGAATTTGCGCCCTATTTTTATTATCATATATAAGAATAAATCCCTAAGTGTTATGTGTTGTTTTGCGAGTGTTCTAAAGTTGTGAGATTTTTTGAAGTCCTTACTGTGTTGTGGAAGTTGATACTCTACAGATATATGTATAATGTCATTGGCTGTTGAATAGAAGCTAGTCATAGAGATAATTGCTTCCGATGTCTATATGTGGTTATAGTAGCCAACAAATAAAGTAAATAATGAAAATAAATAAATGAATAAATCTGAATGTCCATCGCATAGATGGATATTAGATATAGCTTCCTGACAGCCCGGTGTCAATTATTGAAAAAAAATGCCAAAGACTAATGTATACTTGAAATAAATAAATAATTGATAAATAAATAATAAAGTTGTCACCTATTTCTTTCACCTACTTTGGGCTTAGCAAAAAATAGTGTATCTGAAATCCCTATAAAATACCAAGAGACCAGTTTAAGTTGTAGTACCTTGTTCATTGAAGATTGTAGTTGTGCTGTGAATAGACTTCGACTGCACTTACTGATCATGGGACCACCAAATACTCAATCTGGTAAGTACATTTTAACTGTATCCCTTTATTGACACAGTGACTTTGGAAACTACTATCACCATATGATTTGGACCGAGCGATTGGTGTCCTGTTGCCAGTGAGCCATATTGTCTTCAACTTCAGTAAGTTTAATGAACGAGTATGTGCTACCATGTACCAGCAGCTTTTCAACTTTAGTGGTTTAATGAACGAGTATGTGCTACCATGTACCAGCAGCTCTTCAAATTTAGTGGTTTAATGAACGAATTTGTGCTACCATGTACCAGCAGCTCTTCAACTTTAGTGGTTTAATGAACGAGTATGTGCTACCATGTACAAGCAGCTCTTCAACTTTAGTGGTTTAATAAAATAGTATGTTCTACCATGTACCAGCAGCTCTTCAACTTTGTTGGTTTAATGAACGATTATGTGCTACCATGTACCAGCAGCTCTTCAAATTTGGTGGTTTAATGAACGAGTATGTGCTACCATGTACCAGCAGCTCTTCAACTTTGGTGGTTTAATGAACGAGTATGTGCTACCATGTACCAGCAGCTCTACAACTTGAGTGGTTTAATGAACGAGAATGTGCTACCAGCAGCAATCTTATCGTTTACGTTGTAATTTTTCCCTTTAAAATCTAAAATAAGGATAACAAACATTTTTACCATTAACAAGTTTGTTGTTTTATTTCCTGGGACAGATCCGTTAATTTGTATGAAAAGTAAAAACAAGTAATTTTTAACTTGCTAATTAAATAGCCATATTATTGTTTTAGTCTATTCGTATCTAATACGTATGTATAAATCAGTAAAAAAAATTGTATCCTGTAAGGATATGATTTAGTTGAAAATTCTGTATTCGTAATTTTTTCAAGTAGTAGATCTTTCTGTGTTTCTTTCATAGTTCTAGCAATAAAGTAAAAAATGCTCTACTGTTTCTTCAACTTTACATGATTCGCATAGTTAAGTGTTAGATGAGCCTATTTTATTCAGATAATTGTTAAGTGCTATATTACAAGTTTTCAAGAATACTATTGCAATGTGTGTGTTTAGAAAAAAATTACTGTTACTGTTTTAAAATGTGAGAGTAAAAAACCCCAACTTGAACACCATTTGCCTATACTATTAAGCTCAGTAGTCAGCACTTCTGCGTTGACATGATTTACAATTGGTATGGTCATAATTATAAATCAACTGTTTATAAAACTTCGAATTTTACTAAATACTAAGGTTTTTCTATTCCAGGAATAGATTACCTTAGCTGTATTTGACAAAACCTTTCGAAATTTGTATTTGACAAAACCTTTCGAAATTTTGGCTCTTCATCTTCGAAATTTATTTGGCATCTATGATAAGTTTATTTACAACCACTGGTTCGATGCCACTGCTGGTGGAGGATTCTCCCCGAGGTTATCAACAGCCTAGTAGTCGATCCTGTGTTGACATGTATTTCATTGATATGGTCATAATCATAAATCAACTGTTTATAAAACTTTTAATTTTTCGAAAAACAAAGGATTTTCTACCCCAGGAAGAGATTACCTTAGCTGTATTTGACAAAACCTTTCGAAATTTTGGGGTCCTTAATGCTCTTCATATTCGAAATTTATTTGGCCTTTTAAACTTTTTTTAATCAAGCGTCACTGATGAGTCTTTGGTATACGAAACGGACGTCTGGCGTATACAGTTTTAATCCTGATATCTATGACAATGTATGATTTTGATTCGAGCGTCACTGATGAGTCTTTTATAGACGAAACGAGCGTCTTGCGTATAAAATTTTAATCCTGATATCTATAATGAGTTTATTTGCAACCACTAGGTTGATGCCACTACTGATGGAGGTTTCTCCCCGAGGATATCACCAGCCTAGTAGTCAATACTTCTATTTTAACATGAATTATCATTGATATGGTCATAATCATAAAATTAACTGTTTATTAAATACGAAGGATGTTCTACCCCAGGAATAGGTTACCTTAGCTGTATTTGACATAACCTTTCGGAATTTCGGGTCTTTAATGCTCTTCAACTTCGAAATTTTTTTGGCCTTTAAAACTTTTTTGATTCGAGCGTCATTAATGAGTCTTTGGTAGAAGAAACGCGCGTCTGACGTATAAACTTTTAATCTTGATATCTATGATGAGTGTATTCGTGTTCTTTTTATTGTCTTTGTATATTTTTTACCTTTATTGTTTAGTCCATTTTTGGTATATACTTTTGGCGTGGCTTGGTATATATACATCCCGCCATTGTGTTATTGTGCAATGGTCATTTTTTTATTCTTGTCTTTCATTTTTGCTTATGTACTTTGTCTATAGAGTATCTATATGTCATTTTGTTTTTCTTAGTTGAGATAGTTATTTGTTTTTATAGTGATTAAGATTATAACACAATGTTGACTGTTGTACCCTAATTTTTGACATTTTTACTTATTATGTCTTTTTGTTCTGCTAACACAATGTAATGGAATTCTATTTGACTATCATACAAGTGAGAGGTTTAGCTAGCTATAAAACCAGGTTTAATCCACCATTTTCTACATAAGGAAATGTCTGTACCAAGTCAGAAATATGACAGTTGTTTTCCATTCGTTTGATGTGTTTGAGCTTTTGATTTTGCCATTTGATAAAGGACTTTCTGTTTTGAATTTTCCTTGGAGTTTTTGTGATTTTACTTTCCCTCCGCCTTAAGTCACAAGGTCCATGACGTCATTTAAAATTTTGTCAACTAGAAGTAAAACTTTTGATTGAATCGTTTCTCCGTGATTTTAATATTAAAAAAAAACAGATAACATGCACGTCAATGAAGTCATCATATTCGTTGAACTTGTGAATCGGTTTCATTTTCAGAGTTACAACAGAAAACGCTTTACCGGATGGCCTTGAACATTAATGTTTTTAGGTTAAGTTGACGGGAGAAAAACATAGGTCAGTCGTAGACTTGCAGTTTCCAGAAACTCGAAATCGGTGTTAAACACAACGACTTGAGTAAAGAATCTAGGCAACACCATGTTTGTATGCAAACACGCATCCCTGATTCGTATTTATTACATTGAAGATTTTACAAGCACCAGGTTCGTATGCATGCATACAGACCTGAGAAATACAACATTTGAATAAACTGAACGTTCTGCATACACCAGGTTCGTATGCAGGCATACAGACCTGAGAAATACAATATATCAGAAAAATTGAAGGTCCTGCATACACCAGGTTCGTATGCAGGCATACTGTAACGCTGCCTCTCTGGCGTTAGAGTCGGCCACCAGAGATCACAGGGTCACGTAAAAAGGGATCTATTAGAGGTTGAGAAAGGTGTCTTAATTAAAACCACCGATCTTAACCCGAAATAGGACGAAGGAAAAATATATAAATATATATATATATATCAATGTACTAGTATAATTCGGTTTTCGTGAGGTTTATTAAAGTAAAAGATAATAATTTATAAAGTTCAACATTTTATTAACGAAATAAAATACTGGGGGAAGGCTGGACTCTCGGTTCTGTCACTGGTCAGTGGCCCTGGTATGGTTGGTCTTACAACAATTAACACGAATGTGAATACTACTCATAACATAGCATTTCTTTACAACTAGTCCTGTATACAAAGGTAACTATCATATCCATAACTAATTTTAACCAAACAAGATAAAAGGCCTGACCTTCGCCAAACTGTTCATAAAACATACATATGCTTCTCCATAAACTATTTATGTCACTATCTCAATAACTATAGCTATATGAACAGTAACTTACACACGTGAATTTATCAACTCCAAATCGGGTGACAAAATTATTTAGTCACCGTCACCGACAGTTTTAGTCACCGTCACCGTCACCGTCACCGAGATTTAATCACCGGGACTTATATTAGTCACCGTCACCTTTTACTTATTAAAATAATATTATTATTTCACAATACTAACTTTTATACTCATAACATCAGACATAATTCTATTTAGTTTCTACTTCCAGTGCTCTATCTCTTTGATTTTGCTATCTCAACTAATGCGAGCTATCTCCCTTGATGCAGCCAACCACACGTATTTATATTCCAAATTGACCAATGAGAGTTGCGCTTATATAATGACATCCAATCACAAGCCATCACTCTTATTAGGGAAATTCCCTTAACGGTGATGCAATTGTAAACAATGCAATGTTCTTCACGAATAAATATAATTTATGTGTTTAAAATGCAACTAAAAGCTTTGAAAATGTTTGTGATGGGTAAAAACAGATACAAACTACTGTATCTTGCAATCGATAGTGAACAGATAACGAACATTATAACTAAAACACATCAAACAAGTAAGTATCACCTATATCGGTGACAAACCTTAAAAATCGGAACGAGAGTTATTTAAAGTCTCCAAATGCTCCGTGCAATTAGCAATCATAATCAAACGAAACCCAAACAGGAAGAATAATAAGATGAAAAAAATAGAACAACATGAATCACAATATTATTATTATTTACAACCGTAAATAAAAATCTATGGCCTACTTTCACTTTCCAACAGTTCAAAATAACCGTTACATGTCTCAAAAACAATACTCCACAGGTTTAAAAGTCATCCGAGATAATAGATAAAGTACAAGCATAAACATCTCCTGACTTATCAAACACTTTTGACAACCAACTTCTGGTTATGGATCATAACATTAAACAACGACAAAAAAAATGCATATCAAAACAACACTGAATAAATACGGGGAGCCGGCATAACATTGCCCCCTTCCTTAAGGATTTGGTCCCCAAATATATTAGCTTGGTGAGCTGATTTATACTGTTTAGGAAATACTGATTAAAAAAAACTATACTATTCTTGATCATTCTTCATCGAGCTCACAGTATGTCAGTACTATGTGGGTTTAACAACAAAGATATTTTTCATTCAGCAGGTAAATTTTACTAATTATATCAACAACAAACATCAAAATCCATCAAATTCAACAACAAAGTTTAGAAACTACTGAGTCTACATGCACACAAATCATTAAGTCTCTCCTGTACTATACTAACAAGTCCCGACAGTTTATAGAACTTTGCCTCCTGTAGCAACTCGTACAGGTAGACATGCTCCCTAGGGAGATATCTTTTTTCCACGGTACAATTGTTCCTCAAATAGTTAAGGATAATCTTGAAGTGAGCAGGGTCTTGATCGAAGAAGTAGACGTTATTAGAAGGACGGAACGGACTTAAAGGCTGCAACATCAAGGCGAACACACAAGAAGGGTCGGCTCTAAGGGTGTTTTTACTTGTCTCTACCTTCTTCCCTCCAACGTTGAGAGTAAGTGTGTTTTCCTGCGTGTCCTGTAGGGATTGTAGGAAGGTTTCCACCAATTCGGTCTTAGCTGAAAACTCAACATTTCTTATTGGTTCAATTTCAGTATCAAGAGGTTCTACCACGACGTTCTCTGCCTTTTGTGACATACTAGCTGGAGTTGATTTCTTGACTGTCCCTGATGAGCTTGACGAGCTAGACGACGATCCGGATGAGGTTGTTGATGAGGATGAACTCTTGTGAGATTTATCTGCTTTTTCTAATGTGCTCACTTCTTTTCTGATACATGCAATTCGACTTCCTCTAATATGTGACTCTTTCCTTCTGTTTTATCTGCTTCCGGTTCTAAACAAATTGTTATTGTCTCACCACTCTCACTCATTAGATCTTGGATAACATCTTTGATTTTCTTCAGCTTTTGTTCTTTTGTCTCTGAGGGCTTACTAACTTTGGCAGGAGTCGGCCCTGAGATGTTGTTATTTTCTTTGTTCTCTATCCCTGTCCTTTTCTGGATGTTTCTTTCAACGAACTTCCTCTCTTACTATTACATGTACTTCTATTGCTGGTGTCACCTATCTCGGATCTAGCATATCTGTTACGTCTAGATGCAACTTCAACCTCATTCCCATTATTATCAACCAACTTAATTTTCTTTGGCATTTCATCTCTTTTAAATTTCTCTAGGTCTTCTTCGGCTTCTTTTCCCCTACGTCCGGTGCTGTTCTGAAAACAAATCATTTGATTTTCATGAACCTTGCACCCATGGTTGGTATTACGTCTTTGAAACAGTTTTTTACATTCTGGACACTTCCAGGCAAAGTCTGAGTGCCTTTCTAATATGTGTCGCTCCAGAAACCACCTCTTTTCAAATGTCATGTCCTCACATATAACACACATCATTTACTCTATAAAAGAATAAAATAACAGTCATAAGAAAGGGATAAATAATTATGGACCTATCATTATAATTATTAATATTTTTACAACTCAACAACATATACAAAGAGTCGTAAAACTTACTTAATTAGTAAGACAGTTTTAGTATTCAACATTTTCATCATATGTCTTAAATATAATAAAAA
The DNA here is from genome assembly GCA_017311375.1 of Mytilus coruscus. NCBI lineage: Eukaryota > Metazoa > Mollusca > Bivalvia > Mytilida > Mytilidae > Mytilus > Mytilus coruscus. The sequence goes on along the minus strand of CM029606.1, from coordinate 23,272,405 downwards.
AATAACCAACATGCGTACAGTACAACTATGATCATTCGATCACAGTTCAACTAAATTTGATAAGTTATCAACTATGAAAACCAGGTTGGACCATGATCTCCCAAATAAGGTTTAAGTTTATCATGGTGAACCACTTTCGGTTTCTTTTTTGGACCCAGCTGAATTCTGTATTAAACGTCATTCAGTCGATGGGTAACAACAAATAGACCATGCCAAGGTCTCTGAAATTTAGAATTTACCCCAACCTTCCGTTGGTACTGGTAATACCAGACTGGATCACCTGGATTGAACAGTTTTAAGTGAATGTTATGGTCATAGTTTTCTTCATAGCATCACTAGCAAAATTTAAATTAGTTCTTGCAAATTCATGAACAGTCAACAATGTATGCTCAAGATCATTAACAAAGTCAGAAATAGAACTTTTAGGACCGTCAGAGATTTACCAAACAATAAATCTACCGGTAGATTGATTTCACGTCCATACATCATTCTACAAGGTGACACACCCGTACTTTCGTGTTCAGCTGATCGATATGCCATCATAAGAACGGGCACAAATTTGTCCCAATCCTTTTGGTGGTTCGATACAAACGAAGACAACATATTTTCCAGGGTTCTCATAAACCTCTCAGCCATTCCATCAGACTGGGGTCTCATAACCGTTGTTCTAGTCTTGTCAATATCTATCAATTTGCAAAGTTCTTGAAATAATTGGGACTCAAAATTAGCCCCTTGGTCCGTATGTATTTGTAAAGGAACTCCAAAGATTGAGATAAAATTATCTACTAATGTTCGAGCTACAACCTCTGCCTCTTGGGATTTCAGTGGAATGGCATGAACAAACTTAGTGAAGTAATCACCAATTACGAGTAAAAAATTATTTCCCTGAATTGACCTAGGCAAAGGCCCCATTATGTCCATAGCAACTCTTTCTAAGGGGGCACCGACATTGTATTGTCTCATAGGTGCTTTGGGTTGTCTATTCGGTCGCTTTCGTGAAGCGCATACATCACATTTGCTACACCAATTTTCAATATACTTTCGTACCCCAAACCAAAAGAATCTTTGTCTAACCTTACTTAAGGTTTTCTTGATACCTAAATGGCCACCAGTGACACTATTGTGTAACTGCTTGAGCACACATTCTTTCAAATTTTCTGGAATTACTTTTTGCCAGGTGACATTGTCCCCTCTTTCACTTTCCCATTTTCGACATAGAATGCCGTCTCTTATCTCAAATGTTTCAATTCTATTCCAGAAGTATTTGATAATTGGACTACATTTAGATATTTCCGACCAAATGGGTTTCAAATTGTTTACTAGCCAACCCCTAATTATCTTTAGTACCGGGTCATTTTCTTGTTCATTTTCTAAATCGAAGTCTATCTCAACAAATTTCTCATCATGCATCGGAGATGACGAGCTCGGTTTTTGTTGATCCAACTGATGAGACTTCATGCTTCGGGTTTTAACTACTCCTATGCGTTGGTTTAAAATGTTTTCATTGGTCTTAGATTTGCAAACATCAACTGATGTTTCTCTTGCAGATCTACTTTTCCCTTTCATTTCCTCAGACCTTTTCAAATTGGGAACATTAAAAATTTCGGAACTACTTGATTTGCCAACATCATATGATGCCTTTAAAGCAAATCCACTTTCATCCTTCACTTTATCAGATATGTTCATACTTTCATTTTCATGTTTTGTACAGGATTTAGAAGTGTTTAAATCGTCTGACCTATAACTAGCATACACTTGTGCTGCTTCCTTTTTCTTACTAGTTTCTAGACGTTGACTACCTTCAACTTTAACGGCGCCTGATAAAGTATTCGTATCATCAACTACTACTGACTTTACTACCACTTCTTTAGTTGAAATCTCGTTATTTATTTCAACCTCTCCTAAACCCACGTTTGAAAATTTATCCTCAACTTTAGAGCAATACGAACAATCATCCGTACAGGGTCTACGACTCAATGCATCAGCATTCGAATGAATGCGACCAGGGCGATGTATTATTTGAAAATTATATGCACCAAGTGTTTCCAACCAGCGGGCAAGCTGACCCTCTGGATTTTTGAAATTTACTAACCATCTAAGAGACCCGTGATCGGTACGAACTGTAAAAGATCGACCAAAAAGATAGTGATGGAAATTTTTAACTGCACTGACAATAGCCAGAAGTTCTTTTCGGGTGACACAATAATTTCTTTCACTTTTCGAAAACGTTTTACTAAAATAGCCAATCACTCGTTCTTCCCCATCTTGAATTTGAGATAGAACAGCCCCCATTCCCACATTGCTAGCATCTGTATCAAGAATAAAGCCGCCATCATTAATTGGATAACCTAAGATAGGTGCAGATATTAACAACTTTTTCAGATGTTCAAATGAGCAATTACAAGCTTCTGTCCATTCAAATTTCTTACACTTCTCGGTTAATTGATGTAAAGGCTTTGCAATAGTAGAGAAATTTTCTACAAATCGACGATAATATGAACAAAGTCCAATAAAGCTACGTACATCTTTTACATTCTTGGGAGTGGGCCAATCTTGCACGGCCCTAATTTTTTCATCGTCAGTACTTATGCCTTCGTGACTAACTTTATGTCCTAAAAAGGTTACTTCCTTTTGAAGAAGGAAGCACTTCTTAGGATGTAATTTTAAATTTGCTGATCTTAGCCTGTCACAAACTTCACTTAAATTTTTGAGGTGTTCATCAAAAGTTTTGGAGAACACAATGATATCATCAAGATACACTAAGCATATTCTCCAAGTTAAACCAGAAAATATTTTCTCGACCAACCGCTCGAAAGTTGCTGGAGCACCACATAGTCCGAAACAAAGCACTTTAAATTGCCACAAGCCACTACCAGGTATTGCAAAAGCGGGTTTTCTCTCGATCCTTCTCATCTAAACCACATTGCCAGTAACCACTGCGCATGTCCAGCGTGGAGAACCACTTACTGCCGCTTAAAGCGTCCAGCGTGTCCTCTATACGAGGGATCGGTTGACAATCTTTTTCAGTTATATCATTAATTTTTCTAAAATCAATACAGAATCGAATATTTTGGTCTTTCTTTTTCGTGACCATGACAACCGGTGAACACCAAGCACTACTTGAAGGTTCTATGATGCCCCTTGATGCCATGTCTTGTATCTCTTTCTCTGCAACCTCTCTCTTTGCCAAAGGAAGTCTATATGGTTTAAGTTTAATGGGTTTTGCATTCCCGTATTTATTTTATGGTTAACAATTTCAGTATGCCCAATATCAGATGGAGATTTTGAAAAACATCTTGATAAGAACATAAAACTCTTTTAACTTCTTGACTTCAATATTATCCAAATCTTTGGAACTTTTCTCAAATACACACTTTAAATGATCAGGATGCCTACTTCAGTCTTAATCTCTGCACAATTGACCTGACTCACAGTGCTCACTTCAAACGTTTCTATGTCAACAGGTTCAAAAGTACCAACTATTGTGTTTTTATAGACTTTGACAGGCTCTGTGCTAAAATTAGCCACCCTTAAAGGTATGATATTTGAATTTGGCTGGACCACTACTCTGGCTAATAACAAACCAGTTTTCTCAATAAAAGACTTGTTCGTCTCTACAAGACCTACTTCATTAAATATAACAGGGCCACATGGCATCCCTTTTATTAACATTTCACTATCAGGCGGAATATCAACAGTTTCCGCAATTGAAATTGACAACATGAACTATCACCTTTATTTGTAAAACAGGTAATAAACTCATCCTTAATTCTCAGGCAACCTTTGCTAAAAGAACATCAATACTATTAGTCATCAAAAGTCCATACCCAGTATGGCCATATCTTTGATTTCAGCCAACAAAATTCGTGTTTGAAAACATGTGTCCCTAATTTTATTTCTAAGTTAACTTTCCCAATAAACTCTGAAGCTTCTCCAGTTGCTGTTAATAAATTCATTCTGACTGGCATAACTTGAGGTCTATTCTCAAGTACAAGACTATCAAAGAAATCTTTTCTCAAAATGGAGACGCTCGCCCCAGAATCAACCAACATATTTACAGACATAGAATTTATATTAGCAACTACAAAATATCCATTATCTTTCCCCAAGAAACATTTGAAATAACTGTGTTGGGTCTTTTATTGTGGTCGAGCCGCGACCCCGCACTCGACGCTTGGTAGTTTTCCGAGCTGTTATAATTTTGGTTGAAATTTCTATTACCAAAATTATTTGATCCTCTTTGTTGACGTGAACCATTGTTGTTATTATGGTTGTAACGTTGACCATTAGTATTATTTTTCTTAATGGCCCCTACATCATTTTGTAGATTTCTTATGCCTAATTTTATTTCTTTTATTTCACTGACTATTTTACTATCATCAGCGTCACATGCATCAGCTGTTCTCACCGATCGCCCTTTTTGTCTATCTGCCAGTCTTAAAGCTTCAAGACGAACAGCAATATTTTCGGCTTCATAAATTGTTTTTGGCCCTACTTCTCTCAACCATAGACGAATGTCAGTTTCAGTTATAGCATCAATAAAATAATCAAGCGCCAGTGTATCTCTGACAATAGGGGAAGTACCAGGATATGCTCGCCTTGTAAGTTTTTTAATTGCCTGGGCCAGTTCAGGCAGACTTTCGTTCCTTAACCGAACCCTTGTCTGTAGCTCAGCTCTGAAAACTTCTGACCGATTTATGGAACCAAATCTGCTTTTAAGCATTGTTACTAAACATTCAAAGTCATGCCTTTCACCCTCTGTCATTTCATTTAAAAGAGCACGAGCACTGCCTGTTAAGCTACTTGCCAACAATAAAGCTTTAGATCTTAAGTCCCAATCGTTAAGTTCTGCCAGAAGATAAAATTGTGTGAGATACTCTTCTAGATCGTCTGACCCGTCATACAGCTGAGGTTTAATTTTACATTTTATGTCAGGTTTAGCTCTGATGTTCTCAGTGAAATGGCTATTATTTAAATCTTGTTTACTTTGTTTGGCTTCCCACTCGCACTTATAGACGAACTATCATACCCCTTCCTAAAATAGGGTGATTTTATTTGTTATATGATGGTCAAATTTTGCCAACATACTGTCCATTCTCTCAGAAAATCTGAAAACATTTGTCTACCATAAATTTCATTTCCACTTTAGCGTCAGAAACCATTCTCTCTGCGGTTAGATTCTTTTCACTACTAGAAGCTATTACTTCATTCGATAGTGTTTCATCTACCTCGTCTCTATTCCCAGTATTGGGACCGAACGTAACGACATTTGAATCGTCCATATCTATTTTACAACAACTTTAAATTTTGATATACAAACAATAGACTCTAATATATTGAAAGTGGTATCCCACCGCTGCCACCAATTGTAACGCTGCCTCTCTGGCGTTAGAGTCGGCCACCAGAGATCACAGGGTCACGTAAAAAGGGATCTATTAGAGGTTGAGAAAGGTGTCTTAATTAAAACCACCGATCTTAACCCGAAATAGGACGAAGGAAAAATATATAAATATATATATATATATCAATGTACTAGTATAATTCGGTTTTCGTGAGGTTTATTAAAGTAAAAGATAATAATTTATAAAGTTCAACATTTTATTAACGAAATAAAATACTGGGGGAAGGCTGGACTCTCGGTTCTGTCACTGGTCAGTGGCCCCTGGTATGGTTGGTCTTACAACAATTAACACGAATGTGAATACTACTCATAACATAGCATTTCTTTACAACTAGTCCTGTATACAAAGGTAACTATCATATCCATAACTAATTTTAACCAAACAAGATAAAAGGCCTGACCTTCGCCAAACTGTTCATAAAACATACATATGCTTCTCCATAAACTATTTATGTCACTATCTCAATAACTATAGCTATATGAACAGTAACTTACACACGTGAATTTATCAACTCCAAATCGGGTGACAAAATTATTTAGTCACCGTCACCGTCACCGTCACCGAGATTTAATCACCGGGACTTATATTAGTCACCGTCACCTTTACTTATTAAAATAATATTATTATTTCACAATACTAACTTTTATACTCATAACATCAGACATAATTCTATTTAGTTTCTACTTCCAGTGCTCTATCTCTTTGATTTTGCTATCTCAACTAATGCGAGCTATCTCCTTGATGCAGCCAACCACACGTATTTATATTCCAAATTGACCAATGAGAGTTGCGCTTATATAATGACATCCAATCACAAGCCATCACTCTTATTAGGAAATTCCTTAACGGTGATGCAATTGTAAACAATGCAATGTTCTTCACGAATAAATATAATTTATGTGTTTAAAATGCAACTAAAAGCTTTGAAAATGTTTGTGATGGGTAAAAACAGATACAAACTACTGTATCTTGCAATCGATAGTGAACAGATAACGAACATTATAACTAAAACACATCAAACAAGTAAGTATCACCTATATCGGTGACAAACCTTAAAAATCGGAACGAGAGTTATTTAAAGTCTCCAAATGCTCCGTGCAATTAGCAATCATAATCAAACGAAACCCAAACAGGAAGAATAATAAGATGAAAAAAATAGAACAACATGAATCACAATATTATTATTATTTACAACCGTAAATAAAAATCTATGGCCTACTTTCACTTTCCAACAGTTCAAAATAACCGTTACATGTCTCAAAAACAATACTCCACAGGTTTAAAAGTCATCCGAAATAATAGATAAAGTACAAGCATAAACATCTCCTGACTTATCAAACACTTTTGACAACCAACTTCTGGTTATGGATCATAACATTAAACAACGACAAAAAAAATGCATATCAAAACAACACTGAATAAATACGGGGAGCCGGCATAACAATACAGACATGAGAAATATAACGTATACGTAAAATGTAAGGTTCTGCATACACCACGTTCGTATGCAGATAAACAGATATGATTATCGATTAGTTAATCGATTAAAATAGAGTTCAGCATATACTAGGTTTTTATTATGCCAGATCCATGATATTCAAGCGTTCGATAAAAAGAAAAACATATTTTACTTACTTTTCTCGTATTTGCATACGTTTGTCTGGTGGACAATATTTCGGCCTATTTGATTGTGAATTATGACAAATGAACGAGAAAAAATCAAAGGTTTTTCAACAGAGTATAAAAGCGTCGCACATTATTTTTTTTAGGGTAATTCGACATTCCTTGCATTAAAATGATAATTAACCCAAATAGTTCATACTGATCCTGTATGAGTCTTCCTACGGTCTTGTTTATCCTCAGTCAGCTTTTGTGGTTATTTTAGGTCATTGGTTAATAAAGGTGTCATAGAATGGATGTTATCATATTAATCCTGTATTATGTCCTGGTACAGTCGTATTAGGTCTCGATCAGCTGTATTGGCCCTCGGCTATGCATTGAGCCAATACAGCTATCCTCGACCCAATACGACTGTACTTGAACATCATACAGGATTAATAAGAAAACACCCATTTAATAACACTATATCATTAACTTTATTGTCTGCATTTAAACATACTCGTCCTTTCAAGTCGCCTAGCACAGCAACAATTCCTAGTGTACTATAACGTTCAATATTTTCTTTCAGGATATCAAAGACATCTATATCATATTTACGGTAAAATATATTTCTATCAGGCGGCATATAAAAAGCACAAATATATAAATCTACATCATTTTAACATACATTTTTATCAATTTTTAACCAAATCATACTATCTGTGCAACATTATAATATAGTAATATAAATAATTAACCATTTTTTATAGAAAATAACTGCACCTTTTCCTCTTTTCCACATTTTTCTCTATACCCAGACTTTTTCTCGTAGCCTTTCAGATCAAATTCATCTGGACATTTCAAAAAGTATTCATTTATACACAATATAGTATTTATTCCCTAATTTAAAATTATTCGTATCCGATAATTTCAGAATCAACTCTTTTGATATATTTCATGAACAAATTTTAAGGAAACCACTGTTTTGAGCAATATCACTATCCGCTACCTCGTATTCCTTCCATTGGTCACCATTCACATACAATTTGTCTCCCGCAATAAAAGCTTTTTTTGTTTTTTATGACCCCGCCGACTTATGTCGGGGCCATATAGTGTTACCCTTATCAATTATTCCGTCATTCTGTCATTCCGTCGTTCCGCAACGAACAGTTATACGGACTTTTTTTCAAACGCCTTCAAATATTGAGCTGATTTTTAGTTTTTGGGTCTACTATGATGAGTTAAAGATCGAGTAAACGTTTAGTTGCGCTCCGCTAATTTTTTGGCCAAAATTACGGACTTTGGACTTTGGACTTTGAAAATTTTGTAAAAATAACAGTTATACGGACTTTTTTTCTAAACGCCTGCACTTATTGAGCTGATTTTAAGTATATGAGTCTACTATGATGAGTAACAGATCGAGTTTACTTTTGTTCCGCTCCACTGATTTTTGCCGAAATCACGACCTTTTAGGCTTTGAAAAAAAAGTGCGTCAGGCTTTGTTTGCGAGTGGGGCATTCGTATCGTTCGACACGCCAATTTTTTCTTTCCTTGAGCATTGAGGGTACCAATTTTTTCCGTTTCTTTAAAACCTATTTGGGATACTGTGGTCTAATACCGTATTTGCTGCCTTTCAATCGAGGATCATTTTACGATCCTCGAATTTTCACCGCAATCGGTCGACACACCAATTTTTTGTTTCCTTGAGCATTGAGGGTACCAATTTTTTCCATTTCTCTAAAACCTATTTGGGATACTGTGGGCTAATACCGTATTTGCTGCCTTTCAATCGAGGATCATTTCACGATCCTCGAATTTTCACTACAATCGGTCGACACACCAATTTTTTCTTTCCTTGAGCATTGAGGGTACCAATTTTTTCCATTTCTCTAAAACCTATTTGGGATACTGTGGGCTAATACCGTATTTGCTGCCTTTCAATCGAGGATCATTTCACGATCCTCGAATTTTTCACCACAATTGGTCTTGCTTGAGTTGTATCATTTTTCCTTTTCCCTAAACTGAAGGATTTTTCTAAAGTAATCTTGTCTTTTAAATTTTCTATTATCAGGTTGTTTTCACAGATTTTAAAAATTTAATTAATACAGTTTTCATTGACTTTTGGTCCCGTTACACCAACCTTGTCTCTCGTTGCACCCCTCAGTTCCTTCCTCACTTTGATTCGTTTCGTCCAGTTCCGAAAATTTCAAATTTTGCGACAGATTTTTTGGTTTCATATCAACAAGTTTATCACTAACTTCTTGGTTTTCTTTTTTGATAATTCTACACCAGATTTGATACTGTCAACTTTTAATTTCAGACCATTTAGATCGTCGTGTGCATCTGACAAAATTTGTGCTTATACGCTTTTCACAGTCTTTAATTTCGTTGTCCAAATTCTGTTTCCATTTTGTTCAACCGGGACACTATCTTGTTGCTAATTGTGTAATATAAATGTACACAGAAAGCCAGCTTTGACAAGTAAGTCACATGTGAACTCATTCGAAGCTAGCTTGGTTTAATCGTATTAGGTAATATGTAATATTCACTTGAATTAACTTGGTTTGCTCATACATCAGATGTTTCTATGAATAATAGTTCAAAATTTAAATGATTTTTATTTAAATATGTACTTTAGACAGTCGTTTTTTTTGTTTTTTTTCATTGTTTGTTTCAATTTTATTGTTTATCTTCTGAATTTTAATATTTTTTTTCTTATTTCTTATTATTATTTTTTTTTTACTTTGGAATTACCATATCATTTTTCTTATTATTATTCCATTTCATTTAAATGAAATTTTACTGAAAAAGTTGATATTTTACGGTGAAAATAATTTTACCGTTATACAACTCTTTTCCTAATTATCAAAGTTTGTTCTTTAACAACACCTATTTACTAAAAACAATATCTATTAAAAAATTTATAGGAATTCGGGGAATAGATTTTGTTAAAATGTAGATATTCCTTGAAGACACAAATACAATATACATTATATATCACTGTTATTCCGGAATTCCGTATACATATGATACAAATTAGATCTTAATTTTTTAATATTTCCAATTCAAATTCCTTTACATTTTTTCGTTGTCATAGCAACATTTTTCAAAAAAATCATCCTTGATAAAAATGTTTTATACAATTGGCAACAGTAACTTTATTTTGTATTTGAAACGAAAAATAATTTCCTGGTCACACTTTTATTCAAGGTTGTCTGCAAATGTGTTTATCTTTTTTTTAATTTTTGGTACGCTCTTTGGACTCGTTTCTACGGAAACATTTTTCCTTAGATACAAGACGTAAGGACATGATTAAAAAGAATTCTTGTTTCTTTAACATATTCTACAAATCATTTAAGAACCTTTTAAACTGAATCTAATTTTTTGCACATTCAAGGTTTGTATTGTATGAAGCTCAATGCTTATTGACATGGCCTCTTAACTTTCTCACTACCATCTTCCCATAACAAATTATATAAGAACAAGAAATTGAGATATAATGTATTTGCTTAGATTTATCAATGAAGCTAACATATATTATATTGGGAATAACTAGTATTTTGAATAATCAAAACACTAGTTATTCTTTTCTTCCAATCGTTTAGTATTTTTCAAACTGTTTATCTGTATCTTAAAAGTGTTTCAAATTTTTCAAGGCCGAAATAGATACCAAGACTTTTATCTTTCCGATTAATGCTTTCAAATTTATCTTTGGAATGCATGAGTTACCTAGCCATATACCTTCTGTTTTGTTTCTATTGAGTTTAAGTCCAGAGAAAGATAAAAAAAAAGTTTCAATTAAGTTAAGAGCATGCCTTATTTCATCTTTTGATCTTAGAAATAGAGTTGTATCATCTGCTAGTTGTGAGATTTTTAGGCTATGTGTCTTTTATCAAGTTTTGATTGTATACCTTTCAGATCATTATCATATCTTATTCTGCAGGCAAGTATTTCGAATGATAAAACAAACAATAAAGCGCTTAAAGTACATCATTGTCTAATTCCCCGTTCAATCCCGAAGGTTTCTGAGATCCATCCATTATTTAAAATACATCCTATATAGCGATTTTTTACATAACCATTTTGGTCTCTGTGTATGATTAGGGGTAGATTTTTTTTAAGTCTTTGTGCTAAAGTATATGTAATTAGTTCAACATCTGTTTTCAACAAAGTAATATGGATTTGCACATGGTTATGCATTTAAACAGCGAATAAAGCTTCATAGATAGCTTTGTCGAAACAAAATTCCCAACACCTGCACCACCTGACAAAAAAATATACAAGGGGTCATTCTTTATTTAAAAAAAAATTGATACTGACACATCGTATCTCTTGCTGAAGATTATAATTGTTTACTCTGCACTCATTAACTGCCTTATACATTAAGTCAGGAATATTACAGTTGTTTTCCATTCGTTTGATGTGTTTGAGCATTTGATTTTGCCATTTGATATATCCGTTTTGGACTTTCCTTGGAGTTTGGTATTTTTGTTATTTTGCTTTTTAAATTTGATATTCTTCTTTGACCTTTTGAAACATATGATACTATATATATACAGCACATGAGTATGCATCCAGTATAAAATGTACATCTATCTTGGTAGACCAACATTTTAACATAACAGGATTGTACAAGTTGATCCTAATTTCTGACAGTTCTCTATTTAGGAACACTCTAGGTCTTGTTAAGGACCAGCTTATTGCTTTTAAATACTCAATTTTAGCTCAATCATATAATCTTTATAGCTGATTTCACTTCCAGATTTGTATTCATCTAATTTCTTTGATATCTTCTCATAGATGTTGGCACAATAACTTGATTCTTCCCATTCCCATGCAGACAGGGTTGTAATATTCTGGTTTTTAACATAGGAGGTTGCGGAAAATTGAATCTGCATATTGACTTTTCTTTCTTTCTATAAGATTTTGCATGTTAAAGTGTTTGAAAAGCTAATAAATTTACAAGGTCTAGCTGCTTTAAACATGTAATGCTTTGTCTATGAACTACTAATTCTTTCATCTTGGTCATGTAATATTTGATGCATTCTTCACAAAAAAGACAATGTGTTCGCGTGGATCCCACTTCTCCGAGATGTTTAATCAATTTTTCCAATTAATTACTTTAAAACACTTTTGGACTCTATAATCAAAATAACGGGCACATGAAATAAGGTCAGACTTAATTGACCTACACTTTTCTTGCCAGGGCATGTAGTTAAATTGCAGTTCAGTATACTCTGTATGGTCAAATGGTCTACAAAGATATCGTACAAACTAAGCCAATGTGTTATTTTAACAGAAATCGAGCAAAACCAGGCTGTCATCCCTTGCTGTTTTATAAAAGCAAACAAATATTCCTTTTCCCGATATGCAAAAGAACCCCTTAAATTTCTCAGAATTTGATACCCTTCATTCTGTCTAACAAAAGTATCTTTAGCACCAGGTGCTAATACATCTTGAACAGTAACTGTTTTCCCTTGCATTTTACATTTTCTCATAGCCAACTGAATTTTATCCCGCAAGAGCTAATTCTGATTTGTTTTTAATTTGTAGAATATATTTTTTATGGACAAAGCTACTCTTCTATCAACATTTCTCAATTCCCGTTTGTAAATAGTACTATAATGTAAGAGAGTAATTTGCTTATTGTTTGGCATGCTTAGTTCTCCACAATAAATTGTAGGAAACGACAATAATTCACTATTAATGTCTTGGAAGATCTCTATAGGCGTATTACCCTTACCAGGGTTTAAATTCAGTGTTTTGCCACATTCCCTGAAATCAGCTGGTTGCAAAACTATTCAAATTACCTGTATTTCTCCTGTCAAGGTTAGTTTTATAGTCCGGTTATCACTTTCAATATCAGAATCATTATTTTTATTTACATCATCATGTGGGTCATTTAGGGGATGTCCACAAACAGAGTTGTTTCCTATATTTGCAGGAGGCACGATACAATTTCTGTCTAACTAATTCTAATTTTCTGCATTTGGGTGTGAATTTAATAGTTATAGTTTCACAATCATTTAGCATACGAGGAAGAGACCTTACTGTTTTTTGTATTTCCGCAGGAACATTAACTACTTACCTTTTTAGAGATAGATAACCTTCTCTTGGTGATTTTCCGTTCTTCTAAATCAGTTAAGCCCTGCAATTCTGACGGAATATCTGGAAATGTCATACCATTGACTACCGAACACTTAGGTACCTTCGTAGTATCGAAATATTTTTTGCATGTTCTTCAAATCCATTCTTTATTGACTTATCTCTGTTTCAGTGTTTTCATTCCCTGTAGCTGCTTTACTTTCCTTTTCTTTAACTCAATATTCTGGTAGGAATTTTTTAATGGTGTATTATTTTATAAATATTCTGGTACATTTCCCAATTCCAAATACTTTATACATGGCAACTAACCTATTTCCACACTATTATCTGGAGATTTGCTTTCATTTTTTTTTCTTTATGGGTACAGCCATTTGAATAAATTTAATTCTCCGTTTCGCTTACGTGCAATATGTGTAAAAATGTATCAGTATCTATGTTCACAAATGTAACTTCATCATTTTTGTATTACAGTCTATACATACTGTGTAACTGGTTGATTTCCTTTTAGAGAATGCTCCACTTCTTATCTCACTTTTTTCAAACCCCTGTTTAGTTGACCAGTGTGAGTTTACAATTTATACTTGTCAAATGGTTAATTTTTAGGGGGAAGTCTAATTTTGTAAGAGTGGTTCATTTTCTTTGAGGGAGCAGTAGGCGTACCATTTTATACTGTACTTCTTGCAACTCATTTGTAAGTGACCCACAATAAAGATTTCGTTAAAACGTGCACAACGACTGCATACTACCATGCAAAGAAACCAAGCATTTTCCATTACCAGAACAAAGTCTATCATTACGGCTATGAGGATCAAACACAGCAAGGCTATCACTATCTTTATAGCGATAGCACAGCCACAAAATATCATTATACATGCCTGAATATGTTCTGCTGAATGAAAAACTAAATTTAAAGCAAATTCCAAACACATTATACTTGTGTCTACATAATACAATTGAAACTTTAAATTTCCACTATATATAACCTGGTCACTGCCATTATTTAATCTCAATATTGTACCATCTACTTGTGTTGAGGAAGGTTATTCTGACACAGTTAGGAACCTTGGTGATAGATTTAATGACTACCAGATGTCTTTGTACTTCACTCTCTTGTAAAGTAAAATTTATGTCATCAGTTGTTCAATTTCCCAAAAGAAAAATTATGGTTAAGACTATGAAGTTCGGGACACATTGTCTTCCTATACTCATTTCAGAAAATAAATCTGAGCCTTGGTGATAATCACCGTGAATATATGATTTTCTGTACCTCGACATGGTACACACTTTAAAGGTACACAAGAACTTTTCTTTGTGATTATGATAGCCAATTAATGTACTATTAAATTAGTTATCATAGATAATTAGTGCAGTCTATAAACTTATATAAAACAAGCGTATATAGCAAAGAAACTTTAAAATTTCCCGGCTGCAAAGCAACTCAAGAATAGATTTTTTCTAGGAAAATATTGATTTTGATTTATTCTTAACATAGTGCAATTGAATATTTAGGGTCAAGTTTGGTTTTCACTATTTGTGGTTGTTCATCATGATAGCTTGGTGTATCTCAGGAACATTGAGTTACATAATGTTACATCTCCATATGTCAACTTCTTCCAATAAAATAGTTTTTCTTCAAGCAATTACTCCAAGCAAAATTAATCTCCAAGTAATAATTCCAAGTAAATAATTCCAAGTATATCTCCAAGAAATGACCATGCCAGGTCACTAAATATTGTTCGTTATTGTCAATGTTCAACTATGAGAACACCTGGTACTATTATATTTTTTATGTATATTTAGTTCATCCTTCAGTCTAAGAAGGATATAAGGTTTTCACTTGCTTCTGATAGTGAATGAAAGTACGGATGAACTGAATATACTCTCATCTGTAATTACGATAAGTCTTATCTTCGTTCTCGTGGATGCTATAACTATGGTTTTAGTAGGTACTGATCAGGTCAGGATTACTTCGCGTTCATGTATATACTAGTAAATACCAATTTCAATGTTGAATCCAAATTACATGTAATTTTGGTGGATTAAATCAAATGCTGTCAAATTGAGCCTTCTATAATCATAACTTATCTTCTATTAAAACAAACTAGAATTATATTAGACATCAACATGCATTCAGAAATATTAACATTCTCTGGATGACCAAACGGAACACAGCTTCGTGACAGAGAGATGGACATACAACCTGTGTTGGTGTAAGAAGATCATTGTCTGGTACGTCAACGATTATAAAGGGGAGAAAAGGGGATATGAATTGCGTACGTAACTTTTCTGCCCTAAAAAAGGTGCTTATTTTTCATACATTACACTTTTGTGAGACATAACCCAGTTTGGCATACAAGCATACTGCAGTGGTTTGTATTGTTTCTGTCGTTTAAACGATTCTAGAGTCGGAAAGTGGTACAAAAGTCCTATGATAACTGCTAACTACCGCTGGTATGTGAAGTGAACTTTTTATTTGTACGCTTTACATGTTTTACCTGTCAATAAGCTTTTCTTTCACTTGCTCTGCTTCTGTTACAAACACTTGAAAATTCTTCCAAATACGCGTATCACTGAGCTGGGAACCGAATGAATTATGCCGAATTCTCGTAGTTTCACTTTCTGTTCTTTCTGCAGAAAATCATTTCGTCAATATCATATTATAATTATTAATTTGGCGGGAAATTACATCAGTTACATAACTGGTGTTTACGTTAATGACTCGACTATTGAATCAACAAAAACCGAAAACGATTATGTCCCTCACGTGTTTACACTTACTTGTCTTTCACTTTTGCTTATGCGCTATGTCTATATTACGGAAGCCTTTTAGGGCCATGCCAATTTACTTTTTACAATTTGTTATAACAGATTATTAATTTGATATAACAGATTATTAATTTGATATAACAGATTATCAATTTGATATAACAAATTATCAATTTGATATAACAATTTATTGACTAGTTTCATGTCAGGGAGAGAAGAGGTGAGAAGTCTAGAGCTAACCGATACAACGTAAGTATACATGTAGGAAGGTGAGAATAATTCATAGTTACCATGGAAACCAGAAATCCCTATTTTTCAGTGTTTTTTTTTTTCATATTTTGAAAATAAGAAACATTGACCAAGTCACACTGAATGTGATGGTTAAATGTTTAGTTTTATGATCCCGCTCCTACCACCTTGATTTACTCCTTTTCAAGCTGTTCCCTTTATCAATTTAAACGACAGACATGACTTTTTGTACTCTTTTTGTCCCTTTAGAAACCAGGAGAATAAAAAAAATGACTCTCCGTTCGTTTGTTGGATTGTCATGCAAATTTGTTTCCGATAGAAACATAACTTATTTTAGTCTCCATGGATTTGACGTAAGCTAATACAGTTGAGGGCTTTATTTATAAGGAAGAAGCAGTTTCATTTTGGGGTTAGAAGGTTAAATGTGGAGGACAACGGTTGATTTGAAAGGCAGGGATGACTGAAGCAGTTCTTTTGTTTAATAGAATATTTTGCTGTCTTGCGTCGTACGCTTCGAAAATTTCCATCACAGATTTCACGGCTTCCACAAATGGAAAGGATTTGAAATTTTCTTTGCTTCTTTTAATATGACGAGCTAGATGTTTTTACTCGCAATCAAGGCAATCGGTTACATAGGGAAAATCTTTTTCATTGTATGCATTGAAATCAAGACTTTTTTACGACCCCGTGTAGACGTGCATATCTTGTAACGTACGATATAACACTTTGAAGTTTCCAGAATACTATTTAAGGGCTTTGTCTTTGATCCGGTCGGTTCTCTTTGTATGAGACAATTTAAGATGCGTCTGATATAGCTTCGAGACACAACTTAACAATCTCCCAAGACGTCTGAGATAGCTCCAATACAATACTTAAGAATGTCCAAAGATGATCATAAGTCCATCCTAAAATTGGTCTTAGGATGTGTCTTATTTAGAAAGCCGGTAAAGTCTTCAGTTATACATCCACGTAGATCTGTACTTAGATAGTTTGGGCTTTATCTTTCATGGTAATTTTGGCATTTTTGAATAATTATGCTCTTCAACGTTTGGGATTGTAATTTTTAGTTCAACATTGTAGACCTTGAGCACAACTGACGAGTCACAACATCTAGTGCATCAAAATTGGTATCACAAAAATGTTTTTGGCAATTTTATTTGTAAATACTTGGTAGAAATGCACAACGATGGTTTCATCGATGACAAAACTCTTGAATATTTGAAACCAGAAAATCCAAAACCGGGCAGATTTTATCTTTTACCTAAAATTCACAAGGCCAATAACCCCGGAAGACCTATAGTTTCAGCGAACGGTCATCCGACGGAAAAAATATCGGAATTCGTTGACTTCCATCTTCGTCAACATGTGAAGACTTACCATCTCACATTAAACATACAACCGATTATCTTAGAAAAATGCAGGCCTTAAATCCACTTCCCTCCGACACGACACTTGTTTCTATGGATGTCACCTCCCTCTACACAAATATTCCACATGCAGATGGCATTGATGCATGTAAAGAAGTTTGGAATTCCAGACCAGCGAAACATCCACCTACTGAATGCCTGGTCAAAATGCTCACGCTAGTACTAAAGAAAACAACTTCACTTTTGATGGAGATCATTATTTGCAAGTTAATGGAACTGCTATGGGCACCAAATGGCTCCATCATATGCCAACATATTCATGGGCAAATTAGAAAACAACTCATTGAATCTTCCATCGAAAACCGCTTTCCTGGTTTAGATTTATAGATGATGTGGATATGAAATGGAATAAAAGTGACGAGGATTTAGATACTTTCATCACTCATGCCAACAACATACATCCAAGTATCAAATTTACCCATGAGAAATCTAAATCCAAAATCGCCTTCCTCGATACTTCCAGCTCGCTCACAGATGGCATCATATCCACAGATCTATATTCTAAACCTACTGACACTCATCAATATATGTCCCCTAAAAGTTGCCATCCTCCTCATCTGACTAAGAGCATCCCGTAAAGTCAGGCACTAAGAGTCAAGCGAATATGTTCCAACACAGAAACAACCAAAAAACAATTACGTCAACTTGAAACCCGCTTGAAGAGAAGGGGATACAAAACACAGAAATATCAAAAAAAGTTTTCAGAAAGCGGAATCAATTCCTAGGAGTAATCTTTTAGAATACAAAGATAAAAAGAAAAAGAAAAGGACTCGATGTGTTCTCACTTACCACCCATCCCTCAAAAACAGCTTTAGTGTCATTCGTGAGCAGTGGAAAACAGTTGAAAAGAATTCCGAATTCCAAACTGTCCAAGATTTTTCCTGAGCCTCCCATGATAGCTTTCAGGCAACCCAACAGTCTGCGGAACCTGCTAGTGCGGGCTGAAGTGTCTGATAATAGAAGTACTTCTGGAGAATTTCGTTCGTGTGAGGAAAAACGCTGCAAATGCTGCCTACAGATGCAGCATTCATCAACATTTCACAGTAAGGTATTTTGCAATGTTACTTGCAAAAGTATGAACGTTATTTACATACTGGAATGTTCGGTTTGTGGCCTCCAATATGTTGGTGAGTCAAAGCAGCCTTTCCACAAACGCCTCAATGGCCATAGGAGTGATATCTCTAAGAAGCCACTTCTCCCAGTTTCTCAGCATTTCAGACAATCAGGTCACAAACTTGATGACTTTAATCGCATGAAAATCCTAGTGATTGAACAGAACATTCACTGGAGTGATGCCCAGCGACAGGTTCGGGAAAGCTTTTGGATAAAGGAACTAAATGTACATCATCCAAACGGCATCAATAAGAAATACTAAGTTTTATTTTTCACTCTTTTTGGAATGTAAATATACACAGTCACGTATATCAGAGTATCGAGTTTTGTTTATATTATGATGTTCAAGATTATGGATTAAAATCAATAGACTAAAACTTACCTGTATTACTGATCTATTTTTAACCTACAATCAGTATTGTTAAAATCATTGACACCGACGAAGGCTATTTGTTAAGCCGAAATATTTGTCAACACGATTTAATAACAACATCTTCGTATAATACCATCTTATATTAGTTTCGTTGTGCAAATTTTTAGACTCATATAATTTTTTCCTTATCTGCACAGTATCGTCTATTCTAGAGGATCCGGTACATAGTAAATTTGCTGGTTGGTCCTTTTTATAGACTTCTATATATATATATATATATATATATAAACAAGTCTAAATTGAAAACAACGTTCAAACCTATGATTGCGTTGGATAAAAACCACAATTCTTATACGTGTGCATGCAAAACAAATTTCTTGTTAGAGGGGTCTAAATACAGCACAAACAACAATTTCCAAAAGACCAAAAGAGTGAAAAAGTATATTTTAACAAAACGCATTTGACTAACATGTCGAAAAACAAATGTTTTTAAATCCTGCTGACTGCCATTGGCGATTGCCAAATAAACGGATCACAAGGTGTAATAAATGGATCTTAACTATATATATATACAACTCGTCTAAACACCAGCCCAACAATGTTAGATCTGTAAATTTGCTTTCGCAAATTTTTTGTTCTTCCCTCGCCGGGATTCGAACTCATTCTACTGAGATATCGTGACACCAAATCGCCTGCACTGTATCCGACGCGCTAGACCACACGACCACCTAGTCTTCACAATAATAAAGCTTTCGGTGGCCGGGTGTTACCTTTCCTCGTCAGTTTTAATCTAGCGTCGTAATACAGTACATGAGTACATGATATATAAGGCATGAAGATGGAATTGTTACAGATCAGCTGAAATATCTATTGTAAAGGATCCTACAAATTAATGCAAGATACAGTCACAGAAATAATTATATTTATAAGTACGTCTGAACCAGTGACAACTCTACAACAGATTAATCCATCGGATCACCAGCAGTGATGGTGATACATGGCTGTGTACATTCTGTATATACAACTCGTCTAAACATCAGCCCAACAATGTTAGATCTGTAAATTTGCTTTTGCAAATTTTTTGTTCTTCCCTCGCCGGGATTCGAACTCATGCTACTGAGATATCGTGACACCAAATCGCCTGCACTGTATCTAGACCACACGACCACCTAGACGAGTTGTATATATATATATATAACCAAAAATTTGCTAACGCAAATTTACAGATCTAACATTGTTAGGCTGATATTTAGACGAATATATATATATATATATATATATATATATATATATATATATATATATATATATATATATATATATATATATATATATATATAGAGTCTATAAGAATCTACCAACCAGTAAACTTAATAAGTATTGGATCATCAAAATTGACAATACTACACAAACAGGGAAAATTATATGAGTCTAAAAGATTGTGTAACAATACCGATAAATAGATGGAAAACAAAACACTAAAAAGTGTTGAATATCATCGCACAAAGATGGAAAAACTGAACAGATGATATAAATTATACAATAATTGCAAATATTTCGGCTCAACAAATGGCCTTCCTCAGTGTTAAAAGTTTTAACAATACTGATATATAATGTATAAAGTGTAATATATATATACCAATATAATATCTTGTCTTGCTGGTTTGTTTTTTTCTTTGGTATATTTTATCTTTCTGTCACAATTTGTTTTCTGTAAGCCAAGACCTGAAGTTTTACTTAATAGAATATATGTTGCTTAGGTGGCCATTTTTATTTGTCTGATCAGAACAAAATGGAGGTGATTTGTAAACGATACACAAGGGATGAAAACTGCAAAATTTCAAAACATTCAGTCCAATGGTCAGTGGTTTTAAAGAACATTTAAAAAAAGGTAAACAGACGACGGACGCAATGTAATTGAAATGTGGCCAGAAGAGCAAAAACAAAAAGATGACTGCATTTTTTTATGTTCATACCAAACGGTTAAACATCTTATTTTGTCGAATGTCTCGAAATCTAAAAGAGATACAGGAATATTGAAGTCGCCTTCTGTTTTCGTTTCAAAAAGTTCTGCTGAAGTCTCAAGTGAGTCGAATAAATTGAAGACTCCTTGTAGGATTATTTGCCCATGATAGGTCAAGTTGACAATTATCACTATTTGGGCTCAAATATTGAAAACTGTAACAGATAGAAAGATACATTTTTGTCCTTTCCAAAGTTGAAATAATTCTTAATCTTATGATAATTATTCCATTTGATCCAGCAGCCCTCATATAAGTTATTGCACTTGAATGGGCGTTTTTTACTCATAGCATGACAACTGTTACAGATGGAATGGAACGGAGTGATCCTTATGACTACCAATTATTTAAATGGGTGGAAATATTTTTAAGACTCCTCGAAAGGTTAATTGACTTGTTTACTTATAGCTTTAGTTGGTAAAGCGTAAGAGATATACAGAAAATTTCTGTGAAAAAAAAAATAATACTTATCACAAGGACTGCCAATAAATTATTTGGGCTAGATTGATTTGACTATCCCCTATTACAGTTATCATTTTTTGAAGGTTCAATTGGCTGTTCTTCATGTTGTGAAAACAGAACAGTTTTATTTTTCATAATACTTATGACTCGAATTACCAATGATCAAATTGGTTCAATGTGAATTATTGAGTTATTACTCATGAAAGGCAAAATTTGCTGTTTTTGGTGTATAGCAGGGAACTGTTTTTACAGATAGAAAAAAACCTTTCAAGTTGATGAAATAGTTCTCATGACAAGGGCTACCAAAAGCATAAAGGGAAGATAAGATCCAATGGCAATCATTATGGCTAATATCTTAAAAACTGGCAAGGATTATATGCCAATTTCCATCTGCTAGCATTTTTTCTCAAATTTGGAATACCAATTTGTTCGAGTAGTTACCTACAAGTATACCTATATGTAACGAACTTTATATTTTGATGCTACTACCATGAAAATAATAGAAAATGAGTGATCAATGTAAAATGCAAAATGACTTATATTTTTTGTATCCTTGACTGGTACAGTTGTCATTGCTGAAGACATCAATAAGGCCTCTCCTTAAACGTTTAGTGCATGTTATGTTCTAAGTATGTTTTTGTTTGTTTGGTAACAAATTTAACAAAATTCATCAACATTTTTATTATTATCTACAACACCAAATTTCGTATAATTGGCCTCAATAACAAATACAAGTCGATCCCTTCACTGGCGCATGCAGCTTCAGTCCAATTATTTTCCTCCATTTCATAAATACATATTTCAAACACATTCTGGTCACAGATTATTGATGTCTTAGTACATGCTTGTTCACAAACAGCTCAGCTTCTTTAACGACATATAGATAATTATCTGCTCCACATAGTTCAGGAAGATTATACAATAGTTCTGGTCATTACATTTTTCATGGACCTTAATTTGTGACTATTCCAGGTTCTAACAACTATTTTCAGTTCATCCTGAAAAAAAGCATTTTACATATTTTACAGACAAAATTGGAAAACTGAGTCAAAAATACAAATTAATACCCTGCTACATCATTTATTAACTTGGAAAAGTTCATGTTTTGTTACAGGTAACCCCAAAATTCATTCATAAAAATCAGAAAAGGATTATGCATAATGGCATCATGTAATAAAATTTCCATGAAGGTTTCATTGAATTTCACACAGTGGTTATAGAGGAGATTTGGGTGCAATGTTGGGATGGACGGACAATCGACCGCAACTCCAAACGTGATATCATATGAAATACAATAGATTCAAACGTACGCGTATCAATACCAAAAAAAGATGAACGACTTTTACTGAAATTTTAATCCTATGGTGGAGATATGTATGACAATAAAGATGACAAGGAATATGCTTCAGCGGAAAACTATTGGAGTATGCATTTCCATTTGAGAAAAAAAATATATAGAATTATTTCAAGCTCCTGGAAAAGTTTTTGGGATGTTAATTAGATTTTGGTTTGAACGAAATTTCACGGTGACCTATAGCTGTTAGTTTCTGTTTCATTTTGTCTCTTGTGGAGAGTTGTCTCATTGGCAATCATACAGTGTACCACATCTTCTTTTTTATATTTAAATACTAGATTTGACCAAATATCAAGCAATGCAACTCTTAGCTTTTCATCTAAATTTCGCTAAACGTCAAATCTTTTTGGGTGAAAACATTATATGATTTCATACACATACAGTGTTCGTTTATTTGTAATATCTAAAATGTTAATGCATTTTAAGAAATCTAGAAATTATTTATAGAAAGTAAAATGTTTTGGAAACATACCTGAATTAGGTTCATGAAACAGAATCTAATTAGGTTCACATCAAGAAAGTCCCCACTGAAATGACCATTGTCTTTAATAGTTTGAAACATATCCATCCAAAACTGAGCACTTTCTTTTCGTAAAATATTCCACCAGCTTTCAATCCGTTGATTACATTTACTTGTACCATAAAGAAATGCGTTTGTTTCATGGCCATCACAGTCTCGTAAGGAACCTGCAGTTCCCGAACAATTCCATTTTCAGTTCCAAGGTCTGCCCTGATACATCGAGGACAACCACCTACCTCACGTACGGTATCAATAAAATAACCTGCAATTACATAAGGGTCTTTGTTCGTTGTGTCAGCTTCTAACCATATGATGTTGCGTGAAAATCCATCAATGCATCCATGAATGCATATTCCATAGGGTTTTAGCTTGTCATATCCGTCCATGTGCCATATGTAGTTAGGACCGTTATTCATATATGTTCGTCTAGTCAATTTTCTTGCATTTCGACATTTCACACCAGTTAGGTCAAGGCATTTGATTATGAGTCGGACAGATTCTTTGTCTATTTCAAGGCCTCTCTCTAAACATTTAGTGTGGATCCATCGGTACCCATGCTGTTGTCCAGATACCTTTAACTCTTTAGATATGAATGTAGCAACATCAAACAAGTTATTTCGAGATCTTCGTCGGTATAATCCTAGTGATTCAACAATTCGTTTCAATTGCCTTGTGGAAATAACAACCTTATGTTTTTTGGCCAAAATATACTTGATTTCGTCGAAAGTAAGGCGTAGAGTATAGTACATTTCAATCAGATTATTCCTTTGTTCCATTTCTTCCAATACAATAAGTAATCAACTTGCTTTTTCGTGTCTATCGCTAAAACGCACCTGAGAAGACTATTTATTGGCAGAGAAATATCGTAAAATCAAATAAATGATTCAATAAATCATATAAATTATTTGTTATATCAAATTATTAATTTGTTATATTAAAATCATTAATTTGTTATATCAAATTATTAATTTGTTATATCAAATTATCACAATTTGTTATATCAAATTGATAATTTGTTATATCAAATTGATAATTGGTTATATCAAATTGATAATTGGTTATATCAAATTGATAATTGGTTATATCAAATTGATAATTTGTTATATCAAATTGATAATTTGTTATATCAAATTGATAATCTGTTCTATCAAATTAATAATCTGTTATATCAAATTAATAATCTGTTATAACAAATTGTAAAAAGTAAATTGGCATGGCCCTAAAAGGCTTCCGTACTTATATGCCATTTTGTTTTTCTTTGTTGACATATTTGTTTGTTTTTATAGTGATTAAGATTATAGCACAATGTTGATTGCTGTACCCCTATTTTTGACATTTTCACCTATTATTTCTGTTTGTTTTGTTCACACATCGTTGTCAATATAATGGAATTTTATGCGACTGTCATACAATTGAGAGGTTTAGCTAGCTATAAAACAAGGTTTAATCCACCATTCTCTACATAAGGAAATGCCTGTACCAAGTCAGGAATATGACAGTTGTTTTCCATTCGTTTGATGTGTTTGAGCTTTTTATTTTGCCATTTTATAAGGGACTTTCCGATTTGAATTTGCCTTGGAGTTCGGTGTTTTTGTTATTTTACTTTTTACACCTTTAAATTGCGTCATGTGCGCTTGAGGCCATGTTCAGTCGACTTTTCATTTTTATAAACAACATTAGATTAAAATTACACTGGAAATAAATCCACTCTTTTTTCACACGGATTTTAAATACCGTATAGCGGGTAATTTTCGCGGGGTGTTTATTTACGCTTATTTTGGCGGAAGAAGGAAAATCGAGAAATAAATTCCGCAAAAATTTATGCATACATATAATTTATAAAATCGCTGCACATCAAGTGTTAATTAGTTAATTAGTGTCAAATAATATAAGAGTGTAAGGTACTCTGTCAGGTATTTGCCCTAATTAATTAGTGTCCAATTATATAAGACTTGCAAGTTACCGTTGATAACTTTATAACCTAATTAGTACAGTAAAGGTCAATTTCGTAACTAATCAACCGCAACATTAACAAGAAGTTTGTTCAGCTGTGACAAATATCTAAGTACCGGTATTCAATTGATTAACTGTATCAAAATATAATCAATAAATAAGACGTCATGCAGGTAAAACAATCAGTTAACCATAACAATAGGCACTTGTTTGTCAATTTTTACAACTTTTTAACTGCAACCATTTCAGATTCTGCAAACATATTTTTAATTGGGATTTAACATTCCGCCAAATTAAAACCGCCAAAATTTTTTGTATACTATGTTGCCCCTAAATCGCGAAATTTTACACCCGCTAAAATAACCCGCTATACGGTAATTCTAGTTTGTCAATCGGTTGACTGCTCATAATGCAAAATGCAACTCTATCGAAAGTTTTGAAAACTAACAAAACGAATTACCAAAAAAAAATACCACATAATATTATAAATAGAAGAATTCAACTTATTGGACTTTCCATAATGACATATTTGCCCCCACGTAAAAACGAAGTGGCTATTGCCTCATACCGTTTAAGTCACTGCCTTTAAAAACCACCGAAAAAAGTTTGGTATTGTATTGAATTTTTAGATCTCAAATTCAATAGAACATGATTTTTTATTTCTTTATTCTGTATTTTTTAAAATCATAATAGATTATAAAACTAATGAAGATAAAAAGGCATTAAATGTACGTTTAAAATATTATTTTCTAATGTAGTGTCGCATTGAAATGCAGTTTGCATGGGCGTCTGAACATTTGCCCTTCTTCACGAATCCACTTGGTACAAACTGAAAATAGAATTGCATTTAAATAAAAATAGTCTTAGTGAATAGTATTTTGATCTAACTTTTCAAACTTTTCGAAATCAGTATACATCGTCATTATTGTGCCTGATTTGTATATCCATAATCTAGTTCGAAATGAATTATTGTAATTCATATGTATTGAATTAAATCCACAATTAAAATGTAGAATATTTTGAACGGCTTTATAAGCTTACAAAATATTTTATGTTTTATCATTTAGTTTTATAGATATGTACATAGTAGTATTGGTACACCAGTCCATCACCATTTATTTGATATCTAAATTACCAATATATATTTTACTTAGTTTGATATTAACACCTATGTGTTGGAGCTGTTCTGTTTTGAGTGTGTACTTCTTTCCGGTATGTTCTTTTTGACAAGGCCTGAGTTGGTAGTGTTACATCTTATAAAGTCCACCTGAATATTTTCCGTATACATACGTTATTTCCTGCCAAGTTTTCTAATATATATCGCGATGTGCCCGTGGTTTTCTAAATGTTTGTATTGTTTTTGAACGCATCAGTGTGATTGTCGGACTTAATTATGACAGCAAATGTTTGATTTCTACGCCAGATTTAATTATTTTATTGATATTACTCCATGGCTTTGTTCTTCAATTCACAGTTGTGGCGTAAGCGTCAGTTTGCAAATAATTCCTCACAAACGGTGCTAGGGACGGTCTTAAACATGTAGTGAGTTTTTACACCGTGTTGAAGGCCTCACTGTGACTGTGAGATGAAAAACAGCATATAAAGCGATGTTCCTTTTTAGGAAAAAGATGATATACCGCAAACAAAAGGTGCAAAGGTTTTATATATAAATAGTTTGAGATGGCTATATTTGGTTCACTACTAAGAATTCTTGCCCTTTGACAGTTTCAGTTTATGCTTTACACGTAATACTAGGCTCCTAGTTACATAATCATTATAAAGTATAACATGTACTTTTTTACATCACAGTGTATCCCGGAACAAAGCTTGAGGTTGGTGTAGGTAAGGCGCGGACGTTATAGAAAAAATGCATGTTAAAATCAACCTTTCGCATTTGTCAAAACTTTCTTATATGCCTCCATCAAATATTTGACTCGTTGATTTAACCATTGCATAATGCAAGTATTATTTCTAACTTAACAAGTTAAGTGCTTTAAACATGCTATTTGTGTTACTAACAGCATTCTCGCTGCGTATCACATGGGCTGATTCAAACCTCTATAAATAAAAGCCAAGGACATCCCGCATTTTCATGAAAATGATCCGTTTACCTAGATCTACCTATTTACAAAATGAACATCTTATACTGTACTATTAAACCACTGTTGCGGGTTAAGGAGAGCATTAAAAGCTCGTTTTTATATATATTAAATCGTTTGTTTTCCTGTTTGAATTGTTTTACACTAGTCATTTTGGGGCCCTTTATAGCTTTCTGTTCGGTGTGAGCCAAGGCTCCGTGTTAAAGACCGTACTTTGACCTATAATTGTTTACTTTTTATAAATTGTGACTTGGATGGACGAGTTGTCTCCTTGGATCTCATACCACATCTTCTTATTCATGGACAATTTAGTGGTTGCCGTTGGTTGCTGTCTTTCGTTTATCTCTTTTGAGTTGTTTCACATTTTGTCATGCCAGGGCCTTTTATAGATTACTGTAATTTATGGTTTTTGCTTATTGTCGAAAGTCGCACGGTGACCTTAAGCTGTTTACATCCTTGGTGGTCTCTGGTGGATAGTTGTCTCATTTAAAATCATATCAAATCTTTGTATTTCTATATCTTTCATTTTCACTTCTATTGTCTTTCTAAGTCGCTTTAAATATTTGGTTCTACAAACAGACGTTATATTGAATATACGAATAAAGAAGCTTACTCCATTTTGATCCTAATAACACAGGACATCCTCCATGAAAAACACGTTCATCTACCTCTCCATTTGGAAGAATATTATACCAAAAAGCAGCAGATCCCTATAAAATGAATTTTTAAAAATGCTAGTCTTGATCTTATCTACCACTTTCCTGAAGCAAAACTATTTCGAGTCTTTGGTCTTTCGATCGAGTCTGGATGGAAATGCCTCAATTTGATTTGAAAGTTGATACACTAAAATGTCTCTTCTCCTATTGCAATATTGGATTTTTAAACTCATGAGGTTATCTCACTATGAAAAATGTACATGTAGTTAATTCAAATGCGGAATATTTTCTACCAAACATGTACAATTTCTGCGCTACATATTTAGAAATATGTTAACTGAAATTCACTTGAAAGAATATCAAAATCATATGACATATGTCAAACTGTCTAATACTTTTTCAAATAATCTATGTACATACCAAATATAGTTGGTCTATCATGCATGAGCACGGTTGAACAGACCCCATCCTAGAAACTTAACCTGATCACTAAAGCCATATGAAGATCATGCGAAGTTGCTAAGAAAAATATCTTAGCGTGACGACAGTGAAGATGAATTGAGATCATGAGACAATAAAAGGCTTCACTTATTTTATTTTGAAAAAATCATCATACATGTGAAGGCTGTAACTTACATTTCATCAATAATTATTCGCAATTTACTTTGTTTTAGTTCATTTCTGTTCTCTCTTGTTGTTATGTTCAATATAGGATACCTCCTCAGACACTCTCTTGTGCAGTATTTTTTATTCATCTCAAATATTTAACAAACAAAATGAGGTATCCATCCATGACACAAAATCAGTAAATGCACAACAAAAAAACACTATATCATTGTCTTACGTACATAAGTAGACTAATGTAATTCTACGACTAATTTTTTCAAAGTTTCCTAGAAACACTTTATCGACTCACCCGGTCTCGCTCCTTTTGGAGTTCGTGCGATTACCTGAGTTTTTGTTTGTTGCATTGATTTGTGATTTGTCTCGTCCTAATCGAGTTAGGAGATTTGAACATCGGTAATCTACTGTCGCCTCCATTTTTCCTTTATGATTTTCTTCAACATTTTACACCAACAAATCCTTATATGTAACTTATTAACCGTTTATGTGTTCACCTTGCACATATTTACTTGCTAAACGACGCTTCGTCGGTGACCTGTTACACGAACTAACGCAAGTGAAATTAAAGTCAGTTTTGTTATTTCCCATTTTTTCACTTAGCGTTAGTTGACTCTCTAGACTACGTTTTTCTAAGTCAGGAGACTGTTGTTCAGTGGTTGTCGTTTGTTGGTGTGGTTCATAGGTGCTTCTCGTTTCTCATTTTTTATATAGATTAGATCGTTGGTTTTCCTGTTTTAATTGTTTTACACTAGTAATTTTGAGGCCCTTTATAGTTTGCTGTTCGGTGTGAGCCAAGGTTCCGTGTTGAAGGCCGCACTTTGACTTATAATTGTTAACTTTTTATACATTATGACTTGGATGGAGAGTTGTCTCATTTGCACTCATACCATATCTTCTTATTTATATTTACATGACAAAATAGATGATTTCAAATTTCCCACTAACTTTACACGAACTTTATTGAATATTTATGCTACAGATGACCACGGTAATTTTTGCAGGTGTCGTTACCGCAACCCGTCCTCTTTCCTCGATTGTGACATCACCGAATGAAACTTATCACTGATTTTGTGTTGGTCATGAGCAACGCGAAAGCCGGTACAAGTAGTGCTTGTCATTCAGATGCATCTGAGTTAAACCATTATTTTTTATTGCTGAAGTTCTTGTAGCTCAATATTTAGTTTCCTGTATAGGTTTTTTGGGGGCTGTTGTTTGCTTTAGGCCATGATGTTTTTGTTCTTCTTCGACTTATCGCTTGATTGCCCCTTGGTGTTTTCTCGATCCTTTTTTACAAAAAGAAGCCTGAATTCTGAAAATTCATTGAAGAAAATTATGACTTCAACAATCTTTTAAGTGACCAACATGACTAGAAATAATCTCACTACCTTCAGGTGTGAAAAAAACTACTTGGTTTAGACTAGCCATGAAAAAGAGTTTGTTTCTTGTAGAACAATATACTATACAGAGGGAGCAAAAATTGTATTCGTAAGTCTTTTAAATAGACATATATGGGAGAGATTGACCATATATAGACGTCTTTATTTTGAAAGTATACAAGAAGTCATTGATCACCATTGTGTTCGTAGACAAGAGTGCAAAATATCTGTAAAATAATCTGAACACAGAAAATATTTATTTTAAAACTTTAAAACTGCAAACCGTTGTGCATGAAATAACTACATAAAATTTAACTCAGACGTACCTTTGTTATCGGTATTCTTGTGTTGATTCTAGGGAAAATCGTAGCGCCTCCAGCCCTAACGTCATTCAACTAGAAGGATACAAATTAAAAAAGATAGAGTAAATATTAATTGTTCTAAAAGTATAATTATGTATTTAAAGCCAATTTTATTTCCCATTTTTTTATTGACTTATCAATGTCGGTGAAACACGACAAGACTTGATGAAAGAATGAATCACCACCTCTATAATGTTAATAATCTTAATAAAGACAAGATTTTTTCATTCAACAAATGACATCATTTTGAGTACACTATATCGCTTACAAGGTAAACATTTTATGGTTCGATAAATTGGAAATAGCTATTCCATAAAGTTGAAGCGACAAAATGGATAATGTAGGTATTTTGTCTAGTCTCATGTCTAGTAATATCAACAAATTAGATTTATGTCACACAACTGTTCGACGTTAATCGAAAATATACACCACCTTCAGTTCACACCCCGTTAATGTATTTTTTGTTATCCTCAGTTCAAAAACCTTTGGGAATATTAGAATATTCCAAACCAAAGCTCTAGTCACTATAATTTCAAGAGGCCCAAAGCACTTCCATTGTTGATACAAATGCTGGTATTACGTACAGATCGACTGCAAATAAATATGAATATTGCTAACAACATCCTAAACCCGTGAAAACAACTTTTAAATATGATGAAAAGGTAGTGTTTAAGTAGAATTTGCTAATAAGGGTTTGGAAGCTGTCAATATTAGCAATTTTTTTAACCAAAATCTGTGCAGACAACAATTATACCTGATCACTTCGAACCTTTATTTTGGCTTCCCGAATGCTCTAGATCTTTTTCATCGTCACTATACAAATATAGTCGGGCTGGTTATGTTATAACATGGAGACCCAGATATGGTAAACAATAAACAACTTGGAAGAGAGTTGTGAGTGAAAGGCCTGACATATCGAGTTCCCTAGTCCATCGACTAGAATAAGAACTTCAGGTTACTGTGGGATGCATTTGAGAACTTCATTTGTATGCCAGAAAATGGGTAAATCGCGAGACAGATGAACCAAAACTGGACACTTTATCTGAATTGATCAAAGCTATTCGGTCATGCATTCTGAAGCAGTCAAAATCTACGATGCACACGTGTTTGTAACTATTTTCATGAAACCAGAGATTCTGAACGGTTTATCCTCTCTTCACGACAAATATGTTGTATTTCCAGCAAACAAAGCCCCAATCAACATTGTTTTTAAGCAAAAGCATTATTTGGAATGTCCAACTAAAGAACTTGGAATTTACTGCAAAATCGGGCATCTTACATTATTCACGAACGAAGGGATTTTAGACAATCACTAATCCATCCTTCTTTCCTAAACTATTTACATAAAAAAAGGACGATCGAAACCGCGTATTTTTACTGGATACATAAACTTCACAAAATCATTAAAAAGAATAAAATATACTTTAGCTTCACATATTTATAAAGTTCTTACATTTGTACCACCATTCTTTAGAAATTATGGTAAAAGGTAGCCTTTAGAAATAATGTGAGGAGGTACATTTTGTATATTCAACAGCTATGTCAATATGATGTGAAAATAACACATTATAAATGTAATGCGTTCGAAGCGCTTTCTGGATTTACCTTTATTAGGAACATTCAAAGCCAACTATTTGAAAGCCAGCGACATGTATGAAACGAAACACGCGAAGAGCTAATGACCAAAGGGAACCTAAAATAATAGTCAAATCCATCTATGGTCAACTTTGCCTGAGGAATCTTCTCCAATTTCTTCGATGGCAATCCTTTATTCTTTGCATAAGGTTTAATATTTCGGAGCTTTTCACTGCTATTCCCCATGCTCCGTTGTAAAAACCACTACATCGTCTTATTAAACAGACCTTTTTCTTCAAACATAGGAATCGTATATAAAAAAAATCCTTATTTTAAGTCATGAATGTCTTAATAACTTTAGTATCTTAGTATCCTGCTTTATTCATAAGATGACCTTCATTTCCGCGCTTGCGCGGGTCACCTTCTAGTTGATTAAAAATAGAATGTGTGTAAAGACGATTTTGAGGGTGAATTTTATTATTTCATTGTTTTGTTAATCTATTAGAACTATATACATCACAATGCAATTCTCCTTGCATCTTTAGTAAATTTCTAACTATACAATGTGTAAATTACAGACATTTATTAATACATATTCATAGGAAGATTAATTCTAAATTTTATTGGTATATAATATTATATAATCTATAGATCCAAATGCCTGCAGCATATATTGAAATCATAAAAGTTAAAGCGTATAACATTTTGGAGGTGGGTACTACCATATAACAGTTAACCATAACAGTAATCTTCTCTGCGTCAAATTAACTGATCAAATGATCTTCACCATCCATTTCTAGGTGTAAGTCAAGACAAAAACAGACTATCCTTTATTTAACTTCAAAATGATGGATGAGATTATCATAGTAAACAAACTTTGCGAGAGGTCCCGGGTACTGTTAGATAGTTGTCTCATTGCCAATCATACCACATCTCCTTATTGTTATATATAAGTTATTTAGTGAAAGATCAAAGAAAAATATTAGATACTTTTCCTTATTTTTACACCCCCTTGCATAAAGTCTACCTTATGCGAATAAAAGCATAACTATTTTGGACTGTAATTATTATTAACTTTTCAAGATTGTTTATGGAAGAAACATTTTGTCTTAAGTGGAAAGTTTAATTGTTAATTTTCTCTTTCCTTCAATCTACTGCATTTCGTTTGTTTTGTTTTTTTTTTTTTTTTTTTAGCGTTAAAACATTGTTAATACTAGCCTATGACAATCACAATAATACTAAGCTGTAAGGTAAAATCAGCAACTTCAGCAAGTTATGATTATATCAGTAGAGGTTTTATTTAAAACTTTACATCTCTTACTTTTTATCTTTGTAATTGGTAATGAATATAAATACTTTACATAGAACATCCATGTAGCGATTCTATCTCCAGATCCTTTGACGAAGTTAGCATCAGACTGTACTGGCTGCCGCCATATAGGATTATACTGAAATCAATAATGATGTAAATGACAATTTCTTGTTATGATACATCAAATAATTAACCTTTGCGTCACAATAATATCCCACATTGTGAAAAAATGGGTCAAAGTCTGGGTTACAATATTTTGGACTTTTCAATGTAGAATGTTTACAATGTAGTTGCAATTACATGAACGTTGTCAATTTAGCTGAAAATAACTATGTTCCAAAGTCCGTGAAATGTGATTTTTTTAAAAACAATTCCATAATAGCAAGTGCACAACTTCGACATGCGAACTCTAATAGAACTTGGTTGAAAACTGTATAGAAAAAGTTGAAAACTTGTAACCTCTTTCAAATATTTTGCTGAAAAATAAATAAGATCCCAAGTTTGCAAAATTAGAAAAAAATCCTCAAACAATTTCATAATAGCAGGTGCACAACTTCAACATATGTGCAATCTCTCTTGGTATGAGTTGAAAACTAGGAGTTGATTACACTGAAAAATTATATATAAAAAAGAAGATGTGGTATGATTGCCAATGAGACAACTGTCCACAAGCGACCAAAATGACACAGAAATTAACAACTATAGGTCACCGTACGGCCTTCAACAATGAGCAAAGCCCATACCGCATAGTCAGCTATAAAAGGCCCCGAAATGACAATTATATACCCACTTTTCCCCGACTGCCTTCCCATTCGCCATTCCACCCGACATCACCATTCTATACGCTTGGGTTTGGACTTCATCCAACCCGGATAAAAAATGGTCAGAGACAGTACATTAATATACGATCTTGTGCAATGCCCAAAAGAAACTTGTTCAGAATATTTCAGACTTGCTTCATGCTATAAATAAGCAGATTGATGTTTATCCTAAATAATCAGAGTAACAAAAAGAGTATAACAATAGCCTTTATCAATAAAGATAAAAATAAGAAGATGTGGTATGATTGCCAATGAGATATAAGTCTGTTAAACTAAACAATCAGATTTAAAGGACAATTTCTTCACTTGTTAGCCTTAAACAAAGAATTGCATTTTATTAACATCAACAGAATTTATCTTGCTCAGAATTATGAACAAAGTGATAATACACATACAACGCCTTCGGCAGCTGCGAAAATGACTTGACAAATGCCAGTAATGATGATGACTTATAATATATTAACCAATTCCAAATTTAAGACTAAAATTTCTCAGTCAGGATGTTATCTCCACATTAAAATTGAGAATGGAAACGGGGAATGCGTCGAAGAGACAACAACCCGACCAAAGGTGAGAAAACAGCCCAAGGCCACCAATGGGTTTTCAACGCAGCAAGAAAATTGCACACCCGGAGTCGGGTTTCCCCTTAACAATAATGTATGCTAGTTCAGCGAAAATGGACGTCACACTAAACTCCGAAACAGATAGATGAACCAAAATCATAAAAAAACATACAAGACTAACAAAGGCCAGAGGTTCCTGACTTTGGACAGCCGCAAATTACGGCGGGGTTAAACATGTTTTGTGAGATCTCAACCCTCTCCCTATACCTTTAGCCAAAGTGGAATAAACAAAAACACGGCAATACGCACAGTAAAATTCAGTTCAAAAGAAGTCCGTGTCCGATGCTAGAATAGGTAACAGAAAAACTAAGCAAAATGACAATAATCAACACAAATCAACAAAGGACTACTAGCAGTTACTGACATGCCAGGTCCAGACCTCAATTAAACTGATTGAAAGATTATGTCTTCATCATATGAAAATCAATTAGGGTTTAGTATCATACCATAAAAAAATATACCAGAAAAGCATAACCCGTATCGATGCCAACAACTGGTTTTAGAATACATGTGTTTATTTCCGATGCAAAGACCCTATGAGTGAATCAATATTAATTCCAAAAAATGTCATCTTTAATGACCTGATAACAGTATCGTAACTATATCCCTTCTGAATAAGTCTGTTTAAAGGTTTGGTTAGCTTTTGAGGTGAATGACGACATTTTTGTGTTTTGTATAGAATATTACCATAAAAGATGGGATGTGAAATACCTGAACTTATAAGATGTCTGCACGTTGATTTATATTTACGAATGATGTCCTTGTACCGATGATAAAATTTAGTAAATGTTTTGACAAGTTTGTGATATCGAAAACCCTGATGTAATAACTTTTCAGTAATACAGAGATTTCTTTCGTTAAAATCAAATACGTTGTTATATACACGAGCGAATCGAACAATTTGAGATATATAAACACCATAGGATGGTGCCAAGGGAACGTTACCATCTAAAAATTGATAATTAACAATAGGAAATGAAAATCATTTCTTTTATCGTAAATTTTAGTATAATGCTTTCCGTTAAAAATATAAATATCAAGATCCAGTGTTCATTGTTAGTATTAGCTTTATTTAAAGTCAGTTCAGCAGGATAAATCTCTTTAGTGTACATACTGAAGTCGTCATTATTGAGAGCCAATATATAATCCAAATATCTAAAAGTATTATGAAATTTTTGTATCAGAATCGTGAAAATGGAAGCCATTATAGGGATGACACGTTATCAATGTAGCTCTTGACAACCGATAAATGCATCCACATAGCATCATTACGATCCTAACATGGCAGTTGTATTTTTAAAAACAAATGTATCTAGAAGCTATTAAGCATCATTTAATGTACTTTTAGGCCTTTTGTCAATTTATAACTATTGTCTGATCCGTTGTCAGGAGAAATTTTCGAAAGTTCAAAAAACACTTAAAATTCTAATTAAAAATATTTCGTGGAAGGGCTGACTAAAAATGAGATTGAAGACTAAATACCCTAGATACATACAAACAAATTATTTTTTTTGAAGTTATGCATAAAAATGATCCATAAGAATATTTGTATGTCCGACTTTTCTTTTTTAGTACATTTCATGAAAAAATAATTAATATGCCTACATCATAATTGAAAAATGAGTGAACGAAAATAAATAGAATACAAGTAAGAAATACACTTCAAATTTTAACAGTTGTAGTAGCACGAAGCTTAATTACTAGTACACCTACTCTGCTGTAATGACTCATTCGAAAGGTATTTTACTTGACCCATATATTTCATTTCTTGGTACTGTAAATTTTTAATGTTATTATATCAATTGAGATCTAGAGCGAGATGATGATAGTTTTGCTATATACGTTTTCAAGACAAAACGGTCAACGCAAACACACAAAAAGGTGTACTCGACTTTCTCTTTTCGATGAAATTGCTGCCAATTTTAGAATTTTCCAAAAATAACTGTTGCCGGGGGTAGAGAAGCATATTAAATACTTTAAAAAGATCAATCTGTTATCTTTCTGTGGATTTTTTTCGGCGACATTTACGCTTATGCATAAAAAAAAATCCACACGTGTTTGCACTTACCATAATCGACTGTTTTGTGAAAAATTGTCTTGAATTTTAAAGTTTACAAATATCTCGCAGCTCCATACTATAATTTAAGTATAAACATGTATATAAAATGAAGAAAATCCTAAATTATACGCCTATATTAAACTTCTAAAGCCCATAAAAACAGATGTTAACATTTCCAATATACCAAGTTGGCCAATTTTACTTTCTCAAATACATAGTTCTCTTTCTTTTGTTTAATTTTAACTGGATATCAGCCTGTTTCTATAAAGTTAAATGTCCGTACCCATTTCATGTGCAAACCTCGTTGTCATTTTTAGTCGGATTACCAAATATGTCGTTTGAGTGTTAATGCCAAAGCGACATATATGTCGTTAGGGGGTTTAATGCCAAGGCGACATATATACCGTTTCATCAATTGCAATACGTATACATTATCAATCAAAACATTTAAACCTATAACACATAATAATTAAAATATGCTATGCTTTATAACCATTATCTTTACCATGGGTTTATTTTGTTGCAATGGCGTGATACCCATGATGTCATTGTGACGATAACTATAATTATGACAAATGTAAATTGAACTTTTTATCTCTGAAAAAGTCGTCTTCCAGTGCGGCAAACGACAACATTGGTTTTTATATGTGCATGTAACCACATGACACTGGTGCTGAAGATTCAAAAACACTGGCATTTAAACAGCTGGTAACAACAAGACGGGGTCGCCACTTTTTACATAGTAACTTACTTCATATAAAACACTTGATTGACTGCATTTCCGACATATTCGTCCAACTATGTGTTGACAAATGCTTTAGAAATTTTCGCGCATTTCTTATGTCCGAATAGTTATTTTGTATGTGTTTACCCTCTTAGTCCAAATCGGACATTTCGTTCCACTCACGTTCGGCAGAATCCAAAGAGAACACAAATGTCCATATGTTTAATTATGCAAGCTTCTTATCATTGATGTATCTCTTTCAAATAAAATACTGAAGATTAAACCGGGTGAATTTTTTATTTTTTATTCAATTGACAATAAATAAATTTGGTGTATTTACTGTCTTCTGATTGGTTCAAAGTATTACTTTTATTATCAATGTTGTCAATTTTTATGGCGCATGCCCACTCTGACGTTGTATTCATACGCCAACATGTGTGTACGTTGTTATTGTTAATATAAATAATATAAAAAGTTCTTTGAGCCTTATTTTTGATAGAAATTTATTTATAATGAATGACAATAATTCATTTTGAATTTATTGAACCATAACATTAATTTTTGACTCTTCACATTTTACATAATCCGCTTCGCGGATTATTCAATGTGAAGAGTCAAAAATTAATGTTATGGTTCAATAAATTCAAAATAAATAATAGCCATTCATTAATTGGTCCCCAATGTAACGTCAATAGGGCGTGACGTCATATTTCGATTGACGTCATTGTTGAGCATTGTTGATCATGTGACGTCACAAACGTACAACTGTCGTATTTTCTGGCACACGAAATGTAACCATATAAAATTAGTGGCAGCAAGAGGGTTAACAAAGTAAGAACTCGGTGAATACCAAAATGAGGTATAAAATAAAAAATCGTTTTAAACATGGAACTCAACAGAAATTTCCCAACATTGTTGATAAAATACAATTAATCTAAAAAGCCGTCATTATTTTATCTGAGTTTACATCTTTTAAAATATGCAAATGGTGTTTGATAGAGAAGTGACAAATGAATGATTTATATTTTATAAATAAAAACATATGGATAGTTTTCATGAGCCGATATGGTTCCTGTTTTATACTACTATTATGTTTTGGAGTTTTCTTTTGTATTGCAAGACGAAGTCCTGCCATGAAGGAGGGAAGGTATAAATGCATATTTTACATAGAAATAAGAAGATGTGGCCAATGAGACAACTCTCCATCCAAGTCACAATGTGTAAAAAGTAAACAATAATAGGTCAAAGTACGGCCTTCAACACGGAGCCTTGGCTCACACCTAACAGCAAGCAATAAAGGGCCCTAAAATGACTAGTGTAAAACAATTCAAACAGGAAAACCAACGGTCCAATCTATATAAAAACGAGAAACGAGAAACACGTAAGAACCACATCAACAACCACATCAACAAACGACAACCACTGAAACCGGTTCCTGACTTAGGACAGGTGCAAACAAATGCAGCGGGTATAAACGTTTTAACAGGTGCCAACCTTCACCCTAACCTGAAATAGTTTCTTGTAAACTAAGACTGTTTAATTTGTGTAATAAAATCTTGTAGGAAAATATCTTATACAAACATTTTAGGATGAATCACGTTCCTGTCATTAAACATTTATAGTCCATTGTTGAAGGGCAATCACCGTCGTCTTCACATAGTTGATAAACGAGATATATATTTTGCATTAACTAAAGCTATTCAATAATTGTACCCCGAAGTCTTAAATGAATTTACTTGAAATCACTTGAATAGCAATATAGTTCAGCGGCAAAATTTAATACGAACGCATATTCACACTCGTCTACGAGTATGACAATAAACTTTCAGTTATTTAATGAAAAATGGAAAATGACTTAATTAATAGATAAATGATAGCAGCCGTAGATTTGTTTTCATTTAACCGAGGGTTGGGCATTTGTATTTGATTATTTTATCATGAGCAAAGCGAGGGGTAAAATACAAGAACAAGAACAAGAAAAATATGTAAGAGGAGACACTCTTCTGGCACGGATCTTTTTACAAAATTTCAGCAAGAATTATTACGGCCCCTAAAATCTGGAACTGTTTTAACTTTTTGCTTCAGTTGATGATGTAACATATTAAATAATAATGTACGGTTTGTGTCAGGTAAAGAATACGAGGGGTATTGATACTAAAATTATCATATAAATAATCATAACTACGGGCATTACTTTCTTTCCGACTGTTTAGCATTTGTTATGTTTTTGAATTTGATTTTCTATAAAAAGAAACTCTTGACTTTCAATACCCTATCTCCAAGTTGAAGAAAAGAAGTGCCGATTGCGAGTAAAAGCCTACATATATGAGACAGCAATCAAAAGACACAATAAAATAAAATAGATTACATAGAGCGGTCATAAAACAATAGGCAAGCATCTACACAAAATTTCATATAGTATACCGAGTCAAAACGAGTAAAAATAAATTTAAGCAAGACTACTGAAATCATCCCTAAATGCTGTTATGCAAGAACAGAAAAAAAATCACTTACATGTATAAACAAAAGACTACTGCTCACCTGATTGTTGTCTTAAGACAGCAAAGTAAAATGCAGCGGGGATAAAATATTCCTGACAATACTCGCCCCCCTTTTTAACTCATCTGGCCCGAAGGTCAAAGTGAGCTTTTCCCATCACTTTGCGTTCGTCGTCTGTTGTCGTCATCGTCCGTTATTGTTCTTTATTGACAATTTTTCCAATTTTTGTCGATTTTGCCTATTAGCTTGAACACTATAAAAGATAGATAA
Source organism: Mytilus coruscus (assembly GCA_017311375.1). Taxonomy (NCBI): domain Eukaryota; kingdom Metazoa; phylum Mollusca; class Bivalvia; order Mytilida; family Mytilidae; genus Mytilus; species Mytilus coruscus. Next base: position 23,232,061 of record CM029606.1, on the reverse strand, counting down.
AAACTTTAAATAACAAAAAATGATCAGAAAGACAAAATCTTCAATCAGGTCAAATTTTGCTAAAAAAGTTAGTAGATAGAAGTGATTGCCCTTAAGTGACGATTTTGTTTACCTCTTTTGTGTTTTGGGCAAAAACTAAATAACTAAGATAAAAAGAAACTGTAAACAGTATTCTACAACGTTGAAGATGCACATAGACCTAGGTGAGCGACACAAGCTTTTTAGAGCCTCTAGTTTTATCTATCATTGTTATATTAAAATTTTATTGAAAAGAACACAAATTTTAGCACCTGGGACTAATAACCGATTATAACTGACCCTTCAATACCAATTTAAAAGAAATTAGGTTAAAAAAAAACTTTCGTACAGTGTAAGAGGCAAATTTTTGTTTAAATATTTCATATAAAACTATGTTTTTTTTCAATAAATTTTGTGAAGTCCATTTCTAGATTTATTTGGAGTAAAATTTCACAAATTTATTTGTGTAATTGGTTATATGTCTGTGAAGAGTCCTCATTTACTGATGATATAAAATACCGGTATATTTTTTGACCTGAAATTTACTATATATTTCAAACAAATTAGTTTATAAAAATTATTACACATGTTCACATCAGGAGATAGCAAAACAACAGAAGATAAAAGTATGACTAAATTAACAAATAAACTTCAGACATTTCTGTGTCTTTCAATTTGCAAAAATCCGACCATAAATGCCCTCAATTTTTTTGTTGAAAAAACTGTTGTATGAAATATTTAGCCAAAAATTGAAGGTGGCAAGTACTGATTGTATAATACTTTACAATACTCTCTTGCAATTTGTAAATGAACGTTTTGTGGTCTTGCCTTTTGGTTTTTGTATGATAATAGAGGGAAGACTACCAGACGAAAAAATAAATGGGTGAATTAATTAGCAACAGTTATAAACAGGTTAATTGCACAAATGCAACAGTATTTTCAAAAAATTATCAGTTAATTTTATATTCATCTCCTTGGTCCAACAAGATGGAAATTTGTATAGTAACAATTTTAAAAACCAGTCTTTCAGTATCTTTCGCCTCTCTTTTCAATATATCCTTTAGAATGTTTTTCTGGTCATTCCTTTAATAAATGAATGCCGTTCCCGTAGGAAAACAACTTGCTTAATTAATTTAGAAAAAATCGTCTGAAAAGATTGGCACTGGCGACGTATGCATGAAATGAAAATCTGGCACGTTAAATTTTGTAAATCTGGCATCAAGAGAGTTTATGGCATACGATACAGTAGCAAAGGGGAAATAATGATGCATCCAAATTTAACGCGTTCTTTTCGAAACGTTGCTTCTGCTAATCATTAAAAATTCGCGGGAAATTCACTCACGTCATCATATTGGTTACGTGAATTTGAAAGTATTTGCAAACGAAACGAACATGTTGTATATTCAATCGCGCGAAATCTATTGCGGGGGCATAAGATTCATGGCAATTGAAGACTTTTTACTTTTCTATCATCAATAAATTCGTATATGACGCCGTTTCAAAATCTAAAGGACCATGGCTAATTTCATTGTTCGTACATCAAAATGAAACAACGTCGCTTCATTGGTTGAATTTCAATTGTGTGGGACGTTGTAAGCCAATCACAGCGTTTTTGGTGTATGCATTTGAAAATATTGCCCAGAATTCATTAGATTCTTAAACGGCGGATTAGTATCGGGGTTTATGTAATAATTGCAGGAATAGCTGAACGACGTAAAAGGTAAAATAACAAAAATACCGAACTCCAAGGAAAATTCAAAACGGAAAGTCCCTTATCAAATGGCATAACTTTAAGTGAAGATTGTAAATGGAACGATCATGTTCTAAAAACTTCTAAAAACATATCAAAACATCTAGGCGTACTAAGAAAATTAAAATATAAGCTCAATCGTTCAAATTTAGAAAACTCTATCTAACTTATATAAGACCATTATTTGAGTATGATTGCGAAGTATGGGATAATTGTGGTGTTACTAATACTGAACTGTTCGAAAAACTTCAACGTGAAACTGCAAGAATTGTTACAGGCCTACCTTATTATTGCAACAGTGAAATTTTATATTCTGAAACGGGTTGGGAACCTTTGTCTGATAGAAGAAACCGAAGAAAACTTCAGTTATTCTATAATATTTATAATGGACAAGCACCTAATTATTTACGAACACTAATACCACCTCCTGTATCAACTATTTCTGGATATAATCTTCGTAACAACCCTGACCTCATAGTACCCTTTTGTACATTAGAACTAACAAAAAATTCATATTTTCCCAATACTATAAGGGAATGGAATAAAATCGATAGCGCAATTAGAAATGTAGATTCAATCTCCAAATTTAAGTATTCTCTACGAAAGATATCATATCAATCTAAAGCCCCAAAATACTATTATGTTGGAGAACGCAAGGCAAACATAATATTAACAAGGCTTAGACATGCATGTTCAACTCTAATTCTGACCTTTTTAGATTCAATATAATTAATTATCAAAGCTGTCGGTCAGATTTCATTTTTTCTTTGAATGTCCGCCTTATGCACAAATCAGAATTCGCCTTTTAGACAAACTAATTTTTGTCCCGTCTTTAGATCTTGGTACTTTACTAAATGGAAACGAAAATTTAACTCTCAGTCAAAATACATCTTTAATTAAAGAAGTCTTGCATTTTATTCGGAAAAGTGAACGTTTTGACCTTTAGAAAGATATTTTTCTTTCTTTTTCTTTCTTTTTTTTTAACTGATATAGTTAAGTATGTCGATGAATAAGCTTTTTGACGTAGGACTGTTTTTTTGGGAAATTGTGAACTTTCTTCTTTTTTTTATAACTTTTGTACAAATCTATATTTATCTAATGTTGTTGTTGCATGTCTTTATATTTATTTATTATAACTTATTATATTTAGGAGAGGACTATCTAAGTTGTGATAACTTGTGTCTGTTCCTTTTTGTTATATGTAAAACAAATAAAATATGTTTAAATGAAATCAAATAGCAAAATCAAATGCTCAAACGCATCAAACAAATGGAAAACAGCTGTCATATTCCTGACTTGGTACAGGCATTTCCTTATATAGAAAATGGTGGATTAAACCTGATTTTATAGCTAGCTAAACCTCTCACTTGTATGACAGTCGCATAAAATTCCATTATATTGACAACAATGTGTGAACAAATCATTTAGCGCCAAAAAGTAAAATGGGATCCCCAGCATTAAAACAACTAGAGTTCAGCCTCTAGCTTAAAAAATAGCACATTGACCCCCATTTTTTTTTCTTTTGCAATCGACTATGTATTACTTCAGAAATGTTACATCGAGTGATATGAAAAATTTAACGCTATTTTTTTATTTATACATTTCTTTTGGCAAATAAATGTCTACGGCTTTTTATTTCCCGCAATAGTTGCATGATTTCACATTTTTTTTTAAACATTAGGCACTTACAAAAGTATTAATGTTAAATACGACCATAAGTCCATTACTAGACTAGAAATGGACTTCTGATACGACAAATCTACTTTGTAATAATGATATACAGCGCCGCGTGACATCTTAGTTCTTGTGTGTATCATTTTACACTTATCGTGACGCTCTTCATTGAATATGGTAAAATTTTCATGTTTGCATTAAACTTGGTAGCAAGAATAATATTTTTTTAAATGTCAAAACTTATATTAAAAGATTCTGCGATCTTTCTACTTTTATATGATGTTAAAGTCAAATAAATGTACATTGATTTAGTATTTTAAATTATTTTTTAAGGATGTGACCTTACTGGTTATCAATTACTTTTTACCATGTAAGTATTTACAACAATGAAGCCTTAAAGACTGTTTCTAAAGTAAAATTGGAATCAAGAAAGAAAAATCCGAAATAAAAATAAAAAATATCACCTGTTTGCTAAAATATTGAAGAACATAAAAACGTTAAAGGTCTAAATAATTTTTATAAGAAAATTTTTAAATCGTCAATTGAAATATATTCCACGTTCAATTCTATATACCGTTTTATAGATACTAGAACACACCTGCGAAATCGCGGCATTAGAGCGTAATTGAAAGTATGTAAACTGTTGTAGGATGAATTTTTGTAAAAGATTTATAACTGGAGAATTTCAGGAAAGGTATCAAAAGTCATTGGTACTTGGGGACAGGACAATTTTTTTTAGCCCTCCCCCTTTTTTCCAAAGTCCGTTATTTTCTGTTTTCTTTTTTTTCTGTATACTATGAACATACATATACTTTAAATAAAGTCTATTTGCTATTTACTATCAATTCCAAGTTTACTATCCACGGCGGTCACTGATATATTATATAGACTAAGAGACTATCCACGGCGGTCACTGATATATTTATATAGAGACTCTATGTGTAATTTTAAACAGTCCTAAATGGAAGTCTTTTCTATGACTTAAAAGTCCGTCCGATGACGGAAACAATATCCGGACGCCTTTATTTTCGTTTTCCTCCCAAAATAACTCAAACTAAATAATCATAAGCGAGGATGACAAATGCTACTATGCATGGCACCTATAGGACACAGAGGCATGATGATTAATTTATTGTGGAAGGAAGAGAAGCGACACACAAAATGAGGTCTTCTCGTTTAATAGTATAGAAAAGCTGTGGCCAGTGACGCATGCGCATTACAGACCGGACTGATTCTTGACAATGCAACAGTTGCATGATTTCACAATTTTTTTTAAACATTAGGCACTTACAAACGGATTCACTCTGTAATAGAGAGCCAAGTGTCGGAAGAGAGAAGTCAATGGGGTTGTATACTTATAATACTATATGTTTATTTGTAAGCTATTGTTGTCTTAACATATTTTATGCAAGATTAAATTATTCTAAAACTCTTTTTCTATTTAATCAAAGGATATTGTCGAAGGACATCAAATTGAGGCAATAAACAGTTTTGGTGATAAAAATATAAATACAAGCTATGCAAGCTATGCAAGTTCTGTAATTCTTAAATTCGTTATGAGATTTGTGATCACGATAAACAAAAAATTGTGAAAATACGCAGGCAGAAGAAAGTCAAGACAAATAAATCTTGTGCATGCTAGTTGATTGTTTTTTTCAAAGAGAGGCGGAATATACTAAAGTGATCTTTAACTTCATAAGTCGATGACATTAAACTGACAACGCCATGGCAAAAAAAAAAAAAAAACAACGAAAAGGTGACAAAGAACAAAATTAAGATTGAGCAACACAAATCCCACCAAAAACCAGGGATGATCTAAGGTATTTTGGAAGGGAAGCAGATCCTCAACTCATGTAAGTGCATATAAGTCTCATTTGGTGCTGTCATATTTAAAAAAAAAGAGGACGGGTCTTCCTTTAATAACATCATTGAATGCATGTACCGAATCACCAGATTTCTCTTTGATATGCGCACTGTGACGAGTACATTTTATATAATCCGAAGAGAATACCCTTTGAGCTCATGAGTTAGTGGAATTTAAGTGGCTCAAAATTTAGTTTTTTGTGAAGTGTTTTGTGGACAGTTATCCCTTTCGTCTTTTTCTTTTTACCATTACGTTGTCTGTCTGTCGTGGTATTAAAACAGGTATTGCCTTCTTCTATTGTTTTCCCTTTTTAATAAAAGAATAGCAGTAATGGTTTCAAAACTATAATGATACACAAGATGGATAATTTTTTGCTTTGGTGCTGATTTTCCCAAAGAATTTTGGTACCATGCTTTTTGAAATAAGTAGGAAAATAAGGGAAAGATTGTTTAAAAAAACTTGTTTAGACGGTCCACATTTAATTGTACTTGTCCCAATTAAAGACAACGTTTTGTGGCTGGTTTTTTTTTATACCTTAGTGCTTTAAATATAATTTTGGTTGTAGAGTTGAACGGTGGATAGTGTCTGGAATAAAAAAAAGAACGATGACGATATATCTTCAAATGAAAATCTTTGGAACAGTATAGATAATGTGATAGAACGGCATGTTTATATTTGATTAAAGTACATATGATTTTACATATAATATACTAAAATGTGCGTCAAAGTATCCCATTTAGATGTGAAAAGTGGCGACATACATATACAGTGATTTATTTTACTCGATTAATGACTGAAATATATTTCACTCGAAGGACTGATAAATAAGACATGAACTTACTAAATTGTCGAGATGAGGTTTAAAGTATCCACCAATTCCATAGTTTGCTACCTGAAATATAAGTTTTGGGAAAGTTTACTAATAGAACAAGATAATTCACACCCATCTCATACAGAGCATAAGAAAACATAAACTGTTAACACAGAGATATGTCTCGCCTATTTGTTATTTTGATAATGCAAATGTTGAAATTAAAATAGCAATACTTTAACATGTAAGTTGTGCAAATATTCAAAGTCAATAAACTGAAGGTACAGGGCTAAACAATCTCCATGGAAATGAGATGTGCCAATGCTAATACAACTGCAAACCAAATACCATTGACTTTTTAAAGTCGTTCCCTTTAAACAAACCTAAACATAAACATTAACTTGAAAACTATGTAAAAGTTTCAAAGTCAGTGAACCATAATTAGGGGGTTGGGTTATATAATCTCCATGGAAACGAAACCTGCAAATGCCAATACATTCGCATACCGAATATCATTGACTTAACATTAGTGGTTCATCTTAAACTGAATAAATCACAAACTAATACATGTAAACTAAGCAAAAGTTTAAAAGTCAGTAGACCATGACTGAGGGGTAAGGACCAAATATTCTCCATAGAAATGAGAATTGCTAATGCTTATATAACTGCATACCAATTATCATTGACCTATCACTAATGAAACTCAGCAAAAGTTTCAAAATCAATAGACCATAAATGAGGGGGCGGGGCCAAATAATCTCCATTGAAATGAGATATGCCAATGCTTATACAACTGCATACCAAATATCATTGATCTACCGCTGGTGGTTCCCCATAAACTGACCTAATCACAAACTGATACAAGTAAACTAAGCAAAGTTTCAAAGTCAATAGACCTTGACTGAGGGGGCGGGGCCAAATAATCTCCATGGTAATGAGATGTGCCAATGCTAATACAACTGCATACCAAATATCATTGACCTACCACTAGTGGTTCACCATGAACTAGACCTAATCACAAACTTATACATTGTTGACGCCGCCGACGCCGGAAACAGCATACCTATGTCTCGCTTTTTGACTCCGTCAAGGCGAGACAAAAATGGAATTCATGTAAATATTCAACTACACATATTTCGGTTTATCTGAATTTTATTTTTATCATCGTTAAAGAACACGTTATAAAATATTGTGAAAAATCTTATGTTTGTGGCGGTTTTAACTTCTTGGATAAGTTCGGACGCACCAAAAATAAAGTGTTTATTTCATTTATGTTCACTGGAGGTCATTTTGCCTCAATACGATTTCTCTTCTCGGTATGCTACACAACAAAACAATTTGATCAATTAACCAGAAATTTTTGCCTTTCGATAAATCTGGATGTAACTTTATCCGATGCAGTCGTTACAATCCTTTTTTCAGTAATAAAACTTAAAAAAATGCACCAATGCGACAGGCAAAATTATAATACGCTTTTTGCTTGATAAGATTTTTTTTCTCTTTTGGAGATGAATGATAGCGCCAAGAGAATGGTGTTCCGACATGCAGGGACTAATTATGACCTTTTTATTGCATGCTTATTTCATTACAGTTATGAAAACCCAATAAAAGCTTGAAGACCAATTCGTGAAGGACTTACGAAACACCACCGTTACCCATTTGTATTTGTTCCCTTTTTAGACCATGACATTACAATTTCACATGATAAACTTCATACCAAATTTTATGATAAACGGGAAGAATCCAGCTTTTATGGTAATACTATTTATAAATTTCAGGAATTGTTCTTCCTACCTTACTTTTTGTAGCTTTATAGACTTATTGTTAGACATTATAATTATACTGTCAATCATTAGGTCTTAGTTAAACTTCAATTCGCTAGTTTGAAACAATATTAAAATGTTTCGTTTTTCTGCTTTGAAATTGTGTTCAGCTTGTTCTTGTCATTGCACAAGAATGTTCATTCCTGCACTGTTTATGACATTGCTGTATCAAACAAATTATTATGTGAAATACGATATAAGTGTGTAGGTCGGCCTGGTTACAGAGAGATGTTCGACATATCTAAGTCGTCTCTTATGAAACTTGGAATGTGTTTCAAAAAAGGTTTAAGAAGAATATCTTAAAAGTTACTTAGTCTGTGCGTTTCACATGCAGGACCAGAAACTATCGGTAGCATTCTTGGAATGTGTTTCAAAAAAGGTGATGGTAAAAGCTCATTATGGCCCTTTTGGCCATGTGAGCTAATACACAAAAATGATCGCAGGTACTCAAAGAAAGCTCAAAGTTCTTAACCTGCTGACATGTAATCAGGCCGAAATTCAAAGATTGTCTCAATGAAATAAACGAGAACATCCAATTTACTACGGAATACAATAGTAACAAATTACCATTTTAGACATTCGTATCATAAAGAACGGAACAAACATAGAAACCGATATTTTCTATAAACCAACTGATTCCAAACAATATCTACTTTTACCATTATGTCATCCTAAACATACGAGAGTAAATATACATACAATCTAGCTAAACGCATATGTACAATCATTTTAAATCCCGAATCAAGGGATACAAGATTCAATGAATAAAGATACATGCTATTAGACCGAACATAAACGAAGAGAATAATTGATGACGGTATAACAAACGCAAAATCTATTCACTTACAGGAGCTAAATCACATTGAAAAGAAAACGTTTTACCGTAGATTTCAACTCACAATCCCAGAAATAATGAAGCGTTCAATACAATACACAATAGTATACTATTTTTACAAAGCGAGCAAAGGATGTTGAAATTATGTAATTCGCATAAAGTAATTAAAAGCAAACGGCAACCGAAATCCTCGAAAAAGTTGCTGACCCTTGCCACATTCCAAACTGAAAATATTCAACGCAAGGTACAAAAATGTGGATGACCAAATTGTGAATCTTGTTTATACTTATCCGAAGGAACATATATAATTCGTTTTTAAATCCGGACACATTTTTAATATCAAAAACAGTTTTACATGTGCATCGGAAAACCTTTCATATATCATAACTTGCAGTAGTTGTCAAAAAAATTATATTGGACAAACCGGCAACATCATTAAAAAGCGAATGACAGTATATAGACAGCAAATTCGAGTCCCTAGTACAAGAAAAATACCACTTAGCGAACAAATTGATTTATGCGCGGATTAAATCATCCGGCAAATTTCTTTATTTTTCCATTTAATCAGTGTTCAGATTAAACAACGGAACCAATGAGAATAAAAACAATTGAAAGTCTTTCCACCTCAAACTTGATAATAAAGGATTAGATTTTAAAAACGGTGAAAGAAGATGTCATTTCCGGTTCATGTGATTTGTTATTTCAAACTGATTCTAAAAACATAAGGTTTCTAGGTACTTTTTCATTAAGTTAGGTAAATGGCAACTTCCTGTTAAGATAACGTCACTTCAGGTTACCTTTTTAAAGGTCATATATAGATATAAGAAGATGTGGCATGACTGCCAATGAGACAATTCTCCATCCAAGTCACAATTTGCAAGGGTAAACCATTATAGGTCAAAGTGCGGCCTTTAACACGGAGCTTTGGCTCACATCGAACAGCAAGCTATAAAGGGCCCCAAAACTGACTAGTGTAAAACCATTCAAACAGGAAAACCAACGATCTAATCTATAGAAAAAACGAGAAGCGAGAAACACTTATGAACCACATCAACAAACGACAACCACTGAACATCAGGGTCCTGACTTAGGACAGGTGCAAACAAATGCAGCGGGTTTAAACGTTTTAATAGGCGCCAACCTTCACCCTAACCTGAAACAATACTGAATAGTGTTGTTAACATCACAACATAGAAAGACACACTATAAAATATCAATTGCAATGGCTTAACTCAATCAAAAGACATATTAACAAAAACAAGTGAACATACACTGAACGAATAATTTTGATCTATGACACAATGTAAATACAAAATTAATAAAACAAGGGGGTTAGATGTAAAACAATATCAGAAAGACAACCATAACCTTGGACAAAATGCCGCCAAATAAAATAACGTACACAGGTAAATAAAAATAATTTTGTTGTAAGGTATACATGGAGTACGGAACATTTATCGTCATACTAAACACTTATCAAAGGTGGTAAATATAAAAAATAATGAGACGAGATATAACACTAAATAAGTAAACATTAAATAACAAAAATACATTATAAATTGTATCAACAGGTCAAATAACACGAAAGTACGATTTGAGAGTACTCACAGTTACGGAAAGCTAGTTAAAAGCCAAAAACAGTTAATAATAAAAAAATCATGCATCAGAGACTAAAATCAACTAAAACACATCCCAGGGATTTAGTGTTTTAACGTCATGGACAGTCAAAGAAGACATGACTTGTGCAATGCATGTCTACCAACCTAATGCAAAAGACCTGATGGTTTTATAATGAACCAGTATAAATTTTTAGCAAAGGTCAACATCAAGAACGTAAAAATGACATTTGACCTTGAACTCAATTTCAAGGTCATAGGTCAGTGATCTCAAATCGAAAGATTCAAGGTCATTCACTTGTATGGTTGAGGATTAATACTGATTTCAAATACATAATGGGAGAAAATTCCTATAAACGGTCACCGAAACACTTCGACTGAAATGGGTTGAAGTTGCTCCCTGTCGGAATCAATTAATTGGCAAAAGCCTCTTATCATTAACTGTTACGGTTTCTTTACAATAAAGATAACCATCAAAGTTCGAAAATTAAAAACATGACCTTGACCTCAATTTCCTCCTAATGGACCAAGTACTTCATATCAAAAGACTTTAGGTCTCTTTGACTTATGGTATATAAATTAGTTCAACAAATCACCTATGTTAAATTTGAAAAGGGAAATAACTCCCATAAGATGTCATTGGATCACTTTTTAACTTAACCAAAGCATCCTTAAGACTATATGAACAATTTGGAAAAAAAGTTTGTCGATTTCTTTTACGGTTTCAGAGAAATAAAGATAACCAAAAAAAGGGGACACGGGGAGATAACTCCTATAAGAATAATTGTTCGGTTACGCAGGGGGCATAGGGAAACCCTAATCACTGTACGATAGCATGGGCCAAAAATCCTTTTAATATGACTTGAAACAAAAAAAAATCTCAGACGGCAGAAGGAAAAAAAAATTAAAACCAATTGTTCAGGGAACAATTGAAGGTCTTCCCACCTCAACTTTCGATGATAAAGGATTAGATGAAAAAGCGTTGTAAGAAGATGTTATTTCGGGTTCATACGATTGGTGAGTTCAAACTGATTTTAAAAATATAAGGTATCTAGGTAATGTTTCATTGATTTAGTGTGAGAATGCATATTTCCGTTTAAAATAATGTCGCTTCCGGTTGACCTTTTTGAAAGTCATATGTCTACTAACCTCATGCAAAAGACCTTATGGTTTTATAATGAACTAGTATAAATTTTTAACAAAGGTCACATTTAAAAGTCATATTGACCTTTGACCTTGAGCTAAATATCAAGGTCATATGTCAATTATCTCAGATCGAAAGACTTAAGGTCATTCACTTGTATGGTTGAGGAGTTTTACTGATTTCAAATATATAATAAGAGGAGAAAACTCCCATAAAGGGTCACCAAAACACTTCCGGATTCAAATGCGTTGAAGTTGCTCCATGTCATAAACAATTATTTACCTAAAGCACCTTATCATTAACTGTTACGGTTTCTTTGGAATAAAGAAAACAAGCGAAGTTCAAAATTAAGAACATGACCTTGACCTTTTACCTTGACCTCAATTTCCTCCAAATGGACTAAGGACTTTATATCAAAAGCCTCACTAATGATAAATTTGAAAAGGGAAATAACTCCCATAAGATGTCATTGGATCACTTCGATTAAACTTAACCAAAACATCCTTAAGAGTAGACGAACAATTTAGAAAAATATTTTTGTCGATAGCATTTACGCTTAAAGAGAAATAAAGATGATCAGAACAAAAGAAAAAGGTCTTTCCACCTAAAAGTGAAAAGACCTCATAATCAAAACAAAAGCAAAAGGTCTTTCCACGAAAAGTGGAGAGACCTAATTAATAAAGAAAATTATTTCATTAAGAAATACCGTCTAAAATTAAATCGATAAAATGAGGATCTGGAAGGCGTTTCTAAATTTTTACTCTCAATTTCGTTTTAAGTACCTACGTTGTACTATATAATGATGTTCAGGATCTAATAATGATGTCGCTAATAGACTTTACCCCTGACAACGTCGCCATCAACAATGTTATGATATTGTAACTATTATATTTATTTAGTTTGCCTAATTTGTTTTGTGTGGCCTATTATATGTTTTTACATTGTGTACAAAATAATACACATTGTGTTACAACTATGCAGTTTAGAAATCACTGGAACAATCATTGATACTCATGGAATGATTAGAACTTTCTATTTCACTTACATAACGTTTCCAGAATGATCATAACAAAAGATGCGTAATTTAAATATCTTCAGTTATCTAGAACTTTCCGTTACAAGTATTTAAATGCAGACCCTAAAGTTAGACACAGACAGAGATAAACTTAGACATCGATAGACATCAACATTCTCAGCAGTTGGATTGACACTTTTATTTACTAACAACATCTTACTAAATTGTGACCTATTGGACGTAATATTCTGTGGATTCCCGTGAAAATTTCCGGATAAAGAAAAGACAAAAGATCAGACATATATTTTGACAGTTAAGTTGACATTTCTATTTCTGTAATACTTCTTGTAAACTTGTGTATAATAAATCTTGTTAAATTTTATTATTGATTTGTGTCTTTTGTTGGCTACAATTAAAAGGCGATTTTCTAGTGTAACAGAAATTGGGGGCTCGTGTCCGGGATAACGTAAATATCTTATTGAAAATTTTTTCAGTATTTTTATTAGAACTAGCCAACAAAATTCTACAAAATGCCATTTGATATCTGTAAATTTTTGAAAACGCCAGACCTGGAGGGGTTTGATAATTTAAAGAAAGAGGAATTAGTGTTGCTTGCTAAGCATCTGAAATTAGACTTTAGAGTATCTATGAGAAAACAAATTATAAAAAAATTGGTAATAGATTATTTAGTTGACTCAAAAATATTTGGTGAAGAGGCTCTTGAACTCAAGATCGAAAATGTTGACGCTATCAAATTAAAGCCGCTTGAATTAGAACATGAACAAAAAATAAAACAATTGGAAAAAGAAGAAAGACAGGTAGAACTCGAAATGAAGGAAAGATTAGAGATGAAAAAAAAGAAAAAGAAGAAAGGTTAGATATGGAGAAAAAAGAAGAAAGGTTAGAGATGGAGAAAAAAGAAAAAGAAGAAAGGTTAGAAATGGAGAAAAAAGAAAAAGAAGATGAATTTAAGTTAAAACAAGATGAATTGAAATTAAAACAGGCAGAACTTGAAATGAGGGAAAGGTTAGAGATTGAGAAAATGAAAATTGGAATGGCAAATAAGAAAGCAACACTAAATTCCAATCAAAATCAAAATATTTTAATTTTGATGCAGCAGAAAATATACGTTTGGTTCCCAAATTTTGTGAAAAAAACAGTTGATAAATTTTTTCCACAGTTTGAGAAAATTGCTCAAAATTTGAAATGGCCGAATCCTTTTTGGACTACAATGCTGCAAAGTGTTTTTGAGGGCAAGGCCGCTGAAATTTACTCAGCACTTTCATCAGAAAATAGTTCTGATTATGACACGGTTAAAAAAGAAGTTTTGAAAGCTTATGAGTTAGCGCCAGAAGCATATAGACAGAAATTTAGGTCTTATAAAAAGTTTGATTCACAAACCTATGTTGAATTTGCTAGGGAAAAAGAAGATCCATTTAATAAATGGCTTACGTCAAAGAAAATAGATAAAATTTTGATAATTTAAGACAATTGATGTTATTAGAAGAGTTCAAGCAGTGTGTTCATTTAGACTTAAAAACACATTTAGATGACAAACCTGTTGAGACATTACAAGATGCAGCTGTTATATTCGATAATTATACCCTTTCACATAAGAGAATTTCAAAGGTCAAAATTTTAATACTTCGAGTGGAAATTACAAGAATCAAAGCACTGAGCGTACTGATAGTAAGCCTGTTGCACAGAATAAGAGTCAGTCTAGTTATAATATGTCTAGTCCAAAATTTGATACTTTTGAGAAGAAGTCACTGACTTGTGCTTATTGTAAGAAGAATTGTCACCTGATGGCTGATTGTTTTAGACTCCAGAAGAAGAATGAAAAAGATAATAAGCCCAAGACCAGTGCTTGTACGACACCCCGTGTTACCAATACGTTGGAATGTCCTGCGCGAGTCAGGCTTAGAAGTCCAGTTTTAGTGATTACATGGAGGGTTATAAACCCTTTATGTCTGATGGGTTTGTTTCTATTGTTAATAATACTACTCCTCAGCCTATTAAGATTTTACGGGACACTGGAGTTTCTCAGTCTTTATTGTTGGAAGGTGTGTTGCCTTTGTCCGAGGAAACTTCTGTTGGTGCCTCCGTTTTGTTACAAGGTGTGGAGTTAGGTTGTATAGACGTTCCCTCCATCGTATTTATCTGAAGTCAGATTTGATAACTGGAACAGTTGTTGTGGGTGTTCGTCCTAATCTCCCTGTTGAGGGTGTTTCATTATTGCTAGGAAATGATCTAGCTAGGAACAAAGTGGTTGCTGAACCAATTGTTACCAGTGAACCGGTGGTGGATGTTAAATCACCCGAAGATGATGCTGAACTGTATCCAGCTTGTGTCGTTACTAGGGCGATGGCTAGAAAACAACAAAATGAGGATTTGCAAGAAGACCAGTTTGATTACATGGACCTTTCTGACACCTTTCTAGCCGACATTGAAGGTCCCAGTAGCTCAGAGAAGGCCGTAATAAGACCACCTAGTATTAGCAAGAATGTAATTATGCCTTGCCCAGACGTAAACAGCCATTCATTAGACCGAAGGAAATTTGTCGAAGAACATAAATAAAGACCCTGAGGTTCTTTAGCTCTGCAAGAAGGCTCAACCACAGGAAGAAGCAGACAAAGTGGCCGAATGCTATTACCATCAAGACGGAATTTTAATGAGAAAGTGGAGGCTCCCTGATGCTACCCCAGAGGAGGAATGGAGAGTGGTATACCAAGTGGTGGTGCCTAAAGTCTATAGGCAAGATATTATTGGTCTTGCCCATGACACCCCCTTGGCTGGACACTTAGGTATAAGGAAGACTTGCATAAAGATTTTACAGCATTTCTACTGTCCCAGACTTAGAAATGATGTCGCAGAATACTGCAAATCATGCCATATATGCCAGGTTGTTGGTAAGCCTAACCAGAAAATACCACCAGCACCACTTCTGCCTATTCCAGCCTTTGAAGAACCTTTCAGCCGAGTACTCATTGATTGCGTTGGACATTTACCGAAGACCAAGACCAGAAATGCGTATTTATTGACAATCATGTGTACCTCCACTCGCTTTCCAGAGGCTATTCCGTTAAGGAATATCAAGGCACCTACTATTGTCAAAGCTATGATCAATTTTTTCACGCTAGTAGGACTTCCAAAGTCTATACAATCCGACCAAGGTTCAAATTTTATGTCAGGTTTATTTCAGCAAGTCGTGTACTAGTTAGGGATTGCTCAGTATAGATCAAGTGCTTACCATCCAGAATCTCAAGGTGCCTTAGAACGTTTTCATCAAACATTGAAGAACATGGTTAGAACTTTTTGTGTTCAATTTGACATGGACTGGGATGATGGTGTTCACTTTTTACTTTTTGCGGTCCGAGAGGCTGTTCAAGAATCCCTTGGTTTTAGTCCCTTTGAGTTGGTATTTGGTCACACTGTGAGGGGACCTTTAAAATTGATTAAGGAAAAATGGCTTACTGAACACACTGACTTGAATCTTCTAGACTATGTATCTAGATTTAAAGAAAAATTGTATACTTTGCTCAGAACAATTTGAAAACTGTTCAGAATAAGATGAAAATATGGTATGATAAAGATGCCAGGGACAGATTTTTTGAACCTGGTTATAAGGTACTTGTATTTGTGCCAGTCCCTGGACATCCATTACAAGCTAAATATTGTGGTCCTTATACCATAGAGAGTAAAATCAATGATTTGAATTATATTGTAAAAACACCAGGTCGGCGTAAACAAAATAGAGTGTGTCACATTAATATGTTAAAACCATATACCGTACTAATGAAGGTGAAAGTAAACCAGTTGCCACTTTAGCCATGGTTAAATTGGAGAACAATCATGACAAACCAGATATAATTGAACCACCTTTTAGTTCTAAAACTATGAAAGAGACAGTTAGATTGAAAAATTCAGAAATTTTGTCAAATTTAGATTCAAAACTTGCACATCTGTCTTTTGATCGTAGAGAAAAATTAAAAGCTTTGGTATTTTCTTTTAAAATCTTTTTCCAGATGTGCCAAATAAAACCACTGCTGTTTGTCATGATGTCGATGTTGGTCAACATCCTTACCGGCTCAATCCACTCAAACTTAAATTTATAAGACAAGAAATTAAATATATGGTTGACAATGATATTATTGAGCCGAGTAACAGTGAATGGAGCTCTCCTTGTCTCCTTGTGCCCAAACCAGATAAAACCTTTCGTTTCGTAACTGATTTCAGAAAAGTAAATTCTGTTTCAAAATCTGATGCCCATCCGATTCCAAGGATAGACGATTGCATTGATAATATTGGAAAAGCAAAATTTGTGAGCAAATTTGATTTATTGAAAGGTTACTGGTAAGTCCCATTGACACAGAGAGCTCGAGAAATATCAGCTTTTGTCACACCAGATGGCTTATTTCATTATACTGTAATGCCGTTTGGCATGAAAAGTGCTCCAGCTACATTTCAAAGAATGATCAATAATGTTATAAAAGATTTAGACTGTTGTTAGGCTTATATTGATGATCTTACTGTATGTAGTGATAGCCGGGAAGAACATTTAACACATTTATATGATACTTTTGATAGATTGTCCCAATCAAATTTGGCTGTTAATCTTGGTAAAAGTGAATTTTGCCAGGCCACTGTTGATTATTTAGGGCATACAGTTGGCCAAGGTCAAGTGAAACCTATTACGGCTAAAGTGGACGCAATTACTAAATTTCCTCCTCCTACAAATAAAAAACAACTTATGAAATATTTAGGCATGATTGGATTTTACAGGAAATTCTGTTCAAATTTTGCTACTGTTGTTCGACCATTGACTCATCTTTTACGGAAAGATTCTAAATTCATCTGGAGTGAAAATTGTCAAAACGCTTTAGAAAAAAGCAAATCACTTTTAATTGATAGTCCAGTTCTGATCACTCCAGACTTTGAAAAACAGTTTAAACTAGCCATTGATGCAAGCGATGGAGGAGTTGGAGCTGTTTTATATCAAGAGACAGATGATATTGTTGAGAAACCTATATTCTAAGAAATTAGATAAACATCAGAAAAAATTTTCAACTATTGAAAAAGAGTGTTTTGCACTGTTGTCTGCACTTCAACGTTTTGATGTATATCTAAATCCCACTGTCCATCCTAACCTTGTTTATACTGATTATAATCCTCTCACCTTCATACATAAAATGAGAAACAAGAACCAGAGATTGACTAGGTGGAGTTTATTGTTACAGAAATATGATATTATTGTGAAACATATTAAAGGTAAAGATAATGTAATAGCAGATGCTTTATCTAGAACTTATTAAAACACTGTATATATACTATGTATTTTTGTACATTTTACTCATGAAAAGTTTTTGTTACACTCAAACTTTTTTAAGGGGGGAGGTGTTATGATATTGTAACTATTATATTTATTTAGTTTGCCTAATTTGTTTTGTGTGGCCTATTATATGTTTTTACATTGTGTACAAAATAATACACATTGTGTTACAACTATGCAGTTTAGAAATCACTGGAACAATCATTGATACTCATGGAATGATTAGAAATTTCTATTTCACTTACATAACGTTTCCAGAATGATCATAACAAAAGATGCGTAATTTAAATATCTGCAATTATCTAGAACTTTCCGTTACAAGTATTTAAATGCAGACGCTAAAGTTAGACACAGACAGAGATAGACTTAGACATCGATAGACATCAACATTCTCAGCAGTTGGATTGACACTTTTATTTACTAACAACATCATACTAAATTGTGACCTATTGGACGTAATATTCTGTGGATTCCCGTGAAGATTTCCGGATAAAGAAAAGACAAAAGATCAGACATATATTTTGACAGTTAAGTTGACATTTCTTTTTGTGTAATATTTCTTGTAAACTTGTGTATAATAAATCTTGTTAAATTTTATTGTTTATTTGTGTCTTTTGTTGGCTACAATTAAAAGGCGATTTTCTGGTGTAACAACAATATGAATGAATATCTGTGAAACAGTGAAACCGATAGGAAATTATGGAGAACATTTCAGACCAATTTGATGTCTTAATCGTATTGAATATAAATATTTAGTGCATTTTCAGCCTTATTTTGTTTCCTATAACATTTTGAAAACTTTTTTTACGATTCAAATTCTAATCATTTGTACAAAAATTAACGCCTTAGCCACTTCAAGTTAAAATGTCTTTCAAAGGAGGAATTAATTGACCGGGTGAAAATGAATCACTCCATAGATCACGGCGACTACCTATACAATTGTAGCAAATTATCTTTCTTGAGATTTGAAAACTTAAAAAAAAATGATAATATATTTCTAATAACTATCTACATCATTTCTAGCTATATTAATGTCGAATAACTGTGCTGTTGGATAGATTTAAGTAAGATTTTTGAGAAATTTATATTGGACAAACCGGTAACACCATTAGAAAACGAATGACAGTACATAGACAGCAAATTCATGTCCCTAGTACAAGAAAAATCCCATTTAGCGAACAAAATGATTTATGCGCGGATTAAATCATCCGGCAAATTTCTTTATTTTTCGATTTAATCAGTGTTCAGATTAAAGATACAGTTTCAAGTGTAACAGGAATAGTAGATATTCGATATTTTTCGTGTGAAATATTTTTCATTAGGTCTGTGAAAGATCTTGTATTGTTTGTAAATACAACATTTATCGAACTTCCCAATCGGTCCAAGACAAGAATTTGCGATATATGTCATCTTTGTGGCGTTTTATAAAAAAAAAGGTGGACACAATATTTAATTTCTCTTGTACTTATTGACTTATTTACATAAATCTTGATGCAAAATTAAATATATGATGTTGACTATAACGCATCAAGACTTATTATGGCTTCAATTGTCTTTTGGGTTTAAATAACCGATAACAAGCGTCATCATTTTTTCTCATTGAAACTTGGATCGAGTGTTACTATTACTGTACCCCTTTCCTCTTTGTTTTTCATTGGATGCTAACCAAACTTTTCTGAAAATGTATATGTTGCCGAGTATTATTGCAATTCTAAATCTAAGATTTCAAAAAATTGATAGAAGCTGTTCGTGGATGAAGATAGATATATATAGTCATTTTCTCACATGTTTGAAGCGGGGGTCACCAATCACTGGCAATCAGGTGTAAATGTAACAACCTTAATTTAAACAACATAACCATAACATAATTCCGTTGAGTGCTGTTATTGATTGGCTAACCATTTGAAAGTATCATCTCCCGATATTCATTTATAGAGATCCTCTCAGTTTTACAGAAAAAAAAGAGGGAAAGGGGTTTAAACAATTTACAAATAAAAAATTACGAGGGATTACATTTTTATATCAATTAATTTTGGATGTAACACGTCTTCTGATTAGCTGAAAGTTTTTTGTCTATCAGCTCTTAGACATAATTTTGTCATGTGACCGTGACGTCATCAATGTTTTTTTCATGATTTACTCCTAAAAATGGAATTTAGAATTGAATTATAAGGAATGACTGTTATATTTTTTCTGTCAATTAGAAATAACCTAAAAAATGTGGTGCACACTTTTAAATAACCCGTGTGCACCACATTTTTGATGTTATTTCTTCATAGAAAGAAAAAATGTTACAGTCATTCCTTAAATAATTGTATAACTGGCCAAGCTGCATTTGTAATTTAAGCATATCCATATTTCAAACATAAACTGAATCCACCCTTGAAGTTGAAATTAATTTCTCAATTAAACATTCACTATTTCATATCAATGCATTTATTTTCATAACACATTAACTTCGTATGGGCATCCATCATAATTAAACCACTTCAACGGGTCCTCCTGGCTAAATTATGTTAGATATTCCGAGGAAGTGTACTTGCTTTTTTCACAGTTAGCTCTTCCAGAAAATGAGATTAAACATCCTGTCCAATTTAAAAATCGTTGATACTATAATCCTAGTATGTACATGTATGCATACAGTCCACGTCTTGTAAATATACATACTATTAGTATACAGTTTTCTAGAGAGGGGCCTCGGTGGCCAAGTGGTCTAAGTAGTTACTACTGTAATCACTAGCCAGTCAACACTGAGGTTGTGAGTTCGAACACCGCTCGTGCGGGTGCACTCGATTCCAATCTTAATTGACTAGGATTGTCAGTTTTCTTATCGAAGGTCGGTGGTTTTCTTCGGTCACTCCGGCTTCCTCCACCAATAAAAACTGGCGGCCACGAAATAGCCCAAAAGCGGTGCTTAAAAGTGACGATAAAACACCAAAAATCAAATCAATCAAATCATCTAGTTTATTCTATAGACTGTTTGCAGGCGATATTAACGCAAACTGGAATACTATCTCGGGAAAACTACTAGTAAATCACACACGTGGAGATAGATGTAACGTAGAATGAACGTTTGGCACAGTGTCAGTGATTTACCAAATGGAAAACGATTGGTTATGTGTGATACAGGATAGGAGGGACAAAATTGCCCTCGAAAGAATAGCTTTCTTGTGCAACTTAGTCCCTCCTATCGTGTATCTACATATAACCAATCGTCTCCCATTTGGTAACTAGTAAATAATTGTTTGGTTG
The DNA here is from genome assembly GCA_017311375.1 of Mytilus coruscus. Taxonomy (NCBI): domain Eukaryota; kingdom Metazoa; phylum Mollusca; class Bivalvia; order Mytilida; family Mytilidae; genus Mytilus; species Mytilus coruscus. The sequence goes on along the minus strand of CM029606.1, from coordinate 23,210,930 downwards.
GTGATATCTGGTATAAAATTTATTTCGTGACTTGTCTCTCATCTATTAGTGGAGTGACCAAGCCAACACATTTTCAAATTTAATGGACCACCCTAACTGCAGGCTAAATTATGAATTTTCGTTTAGAGATTTGTTTTAACTTTGGTCGTAGAATCGAAAAATGGGGCAAATTTGTAAAATTTGGTATCAAAGTTCGGAACTTGAGTTTTTCATTAACGGAACAAAAATTCACAAGGGGTTATAAAAGTCGGGAAATAATATCTGAATTGTGAAATAGGCAAGACATTACTCCTTTAACGAAAGAATAAACAATAGCAGTTCACTTTCGAGTCAATTTGAAATGTAATCACCAAATGCCCATTTTTAGGGAAATTCAGGTGGGCAACAAGAAAAAGGCAAAGACAAAACAGGAAATGGCTTTCAATTGATATTTTGTACATTATATGTACATTCAAAGACATATTTCTTGTTTTTACGTGGTTTCTTAAGAAAGAATCGAAGTTTATTTTTGTTTTTGCTTAAATATATACTGGTTGCAAGCGGCAAATATTTCACAAAGTAACTGAATGAAATGGTTTAAATGAAGTACTGATAGTTAAACATATATTTTTCTGTTGTGAACATTGAGATTGTATTGGCAGGAATTTCGACATAAGCAGCCTACTATGGACCCATCAGAAAGAGTTGCTGCAATGATCCTTTAAATGCAAAGTGCACAACATTTTAGAAAACCGGGCTTCTCATTGTTCTTCCCTGGGTTTAAACATTAAACACAGTCAAAGTAACCACCATCCACGAGTTTTACTGTAATATATGTATACGAAATAATTTTCCGATATTTCTTACTTTACATAATTTGTTCAGACGTCGTCTTCTTCAGAAATTGCTTCGTGAGTAAGATGATTCCTACATCCCTCAGACCCTCAACACGATCAAACACTTTGACAAGCCGAACTCTGTGTGTTGCATAAACAACTTTTATTTCAAGCTCTTTATCCTTGCATGTAAAAACAAGGTCTTGAAGGAAATATAATGACATAGGTCTCTCGAAGAAAACCAGTATATGTTCTCAATTCTTCAAGCAAATGTGTGATCTTTATAAACAGTAAAGAAAACGTCAATGCCTTTAGTGCTTTTGGATAAGACAAAACATGAGTTTCGACAGTCAAGGAACGCCGTCCATAATTTTGGTTCAATACTTTTTATACAGTTTATGTTTCTCTATCAATTGAAAAATTATTTAGAAAAAGGGAGCCATGAGAGCATCACAGAGCAGTAATAATTCTGGGACACTACGATTAAACTGTTCGCAAATAAGAATATGCCTACTGTATTTCGAGCATTAACTCCAGAGTCAACAAAAATGTCATCTTGCCCATCTGAAGTTAAATCAAAATAACTTACTAACTGTTGCTTTAAAACAAATATGAAGGCCCATGACATTCTCATATTCTTATAATGTGGGACTATAAAACGTCTGCCATAGACCATATTTCTTATTGGACATCAGCATGCAATTGCTGGTCAAACGTTTGCACACCGTTTTGCAAAACATATCCGAACATTATTTCATAGTGGTATATATAATAAACTGTTGTTAATATGTTTGGTGTATATGACTGGAGCATAAGGTAGACCCGTATATACAAATTTGAATTCGGATAGCCTTTTGTAAAAGCTGATCCGAATATGGGCAAATTTTGTCAGTGTTTTCTGCAGAAATAGGTATTGAATCTAAGTTTTGTTTGAAATAAGTTGGATAAATATCGATTTTTTCCTAAAACAAAACTGAATCTCCTCATAAGCATAAGAAAAACAAGGTCAATAAGTTTTTTAGTTTGTCGATTGGTATATAAGCATTTCATAAGTTTGTTATAAGAAACATCAAACGTCAAAGATCTGTTTAGTTCAAGTTAAATTTTAAAGGAACTTATGATAGCATATTATGTGTCTGTTTTCTACTGAAAGACAGTCGTAAGTTTGGAGAGAAAAGTAATTTTACCATCAATTGTCTCAGCATTTATGTCAATATAATAAGCTCCCGCTTATATTATATGACCACCTTCTTCAAATGCAGCAATACCATAAGGTAGATATCACATGTTTGGATCTTGCTTATTTCCTAATTTTCTAGGCTAGTGAGATATTTTCGTACTCCGATTATCATGCACGCAAGCCATTGGAATTTAGATTTTCATTTACATTATTTTTATCCAAACTCATGGTGAAGTGATATGCCAATTTTAGATGAAATGGTATAAAATAAAATAGTTGCTTAATATAACTATACATTCTGCTATTGCTAAGACATAGACATCTTGGCATCAGGAAGTTCAAAAGTCAATACTCTCACCATTGTAAACTTAAACATCAACTATCCACAACAAGACCTTCTTAAGCAAGCAAGGAGTGTTGTATGGAATATGAAATAGATATTTCAGATGTTGTTGGGTAAGTCCCATTTGTTGTTTCTAAGGACTAAATTTAAGTTGGAACTATTGAAGCGGCTGTATGTAATGTCTGGTCTTAATTGCTAGTTAGTGTCTCAATTTCAGTATCAATTTCTGTCAATATTTATCTATATTTTACATGGTTAGCTGCTTGAAAGGCTTCCGAAATAAGTGAAAAACTGAACCCAACATTTTATTCTCCCTGCCCTTTTTGTTTCGTATAACGGTTTATTTTGCATAATGATTTGCAAACTTACACTGTGGTATGGCTAAATCGTACTTTATTTTCAATTCATGAAGTAGGAAGCAGCAGTATTGATCAGAATTTTACCAAACGAAAAGACATGACAAAGGCTTTTTGTGCACATACAAGTCTTCAAGGATAACACAAAACTGGCAATGAGAAGTCTTCTCGTACATGTAAGACATTCAACTCATCGTTAAATCTTCTTTCTTCGGATTGTTTAGTTGAAAATATAACAAAGCAAGCCCTGTAGTGTAGGGCCTAAGTTTTAAACTCTTGTTAAAATGGAGTGACTTTATTTTTTAATATCGTTTAGATAATTCGATTTTGTTTTTTTTTTTGAGCCCTTCGTCAGATTTAGTGAAACGTAGATATTTGTCGCGTTTCTATGATTTTTGCTTGAGTAGTGTAAAAAGGCCGATTCTGCCGCATTTGGATTTTTAAGCACAAATTCAGCATAGGAACCCCAACCCCAAACATAAAATGCAAACGCAATACGTTAGGGTTAGGGTTAGATGTTAGGGGTTAGGGGTTAGAGTTAGGGTTAGAGTTAGAGTTAGGGTTAGGGTTAGGGGTTAGAGTTAGAGTTAGGGTTAGGGTTAGAGTTAGGGTTAGGGTTAGGGTTAGAGTTAGGGTTAAGGTTAAAATATGGCTTTCGTATCAAATGCAAGAAATACCCCAAACACCTTAGAAGGATGTATTCATAGGTATAGAAATATGTCTTTACACAAAACCCAAACACCTTAGAAGGATGTAATCTAGGGTAAATACAAGTATGTCTTTTACACAAAAAACCCAAAACACCTTAGAAGGATGTAATCCTAGGGTAAATACAAATATGTTTTTTACACAAAACCTAAACACCTTAGAAGGATGTAATCCTAGTGTAAATAGAAATATGTCTTTTACACAAAACCCAAACACCTTAGAAGGATGTAATCCTAGGGTAAATAGAAATATGTCTTTTGTTCAAAACCCAAACACCTTAGAAGGATGTAATCCTAAGGGTATAAACAAAAATATGGCTTTTACAAACAATTGTAGAGACACTTCAAAGGATCGTGTTGCTAAAAGTGAGATGGATGAAATTGAAATGAATAAAGAGATGGCATCCAATAGTGTAGATATGAATATGGATCAGTTTAAAGAGAATGAAGAACCCAAAACTTGTGGTGCTCCACTAAAAAGGAAGAAGGGGCAGTTTTGTAAGAGTAAACCAGGGAAAGATGGGCTTTGTTGGAGACACAGTAAAGAACCACGCCAGCAGGAGGATGAGGATACCCCAATTTGAGGGAAAATTGTGGTGAAAGCCACCATGAAAGAACTCCAAGAAATCGCGAAAAAGGAGGGACTTAAGGGATACAGTAGGAAACCCAAGGAGGAATTGGTAAAGTTAATTGAGGACAAAACCGCTCACAAATTTACCCGCGAGGAGGTTTTCACCAAAAAGGAACTGAAGACCATTGCCAAAAGACGGGGAATCACCAACTATTCCCGACTATCGAGAGCTGCTCTAACTGAGCTGGTGAAACGTGATATCGAAAATGCTCCCGTGGAAAACGAAATAGAAATTTTTTTGACCGGCGCGATGCATTGAAAGGTGTATTTGGCACAGTCGTCATAAAACCGCTTAAGCAGCATGATTTGGAAACGTTTTTCCAGATCAGTCGAGGAACCATTTCCAATGAAATCAAAAGTACCCTCACCCTAAAGAAAGCATTGAAGGTGCAAATAGTACTACAGGTGGAGATGGTAAAACAAACCCAGCGACCGGAGAAAATATCTACGTCATTCCCCACTTTAGATCAACCCTTACCACCATCACCGAATCTACAGACCTTGAGTTGGAAATAGCATTTATGGTCGAGAAGGTCAAAGAAAATATGACTAAATGCATGCGTGAAGGTAGTGGATGGACATTTGGTCATATTGAAAAGCTAGAAATCCACTTGAACCAGTTTAAACCTCTCAAGGGCAGTTCCTACATAGCATTGCCAAAACCGCTCGCTCAAAAGAAAGCTTTTATCAATGTGAGAAATGAAGATGATCATTGCTTCAAGTGGACAGTGTTATCGGCCCTACATCATGAGGAAGTAGACGGAAAATCAGCAAACCGAGTCACACAGTACAAAAAGTGGGTTGATGAGTTCAATTTTGATGACATTGAGTTTCCAGTCTCGCTAAAGACCATTGACAAATTCGAGAGGCAGAACACCGACCTAAACATTAACGTCTTTGGCTTTGACGGTGTAAAGAAGGGTGAAGATGAAGAAGAGGACCTTCAAATATATCCCCTCAGAATATCTAAGAATACAGGTTTGAGACATGTGGATCTTCTGTTCCTGACCAATGAGAGCAAGCAGCACTATTGCTGGATTAAGAGCCTATCTCGACTTTTGAGCTGTCAAATCTCAGAGCATGGTCATGAACTGTTCTTCTGCCGCAGGTGTTTGTCTCACTTCTCAAGACAGGATATCCTGGATGAGCATATAGAGTATTGCAGTCAGAAGGATGCAGTAAGGATCGAGATGCCAGAGGAAGGATCCCATATAGCCTTCCATAACCACAAAAAGTTGATGAGGGTTCCATTCGTCATTTATGCGATTTCGAGTGTTTTACGGAGAAGGTCGACACTTGCCAGCCAGATCCATCACAGGCCTACACAAAGGCATATCAACAACATCGACCATCAGGTTTTTGCTATAGGGTGAAATATGCTCACGGTGATTACAAAGACTCAGTCATCTACTGTGGAGAGGATGCAGCTAAAAAGTTTGTACAGTGCATGGAGCAGGAAGTTAGGGAGCTTGCTGACCTTTACAAGGAAAACAAACCTATAGAGATGACCGACGCTGATAGGGAGATTTTTGAAGCAAGCACAAACTGTCACATTTGCGGTGGTGAATTAGCTGGTGACAAGGTTCGCGACCACGATCTCCTCACAGGTAAGTATCGCGGCGCAGCACACAACCAGTGCAACTTGGACTTTCAACTTCCAAGACATGTACCCATTGTTTTTCACAACTTGAGTGGATACGACGCTCATCTTTTTGTGAGCGAATTAGGAGTTGGAGAAGGTAAGATAAACTGCATTCCTAACACCGATGAGAAATACATCAGCTTCTCGAAAGAAGTAGATGGAGCATTGGAGATGAGATTCATATATTCATACAGGTTTCTACCGAACTCCCTGGAAACCTTGGCAGGGAATCTTACAAAGGAACAATTCGGGACAATAAAGAAGTGCTTTGGCGATCGATATGAATTGATGATCAGGAAGGGAGTATATCCCTATGATTACATGGATGGACCTGCCAAGCTAGAGGAAACACAACTACCACCCAAGGAGGAATTCTTTAGCAAACTCTATGGCACACACATCAGCGACGAGGACTATGCACATGCTCAGCAGGTGTTTAAGGAATTTAGGTGTAAGACTTTGCGGGACTACCACAATTTATACCTGGAAAGTGATGTAGCCATATTGGAGGATATTTTTGAGGACTTCAGGAATATATGTATGGCTAACTATAAACTCGACCCTGCACACTATTTCACATCTCCAGGACTATCCTACGATGCAATGCTAAAATGTACAGGAGTGAGACTAGAACTCCTCTCAGAACCTGATATGTTGATGATGTTTGAGAATGCAACCAGAGGAGGTGTCGCCATGATCTCTCATCGACATGGCAAGGCTAACAATCCCTACATGAAGAATTTTGATAGCTCCCAGCCAACTAAGTATTTGACCTATCTTGACGCCAACAACCTCTACGGATGGGCGATGGTACAATCTCTGCCCACGGGAGACTTTGAGTGGGTAGAGCCAGAGGAAATTGAGGAGATTCTAGAGTACCCCGATGACCATGAATATGGTGCCATGGTGGAGTGTGATTTGGAGTACCCCGAAAAGCTTCATGATGCTCACAATGACTATCCACTAGCTCCAGAGAATGTGGAGATAAATAAGGTGCGAAAGCTAGTGCCTCACCTAGGTAAGCGCGAAAAGTATACTCTCCACTACGGAAATCTCAAAATGTACCTGACGATGGGCATGAAACTCACCAAAACACGTCGGATTATCAGGTTTAGACAATCCCCATGGCTCAAACACTACATCGATCTTAACACCGCTCTCCGCACCAAAGCTAAGACCAATTCTGAGAAAGACTTTTTCAAACTTATGAATGTCTCAGTTTTCGGAAAGACCATGGAGAACATTCGCAAGAGGGTGGACGTCAGACTGGTCAATAGTGAGAAGCAGGCACTTAAGCTTGTGGCCAAACCCAACTTCGATCGTCGGGTCGTTTTTACCAACAACTTAGCAGCCGTCCACATGGAAAAGACCAAGCTTAAGTTTGATAAGCCTGTGTATTTGGGAGCCTGCATTCTGGACATCTCAAAGACCCTGATGTATGACTTTCACTACGGTTTCATCAGGAAGATGTACGGTGACAACGCCCAGCTGCTCTTTACTGACACTGACAGCTTGGCCTATGAGATTAAGACTGAGGACTTTTACAAAGACATTACACCACACGTCCAAGAAAAATTCGATACCTCCAGCTACCCTACCGAACAGCCTTCAGGCATTCCCACCGGTGTAAACAAAAAGGTGGTTGGAATGTTTAAGGACGAGTGTGGTGGTAAAGTGATGACAGAGTTTGTAGGTCTCCGGGCAAAGTTATACTCCTACAAGATGAACGACCACACTACCACCAAGAGAGCAAAAGGAGTAACAAAGTCTGTCATCAAACAAAAATCACCTTTGATGAGTACAAACAATGCCTAGACACTCAGCTGGAAATATGTAAGCCGATGAACATCATCCGCAGCCGCCTTCACCAGATTTACACCGAGGAAATCAACAAAATAGCACTCTCGGCTGCGGATGACAAGCGACATATTCTGGAGGATGGGATCAGTACTCTTGCCCATGGACATTACAAAATCGGAAAGGAAATCTAAAGGCCACTTTTGATTCATATAAATAAAGTAATGGGTAAAAGTAAACGCAACAATTATACAGGTATGCTGGTTCAGGTCAAGAATGTATTAATGAATATCGCCAGAAGATGGAACTCTATAAAAAACAAGATAAACTCAGAGACCGTTTGGAGAAGAGAAAGACTGAAGAGATTAAAGAACGAGAAGCTGAAAAGATCTTAGCGATGATGGAATTTACCGAAAATTATTACAGGATTTTACAACACCTCAGCAAGCTAGGATTAAATAAATGAGCAGCATACATGTGCACAACATAACCCTCCCCAATAAACCTCTTTCGAATGTAGACCTCGTAAAAGCCACCAAAAACCTAAAAATCCTATGTTTCAGAGGGGTGTTCATGCGAGATACCCTACCACCCAGCCTGCGCCGCATCAAATGTGGAAGCTTGAATCACGATAGCTGGGAAGGTCCTGGAACGCATTGGACCTGCTGGTATAAACGTGGGCCGGTAAAGTATTACTTTGACTCCTATGGATTGCCACCGCCTGACGAGATGGTGAACTACTTACAGCCTGAAATTTGATATAGCACCGATGAATTACAGCAGCGAGACTCGGTGGTGTGTGGCCACTTTTGCCTATTCGTGTTGAAAGTATTGACGACTGGAAAATCGCTGGAAGATACAATTTTCTCACTCTATAAATAAATGGATAAATTTGGATCTCATTCAAGAAAGCATATACCACTCTGGCGAATGCTGCAGGATCTCGATATGAATGATCATCGTATCACGAGCCTGGGTATACCTCGGGATAGTTCAGACGCTGTGACCAAACGCTGGGTCACCCAACAACTGAAAGATGGTATCAAGGACATCGATGAGCTAGAAGAAGCTCTCACTGCAACTTCAAAAGAAATTCAAGCATTGAAGAAACAGGTGAATGTTATCGAGAAAGTTGTGGCGAAGAGTCTACCGATGACTGGAGGTAAGATGGTTGGTGATATAGATATGCAGGGACATTCAATCACTAATCTCCCATTGTCAATAACGGCTAACAAACCTGCGACCAAAGGATGGTATGCCAAAAACTTGCAAGACTTGGTCAAAAATTTCACCGACAGGGTAAATGATCTTGAAAAGGAGATCAAGGGAGGAAGGTCTCGGCGTGAGCTCGATGCAATAGCGAAGGAGGATAAGACGCTAGACTCAATCAAGACAACACTTGAAAACCGTTTGGGGTAAACTATCACAATCTTTCTGGTCTTGAAAAAACAAGACCGGAAAAATTGTTGCTTGTTTATTGTATATCGGATTGCTTAATCCATGAGTTGAAGGTTTTGGGGTATCCTTTCCATTTGACATACATCTCTTTCACACCATTTCGAGTTTGCCGTCGCAAAACCTTCTCAATGCGGTAGAGTTTTTGATCTGTGTGCTGAAGTTCAGGCTCCTAGAAGGATCCCTGGATCTCTTCTTCGTTGAAATCCTTGAAACGATAGGTGGGAGGCTGGGTGTTTAGGACTTGGGAAACGGTGAATACTTCTTCGGTCCAGCGGGGCGTATATCCCTTCTCAAATGTGCCTTTCTTCTTGGAAATTCGGACTTTGTCTCCAATACGAAATCGAGGTGTTTGCAAGGGAGGTATGCTGCCGTAAAGGTTCCAATACACCTTGTTTTCATGCTCCTTGTGACTTGCGACGACAGGAGTCATCCTGATGGAGCGGTGCTTGGTGGTATTGTACTGGCAAACAAGATCGTTCAGGACATCGATATAGGTGTGCGTGGAGTTGGCTGAAAAATATTTGAACATTTTCTCTTTCATGGTACGATTCCAGCGTTCAACCACACTCGACTTTTCCTCATTCTCGGTGGAGTAGAGCTCAATATCATGCTTTTGGAGCAATTGTTTTACATCCTTGTTGTAAAACTCAGTGCCTTTGTCTGTCCAAAGCTTTTTGGGCGCACGCTCTTTGAACACCGCTTGAAAGGCATCCCGCACCGTCACCCCTTCTTGTTTTTGAGTGGTATCAACCAGCCATATTTGGAGAAGACATCGATGATGCTCAGGATGAATTTATTTCCCTTGTTGTCCCTAGAAAAGGCACTCATATCAACAAGGTCGGCCGCCCAGGTCTCATCCACACCACCCACTACCACACGGCGTTTCTGAAACTTACGTCGAACTGGTTTGTGCAACTCCTCAGCTAAATCATCGGTCCAGCGAACTTTTTTTTTTAATACCCAGACCGAATCGAGCTTTGGTACCGATGATGGGTCCGACGATGCTGCGGTCCATACGTTCGCGAGTAGTAGGGTTGGGAATTGTGTTAAGCGAGGCTAGCATAGCTTTGTCACAGATGGAGTTGCGTGAAGCGGTATCCTTATGCTGGGCATAACAGAGATCGTGGTGATATGCAGCTTGGTCCACTCGATTAATGGGTTTTGACCAAGCCTTTGGGTGCCATCGGGGAGTAGTCGCTTGCTAAGTTTAGTTCCTGGCCCGGTAAAGTTGTGTCCGGGTAGATGCATTTCCATGGGTAATCGGTTGATTAATTTGTTCATAAACCCTGCACCAGTTGTAGCAGCAAACTGAGAAATCTTGGCACCGCACACCTTGCAGTTGCCAACCTTCCTACGTCGCCCGTTGCTGGTAATTGTTTCGCTAGGGTTAACTGTGTCCGTCTTCCTACGACATTTTACACAGATCATCGTTATTTTATTTAAATAAATGAACGTCGAAGACATTTCCTACAGTGCCCAAAAGGAGCAATCACTACCTCCTTCCGCAGCGGTCGATCAGAGGATTGATCATTGGGAAGTCGGACTGTGGTAAAACAACGCTATTGAACAACCTACTCCTACGCGATGGATGGCTCGACTACGATCGATTATACGTCTTTGGAAAATCGCTTCACCAGCCCATCTACCAGCTGTTGCAGCAAGCGCTGGGAAAAGGCTTCCCTAAGGAAGATATCCGAAACCTCCTACAGTGTAAGAGCAATTCACCCTACTCGTTGATCGATGTGGTCGACGCCTTACCACCACCACGACACCCGAGTGGTATCGACACTGTTTTCTTCGAGCAAGGGAACGATGTACCAGACCCCCGAGAACTCGACCCCAGTCGCAAAAACCTCATGGTGTTCGACGATTTGATGCTGAGCAAACAGAACACGTGTGAAGACTACTACGTGCGCGGTCGTCACAACAACGTTGATTGTTTCTACCTGTGTCAGAACTACTTCAAACTACCCCGACAAACAATTCGAGAAAATGCAAACTTTATTTGTCTCTTCCAGCAAGATGCTAAGAATCTCGATCATATTCGGCGCGATCACTGCAACGATCTTACCAAGGAACAATTTGACACTCTTGTAAGCATTGCTGGTCCCAACCTTATGGATTTGTAACCATCGATCTCACAAGCCCCAAGTCAGCAGGGAAATACCGATGTAAATTAGATGAGTTCTATGAGGTATAAAATAAAGGGGTGGCATCCAATATTGTTAATATAAATATGGATCAGTATGAAAAATTCTTTAAAATTTTAGAGAATGAGATGGAACTGGAGCTGGAGTTTGGTCCTATGAATCCTTTTAAGCCAAAGCGTATTTGGTCATGCGAAAAATGTAAGTTTGAGTGGGATCCAGTCGAACAGAGGAGTATATGTTTCAAATGCGGTCTCGTGATCACCCACCCGATTTATAGCGGTGGAGGTGATTTCGACGCATGGAACTCTGGCCGTCTGTATGGTAAGGTGCAGCGCTTTCCTGAACCCCAATGCCCTACCAAGGCGATTCGAGGCCATCAGTGCACACACCCATGCCGCCCTGGTAAAGACCTATGCCGCAGACACTTTAATCTTGCAATAAAAAAGGGAACCGTAGTGGATACTGTGGATACCCCTAGCGATTGGGAAAGGCGTCTGAACCTTCCCCCAGGCGCTTGGGAGCGTTTCTCCTAACGCTATAGGGCGTTCACACCAACGCTATAGGGCGTTCACACCAACGCTATAGGGTGTTCACACCAACGCTTAGGGGCGTTCAACAGCGTTCGCTCCTATAAATAAATGACGTTTATCAAGATTACCGACCCTAAGCAGCGTGAGGCACTTGCCAGGGAGTTGCAAGACACCAAGCGGAAGATTCAAGCCAATAATATGCAGGATCGTCTCGACAAGATTGGACTCAGCCGAGACCTTTCCAGGGTGTTCAAGCCTGTGGTTGAGGCTCAGCGGGAAGCGGCTTCAGAAATCACCAAAACAATCGAAGATTTACCAGCAGCAGTGCCAGCCCTCCCTCCTCCACCGCCCGAGTTTGCCGACCCTCTACCCATCGCACCACCTACAGACACCGTCCTCGGACCTCGAGCACAGCAGTATTTGCAGCTCAGTATGACTTCTTCCGCCGACCACACCTTTGGATTGCGATCTGAAAACGATGGTATCTTCATTGGAAGCTTACCAGTTACGTTTGACGGTGATGATATTTTTGTAGATGGTGTGAGGTACAAAGGAACCCTTGGCCTCTGGGAACTCATGGAGAAAAAGAATCCAAAATCGTTCGAACCCGAAGACCTAGAGGACTATGCACAGATTCTGAAAAGTTCCGGTGCCATGTATCAAGGCAATTCCACCCTCTCAAGAACCCCGAAGGCGAATAAGGGTTACAAGTGGAAGGAAATCGTATCCCACATCTACAAGAAGGATAAGTTTGGTAGTGGGCTGCAAACCATATTTCTTCCTTCCAACTTCAAGCAGCTTCTCGATCGCTTGGAACTGTGTGCTGCAGCATACCAAGCAGGAAATAATGGTGTGCGCAACGAAATTGTGTCGATTATCGATGCTATGAAAAAGGGTAGACATATTAGTATCGACGAATATAAGGCGCTTCATCGTAGTATCCTATAAATAAATGTTGCAAATCAAGAAAGGTTATGCTCGAAAGTACGCCTACGGTGGTAAAGGACTGTTTGACACAATCGCCAGTTTGGCTGGACGCATGTTTACTTCCTCTGCCGCCAAAACCTTAGGAAGTAAGGCGATGAATGCTGCCACCAATGCAGCCTTAAAAGGTGTTGAAAAAGGGGCTTCCAAAGCCGTCGACCATGTGGTTGATAAAGTGAGCCGCCCCAGGAAACGTATTAAAACCCCTCAACAGCCTAGTGTTCAACGCAAAAAGCCAGAGCAAGTTCGGTTAAACAATCTAATCTCCGGCTCTGGTATCAAAACTATCCACGACTTCGTCCAACGTTATAAATAAATGAATGATATACTTAGTATCACCGAAGGGTTGACCTTCAACGAAAGTCTCCAGGAATATCAGGTTCGAGAATACGAACCACAAGCCGGTGCCCAGCTGAACAATCCCGGTGCTGAAATCCGAATCAACATCGAAACCCAGGATTTGTTCCTACACCCCGCCGAAAGTTATCTCGTGGTAGAAGGTCGACTTCTCAAGAATGATGACACAGCATATGCCGATGGCGATCTTGTGTCGCTCACCCATAATGGTATCATGTATCTCTTCAAAAGCATCAGTTACAGGCTTTCCGGTCAGCAGATTGAACATATTAACGACCCCGGCATTGCCACCACTATGCTTGGAATGTTAACCTACCCCGACGACTATCCAAATCGCAGGGTCTCAACCAACTGTGGTATAAAGATTCTTCCGCCGATGCTGAGGCTGAGAACACTGGATTTGCTGCCCGCCATGGATACATTATCACCAAGCCCACCAACAAAGGATCGTTTTCGTTTACCATCCCCGTAAAACGTATTTTTGGATTCGCAGATGATTACAACAAAATAGTGTACGGGTTCAGACACGAACTCTCACTCGTTCGCGATTCAAATGCTAATGCCATTCTAAGAGCAGCTGCCGTCAACGATCCGGCAAAGATCGTCCTGAGTAAAGTATCGTGGTTCGTCCCTCACGTCACACCCTCAGACGAAAATAAGATGCAACTGTACAAAACCATCCAGAGTAAATCCAAGATCCACTGTGGATTTCGCATGAGACAGTGTGATTCCATAGCCGTTCCCCAAGCCTCACAGTTTAACTGGCGCCTAGCTGCCAAGAGTGGTCGCGAAAAGCCTAGATATATCATTGTTGCCTTCCAAACCAACAAAAGTAGTGACCAAACCCATAATGCTTCCGTGTTTGATCACTGTCGATTGCGAAATATCCATGTCACCCTCAACGCTGAACGTTATCCAGCAGTCGACTATAATGCAGCTTTCAACGAAAATAGGATCACCAGAGTGTTCAAAGAGGCCTCCGACTTCAGAAAGAAATTCCATAACATGGACAGTCTCCTCAGTAATGGTGGTATCAATCCCTCCGATTTCATCGACGTGTACCCCTTGTTTGTAATTGATGTGAGTCATCAGTCTGAGCGTCTCAAAGAATCTACTGTAGACATTCAGATCAGAGCAGAATTCGCCCGCAATGTTCCAGCCAACACCGAAGCGTTTGCACTTGTCATTTCCGACAGAATCCTACAGTTTGAATCCGATGGTCAGAAGATGAACGTTGTGTACTAAAAGTAAATGGATAAAATTCACCTACAACTCCTCTTTGCCAGTCACCCCGCCGAAGTCTATGCGATCGTAGTGAAGGCTAGTAAACAACTCAAAGAGCAGTATGACGGTATCGAAGAGTGGAAGCAAAAATATGTGACAATGGTCTACCATAAATAAATGGATAACACATTGTTGCAGCAAATTGCTAATAACACCGACCCCAAGCAGGGGTACTCTGTCATCGTATCTGAAAACGACAGTCAAATTCTGACCAGGTTCAATCCACCTCTCCCGTTGAAAGAACAAAAAACCTACGAAATGGCCTTGGTGAATCTGGAGACTTACTACTCCATCCCCAACATTCATGCAGGCAATAATTCCTTCAGGTACTCCCCCGACGACGGCGCCAATTGGTTTCCCATTGCACTGAGCACCGGATCGTATGGTATCAATAATATCAGCGAGGAGATTCAGCGACAAATGCGGATCAACAATCACAAAGCTAAAATTATGCTCGATGCCAACCGCGCAACACTGAGAGCAACACAGTCTAAGCACAGTATTGGGATTTAATCGTCAGGTCTACACTTACCAGATAGCTACGAACGGTTATGCAGAAGGTGAGCACATCGTAAACATCATTAGCATTGAAAGCATCCTAGTGAACTGTGATATCATTCATGGGAGCTATGTAAATGGTACCCAACAATCCACCATCTACAGTTTCTTCCCTGGTGTCGATCCAGGCAAGAAGATTATACAAACCCCGAAAAATCTGGTGTACTTGCCAGTGACCTTGAAAACCATCAGTCGGATGCAAACCAATCTCACCGATCAAGATGGTCGTCCCATTGACATTCGAGGAGAACGTCTCACCGTGCGTTTTCATCTTCGTGAGGTATAAATAAATGACTTATCACGAACATGGTTTAAACTTGACAAAAGGTCAAGCTGACAAACTACAGCAGGCAGCTAAAAAAGGTTGTCCAGTCTCCATTCGCTTGTCCCACGCAAACCTGCAAGGCGAACACAAGATGTTGCTCACCAACCGACAGATTCAAAAGATTGCTAAGCTCCTACAAAAGGGTACTGGTGGTATGGTCCTAGAGTTGAGTGCAACCCAATTGAAGGAAAACATGCAGAAGGTGGGTGGCTTCCTATTCATGTTGGCGGGGCTGGCAATGAGGACACTTCCCATGTTAGCAAAAACCATTCTACCCGCCTTGGGTGTTGGAGCCTTGAGTGGTCTTGGTGGTGTAGCCGTCAACAAGGCATTAGGGTCTGGATTGTACCTGAAACGTGGTGGATGCGTTTGCACCGCGAAACCTAGTGGCAACGGTCTCTACCTCAAACCTTCAAACGCCCGGATCACCTATAGTGATGGACTCTACTTGAAGCGTGGTCAGCAATTCCACGACGGAGCTGGTCTGATCTTAGGTGCTAACAGCCCCTTCAAAAATATTCCCCTCCTAGGTATGCTCCTATAAATAAATGGATGATTTAGATTCTGGATACCGACAAACCAGAGTCGAATGTATGGAAGACCAACTCAACGAGGATATTCATAAGTATCAACATACCTTAAAGATCTACAAACGTCTGGACAAAGTTGTATCTGTAGCACTGGGTGCTTGTTCTGTGGGCAGTTTGGTGTTGACCAGCTGCACCATGGGTTCAGCTTTAACCGGTATAGGTATTATAGCCTCCCTTCCCCTAGGATCCCTTGCTTGCTTGAGTGCCACTGGCGTGATGGTACTCACACTGATCTCAAGGCGTATCATGAAAAAGAAGAAAAAACACCGCGACACCTTGCAATTGGCACAGTCCACAAAATTTTTAGACGAACAATGTATTAGTACTGCTTTGGCTGATGATGAACAAATTGATGATGCTGAGTTTGGGAAAATCACCACCTGCCTCAAGAACTACTACGATGAAAAAGATAAGCTCCGACAACCTTCCACCACTTTTAGTGAGGACCTTAATGCGCATGCGCCGTAAAAAACGTCACACATCATTCCGTTACACTTCACTCCACACATCGTTTCACGATGTGCTCCATTCCGCTTCACTTCATGATGTGCTCCGTTTCAAACATAAAAAAAAAAAAAACTTTCCAATCCGGCAGAAATGTCGAATTGAAATTTTTTTTTGTACCCCACCAACCCCATTATTTTTTTTTTTTTTTTTTTTTTTGACTTAATTTCTCACAAGGTCGTAAGAGAAGTACTGCTGCTTGGTCTTTTTGCTAACTTTAAAGCCTGTACTTCTCACAAAGGCTCCTTCCAAGGGTTCTTTCTCTCTGTTCAGTCCACTGCAGGCCCACACCCTATTCGTTTCTCCTTCTCTGTTTTTCAAGGTGAGGATCTTACTCCTCCCAAACTTTCCATCTACTTCTACCACTTCCAGGATTTTATAGATCACCCCGGTTGAGAGTTCCTTCCATTTCAGGGTTTCCAAACTCTGGTCCTTTGCCTTTTCCTCGAAAACATTATCGTTGATAAAATCGTTGTCTGCGATTTTTGAACTTTTAAGTTCCTCCATCTTTTGAACGAAAGACATATTTCTATTTACCCTATGATTACATCCTTCTAAGGTGTTTGGGTTTTGTGTAAAAGACATATTTGTATATACCCTATGAATACATCCTTCTAAGGTGTTTAGGGTATTTCTTACATTTGATACGAAAGCCATATTTTAACCCTAACCCCTAACGCGCATGCGCAGTAATAATTAAATTTTTAACCCTAACGCGCATGCGCAGTAATTATCAAATTTTTAACCCTAACCCCTAACCCCTAACCCTAACGTATTGCGTTTGCATTTTATGTTTGGGGTTGGGGTTCCTATGCTGAATTTGTGCTTAAAAATCCAAATGCGGCAGAATACTTGCTTGCAGAACATACTAGTAGTCCAGTCAAAAGGCATGGGCATTTATCTGGTGATAACAGACTAGGATATATAAAAAAAAAAAAGCTAGCGAAGATGTCAGCATTAGTCGACTACTATACGTAGAGAGATATATTCCGGAAATAACATTTATCCGCTCCAATTTGGCTTTTATTGTTAGAAAAAATCTATTTTTAACTTTTAGAAAAAACATGATAAAATATCTTTTTGGCAAAATTTATCAGTCAAATTCTTTTTAAAACATTGTTGAATAAACCTGTGATACAAAAATATCAATACTAACATATTTAATTGGCAAAAAACGGACAATAGTATGATGAAATTCTGAAGCGATTCGTCAATAAAAAGTAAATATACATCGTATCGGTAGGAGAAATAAATCCGGAAATTCATAGATTTATAGTGTATATGAAAACTAGTCGAAAAACGTGAATTTATTAGAAAAACTGAGCCGGAGAGGTCTCTTAACTGTACAAAATGAAGTTCTATTACTTTTTAGCGCGAAAAATTTGGAAGATATCGATGCAATGTGAATTTACAAATGTTGTAACTACTCCGTGGAAATAGAACAGAGTACAGCAGTCGGTTTCACAAAAAAACTTTCGACTAAGATTGATCGTAAATATACTGAATTGTACATGACTTACGATCAATGTTAGTCGTAAGTATTTTTGTGACGATGACGACGACGGGTGTCCATTAATAATAATAACTCACATACCATATAGGGCCAGACGAGCTTAAAAGGATTATAGATTTAAAAATCAAATTGTAGTTTACTTAAGGATGTAGTCAGGTGAAATTAAAAAAATCTGGAATTTAAAATTGATACTATAAATCAGAAGAGCATTAGTTAAGAAACATAATAAGCTAAAAATATTGATAGGTTATCATGGAACTCCTTTTCGAGATATTTGATTTAATAAAAAAAAAAAGCCGACTCTGACTTTTTTACCTTACATTTAGCATTGACATTAATTGGGTCTCAAATCGTAAGAAAAGAAATCTAGAATCTGCCGAAATTTTGACCGCGCTGAAGTACGTTCATTATTCATTTTTCATTATTCAAAATACAATAATGAATAATGAAATAGTTCACTATTCATTATTCAATGTTAAGTAATGAATAATGAAATAGTTTATGTTTCATTATTCAAGTTGAAGCGGTGAATAGTGAAATAAAAATAAAACAATTGAGGCTGTGACACTATAGCTATATTCCGTATTTCTTAATTAGTCTTTTTGGTGTTATCTAACAAATATTCAAATTGATATCAGAAAAAATAAATAAAAACACCAGCTCTTTAATTTTAATTTGATTTATTTATCTGGTTCCTAGTTTCGGAGGATAAACTAGTGGGTTTTCCTAACTATTTAAAACAGAAATTCCTTGGTTCAATGTATTAACGACCTGAATACCAAAACATATATATATAAATTAAAATACTCTACGTCGTCTTTTTTTATTTTCACTGGACCTTTGCTATTCTTTATCCTCTAGTTATAGATATAACAAGTCGATTGTTCAGCAATGACCATTAGAGGGGTTATGGAGGACCTAAATGCCAAAATACGCGTGAAAATTAAGAAATAGCCAATTTTGAATAATGAAATGGATATTTTGAATAATGGAATGGACTTCTGCGACCCTTTAGCCCCTAATTATAGATATACCTTACACTTCATTCGAAAGCTTATCAATAGAGGAACAAAAGGTATATAGTCAATATGTTCCGCAACGCATATTAGAGGAGTAACGAAGGACCTAAATATCGAAATACGCGTGAACATTAAGAAATAGCTTATTTTGAATAATGGAATGGACTGCTGCAACCCGTCAGCCCCTAATCCATGAAAAATTCATACACCAAATTAAAGCTTATTGATCGAGGAATAAACTGAGTATAAACGATATGTACCGCAATGACCATTAGAGGGGTTACGGAGGACCTAAATGCCAAAATACGCGTGAAAATTAAGAAATAGCCAATTTTGAATAATGAAATGGATATTTTTATAATGGAATGGACTTCTGCGACCCTTTAGCCCCTAATTATAGATATACCTTATACCTCATTCGAAAGCTTATCAATAGAGGAACAAAAGGTATATAGTCAATATGTTCCGCAACGCATATTAGAGGAGTAACGAAGGACCTAAATATCGAAATACGCGTGAACATTAAGAAATAGCTTATTTTGAATAATGGAATGGACTGCTGCAACCCGTCAGCCCCTAATCAAGGAAAAATTTATACACCAAATTAAAGCTTATTGATAGAGGAATAAACTGAGTATAAACGATATGTGCCGCAATGACCATTAGAGGAGTTACGGAGGACCTAAATGCCAAAATACGCGTGAAAATTAAGAAATAGCCAATTTTGAATAATGAAATGGATATTTTGAATAATGGAATGGACTTCTGTGACCCTTTAGCCCCTAATTATAGATATACCTTATACCTCATTCGAAAGCTTATCAATAGAGGAACAAAAGGTATATAGTCAATATGTTCCGCAACGCATATTAGAGGAGTAACGAAGGACCTAAATATCGAAATACGCGTGAACATTAAGAAATAGCTTATTTTGAATAATGGAATGGACTGCTGCAACCCGTCAGCCCCTAATCAAGGAAAAATTTATACACCAAATTAAAGCTTATTGATAGAGGAATAAACTGAGTATAAACGATATGTGCCGCAATGACCATTAGAGGGGTTACGGAGGACCTAAATGCCAAAATACGCGTGAAAATTAAGAAATAGCCAATTTTGAATAATGAAATGGATATTTTGAATAATGGAATGGACTGCTGTGACCCTTTAGCCCCTTATTATAGATATACCTTATACCTCATTCGAAAGCTTATCAATAGAGAAACAAAAGGTATATAGTCAATATGTTCCGCAACGCATATTACAGGAGTAACGAAGGACCTAAATATCGAAATACGCGTGAACATTAAGAAATAGCTTATTTTGAATAATGGAATGGACTGCTGCAACCCGTCAGCCCCTAATCCATGAAAAATTTATACACCAAATTAAAGCTTATTGATCGAGGAATAAACTGAGTATAAACGATATGTGCCGCAATGACCATTAGAGGGGTTACGGAGGACCTAAATGCCAAAATACGCGTGAAAATTAAGAAATAACTTATTTTTGAATAATGAATTAAACGTCTGCGATCCTTCATTATTTGAACTTACAATAACTTTTGACCTGTAAACCTCAAAATTTATTCCTTTCATCAACCATCTGTATAAAGGACAAGGTACGATAAGGGGCATTTTTGGCCCCCTCTCCAAATAAGTTTATATTCATATTATTGATAGCCTTTGAATAGAAACTTGAAAAAATAATGATTTGTTTATGTTTTGGTGAATGGATGGTTGTGTGATGTTAATATTATATTGTCAGTGTCGTCGTCGTCGTCGTTGCCATCGTTCAAAGACATTTGGTTACCAGACAATTACTTCATTATAAGATTGATTGATTGATTGATTGATTCTCTTTATTTCCTCCATTAAACTGAAGATTTACATTTTTAAACTACAATTAAAGCACACACAAAAAAAAAAAAAATACATTTTACATATATATATGTATTTATCTACATGCTACATTTGTTTGATGCAAATATTTTAGTGTCCAAAATTAAACCTATGCTCAGATAATTCACCTTTAAATTTTCCGTACAGATGAAATATATGGATCTCTATGAAATTGTACCAAAAGGTTCCATACAACAAAAGGAAGATTGGGATTGATTTTGGGAGTTATTATCCCTACTGTTTAGGAAATAGCAGCTAAAAAGGAGCCAAAAAGAAGAATGTTTCTTGTCTCAGGACACTTACTTGTGTATAAGTGTATGGATATTTATAAAATTTTATCACAAGGTTTCATACCTCGAAAGGAAGGTTGGGATTGACTTTGGGGGTTATTGTCCGAATTGTTTTAAAATTAAGGACCAAAAAGGAGCAAAAAACAATACTTTTCTAATACTTTGTATGAATTGTTTATTTCTTGACCAAATTCAATAGGGTTTAATTCAAAGTCTTGAATTGTCGGGGTTCTTTAATATGCTGAATATAACCGTGTTTTTAGATTTTGGATTTTGGGCCCCGTTTTAAATTGGTCCACATTGAGGTTCAAAGGGTCAAAATTTAACTTAGTTTGATTTCAGCGAAAATTGAAATCTTGGGATTCTTTGATATACTGAATCTAACTGTGTAATTCAGATTTTTATTTTGGGCCTGGTTTTCAAATATCTTCTGTAACTATTGTAAGACTTCAATGGGATGACCTGCTTTTGATATAACTACTGAGCCAAATTAAACCAAACCAATCATTATTATGGTATCTAATACTATTAATTATGATTTTAACCTTATTTTACATGATTTCCAAAACAACAGTAGATACAGGTGAGCGACAAAGGCTCTTGAGAGCCTCTAGTTTTTATTTTTGGTCCAATTTTTAAGTTAGTTCAAATTGGGGTCTAGAATTAAACTTTCTTTGATTTCAACAAAATTCAATTTATGGGGTTCTTTGATATGTTGAATCAAACTGTGCATTCAGATTTTAGATTTTGGGCCCCGTTATCAAATTGGTCCATATTGAGGTCCAAAGGGTGAAATATTAAACTTCGTTTGATTTCATCAAAAATTGAATTCTTGGAGTTCTTTCATATGCTGAATCTAACCATGTATTCAGATTTTGGATATTGGACCATAATAGGAAATGTTCAATTTCAAATTTTCAAGTTATTTTTAAGTCAATATTCATTCTGAGTTAGAAACCTATGCTTTGTCCAATTTTCAATCCCAATCCAAATTCAGAGCTGTATAGCACAATTAATAGAAATTGTTAGTAGATTCATAATTAAAATACATATAGCATCAAATTTTAATTTTAGAAATTATGAATAAATATAGTTTGAAATTTACTGTTAATTATTAGATATTTTGAAAATTAATTAAAGGAAAGTTTTATAGATTTTTTTGAAAGACATTGTATTAATGATAAATATTATTTTGGATTTTTTCTTCATTTTTTGGTAAAAGTAAAGGTAAACATCAATTATTATGCAAATGCCAATTAATAAATTGCACAATATTTATAACGAGTGTGATACAACATCGTTTTCAGTCCAAAATATGAGTGTAAACGTATCATTACAGCTTTCTGTCACCACAGACTGTTCTCTCGAATTGACATTTACCGTTCAAAACATAGAACCACCTTTAATTTCTGAAAATGACCACTATCCACCGTCGAAAATAAACTGGAAAGTGTGTTATCAGGTCATTAGAGATGCTCTTTCATCCTGCATGTATTGTAAAAATTGATAAAAAAAAAATCTGACAAAAATCACTTGATTCCTATTTCATTATCAGAATGTCTGAATATTGTTGATATCCGCATATCACATTTTGAAAATAATTTAGAAATAAAAAAGTAAGTTATACACCCATTTCTAGGACTAAAGACAAAATGTAAGTACTCTAAAAGCGTTTTGTGTTCATACCGGCTGACAACTATCTATCGATACCTATATTTTGGCATTGCACAAGGTCATGAATTTCTCTGACTGTTAATGATGTCTTTACGCTAAATCCATTGGATGATGGATTTGTACTGATCGATACATTTTTTTTTTATTATAAGTTGTTATTGGCTTTGAACTAGTCGTCAGTAACTGCGAGTACTCTCAGATCTTTACTCAGTGTCTTTTTTGTTGTGGGATGTATAGATACGCTTCCACGTCCGGTTTGTTTTTTCGTTAGATGTTTTCTGCATGATGTGTATCGATCTGATGAGTTAAGCCCTTTTCAACTGCTTTTTTGTTTGTATTGTTACACCACTGTCCCAGGGGGATGGTTAGGCGCCAACAAACTAGTTTAACCCGTTCTATATGTGCCTGTCCCAGGTCAGGAGCCTGTAGTTCACTGGTTGTTGTTGGTTCATGTATGTCATATGTTTTTCGTAAATTGTTCGGTTATAAATCAGGCCGTTGGTTTTCTCAATTGATTTGTTTTACATTTTTCCTGTCTAGGCATTTTAGAGCCGACTATACAGCATGGGTTTTTCTCATTGTTCAAGGCCGTGCGGTTGCCTATAATTGCTTAAATCCACTTCATTTGAACTTTGGTGGATAATTGTCTCAGATGCAATCTTACCACATCTCCTTATTTTTATAAAGCAGCCACCAATGTGGTGGTGGTATGACGTAAATATTACACGGAAGTCCTTAAGAATGAAATTACTCATTTAACTACATTTAAGGCCGTGCGCTCCACACAGAGTCAAATAATCCTAACGGGGCTCCGATAAGCCGCGACTCACGTCCATTTCTTATCGTGTGGTGCGAGGGGGTGTTTTGCATGTCACTACCACCGGTCATCTTAAGCTCTCCTCTGAAAATTTGAAAGTCCCTTCTATGTATCGGCATCCTAAACTACACAAAAATCCGTTTATATTTTGTTTCTTCCAGGCTTCTAGTAAATGTTCTACTGCTAATCTTTCTCGGTTTTTAACTAGTGTCCTTACTTCTTTAAAAAAAAACTGGTTATTAATTTTTATAATAAAGCATATGAAAAAAATGGAATAAACTATTTTGAAGTGTCATTAACTACTAGTATTTGGGTGTTTTGGATACATTAAGTGCTTTTGATGGTCCGTTCAATTCGGTTGACAGTTATAATTTTTCAACTCTATACATTACACTATCACATATAATGGTATCGTAATTGGAGTTTTTAAAAAAATTTTTTTATATCAAACAGATGTTCTCTAATTTATTTCAACGGTCCTTTAACAAATCTGGTTGAAGAGATTTGTTTGCTAAAACTCATATGAAGCCTTCTTCTTTAATGAAAACGAGAATATGCTACTTTCCAGTATGTTTTTTTTTTTACTGGGCCCGATTTTGTGGTGTTACATCTTACAAAGTCTATCCTAATTATCTCCGCTCAAACCGGTGATAGGGGGCCGTCTTAAACTTGCAGTGGGGTGAGAGTTTTTTTTTTTTTCTTTTTGCTCCGTTTTGAATGCCTCACTGTGACCTTGAGATGAAGAACAGCAATAATATCGCTGTTCCTTTGCTTTTTGTGTGCGTGTTTTTTTTTTTAGCTTTGCATGCACTGATTTTGTGTCATGAATGGATAACCCATATCCTTTGTTTGGTGGTGTAACATCTTACAAAGTCTACTCGAATTATTTTACAAAGAATTCCGTTAAAACCAGTGAAAGGGGCCGTCTTAAACTTGCGAGATTTTTTTTTGTTGCTAAGTGTTGAATGCCTCACTGTGACTTTGAGATGAAGAACAGCAATAAAAGAGCTGTTCCTTTGCTTTTTGTGCGTGTTTGTTTTTGCTGTGTCATGAATAGATAACCCATATCCTTTATTTTTCTATTATATATACATACTGGAACTGTGATGAGATAATTAAAGCTTTAAATTTAGTTTTCTTCTTGACAACATATAATAATGTACGTTTCGACAATACAGTTTATCGACACGTTGTAGGAATTCCGATGGTTACCAATTACACCCTTTAATAGCAGACTTGTCAAACTCTGTCTAGATTACATTTAATTTTACAGATCTAAAAACCCTTGAATATATTTTTGCTTTTAAAAATAATAAAAATTTTCTAATTTTACTGCCGGAGTTTACCCAAAAGAAATAAATTGAAATAAATCCAATACAGACAGCAATACTTTTCCTTTCTAGATTTGGATATTTCAGTTTCTCTATATAAAAAATTTCGACAAAAGTGACAATTTTCCTTTCCCGATTGTTTATTTTCGCCTTTGCACGGTGGTGTTCTTTCTGCCCTTTTTACGGTGTGTATATGTCACAACGTGTTCGCTATGCCCGTGTCTATGGTCGCGTTTTAGATTTCAATGAACACAATTTATGTACAATGATAAATTATTAAGTCAGGGATTTCGTCACCAAAAAAAAAAAAAAAAAAAAAAAAAAAAAGAATATAATCTTTAAATTACCAAATTCTTTCATTATAGATACAAATATTTAGTTTTAAAGTTTGGCTGTACCTGTAGAGTTCTTATCTAAAGCGGAATATCACATTCTATTTTTTACGGCGATGTTGTTTATACAGCCCGTAAATTTAAATACGATCCATGTAAACTAATTGACCGTTGAATAAATTCATTCTTAAACGTTATCAATTTACCGTAGTAGGAAAATGTTTAAATATTGTTTTATTGGTATTAACATTAATTTTGTTTTGAAAAGTAAAACATAAATGAATGTATATTGCTGTATATGATCCTACATCCAGTCGATACTGTTAACTTATATTTGGGTATTGCACAAGGTCATAGAATTGAGAATGGAAAAGGGGAATGCGTCAAAGAGACAACAACCCGACCAAAGAGCAGAAACCGTTCAAGGCCACCACTGGGTCTTTAACACCGCGAGAACATCCCGCACCCAAAGGCGCACTTCAGCTGGCTCCTAAACAATAATGTATACATGCATTTCTCAGACTGTTTATGACGTCTTTACACTAAATCTGATGGATGAATGATTGATATTTTAGTTTTGGATAACATGATTTATTTATTAATGGTAATTGGCTTTGAACTAGCTCTCAGTAACTGTAGGAGTAGGTCCTCCGTAACACCTCTAATGGGCATTGCGGCACATATTGATTATAACCATTTTGTTCCTCTGTTGATAAGCTTTCGAATGGTGTATAAGGTTTCTCTGTAATTAGGGGCTGAAGGTCGTAGCAGTCCATTCCATTATTTAAAATAAGCTATTTCTTAATGTTCACGCGTATTTCGATATTTAGGTCCTTCGTTACTCCTCTAATATGCGTTGCGGAACATATTGACTATATACCTTTTGTTCCTCTATTGATAAGCTTTCGAATGAGGTATAAGGTATATCTATAATTAGGGGCTAAAGGGTCGCAGAAGTCCATTCCATTATTCAAAATATCCATTTCATTATTCAAAATTGGCTATTTCTTAATTTTCACGCGTATTTTGGCATTTAGGTCCTCCGTAACCCCTCTAATGGTCATTGCGGCACATATCGTTTATACTCAGTTTATTCCTCGATCAATAAGCTTTAATTTGGTGTATACATTTTTCATGGATTAGGGGCTGACGGGTTGCAGCAGTCCATTCCATTATTCAAAATAAGCTATTTCTTAATGTTCACGCGTATTTCGATATTTAGGTCCTTCGTTACTCCTCTAATATGCGTTGCGGAACATATTGACTATGTACCTTTTGTTCCTCTATTGATAAGTTTTCGAATGAGGTATAAGGTATATCTATAATTAGGGGCTAAAGGGTCGCAGAAGTCCATTCCATTATTCAAAATATCCATTTCATTATTCAAAATTGGCTATTTCTTAATTTTCACGCGTATTTTGGCATTTAGGTCCTCCGTAACCCCTCTAATGGTCATTGCGGCACATATCGTTTATACTCAGTTTATTCCTCTATCAATAAGCTTTAATTTGGTGTATAAATTTTTCATGGATTAGGGGCTGACGGGTTGCAGCAGTCCATTCCATTATTCAAAATAAGCTATTTCTTAATGTTCACGCGTATTTCGATATTTAGGTCCTTCGTTACTCCTCTAATATGCGTTGCGGAACATATTGACTATATACCTTTTGTTCCTCTATTGATAAGCTTTCGAATGAGGTATAAGGCATATCTATAATTAGGGACTAAAGGGTCATAGCAGTCCATTCCATTATTCAAAATATCCATTTCATTATTCAAAATTGGCTATTTCTTAATTTTCACGCGTATTTTGGCATTTAGGTCCTCCGTAACCCCTCTAATGGTCATTGTGGCACATATCGTTTATACTCAGTTTATTCCTCTATCAATAAGCTTTAATTTGGTGTATAAATTTTTCATGGATTAGGGGCTGACGGGTTGCAGCAGTCCATTCCATTATTCAAAATAAGCTATTTCTTAATGTTCACGCGTATTTCGCTATTTAGGTCCTTCGTTGCTCCTGTAATATGCTTTGCCGAACATATTGACTATATACCTTTTGTTCCTCTATTGATAAGCTTTCGAATGAGGTATAAGGTATATCTATAATTAGGGGCTAAAGGGTCACAGCAGTCCATTCCATTATTCAAATTATCCATTTCATTATTCAAAATTGGCTATTTCTTAATTTTCACGCGTATTTTGGCATTTAGGTCCTCCGTAACCCCTCTAATGGTCATTGCGGCACATATCGTTTATACTCAGTTTATTCCTCTATTAATAAGCGTTAATTTGGTGTATAAATTTTTCCTTGATTAGGGGCTGACGGGTTGCAGCAGTCCATTCCATTATTCAAAATATCTATTTCATTATTCAAAATTGGCTATTTCTTAATTTTCACGCGTATTTTGGCATTTAGGTCCTCCGTTACCCCTCTAATGGTCATTGCTGAACAATCGACTTGTTATATCTATAACTAGAGGATGAAGAATAGCAAAGGTCCAGTGAAAATAAAAAAAAGACGACGTAGAGTATTTTAATTTATATATATATATGTTTTGGTATTCAGGTCGTCCATACATTGAACCAAGGAATTTCTGTTAAAAATAGTTAGGAAAACCCACTAGTTTATCCTCCGAAACTAGGAACCAGATAAATAAATCAAATTAAAATTTAAAGAGCTAGTGTTTTTATTTATTTTTTCTAATATCAATTTAATATTTGTTAGATAACACCAAAAAGACTAATTAAGAAATACGGAATATAGCTATAGTGTCACAGCCTCGTCTTTTTATTTTGATTTCACTATTCACCGCTTCAACTTGAATAATGAAACATAAACTATTTCATTATTCATTATTCATCACTTAACATTGAATAGTGAATAGTGAACTATTTCATTATTCATTTTTGAATTTTGAATAATGAAAAATGAATAATGAACGTACTTCAGCGCGGTGAAATTTTGGTAATGACCTTTATTGAGCTATTGAAGTCATCTATTAAAAGAAAAGTGGGTGATATGGGACAAAGTATTTTACCCTGTATCGTAGGGAAAATCCAAGAAGTCCGAACATCTGACAAAAAAATTCCTAAACCTGAAATGACTACATCCTTAAACACGTCAAGTGGCAAATTTTTCCAGCATTTTCACGACGAACATAAGCATTTACTCTTAATCAGCCACTGCGTAAAATTCTACGGGTATGACATATTTTCTACCCTTTTTAAATGATGTAAATGATAAGTGTGTTCAAATGTTACTAACCGGTTCCTATATAGCTTGATTCTAATATGATGACTAACGCTTCGTCAACCAGAATAAACAAAGTAGATCCACTTTTAGCGCAAACGCATTTTGATACACAAAATTGGCTGTTCCGCGTTACGCCCACCTTATTAATACGACAAGGTAAACTCAATTTGCGACAGTAAAACCCACGTTTTGCATACTCTATTCTAATGCAAAATAAACAAATCAGTCCATTTCAGTTATTATTTCGGTGTAGAATTTTATAAAATGAAAATTCCGCAAGATGATGTTATCGACTTTGACAACTTTGAAACAAGGTGACGTCATATGTATGCTTCCGGCGTCAAATGTAAACACCAGACGTTTTCAGGCTTCTTGTACATCTCAGAATGTTATAAAATTTAAGGTGAAAAATGTAAGTTTTTAAAATTTATAATAAAATATTATAATTATTATCAATATAATTATAAATATGGAGGTAAAACGGAACAACCAAAACAGTATCGTGTGTATAGAAAGGGCCTTCACGGTTGACAAAATTACCGTATTTGTTCTTTTGTAATCGAAATATATATCAGTTAAATGAGACTTAAAACGAATTTTCTATCAACATCAGTTCAGTCTACCACAAACAATCGTAAAACTAATTTTGCAACAATTTGACCTCTGTGGAATTCTGCATCGGTAATCAGAAAACAACATAATCTACCGTCAATGCACGCATTTATTTGAAGTTCCTTATAATTGCTTATGATATTTATTTTGTAAAATGATATATAGATATGGGTCATCTGTGTATTGAACTCTTTTTTTTCTCAAGATAAAACTATTGTCAAAAACGACTCGCAGACGATAAACACAGGAACATATATGGGGGAAGGAGTGGTTATGTTGCTCACATGTACGTCGGAACAGGTCCGAGGCTGTGTTTTTGCAGTCTCATGTTGAGTTTTCAAATCAAGTATACATGCATGTTAACATATTTAAAGGAACACTAGCTGTCAAATTCATGCTCACCGATTGGACTCAAATTCTCATATTTGACTTATAACATACTAAAACGCATATCCAAATTATAAAAAGTCTTAAAACAGTTTACGATGCATGGACTCAATAAAATGTTATCAGCATTTCGTGTGTATTTTAGTCTAGACGCCATCTAATTAACCATCGAGGTGACCTCCGAAGACTGCCGACGGTCATATAACCCGATATAAACATAGATATAAATAGATAGCGAACTCGTGCAATTGGATTTTTTTCTAGTTCTGTTTGATTTCATATTATAGATTAAAAAAATATGTTAATAATCATTTTTACCTGTATAAGAATGAGTTTTTGTAGATCGAATCAGTCAACCAAATTGTTTACCCTTGTTTCACTTCCAATATGACATTATTTTCCTTTTGATAGCTGAACACGCCTTGTTCATGCGTAACCCATCTCTAGCTAAGGGGTTCAATTGAAGTTCACATGAATACGGATTCAATGAGGTCGAGTTATTGACGTGCAAGTGAATAATTCATAAGCGATGTTTCTTTGCTTATTTTGACTAAGCTGAACCAAACTGGCTGCTAAAAGCGAATTATTATTTTACTATTTCACTTTCATTAATGATTGAACAACAAATAAATCATATTTTATTTATTTTTTTTTATATCTCGTAGCTAATGCCCCTTTAAAGCGTTGCTTGGTTTCTGTATATGAGTAAAAGGAGATGTACAATTTACGACCATTGTGAGTATTATTCATTTAGTGTATTTTTAGGGCAAGTATCACTCTTCTAAATGTTTTTTTTTTATTGTGAATTGAAGGAGATGTAAGTTATAATACATCAATGAGACAACAACTCAACAAAAATTACAATAAAGTTATTATACAGACTGAGTCTTCAACAAAAGACAGGTTTCTGAACAATATGTAGAGCTGATTTAAAAAGAAAAGTTGTTAATAAGACAGATCTGAAATCAACACCAAAATCTTCAAATGAAAAAAAAAAAAAAAAAAAAAAAACCAAATCAAACCAACACCAACAATATGACTCAAGATAACCACTGTCAAGGTTACTAACTGGCTTATAAATATCATATATACCTACACAATATAACATTTCGTTATCTCGTATATGAAATAAGTAAAAGATGTGGGGAAAAAGATTGCTGAAAATGACGGTAGTGTTTTGCTAAAGAGAACGTAGCTATGTTCTATAACTGCGAGTTCTCTTACATTGGTGTTTTGTGTCTAATGTTTTTATGTTAATAGTTGAGCTGTGGCACCGACTTTTCCACAGTTTCTTTTTTTTTTTTTTTGCTTTTGAACCTGTTATTCAAGCATTTGGAATTACAGGAACATCTAAAAAAAATGTATAATCAAAGCTGTAAACTCACGGCCATTGTCACTTTGCAGTATTAGTATTTGCACCGAAAATTATGAAAGTCGATTAAATTAAAAGCCACCTCTGAAGCAGATTGTGACGTAAGAGCTCTAATGTTAGGTAATCTGGGTAGACCATTAAAAATTATAGTTCCCATCTGGGTTAGATAGGAAATCCATTGAATCAACCTATCCTCTACTTTTAAACAAATGTTTTGGATAAAATAGGTTAATCGTAGAAGTAACGAAATACCTTCAGTTTGTAAGTTTTCATTTGTTGACTCCGGAATAACAGTTCCCTTTGTGCTTTTTCTCCACGTTACAATTATCCCAAAGTGAAAGAAATAGTTCAGTGTAATCATGCTGTTTATTCATACGGTCTCTGTCGTAATTTTCCAAATTACAATACAGTCCCTCTAGCAAAACACGAATTTTGAGATTTCTCTGATTATTCTCCTTTACTTTAGTTATCAATCTATGCATTTTTTTCAATCAATATTTGGAATATAATTTAAAAAAGAAACTATCCGTTGAGAATATTTCACTGGATGTACATTTGTTTGGAAGATTAAACAAAATAATAAATTTAACTTATTGCCTGAAATGATGTTCGGCAATAGGTTGAAAAATCTTCATCAGATTTCAGGAAATAAGCTTAATGCCTGAAAATGTCAGGCCATAAGTCAGTGCCTAGGCGTTAGCTTATTGCCTAGGATTTAAGCTTTTTTCACTTATTGCGGCTAGCATAAAATTCTACTGCGTCAAAATTACCTCCCTATTACGCCACCTAATTTTTACAATCGTAAAAATGGAGGCCATTGTATGGATGACGCGCTGTCAATTTAGCTCTTGAAAACCGATAAATTTATCCATATAGCATCATTATCATCCTTAAATGTCAGTTGTATTTTAAAGGACAAAAGTATCTACTAGCTATTGATCATCATTTAATGAATTTGTATGCCTTTAGTCAACTTAAAAGTATTGTCTGATCGGTTGTCATGGAGAATTTTCGAAAGTCCAAAGACAATTAAAAAAATTCTAATTAAATATTTCGTGGAAGGGCAGACTAAAAAATTTCAGAGGTTTAAGACTGTTAACCCTAGATAACACACACAAAAATGAAGATTTTTTAAGTCATTCATTTTTAAGATCCACTTTTAATGTCTGTCAAGTACTTTTAGTAAAAAATTGTTATTCAAACACATCTTTTCTGTTATTATGACTCATTAGAAAGGTGTTTTACTTGACCTATATATTTCATTTTTAGTACTGTGAATTTTTAATGTTATTTATTAACCTGTAGCCTTAATATGTAAAAATAATAGAATCTGAAGCGAGATGATGTATCAAATCTTTTTGCTTTATACGTTTTCAAGACAAAACAGTCAACTCAACAACGCCTGAACATACAAAGGTGTACTCGACTTTCTCTTTTCAATGAAATTATTGCCCATTTTTAGGATTTTTTCCATAAAACTGTCGCCAGGGCAGAGATGCAAATTAATGCTTTAAAATGATCAATCTTTTATCTCTCTGTGGATATATTTTCGGCGGAATTTATGCTTATGCACAAAAAAAAAAGATCCACATGTATTTGCACCTTCCACAATCGACTGCTTTGTGAATATTTGTCTTTAATTTAAAAGTTTACAAATATCTCGAAGCTCCATACAATAATTTAAGTAAAAACAGGTATAGAAGATGCATAAAATCCTTAATAATGCACCTTCATTAAACTTTTAAAGCATATAGAAACAGATGTAATCAATTCAAATATACCAACAAACTTGGCCTTATATACCTTCTCTAATAAAGAGTTCAATTTCTTTTGTGTATCAGCCTGATATAGGGTAGGGACAAAGTATTATAAATCAAGGTTCACTTCTTGTCCCCCTTTTCTTCTATTTAGAAACTATAAAGTTGATGACCATCCCGCATGCAAAATGATCTGTAGTTTCTGGTAGTCCATGTTGTACTTAATTTTGTTGTATTATGTGTTCATGTCTGTGAAACGGAGACTTTAAAATACTATAAACGAGGGAAAGTGCCAAAATTCTACAATTTGTTTATGTTTGAAGAAGAAACTCTACACCAGCACCAACGTAGACCATCCTTAAATTTGAAATTATCTACTCTACTCTTATATATCTTTCATTATATAAAATATCAGGATAACCTACGTTGGTGCTTATAATTCAAATTTGAAAAAAATAATAAATATCTGTTGCTTAGCAGCATTTCTGTTGTTAGGTTCGATATGAACTTCGTAGAATGAATAATGAAAACTAAGATATAGATATAAGAAGATGTGGTACGAGTGCCAATGAGACAACTCTCTATCCAAGTCAAAATTTATAAAAGTAAACCATTATAGGTCAAAGTACGGTCTTCAATACGGAGCCTTGACTCACACCGAACAGCAAGCTATAAAGGCTCCCAAAAATTACTAGTGTAAAACCGTTCAAACGGGAAAACCAACGGTCTAATCTATATAAAAAACGAGAAACGAAAAACACTTATGAACCACATCAACAAACGACAACTGCTGAACATCAGATTCCTGACTTAGGACAGGTGCAAACAAATATGCATATTACAGTGTAGGACCCTAGATTAAAAGCAAATTCTCCAAAGATTGCTAAATAAATTCAATATAACAAAGAGAACCAATTTTTGAACCGTTTATATTGAATCTTTCTGTTGCTAGGTTGTTCAAAAGCATTTAGTAAACTAAACTTGGACTTACTTTTCATCTGTTACAGCTTTGTACTCTTATACAGACAATCTGATTTGCAGAATAATTTGAATAATTCACTTGTAGTTATCTTCCACTCCAACGTATGTTGTTGTTGGTAAGCAACATTTGTGTAGGCAGGTTCAATATGAGCATCATAATAAAGTCACAATGACGACTATGATCTGATATTTATATATTTGTCGGCAAATTATCTAATTCATAGTTCAAATAAAGCAAAAAGCACAAATTTTGGACCGTAGCTAGGCAATATTAAAGCTTCTAGGTTGTTGGTACATGTAAGCATTCAAATAACTTAATTTGACCTGGCTTTTCATCGTTTACTTCAATGCATTTTTAAAACGACAATCTTATTTGCAAATGCGTTTATTTTTACAGATAAAATAGGTCATACGTGATGATTTTTATTTTTGATAAAACTCGTTGCTTTGCAACCTTCCTTTCACAGGAACATAAACAAATTATTATTTTCCCAAGTTTCTATGCAAAGGCTATCAATGATTTAAATAGAAACTTATAAATCTATTTGCAAGGGTGGCCGAAAACGCCCCTTATCATACCATGTCCTTAGTCTTCGGCATTTTGTCAGTCTCAAATCATATCCTTTGGTATATGTAATCTATAAATCTTGATTTAAGTTTTATTAATTAACCCACAAAACTACCAGCAAACGTCAAAATGTTGCGTTTCATACATAACATACTTTACAAATGATAACTTTTTAAACCGTATTTGAGCTTTTCAGGAAAACGTGAAATTCACAAAAATTTGCATAAAATTGTTCTACGTAATACAAACATGCCAAGAAATTGCCTCCGTTGAAATTTTGCAAACATCCCATAGAGCAAATTACACGGATGATTAATATTGACCATTTGGTATATGGCTGTGTTCTAAGCGACACGTATATGCAGGTCATAAATTAATTTGTTGAATGAAATCAAATCTTTAACTACTAATGGGTGCCGTAGGAGGTCGACCGGACTTTTTAGCGAGGATTTCTTGGCATGTAACAGATAGAAAAACTCAGGGTTAGAATTCATAGAACAGATAAGGGCAGTGGCAAATATTTCATATATAGTTTGAACACAGAGAGGATTACCCAGGCACCCTTTGCAAAAAAAAAACGAACTTTTTCTTCTTTGTGCCTTCGGACTTTATGTTTTGAATTGTAGTTTCACTTTCCATATTCGGTATTTATTCTAATGTAAGCTCCACGTGGTAAAAAAACACGTGATGCAGGAATATATTATCTTGGAGTTGGGCTATTTCCTTCTTATAGGCGGGGACTCCAAGCAGACAACATGCATGTGTATAACGGAACTGTAGATTTTCTTATTAAATAAAGAGAGTTGCCGGTCCGGTACATGAATAGATCGGTTAGAAAGCAAGGTTTTAATTTTAATTAGATTGGTAAGCTTAAATCGAGGGTTCAAAATGCAGAACGCCAACAAAAAAAAAGGGGAGAGGGGGTTCACAGGAAATAATTTTATTTATGAGCTCTACATTTGAAAGGTTTATTTTTTTAAAATTTAATTAAAAGAGAAAAAATGTTAAACAAATTGTGAATGGTCTTTCTTCCTTTCTCCCGTAACAGATAGAAAAACTCAGGGTTAGAATTCATAGAACAGATAAGGGCAGTGGCAAATATTTCATATATAGTTTGAACACAGAGAGGATTACCCAGGCACCCTTTGCAAAAAAAAACGAACTTTTTCTTCTTTGTGCCTTCGGACTTTATGTTTTGAATTGTAGTTTCACTTTCCATATTCGGTATTTATTCTAATGTAAGCTCCACGTGGTAAAAACACGTGATGCAGGAATATATTATCTTGAGTTGGGCTATTTCCTTCTTATAGGCGGGGACTCCAAGCAGACAACATGCATGTGTATAACGGAACTGTAGATTTTCTTATTAAATAAAGAGAGTTGCCGGTCCGGTACATGAATAGATCGGTTAGTAAGCAAGGTTTTAATTTTAATTAGATTGGTAAGCTTAAATCGAGGGTTCAAAATGCAGAACGCCAACAAAAAAAAAGGGGAGAGGGGTTCACAGGAATAATTTTATTTATGAGCTCTACATTTGAAAGGTTTATTTTTTAAAATTCAATTAAAAGAGAAAAAATGTTAAACAAATTGTGAATGGTCTTTCTTCCTTTCTCCCATGCCAAGAAATTGCCTCCGTTGAAATTTTGCAAACATCCCATAGAGCAAATTACACGGATGATTAATATTGACCATTTGGTATATGGCTGTGTTCTAAGCGACACGTATATGCAGGTCATAAATTAATATGTTGAATGAAATCAAATCTTTAACTACTAATGGGTGCCGTAGGAGGTCGACCGGACTTTTTAGCGAGGATTTCTTGGCATGATTTCTGATGTCATTATGATCTTGCGCAACTACAAAGACAAAAGCTATTACGGAAAAACTAATAGTTTTTAGCATGGTAAGATTTCAGAAAAAACACTCAGAAAAATCACTGTGGCCATAAGAATTTGTCACTTGCATTTTTTCTTTTTTTATTCCATCTAAATCTAGTCTACATTCATTTAAAAAAAAAACTGATGTGGGGTCATTTCTGGTTGGGTTTTTTTCAACTTGGTACCTATAAGAGCGGTCTTGTAATAGGAATTGCTTATTTGGTTTATATTTTATTTCCTGATGATACAGTGAAATGCAGTCAAGTTTAGCGATTGATAGTTCATTGATAACATTCTGGCGTATCACAAACAAACAACTTGTAACGTCTCATTTCATTGGCCGAAAGATTCAAATACAACAACAATCGTAGTGTGCACGTGAATTGACACAGGTGACTGACAATGGAATGTACTATGTTACTACGAACGTAAAAACAAGGATTTGTATAGTTTACAAATCTTTGGTCAAAAGAATTAAATAAATGTTTTGTGAATTTCAAATAGTTGTGTCGAAATATCATACTGCAGGAACACAATTATCTTGTACCGCATTATGAAAAATATAAGGATAAAATAAAATACATGAGCCGCTTTTATACGGATGATTAAGGAACTACTTTTAATTTCTTTCAATGTCGTAGTTAGTTATAATACGGATCTCATAATATTATACTGATCCATTACAATAATTACAATAATTTATGATGGGTTGCACATTTCTAGTTCTTTTAGTGTTTTCATGCTATAAAACGAACACACAGAACGTTACACAGTAGCTAAGCGTTTGGTCAGTATCATTCGTGCACGTGAATGAAGACGTAGTATGCAATGTACTATTATGGTCACCACGAAATTCAAATGAATTCAGTGAAGGCATGTTGGTGTAACGGGTCTTTATTCTGAGTGTTTATTTTGGGACTATGTCTCCGGGATCTAATCCATCTTGCCCGTTAATATAGGGAACTAGCTATTACCACATCTTCCTATATCTATTGCATATTTCACCACAAGCTCACTACTGTCTATACACTAGTAACGAAGTCCGTTTAATGTTCACATGTTTAATCGTATAGATATTCATATAGCAGTACATGTAGGATATAAATATATAGGTTCACAATATAATTTTCAATTTAACTTGTTACTTGATTCTCATCTATATTACAAACTTGTTACTCCAAGCTACTACTCCAATATAACTGAACAATACATAAAGTTTCTCACAAAATCGTGCTATAAACAGCTGTTCTTAATTTAGATTAAACATTGCTTTATGGCCTTACAGTATTTTGATAAACTTCTAAATGTTATTGCAATTCTACTGTGCAACCCATGTACCGTATAAACTGTCACATTAATCAAGATGAAAGATCATTAAACTGATTAAGTATTGACTATCAAATCTTTGATGTAATTGACCACGCCACATTGGTGTAAAAAGATCGAAATGTTACATCGGCAAAGATTTTTCTTTTGCATGTGTGGAACTAAAAAGATAAATAAATACTAGTGAGAATTATCGTAGTTTATAAGGAACAATTTAAATGTACTGTTTTCGATTTTAATTTGCTGAAAAGGTATCTTTTAATTTCATACCGTAAGAGTAGTGATTTGCATAACATTGTTGAACTATCCGCCAGAGTGACATGTAGTATGTATGCGTATTTAAAATGAAATACAAAATCATACATGTATGATAAACTGATAAACGAAATATTAAGAAATTAAGGATGACTGAATGCATGTACAAGAAGGACTCACCTTTTATCAATACATTTAACGAATAAACACGCTTTTAAAACCTGATTGTTTTCTATGTAACTATTTAAATATTTACAATATATAATTTACGTTCGTTTTTCAACCGAGAATAGCAAAACAGTTAATTATAAAATTCATGAATTATATCGCTGGAGTTTATAAAGTACATTTCCTTGCTCTGTGCCATCAGGTTTGCCATCTCCATTTTTCTCTAAACAAAGCATGGTTACATCTTCTGAATTTACTTAGAATTTCGGGATTTTTTTTTCAAAATCAAGAAAACTGAATCAGAAAAAAATCACACTTCCCTTAGTCGAATACCTAAAACTTGCGAAAGATATTGTAAGGCAGGATGAGCAACTTGGCAAAAAAGGCAGGATGACGATTTATGTAAAAAAAATCCGGACAAACTAATAAAAAAAGGCAGGACCGAATAGACTGAAAAATAAGAAGACAGGACAGAGATTACAACTAAAAAAAAAGAACAAAATGTGTCATTCAAGTCCCCTCCCCCCCCTTCAAAATAAAATGGTAGATCTCTTAATCCAGAACCAACTAAGAGGAGACAGTTGAATTAAATATTTCGACGTGAAAACTGTTAAGATTTTATTTAAATTTTACTATTGCACAAAATTATAAAAATCAATGAATTTTACATGCACATGTATAAAAATTAGAATTGCTATGGGATAATCAAGAACACAATCATGTATGTGAATACGACGATGGAAGGTTATAACAACCTTGACCGGCTACATGAATACTGATCAGTCCATTCAACTTTATAGTACGCGTGTTCTATTTTCGCAGGTGTGAGGTCGAAGGTTTGAATTGACCAATGAAAACAATCGTTCCTTTACGAGTTAATCTAATAAAGTTTGTTTGACTGATTACGTCGCACTACCTTTCGCTTAGCTTGGCCGCATTTAAGTGTATGAACACAAGTATTTAATTTGTTTAAAAAAATGCTATATATTTCAACCAAATTAAATTGTACTAAAATATTATACGTGTTCACAACAGGAAAAAACAAAAACAACTGAAGACAAAACTGTAAACAAAAATGCAGATTATATTTAAACAATTCTACATCTTTCAACACCCGGTTTGTGAAAATTCAACCACAAATGCCTTCAACATACTTATTTTGAAAAAATGGTGTGTTTTTATATGAAAAATATAGCAAAAAGATATAGGTGACGATTAAAATGCACCGCTTTCGATAATATGAGGCATTATGTTTTCTAGTCTGTATGTCCGTCTGATATTCCGTTCGTTCGTCTCGTCTCAGGTTTAACAAGTTAAGACTTTTTATGTGATTTCTTGAGAAATGTGACTCAGTGGTATCTTTATTTTAGAATTTTGTTTCACCCGTACATCGACTATTTTAAGTAATTATTGATCTGAATTAGCTATATAAATGTACAAAAATGTTTATTTTTGCATACAGCTTGTTGATTTGCAAACTCACACAGTGGGAATCGATACCGGGAACAATAGCAAATTCACTCTAATGAAAAAGTCACGAAAATCAATAATAAAACAATGCCGGTGACGATACTGATCAAAGGTGATTTCTAAACAACAATCATAGATTTTAACGAATTTATTTGTTAAACTATGTCCTTGCAAATACACGATGTTTTATGTTCAGTATTTATCGAGATAATTGCATTAGAAGCTTGTGAAATTGAAATCTGAAAAATATTTATCTTTGCTGCATATTGATAAAAAAAATTGAAAAAAATCATGTAAATACAAAATTTAAAGATCTTTCGGGTCATCAATTTTCGGAGTTATCCACAAAGTCCTAAGCATGTTACAATTCCCCAATATATACCTATTTTTTACATCTAAGTTGTCGAGTACACCGATCTGCCCTTGTCACGTGAACATTAAATATACAAATATTGTCTTTTCGTGAATATAACAATTCAAAAGTATGTCTGTGCAGGTTCAAAAATTAAAGATTAATATTTAGATAAAGAAGGTTATCCGTTAAAAGATATTTATTATTTTTTATACAATTTTAAGAAAAGGTCGTCTCGATTTCTGTACACGTAATTGCCGTCTCCTCGATCTATTCACATTCAATGTTTACATCGGTATGAGGTACGTTTGAATTTGCATAGTAACTTCATTTCAAAAGTGTTAATCGTTGCTGCATATCAATTGATTTCTTTCGAATTTTTTCATGAACTTCTTTGATCTAGCCTGCATACATATTTGGATAATTGGCATGTTTCAGAGAGGTATACAGTCAGTAGAAAAATAAATTGAAGTTGGTACTCCAGGAATTTATTCGCATAGCAACATTTTAAACCAATTTTACTTCAAGCTCATTTAGCCAGCTGTAGTTGTCGTTTGCTATTTAATGAGGAAAAAGATAGCATTAAATGGAAATTTTGTTTTTATTTTAATTTATTTTTATATATACGATTTACAAGAACGGTTTCTCATGAATTTATAATTGATAGCGTTCTTGCTAAAACGGTACAAACATTGAAAAGATAAAGTTTTCAGTGTTGAGAGTTTACAGGGGAGTTAATACTTTGTCACCAGATTTCCCACTGCACATAACTTACTACCCTTTAAACATATTTGAGAATAATTTGCCTCAAATGCAACCATATCTATAGATCCTCAGCAGAGCCAAAAAAGAAATATAAAGAAAAGGTGCAAGGTAAAAAAAGACTCATTGAAATCGGTTTTATAATTGCAAATGTAGTTTCACCGTATTCCTGTACAAAAGTGCTAAAGCTTTTATCAATTACATTGTTAACAGTTTTAATTCTTCCTTTGGATACCCACTATAAGTAACAGCTACTTTTAATTGCTGATTTGTCAATTGGATAATTTGTTGTAATTGTGTTTTTTTCGAACAGCTTCAGAAAAATGTCCATATTGTAGTGAAACGAGTATGTGTTAATTAACTTAATTTGTAACTTTACCATGGAAAATATTTCTGGGCATGGAAAACCAAAACTATTTCAATAGCGTATATACATAATAAAACCATGTCAATAGCATATATAATATATATATATAATAAAACCATGTCAATACAATAACTAAACGATGACAATATTGGAAACCATACTTACCCTTTTTTCTAAGTAAACAATTTCAGGCTGGACCTGATATAGTGATTCAAACGACTTATTTGCTTTTATTTGATTATTGGAAAAGATCTGAGGCAGTTTTTCAGGATATCACTTAAATATGATAATTATTATCCACTGCTAACCTAAATCCTGATAAATTCACTGCACTGAACAATCTTCTGTCGGTGTTGTAACTCTTGCTTTTTCGTAGTTAGGAAAAAACTATGAGATTACCAAAAACAAATCATTTTAATGTCTCGGAATATGAATATTTATTATAGTTGATAAAGAATACCAAACCAAAGCATGATCTATCAAAAAAAAAAAAAAAAAATCGGGTAGATCAGCGCTATTAGAAAACCTTCAAATCAAAGTTTTCTTTTCCGATTTTGAAGATTAACTTTCTAATTCAAAAGAGGAAAAGCCATATTAAAATAGCATTCTTCATTCCGATTAAACATTTTTTAATACAATTACACTTTTCTTGATTTATCTTCCCTCGTAGTGGTATTTTCATAGAAAGTGTCATGATAGGGTTTAGTTTTTTTTTATTTAGATTTTTTAAAAGAAAGGATTGTTGTCTTAAAATCTCTTCAGACCGTTGATTGACCTGTAGTTTTTTGTCGTTAGTTTGCTGTCGTGTTGTCGTTTACCCTACATCTTCTTTTTCTTCATAATTCGAACCTCCGTTATAACTATTACAATAATATTGTAAAAGGTAAAAAAAATAAGTATATATATTTTAAGAAAATACAAAAATGCAAACCTGGTAAGATTCAGAACTACTTAACACATTTCTTTCCGTAGTATCCAACTTAGTTATTAACTCAATCCTTTTAGAAACTCTTCTTGAAATTGCGTTTTTGTCGTAAACCCAACCTCTGCAAATTAAAATCGAAATGATTAAGATTTAGTATAAAATTGTTTTTAAACAATTGTGTGTGTGTGTGTGTGTGATTTTTTAGATAATAAGTTCAATAATAAGCATGCTACCTTTATTAAACTAACAAAGTTTGTTCCTATATTAAAGAAACAATTGCATTTAAAATATGAAAGGCAAATATTTATATTTTTTTGTGTGAAAAAGAGACAATAAAATGAATAAAAGAAAAATAACCTGGAAAGTTCTAATTTTTAAACTTTGATTTGAAGGTTTTCTAATGGCGCTGATCTACCAGACAAAAATATTTTTTGGGGTAGATCATGGATTGGTTTAACATATGGTATTCTTTATCAACTATCCTAAATATTCTTATTCCGGGACATAAGAATGATTTGTTTTTGGTATTCTCATAGTTTTTTTTCCTCAGATCTATCCATCACAGTCAATCTCTAAAACTTAAATCTGATTACTAGTTATTAGGAAAAAGTGTATTCTTCGTTTTTAGGTCAAAGTAAATTATACAGAAATATTTCAATATCTGACTCAATTGGAATTTTAAAAATATTTACCCAACAGTATACAATAATTCAAAATTATACTTTCATAATTATAACTGCAAATAGTACACAGTCTTCCGATAAGTCTTGCCCGGCATTGAATATCCAAAAGCTATTTTATTTCGTTCATTCATAAAATCTACATGTATGTTCATTTCACCTGACACCATTGTGTAAAAGAAGTCTCAGATTCGACAGTTCCAACTAACTCAGATATTTTTATTTGCTATCATCAATACAAACATATTTTTGAAATAGTTGTGTGGTGCTATGGATTATCTTATACCATATTACCAAAAAGGGAAATATAATACCAATAGAGCAATCATTATCCATAAGTTGAAAAAAAAAGCAGACAACACCATGATCGGCAAAAGAAAAATGACGAAAAGACAAACAATAGTCCCCAAAACACTATAAATAAAACTTAAAATTGAGAAACAGGAACCCAACCAATGGTAAGTAGTTTCTGCTCCATTAGTTGCACCCGTTGCGCAAGTAAAATTCAGATACACGTTGCATTCAGCTTTAACTTCGACTTTCAATTTTACAGATAAACGTGATTTTTGTTTGTCTCAATGTCCTTGTTTATTTGATCATTGAAATTTCCTCACATTTATTTAACGGAAAAAAAGTCTTATTTTCGGCTAGTAAAAGATAACGAGCAGTTTTAGAACACATTTTAGTTTAAAGGAGAATTTTGTCATCAAATTAAAAACTCTTTTAAAAGATGCACTATCAACAGCTTACATCTGTTGTTTTAAATTTTCAATTACAAACACGTTTTGCAGGATCTCAACATTGACGACTTCAAGTCTAATCCTCCTGATTGCACCTGTGCTAGTTCCCAATTCACATATAATCCGGCTGGCCGTCAATAACACTTCCCTGCGAAATTTGTTATCCAAAGGTCCGAAATATCGTGAGCCTAAATCCATCAATTGGAAATACAACTTCAAAATACTGATGGATTCAGTCGAGGATTATGCCAGGCAATAGGCTAAACGCGAGAAAGAAGACGTAGATACTCTTTCCGAATGGATTAAGGCTGTGAGGTCGTTGATACAAATCCGAAATTAAGAAACTAAATGGGTCTATCAATACCCACGCTACGTCAATTTTAAAAGACCCAAATGCTGCAAAACACTTGTCCTACCTCCGTGACAAATATGTTGTTGTCCCCGCAGATAAAGCCCCAAACAACATCGTTTTTGTGTGTAAATATCATTACATAAACTGCTTGATAAATGAATTAGGTATTCTGGATAATCATAGGTCTGTTCTATGTTTCTTTGGAATTTCAACCAAAGATGAAGAACTGGATCTTCCATCACTGTATTGGATACCTAAACTACATAAGTGTCCTTACAAACAACGGTATATTGCTGGGTCTTCCAAGTGCTCCACGAAACCTCTTTCTAAATTATTAACATCTATTTCATCAGCAATCAAAGCCGGGCTCCAAAGTTATTGTGAAACTGCCTATTCTAGAGGTGGCGTGAATCAGATGTGGATACTAAAAA
This sequence comes from Mytilus coruscus, assembly GCA_017311375.1. Taxonomy (NCBI): domain Eukaryota; kingdom Metazoa; phylum Mollusca; class Bivalvia; order Mytilida; family Mytilidae; genus Mytilus; species Mytilus coruscus. Next base: position 23,167,204 of record CM029606.1, on the reverse strand, counting down.
ATTCCAAAGATCTTTTAGAGTACATACAATCTAAGACTCTCTCATCTTGCAATAGTATTAAAACATTTGACTTTTCTACACTTTACACAAGTATTCCCCATTCCAAACTAAAAGACAAATTGAAAGGTATTACTTTGTTTCATTAAAAAGAATGGCAAACGTAGATACAAGTATCTTGTCTTAGGGAGGGATACATCCTACTTTGTAAAGAATCACTCTGATTCAAACAAAAAATTCTCAGAAACTGACATTATCAAGATGCTTGATTTCTTGATTGACAACATATTTATTACGTTTGGAGGACGTGTTTTTCAACAGACTGTCGGAATTCCAATGGGAACCAATTGTGCCCCTCTTCTTGCCGACTTGTTTCTTTATTATTATGAGGCTGACTTCATACAGGAACTTCTCAGGAAGAAAGATAAGAAGTTAGCAATATCCTTTAACTTTACGTTCCGCTATAAAGATGATGTTCTCTCACTAAATAATACAAAATTTGGTGACTATGTTGAACGAATCTATCCCATCGAACTAGAGATAAAGGATACTACAGATACAGATAAGTCTGCCTCGTATCTTGACTTACATCTAGAAATTGACAATGAGGGTCGGTTGAAAACAAAATTTTACGACAAAAGAGATGATTTCAGCTTCCCAATTGTGAACTTTCCATTTCTATGTAGCAACATTCCAGCAGCGCCTGCATACGGAGTATATATCTCCCAATTGATACGATATTCCCGGGCTTGTATTTCCTATCATGATTTCCTTGATAGAAGATTACTGCTCACAAGGAAGCTATTAAACCAAGAGTTCCAAATGGTGAAGTTGAAATCATCCCTTCGTAAATTTTACGGACGCCATCACGAGTTGGTTGACCGTTATGGAATAACCGTTTCACAGATGATATCGGATATGTTCCTTATGTCGTAACTACAATACCCTTCCCTTTTCACGAATGTGACCTACCGAATTAGACTATTTACCGGATTTGTAATAATATAAGCAACACGACAGGTGCCACATGTGGAGCAGGATCTGCTTACCCTTCCGGAGCACCTGAGATCACCCCCAGTTTTTGGTTGGATTCGTGTTGCTTAGTCTTTAGTTTTCTATGTTGTGTCTTCTGTACTATTATTTGTCTGTTTGTCTTTTTATTTTTAGCCATGACGTTGTCAGTTTATTTTCCATCTATGAGTTTGACTGTCCCTCTGGTATCTTTCGTCCCTCTTTTAGCATACCTCTCAATAAAATAGGTGTAGATGACGTACATTCGTTGTCACATCTTCTTAAAAATCTTTTTTCAAACTGAATTCGGCGAAAAAGGTAATAAATTTACTCTTCATCAACAATAATTTTGACCCTATCAGCTGATTTTCAAAATGTGTCCCTTAAACCGTTCTTCTTTGAATACAGAGTGCTTTATAACAAACTTTATTTTTGGAAGATCATTAGGCCATAAAATTGTCTAATAATATTTTGGATTGAATTATCATACTATCATGTAATCTTTTCAAATTAAAAAGAGATGTCTAGTCTTCCAAATCATTTTTAAAATGTTTTCTATTTTTCAAAACAGGAGCCTGTTTATTGAATATGTCTTAGTACCAGAATATTTGTACATGTATTTTCATCACTAGGAGTTTATATTTTAGTATAGACAAATTAATCAATCAATGATTGATTTTTCAAGTTGAAATTTAAAGTTTCCATTGAATGGACTCAGTAGAGAACAATAGCTATTGTACTTATTCAATAGGACAGTTCATTAATACCAACTGATTCTGGTGGAAAGGTTTTACTTCCTTCGCAATAAATCGTTCAGTTCACTACATGTATAGACTGACATTGCACCTGCTACTTGCCTCTTGTATAGGTTGGATATTATGATACCTGTAGAGAGTTGTGTGTATTTAAGTGCGGTTCAGTAACAAGGTAATGGGTATTGGATTTGATGCATCGTAATAAGGTAGGTTATACTGTTTTTATTAGGTTTTTGATAAACACAACTAGACTTTTCATCACCGGAAGGTTCTAGTACTTGTAAAGTTGATCGAGTAGGCCGGAATAAAACAAGTATTTATACAGAAGTCGCACCGCTTGATTTTACTTCAAATAATTGTAGGATTTATAACGAATGAGAATTGGATATTGCTTGATATCAACTCGAGTTATTGTCCCCCGCGCAACGCGTTGCGGGGCACATAGAAAAACCGGGCGTCCGTCCGTCCGGTCTTGTTAGTGCTCTCACGTGTACAATTCTTGCCAGATTTTTATGAAACTTATATCATAGGTTTATATTAGCAATGTCTTTGGGCGACTTTGAAAATCAGTGCCGATCAATTATTTTTAAAAGAGTTATTTCCCTTGGAAACATTAATTATATGGAAAATTGCATCTTTAGCGCTCTCATGTGTACAATTCTTGCCAGATTTTTATGAAACTTATATCATAGGTTTACATCAGCAATGTCTTGTGAAAATTTGCATTGTTAGTGCTCTAATGTGTACAATTCTTGCCAGAATTTATGAAACTCATATCAAAGGTTTATATCATTAATGTCTTTGACGAGTTCGAAAATCAGAGCAGATCATTTAATTTTAAAAAGTTATGCCCCTTGAAAATATTAATTATATGGAAAATTGCCTTGTGAGCGCTCTAATGTGTACAATTCTTGCCAGATATTTTATGAAATTTATATTATAGGTGTATATCATCAATTTCTGTGACGAGTTCGAAAATCAGTGCCGATCAATTATTTTTAAAAGAGTTATGTCCCTTGGAAATATTGATACATAGTATATGGAAAATTGCATTGTTAGCGCTCTCATGTGTACAATTCTTGCCAAAATTTTATGAAACTTATATCAGAGGTTTATATCAGCTATGTCTTCGACACGTTCGAAAATAAGTGCTAATAAAATATTTTTAACGAGTTTTGCCCCTTGGAAATATTAATTATAACGGAAATCGTATTGCATTTGCTCTGAAGTTTCATTTCCCTAAAATATTCACAAAAAGTTTTAAAGAACAACAAAAAAAGTGTTTTTGTTAGTTATTGCCCTTGTACCTTGGATAGATAAAATATGTGCAACGCATGGGGACATTGGAACCCTGTTCTTTTATTTAATTTTAATATAATAATGAACGAGTGTTTGTTAGAGTTAGTTTTTACTATTTGATTTAAATAACGAGCGTTAACCTTATCGTTCTTATGGTAAATATTCTCTATGTGTTAAAAAAGAAAAAGCTCGCGACTTGTTCATCTTTTCTTTTGCAAATACCAGTATGATGTCATATGGCCTGTCAAAATTTACAAATCAGACATTTTAAAACCGTTTGTACTTCAGAATGTAATAAAATTTGACAAACGTAAGATGTTCAGGTGATAAAAGTCATGATTGTTTAATATATCATTGAAGAACTCGCGTATCGCTGTTGCCATGGAGGTGAATATACATCGTTTTGACCTCTAAAAGTCACCAATGACCTAACGCGGCTTCTTATTTAACACATCATGATGCTGGATAAGTCAAACAAACTTATTTTTCGTATAAATTGTTCTTATTACACTCCGTGCGGTGATACTTTAATATCTCTTCAGATAGCAGGCCACAACTATAAGAGACGCAAGAGAAAAAATGATAATCGTGTCATATAGCGAAATCTCTGCATACATGACAATATATCTCTCCCTTGGTTTGCCAACCAACAACAGTAAAATTCACTTTTGAGCACTATAACATACCAATCTTATATTTTCCGAATATAAATTTATAAATTATTAAAGAAAAAAGGTTTTTAATCTCTCAGACAAAGTTGACCTTAGATCTTTGTTTTGATTTTTTATTTCAGTTAGGTTATGATATATATATATATATATATATATATATACAAGTCTAAATTGAAAACAACGTTCAAACCTATGATTGCGTTGGATAAAAACCGCAATTTTATACGTGTGCATGCAAAACAAATTTCTTGTTAGAGGGGTCTAAATACAGCACAAACAACATTTTCCAAAATACCAAAAAAGTGAAAAAGTATATTTTAACAAAACGCATTTGACTAACAGGTCGAACAACAAATGTTCTTAAACCCTGCTGACTGCCATTGGCGATTGCCAAATAAACGGATCACCGATGTAATAAATGGATCTTAATTATAAATTTAATACTAAACAGAAAACAATAAACTTGCAGAAAAGATGATATACCGCAAACAAAAGGTGCAAAGGTTTTTGTACACCATATCCGGATTTTAAGACCTATCGTATTGTATGTATATATTGTATATATATATATATATATACAATACGATGATTTAAAATGTGTTAATACGTGGATCGTATCAAATGAAATTCTCCGAAGGGTGACTGGGAAGTAGTAATATGGACCCTTTGGTCTTCTCCCTCTCTAAAATGGGTCGTTCGTTCGGCTGTGCAGGAAGGATGTACAAGTACGAAGCCATGTCCGGTCAGAACGGGGACATTTAAATCCGATGCCTCATGCAATGAGAGTACCACGCTATGTGCACGTTAAGAATCCTTGCATCAACTCTTTGAGGGGTCCGGAGGTGGCCTGTTGCAAGGCAAAGTTTCTGTCCCAATCCATTATGCCCCATTTTCCAGTGGCAGTCCAAATTTCTCCAAAACTTATTCGGGACGGCCTCTATTACATGACCTACCTTTTGTAGCTATTGTTAATTTGTTCTCGTCCTAAACATGCATGCACTATTGGCGCATGAACAGTTAGCAACCAACTACCAATCAATCAAATAAAATTTGGGTGCTTGTTTATTTTACCGTCTTCTACAGGCTTGAAGAAAAAGGATCTCAAATTCCATTTTTTTAATTTTCCGATACATAAAATTCATCGAAATTTTATTAAGTAGTTCCTGCCATGCATTAACATTTTCACGATGCACATATTTGTCTGCAATCAGAATTAATTTTGTGGTGTTAGAACGGCCATGAACCTTAATTTACAGATTTAAGACCTAACGAGTATACAGCTGGTAAAAAATTAAGTCTGTAAATTTCCAAAGAGAATTTTCTTTTTTTTTTAATTTTCCTACAATTGTCTTCTGGAATAATTTTTATATCACTGAACCATAATTGTACAAAACTGATCTGTGACCAGCCATTCCTCATTACAGTTTGACACATTATATTGACGTGTTTCCATCTCGAAAGGAGAAGATATGATAAAGCCACTTTTTTAACCCTTTGAATTTGAAAATCAAAAAGTATTACAAATCTACCAAATGACATCCTTCCGGTTGTCATATGACATGAAATTAGTCTGTCGGATATCAGTATTCATATTTTAGAACTTTGTCTTACGTGTTGGCATTAGGGCTTCAAAGTTCTTATATTTACTGCTACAAAATGTATTTTACATAGATGTTAATGATCGATAATGTCTCTAAAATACTTCGTTGTGTAAAGCTGTTGCTCGTATATATTTTGACCAAAATCTTTGCATGAATAGACCATTTTAGGAGTTGGAATACGCAAGTTAATGACAAGTGACCTAACTTACATGGTGTGCAGAAAGAATCATTACTTTTAACCCCTGCATTGTTCCCATTGTTTTTAAGTTGTAATGTACAATGCATTCAGAACTGTTATATATATACAAGAATAGAAGGCTATTGGACTTTCAAGCACTGCACTTATCTGTAAATATCAGGACGGGAGGTGATCGTAGTCTGTTTATTTCAAATATTCACACGAATGAACATGATTATGATTCTAGTATAACAGGTTGTTCTAAAATTTTTAATTAAACCATATTTATACTGATATTTTCATAAAATTTAGTTGTGTTTACTTGCAGAGGCTGATTTTTTTTTTTAGGGGGGGGAGGGGCGGGGAGGCTTGGGCTCCAATTATGGAGCTACATCTATAACTCCAAGTATCACTCCAAAGCCCCCCTTTTTTACAAATCCTTGATACGCGCAAATGCGGTGATTTTTACGCTCAAATATAATGCACCGGTTTGAGAAAATTTTGAAATTATACCAATGGATATAGGTACCCACGCGGCAAAGAAACAATGATAGCAAAAAGTACCTAATCTAATCCCCGTACAGTAAACAACAATTCTCCGCTATTCGCCGTACAGTTTATCCGCTTTATATACATGAATTTCTCTGTGTGCAAAATAGTTTATTTCGAAATACAGTGTTGTTCAAGTTTAATGTTGGTATACCTTTGTTCTACGAAAACGTCAAATGAAAAGTTGAAGGATAAATGTGTTTTTATCAAGTTTGAACTCGTCACATGCTTCCTTGAAAAGCTACCACCCTATCCGAATCTGACGATTTGAAGAGAGAGAGACAGCCAATTAAGGATCATTATCAGCCCTAAATAGTAGCTACATTTGGAATCACTATTACAAAACTGAACTTGTCATTGAAGCGTAGTAATAATGAAAATTCGACCTTACCTGACTTCACATTTTTTTTTTTTTCGCCGCTTCGGAGGTACCTATATCCGGTGGTGATGCTACACAGTGATACTGCTCATGTTGAATATTATTAGTAACATACTGTGCTAGTGACCTAATAGTTTTGACAAATATATAGCACAGTTAATATTGACTTCTTTTCATGACCTCTTATTTTCTTTTTAATTGCTCCATTGTATCACACTAATGAGCAAGCAATTGAATTTTGTACATTTGTGGTGTTCTCCATTATTTGTTAATATTTGCAGATAAAATAAATACTTTTTAAGTTTAAGTGGCATTAGCTACGAATTAGACATAACATTTAAATAGGATGTTTTGTTTGTTTCAAACATTTATAAAAAGCGGAATATAGAAATAATATTTCGATATTAGCAGTCAGTTTGGTTCAATTCAAAATAAGATAAAAACATCACTGATGTATTATTGACTTGCAAGTCAATAATTCAACCTCATTTGAATCCGTATTCATGTAAACTTTAATTTGACCTTTGTGGAGATTGATTACGCATATGTTTAGCATGTGGTTCATTCATTAAAAAAAAAGAAAAAGAATGTCATCATTGAAACAAGTAAGACACAAGGAATAACCATTTTGTTGACTGATACAGCCCGCAAAAAAATAATTCGTATACAGTTAAAACGATGACATATGTATATTTTAACCTATAGCATGAAATTAAACAGATCTATACAAATCGTCATTATACGATTGCATTTGCTTGCCCCGTGGGCAGTATTCGGAGGTTATCTGGTTGGATAATTAGTCTATAACGCACACGAAATACTGATATCTTATGAAGAATTGGGTTTTTTTAAGTTCCTCCCTGTCTATTATAGTTTTCAAGATAATAGGCAAATATGAAAAAGTTGGTTGAATTTGTCACTTCAGGGCAAAAACTCCTTTAAGAAGTCGTCTGACAGTATTGATGTAAACGGGATGTATATCTCAATATTCTGAATATTTCTGCTTATGTCAGATTTTCTATTCATAGCAGTTTTCGAGATAATAGACAAAAATGCATTTTATATTCTATTTTTAGCCATGTCGGCCATGTTTGTCGACTTGAATAACTGGGATTGTTTAAATACCAAGTGTTAAAGCTCTATACTTTATACAAAATTTTAACACAGCATTAAAAGGAACGTTCAATAATTTTAAACAGCGAAACAGTCAGGGTCCCATGTTTGTCTAAAAGCTTGAAAATTATCGTTAAGTTTGTGTACAATGAATTTCATAAGAAAGCTATGCCATAACCATTGAAATGTGAACGCGTGTTAAATATACTCGGTTTCCACGTGTTTACTTTTAACCAATGATCATCATAGAAGTCTATAAGAGGGAAAATAATTATAAAACATCTATACTACTAAATCTAAAGACCGTTTTTTGTTCACCTAATAAACGTATAACCGAAGAAAGCTACAAGTCAAATATACTTGATAGGGTATACTGAAAATTTTACCCTTTTACATCGATTACTGTTTGAAACAATAAGCAATTAGACAAATTATTAAGTTCCTGAACTATCCGATGCGATTTCATTTTAGTCATGTCATTATATTTCCGGTCTAATGTAAGCAGTTTAACATGTTAAAGAACAAGTAGTATAGATATCATCATTCATAATGAAACATTGCCCCATTATACACTAATCATGCTGTACCGAACTTGAAACAAACTACTCCCGGCCCCGATATTTATACACTGTACATGTACATGTAATAACGAGGTCCAATTTGTTAGCTGGCATGGGGTAAAAACGACGAATCAAAGAATTCAACTTTATATATAACTAATTTAGGACAATGGTTTTAATTAAAAATTACACCTTTCCAGACCCCGTTGTTTGCCGTAGAATTAATATTACCAACAATTAACAAGTTCCGGGTCGAATTCGATACCGATACCAATAGTATATGTCACCTGTTACCTATTACCTAATCTGTACGTTCCGCCTCTGTCAAGGCGCACCACCAAATAGTGTATTTTGGATGTGCTATAAAAACGGGTCATAATCACACCTGAACTTTGTCATTATACAGAGATCGACACTACTAAATTCAATCATTGTCACGTGTAGTTTCCGGTTGTTGTATTTTAATCAGCATGACTTTATTAGATGACAATACGAATACTAAAAATCCAGACTAAAAATAAGGCGTAGGTACTTTCCAATTTGTTAGCCGGCACGACGTAAAAACGATCTACGAATCAAAGAATTCAACTTTATATATAATTAATATAGGAAAACGGTGTTGATTAAAAAATACACCATTCGAGGTCCTTTTGTTTCCCAAATAATTAATATTAACAATAATTAACAAGTTCGGGGTCGACGGTTTCAAACAGAAAGAGTTTGAAAGCAGAGACTTTATCAGATGAAAATACGAATACTAAAAATCCAGACTAAACATAAGGATTAGATACTTTAATTCAGTTACTGACCTGCGATGTCCCGGGTGTGTTCTAGTTATAATCTAAATGTGTATACTTATGACAAAACACTTTAAATTTGCAAAACACTCATTTGCAAATCCACCACCGCCTTTTCTTAAAAAAATCGTGTCATGTAAATAACCAAAATGTCCGGAACAACTGGGATTATTTAATTACCAAGTATTAAAGGTGGCACGGTAGTATTTCCTGGTCCATAGGGATAATCATAGCCTTTTTAGAATTTTCACCACTTTCTAGCACTGTCCAAAATTCTACATACACAGTTAACTAAAGTACTTTCATTATAATATTCAAAAATTTATTTGAATATGTATAATGACCGTTTACTTTTTTTGCTATCTTTATTAACCTAAGGCCACTAGTGCTTTTAGGTCTGTTAATATGCAGTGAATACAAAATTCTAAAAAATTCGTTTTCACCTGTATGTAAAATTATTTCATATTTTTCTACAACTGATTCATCCCTCAGTTTGGGAAAGTATGGTCAGTAGATACTGTATTTTTTGTCCAATCACACTGTTCAGATACATTGACTTAAGTAGGGTACAAAAGGGCAACCTAAATTTCGGAATGTAAATACTACCGTGCCACCTTAACAAAGACATCACAAACTTGGAACCAGTCATAACACTTATGATGCATAGACTTCTTACTAGGAAACATATTACAATAAAGAATACTAGTCTGCACTTATTTCTTACCAAAAAAATTAAAAGATTATACCCCTACATCTGCTGGCAGATTTTCACTTTTTTTTCATCTTACCACTTTTCCTTAAGGAGTGAACAAAAACCAAATATATGTTTCAAATCAAAACTGAAGTAAAACACGGTGATTTAGGGGGAATTATTGGATTGTCAACTCTATTTCTAGTTAATATGACTAAAAGAAACAGTATAAGTACCAAATCATGAAAACAGATAGTAAAGTCCATTCCACATTTTACAGCATGCCTTACGTTCCTTTAAGCATTTCCAGATTATGTACGCAACATAACAAGATTATTTAGATGGCAGTATTCTAATCTTTTTGACAATACATGTACGTGAATATATCTCTAAGTTGGCTGTTTGTCTCTTTCTCATGTATGCATTAAGTTAAATTATCCCCTTACATATTCAATTTACCTTTTTTGTACTTTTTAGGGTCAGAAAATCAAAACAATTCATGACATTTGCATAGAAAATAAATAAACTATCTAATCTATCTGACATACAATGATAATCACTTTCTTTGTCCCAAATATTGTCTTATCAATGTAAAGAAACCCCTTATGCTAACTCTATTTCAGCTTAATAGGGGAGCTTATTGAATAAGTAAGGACCCCTTAACCACTTGCTGGTCCCAAAAAAAGCTCAAACTGGTGTCATGTTACCACAGAACTACATTTAAACTTGAAGAAAACTATTATGGCTGTACTTGTGTGGAAAAAAAATAGAAAATTATGCACTTTATTTATTTCGGTGAAAATTATAGCATGTACAGGCAACTAAAATATGTTGCGTCTCAAATTCCAGTGGTTGCATATGTGTCAGACACTGCGAAAAGTAATGGCGAGCATTTATAATTAAAAATTTATTGCCAGTTACATCAAAATTATAAAGTTCTACTTTCTAGGTAAATTTTGACATTATTACCCACAGATCAGGCAAAATTTGCTGAATCAGCAATGTTTACTCCCAAGGGTGGGATTTAAAGGCTGTTCTTATTCTAGTTGCCCTTAATCAACTTTTTATTGATAAACTTACAAATTGAATAGGTAAAAAAAATACCTTAATTAATTTAGTGTACATCATATATATATTTATACCAGTTAAGGTGGCACGGTTGTATTTCCTGGCCCATAGGGATAATGATAGCCTTTTTAGAATTTTCACCATTTTCTAGCACTGCCCAAAATTCTACATACACAGTTAACTGAAGTACTTTCTTTACAAAAGTTTGGATTGTTAATGCATTAATGCATATCACAAAATTACAGTATAAAGGGTTGTAGAATTTTATTAGTCAAATTTCAAAATATAGCTATATGTTTCTCTTCTGATTTTTAAAACATTGCAACCTTTTCAAATATTTCTGTCAATTATAACATATCTATTTTCACTGTTCCAAAACGGCAAAATTCATTTGCTAAAATGCATGTCTTTACTAACTGGTCTTGTAAAAGGGTTATTGGTAGATTTTGATCAACAGCAAAGGAAAATGTAATTTTATGTGAATTATATGCCAAAAGGGAGGTGGATTAAATTTGACTTTTAAGGGAAAAAATCAGTTACGGCTTTCAGCTTAGTTTTTGTTTTATTTGTTACCTTATTGTATAATTCGATTTGTTTCTCTTTAAAGTTGTATGTTAGTAGCGTCTAAACACTGCTAAGGACTCCTAAGTGCACTAAGGACTTATAATATGCCACTAAGGACTAGAAGGAGTGCTATTACATGTAAACAGATTTCATATTATGTTAGAGATTGATATTTAATGCATAAATTTCAAATTTTATCGAAAAAGAATCACAAATGAATGAATAATTTAAAAAATGTTTAGGCACGTGCTGGTTTTTCTTTGATTTTGCCGAAAATCGGTGAACCGTAAGACACGTGTCAAATTACATATCTGATAACACTATTATCTTTAAAAAATGAAAAATTAATTATTTGCATAAGAAAATAATCCAGACATTAGATTTACCACAAAAATACTTTGGGATTTATTATTGTTTTTAATTTTTTTTTATTATTCAACATCTTTAGTTGAAAATATTAAGTATACATTTGTACATCGGTTAATTTAATGATAGAATATAGAAAATTGTTTGGTGTTTTTTTGAATAAAGAATAAAATTGAGAATGGAAATGGGGAATATGTCAAAGAGACAACAACCCGACCAAAGAGTAGACAGCAGCCGAAGGCCACCAATGGGTCTTCAACGCAGCGAGAAAATCCCGCACCCGGAGGTGGTCCTCAGCTGGCCCCTAAATAAAATTGTGTACTAGTTCAGTGAAAATGGACGTCATACTAAAAATGTTTGTCCCGAGAACCCCCCCCCCCCCCCTCCTTTATGATTGGTCATTAAAGTGGGGGCTAGAATTTGGAGATCGATGCCTAACAGACTACGAACAGCAAACAGTGGATACAGCATTTGATATATATGAAAGACAATGTTGCTCAACGTCCAGTGGCAAACATATCATGCATATCCAGGACGAAAAGTCGTTTCAGAAATAGATTATGAAGTATTAGGTATAACAAATGTTAAAATGTTCTCATCATTTGTCGAAAAGATATTTTCCAAGCTATTAAAACTGCTACGTCATATTTTTTCTGACAAAATTAAATCTTTTGCTCTAAATAAACGTATACGGTTCTGATCATTTTAAGAACATTGTAACTTAAGTTTTGGGAATTATTCGTATATAAGGGCTTTTGAACTCGCATAAACCCGTTGCATTTGTTTGCATCTGTCCTAAGTCATGAACCTGTTGTTCAGTGGTTTTCGTTTGTTGATGTAGTTCATAAGTGTTTCTCGTTTTTCGTATAGATTAGACCGTTGGTTTTTATAACATACTATATAAAAATGCATTTACGTTTGATAACTGTATATTAATTTTGGGTATGTATGGTCTTCATATCATATATGAATATGCTATTCGGAATCTTAAAATATTAATGGTCAATATATTATTAAATTAAAACAATTCATTTGAGTTCACCTTTCAAATTAATTCCAAAACGAACTCCTTCCAAGAATATCGAAGTACCCCCCCCTTCCCGGTGTAAAGTTTGTAAAATTATAGATTATGAGGAACACTTTTTCCTTCATTTCCAAAATCAACTGTAATATTAGAACTCATACCACATCTTCTTATATCTATTTTGAGCATAGAATATCAAATTTTATTATTGTCGACATTTCTATTCCATTTTTCTTGATAAAACTCTTTAATACATAACATTTTAACAAGCTGACCACATTCTAACTTAACAGTTGACGCACATCAAAGCCCGAAAATAACTTTATCGGAAGAGAAATAAAACAAAAGAAAAATTATTTGTCCTTGTAATCTTTGTAAATGAGTACAAAATATTTGATTATACATATTTGGCACTAGTCTTTACAATTGTTAATTACTTAAAATAAAAAAGATTATGATTGTTTCATCAGTTGTTATGTAAGTTGCCTCGTGTCAACCGGTTCACTGATTTTCGGCAATATCAAAGAAAAACCGGCACGTGCCTAAATATTGTTCAATTACTCATTTATTTGTGGTTCTTTTTCTATAAAATTTGGAATTTATGCATTAAATAGCAATCTCTACCATAAAATGAAAATAATGTACATATAACAGCACCACTTCTAGTCCTTAGTGGCATATTATAAGTCTTTAGTGCACTAAGGAGTCCTTAGCAGTGTTTAGACGTACCGGCTATTCTTTGGGCATTTTTCTGACAGGGAAGTAGTTTATTCCTTGAAGAATTGAGCTTTTGTAAAAGGGTAGTTTATCCTTTGGGAGCTTTTTGTGAATAATTATTTGCCAAGGAGGCTATTATTTTACTTTCTTCGTGTAAAGGTGTATGCTATTGTTTAGGATTGTTGTCTTTAAGGAAGAAAGTTATTTTTTGGATACTACGGATTGGATCTTGCAAAGGAGTAGTTCATCCCTTGATATTCCTTTTTCAAAACTTTTCAGTTTAGTATAATTAACTCCATGTATACATGATTTACGTGTTTTGATTTTGTTTAGCGTGCTTGTGTTGCAGAATTCATCTAAATTATGTATGGCCTGCCTTTTGTACTGTGTTAGTATGTGTAAAGGTTGTAATAATTATGATGTATTGTGTTCAATGTTTATTGTATTGTATTATATATGTATTTGTATGTTAAAAAGTAAAATCACAAAAATACTGAACTCCGAGGAAAATTCAAAAAGGAAAGTCCTCAATCAAATGGCAAAATCAAAAGTTCAAACACATCAAACGAATGGATAACAACTGTCATATTCCTGACTTGGTACAGGCATTTTCTTATGTAGAAAATGGTGGATTGAACCTGGTTTTATGGCTAGCCAAACCTCTCACTTGTATGACAGTCGTATCATTATTTAACATTACACGTCAGTTAAAAATTATTATATTTTATATATCTTTTGGATTTAAAAAAGACACCGGATTTTGATTTGATAAAAAGCGTTCACTGTTATAGGTGGATATAAGTAAACCAACACAATAGACTATAATCAAAATTATCATTTTTATTTCGTTATGAAATTGAGTGTCCTCTTGTAGGATTTACAATATAAAGTTAATGCAAAAAGTACGTGTCATTGAAAGTATAACAATCGAAAGAAATTTAAATTCATGTGTTATTCTATGAGCAGATACGTTATGGATACATGAAAAACATACTATTCAATTGAAAATGTCAATGGTAATTGTTCAAATCTGTTGCATATCTTATCATGTCATTTGTATTACTTTTTGTTACAACAGAAGGTCCCTCGCGGTTTCCCTAATAATGTCATAAAAATATGAATTTTATCGTCAAATTTCAAGTTTTTTCATACGATTATTTATTTTCCTGACATCATACGTGCTCGGAGAGTTTCAGCAGGTTTAGGGTTAAACAATACAACTTTATTATATTTTTACGTTACAAGGACTGTATTAAAAAGTCTTTACTAAACTACGAATATTTACAATAAGTGAATCTTCAACAAGTTTTATTTTGGTCTATCGTTCTGTCCTCTTGTTAACCTGTCCTATTGTACGATATGGCTGTTAACTTGTTAAGCCTCAGTTTATGATAGCATACCCCATCGGTTTTATGCACCATCTGGTGTTATGGTGTGCCATGCACAAAATGTTTCATCGGCTGTGTGGTGTGCACGGTGTAGGGTTGGTAGATTTGTAGTACTTTTCGATGTAGTCGTTTTGATTGTTGATACACCAGTTTATTGTTCGCATAGAGAACATCCTTTTGAATCTGCAGCTGTTGAAAAGTCATAGTTCATTTCGGTTTAAGATCATCAACGCGTTTCGACAGATCGAACCTCTTACGATCATTTCATACACCAAAAATAGTTGACCTATTGCTATAGCATTTAAGAAACAAACCAAAACACAAAAACTTAGCACTGGCCACTGAACAATGAACATGACGTCAAGGTCAGATAAAACCTGCCAGTCGGACATGTACTCCTTACAATCATGTCATACACTAAACATAGTTGACCTATTTATTATAGTATCTGAGAAAGGGACCTAGGCACGTACCTTAACCTTGATCACTGATACATGAAATGAGATTGAGGTCAAGTAACCTAGTTTGACGGACATGTAAAACTTACAAGGATCCAGTTTAAAAAAAATAAAATTATCCAATAACTAATAAGTGAGAAAATCAAATGACAAAAAGAAAAGTTTTTTAAGCAGCTGCTGAACATGAACATGAAGTCAAGGTCAATGAACATATAACAGACGGACACTTCATAACATAAGGTATGTAAAAGGTATGAAACATCCAGGTTTTCTACCCTCTGAAATGTAAAGCTTTATACAAATAGTTTACGCCGCCGCCGCCAGATAATCATATACGCTATGTCTTTCATTAAGCGACATTTGTC